>OY743151.1:1408470-2806941 GCA_963555695.1 Dasypolia templi | reverse complement strand
GCCTGCCTGGGTCCGAACCTTCGACCTACAAGTCGTAAGTCGCGGCCGTTACCGCTGGGCCACCACTGCGCTCGCCCAACTGCCTAACACTGTACCATTATTCTAATTGGCCTATTTTTCCGTGGGATGTATCAAATACTAGGGACATTAAAGCATTAACTTGTCCATGTCCATTCCGGATTGACAATCTCGTACGACTTGATTAACTATAAATCTTTTAGTAATTTACACGTACTGATATCTTTCGGGCTATCGAGATTATGTTAACACCTGTCTAATATTATGGTGCAGTCAGTGCATAACCTGACCCCTCTTCCCCTCTTTTTCTTAGTAACGCGACAATAGAAACTATTGGAAATCCTGGTAGTCTCTCAGAAGCGGTGCAGTGGAGCATCAGCTAGGCAGGCTTTGACGTCTACATTATACACTTACCTATAAAATATTCATATAACTGTTCGAGCCTGGAGTCGCCTATGAAGGCGAAACTGTTGTACTTGCCCCAGAAGGCAAGGTACCGAAGACATCGTCTCGCGTCTCTAAAAGACACGAAACAAGAGAAAATTACAAGAGTCGTGAGCACAAATTCCACATGAACTGTTATTGCCGCGAGCTCTTGTATTCTGTTTGATCCATTAAACTCATTGCCCGTGCCCGTGTACGAATTGCGGTAATAGGAAATAAAGATTCGTAAGGTTTAAAAGTGGAGTTTGTGCTCACGACTCATACTGGCTATGCAGATGAACTATATGACAACTATACAGATGAAATTGTACTGCTTTCTTTAAGGTAAGCGCATAGTACAGCCGCTTCGGGCTGCATCATCATCATCATTTCAGCCCGGAATCACCCACTGCTGGGTAAATACCCCCCATTGGGCTGCAACTCAATTCAAAGAAGGCCTGTGCAGTATGCGATGGTTCATACAAAATGTAAGAAAGTGTTACAGGAGGATATTTGCGTCGCGGTTTGCGGGGCGGCCTGCCCAACTCTGCATCAGCCTTCATCTGACTGTTTGTCAAGCAATCATCGTCTGACGGTGCTACCCACTTGTTGGCTGGTAAGATAATCAGATTAATAGTATACGCAGGCGCCTCAAATAGCGTCAATTACAAATGAATCTGCAAATCACTCGATAATTATATCATCATTTGTTCTCATCCTTCTTCCTAACAGTCTTAATTATCTAGGCCCCAGGGGGCACTATTAAATATAGTTAAGAATTAAGACCACTGAGTGTTCTGCATGCACTTGACCACCTACCTCATTAACTCCTTTAACCTAAATCGTAATGAGTCAATTTAAAACTAGGTTCTATTGTATCTATAAAAAGTCCTATTTTCCAAGTATTACTTGAAATATCTAAAGGCATAACACCAGCCAATTTAAATTCACATAAATGGGTGCCCTAGTGATTTTTGTATGATTATTTCAAAAGTGACCCATATTGCTACCCTTTATTCTATGGTTAATAATCCCTATCTATCTTATATAATTAGAAAAGTAGGGAAATGCCAGACATAGGATTGATTCATCAAATATTATGAGTGATCTAACAAACACCTGTATCATTCATAACCGGACTGATAATGTTATCAGGACAATACCCAAATCAATTGTTTGTTATCTGTTGCTCTGTTTATTTAACACAAAATACGACATTTTCGAAATTGAGTCTACTATGTAGAAGTAATCTTATCATAAATAATTATTAAAAATTATTAATGATAATGTTAAGTACTACATTCTATGAGAAAATTGCTGCACCCTTAAGGAATTAATGGTGGGCACTGAAATGGACTGAAATCTTTCGTAATATTGTTTTTGTGGCTTGGTTACTTTGTAGTTGCAAAAGGTTGATTGAATGCTATTATGTAAATTTGAGTTTGAGTCTATTCTGCAATAATTATAATACTGTGAACTATTAAATATACTTGTTTATCTCTTTCTTTTGTGTTCTTTATTAACCCGGCGTCATGGGGGCTGGGTCAAAATTACCCGCGCTTTTGTAGTTCACTTATAATTTTAAAACGACGCACGCGACGTTGCCGCTCTTCTCAGTAGCTGGAGTTATTCAGTCCCTCTACACGTTTTAGACGCGAAATCAGTCGTGTGGGGACCGCGTTGGGAGTTAAAAGTGTTGTATTGGAAAAAAGGTAAATATGACCCATGCCTGTATTCAGTGTAACTATTTTGCACCATTTTTATCAATCAATGTTGAAATGATTTATTGTTGTTTACGATGCTTTTTATTTGTGTTACTACATTGTTTCGTGGTTTTGACGTTTATTTTTATTTTTTCGGTAGGTAGTACGAGTAATAATGGACCGCGAAGAACTGGAAAGACGTCGTGTGGTGTTTTTACCTCCCAATTTGCCTTCAAAAAAGATATAACTCTTGTTTCTCATACACCTAAAAAGAACAAGATTGTGTTGCTGATGTCAAGCCTTCACCATGATGACACTATTGATAGTTCAACTGGCGAAAAGAAAAAACCGAGATAAACACCTATTACAACATAACAAAATGTGGAGTTGATGTTGCTGATGAGTTGTGCGCTTCGTATGACGTATGTCGTAACTCCAAGAAGTGGCCACTGACAATTTTTTATGCCATGTTGAACATGGCGGCAATTAACGGACTTATAATACATCGCATAAATAATGAGTCAAACATAAAGCGACGCCGTTATTTGAAATATCTAGGCCTTGCTCTTGTCAGTGAGCACTTGAAAGTCCGCCGGAATGTTCTAAGTTTGCCACGAGACCTTCGCAAAAAAATTGGCCAATTTTCAGGCGAACCTATAGAGGAGCCCCCAGCAAAAAAAACAAATGCTCGTAAGAGGTGTCAGGTGTGTCCTGCAAGCAAAGATCGCAAAACTACACACGTATGTGAAGGATGCAACAAGCATATTTGTCCTCAACATATAGTGCCTTTCTGCGCCAATTGTATTAATAATGATGAGTCTGATTAGCTTTTCTTTATTATTTTATATAAGAACATTTATACAAATGCCATTAGAAAACTAAAGACTGGTTAAGATTATATTTATGTTAAGTTTTGCTAAAGGAAGCCAAAGTTGTTGATTTTATAGTGCATAGTTTTCAAAACGTTGTTCTTAATAATATTTTTTTTTATTTTCATTATGTTTCTAGTTTTTTATTTACCCTTATAACAGACAATATTATTGTAGGCAACAAAAAATATTAATTCTCTCAAATACATACAGAAATATTCACATCTTTATCCGGGTAATGATGACCCAGCCCCCACGTCCGTGTAACAATTTTCCACCCCCATGACGCCGGGTTAAGTACTACAGTACTGCAAGAAATTTATAACATTAAATTGCTTGTTTTTAAACATCTCTTATGAACTTACGTTTTTGAGTATCTGTGTAACATACAGCCATATGGTTGCCAATCATGGTCACCTTTATATCGACCAGATGTGAGGAGCCATGTGCACGAGTCCGACCCTGGGGAGACAAGAGTTATATTATGTTATACACACTATAATTAGTCTTGAACCGCTTGAGGCAAAAAGTTAAATAAAATTTAATTATAAATTGTTAGTGCCGTCTATCTTTTTTAGAACCGTGACACATGAAATCTATATATTCTCTTACTTAAATCTGGGTCCTAGGTACTGCCTGGGTGCATGGAATAACACGAAATGCAACGATATTGTAGATTTCTTTTAAGTATAAGGTTATTATTTACCATATCTGAGATGTAAGACTCCATGGTAGCCAATAAACCCTATGACCAACACAAACGCTACTAATTTGGCATTCTCCACATTAAGCTGATCAATAATCCACTCTGCTGAAGATTTTTTACCGTGAGAAACCATAGTGGCAGCGTAAATTAAACCAAAATTTCGCAAAAAGTTGAATAAAACACTAAAGTAAATAGTATCACAATTCGAGATTAAAACAGTTGCGATATATTGGTTCGATCAACTAAGAAGCCAATAGAAGGAAGCAAATTTTGTTTATCGATAGCAAAATTAAATTAAATTTCAATACAATTTCCATTTCACAACAACAAATATAATCTCAGCGGACAGATGTCAAAATTTATTTGACGTCTCGTCTATCTTAGCGGAAATTCGGACAACTAACCAGAGTGTAAATTAGAGGTGAACACATTATTTTTTACTGACAAAAAAATGGAGAACTTTTTACAGAGTATTCTGATTTTGACGATTCTGTGATTTAAAATTGAAAATTAAATCTATCCGTCATCGTCACTGCACTGGTTGACTACTTGGCTAGGAGGCAGTTTCAGTTTAGGGTGCATTCCGAGTCCGAGTTAGACCATAATCGCTGACAGCGCTCAAATCGTCAAGCTCCGAAAATATAACGATTATGACAGCTGATAGCTGTCAACATTTCGCTAACAGTGATATTATTAAAGGGAAAAATAGAATAGAATAGAATTAAAGGGCATGGTCGGCGTTATCACAAGATGGCGCATGTCATGACATCATCTATACCGATCTCTATACTACTTTACTCTTTGATACCGATTCACGGGACATCGTTATCGCGCTCACGCTAACTCAGAACGGGTGAAAGCGTGCTAAAATCGATTACAGCGCTATTCGGAATGCGGCCATAGTATAGTGTACTCTGTGGGGCAGTCACATTCTCTTTTTTATCAGCTAAGTCGACTAAATAACTGCTATTGTGTGAATAGTCAAAAAAAATACAAATGGTAGTGCTGTTCTGAGTTCGATTCCAGTACCGTAATTTCTTCCTATTTTCGTGTCGATAGTGCGAATTGATTAGGTGAGACTAGGCTTGCAAAACGTCCCACCTCAGTTTCGTTCTAACGCATTACCCTATGTTAGCGCGTGAGAGAGACAGCAACGTTCTCCCACGCATCACCAATGGCATATTGGATTAGACATGCCAATGTGTCACAGCCAAGTGCGCTCAGTTACTCACTCAGTTATTGTTTCAAAGCCAACCGTGACAAACGTGTCAGCGGGTGGCGGACGTTTGAGCACCCCTCAATCTCGTGGGATTGGATAATGGTCGACCAGGAGTATCCTCACAGCAACTAAGGTATTTGTCTAGCCATTAGTACACTGAAAATGAATTCAGGAAATCATCATTTTCACTTGTGAACCAAATCTGTTGAAATTTGTCACACTAAAGTCGTTCTGATGACACTACAACATAAAAGAGACTAGAGTTGATGTGATGATGCAGACGGAAGACAGTTGAAAGAGATCCTCAACAGATTACAACAATAACATCCTGTTTGGGCTTCATTTTTCATTCACTATGAGAACTGTAGACCTAGCTGAAATATGACTGTCATCGAGAGTCTGATGATGGAAACATATGGCTCATGAGGAAGTACTAATTTGAATAGGAAACTGAATAGAAAAAAAAGGTAAAAATGTTGGTCTATCTAGGCTTCTAAATTAATGTAAATTACTAATTTGCCGCCAAACAAACAAAAAGGTAACCAGTTATTGAAAATTTACGAGTATGTTAGATGATTATTAGGCGATTTTTCTGGCACTGGCTCTGTCTCTTGATCTCTTGAGAGCGGATCCGAACTAAAAGTTTGACGTTTATGTTCACTGTGTTGCAATATAAAAGCAAAGATGTAAATTATTTATTTACGGCAGTTTATTCAATCTTGAATTCGTCTTCTTTTCATTTTAAAAGGAAAATGTACGATACTCTATTTATGAAGATTATGCATTCCAAGTGAATTAAAAGTGGAATTTAATAGATTCGGTCTCTTGTAGGTAAATATGAACTGAACAGGAGAATAATATTTTTATACTAGTAACATCTAACGTCTAATTGGATTACAATGGCGGCTATGTCCCCGTCTGAGGTAAGTAAAAAATAATTAATATTACGCTATACAAAACACATTAATCGTTAATGCTTTACGTGTATGATGTATTTCCTATAAAAATATCAAATCACTTAAATAAGTCAAGCTACGAAATCGCAATTTTAATGGGTACCGTATTGTGACAGTTTTGCTATTAGTCAGAATTATAATGTATTATAGAAAAATAATCTTCACCTTTGAAATTTATAGAAATATACGTTTTCCCTGCTCCTTAAAGCAGAAGTTGTGTTAAAAAAGAAGTAACTTAACAATTTGTCAGGTAAAATATGTCACGATGTCTGTTTTAGCGGAGATTACAAAAAGAACTGATGTCCCTGATGAAGGAACCGCCACCAGGAGTCACCGTAGACGGAGATCAGGCCAGCCAAAATCTAACACTGTAAGTAAACAAATGCAAACTTCGACTACAAACAAAAAATATTTTTCTGAAGAACCATTTTGTCTATGAAATAATAAGTATGTAAACACCGATCGATTTATTTGCATCAAGTTACTTTAGAAATAATGATATATATGGCATGGTAAATGTATGTGGCTGAAACATTAAGCAGTGATGTAAACATTGATAAAGTCATAATTACCTATTATTTATTCAACCAATGTTTATTCAGAAGTTTCATATACATTTTGTACTTCTGAGAATCTAGATAATTGTATAAATATACCTACATTAGTCATCAACAAAAATAATAATATTCTTCAACTAGAATACAAAATGACAATAAACATAAAATAAATATAATTTATCTATTTTAAGAAATGGCTTATACAGTAGGTGTGTGGGTTTTGTGTGAGGCAACTCATTTTGTACAAAAACTTGGTTCTTCACTTGCGCTAGTTTGCAATCTTTATGCCATGTGATGTTATTTATTCATGCTCATGTCTGTAGTCACTGGCCATGTGTTGCATAAAATTTAACATTTTAAATTAATTTGTCATCACTAGTCAAGTCTTGGGTGCAAAGTTATAATGCAAAATACAAATCATCTATTACTCATACACCGTCCCATGGGAGTGGGCAGAAACTATAAAACAACACCTGCTACAATCCTTACATACTCCTTTGACCAATATTTTAAACTAGCTGACCCGGCAAACTTATACTGCCCCACGTTTTTTTATTTAATGATTGGTTAATAAAGAAGAGTTGACTTGTTGAATCAATTTAATAATTAATTAATTTTTTGTATGAGATTATGCAGATTTGATTATGGACACATTAATTTCACAGCTTCTCTCCACTTTCATAATCAGTCCTGATTTTCCCTGAAGAGTTAGGCAAAGGTGAACCTATAGTACAGCCAGATTTAACCCCCTAATATGTACTATACTACCTAATATGGACTTAAAAATAAGATAATATACATAATGTATATCTGCAAAATATTATGTAACCATAATTCTTCATAGGTTCTATTTAAGAAAACTTGTGTAACATGTAATTTTACCCTACAGTCAATAAAATGTGTTTGTTAAAATATTCAGTTTCTCTTGGTCAGGTGGACTGTACACATGGAAGGCGTTCCCGGCACACTATATGAAGGCGAAAAATTTGTATTGCAGTTTAAATTCACAAACAAGTACCCGTTTGACTCTCCTGAAGTAAGTGCATGAGTATATTTATTTATTAGTGACCAACATAATGGTGATTGATTGTGTCATTGTATCTGCTTGATGGACACTTATAGTTTTAAAATAACATCCATAAGTTGGGCTTGATACTTGAATGTACCTCTGTACACCGTGGACAGTCAGATCCGCCACCATTATGATGACTGGCTGCTTGGCATGGCCAATTCTTATACATGGTTGGTTTCCAAAGTGTCTACTGAAAATGTAAAAGGGAACAGAAAACATAATTGTGGCAGACAATTTTTAGTGCTACTTACAAATGATTGCTCTGATTTGACAATTAGAATTTAGAATATTTAAACCTGTAATTCTAACTTAAACATCACCTAGGTTTTTTTATTTCACAATTTAAAAATATTTTTCAAATAGTAATTTTTGGAAAAGTGGTGCAATATAAAGTTGAAACCTTTTAATACTTACAGATGATTGTGTTGATACAAATTTTCTTTAGTGTGATTTTGTAAACAACCAGTGGGGTAATTGTGTAACACACTAGTAGTAGCTTAGTCACTAGTAGAGCTTTCATTTTCACAGTAATTCAACAACATCCATTGTGTTATTTACGTTGTTGTGCAGACAAATTTTTCGAACATATGAAGCAATGGATTTGCAATATCCTTCAAAATGATTCAGTGTTTCGCAATTAGAGGGCAGACTGCAGATCAGGGTTTGTTTACAATTTCATCAGATACTGTTGGAGCAGACAGTAGGTGCTTGTTTTATGGGAAAAGTGTGTTAGTTTATTTATAAGATACAGTTCTAACAAAACAATAAAGAATGGGATGACATAATAGGGAATGTGTCAGTCAGCGCTCACGCGGTCACGCAAGGAGATTTAGCAAAGTCAAAGCATTAACTTCAAATTGGCACTAAAAGGCATTTTTGAACGTCAACATTTTCATTTAAATAGATTGTAGTCGCCCCTTCCAAAATGTAGTTTCGTATGGAGAAGAAGAGGCAAGAAACTCCATCATTACTCTTTTAAAATGTTTAACAATATTTTGTGTACATTAGTTATATTTTGTGAAGACGATGGCACCCAATAAAAATACTGTGCCACAAATAGGTAAAAATAATTTAAAATAATAAGCAAAGACAGATAAATCAATCACGTCAGGTACATGGTGCTCACATATTTACAAACATTGCGAAAGTAGTGAGTATATGATTTTCCTAAAATATTACAGCACTCCCAACTTCCATATTAATTTCACTCATTTGGGAATTAGATAGAGATTTGCTCGCGTCTTCGTTTGCGATTGAGGTGATTGAAAAGTACCCTATTTCCTTAACCAGGCCATCGTCTACCTGTGTGCCTAAATCCGCTCAGCCGTTTTATGTTTATAATATGATATATTATATGCTAGCTTTTTTTGCCTGCGTCTTCGCCCGCGTTGATATCCGAAATTATCCCCCGGGAACGTGCTACCAGGACAAAAGTACCCTATGTCCTTCCCCAAGATGATATCTATCTCCACGCCAAATTTTATCGAAATCCGTTCAGTGGTTTAAGCGTGAAAAGGTAACATACAGACAAAGTTACTTTCGAATTTATGATATTAATGTGGATACTTGTGTTTATTGCATTCTGTAACAAGTCTTATGGATGAAAATCGTAGGTAACAAACTCTGCGCAAAAAACTATTTATTAAAACATAACTGTCTAAAATTTAAACAAAAGTGCAGCAAAACTTTTATGCTGCCTACCCTCTCTAAAAGGTGGTAGGTATTTTCAATCGGCCTGGTGTCCGCAACTCCATGACCAAGCGCGGATTATGCGTATTATCATTTCGGTATCATTCAGTAAAATTAACGAACGCAAAATACCTACGCGCTTAGACTTGGAGTTGCAGACAACAGCCAGATGTATTAAATACAATTTAACTTTTTTGTTGTTGTTGTAGATAACGATTGTAGAAGGTCGATCTAAGTTGCAAGAACTATTAAAATAGAAACGGTCTACTTAATTGAGAAAACTGCTCTTTTGAAAACTGATCTTTACTAAAATTGTGTATTTTAAAATGATAATCTGAGTTAATTATAACTAAGATTTTTTTTCCTCATACATTTCGAGGCCAAACATTACTTACGATCAATAAACTGGCTATAAATCATGTTATCATCACTTAATATATTATGTTCATTACTATTTCAGTATACGCCAACTACTTGAAATGCCTTTATAACAATAATATTAATAACAGTTAGCCCTGTCGAGCCCGTCAAAAATGAACTATAAAAATATGGAATTCTACAATATTATTCATTGTTTCCGTGATGACCTTTAAAAACCGGGTTCTGTTCTTGTTAATCAGTCGGCGATTAGGTTAATATATATCTACTTATCATAAACAGTGCATGTTTATTCTGCTAAGGCTACGGTTTCCTACAAAGGCGGTAGCAGCCACAGTGACAGCCGTCATGAAAATTATGGCACCTGGGTTTGACATAACTGTGTCAATAAACGGTCTCTAGGAAAACACTCCAACTTACTTACTCGTTGGTCTAGTGGTCGCAATCGCTACTGCTGAGCATGAGGTCCTGGGTTCGATTCCTAGGTCGGGCAACGTGTTATTGGGTTTTTCTATCTGGAATTTCTCAGTAGCAGCCCGAAGTCTAGATTTGTGCCCGGTAGATGGCAATAGGCTCGCCCCCTATTACATGGGACTTAAACATAACTGGCGAAATGTGGGTGTACTATAGGTACACCTCTGCCCAACCCTTCGGGGAAACAAGGCGTGATGTTATGTTATGTTACTTACTTCAGTGACGACATAAGACAATAAATCAGGGTGTTTTCAGAAGACACATAGGTACTCTTTCTTTAACATACTGTTTTCCTTAAATAATGTAAATTTGTCTCAATGTACTTTACCTGGCGTGTTGGTCTCTATTTGGTCTCTTACACATTCCCTGCCTAAGTAGAAGTGAGTCGGACGGAGGGCAGACGCAAAGACCTTGTACCTTTTTAATTTTGTGAACTAAGATTTTTACGTTGTTGTCATTCATCATTGCTGTTATTGTTGCTGGTCATGTTGTGCGATTACGCTTTGGGTGATAATCAGTTCGAAACCTTTAACGTGAACCTAATGATATACTGTGATTGTCACCTGTTGTAGTTGCCATAAGAATAAATAAATTACGGCCCTATGTGGCTGCTACCGCAGTCTTAAGAAACCCTAACCTTACCCATTTAATTACAGGTTGTAAATAATACATTGTTGTGTTTCGCTTTACCATTTATATTTAGAATATAATTACTTGTTTGTATCTATTCTGTAATTAAACATTACTATGCGACTAACACAATTTATACTCATTTTTCAAGCGTTCCATTGTCCGGCTCGTGTTACGTAAACGTATTGAATACCTAAGTCAGTAGGTATGATATTTAATTAGCAGTTTAAGCAATCAGTAGTAATAGATTTACATATACAACGACCTAAACAATAAATTGTAATATGTGCTCATTGGATCGAGTAAGCGGATCCTATATAATTGGGATAACACTGGGAAGTAAAATACACGGACATTTATGAAGGAGCTTTTAAATTTCCGTCCACGATAACGGTATAACGTGCGCGTATTTCCATACATTTTATGGACGTGGACGATAATATCGTCACGTTAGAAATTATAAAAGCGCACAATAGGATCCCCGCTTAAATGGTTGTGTATTAAATGGCAACCATGCATGACACTATGTGCGACAAGAGTTTGTTTACCGAAGTAACCTTTTTATTAGATCTTTACCTATGAAGTTGCCGTTTTATAATACTGAACATTTGAAACGTAATTTACGTATTGCTGGCAATAAATTCCAAATTATTCTGTTGTATCTTTTTCATCAATATGGACACAATAAAAATACGTGTTTCGTCGCGGTAGTAATGCCGCACAAGCGGCTCGCAACATTAATTACGTGCACTGAGTGCACACTAAAACCGAACGCACGACTCGTTTTTGGTTAATCGCTCGTCCCCGCTGCTCCTACACGACAACGCTCGACCTCATACGGAACAACAGACGCTATCTCTAAGCTACAAGAGCTAGGGTTAGAAGTTTTGCGTCATCCACCGTACTCACAAAACCTTGCTCCCACTTTTTCCAAAATTTGGACAACTTCTTGGCAGGGAAATAATTAAATACCCGAGAGGCAGAACAAAATGCCTTTGTTGGCTCCCGTACACCTGACTTCTTCAAGAAGCTCATTGAAAAAGTACTTTCTTATTTACTTGAAAAAAAATACTTTATCTTTCTGTACACAAAACGGCAATTTCATAGGTAAAAACCTATAATTTTAATCGTCAAAGAGTTAATTCAGCGTAAAAATAAGATTTTACGAATGTTATCAGGAATCTAGAATAACAAGCTTGTAGTACTTAGTTCTTTATGCAATTAAGTGATGAGCAAATATACTATCGGATTTCAATATCTACATAACATGGAATATACCTATGTAAATAGATTACGCTTATGCAAAAGTTAACAGTTTCAAGATTTAAGTGGATAAGGACCGTTACTGACCCATAGTGCTTGTTGGTGTAGCGGTCGCAAGCGCTACGGCTGAGCATGAGGTCGTAGGTTGGATTCCCAGGTCAGGCAAAAGTGGTATTGGGTTTTATTGGGGTTTTCCATCTGAAATTTCTCAGTAGCAGCCCGGAGTCTGGATTTGTGCTCGATTGATGGCAATAGGCTCGCCCCTATTACATGGGAATTATAAAAATAACTGTCACCCATAGTATAGGTACGAGGTGTGAGTAATTACCAATCACACCAATGTGATCGCGCGATGATCACGCGAGGGACGCACGGCGCCTCAGTCCGATTGGCCGATTGCCAAGCATAGGACGCGTCGCTATGTGCACTCACACAAATGCAAAGCTCATCTTAGGCCTCGCTGATTGTACTTTTTTGTCAAACTCTTCAGGGAATTCAGGCTTGATGTAATGTTTAGTATCGTTATTTTTACTTCTTCCACTTTAAAACCTACCACGAAACAAAAAGTATCCGCTACACTTAACGCTGTTAATCTCAATGTCAGCGTAGAAAATTAATTTAATTTAAGTAATAAGATTTAATTAATTAAAATTCTGAATAAAAAAATCTACTATTAATACAATTGCAGCGTTTAATTTGGATAATTTTGTAATTAATGCCTTGGTACTACAATTAAACTGTTCCAGCGACAATATCAAGGCTAATTTAAGTTATTAGAATAACTTTTGATTTAGTGACAACACGCTTTTGTACCTTTTCAGCCTTTTCAACTCGTTATCTAATACAGGGTTATTGGTAATGGCAATCCATTAAGGGGCTCAGGTATCCAAAGAGGTACAATAAGATACAAGATATCTTTAAAAAAAACAAAGACAATAACCTACTCGCACATGGCATTTGCATAGGGGCCATGAGGGGGGTTCAAGGCATTGTACAAATATGGTCGCATGCCGTATACCAGTGGATGCCAGGAACACCTACAATATAATAATCTACACCGTAAATTAAGGGTTGATTTACTTATTATATGTATTATCCATTATTACAAATCTATTGATACCTCATTCATTAAAATCTATACAGTAGTTTAGGCGCTACGGTGGAACACACGTAAATAAAACAAGCCTAAGTCTGCTAAAAAGTGTGTAAGGATCATAACAGGTGGCGTTCTGTAGTTTCTGCCTACTCCCAAGGGCAGAAGGCGTGAGTTTATGTATGTATAATTTCTTCATCTATGTCTGTAATTTATAAGGTGTAAGTACATAATAAAGAGTATTCTATCGATCTTTAATTTAAAAGTATTGTCGGCATGCCGGACAGATGTCGACTGTGCCGTCTTTCACAATAAATCTCCCGTAATTGTTCGTCATCATAACTTCGTCCAAAATTGCACAGACAAAATCTTCGGTTTCCCCAAAGAGGTCAGCCAGGCTACGGACGCTAGTTGATCTACATCCGGTCCATGTAGGGCCCGGAAAAAGCGTCCGTGAAGATCCTTACTCTGCCATAGAGCGGGGTGAGGCCCTTGTCCACTGCTACCTACCTACGTCGGCTTTTAGGAAATATTCCCTGAGACTGCATATTTCGCGATTGTAGAGGGTCTTAGCGTTTAAAAAGCCTGGACCTCCACACTTTCGCGGGATATACAGTCTCATTACCGATGACCGTGGGTGATGCATTCGGTTTGCAGTCAGCAGTGTGCAGACCCTCCTATCCAGGGCGTCAAGTTCGGTCTGAGTCCATTTGAGTATGCTGAAAGAGTACATCAAAACCGGCATGACCCAACCGTTGAAGGCGCCTACCTTGTTTTCGTCTGACAGAAGACTATTTAATACATTCTTGAAAGAAGCGCTCCTTCAACGATTGTTTCATTTCAGTACCACTGATGCCCAAGGTAGCGATGCGCGATGGCGAGAGGTTTTTTTCGATTGTTCGACTATCTCGATGGTTCTCGATTGTTTCAACTTGGGCTCGAGTCTGACTCGGTATTGTGACTGGCGCGTAGCTAGTGTTGGATAACTCACCACATGTGCTAGCACAGTTGTAGCTACTCACGTGGTTAAAAAGAGTCACTCACTCATTTTATTTTGATGTGCTAGCACAAACCACAGATTACCTACACAGAACATTTTGTATCGTATTGTGAGTTTTGAACGAATCGTAATCATTCTCCCTTTCACTTTCCCTCATCATCACTCGTGCGAGCTGTGTGACGCGCTCAACCGATTAGTAACCGCCTCACCGGCACATCGCGTGTGCCAGCCAAGCCAACTCTATTGGTATGTGTGCCGTGTTGTGTTGTCGTCACTATATACCACACATCACACTCGCGACTCGCACGGCGACTCGGAGAGTCACGCGACTCACTGACACACTCACAGCACGTACGTGCTCCCAGGCCACCGCAGCCTCGCCTCATTCGTGGTAGCACAGTGTGCTAGCACACTTTGTAAAAAGAATGCCTTGATGGTTTGTTTTAACGACTCCTATTCTTTCGATTGTTAAAACATCGCCCATCGCTAGCCAAACGCTTCCGATATACCCAAATATTTATAGGTTTCGGATTCGGAGATGGCTATAAGGTTATGGAATCCGAGAGTTGGGTTCCCACGGATTCCACAATCTCCCCTCGCTTTACATACATGAACGCACATTTGCCACACCAAATTCAATTCTGATGGCACTACCGAAAGTTTCAGTTACTTTTAGTAGCTCCATCAGTAGTAAATTGTTGGGGGTAAACAGTTTTAGGTCATCCATGCAGAGATATAACCTGACCACCTCTCTTCAGCCGATAGCCTAGACCTGAATCCTCCAGCAGTGCGCTTGGAGGATTCAAGGCTAAGCAGAACCAAAGCTGGCTCAAACTATCGCCCTGAAATATCCTCGCTCGATCCTTATCGGCTTGCTAATCCTCTGGAAATTCCGACATCCTGGATAGCGAAGGATCGTCCTCCATCGCCCCATACATGACATCAAGAAGGTGCGCAGAGTTTTAGACAATTCCAGCACCCTCACTGAGCTTGAGCAGAGACTGAGCCACGTATGTGGCACCGAGTCATAGGCCTTCTTATAATCTATCCAACATGCGTCAGATCCTTTCGGGAACGACGAACCTGCTCGCTAATGACCATATCCATGAGGAGTAGCTCCTTAGTACCGCAGGACCCGTTCCTACATCCAGTTTGAGAGGCAGACATGAGGGTATACATGAAAACAAACATATTTCTATACATATGTTTGTTAATTTTAGCTCTCAAAATGGATGTAAGAACATTTTGACCGTCGGTAAACACGTGATCAGCCTATAATTCTATAAGGTGGGTAACTCATGTCGTTAGGAACTGCAAGCTGCTGCAATCGAGAGTGCGACTTTGAAACCATTTGATCCAGAAGTTGTGTAGGACTTCCAGTTAGGTAACGGACGGACTGCACGAGCTACATCTTGGGGGCAGATGGTAATAGGCCCCATTTCTGGTATTGGATCGCAGGCTCGCACAACTTCCCGAGCCCAATTACCTTCGGTGTGACTGACAGGCACCGACTAGATACTGCGCCAGAAAGAACACATGGCATCATCATCCGGCAGGCACGTGTCAGCCACACCTTGGACGGGTCGCTCGCAACCCCCTATAAACCCACCTTTCATTGCTCTGCAGGCTTAGCATGGCGTTTTCTGTTTCTACTCTACTGTAGAATAGAAATCGCTTTCTACGCTCCTCGAAATCTCTTTTTCGCGAGCACGAGGACACACTTAGACTCAGGTTGCTTTATAGACAGTGATTGTCCATAGCAACGGGTTAGTTGCTAGTGATGTGTATAACTACCCATTTTTACCGTACAATTGCGTTTCGTTTCTGTGTAGACAGTAGAAAACTTTCTACTGTCTACACAGAAACGCCATTTTTGTCTACTCTTCCGTCGACAATACGCTTCTCTAGGGCGCTCGTGCTAAGCCTGCTGGAAGGTGCAATTCTGATTATGGCTCACGCTACGCTCTACTCGCTGCTAATACCTACGAATACGGTTCGCCCATGCATACACTTTCTGCTTCAGGAAGTCAATGCGCTCTGTGACACAGGACACATAGTCCTGAGGGCTGATATCAGTCCCCGAGAACGCCCGCTTCACAAAGCGCATCAGTCTAGGGCGAGTATTGCCCTCCCTGCAGGCTTAGCATGGCGTTTTCTGTTTCTACTCTACTGTAGAATAGAAATCGCTTTCTACGCTCCTCGAAATCTCTTTTTCGCGAGCACGAGGACACACTTAGACTCAGGTTGCTTTATAGACAGTGATTTTCCATAGCAACGGGTTAGTTGCTAGTGATGTGTATAACTACCCATTTTTACCGTACAATTGCGTTTCGTTTCTGTGTAGACAGTAGAAAACTTTCTACTGTCTACACAGAAACGCCATTTTTGTCTACTCTTCCGTCGACAATACGCTTCTCTAGGGCGCTCGTGCTAAGCCTGCTGAAGCAGATTAGTTTGCCGATGAGAGCTCTGGCCCCACCAATACGGCGCTCAATTCTGCACTGCCAAGCTGGAACGGCTGGTTTCGGTCATGTAGCTCTTGAGTCATTGGCAAATTTGAAACTATCTATGAAGGCTCCCACAAACAGGCGCTACGCGACACAAAGGCACCGCGTGTCGCACCTGTTTGCGGGAGCCTTTATATGTGATATGGCGTGTATCAGGAAGTATTAGGGAGGTATGGTACAGACCTTCAAACTGAACAACTGGTTCCATGCTCGTGAAAAAATAATCTCCCGTACCATAAATTAGGGTTGAGTATTGACATTATGTCAGGCACAGTTGATGATTTTTCGCGATTTAGATGTTGTTGTCTTCGATGGTCTGTACTAAATCCTTAAAGACCACACGTTTCTGATACACACGGTCTTGATAGGGAACACAGTCTGACGCGTAGTCGTTTATAATAATAAGCTTTTTCTACCTAGACTGGCTAATCTTTTTAGCGAAGACTATTTGGACCTGTTTGTGTAATTAGGGACTGTGGCTAGGTAGGATAGACGAAAATAATAACATTGGTCCTGGTTTTTTGCTGATACACACTGTCTTGATAGGGAACACAGTCTGACGCGTAGTCGTTTATAATAATAAGCTTTTTCTACCTAGACTGGCTAATCTTTTTAGCGAAGACTAGTTGGACCTGTTTGTGTAATTAGGGACTGTGGCTAGGTAGGCTAGACGAAAATAATAACATTGGTCCTGGTTTTTTGTTACCTACTAGTTAGCCAGAGGACACTACTGATCTCAGTGATCAGCCCCTCTACGTAAGCCACAGTGAACCCTAGTTCAAATAAAACGTCTAGGTACCCCTTCTCAATTGCTACAAAGTATTTATTTATTTACTGCTATTTGTATATACAGTCCAATCAGTACGGATCTATCGATGAGCACTTCGAAGCCATAATGTGTGACATGTAGGCTCAGAGTTGGACAGTGATGCATCGAGCGAACTAACTCGATTAATAACTATTGAATAAATAACGCTATCACACACACTACATGGATAAGTAAATTAATATGACATTTATCAGATTCACTGATCAGTAAATCTGGGTCGGAATAAAAACATATTTCATTGGTTGATCCAAAATGACTGAACCACATCGGTCTGCACCTTATACAAATGCATGTTTAGGTACGCGTTTTGTTTGACCAATTAGTTTTACAGAAACCACCTACATTACTTCCGCGATTCATAACTTTCATTACATTGTTTCATGTGCTGTTAATGCCGTCATAACTTCAATTATTTTAATTGTGAATAAATTATCTTGACGTCGCTCGATTCTCGAGGGTTCGAAGCGATAAACTATTTTCAGACGAGTCACTTATTAATTATATTTTGCAATGTCAACTGTTTTACGAGCTAAATTACTACATTTCTGTTCCACGCGTCTTAACGTTTTCTCAACCCAACCATAGCGTATTTCTAAAAAAAAAAAAAACTTACGTATGCGCCTTTCCCTAATTGACAAATTGAAAGCTACACATACGCACTACACCTTCGTAAAATATAGACCTTTAATATAGAAATTATGCAAGTATTATGTATGTATGCAAATTGACGTGGCGTAAAGATTACAACCAAACTTTCTCCCTCGCATCAGTCTGTAGTAGTATGCTGTTAAAATTAACATTTTTGTCCATGTAGGAAGTAAACAAGCACCGAATGTCCTCATCGTCATACTTATATATCTCATTTACATAATGAGCGGTTAAGCCAGTATACTTATTTTCTGTATGGTAATCATCACTAATTATTATTAGGTAAAAACCAAATCTATGTAGCATGAATTAGAGAATTGGTTTCTGCAAAGGACGTCATTCGGTGCCATTCTGAAATAAAGCGCTTATTGCTACATTATATTGAAATGCAAGTTCCACAGCAAGGGTTTCTCTTATCAACTTTTTATCGCTGTGTCCTGACAGCATGAGTTAATTCGTTAGCATCGTATTTTATTAGTGTCTCTATGATACTCTTTGAGCCTACGAGTCGCTTAAACGGTAGTCCTATTAAAAAGTACCTTAAGACAATCTAATAACTATTTTTCTACTCCTTATTATATAACGCCTCCCGCCAGCCAACTCGACAAATCGCCTAACAAATAGTAATAAAACACTAAAGCATAACGTTGTTCTCAAAAAAGGTTGGGTAGATCTTAGACAAAAGCGATATCGTGATCGGTCGTTCTTATTTTGGACAACCAGTCACAAAAGATAACATGAGACAAATAAAAGATTTAAGTAATCAGAATCAAGACCATCGCACTACAATCCCATTTCGCGTATACACCTAAAATAGTCCAGTGATTCCCGGTTCAAATAGGTCTTTGTGCACCGGTTCAGACAAAATGAACTGGCTGGAGGAGAATCTTTAGAACGTGGGCGCCTAATCATTCGCGCTAAGTGAGTTTAAATCGTTTATTAATTGTGGTCTGGATTCTCGAGCCGGTAATAAAACGGTATTATACGTTAGATAATGGTGTTGTTAAACCTTGGCCTTTTAACGTGGAAGGCTTTGGAAAAAAACAGGGTATTCTAAGTTAGAAGATCTTTGGGTTGACTGTACTTTTTGCGGAATCACGAACAGAAAATACTTAAATGGGCTTAGATTTAAGTATTTTGTACTCGTGTCGTTGTCGAAATATTTTGCAATTCTACGGGCAATGATCATGAAAAGTAGAACGCTATACCTATTTGAACAAATCGGAAATAGGTATATCGATGTCTTGCAAAAGTGGCTGAAACTTTTCATCACCTATTTCTAGTTTCCAAACGTCCTTAATGGGATTTTATTTTGTTTCCAGGTGACGTTCATAGGCAACAACATCCCGATTCATCCGCACGTATACTCCAACGGCCACATCTGCCTGTCCATACTAACAGACGACTGGTCGCCAGCCTTGTCCGTGCAGTCTGTCTGTCTGTCAATCGTGTCCATGCTCAGTAGCTGTAAGGAGAAGGTACGTGTGGTCTACACAGTCGTTACACTAGCAGACGACTGGTCGCCATCCTTGTCCGTGCAATCTGTCTGTCTGTCAATCGTGTCCATGCTCAGTAGCTGTAAGGAGAAGGTATGTGTTGTGTACACAGTAGTTACACAAGCAGACGAATGGTCGCCAGTTTTGTCCGTGCAATCTGTCTGTCTGTGAATCGTGTCCATGCTCAGTAGCTGTAAGGAGAAGGTACGTGTTGTGTACACAGTAGTAACACTAGCAGACGACTGGTCGCCAGCCTTGTCCGTGCAGTCTGTCTGTCTGTCAATCGTGTCCATGCTCAGTAGCTGTAAGGAGAAGATACGTGTTGTGTACACAGTAGTAACACTAGCAGACGAATGGTCACCAGCCTTGTCCGTGCAATCTGTCTGTCTGTCAATCGTGTCCATGCTCAGTAGCTGTAAAGAGAAGGTATGTGTTGTGTATACAGTAGTTACACTAGCGAATGGTCGCAAGCCTTGTCCGTGCAGTATCAATCGTGTCCATGCTCAGTAGCTGTAAGGAGAAGGTATGTGTTGTGTACACAGTAGTTACACTAGCAGACGAATGGTCACCAGCCTTGTCCGTGCAATCTGTCTGTCTGTCAATCGTGTCCATGCTCAGTAGCTGTAAAGAGAAGGTATGTGTTGTGTATACAGTAGTTACACTAGCGAATGGTCGCAAGCCTTGTCCGTGCAGTATCAATCGTGTCCATGCTCAGTAGCTGTAAGGAGAAGGTATGTGTTGTGTACACAGTAGTAACACTAGCAGACGAATGGTCACCAGCCTTGTCCGTGCAATCTGTCTGTCTGTCAATCGTGTCCATGCTCAGTAGCTGTAAAGAGAAGGTATGTGTTGTGTATACAGTAGTTACACTAGCGAATGGTCGCAAGCCTTGTCCGTGCAGTATCAATCGTGTCCATGCTCAGTAGCTGTAAGGAGAAGGTATGTGTTGTGTACACAGTAGTTACACTAGCAGGCGACTGGTCGCCAGCCTAGTCCGTGCAGTGGCAATTGTGTCCATGCTCAGTAGATGTATGGAGAAGGTACGTGTTGTGTGCACAGTAGTTACACTAGCAGACGACTGGTCGCCAGCCTTGTCCGTGCAGTCTGTCTGTCTGTCAATCGTGTCCATACTCAGTCTCATAAGGCAGATGACACAGTAGTTTTGTACACCAAGTTTAAATGTTGGCCTGCTCATTAGTGAGTGGCCTGTTCCTAGAAGAAAAAAAAACTTTCTTTTTCTTTTATTTAGTTCGAGAATAAAGCTGCTTTACTTTACGTTTCAGAAACGGCCACCAGATAACTCATTTTACGTTAAGACCTGCAACAAAAATCCTAAGAAAACGAAATGGTGGTATCATGGTGAGTACAATTCAATTAAATATTTTCCTGAAATCATTTCCGTTTCGTGACAGGTCGGCTGTATTACTTCACTGTCATAGATGACCTATAATACAGTTCTGTGACCGCAGAGCGAGCCCTACGCAGCTGCAGCTGAACAAGGATTTTTTGACGCTTGGCCAAAATCGGAAGTAACGTGCACTTGGCATTGTTTTCTCAATACAATTTCACAAAACACTGCCTCGTTGGTCTAGCAAACTCTATGTGACTAGCCTCTCACTATTTGGGGTCGGCTTCAAGTGTTACTGGATGCAGCTAAATACCAGTGTTGTTATACCACTGCCTATCTGACTTACACAACCCAGTTGCTACGCGAAACGATACCCCTTGGCATAGGGTCTCAACTCGTCCGGGGCCCGACGGGATTCACGGCCTTGCTTTGACCCTCGCTCTGAAGGAGTTGGAGCCCCAACTGAGAGGACTCTACACAGCGTGCCTTGAGCGGGGCCAGTTTCCCAGTCTGTGGAAGATTGGACGTCTGGTCCTGCTCAGGAAGGCGGGGCGCACTGCCGACTCGCCGTCTGCGTACCGGCCCATAGTGCTGCTCGACGAGGTGGGCAAGCTGTTCGAGCGCATACTCGCAGCCCGCCTCGTCGGCCACTTGTGCAGAGAGAGGCCGGACCTGGACGAGAGCCAGTTCGGCTTTCGGCATGGGCGCTCTACCATCCACGCTGTGTCGAGGGTGAGAGTCCTGGCGGAGGAAACAGTGTCCCGGGGCGGGGTGGTGGTGGCGGTGTCCTTGGACATCTCCAACGCCTTCAACACCCTGCCCTGGAGCTGCATACGGGAGGCACTGCGTTATCATCGGGTGCCTCTCTACCTCCGCCGCATCGTTGGGGCTTATCTGGCGGGGAGGTGTGTCACCTACATGGGACGTGATGGCGGAAACCAGCGCCAAGTGTCGTGCGGTGTTCCACAGGGATCGGTCGTGGGACCGCTCCTGTGGAACATCGGGTACGACTGGGTGCTGAGGGGCGAGCTCCCGCCGGGCGCGGACCTGACGTGTTACGCGGACGACACGCTGGTCACGGCCCGGGGGAGTTCGCACAGGGAGGCAGCGTTGCTCGCGACGGCGGCGGTCTCACTCACGGTGAGCCGCATACGGCGCCTCGGCCTGGAGGTGGCCCTCAACAAGTCGGAGGCCATGGTGTTTCATGGCCCCCGGCGGGCGCCGCCGGCCGGATCACACATTGTGGTCGGGGGGGTCCGGATCGCTGTCGAGCCCACCATGAAATATCTGGGATTGGTGCTCGACAGCCGGTGGGACTTCGGACCGCGGCCGGGGCGCTGGCAACGCTGCTTCCCAATCTGGGGGGCCCGAGCGCCGCTTGTAGGTGGCTCTACGTGGGGATCGTGCGATCGATGGCCCTTTACGGGGCCCCGATCTGGGCGGCGGACCTGACGGCCGCCAGCATCTCTGTGCTGCGAAAGCCGCAGAGAGCAATGGCCGTCAGAGTCATAAGGGGGTATC
Source organism: Dasypolia templi (assembly GCA_963555695.1). Taxonomy (NCBI): domain Eukaryota; kingdom Metazoa; phylum Arthropoda; class Insecta; order Lepidoptera; family Noctuidae; genus Dasypolia; species Dasypolia templi. Next base: position 2,784,542 of record OY743151.1, on the reverse strand, counting down.
GCACGATCTCCTACGAGGCGGCTTGTGCACTGGCCGGATCCCCGCCATGGGACCTAGACGCGAAGGTGCTCGCGTCACTTTATCGGTGGCGCGAGGAAGCGAGGGCGCGGGGCGAGCGGCCGATGCAGCGCCATATGGAGCAGCGTCGGTCGCAGCTTCGCGAGGTCCTGGTGGCGGAATGGCGGGACAGGCTTTCACGCCCTACCGCCGGCCTCGTCACCATCGAGGCGGTCCGGCCAGTGCTCGACCTCTGGCTCGGGAGGAGGCACGGCTCCCTGTCGTTTCGGGCGACGCAGGTGCTCTCGGGGCATGGCTGCTTCGGGAAGTACCTGTGTCGCATAAACAGGGAGCCGGACGCTCGGTGTCACCACTGCGTCGACTGCCGGGAGGACACGGCGTGGCATACGCTGGCAGAGTGTGCCGCTTGGGAGGAGCCGCGCCGTGCCCTCATCTCAGAAGTAGGCAGTGACTTGTCGCTGCCGACCGTAGTGAGTTCGATGGTCGGCAGCGCCGAGTCCTGGGACGCGGTGGTTTCCTTCTGCGAAACAGTGATCTCGCAGAAGGAGGCTGCGGAAAGGGAGAGAGAGATCTCGTCCACTCTCCCGATCCGCAGCAGGCGCACCGGGCGCAGGCGGAGGGCGGACAACGCCCTCTTCCGGCCCCCCTAAATGGGTCCAGGGGCGACGGATTCGGGGACATCCGTCGCCCCCCAACATCAGGACCCGAGAAGGTGGCGCGCGTAGTGTTCCTCGCGCGCCGACCACAGACATTGCGGGGGGAGTACACCTCACTCCCCCCGCCCGAGACGGGGCCCGCGCAAGCGGGCCGGCACCAGCCGGGGTTGTGGAAGAATAATGTGTTCCCGCGACCCCGGCGTAGGTGTGAGAAGGAACACCGGGGTGGTTTTTAGTCAGTAAGAGTCTGACAGACCCCTCCGCCCGCCCCAGGGCGGAGGACATCCATGAGGATTTTCCACCCCGGGAACAAAAAAAAAAAAAAAAGGGTCTCAACTCGCCCCCCGGTGGGTTCCCGCATTGACGAGGCGGGGGGGCTCAGTAGCCGTGGTTTGACCCCCACGGTGAAGCTAAGAGGAACCCGAGGAGGGGCCGCTCGTCAGGACTTTTGCAGACAAGCCGACGACATAGTGGCCAAGGTTGCGGTGTTGTTGGGCGACGTCGCAACTGGTGGGGCCGCGGCGATAAAGGAGTGCCGGTATTGCGGTGCGCCGCTCTCCCTACCTTCCGCGGCCTTAACGGGGTCGCCACCGTACGATGGCGGACGCGGTGAGGCCGCAGGGGAAGAGGAGTGTCGGTATGTCGTTGGCCGCTCTCCCTATCCTCTGCGGCCGAAAAATGGTAGGCGACGGGGCCATTCTACAGACCCGTCGCAAAGGACAAGGGGTTGGTCGTAGGCGGAGGGCGGACAACGCCCTCTTCCAGCCCCTGTAAATGGGTCCAGGGACGGCGGACTCGGGGACGTCTACCACCCCCCATACATCAGGACCCGAGGTGGCGGCGCGTAGTGTTCCACGCGCGCCCCTCTTAAACGTTGCGGGGGGAATCTAACGCCTCACTCCCCTCCCAAAACGAGGAGGCCCGCCTAGGCAGGCCAGCACCAGTTGGGGTTGCGGAAGAATCATATGTTCCTGCGACCCCGACGTAGGTGTGAGATGAAACACCGGGGCGGTTTTGAGTCAGTAAGAGTCTGACAGACCCCTCCTCCCTGGGGCGGGCGGAGGACATCCATGAGGATATTCCACCCCGGCACAAAAAAAGAAAAAAGGGTCAAGTCGAAAATTTTATAGTTAGAGAATTTTGGCAGAAGTAAGTTTAGTAAAAATGAAATCTTCCTTGTTTAGTGCTGATTTATCTATTAACACTCATAATGGACATGTAAAAAAAAATGATAAAAGTAGCCATCTGTTAATCATTTTGTTTAGAGCTATTTGCAATAGATGGCGTTTTACTCAATTTGTCCTGTCATCAAAGTTGTTTGATTTCAATTTGTAACGATAGGGGGTCGTTACAAATTGAAATCAAACAACTTTTTTAAATCTATTACTGTACATAGAAATATAAAATAAATCTATTAACATGTTGTTCTGAACCCGGAACTATAAAACTTTATATCAAAAGGATTGCACGAAACGTTTTAAAAGTGGCATTGTAAAACTACAAACTGGCAATTAGTGAGTCGCCGCTGCTGCCATCATTTGAAAAATTGGAAGAAAAATAGCCAGACTTGGGAAGTGTAATTTCTTTTTTGGGATTGGGTAATATGAGTACGCAGTACATATTATATTATCTGTGCCCTTGGTAAAACTGGTTGTCAGACTACCGAGCGTCTGATATTCGGCTGACAAAGATCTACAAATGAAAGCCTGGATCAGCGGCTTAACGTGTTTTTCGAGGAGGCACGGAGCATACTACAAAAAAAAATACCTTAGTCCATATGTTGGTGTCGTCCTAAAGTTGAACCAAAAGGATTCATACCGATAGCAAAACAAGGTTATTCTAACTACAAACATATAATTCCCCCATTGTTGCATGGCTTATCTGGAAATATAGCGTATCAGGGATAGGCAAATCTTAGTATTCAATCACACTTGTAATCCCAGAAGGGTTACGCAGCGGTGTACCTACAGTACACCCACTTTTCGCTATGATGTAAATGTAAAATATTATGAAAAGGTGAAGTATTCCCATTTGAGCACCTATTTTTGGGGCATTGAGCACCAAATGTATTCCCATTTTGCATGATCAATGCATAGGTGCCCCAAAAATAGGTGCTCAAACGGGAATACTTCGAAAAGGTCCCTAATCACCATATTCTTCACTGCTAGACAAGAGCCTTTAAATAACAGAAAGCTGCAGTGCTTTGCCGTGCCGGCAAAACCTGAGTTGTGGCTCAGATTTAAGTAAAGTAATTTATTTTTGACTGAAGAAATCATTTATTTAAATTGCCTATAAATAAATATTTGCAACTCGACACTTATTTGCAAAGTCTAACATTATTGTAACATTCCAGATGACTCCGTCTAACAAAACACCGCGTCGCTGTATCGAGCATGGACGATAAATCTCAGTATGTGTTAAGTGTTATAACTAAACGGTATGTTATTGTAAAATGTTATGTACATACGAGGCAATGGCGCGAGGCGACGCGCGGCGGGTGAGGGCGGGACGGTGCAAACCGGTGCACTGCGACACGGTGCGACACGGTGCACTACACAGCGACACGGTGCACTACACAGCGACACGGTGCGACACTGTGCGCACGCGCATCGTAACGGGGGGACCCGGCGGACTTGGCGAACATAAATTAACGTGTAACGGAAGCTGGGACGTATTGAAGATTTGGGTAAATAGTACAATTGACCAGTGTCAGTCAGTCTCTTTCGGTAACCCTGTGCCTTATTACCGACCGGGAACTTGATCTGTCAGAATAAGAACAACCTGTATTTTGTGTTAAACCAATTAATATGTTATTGTAAAATGTATCGTCATTAATATTTTGTCGGTTAAAACCGTTCAATAAGCAGTTTACCCAGATTGTTCAATAATGCAGCTGCTCTTGTAAAGTTTGTAGCGAGCGACTATGCTACATTTTGAAACAGCACTTGTCAAGATAATTCGTTGTAAAAGTACATATTTACATGGTCGCATAAAATCTTATGAAAAAGCAATGCTGAATTAGATATGTCTATTAGTGCGAGTTTCTAGATGTCGTTTAGGCATTTGGCGTTGGAAGCTCAGCTACAAATAAATTCATACCAACAGATAGGATTTGTCAGTGCTAAATTAAAGAGATACTGGAAGTAGAGTAATAGGGTATGAAATAACGTACCGCATATTGGAGTCTTTGTTCACGCATCAGTCAACCTTTGTTTAGTTGTAAATAATTTTGTAATTTTTATTATTATTGTAATTTTACCAAGCTGCTTGCTCCATTCACGCTATGTCAATGTGGTACTGGAATATATCATTTACGCTTAGAGCCTGTTTATTCGGCTTCGAATGTTCCTTAATATAATATTTACAGAAACATGTTATATTGAGGCTTGAGAAGCATTTAATTTTGAATTATAATTAAATCAATTTATTAAAAGCTACAACCACCTTGTTAAACTATATTTCTGCTTTAATGCTTTGGGAATTTTAGTCAAAAACGCTTAATGTTGTTCATATTCAGTTCATTATTTAGCCACTCGATTTTCATAGGACATTTTGTGAGCATAATGGATAGCAATAAACTTCAATAATTTCTGTTTTTATATTTGTAGGTAAATATTCTACATGATGGATGTAATTTTGTATGATATTTTATTTACCTATGTCAATGAGGGATTCGTTGAATCATAGACTAAATATATTCTATATGCAAGCTAGTTTTACTATCTGTGAATATCTGTTCATAACACTGTTGTCTGCTTCAGGAGATTACTCTCTGAGTCCGTCAACAAAGATACGGCCCCGTCCGATTGATTAACATTAATGGACAGGCGAAAGCAAATCGGGAGTAAGGACACCTGTCAAATTGTGTTGTCATTCATTCTTAGTTTTGGCCCCCGAACGGATCATAAGTCCGTAAGTGATACGGAGTAGGTAATGCCCGTAACTTCGGTCATAACTACGGATTTCGTGCTTAGAGAGTAGACCCCCCTGGACTACCACTAGTCTACTTCAAAGTATTTTAAAGTGATTTAGCCATAAATAAATTTACCAAATAAATGGTCTCTGACAGAAAATTAATATAATTCCCCCATTTGTTTTGCTATATTGCCGGTGCTATGTTGAGATCTTCATAAATTCACATTTGAAAAATTGAAATTTTTATTTTTGTGAATGGAAACTTTAACATTAGGCTAGCAACACATTCCTGTATTATTAGATGAAAAATTGCTGGGTGATTTGTACCTTTATGATTTACGGAAATGCATTATAATTTTATTATTGAAACAACCTGCTTAATTTATTGAAATAAAAATATAGTTTAAACATGTGTCCATATTTTATTCCACTTACTACTTATTGCTCGTAAATGGAAGGTGTCTGCACAGCAGTAATTTGTTAGGGTGCCTTCACACCAAAACCTAGCCGCCGCCCGGGATCATTTTAAACAAACTTTTCCGACTTGTAACATTCTGAAGCCTGGACTTTGGTGTGCATACATACCTTTACATCTAAAATAGTCAATACTGAATAGTAAGTGCAATTGTTTCTTTCCATGCCAACACTAATAACAAAAATTAAAAATATATAAATAAAATCATGTAAATTATATTTCTTATTTCATCTGGTAACACCTGATGAAAGGGGCTACTACAAATAGTACCTACTAAGATCTAAACTAGAATGGAGATTCCTTTCGGTAGCTTATTAGAATGCTCTCAAAATTACATAAACGTTAGCTGCTACTCAAGGTGAACCCTTGAGTAGCAGCTAACGTTTATGTATTTTTTTATATCGTAGCCTGATGAGCAGCGATTCGTGCAGTAGCTGCAGGGGCTTAGTCGCAAAACGTCTCATTCGAAAAATATATACTGGTCGTTAAATGTCGCTTTCTCACAATGCCTCTTTCGCAAAATGTCGCGTTAGTAACTTAGAATCAAATTTAGCCGGGTTTAAAATATGTATTTTTTTCCAATTTCTTATTAAATGATCACATATTTTACAATTTATTCATTAATACTACAAATTAGTACATCATAAATATATGAATCTCCTGTTATAGAATAAAGGCTAAATTTTATTCTAAGCTACTAGCGCGACATTTTGCGAAAGAGGCATTCTCGAAAGAGAGATTGTGAAAAAGCGACCTTTTGTGAAAGAGACATTTTGCGACCAAGCAGCTGCAGGGCGCTGTCAGTCTGTGCACAAATAAGTTACACCTAGACGGCACAAACCAGAGCAGTTTATCGAGTTGTGATTACAATCATTAAAATGAACATTATACTCACAAATCTCTCCACCATTGAATAATTTTCTATGAGTTTGATTTGACATAATTCGAGCTACTTATTACAATATACAACTACAAAAAATATGTACAGAACTATTTAACATTTCGCTAAAACTAGTACAGTACTTCATTACATAACAACAGTTAATATTTTGTACAAATCGGATTTTACATAAAAATATAAATGTCATCAGATTCTACGATTGATATATAAATAAATAGATCAGTACGCGCTTGTTTTTTCTCAGACGCTAACACTATTTAATTTTATAGGTATTTACAGTACTATGAACTTTTAAATCTAGCCTGAATGTGTGATTGATTTTATTAATGAAAACTCACGCCACCAGTTGGCGCCACTTTAACAAGAGGTCTTCTATTTCAACAATTAATATAAATTAAAGTTTCATTATTTCGTTCATCATTCAGTCACTACCTAAAGAAAAATAAGGCGCTTTGACACATTTGACGGCTCGGGACCTGACGTCTTCGTGCTGCCACCTAGTGAATGACATTTCAGAAAACCCTCGTTCTTATGATTAGTACACAAGCCGTATTTTGTGACAATTTGAGATATTTTGAAGCCTTTTATTATTTTTATTAATCTTAATTTAACTTCACAGCCCAAGCCCACACACACACACATGTTCGAATATTAATCGATATCAACCTATACTTATTAAATAGTTTTACATTTTTGTTTGTTATGACATAAAAATTAATTAAGTTTACCAATAAACTCAATCAGTATAGAAAAATACAATGAGGAAAAAATATTCAATATTAAAGTGTGTGTCATGAAAGGCTAGGCACAATTTAACATAACTATTAGTACACTTATATAACTATTATCAAAACAATAAGTACTACATACCCGAGTCGAACAAACCCTACATCTGTCCATTACAACAAGGTCCAGTATTTTTATCTCACGAAGCGATGCGCGCTTTATTTGTGGTGCAGAAACATAATGTGCGAAATTGAGCGACAGAGAACTCTACAAAGCCACAGCTCTCGTACCCACGGACGATTTTGTATCGTGCACTTGATTTTCAATGCACTGCTTAGCGACGAGAGTTGAAAATCCAACACATTTTTTGATGCGCTGGTATGCACTCTGTGCGATTTTCAATGCTCGACTCAACACCGAGAGTTGAAAATTGAGTGCGCGACAAAAAAAACCTCACCCTTTCATCTTACATTTAAAAAATTCGATATGACGTATTGGCGAAAAGGTCCTGTTATATTAACATGAATCAACTTAACAACATTAGTAAAGTCAGTCCAAACACGTCACTTCACTAATGTACCCCATCCAACACTATGGGTAACTTATCAAGGTAGTAATCATGGTCAAACCTGGTTACTAGGATGCCTCCAATGACTTTCACGTCATTATCCGCTGAATAGTCAATGGATTCACCTTTGATAGTTGTCATTTTACCTCGAACTGTTTTTATGATCGCGTCTCCTGAGCACAAGTCCCACTTCTTGATGGTGGTGGCGTGGAGGTACAAGTCGTAGGTACCGTTCACGACCTCCATGACTTTGAAGCCGGCGCCTGCCGCGGAGGAGACGGTGGTCTTAGGACCAAACGCTGCGGTTGCTATTTCTGAGACCTTGCCGGGATGAGACCGGGAGACCACCACTCGTGGATGCTCCTTGTTCTCTTCTTTCTGTAAGGCGTTTTTGGAGATGGTAAATTGTTTTTTTTTTTTTCAGAATGTAAATTTCGCTGCAAGATAGATCAACACCAGTCTATTAGCTTGACTAAACATACTTATGTTAGTCAAGTACATTGTATATCAAATTGATGTACAAAAGTGTATTTTATTTGCTTATTTGAAATAAATTATTTGACTTTGACTTTCACATATACATATAAGAAAATAAGATACCTATGGAAAATACTATAGGGTTTTATTTATGAACTTTGATAAATCCGTATTAACAGTAGATTAAAATTTAGTTGTGGATGCCTATTTCTGAATCAGCTGGTGTTGATACAGTCCCTTTACCATAAAATACTGCTCTCAAAACTTACATGGGCCACAATGGGCATGTTGCTCGATGGTTTCTTGGTGTACCAGCCCCAGTATGTTCTTGGTGGGAAGGGGTAGTGTATGACCCCTATGATGGGCACGCCTTTGATGGCCACACACACCATGGTTGTCACATACTGATAGAGAGCCTCTGAAATTGTAAGCAAAAACAGCTATCAGGAAAGGGTAAGAACAGACACTTGCATCAATAGTCCCCCTTATGATTATTATCTAGCAGTGTGAAGAGCATTATGATTAAGGGGCACTGTTTGAATCTAACATTAAGTTCACTACTAATTTGTATTAAAAGAAGGTAAGTATTCTAAACCATATATTATTACAAAATAATTATTTTAAAAAAATTGTTACGAATAAGCCCACTTAAGCGACGTTTTAATTCCGCGCACTCGATTTTAAACTCTCTGCTTCGAGCCGAGTGTTGGAAATCGACTGTGCTGTTACAAAAAAAGTCGTCGTGTCGTTAAAGACACCCGTGCAAACGTGGACTATGGCGTCTTTCACACTGCCCCACGCGTTTTTACAGGCTCATTTAAAACGCGTACCTGCGCGGCGCGTCACAGTGTGAATAACGCCTGAAGTCTAACTATAGGTACCTACTGTTCAGCTTAGAGAAAATTGATTGGATTTTATTTTGCTTTATTTTCCTGGACTGCTAACGAATGTTATCAAATATCGTAAAGCAAATCTAATCTGAGTAACTACAATGAATGTGCACCATTATAACCACAGTTTAAAAAAAAAAAACATTTTGTTGGTTACATTTACAGTGTTTTGTCACGACAAAACGGATGTGACCACCACCACATTCATCAAATAGAAAAGTACATTAGGTCACTTTTGCTTATGACACTAAATTGTACACACTCAGCACTAAACAAATATTCAAAACACCATTTTTTTAGTTTTGTAATCAAGTTATTTTGTATGCATGTGTTTCTGTGACACATAAATCTATTTTCTCTCTTTCTTTCAATGAATATTGTTTACATATTAGCTGTCAGAATCAGAATAAACTTTTAATAATGATTGGTGTTAATTGTACTTGGAGTCATCATGCATCTGGGCCAAAGAGTATAATTATTTAATGTGGGCCAGAATCAATGCATGTAAACTCTACAACAATTATTTTATTTACCATCATCCTGTGTCACGGTGCCAATTGAAAACCAGCACTACACTCTGGCCGTTGGCTTTGAGAGAATGTGTGCCTGACACCTATAAGTGGCGACAATTCTAGTAACAAATAAAGATAAAATTCACAAAACACGTATTTGTTTCTATGAAACTGACAGGAATGCATTCTTTCGCTGGCCAGACCATAGCAGAAAAACATACTGTTTTTGTCTACATTAGCCTGTAGGTGTTTAAAATCCCGAAAATAATGAGTTAGTAACTCTTTTGGCATTAGCATGTTCAGCACACTATTATTATGCATCTATTAAGATTGTTGCTTTCTATTTTTCCATAATTTAAATATATTTCCAAGGTACTTGAAATGAAATGAAATCTTCTCATGTCCAGACATAAATATAAATCCACATACAACTTTAAATAAATACACACACACTATTTGAAAAATATTTTTAACTATTTTTTTTTAAATTAGCTCCTAGTGTGTATTTCCAAATAATAGTAATCGTAATTGTTCATAAAACCTGTAATACTGTAGGTATTACTGGTTTTATGAATAATTACTATAATTTTTTCTGTATTATATAATAGTATTTTTTTCTGTTTTAAATACGGGGTTATAAATTGATTGCAGGCTTCACACACACACAACACATTTTTTTAACTAGCTAGTAAACAGGCAAGCTGTTTTAGAATATCTGCTTATTCAGGTTTAAACTGCAGTGATATTAGGGGTTAAGAGCTTTGTTTGTCTAATTTTGAGGTACTAAGGTTAAAGCCAAAATAGTAAATGTCTCTATGTTTCTAGTTCTGATGGCAAGGTTCCAAAAAGTGTACTTTTTAAGTTTAAAAAAAACTTGCTATATTGTTTACCTGTGTACTCTTTGGTTGCGTCCAGTGGGTCGATCCAAACAGTCACATCCTTTACATACACTAGTTCATCATTCATGTAATCCACAATGTTGTTCCCTGGAAGTACTTGCTCGATATCAATCACTGGTTGGTTTTCACAACTTGGATCACTCTTGGAATGTTCTTCAGAGACCACGGTCAACTTCGAAAACGTGTTTTTCAATCCGTAATACATTGCGCAATGCGAAGCATAATCTGCATCTGTAACCGGGTCATTTACCCCTTCCAGCGTTTTGCCTTTGCTTTTAATATTTAATTCGTGACTTTTGCCTTCCATAACCTTCTTACCTCCACGCTCAGCGGCCTGAATAGATGCTTTTAACAAGCTTTTCAAGTTAATAAGATCACTTTTTTCCATAGGAAAACTAGCGCCCCCAGTTCGCCAATAAATTATTAAAAATAATATAAAAATTAACGTAAAACACGCGAATTTATTCAGTCTTAAAGTTCCACCGAAATTCATTGTGAAATTCTTTATTTTCTTGAAAAAACGCTGAATTTTGATTTTTGTTTTGAGCTAGGGTGAGGTGTGCAACTTTTCAAAACATAAAACATGACAATGACAGCTGACACTGCTGACAGTGACAGTCCGACTCTTAGCAATTTGCTTGACATTTTAGTTTTTTTTTTTGTTTTTTTTTGTTTTTGGTTGTGGCAAGCGGCCTTAGCCATTGTTGCCAGTGTCGAGTGTTGAGTGTTGCATTTTAGTTTTGTTTGGAAAAAATAATAATAGGGTAAGTAAGTAAGTTTTTATTTGTTGATACATGGGGTACATGATACATTGCATGCAAGAGGATGCTTATAGAGGTACAGAAAAGTTCTAACATGTTCAGTCAAATATCGTGGCTAAGTTGGCGTGGTTAAGTTACCACACATGAAAATCAACTATGGAATCCATAGTTAATTTTCAAAGCAAGGATGGGTCATGATTTAGTAAGTGTTTCCACCTCTTAGCCTCTTAGGCCGCTTTCCGAATGGGGAAGGTCGGGCAAAGCTAATTGTAGATGGCGTGACCATAGCTAGGTCCGTACGGCCTACAAAAATTTTGACATTTCGTTCATTCGTTTAATTTTATGTTCATTCATGAGTTTTATTTTATTTCACTATTTCGTTATTTTCGGTGATTTCAGTATTTTAAATCAAGTAATTGACATGGAAAGTGTCAGAATTAATATTTCCTCGTAATCTCTTTCTTCAAAATGTTCACGACATCAATTCGGACTCAAAAAAATCTGTACGAATAGCTTTAAAGCACAATCTTCTAATTCTAGGGGCTTACGAGAAATTCGAACTCCAATTTCTGAGTATCTAGGAACACAACATCGAGTCAACTTTCGCTAAAATAAAATAAAACCACATCACGCCTTGTATTTTTAGCTTGTGTTGGGAACTAGCTACGACAGCGCCATTTTGACAGTTGCCTTCCCCATTGAGCTGTAATCGATTTGAGCGCGCTTACGTCCGTACCGAATTAGCGTGAGCGCGATAACGATGTCATGTGAATCGTCATAGATGACGTCATGACATGCGCCATCTTGCGATAACGCCGACCATGCCCTTTAGAAATTCACCGTGAGCGAAATGTTGACAGTTCTCAGCTGTCATAATCGTGATATCTAAATCGGTACGCAAATTATCGATGTGAGCGCTGTCAGCGATTATGGTCTAACTCGGAATGCGGCCTTACAACTGTCATATTGATCCGACTTTTTGGCGGGCTTTTGAAAAGGGCGGTCTAAAATAATTTGTTTAAAATATTTTAATTTATGTTTTTTGTTATTTAGTGTAGTAATTTGTTATATACCTTAGATTAGTGTTTAATTGTATAGTAGGTGTATATAGCGGTAAGTTTTTTTTTCTTTAATTTTTAACTGTATGTAGTAAATATGGATGTTGAGCCGGAACCTCCCGACAAAAATCCCTTAATATCATTGATAGAAGCGGATAAATTTATTAATGCCTCGGTTTCTCAAAAGTAATTGAATAAATTCAATTCTCCTTCATCTACGATTAGTAGTAAAGGACCAAAACCGAAAAAAAATCTAGGTACACCAATTTTCAAGCACACTTCCAAACATCTACCAAATATTTCAAAACAAAAGTCGATCCTCATGCAGAATCCTGTTCATTCAGATCAACCCATTGTTTCCAATAATAAAAATACCCATTTAGATTCAGAGCAGCAAATGTCAGACCCTATCCATAGCCGTAATTTTTATACTGAAAAGGACACTGGTCCTTATTTAGTCCATGTGGAGTCTGTTACGGCAGATCCCCGCAGTGGAACTAATCTACACCCTATTAAGTTCGGCCATTTTTTGTTTAGGAATAATTTAAGAAATATTTTGAATGACGGTATTGAACGGGTGGGTCGCAATAGATTAGCCATTTATTTTCAAGTAGCAGAGGCGGCAAATTTGTTCTTGTCAAATGAGCTCCTAACACAAAATGATTACAGAGCTTACATCCCTACCTTTAATATCAACAAACTGGGTATTGTTAGGGGTATTCCAGTAGAATGGAGTCATGAAGAAATTGTGGAAAATATTCCCGTCACATTATGCCAACCTCCCTTTTCCCACGTTTAATTTCCGCAACACTCGACACGGGCAACAATGGCTAAGGCCGCTTGCCACAACCAAAAACAAAAAAAAAAAAACTGTCATATTATCATAGACAACAAAATTTCATATTTTTTTTATCAGTCTGTGACCGGCGCTGAACACGAGAGAGCTACAAAAATCCTCAAGTTCATTTTTTCTACATCTATATTATTTTATATAATAAAATAACTTACCCGAAGCGCTCGTTAACTGAGCGTATAAAACCACACAGCATGATTTTAGTTGAAATGTACGACATGGTTAGTTTACTCTTATCATATATATTACTCATCGCTGTAAACTGGGTTTTTTTAAATTATTCTTAACTTTCAGGCGAGCTGGTGGACTCTGGTTATAGCTTTTCAAGTGGTAGTCCTTTCTACTTATTTTTTTTGGGCCAAAAAGAAGTCTAAAACCTACGATCCCCTGTGCAATGGGAAGGCAGTAGATTGGCAGCCAATACCTATCGTGGAGCATGATGTGACGGTCGAAGAACCTCCAGTGATGGGTAAAATTGATGATAACGTGCTGAATGTAGGCTCCTCAAGTTACCTTTGCCTTGATAAAGAGGAGTCTGTTATGGATGATGCCTTGAAAGCTCTTGGAAAGTATGGTGTGGGTTCCTGTGGGCCTCGGGGGTTCTATGGTACCATTGACGTACATTTGGACCTGGAGGAACGTCTGGCTCACTTCCTGGAGGTTGAAGAGACCTGTGTGTACTCCTATGGCTTCTCAACAATTGCCAGCGCAATACCTTCCTATTCTAAGAAGAAGGATATTATTTTTGCGTGAGTATTAAACTTTATTTATACTGACACACTAGACATAAGAAAATTTCTATTTGCGTCTTACTAGTAACTGAAACCAATATCCAACTAATATAAAACAACAGCTGTTCTTAGGAAGTTCCTTACCTTGAATTGATAACAACATCAGTCACAGTATTGAAATATGGTCTCAATCAATGTTGAGTGCAGCCAAGTAAATCATGACTCAAACATTTGATTTCAATGTCAGGACAACATTGGGTAGCAATCTTGTTTGTAAATTTTATTGATTGAGAAAAAAACATCCACCATGGGATCAAATCTCACTTTCTGCGAAAATGAATTGCATGAATACATGACTGCTAAAGATTATTGGTTTAGGTACAGAATATCTGAAGAAGATTTAAATGCTATCATTAATGTTATACCCTCTTTTCTCTCTCATCTGACATATTTAGTCCCTACTCCTTCCCTTGTACAACAATCCATCACAGAATAACTGAGTTGAGATGTATCTTCATGAAATATAACTATGTAAGTTAGGTTTATTTAAACTAGCTGCGCCTGGCGGTTTTACCCGCATAAGCTAGACCAAAATGGCAGCTGTTACTATTTCTCTAAATTTACTTAACTAAAATAAACTGTCATGTTGACAAAAAAAGTTTTATCACAGCTGTAATATTTCCTGAGTTTGCAGATCATTTGCGGCCAAACCCAATTACCTAAGACAGATCTCTACTGAAGATAGACAGTACAATTCTATCTGTCCCTGTTAAACAAATAGCTGTCAACACATAAACAGGTCGCATACTTAGGCTTTATTGAGACATTAAAACCAGAGATTGATAGGATTTTCTATCTCCAGTACCTAAGCCAAAATTGGAGATAGATAGGTATGTGATTGGGTTTGGTTGTTTTAGGAGTGAGCATTTATGGTTGCAAAGCATAGCCTGAATCTCCATGCAGCCAGTTGTTGTTAAATTCCAATCTGCACTTTATATTTATATTCGAGATATTAAATATGTGAATGTCATGTACCAAGCCAGGTTATCTTGCAACTACGTGGGACAGTCAGAAAGTTTTGCAAAATAAAACTCAATGTTCTATAGGTAATTTTTTTTTTTTCAAATTACTCTCCATTAGCCTCTATACAAAGTTTCATGTGTCTGAACCAGTTTTCGAAACACCTTTTCCAGTCCGCCGTAGACACCTCGTTAATCGTTAACAGCCTGCTCAAACGCTGACAGCGCATCTTCCGGCGACGAAAATTGTATCCTTTTGAGTAGATTTTTTATTTTCGGGAATAAAAAGAAGTCACACGGTGCTAGGTCAGAGCTGTAAGGAGGGTGACCCAGGAGTTTGACCAGCGTACTGTTCAGGAAGTCCCTCGTTTTGACCGCCGTGAGCGAAGGCGCGTTGTCGTGGTGGAGCAGTAGCCCGCGGAGCCCTGTGTTTGTTCGCTTGTTGCTCACAACAGAGAAAACTTCTGCCAAGTATTTGGTAGTATACCATTCAGCGTTGACGCTTCTTTGGTTCCGTAAAGGAATTGACACCAAGTAGCCAGTTAGCCAGTCAAATTGAAAAACCTCGCGATCAAAATCTTCCCCGCGCTTCACTTTGGTAGGCGTTGATTCGTTTTGAAACACCCAAACCGTCGACTGGCGCTTCGTTTCTGGTTCGTATTAACAAATCCAAGACTCATCACCTGTAATGATGTCGAAACGCCGAGACGAGCCTGCTTCAAATTTGTTTATCATGTCACTGCACCATTCCACCCGGGCTAGCGTCTGAGCATCGGTGAGTTTGTGCGGCACCCAGCGTGAAATTATCATCCTCACGCCAAGATGCACCTGTAAAATTTCGTGAAGGCTTCCCGATCCAACCTGCTGTATGTGCTGAATCTCTTGATACGTAACTCGCCTATTGTTTGGATTAAAATTTTCACTGCTAGCACGTTTTCTTCCGTAACAGCCGTCAAAGGGCAACCACTTCTTACTTCATCCCCAAAAGTTAGTCGACCGTGCTTAAATTCGTTATACCAACGATACACGGTTGCCTTAGAAGGGCCTACATCCAATTATCCAAATGGCATGAATGCCATTTCAAGTCTTATCGTACGTTCGGGGAGATAGTCGTGGTAGGGGTGTACTTCTCTCCGAACCGAACTCTCGCCGAGTTCCACAACTCCCTAGCGGAGTTGAGAGTCGTCGTCGTCGGGTTTCGTTCCCTCCCCGTGCTCGTCCTCGGGGACTTCAATGCCAAGAACTTGGCTTGGGGTTCCCGGCTCACGGACACGCGGGGCAGGATTGTGGAGGACTGGGCTCTGGAGACAGGCCTGGTCGTCCTAAACCGGGGTTCTGTCCCAACGTGTGCGCGAATGCGGGGTGAATCAGTGGTGGACATTTCGTTCGCCAGCCCCGCTCTGTCGCCGCACGTCATTGACTGGCGCGTCAAGGAGGGGGTAGAGACCTATTCCGACCTCCGGTACATCCGGTTCGACGGCCAGTTCCCACTTCGCTGGAAGACGGGGAAACTGGTCCTCATTAAGAAGCCGGGGCGCCCTGTGGACTCTCCGTCCGCTTACCGGCCCATCGTTCTGCTCGACGAGGTGGGCAAGCTCTTTGAAAGAGTTATTGCAAACCGCCTTGTCGGGCGGCTGGTGCGGGTGGGGCCGGATTTGGCGGAGAGCCAGTTTGGTTTCCGCAGGGGGCGCTCTACGGTGGACGCCATAATGCGCGTGCGATCCCTCACGACGGGGGATGCTGTTGCCCGGGGTGGGGTCGTCTTGGCGGTGTCTCTAGACATCGTCAATGCCTTCAACACCCTGCCCTGGAGTTGCATTAGGGAGGCATTGCGGTATCACCGGATGCGCACCTACCTCTGTCGCGTGATCGAAGCCTATTTGACGGACAGGGCCGTCATCTATCCCGGTCACCGGGGAGAGTGGAACCGGCGAGTGATGTCGTGCGGTGTCCCACAGGGATCGGTCCTGGGGCCGCTTCTGTGGGATATCGGTTACGACTGGGTGCTGCGCGCCGACCTCCCGAATGGCGTCAGCGTGGTGTGCTACGCTGACAACACGCTGGTCCTGGCACAGGGGAGGTCGCACCAGGAGGCGGCCGAACAAGCGACACTCGGGGTTGCGACAATCGTCGAGAGGATCCGGCAGGTGGGACTCGAAGTGGCCCTGCACAAGTCCGAGGCCATGTGTTTTCATGGTCCTCGGAACGCGCCACTGTCGGGTTCCCAGATAACGGTGGGAGGGGTTCACATCGGCGTCGAGTCGACGATGAAGTACCTGGGACTCGTCCTCGACAGCCGGTGGAACTTCGTGGAGCATTTCCGACGTTTGGCTCCCAAACTGGAGCGGGCTGGGGCTGCCTTGAGGCGGCTCCTGCCCAATCTAGGGGGTCCAAACGCCTCCTGCCGGAGGCTCTACGCGGGAGTCGTGCGGTCCATGGCAGTTTACGGGGCACCGGTGTGCCGGTGGTGTGGGCGCGTTATTTGAGGCGCCGACCGGCCCGCAGGTTGAACGCTTCCCAAAGGGTCATGGCCATCCGGCTGGTCCGGAGAACCGCACGGTCTCATGCGAGGCGGCGAGCCTCCTTGCCGGATTGCCGCCATGGGAAACGCCGCAAAAGCCCTCGCGCACGTATGGGAGTGGCGCGAGGAGGCAAAACGCCGGGGTGTAACTCCGCTGCCGCGAGAAATCACGGTACAGCGGACAGAGCTCCGGCGGGATCTCACGGCGACATGGAGGGTGCGATTGTCGCAACCCAGTGCTGGGCACGCCACAATAGCGGCGGTAAGTCCCCTCTTTGAGGAGTGGTTGGAGAGGCGCCACGGTGTCCTCACCTTCCGCCTGACACAGGTCCTCACCGGACACGGTTGTTTCGGGAGGTTCCTGTTTCGCATAAGGCGGGAGGAAACGCCTGGGTGTCACTATTGTGTGGATCGCCCGGAGGACACGGTGGAGCATACGGTGGAGGTATGCCCAGCTTGGGCGGAGCACCGCAGTGTCCTCAGGGAGGCGATTGGCGGCGGCGATCTCTCGCGTCCGGCCCTGCAGGCCATGGTACGGAGCGAGAGGGAATGGAAAGCCGTCACCTTCTTCTGCGAAGCAGTAATGCTCGCGAAGGAGGAGGCGGAGCGGGTGAGGGAGAGAGCCTTGCGCCCTCACGCCCCCACTAGCCGCCGCAGGAGACGCCCTGGGCGTCGGGAGTCGCCTGCAGATTCCCGGCCACCGTAGGCGCGGGCTTGCGGACGGCGAGCAATGGGTAGCTCGCCGCCGGTAAGGACCAGGCCCGGGTCGACGGCGCGTTGTGTTCCACGCGCGCCTCAAAGAGATGTCAGCACAAAGTGACGGGGTCCGATAGGGCCGACGCCTCAGGGTCGCGGGTTATTCTACAGAGAAAACCGTGGCCCTGGCACAGGCAACTGAAGGAACACGGGTCGGTTTTAGTTCGTAAAAGTCTGTCACGCCCTCCCGCTCCACCCTGAGCGGGAGGGCGTGAAGTCATTTGATGATTTCCCACCCAAAAAAAAAAAATCACCATCCACTTGAACTTTAATGGAATATATACCTTTTATATTTTAAAAATCTTCTGCATCGTCACCACCTAAAGATTGAAAATACGAGTATATGAATACAAATTTAAAGGTAAATTTCAATATCACCCCTTATTTATTAATAACATGGGACACAAACATAACTAGCGAAATGTGGGTGTACTAGACTTATGCTTAACCCTTTAACCTCAGAGGTCGATAAAACACACTGTTGGATTTTCAACTCTTTACTAATGAAGGAGGATTTTTGCAATGCGTCGAGTTTCGGCACCTCCAGGCGGCCCGCCACAATCTGCGCTTGCCTTTATAAGGTTTCTCCTAAGGCCCTCCAGCAAGGATAAATAATTGTTCAACACGCGCAACATGACTAACTTTTGTAGACAGAAGAGTAGAGATTTATTTTATTCATATGGAATTTTGTCTATTCCGTGGATAAAACTAGTTTCTACGCGGGCTGATAACTATGCAACAACCATAAAGGAGAGCAGTGGTGCCCCCGTGGTCGGCCCCGACTTACGAGTTGTAGGTCGAGGGTTCGAACCCAGGCGCTTTTATTTGTGTAAATAATTTCATAACCACTGCTCTCAAAACGGTGAAGGAAAATATCATGGGAAAACCGGCAGGTCTTAGAACCAAAAATTCGAAGACATGTGACACTACCAACCCGCACTGAGCCCGCGTGGTGGATTACGGCCCACTCCCTCACACAGAGAGGACACCTGTGTCCCGGCAGTGGGAACTTTATAGGCTCATTATGATGCAACAGTCATAAAAAGAATATTACTTTTAGCCTATATTAATTTTCTCATACATTTTAGCGACGAATGCGTCTGGTTCGCGATCCAGAAAGGCATCGACGCATCCCGCAGCACCGTCCGCTACTTCAAACATAACAACATGGACCACCTCGAAGAGATGCTGGCCGAAGCTCAGAAGAAAAAGGAGCTCAACCCTCGCAGACGGGCCTTCCTCGTCGCTGAAGCTATTTATTTTAATACCGGGGAGATGTGCCCGCTGAAGAGATTGGTGCAGCTGGCGAGGAAGTACAAGTTGAGGATAATTTTGGACGAGAGCTTGACTATTGGGGTGAGTTTTACTTACTTTACTATAGTATAACAGAATTTTCTGAAGATTCTCTAAATATTCCTGAAGTGTTAGGTAATTAATTACTTCGTATTTTAAAAAAAGCATGCACAATCCATGAAATAGAAAAAAATTAAGCTTTGTTATTTCGAGAGTGTTGTGAATTTACGTATAAATTCCCTATAGATACGTAAAAACTAATGTAATCGTTTTTTTATGGACTCTTTAACCATCAATTAAATATTTTAATGACGACTATCAAGTTCAATTTCGAATTCTAATAAGTAGGTTTTTTTTAAGGAACTCTTCTCTTTCATCCATTAATCGTTTGATTGACGACAATCAACTGCAGTTTCAATGCATAGGCTATAGCGAGATGTCATAACTGTACATATGACAAAAAGCCTGATTAAACTACGCGATATTCAGGGACCCTTTACCTTAATTGGGACTTTGTAATAAGAGAAAGAGAGGAAGGATATTTTAAAAAAAACCGGCCTGTTGGCATGAATTTATCCCAAAAACAAACTTTTCTAACCTAACCTATATATCGATTTACGTCACGGTCAATTCTCGGTAAAAAAGGTATTTTTTATGTGATAAAAGTATTGGCACCACTACTGCTTTATCCACAACCGTGAGTTTAATTTAACTGTTCAGTACTTTTATTAATGCAAAAATGTTGCAATCTTAATCGGATAAATGAAATATCTTGAAAAAATACGAATTACAGTTTTTTTTTTCATAAACGTAAGTTATTGTGCCTTTAGGACCAAAAACGGGCATCCCCTTTAATGCATTAGTCTTGCTTGTGCAAATGAAGGACGACGTTTAGTACTTTATTAATTAACATAAAAAAAAACCTGAACAAATTATGAAATGTTCTGCTTAACAATTAAAAATATGAAACTCTTTTCTTGCATCTTTAACAGTAAGTGCCTACCTACGTCTTAATATAATACAGATGTGAAAATAAGATAAGAAATTTTAACGTAATCAGAAAGTCTCAGGCAAACAAAATCACATTGAAACTGAATCACGGACTTTGTAGATAGTAGCCCCAAACGGGCCAACGGAACAATAAACACGGAATCCGGGCATCAATGGAACCCATGACAATTGAATAAACATTCATTTAACGCTTCCCAGAGAGCAGAGAGCTTTTATTACGGGAACTAATTCGTAAATGTGGGTCAAGTGCGACTCGTTGTCGTAAAATATAAGAGTGTACAATTAGTCTGTACTATAGTAGAAGGTTATAATCGAAAAGCAGTATTAAAAGTAACTTGAAAGCGGTTTTTTTTTAAATTGGTATTCACCATTTCTTCCGGGCGGGCGTTTTTGGGGACTGTCTTAGGTCATTTTGACATTCAAAAAGAAATTGGGTAAGGTTGTGAGATGGGATGACAGGGGCAACATCCAAACTATAGAGATGTCTGTTGAGAATGATTTTATGGATGGTCAACCACTGGTTCCGATATGGTGTTTTAAAGAATATGTGATGATTTTCGCCCAAAAATACAAAAATGCATTAGACCTTGGCAGCACGAACCGCTTTTCTCAAATAAAATAAAATAACTCCATACTGTAAGGTTCCTCCTTGTAAAGGTTATCTGAACCCTTACAAGAGCTACCTACCACCCTTGAAAAAAAGGACCGACGTGTAGTTCTGTTTACGAACAAGACTTTTGTTCATGTCATTGGAACACCCTGAGTGTTCCAATGACATGAACAAAAGTCTTGTTCTCTTCCTTTCCATACCTATAAGATCATTTGAAAAATTTACAATGTGAGGTACGACCCTTGCAAGAGACGGCTAAACATTATTATCAGTAAATTGTGCTTTTATATAACCCTCTTACTTTGTTCGCAGGTCGTAGGAAAGCACGGCCGCGGTCTAACAGAACTACTGGATGTACCTCGTGATGAAATCGACCTGATCGTTGGCTCCCTAGAGCATTCCTTCGCGTCTGTAGGTGGATTCTGTGCCGGCACACACTTCATTGTGGAGCACCAGAGGCTTTCGGGACTCGGTATGTGGATTTTGGAATTAGTAAATTGTATCAGTAAGGGCATTTATTGATAAGTAAATTGACACCCTACGTCAATTGGCCGCGTCACAGCTGTCAAAGAATGAGTTGTGATTTGAATAAAAGGACAAGTTATGTTGGTAATCAATTTGCTCATAAATTAATTTCCCTAAGTTTAAATTATCATCATCAGCCTACAGTAGTCCATTGGCTGGACATCATCATTTCATCCGAAAGACGTCCACTGCTGGACATAGACCTCCAAGCACCGCCACTTTGACCGGTTTCTCCCACCTTGTGGGAGGTCACCCAACGCCACGTCTTCCGGTAAGCGGTTGCCACTCCAGAACCTTTCGGCCCTATCTGTTCTGCAAGCAATTTGTCCTGCCTACTTTCACTTAAATTTGGCAATTCTTCGGGCTATGTCGTTTACCTTGCTGGACCTGCTGGACATGAGCCTCTCCAATTCTACGCCATTTAACTCGATCCTCGGCCACTCTTGTTGCTACCCACAACTCTGCAAAGATTGTCGCTCCACCTTGTCTGAGGGCGTCCTACACACGAGTGACGTCACATTGCTGAGTCACGGACCCCACTCAAGAAATATAGAGAGCCTACTGATAAATCAATAAATTCAGAGCGGCATACAAGTTTGTAATATTTTCCTGCGTTGCAAGTAGGTAATGTAAGGACTCGATGCATTTTGCCTACTAGGGTAGGCAAAATCACGGTGGAGCATACGGTGGAGGTCTGTCCAGTGCGGGCGGAGCACCGCAGTGTCCTCGCGGAGGCGATCGGCGGCGGCGATCTCTCGCGTCCGGCCCTGGTCCAGGCCATGGTACAGAGCGAGAAGGAATGGAAAGCCGTCACCTTCTTCTGCGAAGCAGTAATGCTCGCGAAGGAGGAGGTGGAGCGGGTGAGGGAGAGACTGTGGCCTGTGACTGTGACCCCCCGTAACTGTGGCCCTGGCACACAGGCAACTGAAGGAACACGGGTGGGTTTTAGTCAGTTAAAGTCTGACACGCCCTCTCGCTCCACCCAGATCGGGAGAAGTCATTTGATAAATTCCCACCCAAAAAAAAAAAAAAAAGGGTAGGCAAAATGCATCTAGTCTGTGTAGAATATTCTTGGCGTGACGAACAATGTTGTGATATTTTATAGGTGTATGAGTCGATAAAATATACCTAATTTATCTGTATAAGTATTGCATTTGCTCTCACTACAGCCACTGAAATTCTATATCCATAACATTGCTTAGAAGTATTCACTTCTCTAGTTCCTCAACGGATAACATCCCCAATTAATACGTCAGCTCACAAAAAAAATACTGTAATTTCCCCCTAACAGCAATCAACATACAAACCTTCATAAATGTTACAGGTTACTGCTTCAGCGCGTCTTTACCCCCAATGTTGACTCAAGCTGCCATCTCGGCGCTCGACATAATTGAGTCTAAGCCTGACATCCTAGAAGAACTGAATGAAAACTCTAAAAAACTGAACAGGTAAATAACAGGCAACGAATGCTTTCAGGATTCGTTGCTATTTAAAGATTGGATTTTAAGAGCGAATATTTGACGTAGAAGTTAAGGTATTATCATCATATTGCCACGTTATAATGATAACGAATTGCTTCATTGAACCCTTATAATAGTAAAATCAAAGCTGAGTATATGTGGGAAGCTCTTGACTCAATTCGTCAAAGAGAATAGTAGAGGTACTGTTATTTCCTTGTTCTCGGGGAAAACACGATAGCTTCCCGTGCACGTGTGATACAGAAAAATTTGTATTTACTTAATAAAATAGGGTATGCCTAAATAGGCATACCCTATTTTATTAAGTAAATACAAATTTAAAAAAAATATAAATTACTTGAGTTTAGATTAAATAATCTAAACTCAAGTAATTTCTATTTTGCTTTCTTAAAAATATTGTAGAAAACTAATATAATGAATCGCGCCTCTTTTTGTGAACCCCTGATATTTCTTATTTTCGGATCCTAAAAATACTAAATAGCCACCATTGGATGCTTAAAAACGGTTTGGATAAAAAGTGTTCGTCATTAGAAGGTTTATTAGTTTTTAGAGGATCAAGTAAATATTTCCCATACAATATTCATCTTGATGAAAAACAAAAAACAATAGTAGGTAGTGAAGCTTGTTATTTAAAATCTCTTTAATTTTATAGAAGCAATTTTCGACCTTGCATTTGAATGACAACGTACCTACTAAAGTATTACGTACAAGTAAGTAACATTAGAACCATTCATCAACTAATGGTGATTTGCCTTAAATTGATATTTTATTGGTATAGGTACTGATAACATTACTACACATTAAACGTACGATTTGATAAGACCAAACGTTGTGAAAGCGTAATATTGATTGTTAACGATAATGTCAAGGGGACTTGACTCACCCACAGAATATATAGGTGCAGATTCCAGCACGAACGCACGACGTACACGTAACGTAGAGTGCGCTTTTATAATTTTTAACGTGACTATTTATATTACTATGATCTACATTTCGTGGTTTACGTCCACGCCCACGAAATGTTTGGAAACACGTGCATTTTATAACGTTATCGTGAACGAGAATTGAAAAGCGTCTCTATTTATATTTCCATACATTTTACGTCCCTGTGTTATCGTGATGCCGATAGTATTACATTTACAAAAGATTTTTGAATCGAAATTAAAGTTAACCCATATTGAGAGATAAAATTTAACGTTTTGGTTTATTTTTTTTCGAATGGTAGTTAAAACTGAGTATACTATGTGCTCAACGAGTATTTTCAAATTTAAAATCTTTCGACATTACGTTACGTTTACCCACTCCGCCCCGTCGTGCTAGGATCACAGTAGGTACCTCTATACAACGAGCAAAATCGCACGCACACATAGACACGGTACACGTACAGCGAGTGCAAGCGCAATCCAGTCGCGACTCATACAAGACCGCCGTACGGTACGCGTCTGTGTGCGCGTGCGCCTGATTTCGTTCGTTGTATGAACCCGAACTTCTGTACTATTTTTTGACTCAACCGTCAGAATGCAACTATACATGTGTGGCGGCATCTACACCGCTACATGCGAACAACGCAGCACACTGACGTCACCCAAATCCTGCATCGCGCAATCAGACTTTACCGCGCAGCTAGCATAAATACAACTTCCCGACATCAATCGTCGGGCAGTTGCCCACCAGATACGACATCCATCTGGTCGGAGGATCCTCCCTTTTCTAAAGAGTATGAGTGAACTTTACACCTTGTTCCTCATATCTCTTCACATAGTTTATTCAGCTGAACAAATGGAGGTATGTCAGATAAGTTTAGAGGAATTTATGATTGATAAGGATAAGTACGGCAAACCAAAAAACTGTGTCATGGATTACTTAGTGAGATAATACCTTTATGGCAGATGAGTTTTAAAAAGAGATAGTAAAGAAATGCCATCAATTTTGTACTTGTACTGTTTGACCTCCATTGCATGACAGACGTTTTAAACACCCAAATTCAGTATAAATAAAAATAAGACAATACTAGTATCTTTTGAATATTCCTTACTGCCTTAGCGGATAAAGGCAGAACTTTTTTTTTTTTTTTGAAACATGTGTAAATCTGACCTACTACTACTACGGGTAATTGCGTCACACTAACAGTAGGACCGGCTTTCTTTTTGACAGTTCAACAACATTCATTACGTTATTTAACTTGTTATGCAGACAAATTTTATAATTTTTCGAGCACATGAAGCAATGGATTAGCAATATCCATTGCTTCAGTGTGTTACGCAATTAGGGTGCTGAATAATAACCAATTGAAGTATTTGCAAGAAGCCTTTGCCCAATAATGGACGTTTAAATCTTGAAATAATATTGTTTCTATTTTATTTACAGGGCACTTTCCCGACTGAAGCACTTCACGTTCCGGGGCGACGAGCTCTCCCCGGTCAAACACATTTACCTCAAAAAGGAGGACTTAACAGACAGACTGAAACACTCATATCTCCGTAACATCACCAACTATTGCCTAGAGAAGGGCGTCGCCATGACAGTCGCTGCGTACTTACGAGACGTCGAAATTAACTGCCCAGAACCTTCAATCCGTTTAACTAGCAGTAGGAAGTTCACAGATGATACTATAAGCTTAGTTTGTTCCTTATTAGATGAGGCCTACGAGAAAGTAGGTCCGCAACCTGAAATACAGCCAGTGTAGACAATACCTTTGCTTTAAAGTATTGTCTATGGCTTTTGGCCGGAATCACAATTTTTGTTTCTTTTTTGGACTTTGTTGAAAGAGTTTTTTTTTCTTGTTTTTAATTGCACTGAGCAATACACATATTAGAGTAATATTTTTGCAATGCATTTACGGCGACGAAATACATGGTTATAATATATTTGTTTCATGACTTTACAATTATTAGCAATTATCGAATGTAAAATCATAGTATCTAACGAAGTTACTTACGACAACAAGTTTTCAAGTAGGTTTTTAATTATTATTTATGAAACACTCCTATATTTTAGAATATAAATAAATAAAATGGTTACTTACTTGTTAAGCATAGACAATATAATTATATTATTATTACTTACTTAAAGGATCTAATAGTTATGTGAATCAAGGAATTAGAAATAACAGTTTTGCTATTACCCTTATTATTCAAAAAGTAAAAAAAGTGATACAAAATAACTGGGTACAGTTGATGTTTAAATTATGTTTAATAATTAAGCACAATGAATGCTTATAGTACTGTAAAACTGAATCTTATTCTTGAGTTATATTCCAAATATTACTAGTTGTCACATTAAATAATCGTCCTGGAACGATACTTTATGCAAGTTGGGGGAGAAACGGTTATGGCGAGGGAAAGTACTCACCATGAACAATAGATATCAAATTATATTGGAATAAATCATTTATGCACTTTTCTAAGTGTAATACGAGACGTCGAAATTAACTTTCCAGAACCTTTTTAAGATTTCTTAAATATTGCCTCAGCGGGAATTGAAACAAAAAGAGTGCCAAAATAAATATTTGTCAATTTGTCAATTTACAGAGTCAGTTAGTGAAGACCATATGTCTAACAGTAACATGTTTTGTAACCCCACACTGACCGTCTTTCTCCACATTGTATACTATTTATTAATTTAACCAGATAACTTAAGTATTACGAATAAAACCTCATATTTCATCTTAGTTTTAATATATTTTGATGCGCTACGTGGAGACAAATACATTAAGTTACACTGATACACTGCTTAACTATATAGCTATTTAAGTAATTTATATTTGTGAATTATTAGTATTATGATGACCAATGTCCTTTGTTGTCAATTCATGTATTTGAAGGGGATTTCAATTTTTGACTTAGTCTAGCGCGTATGTCCATCTCTTTCGAAGTTGCGAAAACTCGATAAGCTGAATAATAATATTCAAAATGTCGGAATTAAATAAATCGCGCTGGCTCGTGCACTTAAACGTCACGCAGAAACGGAAAACGAAAAATTTAATGTTGTAACTGGGCGATAAATAAAACTTTATTGTGAACAAAAGCATTAAATCGCCGCTCAAACCGGTTTCATAAAAGTCCCGTTATCATGAATCGCCAATACTGAGTTACTATGACTAGCGGGGTATTTGCGTAATATTAACAGTATGAATGGCTCTCATTTTGACAGTTCAACGACATTCATTGCGTTAGTTATGTTGTTGAGCACTTTTTTTTTCGAACATACGAAGCAATGGGTTAGCAATATCAATCAAAATGATTCAGATTCTTAATGATAGTGTGCTACACAATTAGGGTGCAATTCATCATTATATTAGCAACATCTCACTACTTGTGTGCGTGCATATGGTGAATCGGATGGTTGTTCGGCAACCGCACGTCAATAGTAATGCTCTATCAACGAAAACAGGTACTGTCAATGTCAAACTCCTCAAATATACAATTGAATTACTAGCCCAGAATAATATTTATAACTTTCGCACCTGTTTTAATGATTGACTTAACTCTAATGCCAAGAGAGCTCCATTTTTTTTTGTGAATAAACAACGCAATGCCCGAAATTGATTTATGTGGTGTATTCTGACCAAACTACTTTCAGTAGATTTTTTCCCTATCAACAAAAATATTTAAATCTCTTTACAAAATACATCGAATTGACACGCTGCTAAATAGTGCCTTGAACGTGGAACCTCATTTGGTGTAAAAATATTTAATATCAGTTAAGAACACATTCCAATGAACTCCGAAGTATTATATTATTACGAGTATAGTTAATAATATAGTCTATTTTATTTAAAAAAAGTGTGTGTTTTTACATCAAATGCTTTTATTATTACCAAGGTGTGATGTCACAAAGATCCATGTTTCTATATTAAATAAATTATTATATTATGATAATAATGCAGCACAGTGCTTGTCTTGTTATGTTATTACATGAATAAATATGAGATTTTTTTAAATTGTTTATTTTTAATAATTACTTTGAACACGACTGCTGATGGTGACAGTCTTAAAATTACTTGTAAGAAGTTTTTAAACTTAATTACTAAAACATTTACCATATAAGTTAAACTTTTTCTTAAAACTACATGAAGCTATACTCGGTTAAAAGTCGCGTACCTACCTTTACTTTTCGCTCACCTAAATAAAGCAAAAATATTTTATAAATAGTTAACTTTGTAAGCAAGGTAATTTCTGAATAATATCATTATATTACATATGGCAATACAGCTAGTGCTTAGATTTTGCTATATTATTCCCGCCCGTATTATTTGATACACACTCGTCATTTGAAAACTGGCAATACTAACATGATTTGCCCTTTGCTAATATCTTAAAAAATTGCAAATATGAACTTTTCACTTGCACTGGTGTTTATCCTAAATGGCGTTCCCTAATCCACTCAATAACTAACCCACGCTATATTTTGTCAAAAATCGGTAACACCAAAATCGGCGTAGCCAGCCACCATGATTCAAAAAGTGTTGCCCTTAATCAGTGACCAGTTCATCGCTCATGCGGCAGTACCCGACGTTTCTCTTGAACTCTGTTTCGTCCGGCGCGTGGATTGGCTTCCTAATCTCGATCAGCCGTCTATCTGTTTCCAAGGCTTGGTTCTTGTATTGCAGGTCCTTGGTCACGCGCTCATGGTGATTGTGCATGCCGTGGTATGTCGTCCTGGGAGTTAATGGATAAAAATTTGATGAATAAATAGATACAGAAAGAAGTTCTCTTTGTGAAAGAGCTCGTCTAGGGCAGAGCAACAATCTGCAACCATCCATACCTATAGCTGCCGTAAAGCATTAATGTGTGTTCCAGTTTTAAGGGTCTGAGTGTCGCGTTCAGCGCTTACACCGACACACAGACCCTTAAAACTGGATCCCAAACACAAAACACACATGTGCCTGAGCACATGAGAAATATCAGCTTTGTGTTTGGGATCTAATGGCACCTGTGATGCCTATGCTCCTACTCCGCAGGGTATTGCAGGTGTTCAAAGACGGGGGTGACCACTTACGGGTAACCCATAATAATAATAACCACCAAATACAGGGGTTGGAATACTTACAGTGCTTCTTCGAGTTTCTTCTCCAGCATATTGTGACTCAAATGCACTCTTTCGAATTCTTCTATCAGACCACGCATGGGTTTGTCCTGCACTCTTTCAAGAACTGGTCTCCTGGTCCTGGTTTCCAACCTGGTTTCAACTAGCTTGGTTGGATTTATTTTGTCAGCGACTGCTGCACGCAGCGTCTCTATCTCCCTGTCTACCTTCTGGAGGTTTTGTTCCAGCTGAAATGGAAAACATTATGTATTACCGTAAAGATGGTGCGATATACATCAGGGTGGTCCAAACGTCCAAAACGATTTATAGAAGCCTTTCTCCAAGGACTTTCTGGAATTCCCACCCCCATGTTCAGTGATTATTTCAAAACACATTCTACGTCAAAACCTAAACGAAATAGATTTTACCAGATTCTGAGCGCATTATGACGGTCAGTAATCTCCAGTGCTACACTCGCCTCACTAACAAATCGGTGAGCTCAGGAGATGAAAACGGACTCTTGTACGGACGCTTCTATAACCCTCATACTTACCTTATACTTTTGCCACTCCATTTCATTCCGAGCTCTCTGTATATCATAGACCCTCCTCCTCATGATTAGTTCCACATGCTGGCTCTGCGCGTGCATCTGATTCCTGGCCTGTTCGCGACTCTTGAACATCGTCTCCCGAAGAGTCTTGGATTCAGACATCAGCTGCTCAGCTATCTTTATTGTATTCTCTATGCAGTGGACGTAACTCTCCTCAGTCATTGATCTGAGAATGGAAAAGTGTAAACAACCAACCGGACAGACGGACTACAAAGTGTGCCTATAAAGCAGGGATGGCGAACCTCTATACATCTACCATTTTTTCCAAATAAATATTTAATGTGGCCATGACATTGGCCAAACAATCTTAGCTAAGTGACTACGGATGAAAAACTATACACGAGAGCCAACTCATCTGTTACTGAAGTGATAACATTTTTACTATTTGGAAACTGAAATTTCATCAACTATGCTATGCATTTATGATTTGAGAGAGCTGCTAAACAAAGAGTGAATACTAACGATCCTAGAAGCTCTGGATCAGATAGCGAACACCACCAGTGCTAATTCGTCTATTGGATCCCTAAAAGGTAGGCAGACTATGTAACTACCTATACCTGCAGCTTAATTGCGTAACACATTTTCTTAAACGCTGACGACTAATCCGTTTGATTTTGACAGTTCAGCAACATTAATTGCGTTAGTTACATTGTTGAGCAGATTTTTTTATCGAACTTATGAAGTAATGAAGTAAAGCGATTCAGATTCCTATTGATTGTGTATTACGCAATTAGGGTACTGGTCTGATGGTCACGTCGCGACTTCATTAAATACTTTAAGGTTGTGAGACTGGCTGAGCAACTTACTCTGTAGGAACCCTGGTAGGATCCAGCTTGAAGCATATATCCGCGCTGTCTCTAGTCAAGTCTTTGACGTGGTACTCCAAATCGAGGGTCTCGTCCTTATTTTTGATCTCGCGCTCCAGGCGGCAGAGCACGTTGGTCAGCTCCTTTATCTTCTCCCAACCCATGTGACAGACGTCCATTAGGACTCGCTTATTGTTCTCCGTTATGTGCAGTTCCTAGAGGAAAACTGGGTACTTAGAAGACTATTTGACGGTAAGATTCAGTAGCACTTTCTTTATACATTTAAAAAGGATTGTACTGTTGAGTGAATAAGTAACTAACATATCGTAAGGCTAGCTAGCACCAGTACAAACAATTACTAAAACTCTTCCAGTGAGTATCATCAGAGGGAGAGGAGAAGGCAGAATTATGTTCAACAACTACCTTTCTTAAACCATAAAGCGCCTCCGCTGTGTGATAGCTAAGCAAACTCCCAAAATCTTTTGTAGTTTCTCTATCTAGAGTTTTGAAGGACTGGATACGAAAGAGTTGTTCCATCAAGAAAACACGATTTTACCTTATGCAACTCTTCCCCAAGTTGGTCTCGAGTCAGCTCCGGAGGCACCCTCTGGTCTCTGTTAGAGAGACACTGGGATATCACCATAAGTGGTACTTGTAGAGACTCCAAGTGCAGTTCGGTCGCGTTTTTCTCTTCTTTTAAAGCCCTAATTTCGTCCATGACACATTCCCTTGTGAACCTCTGCTTCTCCCTCCATGCTTGGACTTCGAATATTCTGAAAAGTAGGTACAAGTTGATACTTTTCTATCAGACCTTGTTTCCGTTTCAGATGACGCTTTCGGAACAGCAAGGCGCATGTCGCCTTTGACCTGTACCTTGTAACAGCCAGTTACTGTACAATCCTCAACTATGAGGAAAACGACTTAGGAGCAGGGCGACGCATGAATTGACCAAAAAAACGTAACACCTAAATAATTTGCAACTTAAGCATTTTTCCACCATATTATGCTTATAATCGGATTAATACAGTGTTTGTCAAGGTTCCTACACCTTTTTTTTTTCCAAAATGAATACCTAGAATGAAGTTAGTAAGTTAGTAGTAAGCTAACTGTATTTCTCACTTTTTATAGCGTTGTTTACATGTTTTCTTATCGTTTTTTCTGTACTATAAACAACAATATCTGTAATGTTGTTGTATTACAAACAAATAATATTTTCAAATTACGAATGGTCGAAAAAAAAAAAGAAAAAAGATTAATTTTTCATTCATTATTTTTGGTATTACGGAACCCATCAAAAATCACAAATTTTCAATAGCTAGTAGTGCTATCTATCGTGTCAAGCAAATATGTCAATGTGTAAGTGGTCGCTCACGGTAGTAGGTTAGTATCGCTCGGACTAGGGATGTTCATGTATAAAAAATATCGATATTTTTTCGATATAATATATCGTAGTGTTATATCGATACTTTGCGATATATCGAACAAATATATCGATATTTTAAAAATATCTTAGTTAAGTACTTGTATTTAACTAGTCTAGGGGTTAAATAGGGATCAGGTTAATTATGAGTAAAAAAACTTATGAGAGAAGAAACATTTTTCAATCAACTTTTTTTATAAATCATACGAAAAAGAATCCAAGGCCATACCACCCAAAACCATGTTTAGCATCTGCGCGTAAAGAATAGCAGCTTTTTCTTTTCTACTATACCATTATGAAAGATTTATAAATCCCAGTACTTTTTCACTAAACCTTGCAAAATTAAATTTTGTTTACCCTTTTTGGCTTGCAATCTGCTTCTCTGCTGTGTAAGAACCTGTGCGGCCTTTGAGATTAGTCGTTCAGAACTAGCTAGCCACCATAGTTAAATATTTTAATGCCACATTGTATAACGTTGTGAACTGTATTTTATAGTCTGCCCACACTTCTAATGGGTTTTCGTTAAATCTACTGACTGGAGCCCTCAAATAAAACGATAACTCATTTGAAAGACTTTCATTACATTTATTTGTTTTCCAATTCCGCTGGACCACGATATTTGGTATATCGGATGAAATATATCGATATTACATTCAATACTAGTTGATTCGATAATATCGGATTGCAGCGATATATCGCGTACATGTACCGATATTTTTTGAAATATCGATTTATATCGCCCAATACTAGCTCGGACAGGCACACACACTACCTCAGCGTCGCGCCAGCCGTG
This sequence comes from Dasypolia templi, assembly GCA_963555695.1. Taxonomy (NCBI): domain Eukaryota; kingdom Metazoa; phylum Arthropoda; class Insecta; order Lepidoptera; family Noctuidae; genus Dasypolia; species Dasypolia templi. The sequence continues at coordinate 2,752,233 of OY743151.1, read as the reverse complement.
GCCTGCCGCCGGCCCGCCGCCGCGGCGGCGGGCCGTACTCAATGATATACCTATTTTAAGTTACATACCTACTACCTTCTTAGTTACTTAGTGTTTTATATATACTTATTGCTTGGGGGTGCCAAGCAATAATTTGGTAATCGTAAAACTCAAATTTTACAGGAAAAATGTATTTTTGTTTTATTGAATATGAATCTTTTCAAGGAGTCGAAGTATTGCGATAGTGATACATCAAATGAAAGCATTTTCTTTGTGTAATTCAATTACGTCAACATTTATTTATGTGTGGAAAATACATTGCAATTTAAGAAAATAAATATTATAAAAATAAGACAAGTAAATTGTTTCATTATTATACACTTACTGCAGTAAACTTGTTAAAAATGTTTATACGTAACATTACAATACGGACTTTTCCAACGTTATTTCTTACTAGCTTCCGCCCGCGGCTTCACCCATGTGGAGTGTTGATTAAAAGCAGCCTATGTCCTTCCCCAAACAGTTCAGCGGATAAGCCGTGAAACATCACAGCTTCACTCAACGCACCACCCGCGGTGTCCACCGTTCTTATAGTGGTAACTTTTGAACCATGGGTCCAAATTAATTAGTGTACAAGACAAAGTTTATCTACATTAAACACCCACTACATTAAATACTCTAAAATGTGTATTGTAAAAACAAAAAACAATTCATTTATGGCTCACTATTTTGGCTATAATAGCTTCCACATAAAAGGTATATGTATCAGCGCTAAGCAGAGCGTTGAAGATACAGTGCGCGAAAAATCCCGCCGCGATATTTTTACCTACGTGCGAACGTGGACTTACTCATACGCCGAGCGAGCGTAAGTAATTATCTCATTTTTTTTTTTTTTTTGTGTATGGCATCACGTAGTTGACCTTGAGAGGTCGTGACTACTTAACCGGACTATCCTGTGGCTGCCTTAAGCGGACTCAAAGCCTCCAGCCAGGGGCGTAAAACTACTTATATTATTAAGCGAACGCTCGCTAAGGGCACCCCCTGTGGGGTACGGACCTCGGCTTAGGGCGTCGCTGACGGGAGGACAGCAAGATGGGACAGGCTGGATCAAGTTTTGTTGATTATTATTAATCGGGGAATTTAAAGCTACAGGCTCAGCTACGGCGCGGGCTGGCACTTCGTCGAGCAAGGGTCGGGGGGGACAATTACGTCGGGATCTTCGCGAGGAACCTCGGCGGCGAGGTCGGAATGTCGGTCTGTGTTTGTGCACTGTACTGGTGGCCCTACTGCTCTCCTGAATGAGAGTTATGTGGTCATCGGGATCGGTGAGGACATGCTTGGGACGGCGGACATGACTAATGGAGGAGGGAATATAACTAGCGGCTTTCACAACCAGAGGGTTGCGGTGATTCGCGGCGGTCTCGAAGAAACGCTTTGAAATGCGTTTCATGAACTGACGGATAGTGGGAATCCTGAGGTCTACGTGGAGGATTTCGTTGCGAACGTACCAGGGGGAGCCTGTTATCCTACGGAGGAACTTGTTCTGGAGGGTCTGCATTCTATTGAAGCGAACGGGCTTGGCGTGTGCGAAGACTGCACTGGCATAGGTCATGATCGGGCGGATGCACGCTGTGTAGATACGCATTTTGCACTTAAGTGACAATTTGCTACGTGCATTGAGGACGAAGTGGAGTCTACCTAGAGCGAAGGCGGCGCGCGAACGAGCCGCCTTAATGTGCTCTGAAAACGAAAGGTGTTCGTCGAGAACTACACCAAGATATTTGGCTCGCTTCTCCCAACGGATCGGCTTGCCGAACATGGTGATCGGTCGAGGGGGGCAGGGGGTATGATGCGGCTTCGAGAATAGAACCGCTTGACTTTTGTCGGGATTTACTTCAATTCTCCATTTCCTAAACCAGGCGCCAAGCTTGTTGACTTGGGTTTGGAGAATGCGAGATATCGAGTCTGGATCGCGGCCGGTGTAGTAAATGGCCGTGTCGTCTGCGAACAGAGCCAGCTGTGCCTTGCTGCACTTGGGCATATCGCTGGTGAATAGCGTGAATGCTAGGGGAGAGATCACAGAGCCTTGAGGGACTCCTGCGCGAATAGGGTGGGGGGAGGATAGCGCTCCTTCGATGCGATAACGGAAGGTGCGATTCGACAAAAAGTCCCGTAAGATGAGCACGAGACGATCTGGCACACCGAGTTGGTACAGCTTATATAATAAGCCTATGTGCCAGACTTTGTCGAACGCTTTCGCTATGTCGAAGAAGACAGCACCGGTCATCAAACCTCGTTGGAAACCGAAGTTGATGTGTTCGACTATACGGTGGACCTGTTGTACGCACGAGTGTTGGGTTCTAAAACCAAACTGTTCGTTGGGGATGAGGCCCTTTGTCTCGGCGTAGTCTCTGAGGCGCTTATAAATAAGCCTCTCATAGATTTTGCCGAGGACATTGAGCAGACTGATGGGGTAATTATCTCAAGGACACTGCTCCTCTTTATAGCACTTGAACGTTTGTCCGACTTTATTAAGTTTATTTTTATTTTTTATAGGTTAATATCAATGTTAATAGCAATATTTATAAAGAAAGAACATTAAAAAAAAATGTTTATTCAAAATCCTTAATTTTTATTATTCTTAGCTCAGAATCGCGTTAATAGATATATTTTTATGTACTCATATCGCGTTAAAGGTATAAATGATTGGATTTGTTTTTTCATTTAGTTAAAATGTTTAAAAAATTTAGCCAAATTAATAAGTAGATACAGAAATAAAACAGAAGAAGCCTTTGTTTTTAAAGAGACCAAAGGATTAAATAAACTTATACGGGCTTAAAATTTATAAACACAATATTCCTATCACTTTTGAATTGTCAAGGAGTCGGTCAGTCAGAAATATGAAGCTAGTTGCCCATTCCAAAGCTTAGTAGGTACCTATGGAGAAGAACGGGCAAGAAACTCCATGGACACTCTTTTAAATAATGTTGTTGTTACAAATATATTAGTTACATCGATTAATGTTGACACTATAAGTGAGAACGATGTACAAAATCCGTACACGTTAAAAGCGTCCAGAGTGCAGCAAAACATAATTAAAAACAATCCAAAAAATTAATTATTAAAATAAGCCGTGGCAGCTAAGAGATGACCAGGTCTCAACTGGCGGCGCCCGTTCATGAACATGACGCATGGATCAGCACCATTCAGCTCAACCATTTGAAGGGAGCTAAATGATCCGACACACGCGCCACCGTCAGCGAAACATTTGAGTGAGCATGACATACTATCAGCCGCCAGGGCACATTCAAGTCAGTCTATGACATTACCCGGTAAATGGTAGCTATATAGTACAAAGTACTCACATCTGTGCAATGCATCTATACTCGTATAATAAAAAGGAGATTGAGTTTATATTTACTCGACGTACGACGTCGGCCGGTTCCCCCTAAAACCGCGCGCGATGGCCAATAAACAAAAACTTATTGTACCTATATATATAGGTAGCCGCCAGGGCACATTCAAGTCAATCTATGACATTACCCGGTAAATGGTAGCTATATAGTACAAAGTACTCACATCTGTGCAATGCATCTATACTCGTATAATAAAAAGGAGATTGAGTTTATATTTACTCGACGTACGACGTCGGCCGGTTCCCCCTAAAACCGCGCGCGATGGCCAATAAACAAAAACTTATTGTACCTATATATATAGGTACAATAAGTTTTTGTTTATTCAAGAACACCAACAGCATCTAGGTACATTCAACATTGGTTAACAGAAGTATTTAGGAAAGGTATGTATGATTTATCTGCTAGATTTCGAAATATTAGAAGGCCTAGATCTCGAAATATTCTTATTTGTTGGGATACCGCCATTGTAAGGAAATTTCCAAAAAACGCATTACTCATCTGTAGATTTACTAACGATTCCCCAGAGTAGTCAACAAAAATAAAGCAAATCATGAACATACCAAATTACTAATAGATAGAAATATCTTACGAGTTGTAATGAAAGAATTGTAGGTACAGTAAGTACAGTAGCTAATAATAGCTATCTATCTACACACACAGCTGCGCACCGCGTCCCTTGCTCGCCTTCTTTTGTCAAACAGAGATAGCAATATTCCGAACGAATTTTGTACTGGTCTCGAATTGCTATTACGTGCTTTGTACGTCGGACCCTTAAAAGGAAGAGTATCGATTTCCTGAGAGTAGCTTATCTTATAAATATTTCAGTCTTCAGTGCTATTGATCCAGCTAGATGGTAATTTAGCAGCTATACTTAGTTTATTCGAAGTGAGTTTAATCAAATAAAACAGTAAGACCTTACCTGTCCCTCAATAACTCATTGTTAACATATTTATCCCATCTCGTGGTGACTGAAGTTTCATTCCTCAGCTGATTAGCTCTTTGCCTCAACTCGTACGACTCGAAGCGACGGAGCCTAGCCTCGTTTTGCAGCCTCTGGATATTCCTTGTCCAGTCCAACACAGTTAAAGGACGATGGGGCTTCTCAAAAACTGGTATTGAAGCATCCATTTTTGCTAAGGAATTAAAATAACTACACTGAGTGCTACGCTACGTCCCAAAATGGGCTGTTATCATAATGGTAAAATTGTTTGATCAATAAAGAAATGGGGATGGGGACATGAGTTTCCAGAGAATAGTAGCATCAGTGAAGAAGTGAAGAAGTCTCTATTGTACCTCAATAATGAAGTCTTCATTGAGATAAGAAAAGGTATGAATTACAATTTATTAACTCGAATATTTTGACCATTCCAATGAAAAGAAACAAGACCCAAGGGATTTCCGTTTTCCTTGTCGAAACCATTTGAAATTCGTACCATCTCTGATTGAGGAAAATGTACTTTTTAAAAATGCCAGATTATTAAAATATCACGCTGATGTATACCGTCTTTTTTATATTTATTAATGAACTAAATAAACATTAATGAACTAAATAAACACAACAGTAATTACTACATTTAAAAATATTACAAATTCTACACTACAAAATTACAATAGAAAACGGAAGCGCCAGTTGTCAGAGCATAGACATCATGCTACTTTCCTCTATGAGGAAAGAATAGACAAACACCAGTTTACAATTTTACATAGTCCAGTCCATAGTCTAACTAACACCACTATCAAATATGGCCGACGATTAGTAGCATTTGCACTAAAAGTCAACTTATGTTTGATAAGCCGGAAATACTGTAGAAAATTTACAGATTCCTAAAAAATAAGAGTGACTTACTAACAAGTAACTTGAATTGCTCAGAAATTCAGAATATAATAGAGTTTTTGTGTTGTTCCATCGTTGTTTGAAAATATGTAAGTTGGCATATTTTTGTCTTAATTTTTTTCGCTTCGCTTGGTTTATTTACGGAGTTTTGTGATTTAGGTACGACGATAGACGTGGAGGACGTGGTGGTGGTCGCGGTGGTAGCCGTGGAAGCCGCGGAGGTGGTAGAGGTGGTTCACGAGGAGGACGATCGAGTGATCGGTCCCAGGAGAGAGGAAGTAGCCGCTTTGGAAGCAGCCGGGGAGGCCGGGACGGCGGCGGCCGAGGAGGACGCGATGGCGGTCGAGGCTTTGGAGGCCGAGGCGGCGGCCGTGACGAATTCCGAGGAGGGAATTTCAAGAATGACCAACCGGGTGGCAACCTCCGTAAAATCCGCTGGGACACAATCACTCTCACTCCGTTCGAGAAAAACTTCTATGTACCACACCAGAACGTCCAGGCGCGCAGCCAAGCTGAGATAGAAGCCTATCGCAGTCAAAACCAGATCACTGTGAAAGGACGCGATGTTCCGGCCCCAAGCATGTACTTTGAAGAAGGTGGATTCCCAGATTATGCTATGAAGGAAATTCTGAAACAAGGTTTCCCACATCCAACTCCAATTCAAGCTCAGGGGTGGCCTATTGCACTGTCTGGGCGGGATTTAGTGGGAATTGCTCAAACAGGTTCTGGGAAAACCCTGGCCTACATATTGCCAGCTATAGTACACATCATTAATCAGCCTCGACTACTAAGAGATGAGGGGCCTATTGTTCTGGTTTTGGCTCCAACTCGGGAGCTCGCTCAACAGATACAACAGGTTAATGCTCTTATTTATTATATTATTCATCTTTGCTCTTAAATCAATTTCAAAGTTACAATAAGGCCTGCCAATGGACTGACACAAGATTGCCTGAGGTTTACTCATTGAAATTAATTGTCTCTAATCTACCTTTGACAACAAAACAATTAAAATAAGATGAGTATTTGTTTTCCATTATGCTATGCTCCAGGCGTTGATCTCAATGAATGGCATCGCTGCGGAGATGACGGACAATACAAACGAACTGGAAATAGTAAATTTATCCAATTACATTTAATAAGTAGAACTAGCTTATTGCAGGCAGGCTATGTTCGAAAACCTGATGAAACATTGACATGATCTCTGTTTTGATTGTTATACAAAATTTTCTCTTTTATTAGGTGAGGTTTCTGAACGTAACCTTAGTTTTTTTTTTGTTTTGGGCACAAGTATTTTTTGTTTTTTCTTTTATACCTTGCAGCTTAACTGTGGAATGCTTTCTTTATTGTGTAGTTTTTTCAATATTACATTGGAAAAAACGCAGTTTGCTTCATCAACCCATTCACCTCATGTATACATATAATATAATGTAAATTATTTTAAACCAATCAGTATACTATAAAGGAAGGCCTGTCATAGATATATTCAAAAATAGAAACAGTGGGTCATGCACACACAACATATTAACAAGTTTTTTGTGGTGGGGTGTACTATCTGGGGCATACACACTTTTGGGTCAATTAGCCTGGGACTTATTTAATTATATAACTCAACTCAACTATAAATTACACATGTACAGTAGAATAATAATATAGTTTTTGTAAGTTTTTTTTTCTTAATTTATCTTTTTCACCCCTTCAGTCATGCTTTCATTATTATTTCATTTTACTTTTAACAAGTGTGTAAGAGCAGGTTAGGGTGGGGCAGGTTCTAAAGTTATAAGCTGCAATGTAATAATCCAGCATTCAAAGCACAACACAAGTGCAGTCGTCTGTCAATGTTGACCTTCAATTCATGGAAAAATACATATAGACATAACTTAAATTCTCTATAGTTGTGTAATAGCTTCTTAGCATTTTTTTTTGAGTTTTATCAAACATACCAATATGCTAGTTCTAGTCTCATTTGGGCATGTCACCACACACACAAGTATTTGTCACCCATCGGATAATTTTATTTATTCCCTCCCTAACTCCTAGAAGAAGTAATTATTACCGTCATCTCCATTTTTAAAAAAAAGCAACAGCTCCCAGTAATCTGCTCTTACATACATTCTGTATTTGTTAATTCAACTTTTATTTATTAAAATGCACAATGGAATGTAAAATTTATACAACACTTAAAGGTTTCTTCCTGTTTGCAGGTGGCTAATGATTTCGGCCAGAGCGTGCAAGTCCGCAACACTTGTATATTTGGTGGTGCGCCTAAAGGACCACAGGGCAGGTTTCTGGAGCGAGGAGTTGAGATTGTTATCGCAACACCAGGAAGACTTATTGATTTCTTGGAGAAAGGTGAGGTTTTAAAGTAACAAACAGATTTGTCAAGTTTTGTAAATACTGTTGTCTTTTATAGATGATCTTAAATAAGCCCTACAATTATAAACTAATCACCTATGCATAAAATACTGGAAACATTGGCTTCTTAGAATTGTTTGCTTCTGGAAGCAAACCATTCTAAGAAGCAAACAATTCTTACAATAGGACCACTATTCAATCCACCAAAGAATGTTGGTATACATACATACCTCAATATTTTTCAGCCTCGGTAATATGGGATGGTGTCCGCAACTCCACCGCAATGCACTTTTTTGCGTATGGTTGGAGCAGATTTTTAAGCCTAACAAGACTTATTTTGGTTGAATTTGTTCTTTCGATTGTACAATAACTAAGAATTTTTATAAACAGAGACAACAAATCTCCGTCGTTGCACATACTTGGTGCTGGACGAAGCAGACCGGATGCTGGACATGGGCTTCGAGCCGCAGATTCGCAAGATCATCGAGCAGATCCGACCAGACAGACAGGTGGGTGATGAGTAGACTTGTGTAAGTAATGCGATTGTTGCATTGCGCGTCATATATCCCGACCGCGTAATGTAGCATTACACATGACTCGACCAAATTAAGCATGGCACATGACATTCAAACATGACGCATGACGCGCGGGCCGCGGCGCGCTGTTCGGTGTTCGTAAACTTCGTATTATCTCGGTAATTTTCGCTATGTGAGCAAGTGAGAAGGAGCATGCGCCGGTCGGCTGGCTGCGAAATAAGTGAACTATTATATAGAAACGTATTGTTGATGCATTAAGGTTTACGTTTAATTGACACCGCGGACTGCCTAGGCCTACGTGATATTTTAAATCATGACATGACTCGCACTGTACTACTGTAGGACACTGATATGATTGTGTAATTATTAATTAATAAGGTGTTAAATGATATTTTAAGAAACTCTAAATAAATAGATTTATATTACCCAATATTCATAGCCATGGTCAATAATCAATATCGCAATCCATGTTTATTGCCAGTCAGCCTGGAATACCCTTTTGATTTAATTATTCTGTAGAAGGGGTTAAGTATGAAGGAAAATCGACTTTATGAATATGATAACAAAAGCAAGTGTGCAATTCGGCGACGCGAGGGCGCATTGCGCTTGACGGTTGTCACATCACATCATAATTTAATGCGGTATCTCATGAAATGATGTCCTATAGCGGTGGGTAACTCCGGAGGTACTGATCCAAAGGAGCCGGTACCGAACGCGGATACGTAAACCTTATTTATTCCTCACAATCCTTACCGGCACCGCGGTACCAAATGATTCCGGAGCGCGCTTTCACTATTCACTCTCGTTCACTCGCTCAAGTCACTCGGAAGTACTCGGAACACGTCGTATCACTCTAACTAACCAACTGTTCAATTCAAAATGTGCCAAATGATCCAGTGAACCAAATGAATAAAATGTTCTGCGAAACCGGGGAACCGAAATGAGCGAGTGAGTGCCGGTGCCAAACTGTGCCAAAGGAATAAATAAGGTGAACCGGTACCGGACCCGGAGTCGGAATAAGTGAATCAATTCACTTGCCGGAATAAAGATTACCCACCGCTAATGTCCTATATCTTCTACAACGCGAGCATTTCATTACAATAGCCATCGCGTGTGGCGCGTCATTTCGCGTCATGTTTGGAGTCATGGTGTAATGCAACATTCTTCGGTACGAAATGTAATGTCATATGACATCACTTTAAAACGCACTGTTTTGCGCATGTCTAGTGATGAGCATAATATCTATGTGGAGCAGTGCTGTCTGTTTGTGCACAGTGTTATTACCACTGCTAACCGGTCCAAAAATTTGAAGACATGTGACATCTACCAATCTGCACTGGGCTCGCATGGTGAATTACTGGCATTACAGCCCACTTTCTCACAGAGAGGAGGCCTGTGTCCCAGCAGTACAAACATGAGGCTATTTATAAGCAGATGTGATGTGCTTCAGGATTGAGGATGTAGGAGCAGACAGAAATCGTTGACTGGAGATCATAAATTTTAATATATTTATTTATCAATTTATGTACACACATAAACAGACAAAAATATGTAAGTCCAAAGGTGATGCTGATTTCTAAAGAAATCTCTTCCAGCATACCTGCAACACTGTATTATTGGAAAAAAAGTTTTACTGTAACAATTTATTAAATATAGATGTGCTCACAATAGCACCTGGCATTCTGTTGTCCCTAAAGAGAGAATGTAATGCAGTTTTTGTAATAATTATAGGTTCTCATGTGGTCAGCAACCTGGCCTAAAGAAGTACAGAATCTTGCAGAAGAGTTCCTTCACGACTACATCCAGATCAACATCGGTTCCCTGAGCCTTTCTGCCAATCACAACATTCTGCAGATTGTGGATGTGTGCGAAGAATGGGAGAAGAATGACAAGCTCATTACGCTGCTTACCGAGATATCTTCTGAGGAGGAAACCAAGACCATCATATTTGCTGAGACTAAAAGACGGGTGAGTTTTGAGGATTAGTAGAGATAATGTTTTTGGAAGGTACATAGGTAAAATTAAATCATTTGGTGAAACTTCACAGATCTAGAGACGACCAGTCTTTATAGTGTCGCCATTTAATTGCGCCTTGTCAGTTAAAAAATTATGCACTAACACTAATTTAAATGATTGGATTAGGAAATCTTGAGGATAAAATTACATTCACTGCATTGTCAGTGATTTTTTTTCAGACAGCAAAAACTACTGTTTGAAAAAAAATACGTGACAGAGTATCTTTATATTTTCTTTAGTCTGAATCATCTAATCACTATTTATTCGATTACCCAAATCGCTCACGCTAACTTGTATCAAGGTCGATGAAATAACAAAAGCCATCAACCGCGCTGGCTGGCGCGCGCTGGCCATCCACGGAGACAAGAACCAGCAGGACAGGGACTACGTCCTCAACCAGTTCCGTATGTCCAGCGGGGGCATCCTTGTGGCCACGGACGTCGCCGCCAGGGGACTCGGTAAGTGAACCACGGGACGAGGGCCTACGTGGCCTGTTGCTATGGTAGGGTATCGTAAGACTGAAAATGATTAGGGCTTTTATGTCTGACTAAATAAAACAATTGCAGTTTAGCATTATCAGATATTACTAGCACTATTCGCTTTCCAAAGACGAACGAAATAGTCACTGTAAGTTGCCCAGAAGTTACTATCTTATGTTTGTGCCACCGATCAAGTTTATAATGTTCTATGGTGGTGATAATTCCCGCCGACTGATGAGGGCATCAAACAAAAGATGAAATGACACAGTTGCGAGTACTAAGAGACTATAAACATGTCAGAATAAGATGGCGGGTCTCGCACTGTACCACCGGGGTGTTGTAACGGTCTAAGAGATGTCAGGGGCGTAGTGGAGGTATATTGATGCCATTGCTTAGTGAAAATCATAAACAGTTGTTATGTGACGCAACTGTCAAAATAGGTTCCAGTATTCACTTTTGTTGCACGAATAACACCCAAAGAGAAGAGAAAATCCAAATCTCAGTTTGAAGAATTACAGGATCTTATAAAAATTGAGACTCCTTGCTGAAAATCGTAACAATTATATTGATATTTCTGTTGAAAATATCAGAATTAACAATTTTAATGCACTTAAATGAATCACGTGAACTGGTTAAAAGTGAATATTGGAACATGGCCTCCAAATACTTGTAAACACAGCAATGGTACGGTGATACTGCTATATTCTCGGGCCACGATAACTTTTCTATTCTGGTGGTAGATATTTAAACAATAGAACCAAAATAATATTCAAATGTTTTATTCCTCAGAAAATTTCTTTAAGGAGCAACTTAAATTTCCTTTCTGTACAAATATTGTAAAAATCTACCACAGACACAAACATCTTAGCCCGATAATAATTAAATAAATTTCCATGACTGACTTGGCATTATTCTCGATTGTTTTTCATTTCAGAGGCGCATGCGAGCAGTGTTAACGGCTAGACTATCGGTGTGTTGCTGACCTTACAAAACCTTGTTACCATATTGTAACGATCTAATGACAGTACACTGTCAGCGCACACTGTTTCAATATGAGCATGCTGCCTCTAATACTTCTATGGGAATTGAGCATTAAAACATGTTGGTCTTAAGTACAGAAACTTTCGATCAAATTATGGGGGAAACAAAATTTGCTCTGTCAAAACATACCATTGGTTTATAAACTATAGGTAAAATTAAATAAGACCATAGAGCAATACATGCTTGGTTATTTGTCATGAGAGATTTAATCCGAAGCCCTTTGGCCTGCCCTACGCAACTGACAGCCGCGCGGTTAAAGGGCGCTAACGTAAGACAGCACACCGACTCTTGGCCTGCACACCTCCGGACTGACGGGCATAATACAGTTATTTCCAGTTTAGCGGTGACTGACGTGCCGACGACACACGATAAGGTAAATATTATGTGTCTTTACTGTTTGAGATGAGTGTTCTGGTGCGAAACTTACATGAGATGGTGGGATAAATATTCCCCTGATTTATTTTAATCAATGAAATTAACTCGCAGTTCAGCCAGTTTCATCATTTATAACTGGCCAAATTCATGAACAAACACATGAAAATTTAATGTTTGTCCAACCATATTCTGTAGTGACCGCATTTCTATTGAAGCAAAACAAAACTTGAATATTTTCTATATTAAAGTATTTGATCCTGTTAGTCCTTACATAGAAACCCTCATCTCGAACACGGTTACCTTTCTTGTCCAATAAATTCATTATTGTGTGAGCGTCAACAATTCCTGCGTGCTGACATAACCGCTTGGGCACAGATGTGGAAGACGTGAAGTTTGTGATAAACTATGACTATCCAAACAACTCTGAGGACTATGTGCATCGTATCGGACGCACGGGTCGCTCGCACAACACCGGGACTGCATACACGCTTTTCACACCTAATAACTCGGCTAAGGTAAGCAGCGTTATCCTATTGATTTTTCTTATTAGCTTCCTCTATTATCAAATTGAAAAATAAGTTTTTATTTAGTTGAATAGTCCAACCAAAAAAAAGTTACAATCAATTACGGAGTTTCTTGCCACCTCTTCCCTATTAGCACCGTTTATGTATTTGGAACCTAAGAGGACATAACCTAATCTTATAAAATAAATAAATGCGTTTGTACTAAGTTAGTAATTAATTTGGTAAAACAAAATTATTACAACAATAAAACTGTTGTTATTTATGGCAGGCCAAGGATCTGATGTGTGTCCTACAAGAGGCTAACCAGGTCGTGAACCCCAAGCTGTTGGAGCTGGCGCAGTGTGGCATGGGATTCAAGGGCAAATATGGTAAGAGGTCCTAAATATTTTACTTTTATCTTACACTTCGCAAAGGAACAACTCATTCCAGCAAATGGTATTTTGAGGCATCTTTATGCCTGTAACAATATGTACCGAAAGTTCCTCAGTGCGGAAGGTCGCATAGCCTGTAGAAGCGTAGTATGTGATCACGATCCTCGGCAGTAGGGGAACGATAAAGGAGAGAGAGAGAAGGTGCCTGTAATAAATTCTTCTAATGTAAGAAATAAATTCAGATAATGTTATCTTCTGTTCCGTTTCAGGACGCAACCGCTACCGCGACGACAGCTCGGGAGGACGCTTCGAGAGGGGGCGGGGACGCGGCGGCGGGGGCGGACGGGACGCGGGGCGGGGACGCGGCGGACGGGACGACGGCGGACGCGGACGCTTCGGTGGCGAGAGGAGTCAGTACTAATTGTGTGTTTATGTAGTACTCTACGTGTGTGTTTGTGGCTGCTTTCACTTCACGTCGCTGTACTTTGTGACAATGTCGGTAAAACATTTTTCATTAGAAAGAAAAAGTATTTATTTGAGACAATATTTGTACAATCTGCTGTACTCTGCAAGTAAGGAGAATCCTTTAGATTTACCACTAAAGGATTCTTCTTACATGCAGAGTACCATGACAACAGACTGAGAACACCGATCTATTTACTTAAAACAATATACACAATCGCTGTAGTAGCAGCAATCAAAGTAAACCCACAGAAAATTATGTAATCTCTCTTTCCTCGTATAGGTTCCAGATGGGACGACTCAAACAATGATTACGGCAACAACCAAAGCTCATATAATACTCGTTCAAGTTACAACCGTGACAATAGCAGAGACAACTTTAGACCGGACAACGGGTTCCGTGGAAGAGGGCGCGGCCGCGGCGCCAGCGACGCGCCGGCCTTCGCCCCCTCGCAGGGCTTCAACAACTTCAGCCAGCCGCCCTCCGCCCCGGCCGGGCCCGCCGGCTTCAGCGTGCCGCCTCCCACGAGCTACTACAACATGTACGCACAGCCCCCCCCACCGCCGACCAGTAAATTCGTGGCTAAATAGTTTTATTTAGGTTAAGATCGACTGGATGTGATGTGAAATGAATGTTCATAGGATTGAATGTGTGGGACGTTGCAAGTTTTAGTGATTGTTGCAGTGCATGGATTGTTTTATGTCTCACCTGCTTGCTTCCAGACTTCGATGACTTTCGAGTGGTATGCTACATCAAAAAGTAGTTGAAGAGATCTATTGATTGTTATGTTAAAATATTTCCTTGTGCTCAAGTAATCGCGCTGCCAAAATCACTGAAATTAATAACGCCCTTAGCTTATAATGTAGCTTTGAAATGATAACACCAAAAGGTCCCTCCTGTGAGTAACTTGTCAGAAACGATTAGCATATTGTTTCACTCGCGTCTAGTTGTAAATGATAATAGTTTTAATTTTTATTTCTAAGTTTCTGTGAAGTGATGGCTTGGAATCGGACCTATGAGGTTATAGACTCTATCTATATCATATCGTATGTTATAGTAATATGGGCAACAGATTTGTATACGTTTAGAGTCTCGAAAACCATGCTTCAGTGATCCGGAAAAGCGGTAATTACGTGCGTTTTAATTTTAGTTTAGTAATACGAAGAATAATAATAACAATTAAGGTATAATTTACTGGAGCATTTTTTTTATTCAGAAAAAATTATATTCCTGCTTGCGTGTTTTCCATTTTTATTTCAATTTATTCTGTGTTAATACATGGCTAAATCAGTAATTTTTTCCCAATTAGAACTAGTTTCGTCTGCATTATTGCAAAATAATAAATAATTGGTGTGCCACTTATCGAGAAGTGTCTTATATAGCATAATCTTTAGTAAAACAATTTGTTTCCACAATAGCACTTCGAACCATAGCTCATGGCACTAAATAGATTATTTTTCTAAATGTAACATTCCTATGTCGTGTAACTCTGTGTGACAACATTACTTGTGATGTATCAATTGTTCAACTCACGGAAAATAAAGTTTAATCGAATTATATTATGGTTTTATTTATTCCCTTGTTACAAGTTCCCTACAGACGACCTAACTCGACGCCGGATTTCTTCTCCCATATAGAAAGTCATCTTGGTATTATACTGGGTGCTGAAAAGGAATATTTTCGTTGAGGACTGCTTTATATAAATAAGTTGTGGACTATGTATTGGACTTTTGTGTCCTTCACCACACAATCCACACCTTAAAAAACTCCATCAAAATCAAATTTGAAAACGCCTAAAAATAGTCACCAAGATTTAAAAAATAGTCGCATTAAGATTCCGAAGTTATAGCTATAAGTTAGTGAGGACATTGTGGGGTAAACTGTCTCCACACAATCCTCACCACCTCGGTGTAAGCAAACGGCTGGGAGTATCAACTTGTTTTCAATTCCAAAAAAAATGTTTTTTACGCTATACCAAATCTCGAAAATAGTCATCAAGGGATTTCAGAGATATTTAGGTGTCTTGGTGAGGATCATAGATAATACACTATGTGAGGATTACGTGGTGAGCCTTTCTCGTTTCTCGCCACAATCGTCACCTGATTACCGCGGAACGCTTACGTTTATAAATTCGTATTTTGTGTCAAGAAATAGTCGTCTCCAACCATAATAATTTCGACCTGTACCCTAATTGCGCCTAATTCCTGTACACATTCAATCGTAATCTGAATCGTTTTGAAACATATTGCTAATCCATTGCTTCATAAGTACGAAAAAAAATATGCTCAACAATTTAAATAACGCAATGAATGTTGTTGAACTGTCAAAATCAAACAGATAAGTCGTAATCGTTTACGAAAATGTGTTACGCAATTAGGGTGCTGGTTTACTGTAGAGAAGTATGTTAAACTTCTACATACATTGTTTTCTTACAGTCGCGAACCCTAAAATTACACACCACATCAATAATACTACAGCACTTGTAACGAAAAAGGAGTTTGGCTGAATAAAATTCTTAAATACTTTTAACACATCAGTATATTATTGAACTGAGTCGAAAGTGTTTTTCAAGACTAACATAATATAACATCACGCCTTGTTTCCCAGAACGGTTGGGCAGAAGTGTACCTGTACACCCACAGAACTAACACACTAATCAAGACTAATTGTCACAATTTGAGTTCTACCATATCCTTTTACAATATTAGTCAAAATACAAAATTGCACACACTACACAGTATCCCAGTAGAATTAGGTACATAAGTTGTTCACCTTATTTCACCAAGAAGGTACGCAGGTAAGGTACACATGCAAAAGACAGTAAATATCATCTTGTCATAGTGTGCTGGTTATGGAACGAAGAGCAAACTCAAATCATTTATTTCAATTAAACCATTTACAGGCACTTTTGAATTGTCAAGGAATCGGTCAGTCAGAAATATGAAGCTAGTTGCCCATTCCAAAGCGCAGTAGGTCACTATGAAGAAGAACGGGCAAGAAACTCCATGGACACTCTTTTAAATAATATTGTTGTTACAAATATATTAGTTACATCGATTAACTGTTGACACTCTAGGTGAGAACGATGTACAAAAACCGTACACATTAAAAGCGTCCAGAGTGCAGCAAAACATAATCAAAAACAATGGAGCAAATTAATTATTAAAATAAGCGGTGGCAGCTAATAGATGACCAGTCCCAACCGACGGCGCCCGTTCACGAACATGACGCATGGATCAGCACCATTCAGCTCAACCATTTTGAAAGGAGCTAAATGATCCGACATACGCGCCACCGTCAGCGAGACATTTGAGTGAGCATGACATACTATCAGCCGCCAAGGCACATTCAAGTCAATCTATGACATTACCCGGTAAATGGTAGCTCTATAGTACAAAGTACTCACATCTGTGCAATGCATCTACATAATAAAAAGGAGATTGAGTTTATATAGGTAATGCAAATATATTCTTACAATCTTCAGCAGCTTCAACAGTGTTTCAAATGTCAATTAATTAGTTGTGGTGTGGAGCAGGACCAACATTAAGCCAGGCATTTTTATCAGTTATGTGATCCCCTAACCTATAATACGCCTGCCTGCATAGTGTGCGTTTGACAAAGGATTTGAATTTTGTCTCATTCAGTTGAAGTATGTGGGGAGGTATTTTATTATAACATTTTAGACAGTACCCCATGAAAGATGAGTCTACTTTAGCCAGTCTGAAACCTGGTTGAACTAATAGGTCCCGATTTCTAGTACTTTAATTATGTCTTTCACCTCTTTTACTGTAAAGGTGTAAATTTTTTCTTACGTACATGATGTTTCATAGATGTATTGACAAGGTACAGTCATGATGTTAATATCCTTAAACAATTCCCTTAGAGAATCGCGCCTGCGGAGATTATATATGGCTCTGATGGCTCTTTTCTGCAGAATAAAAATAGACTCGATGTCTGCAGCCCGTCCCCAAAGTAAAATACCGTAAGACATGATACTATGAAAGTAACTAAAATAGACCATCCTCGCGGTATCTACATCAGTAAATTGACGGATTTTTCTGACAGCGTAAGCTGCTGAACTTAGCCGTCCTGCTAGAGATGTTAAATGAGGACCTCATTGTAGCCTTGAGTCGAGCGTGATCCCCAAGAAAACCGTTTTAACGACGAATTGTAGTTTCTCTTGATTCAATACTATCTCACAATCACTACTCTTGACGTTTGGTAAAGAAAATCTTATATACTTCGTTTTATTTCCATTTAGTACTAAATTATTAGCCAATTTTGGATCAGCAGTAGGGCGTTATTTACGTCGTCAAAATTTGAAGCACGTCTATCTAAATGGAGTAGGTCTTTAATATATACTAAAAAGAGGAAAGGCCCCAATATCGAGCCTTGTGGAACCCCCATTTTTACTTTTAAACCAAGTGAATTGACACTATTTATTTGAACTTGCTGTTGTCTATCATTTAAATAAGATTTTATTTAACTGAGCGCAAGTTTTCCAAGTCCGTAATGCTCAAGTTTCAAAAGCAGGGTTGTTCTCAGTCTCAGTCTCAACTTCGTTGTCAGTCGTACAACGCCCTTTGGTGAAACCATACTGTTGCTCTTGAAGGATTTTAGTAGATTTAAAATGATTGAGCATCTGATTAAGCATTCTTTTCAAAAACCTTGCTGAAAACCGGCAGCACGGACACAGGTCTATAATTACTAGTGTCTTTACTGTCCCTGGATTTGAAAAGTGGTATTACCTTTCTATATTTCATTAGATCCGGGAAGACTCCTTGATCCACACACAAATTAAATATTAAGGCTAAGTAAGGTGCTATAGTTTCAATTATGGAGGTACAGACTTTAATAGACATTCCCCAAAGATTCTTCGGTCAATTTGATCTTGATTTGCTTAAAAGATTTTATTACTGTTAACGGGTTAATATGCTTAAAGTCAAATTCAATCGGGCAGGCTGAAACATTCGCCCTCATAAATCAAAAGCAAGCGAGGGCGAAGAATTTAAGATTTCAGTAGTTTTTAGTGGGACACTGGTAAAGAAATTCACAAATTCCTGAGCAACTTTTTTGTCATCGCAAATGAGACCATGTGACGTCTCCAGTGTGTATTCAGAATTTTGCTTTTTGATCCTGTTCGTTTCATTATTGATAATTTTCCAAACCGTCTTTATTTTATTGTCTGCTTATTTTACCTTGTTGCTTATGTATAAGGCTTTAGCTGCCTTACAAGTGTTCTTAAACATTTTTGAGTAAGAAGCAAAATACTTATTAAAAGTTTCCGTGTTAATATAAGGCTTAAGGCTATACAGCTCGAAAAGTTTTTCCCTACTTTTGTCTTTGTCTCTTTCTTTATATACGAGTGTGTGTGCGTGCGAACTTCTTTCATGACGGGGGTGGGCAAACTCACTTTTTTTTTTAATTCTAGAATTTAAAAGAAAACAACTACTATTGGTAAAGATTTCATTTATTCCTACATAAATAGAACAAGATGATTGCAACTTCCTAAATAACCTTGACAATACTTCACAAAACTGTCAACTATCACTTGCAGCTGTTAAATGATGACAGCTTGAACTCTTGAAGCTGTGTAAAGGCATTGATTAATTATTTTAGTGACCGGAATGTGCTGGCTTGTCAGGGTCGACATAGCCAAGCTGCTCGTCAGGTGTGTGGGGCCAGAAGGTTGGCTTGTTGATGGGGTCGAGGGCTTCCTCTGGGTAAGCATCTTTGAAGTCTTCCATAGTCATCTGATCGTATGGCAGCAATGCCTTGATCTCACTGATCTGTTTCTGGTACCTGGAATTACATAAATGAGGGTCAGAGATGGACAGAATTTGTAGATAATACAGTAGAATTATTGGGTCTTTCATGTAACCCTTTTCTAAAGAATTTCAGTGAGAATTCAAAAGAAACTTGTGTCCAGTATGGAATTAAATTTGAAAAGATCTGCCATGATTTTCATCACCTATGCTATGAAGACTGTTACTGTTGTTGGTACAACATTGGCGATTTTCATGTACGGAGAATTTGGTTCGCTTTTCACACCAAACACTTGGGTTGATAATATATGTTGATAGAATGTTAGTATGGCAGCATTGAATTAAATTAAAATTATGTGAAGATGTATTGTTATTGTGTAAATATATAAAACTGTCTTTCATGTTGTTTACTGGCACAAATACTACAATTAATATTGTTTCTGTAAGATCTGACAAATTACACATGAAAAAATTATGAAGGTTTGGGGAACAGCTAACATGATTTGAACTTACTCAGCAATGCTAGCATTAGATGACTGGATGAAGGCATCGATAGCTTTCTTGACCTCAGTCCATTGGGCTTCAACCTGAGCAGTCTGTGTGTCGGAGGGGTAGGGCACCTTCAATGCCTCGTACTGCTTCTGGAAGGTGTCAACCATGCCAGGCACAGGCACGGCGTTCTTGTACACAGACCAGTTGATCTTCGGCGGCTCAGGTGGGTTGGACAAAACTCTAAAACAAGCAAATTAAATAACCAAAAATATTCTGGCAAAAATTATGTAATCCATCGATCAAAACTAACCTTCGGAGGTAAGTGTCGGACTTTATTTTGAAAGCCGCAAGGTGAACCTTCTGCTCGGCCGGGACCCTTTCGGCGAGGGCGGCCCAGTTTACGGAGCTCTGCGCAATCCTTTTCGCCATTTTTCGGCGATTTTATTTCTATAGAATTTCTGGGACTGTCAGGAAAATGGTCAAACCATAGACTAGGTCAGACGGACATTGACAACGAGGGTGAGTGAGGGTCCTCCTTTCGGGGTATGTGGCTTTTTGCTTAGTGAAGTAATGCAGATTGTCTATGCCACGAAAACATTTTATATGTTATGAAATAATCAAACCACGGGTGTGTAACATTATTATTTTCTAATAAATCATCATCTCTGTAGTTAATTTTGTAAAAAAAAACCTTACGAACGTGCGAAGGGTTTAGTTTAGTACATTTGATTATTTTATGCCGTTAGTAGCACTAACTGACCACCAAATTAAATGTGTTTTAGTTAGTCACTGGCAATGAAAAAGATAGCCAATAGGCCTGCAGGTTATACAGAATGGCAAAAATCGATGGGCTCTGAAGGGAAACCACTTAATTCCATAAGTATGATAGATCATTTACGTGAAGGAAACATTATTTTGTTTTTAAAAAGAAACAGTTGCATTGCATTCACAGATTTTTTCACTTACCTTTAAAACCGGGAATACACTCACACACATCAGATCTAACACTCGTCTGTCGTATAAGACATCCATGAAATCCAATATTTAATACAAAAGGGCTCAACATTACATAGACTAGAACTGTTCACTTTCAACAAGTAAAAGACACGTTATAATTTTTTTTAACTCTAACATCCAAAAATAGTGGCAGACTTAGCTAAGAAAATCGTTAATTGGTAATAATAATTCTATGCACAGTTCCTTCTTAAACAAGGTGCTCGTGTTCGACGCGTTCTGACTAAAAGTCCATGTTGTTTGCGATGCGGAACTGCAATTTTGAAATACGAACGAACACTTTGGACATTTTAATCGATTTTGTTTTTTTGCTTTCATTTCGTAATTGCGTAATAATGGCGTATCGAGAACAATTCGATTACCAATTTAGCAACCTGTATGGTGAGAGGCATGCCCTGGTAACTTAGAACAATTTTTTTTTATTGTGAAAAGTGCCATCTGTCCTGTACACATGGAACTTTTTCATAGCAGTGTTGCCACTTTTTTTTGCTTAAATTGCACAAATTTTGAATTTTACTATATTTATTTAATAAGTCCAGTCGCACCAAAATTTATGATATGACAACCAAGTGTAATTTATTCGTAATTTTTTAATTTAACATTCTGTATTATAAATGATATTTTCACGATGATAGAATTTTATCAGTAGTTTTCTGGTATCATACGTTAGCAACACAAGTCCGAACGTCACAGGAAATTTTCCACTGGTGTGTTTACATGCTCGTACGCATTTTTCTTGTAATTTTTGGTGTTTTTGTGTTTTATTTCGTTGAGTTTTACTTGTTTTGTTTTATTTGTGTAATGCAAGTGATGAAACCGACCCCATCTTTCTACGGGCTCGAGAATATTTTATGAAAACAAAGGGTGCGAAACGACAGAGGCAAACTGGTGTCGAAATTAATGTATGATAAATAAATTAATTCAATAATATATTTGTGTATTATTAACTCATTCCCTGTACCCCATATAACCCAAGATAGGTACTTAAACTTAAACACACAAGTTTAAATGATAAATGATGATCATTTATCATTTAAACTTGTGTGTCTAAAAACATCCATAGAAATATAATTAAGACAACAATTCATGAATTCATACGTAAGTACCTATGCGTAACGGCCTATACGCACCTACCTATACAAATTATATATATTCATTTAGTTCATTGCTTGTCGTTCAGACGGCGCTGGTCGCTAACTAAAACCGAGAACGTCAGTTGCCAGTCTATCTCATTATATATATATTAGTCTATGGTGAGAGGTAGGTACACAGACAAACAAAAACCATCTAGAAAAGTTTCAAGTTAACGACATCAACAACCAAATCTAGACTTTCCCGTTATGATCGAAACATTTTGACATACTTTGAGTGTTAGAAGCTTTCGGGTAACACTCAAAGCTAGCTGCTCATGAGATAGGCAGCAGCCATACTCGTGTACAGTCCGCGATGCTGCATTTGTGTCAGTGATTATCAATCGCACCAATGCAAATGGAGGGACGCACAGCGCCCCAGGCAGATTGTATTGTATAAACCAACCAAAGAGTACTATAATTGTAAGGATAAAGAGTGCCATCTTACGTCATTTTTATGCCAACAAGCGCAGTGGCGCCGTCTACAATTTGTGCCCGAACTAAGCCAGGTTTTTGTAGGTAGTTGTAGGTACGGTGGAACCACATAACAAAGGTAACAAAACCATTTTAAGCAGAATTGGCGTTGTATCATAGGTTTAACAGAAGACAGGATCTGCTTTTACTAGTTTTGTAACCATTGATATGCATAACCATGTAGGCTTGTCTTTTATAGAAATGATGTGAAATGAAAAAAGTCAAATGTTTTAGTCTTTTTTATTTTTATAATGTTTAAGCTTATCATAGTAAATGTTTGCTAAAACTTTAGTTTCATCTTCTCCATTATAGATAATTCTCACTGTTAAAATACGATTAATGGATCGACACCAACAATGTAGTAAGACACTAACTCAACTCACTAGCTCAACTCTACGCACTTTTTGGAAGATTTCACAACCGAAACACAAACGAAAAATGGAAAAGATCTAATAACATCCGCTTACTCGAGAGTAGCTACTATTTTAAAACGTTGAATTTCAAACACGATATGCTAAACTTTGTTATGTCAGTTACCAGTTTAAAAAAGTCTAGTCCATAAAAAATATCTTATGTATTTCGATTTGTAAAAATATTTCAATAAGTTCAATTGTATAATGAAATGTTAAATAAATATTGATATGGTACTTAAGTTTTAAATTTATAATACTGTTTATTTTTGTTGTGTGGAATCTGTTGCGTTGCGATGCTTACTAAATAATCCTACGTTTAGGAACAACATGTAGATGGAGCTACCGTCTTTTCATCCAAGCCAAATTTATGGGACTGTGCCCCCCCCCCCTGGTATAAACCGTCCAGGCCGAAGGCGACGTCACACCTCCACCATCTACATAGAAAATGAGGTAGGTCTTAGACTACTTTGTATGGTCTGATGAAACAAATTTCAGTAATAATAGGACTGTTTTACACTAAAATAAAACAGTCATTATGTACCGAAAGAAAGACACAGCGTTAGTATGAATAAGCTGTCTATGATTCTGGCTTCTAGGAGCATAAATATTGAAAAACATACCTGATTCTCTATGGATTTATGTTGTTACCTCTTACTTCCAGCAGGGGTCGCTACCACTGGTTCCGGCGACCGGCCCGTTAAGGTTTTCATAGTCTTCGCTCACCAGCAAGGTCCTTGCTCTAACGCTGTGTCTTTCTTTCGGTACATAATGACTGTTTTATTTTAGTGTAAAACAGTCCTATTATATGCCTAGCAGAAAGACACAGCGTTAGTATGAAGACTTGTTTGATATCTGCTGGTGAAGGTTACTGTAAACGGTATGTGAAATAAATAAATGTTTTTATAGAATTAAAGAAAATTGTTTCATAATAAACAAACATTTATTAATGATTACCCTAATCAGCAAAGTAATATTACTACTAAATATAATCATTTAAAATCAAACAAAAAAACAGTTTTGTACTTCAAACCTAAGCTATTAACTTTGGCACATAAAATGGAATTATTATTATTAAACACCAGAGAAGTTTAATCGTAACAAATCATCCTCTTTGTTATTAGAATTGTTAATAATTTCTCTACAGTAAAACATCCTAAAGGTCTTATCGCTCTTCCAGTTTCCTCTAGCTAATATCTCCTCCACAGGTACATTCTCCCACCATCCCTTGGATGCTACAGCTGCTCTGACGCTTCCTGGAGTAGCTTCTAGGTTTAAGTCTTCAAATATAGATTTAATCCACCCCGCTATGATAGTTCTTGTAGCTGGTTTTATTTCGCCTTTTATTGAAACAAATAAACTTGTAACATTACTATTAAGACGTCTATGTTCTGAAGCTCCAATCAATTGTTTAATATGTCTCAGAGGACAAATATTAGCATCTGGGTGCTTTAATAAAGACCATCCCGACTGTCTATATTTACTTGAGTCTGTTTTTGATCCAAATTTGGGCCATAATAAAATCTTTTGTTCCTCTTGTATGAAATTGTTTTGAGATATATCCAATAAGGTAAGGTCATGTATTCTTCTGCCTGATGCTAACAGTAAAATAATTGCAGTTCTTCTTGAAATATCAAAAAGTGAATTTGTGCTTGGAACTGTCTTCAACCATTTGAATAGCAATTGTGTGTCCCAAATAGGGGATTTTGAAGGTAGAGGTTTTGCCAATGCTATGGCTTTTAAAACTTGCTGAATAAAGACATTTTTTGAAAGATTTTCTGTATTTGAAGCACAAAAGGTAGAAATAGCCGATTTGTGTAATAATATTGTGTTCAGTGAAAAATTTCTTTTTAAATGCAAATTTGCTAAAAATCTTGCAACGTCTTTTCCATCTGGGTTTTTATGGTTCATATTGTTTATGGCACAAAACGATAGCCACCTTTTTATAGGAGCTTTGTAAGTATTTAGAGTGCTTTTGCGCCAGCTATTACTCAATAACTTAATTTCATCCCTACTCCAGTTAGCTACCTGGTCTGACCACCCCCAATTTTCCAAGCCTGTGTAGGGACAATTTTCCCAGCCTGTGTCCACCTGTGGGGGACAGAACCCTGTTGATAGATCTATGAGGTTCTTCCGCAGATTTGTTATTGGTATTGGATTTGACAGGGCCCTGGCTTGTAAATCGGTCAGCCAGAAACACTGATCCCATTGTGGTGCTATTACAATGTATGTTCCTTTGGACCTGTTCAGATGATCCAATCAGGTTGGGGGGGGGGGGGGGAACATCTCTTGAGAGGCGGTCTGCAATCCCGTTTAACCTCCCCGGGAGGTATGATGCCGACAGCGTTATGTTGTGCTGCTTGGTTAGGTGAAGGAGTTTGTTTGTTAGGCCCAACAGGGCTAAGGACCGGGTGCCCCCCTGGTTCCTTATGTAAGCTATGAGGGTCCGATTGTCGGATTGCTATAGAACGTGTGCATCCTTCATTTGTGCACATTGTTTGACCAAGGCTGCATACACAGCAAACATCTCCTTCACATTGGAATGCCATTTTTTTGGTGGCGATTCCATTTGCCTGACAACATGATGTTGTTCAGGTGTGCTCCCCAGCCCGCGTCCGCCGCGTCTGTGGTGAGAAAGTGGGTAATCTTGGGGCTGTGCATTGCTTTTGCACTTTTGCCCACGTTTTTTACCCACCATTGCAACTCTCGAGTCACTAGAGGTGGCAAAACCTTCTTTTGCCTGGGTCTGCATCCTCTGAACGATTTTAGGAATATTTGAGTTCGGCGACAATGAAGGCGACCGTTTGGAGTTGCTAAGTTCGCGAAATTTAGTACACCCAGTATTTGTTGAGTTACTCGGAGACAAGACTCTTTCTTTTGTATTAAACTCGCAAACTCTTTTATTTTTGTACTTTTTTTACAGGAAGGGAAATTTATTTTGTTTTTGTATTCCACACTATGCCCAAATATTCTATTTCCTGAGTTGGGGTGAAAAGTGATTTTTGATGGTTTACATGCCAACCCAACTTTACAAGAGTTTCCACAGTTACTTTGGTTTGTTCTATGATCTGTGCCTGATTTTGACTGGCTATTAAAAAATCGTCTAAATATACTAATATTCTTATGCCTTGTCTCCGAAGGATTTCCGCAATCCAATTGGTTACTGATGCGAAAGAGTGAGGAGCTGAAGAGAGACCGAAAGACAAGGCTGTTAACTGTAATATTTCGCCTCCATATATTATGCGCAGAAACCGCCTGTGGGTTTCCTTTACGCTCAAGGGATGGTTTTGTTGCAAACTTGTTTATGATTCTTTTGTACGGGTTATGTAATGGAGGTTTTGTTAGAAATGGTATGCGGCTCTCGGCTATTATTTATTGAATATATTGACTGGCCCCCATTTGTTTCCATGCTTGAACATGGAATTTTAGGCAACCCCCCTTGAACACACTGCTTTGATTGTCACTTATCTTTAACGTTGGAGGTGTCTTGGGTACTTGTACGACGAAAGGAATGTTTTTTATAATTATTTTTAGATTTTTTGTCCGAGTTGTTTTTTTTTAAATCAAATTTTGTTTTATAAGATGGTTTGGTATTTCTCTTGTTTACTTGACTGTTAATAATGCATTTGTTTTATCCCTTAAATAACTGGGCATGTTAAGCCAAACCTGGGAGCCTCCTAAAGAATCAACCAGAGGAATGAGTGCTTCTCTATTAAAGAGATGCTCCGCACTAGGTGGAATATTTTGTAATGCTAATTTAAGGTTTATGTTATTAACTTCTTTTAAAATGCGGTCACGTCTAACCTCAATACATTCTGCCCGCTTGCCACTTAAGACTTGCATACAGGATTCCATATTTTTGTAAGACAGAGACGTTGGACCAAATTTTTCAGACACCTTACTACACAGAGTATTTGCATTGAGCTTTGTCTCAGAACTAGCAGCCCAATTTACGACCTCCTGCAGACCATTTTTCAAAAGTTGCCTGTTCTCCAAAACAGCATTTGACAATCCCGCTAACAATTGTTCCGTACTAGACAAATAATCAATACCTTTATTTAGATGGCACAGTTCCTTATTCAATTTTAATCCTATAAAACCTGGTCTTGCTAAATGTGCTTGCTAGTCCTTCTTATATCGAATACCCTTCCAGGCCTGTTAGTTAAATTGTTGCAGATTATTTAACTCTGCTAGTTTTGCGGGGTTAGCTACGGGTACAATCTTTGATTCGTCAAAAGTTATTTTTAAATCCCCACAAACACATATTATTGTTATTCGATGGTTTATTTAAAAATTGGTTACATATTGCAGGATTCACGGGATCGCAACGGCCGCCATTATTATTTTCTTTGTTATTATTATAATTCGTACTAATTGCCGTAAAAATTTGCGGCATTTGAGTTACACAGTCTGTTAAATATGTAACTTGGTTTATAAGAGTATCCATCCGAGGATCCGAACAGGTTCCGACCTGTTTGTACTTGCGCCGCTTAGACTTTTTGTTAGGTGGCGGTGAGGCAAAACCTTCTTCGTCTTCCGAAGACGAGGAACTGCTTTGCGATGAGCCTGAGCTCACAGCTCTTTGCCCTCCATCCGGAGCGGCAATTTGAGCTACATGTTCAGGTACAGGATCCTCAGAGTTCATAATGGAAGGTACTTACCGACTATCCGTCGAATACGCAACACTGAACTAATATGAAAAACACTGAATTTACATAGAATACTCGTGTATTAATACTTTAACACTATATTCCAACTGAAAGCAATAAAATATTAGAATCTAATAGGATTTTTGTCAGTTTTTAACTTGAAAAGAAAACTTTTGCTCCTAGCACGACAAAAATCATAAACGCTATGGAAACCTTAACGGGCCGGTCGCCGGAACCAGTGGTAGCGACCCCTGCTGGAAGTGAGAGGTAACAACATAAATCCATAGAGAATCAGGTATGTTTTTCAATATTTATGCTCCTAGAAGCCAGAATCATAGACAGCTTCTTCATCCTAACGCTGTTTCTTTCTGCTAGGCAAATGATGGAATGTATAATACGAGTAGTTTTATAATTAAAGATAGATTTAATAGTAAACTATGATTTACATCTTGACTCCATATTGTGAATTATTGTGTATCCTGCATAGACTATTGGTCATAGAATATATTTGATACCTGTGTTTTTGGTGTAACAAAATATCTTATTATCTATTTATGTATTTAACACCTGAGGAGCTGTTGTGCACAGCAATTCTTTCTATCTTTCTATTTCTATCTTTATGAAAATTGTATGACACTCATTTAACTTACATTTGTTTATCTGATAATTGTTATACTGCTGAAAAGCAAACCTTTAGCTACCTCTGTCTATTTTCGACATCCATTGATCTCATTTCATGTGATCTCATATTATTTTCCTTTAATAAAAGGAAAATAATATCAATAGAATGTTGTGACATTTTGTATCTAACATTGTCATCTGTCAGTTTTTCTTTTTCAATGATATAGAGCTAAGTCGTCTATTTTATTGTAAAGGTATCGTAAAACTAGTGTTAAGCCAGGTTCTCACTGTAAGCCATCTTTATTGTTCCTGGCCGATAACCAATTAAGAAGTATTTGGATTGAAAACTAAAAAAATCACTTCTAGAACGATCGGCCAGGGGCTATATAAGGCAACCGTTACTTTTCACCAGGTTATCAACCGATCACCATAGTTTCGGCCTACCTCCCCCCCATTAATACTTCGGAGAACTTCCAACTCCTTACTGAAGATCTTTCTGTACTTTTTAGCCTGAGTGAATCCGTTATCATAGCGTGTGATCTCAACGCAAAACATCCCTCCTGGAATAGCACCAGGACCTCTTCCAGAGGGAGACACTTGTTCAACCTCTCCTCCTCTCAGAATTTCGATGTCATCGCGCCGATGACTCCCACTCATTTTCCCCCCGATCCCAATCACACCGCCGATGTTCTCGACATGGCGCTCCTACAGAACGTCAACCTACGGTTGGACTCTATAGAAGTGGTACAAGAGCTCGCTTCCGATCACCGTCCAGTAGTCATGAAACTGGTCCCCCGCATAGGTCTGCCCGATTCCACCCAACCCCTTCCCAACAAAGTGGTAACGGACTGGAGGAAAGTAAGCGATCGCTTAAAATCCACCACGTCCCCCCACTTGGACCCAATCCCCGATCATTTTGACTCTATCGCTGATACGACGGCCGCGATCGACTCATTCACAGCTCACGTACAATCGTTCGATCACCATGTTCGGCAAGCCGATCCCTGGGGAGAAGCGAGCCAAATATCTTGGTGTAGTTCTCGACGAACACCTTTAGTTTTCAGAGCACATTAAGGCGGCTCGTTCGCGCGCCGCCTTCGCTCTAGGTAGACTCCACTTCGTCCTCAATGCACGTAGCAAATTGTCACTAAAGTGCAAATTGCGTATCTACACAGCGTGCATTCGCCCGATCATGACCTATGCCAGTGCAGTCTTCGCACACGCCAAGCCCGTTCGCTTCAATAGAATGCAGACCCTCCAGAACAAGTTCCTCCGTAGGATTACAGGCTCTCCCTGGTACGTTCGCAACGAAATCCTCCACGTAGACCTCAGGATTCCCACTATCCGTCAGTTCATGAAACGCATTTCAAAGCGTTTCTTCGAGACCGCCGCAAATCACCGCAACCCTCTGGTTGTGAAAGCCGCTAGCTATATTCCCTCCTCCATTAGTCATGTCCGCCGTCCCAAGCATGTCCTCACCGATCCCGATGACCACATAACTCTCATTCAGGAGAGCAGTAGGGCCACCAGTACAGTGCACAAACACAGACCGACATTCCGACCTCACCGCCGAGGTTCCTCGCGAAGATCCCGACGTAATTGTCTCCCCCGACCCTTGCTCGACGAAGTGCCAGCCCGCGCCGTAGCTGAGCCTGTAGCTTTAAATTCCCCGTATAATAATAATATAATCCAGATCCAGCCTGTCCTATCTTGCTGTCCTCCCGTCAGCGACGCCCTAAGCCGAGGTCCGTACCCCACAGGGGGTGCCCTTAGCGAGCGTTCGCTTAGTAATGTAAGTAGTTTTACGCCTCTGGCTGGAGGCTTTGAGTCCGCTTAAGGCAGCCACAGGATAGTCCGGTTAAGTAGTCACGACCTCTCAAGGTCAACTACGAGATGCCATACACAAAAAAAAAAAAAAAACACCAGGTTCTTTTTGATTCCGTCTATTGACTCGCCCTTCTGGCTCGCTCTGTTGGCTTCTTTCTTTTCGTACTTTTTCTTACTCTGTCTATGTTTTTCTAAAAGCTCTTTCAATATAAACATTTTAAAAGTTAAACTCAGTGAATTTCATTTTATCTTGTGTTCATGAAGGTGTTCGAACTCTCCCGATCACCTCCGACCCTCCCACCTGAGTCTGCCAGTTCGAGACGTCTTTGAGAAATACAAGGTCCTCACGTCAAATAACGTGGCATGTGACGCCGCCGCCAATATACTGGGACCAGAAATCCTGACCTCAAATAACGTGGCGTGTGACGCCGCCGCTAAAACACAGGAACGAGAGGTCCTGACGTACTCACTTATACTTTCATTTTATTTCTAAGATCGAGCCTCTCGCGGGTTCCTCCTCGACGAACCAGAACCGACGCAAGCTCCCTTACTACGGACTGCGGGACGGAGGAGCGGCCGACGCGAGCTGATTCAAACGTGAGCTGCTTCGCGACTGTGAACACGGAGAGACTGCTGCGAGCTTCAACTCGACAGACTACGGGCCGGAGGAGCGGCCGACGCCTCGAGCTGCTGCACGACCGTGAGCTCCCTCGTGTTAGACTGTGGGCTAGAGGATAGTCCTACGCGAGCTTCGACTAACTCTTAATTTAATATATTTTTTACGTAATTTTGTATTTCATATTTTAAAAACTATAATAACTTGTAACCACGTTTAGCCAGTCGGCTAAACGTTACGTTACATACTATTGATAATCTAAGCTATTATAGAACACCTCCCCCTTATGGGTAATAATAATATTTAAACTTGTGAACATTACACAAATCAACAATAAATTATATGAATTCAGTCTCACCAACATTGGTCATTACAACTTGAACAATGGGGAAGGCAACTGTCAAAATGGCGCTGTCGTAGCTAGTTCCCAACGCAAGCTAATAATACAAGGCGTGATGTGGTTTTTTTTTTTTAGCGAAAATTGACGCGTTATTGTGTTCATAGATACTCCGAAATTGGAGTGCACCTTTTCCCGAAAGACCCTAAAATTAGAAGATTGTGGTATAAAGCTATTCGTAAAGATTTTTTTGAGTTCGAGTTTGTGTCAGAAACACTTTGAAGAAAGTGATTACGAGGAAATATTCAAGGTTTAAAATTCTGTCACTTTCCATGTCAAGTACCTGATATAAAATACTAAAATAACCGAAAATAACGAACTAGTGAAATAAAATCAAACTCATGAATGAACACAAAATGGAATGAATGAACGAAATGTCAAATTTATTAAATCAAAATCAAAATCAAAATCAAAATATTTTATTTCACATAGACCTACATGGGCACTTATGAAACGTCAGATTCTAGGTGACCGTAGGGACCTAGCTATGGTAAAGACCGTAGGGACCTATCTATGGTCGCGCCATCTTCAATTAGCTTTGCCCGACCTTCCCCATTATTAGTAACATCATCACAACTATTTTTTCAACACAACTTGCTCATAAAGTGGCTCTATGGTCACCGCAATTAGGCACAGAATGATACCCATAATCAAACTGTGACTTTTTCATAGCTATAACTCACTAGTGAGTTATAGTTTTTTTTTTTTTTTATTGGTGGAGTGGCGTTGTTCTTAAATCATTTTCTTCGTAACTAGTACTTGTAGACATTTTAATTAATAAATAACTATAAATTCAATATTGAAAACGAGTTGTGAAAAATGTTTCGCTATGGTGGGAAAAATTAATCAGTTTTCTTATGCGCGCGCATTGCGATCGGCCACAGACTAAAGGGATGAGGTTTTTTTTTTATTTTCCGCGCATAGGGTTTGCGCCTATTCTGCCACGTACAAAATGATGAAATAAAAGTTTTCATCTATTACAGAGAAAACAAAAGTTATATTTGAGTGAAAGTTTTATTTATTAAACACGTACGAGTTAAAATTATCTATTTAAATAAGAAGTTGCATGAAATGAGCAAGCAATAGGAACATTAATTTATTTGTTCTATTGAACACGATAGATTTTTTTGAATAAAATGAGTTTTTATTAATATTTTATTCACAAGAGTGTTGAAAAACGTCGTATGATACACGTGTGTTTTGATAATTACCGTGAATGTTACACACTAGTACCATAATGTACTATTATTTGTTTTATCAGGCGAAACACTTTGTGAACAGCTCGGTAAACTTAGATTACAATCATTTTCGCTTCCACCTACAAACCTATCTGTGGGATCTAAACTTACATTAGTTTGAGACTTTTTCATGTGATAAGTATTTCGTATTACTGGTTTCGACTTACTATGTAAGATCTAGGTTCTTTGGCTTTATTTAATACTTCCCTTTTATCCAAATATTTTCCTTATCAGTTTTATATACAATTTGTTCCCCTGTCTCAAAACTTTGTTCCTTTCTTCTAGCTTTCCTGTCATGAAAGTTTTTATTTACAGACATTCTCATATTCAAAAAAATATCAATTTTTCTCTCTCTCTTCGGTTTTAAAGCTATACTGCTAGTAGGAACGTTAGTTCTTAGGCGTCTACTATGTAAAATTTGTGATGGTGAAACCAGTAAGCCAACTAAAGGCGTATTATTATAATGTAAAAGGGAAGCTCTATAATCAATGTTTTCATCGTTAGATTTCTTTAACAAAGTCTTAGCAATATGAACAGACTTCTCCGCTAACCCATTACTCCTGTGGTAATGTGGACTACTAGTTACAATTTGTATTTCTTTAGACCTACAATACTGTTTACACTCATATGACAAAAACGGATTATTATCAGCAACTACAGTCTCCTCGGGTTACCAAATGTAGTAAATACTTCTTGCATTGCATTAATTATCGATTTAGAACTCTTATCTAACAAAGGAATTAATTCAATCCAATGTGACGGGTAATCAACTATCATTAGATATATCCTGCTGGGGAGTTTGTTGCGCCACTTCTTCTTCCCAGCTAAAGCACTAGGAAGTGGTGAAGGGCGGGCGTTTTGGGGGACTGTCTTATGTAATTTTGACGTTCGAAAAGTGCTGACTCTCAGCCTAGTTTGAATAAATGACTTTTGATTTTGATTTTGATTTTGATATGATTTACTAGCAAATTCTAATTTAACCGATGCTACCTTCCTAAATCTCAGCTTAGGTTTCTTATGACATAAACATAACATAGGCTCATGATAGGTAATTCTTAGGTCTAAATTTCTCACATGTTCTACATTTAACAATACAATTTTTAATATTCTCAGCCATACCTGTCTAATAAAATAGCTGTCTGGCTCTATTGATACTTTTATTTATCCCAGGGTGTCCTTGGTGAATTAAATTTAGCACATATGATCTCAAAGATTCTGGTACAATTATTTTAGAACCAACAAATACTAATCCTGCCTCAACATAAATATCATCCTTAAGTTTATAATATGGTTTACATTCTGAGGAAACCTTAGATTCAGCAGGCCATCCACTAAAATAATACTTAATTATCTCTGTCAAAACTCTGTCTTTGCTAGTAGCTACTCGAAATTGAATTTTCTTTTCTGAACTCATAGGTAAATATACTGAAACTGAAACTACCATTTCCACAACGTAACATCTTTTTCAATTAATTCTCTACTGTTCCTTGATAGCATATCAGCAAATAATGAAACGCACAACGTTATGATGCTTTATTGAAGAACGCGTCCATTCGTGCCTACGACTCCTTCCCTTGTGACGCGAACAAAGCCCACATGCGCCATTTACAGCGTGCTGTAAAGAAACACATAGGGGAGGTTCGCTCTGAGGGCTGGAACAAGATACTCAGTGAACTCAAGCCCACTCACCAAGCCTTCTGGCACCTTCAGAGGAAATCGCGTTCCTCCGAGGAGGTCTCTATGCCTCCCCTCATCGGCCCCGACAAGAGCGTCGCCTTCGACAGTACCGACAAGGCTGAATGTCTTATTGACAGCCTAGAGGCCCGCCGCGACGCCCAAATACACGCCTCTACCGACCCTTGCTCGAGCCAGCCCGCGCCGCTGAGCCTGTAGCTTTAAATTCGTCCCAAAATCTCATAAATCCTGATCCAGCTAGTCCCTTGCTGCCCTATTCCAACGACGCCCTAAGCCGAGGTCCGTACCCCACAGGGGGTGCCCTTAACGTGTAGTCGCTTAGTTTTTAAGTCCTGGCTGGAGGCCTTAATTTATTAGGGCAACCACAGGCAAATCCGCTTAAGCAGACGATAACCTCTCTCGAAAAAAAAACACTTTCAAGTCGATTCTAATGCACTTGGTAAATCGTTTTCAAGACGCGCGGTTCTCATTCAGTACTTGAAAACTTGTAAAATGCGTTCAAATACGTCAAACTTAAATAAAGACAGAATAACCTTCACTATCACTTCACTGCCTCGTTGGTCTAGTGGTCGCAAGAGCTACTGCTGAGCATGAGGTCCTGGGTTATAACGCATTCAGGCATACTGGGCCTGCCTTGGCGGTGTAGTGCGTCCGGCATGTTTGCTGAAAACAGGGTAGTTGGGTTTCACGCAGTCATGAGAAAGTCGCAGGCTTTCTTTATGAACCAACATGAATCTGACAATGGAACAGTGGGGACCCTTTAAGAGGTAAACTGTTTCTTCGTACATGGCGATTAATATTCTAGCTAAAATAATACATATCTATAAGTATAATGTAATGAAGGTAATATTGGTATTAAAGTTTTGTAATAAGTTATCATTAATGTGTAATTTGTAATCTTGTAAGTAGTGTTTTGTAATATTGTGTCTAAATTCTGGTGCTATTCCTGAAATAAAATGATTTGGTTTGATTTGATTTATTGAAATTCAAAATCCTAACCTCATAATAACCTCCTCAAACCTCATAATAATCTATTTTGATTTTTCATTCGAATAATCCATGACTCTATAATAAATGGTATGTATCGATTATTTTCATCACATTGCTTTTGTGACATCACCATGTTCAGGTTCAAAATATACGTCAAATCAGCAAAATTTACATGAACATGATAAGATTAAGACTTTTAGTAAAAATGATAGCGAGACAACCGAAGGGTTGAAGGGTTGGTCATGTTTGAAACCTTGACATGTCGATAATTTTTTAATACGAATTAAATAAATAAAAATATTTTATTTCGGACCCATAATAATTATTAAGTACTTAATTGTTTTTTTTTTAAATCTTCAATGGTTTTAATAATTTGAAAATAATCTTAGTTTTTTGTTTTAAATTAACCTTTTTTATAATTGAGATTATTATAATTTGGTTACTTTTATTTAATTGTAGATGTTTTAAAATAAATATTAACTATGATAAGTGAGCTGTTTTATTTTATGAACATCGGAATTAAATATTATACGGACATCTCTTTCCGGGCGAGCAGCCTTTGTATTTTTTTGTAGTAGCTACCGCGTCACTAGCTAAAAGTAGCAGACTTTAATGTTCAGAATATTGCGCCAGGCAGTGTTAGGATCTAAAGGATTAGGTTCAATGCTTCCGATATATTGAACTGAGCTCACTTGTAGGTAGTAAAGTAAGTAAAGTGGTGCGCGCGCGGTAAAAAAAAACAATATATTTTGTTTTAATATAAATACATTTATTTTACCTTTGGTTCACTTACTATTTTACTAAACTATTCTAATTACATAATACAATAAATTATTTTAAGCAAAAATTTTGTATTTCTTTTATGAATAAAGTGATGTTACCTATCCTGATTAAATAAATATAATTCTCTAAGTAACCAAAAATGTTTATTTAAATAAAATATTGTCGACATAAAAGTACCTCCGACATTAGCTATGATTGAGGGGCTATTTATCCTAGTTGACTTTTACATATCAGTCTTCACAAGAACTATTATAATATAATATTTTGCTACTACAGAAACCTGACAATTATTTACAGAAATCAACAAAAAATCATATCACTCAATACATAACATTTTTGTTGTGCGAATAGTAAACAAATAAAGTCACTCAAATGAACACGTTATTAGTGGATCAACGCAAGTGTAATAAAAATTATAATCATCCTGCAACACAAATACAAAACAGCACTTCGTTGAAGAGTTAATGAATGAGTTTGAGTAAAAAATAAAGCTAGTACTCAAAGCATTCGAGCAGGCATAATTTAACATTGATCTCATCAAGTAATTGTCAGGTCACATTAATGTGGATGCAGACAAACCAAATTACAATCTATTATTCATTTAGTGCCTGGACCCAATCTTACAGAACTGAATGTTTAAAAACTAAACATAATTAAAATCTAAAGGAATGCATTCTTACGTTTAAATAACATTATTTATAATTATTTTCTTATAATATAAAATGATTATTTGTATAAAAATAAAGGTAATATTTTACTTTGGTTAAGTTATTGGTAAGCATCATAATAAGCTATTATAAAGTAGTTGCCATTTATGTTATATACAGTTGTATAATTAATATTTACAGAAAGATTTTAAGATTCATAGCTATGTACTCAATAACAGATTATTTAAAAAAATCATGGAATAATATGTTGTTAGTCAGAATTGTCTGATGTCTTAAAACAATCACAAAAGCGTCACAGATTTCTAGTTCTTTTTTATGTATCTTATTTGTAGTGAGCACATAGTTTGCAGAACACAGATTCATTTTTTATTTTAGTGCAAAAAAATGCAATCAACGTTTTATGTCGGCGCACTGTTAATGAGATTCATAAATGTAAATGCAGAAATGGGTTAACACTACCAGACTATCTAGCAGACATATATATCTAGAAGAAATGTCGTTGGGAACAGTATAATTGGGTAGTTATACGGAACCCTAAAAATCAACCCAATTATTACCCACAGCTATAAAAAGGACGCCTACCTAGAACTCCTGATTCTTCCAAGGAATTAAAAAACGTAAACTAAGAACCAATCTATGCATATTCAAAATATTTTGGACGTACGATGATTATAACGATTTCTGCAATTTAACGGAGTTTACTGATCGATTCCTTTCATCTGGAACATAGTTCCCGATACCCATCGGTAGATGTCACTGGTCACTTCATAAGTTGGCGGGCTTGTCCTTATTATGATTTCGTTTGTCGGCATAATGTGGGGAATTAGAGGAATGTCCCATAGTTCTGCTGCCCCAAGTCGTTCTTCTGCCTACGGTGCTATTTTTGCAGAATTTGAGAAGATTGGCGTATGCCGCGCGGTATTGTCTGTTGGTTGCTGCGTAGATGATGGGGTTGATGACACTGGAGGCCCACGCCAGGATGGACGCGATGATGTGCAGCCACGGGTACGAGATGCCGTCGTCGGCCACGTTCATGATCATGAGCGGCAGGAAGCACGCCAGGAAGCACAGGAAGATGGTCAGCATGAGCGTCGTGAGGCGGGAGTCGTCTTCTTTCTCTTTTGCTGTCTGGCCGGAGAGTTTGCTGTGGATGGAGAAAAGAAAATATTTTAGAAAACAGAAAAGGTAACTAACTGTCCCGGAGGGGTAGGCACTTAGGCAGACGTGTAGGTATCTATAATATATGCACATTTCGGCAGTTATGTTGAAGTCTCATGCAAGTGGCATAGGTCACAGAGCAACACGGACCCCGGCGCGGCGGACCGGAGGTGGCCGGAACTGCTCTAAGGGTAGGACACGACTTGAAAACGAGTTTGCAAGAGCTGCCTCTTTTTGTACTGAGCCAGTACAATGTCCTACTTCGAATGAGGCGAGGCGTATTATATATTTGAAGTAACTAGTTAAAATATGACATTTGTGGTCACTGCAGTCTGATTGATGTCATCTGAATTTGCGAAACTCTTCCTTGCATCCTAGATATTAAGATGCAAGCAAGAGAGTCGCAAATTCAGACTCCGAGCTGCTACTGAGAAATTCAATAACATTTAGCCCGACATGGGAATCGAACTCAGGACCTCACCTTCAACAGTCATCACTACTAGACCATCGAGACATTATTGTTTTGTTCTCGGCCGCTTTCAAAGTGCTTTATTTACATTTATAAAGTAGATATGAGGAGTCATTTCACACGCTTTTATGTTACAAGCGGATTTTTTTATGGTGTCTTTCTAAGCATCCCTTTCACAAAGAGTTGTCCTGTGTCCCAGCAGTGGGAATTGTAACAACGTAATTAGTGAAAAACAAAACGATTTATAAACACAAAATATCACCAAATCCCACCACCACCAATGACCACTTAAAACTAAACCACACCACCACCAGTTAGTCACAGCTAGTGACGTGAGGATCCTCACCCACATACACACCTTCTTCCCTCGAGCTTCCGCTTGCTCTGTCTGACCCGCCAGTAGATGCAGGAGTAGGACACGATGATGACCACACACGGGAGAGCGAAGCCGAATACGAACAGGTACTTCTTGGGAGACTTGCCGTCTTTCGGGAGGATCGTGCACGAGAATGTGCTAGGGTCCAGGCCCAGTTGGCCCCAGACGCCGAGGAGTGGCGGCACCTGTGGATGAGAGAAGGTAACTATTTAGCATAATAAATAACATTGTGCCTGTAGAGATCGATACAAATTAGTGTACCGTTTAATGTTATGTAATTTTGGTGGTCATTAAATTATATTCTACTAGCTGCTCCCCGTGGTTTCACCCGCATAAATCTTGGTCCCGTGGGAGTATCGGGATAAAACTCTGTGTTAATCCAGGTTATAAACTATCAGTGTGCCAAATTTCATCCAAATCTGTTCAGTAGGTTTTGCGTGAAAGAGTAACAAACATCCATCCATACTCACAAACTTTCGCGTTTATAATATTAGTAGGATATTTTATCGATTCGTTATCTAAAAAATGTAGTAGTGGCCAAAGAAATTAAAGGTTTAACTTAGTGAATCTTAAAAGCTTCCACCTATAAATTTTTTGGCTGAAAATATTTGAAAATATGTTTTTTTCGATCGTATTTCTACACTAGATAATAATAAACCGTTGCCTCACAAATGACCTAAATTGAAGTTTGAATATTCTTACAATTAAAATCTATGGGAATCCCTATCAAACCCAACAATCTTTAACACTGCTATAAGGCCCCAACAAAATAATCAAGAACATCAACATTTTATTGAATGCGGGTTCTCAACTCCTCATAAACCGTTGAATAATTCAAAAGGGTGTTAATGTCAAGTTGTATTAAAATGCAACACATTTGGTCTCATCAGTTTATTGTTCTGGATTGGACTAAACTGCTGTTACATGACTAGTTTCATTGTAATTGAAAAAGCTCTATTAAAAACAAATTTACGAAACCTACGATAAAAAGGTTTAGGACAGAATAGATAGTTTCGTTAATTTCGAGGATTGTGGGCCAAATTATAGATAATAAAACACACTTAATATAATAATCTATGTTATCTATATAGTACATTGAGTCGTTTGAAATAAATTTAGTCAATTTATTTTTTTGCGGTTTGTTTACGTCAATAGCTATAGATAGTTTTCCAATTTTCATTGTTTTGTTAGACCTGTACCTACTTTGGGTACATTGCATTTATACAAAATCCATAAAATTAAAATATTATGTAACTAATATTCTAGTTAATTTCACTCTAACACATTCCTTTGAGTACATCACAGTCATTAATTTAAACCATGTAAGTACATACTAGCAGAGAGGATGTTAGCTAATTCAGGACAATCAACAGCGTGGAAGTGCAACGAACTAACTCTAGCTCCTTACATTACTAAAAGTTTATTTATTTGGCTGGCAACACTGTGGTACTGCTTCGAACCTCAATGGTTGCGTTGTGTGTGTTCCATGAAACGGATAAATTTATTATCTTTTTGATTCCGGTAATAATTTCATTTTGTTATTGTTTTTGTAGATATGAAATAAAATTTCGTTTGTTTTTGGTATCTTTATTTTTTATTACTGACTTATAACAGATGGCTTGTGGTTTAAATTTGTTTTAGTTTCATACGTTTAGGCTTTTAAAATTTTACTTCGGGTTGTTGCAAGGGGGTATGAGTAGGCTACCTACAAGTTGTATAACTACTTAATATCAAGCACGTTCCTTTATTTGTGACATAATTATGTTTGTCTTTTAATTACGAAACATCCTTTGATGCAGACGCATTGCATTCATAAGTACCTACCGTGAAAACTCGAGCACACGCAAGTCAGACGGGATATTTTACGTTGCTTTTAGCTTTTACATTATCTTAGTGGCGTAAATTTTCTTTTATAATGATAAGTATTTACCACTTTTGCAAAATATTCGATTTTGCAAAGCTCGAGCGAAGATTTGATGAAAGCTCGCGTTGACTGATAGACTGATTTCTGTTTTGATTTCAATGTGATGCAATTGTTTTTGTTGTAAAAATACCCAGAAATTCTCTTTAAACGCTCGCTAATGATTGATAGGAACCATTTGTTACAATATTCTTGTATATTTTTTCGTTTGAGAGCGTAATGAGAGTAAAAACGCTTGTACTTTTGATAAAACCTCCTAATACTACACATGGTTTCATCGAAAAGCATTACGAGATAATCCTATACAGATGACAATGAATGTTCGTTATCGACGAAAGACTAGGGTTTTCTCTTAAAATCATTAAATGATTGGAGGGACAAAGGTCATTTGAAAACATTAAGCTTGATCTAAAAGAATCATGTTGCTCAAAAAAGTCTCAAAACCAATACAAATTGCCAAGTTAAATACATACTTACTCTTACACTCGATTACATTTAGGAACAATAGGAACATCTGGTTAGACTGCAGACTTAATCAGTGTTGCGCCACTTCTTCTAAGCTAAAGCACTAGGGATTGGTGAAGGGCGGGCGTTTTGGGGGACTGTGTTATGTAATTTTAAAAAGTGCTGATTCCCAGCCTAATTGGAATACCTAAATGACATTTCTTATGTTGTTGTTTTTGTTTGGTAGAAGTGGAGAAAAAATGACGAAAGTTACGAGTTCATTCAAAGCCTCATTACCGGAAAGGTTACTCTTAAAGCAGACGTTTTGCATAATAATTTTAGTAGGTAATTTTTACTCACCATCAATCCAAATGAAACCAGCCATATAAGTATCAGCTGAACCCAGATCTTGGTACTAGTGTATATCTGCGAGTACATGTCGTAGTACGCGATCAGTGTGTATCTGCAACAAAACGCAAAGAGATAAGCATCAAACGAATCATCCACCATTTTACCTCTACGTAGGAGTAACCACGAGATATTCTAGTACACAAATCTAGGTTATATTTACGTACACGGTTCAACTATTTTTAGAACTAAGTAGGTAAACAATTTATAAGAGGAAGTAAAAGAACCGCTCCACACGTGGATTTTAAGATATTTGGAGCGTTTCGGTGTTCCAATTTTATTATATAAATAGAAGAGATCTCGTCAACAATGGGAAGATAAAAGGCACTCTGGCATTTTTTTTATTCTCCAGAAATATGGAAAACAACTTTCAATAACCGACAAATCTATCTCAAAACTGCGAAAATTATATAATCCGTTCTAGATATCCAGAATCTCTATTTCCTATCAGATCAACTGGCCACTGTTCAACATGGATCAGTCTATAATAATATTTTTACATTGCTTAAATGCTTGAAAGGCAAATTTAATCATTTATTTATTTATCACTTATTTGTTTTATTGTATTTATCATCACGCATTGGTAGTTGAATGGTGTTATTTTAGCAGAGGAGGACTGGGTGCTCTTTATGTCCATTCATCAGCTAATTAAACTAAACACATTGCTCCTCCCAAGCTTTTAACTCCACGTTTTTTATTTCAGCCATCTGAACCCACGATGGAACAAAGTGTCCCCACTTAAGTTGATAACATTTACTTTTCGCTTCCATAATGTAATCACCACTCTGCCACTCTGGTTATCTGGCGTGGGAAAGCAGCGTGTTTACCAGCTCGGCACGGATTAGATAACAATTTGTGGCTTAACTAGTTATTATAGTGTTAATGGCATACATTGATATACCACGGTGAAGGACGCTCCGGAAGCCGGGCGGGTGCGTTTGAAGTTATTTGATAGCTGTAACTTGATTTAAACGTTGTGATTGGCTGGTATTGAAATCATTAGTTACCGACTCCTATCATTGATTATCCGAGACCACCTTGAGCACAGTTTTATTTTTATGCGATCCTTCTGAAGTTTTGACAACAAAGGTCGTTAAAATGTTTGATTAGTTTCACAATAAAACGGTCATTGTAGTTGTTTAGATACTAAAAGGTTTTATTGCCATCAATAATTCAACCAACCGCAACATCTTTAACAAGCTTTTCCTACATAATTTTATGCTTAATTACCTAGCAAATAAATACAGCACTTGCTACAAGTAAAATAATCCGCATAGGCAATTAGGTACGCAAAGATCACTTTACCCACAAATACTTAAACAAATTAGAGTGTAAGCATCAATAGGCTGTTAACACAGCCTTTAACTGAAGCAAAACAAAACAAAAAAGTAGGATTACAGGCACAAGCGCTCATTGTGCACAGTGGGCCCTTTGTGCGCCGGCTACTGACCCATCGTCAATGGGTTTATTTTTGTTTGGCTCGGGCCCTTTGCCCACTGGGCGCGGGACAGATGTGCTCACAGATGGAGTATGAAGTACAGTCGATGGATTAAATCTGTGATGCCAGATGCAAGTTATCCGTGAGTCGTGACGTTCAGCAAATATTTATGTTTTGTTTAGATAGGACAGTTTAATGATTTGGGTAAAATGTTAGGGGCCGCTGGGTAACAGGTATGAAATGGGCAGGGTGACGATAAATGGGATTAGAAATGAATGATCTGTTAAATTAATGTTTTTTAGGTGCAGTCACCCCCTGTCTGTAAGGAAAACCTGGAGCATTTACTGATAAAACAGATGGACCACACACCAACTACCAATTCGTTACAACAACAAGCACAGGAAAGTTGCATCAAATCATTGTTTTAACGAATTGGTGCGATTACTCTAATATTAATCAGTTTTTCCGTTTTCAGGACAGAATCTATTTTTGGGTTCGTAAATACAGAGAAAAATAATTTAGCAAAACGCTGCCGCTGATGACTTGCACCGCCGCCTATGGTTTGGGCATTTCATTTGAACTCTTACATGTGGTCATATAATAAATGGAACTTAAAATCTGCGTGCGCAAGTGTTACGAATATAATGTAGGTCAGCTGATGCACGTACTTACTTCCCCGCAGGTAGGTAGGATTTGCCGAATATGCGTTTAGTTATAGCTGGTGCGGTGCATTCACGTATTTTCACGTAGGTGGGCAGTTCTTTGCCGAATTTGACTGACTGTATACGGGAGTGACCGCGATCGCGACCGCGTTCGCGTATGTATGAAAGTAATTGCTCATTTTATCTAGGTATCTAAAAACGCGTGTAGCGCGACGAGCAGTGCCTTTGTGTAGCGCTGCCGCCTCGCTCCCGTGTGTACGAGCCTTTATTTGTAAATATAACTAGGTAAATCCCAGTTGTTTTTTTCTATAACGCAACAATATCCTACTAATATTATAAACGCGAAAGTTTATGAGTATGGATGGATGTTTGTTACTCTTTCACGCAAAAACTACTCAACGGATTTGGATGAAATTTGGCACACAGAAAGTTTATAACCTGGATTAACACATAGAGTACTTTTATCCCGATACTCCCACGGGATCAAGATTTATGCGGGTGAAACCGCGGGGAGCAGCTAGTTTAAAATTAAATGAATGAAACTACAAGGTCTGAAAAATTGCGATAGTATTGGGAAAACCTCTGAAATCTAGATCTTTTAACATTGTGTTGTGATTTTGCGAACAAATAATCTTGGAAATCAATCCCTAATTCCCAAACCTCTTGGTTAACTCTACCCTACCATGCTGAAACGAGTAAAAGCTTTGAAAGACATACGAACAATACAGAAGAACGAAACGTACTGGAGAACTTTCTGGATAATTATATCGAAATGTTCAATGAATGACCACATCCCCATACATCTTTATTATCTAGTAGATACCTATACAGGAATTTATTAATAACTTCAGCTGCGTTGTTTAAGAGCAGGTAAAGCAGTCGTGTTTGATTTACTACCTCTGCTTACCACAGAATTGGCTAACTGATGTGTTACGATGTTATTTTCTTCATAAGCGCAGGAAATTACGATAGATAAGCTCCATCTTGTGCCAGAACTACCAATTACCACTTGAAATACTCGTACAACACATTAGACTGTAAATGTTTGCAGATGGATGAAAATTTGGGTTCATGGGGATCGGTGTAAAGTTGTAGAACATGAAATAACTTCATGACTCGGACTGAATTTCTCGAAGGGGTTATGCCTGGTTCACATTATTTCAGTTCAGTAATCCAGCGAGTCCATCTAGTCCAGTGCTAGGTGCTAGACTGGATCATATTTATATTCTACATTATTCCAGTCAGACAAAAAACAACAATGCGATTTTACTGTTCAACGTAACTTAATCCAGCACTGTATGGCCATCTACACTATTCCTATTCCAGTGGAGCTGGAATGGGCAGGCTGGAATGAAAAAGTAAACTGTGAATCCAGTCACTGGTCTGGACTTCACTGGAATGGGTACACTCCAGTGTCTTCCAGCGGGGGTTCGTATTATTCCAGTGGCATTTCAGAGCCGGTCTCGATAGCTGAACTGGAATAATGTGGAACTACTGAACATTAGGCCATGTATGAATTCTTCCTGGAAAAATCAAACTGCCCGATCCTAAGTCGGACCCTTGACGCCGCGAATAAGGTACAAGTTTTTGTAGGTAGACAAGTAAGTACCTATATCAAGAGTGCAAAAAATATGGCAACACGTTAATTTTAGAGGATCCTCTCTAAATTAAACATGTAAATAAGATTGTTTGTTATTACAAATTAAATATTTGTTCGTTTATGGCCCATTTACTAATAATTTACGTTTGTACGTAAGCAGCTGCTCCTTAAATATTTGGAAGTCTGTTTTTTTGAAATCATCGGGTCAGCTGATGTTGGTGGCAAATTTAGAGGATTTAGACATGGGCCAATTTCGAACCCCATAGGGTAGTCCGCGAC
The DNA here is from genome assembly GCA_963555695.1 of Dasypolia templi. Taxonomy (NCBI): domain Eukaryota; kingdom Metazoa; phylum Arthropoda; class Insecta; order Lepidoptera; family Noctuidae; genus Dasypolia; species Dasypolia templi. The sequence goes on along the minus strand of OY743151.1, from coordinate 2,707,323 downwards.
GGATACATTTGCCAACATGCCCTTAACATTGCCCTTAAAAAATACTAATAAAGCTTGAAAAGTGGCCGACGCTGTCCACTAGCACGAATAGCATGGCCACCGTAGTTCAGAAACTAAAGACAAAATGACAGTTAGTCTGGTACGCAGATTATGGAATTATTCACCACGGTGTCAAAAATGAAGAAAATAAATGTCACTTTGTCTTCGTCATGGAATTAGTAAGTACTTTAAAGGTACAGAGTACAGCACGCCAAGGCAGACTGACTAATGCTACTTGAAAGAGCATATCATAACATTTAGAGTAGTTATGTAGCAGAACTATGCAAACAACATTCAAATTTATCAATTCATCAGTTAAATGCACCGTTTGACTTGACTGGAGCTTGATTTCAAAGTGCGGTCCGTTAATCTTATTTCGCCACATACCTATTCGTATAAATGATATATCAGTAGATAGCTAATCACATAGTTTTACAAACATCTAACTTACATCCACGCACGGCTAACATAATTATAAGTTATCTCCTCATTAAGTTTCTATCACATTCCTCGCCAACTAGTTTAATTTCAACGCTTCAGTGGCTTGAAATCTTGTGGTAAAATTAAGTACTTTCTCCACATGTTATAAAACTCTGGTCATTGCAGCTGCCATAGCAAAAGAATTTTATGTGCAATTATACCGACTCGAGTAAATTGAATCGGCGAATTGATAGCATTCAGGCTAGCTGTACCGACAATCTGCGCTGGGTGGCTACCAGCCGGATGAGTCATTATGCGGCGTACACACCGGCCCAACGAACGCCATCGAAGGATATCGGCGTTGGCTACCGCAGGTTCGATGGCCTTCGAGGGTACGTCAAAATACCATATGTGGTCTCGACTTTGATGTTACCGCCATCGCCACGCTGCGGATAGCACACGCGAGCATCTAACTACCCGTAACGACTACAAATCTACAAATGACAGCCGGGACCAATCCGGCTTCCCCAGCGACGCACCGTGGAACGAATGTATGGGAGAGGTTGGACGTAGACATCTCCGAAAAAAAAAGAGTTAACTTATGCCAAACTAATGATGCCATCTTATTCGATTACCTAACGCCTTCATAACCTGTGCTTATAAATTTCTTCATAACTCCCATATTTAGGCGTAATTTGAGAAAATGTGATATTTTACTGTGAAAACGAGTGTATCGAGCTCTCTCTCTCCTGATTCCGGCCTTGTTTCAAGTAGCGGTCTCTAATGTCATAATGCTAATACTAAGAGCTATATTTAATACTAAGACACATGGTGCGCCAAATGTGCACTTTCGGGGATAAAGAGTGATGTTTATTTTATAACACAAAAATATTATTTATTGTTTATTTTGTTTATTAAAACCGTTTTTCTAAAGGTTTATCTTATTAGGGACTATAGCTTTACGTATAAAACTGAAGCACTAATGATTACAGATAAGAAGATTGCCAATATTGTTTAAGTTTATAAAGGAAACCAAAGAAAATGTGCAGACAGAGATGGCTGAAATCGATGCCGAGATTGAAGCCTTAACTCCATCCACCATCACTGATGGAATTAGTGTCAAACACCAACTGCTGTTGACAATGATTCATGATAAAATTAATTCCATTATATCCGATACAGCAGCTTCAGTGTGTGACATATGCAAGGCTAGTCCTAAAGATAAAATAAACACGCAAACGAGGACATGTATAAATATAGCGCTCCCTTCACGCTTGGATTCGCTCAATGGAATGCTTATTACACATTTCCTACAAATTAGACATAAAGTCATGGCAAGCAAAGGGTGATATAGCGAAAAGGCAAGTTGATGACAGGAAGAAAAGAGTTCAAGAGGCTGTAAGAAGAGAAACGGGCTTACTTCTCGATGTTGTGAAACAAGGCAGTGGATCCACCAACAATGGCAACTCGGCAAGGAGATTTTTTGAAAACTACACTAAATCTGCTGAACTGACCGGAATAGACGCTATGCTTTTAAGAAAAATCTGTGTGATCTTGCAGTGTATTTCATCAGGAGAGAAGATCAACGTAACTAAATTCCGAGAGTTCTGCTTTGATACTGCTAAGCTTTACTTGGATTTATACCCATGGTATTATATGCCTTCTTCACTTCATAAAATTTTAATGCATGGGCCAGACATAGTTCAGAACTTGTCAATTGTGCCCATTGGTTTTCTATCCGAAGAGGCATCTGAGGCTAGAAATAAAGATTTTAGAAAATATAGAGAGGGGCATTCTCGAAAGCATAGCTGTATGTCATGCAATGAAGCACAATATTTTACTGTCTTCTGATCCACTTGTTACAAGCATTCGTCCAAAAGTAAATAAGTTTGTAAAAAATCTTCTTTTAAGGAATTTTATGAGCATACGGATTCTGAGAAAAGTGATATCGAATTTGTTAACATAAATGATTTAGCGGATATCGATTCTGAATTTGAATTAATTGATGATGATGATGATGACGATGATAATTAAATGTTGATATTGGTTTAAATTTGTAACTTAGTAAATTAAAGCTTACATCTTAACTATTTATTGTACTATTAATTAAACTAGGTAATTTATTATTTTCTTATCAACTTATATCTAAAATACTGTGTTTTTATCGTTATTGTAAAACATATATAAATAAAATATTATGTGAAAAAAGTCATACTCTCATCTGTTCTTATGATTTTTTTTTGTAAATAATACACTAGATTAAAAAAAAAACAATATATATTTAATATATTTATATATGACCTCTAAATACGTCTGTCTGCAGTTTAAAGTAAATACAAATGGGGAAAAACATTTTTTTTTCCATTTTTCTATTCCTTTTATCCCAGAAAGTGCACATTTGGCGCACCATGTGTCTTAGTATTAAATATAGCTCTTAGTATTAGCATTATGATATTAGAGACCGCTACTTGAAACAAGGCCGGAATCAGGAGTTAGAGAGCTCGATACACTCATTTTCATAGTAAAATATCACATTTTCTCAAAATACTTCCGAAATATGGGAGTTATGAAGAAAGGACAATGCCAGAAACTCTATAGAACTTTGCCCCACTAAAATCGAAAAGTCATTTACAAGCCTGCAATAAGCAGCTTCTAACAGCTTATTTATGACTGTTAACTAAACATTTGTCCTTATGTCTGTAGAACTTGCGGTTTCTGTTAAAATCTTAAAACAATAATGACATTGATTATAGGTTAGGTGCAGCTTATAATTGTTGAAAAGCGATTTAAACAACATATACGTTACGCATCATCATAATTAATATAATCGTAATTTGAGTTTTTGATTTACAGGTATTTAAAACTTTTTTTTTGTTGTGTATCATGCGCAATAAGTAACGCAATAGGCAATTCAGTGGTTGAATTCCTTTTATCATTGATTTGTAATCGACAAGTTCTAGTGAAAAACAATGTATTATGAAAAGGTCCTAGAATCATAACAACTATTTCCACTAATTGATATTTCCTGTAAATAGCTGGGCAGGATCTGGCATTGTCATTTATAAGCACAAGTTATGAAGGCATTAGGTAATCGAATAAGATGGCATCATTAGTTTGGCATAATTATACTCTTTTTTTCGGAGATGTCTACGTCCAACCTCTCCCATACATTCGTTCCACTGTGCGACGCGGCGACGTACTTTCCGAATTACGAGGCATGCAAAGGGTCTCGGTATGTAGATAATGGATGGTCATCCGTCTACGAACCGCGTTTAAGGGGACTACAGGACCTAAACGCAAGTTTTATAATGCCTAAGTGCCGAATTTACCAATGAAACTGAACGCGTTTAGCACAACTAAAACGCGTTCAAGAGCTGTCAGTGTCAAAATTGTTATGTAATATTGACAATGACAGCTATTGAACTAGGTTTAAAAGTGATGATCGCGTTCAGTTTCATTGGTGAAATCGGCACTAAAAGTATAATATGATCGATTGCAGTAAACATATCCAGAAAAATATATGATTTTGTTCAGGATCTAAGCCAGTTAGATAGTGTGTAATACAACTAATTTGATACGATAGAAAAACAAAAACAACAAGATACCTCTATAGATTTATTTTAACGATTAAAAACCATATTAATAGAAATTCTTTTTTGTCAGATTATTCTACAAGCAACATATTAACGTAATAGTGTTTTTTGAGTCCAATCAATAGATTTATTGTAAATAAATAATTGCTTTATTTTTTGCAATAAATTACCAGTGTTGTGTCATCGCGCTTCATTTTCTTTAATAAGCAGTCTGAAAGTGAAGTGTAAATGAAGCGCGATGACACAACACTGGTAATTTATTGCAAAAAATAAAGCAATTATTTATTTACAATAAATCTATTGATTGGACTCAAAAAACACTATTACGTTAATATGTTGCTTGTAGAATAATCTGACAAAAAAGAATTTCTATTAATATGGTTTTTAATCGTTAAAATAAATCTATAGAGGTATCTTCGTGTTTTTGTTTTTCTATCGTATCAAATTAGTTGTATTACACACTATCTAACTGGCTTAGATCCTGAACAAAATCATATATTTTTCTGGATATGTTTACTGCAATCGATCATATTATACTTTTAGTGCCGATTTCACCAATGAAACTGAACGCGATCATCACTTTTAAACCTAGTTCAATAGCTGTCATTGTCAATATTACATAACAATTTTGACACTGACAGCTCTTGAACGCGTTTTAGTTGTGCTAAACGCGTTCAGTTTCATTGGTAAATTCGGCACTTAGGCATTATAAAACTTGCGTTTAGGTCCTGTAGTCCCCTTAAACGCGGTTCGTAGACGGATGACCATCCATTATCTACATACCGAGACCCTTTGCATGCCTCGTAATTCGGAAAGTACGTCGCCGCGTCGCACAGTGGAACGAATGTATGGGAGAGGTTGGACGTAGACATCTCCGAAAAAAAGAGTATAATTATGCCAAACTAATGATGCCATCTTATTCGATTACCTAATGCCTTCATAACTTGTGCTTATAAATGACAATGCCAGATCCTGCCCAGCTATTTACAGGAAATATCAATTAGTGGAAATAGTTGTTATGATTCTAGGACCTTTTCATAATACATTGTTTTTCACTAGAACTTGTCGATTACAAATCAATGATAAAAGGAATTCAACCACTGAATTGCCTATTGCGTTACTTATTGCGCATGATACACAACAAAAAAAAAGTTTTAAATACCTGTAAATCAAAAACTCAAATTACGATTATATTAATTATGATGATGCGTAACGTATATGTTGTTTAAATCGCTTTTCAACAATTATAAGCTGCACCTAACCTATAATCAATGTCATTATTGTTTTAAGATTTTAACAGAAACCGCAAGTTCTACAGACATAAGGACAAATGTTTAGTTAACAGTCATAAATAAGCTGTTAGAAGCTGCTTATTGCAGGCTTGTAAATGACTTTTCGATTTTAGTGGGGCAAAGTTCTATAGAGTTTCTGGCATTGTCCTTTCTTCATAACTCCCATATTTCGGAAGTATTTTGAGAAAATGTGATATTTTACTATGAAAATGAGTGTATCGAGCTCTCTAACTCCTGATTCCGGCCTTGTTTCAAGTAGCGGTCTCTAATATCATAATGCTAATACTAAGAGCTATATTTAATACTAAGACACATGGTGCGCCAAATGTGCACTTTCTGGGATAAAAGGAATAGAAAAATGGAAAAAAAAATGTTTTTCCCCATTTGTATTTACTTTAAACTGCAGACAGACGTATTTAGAGGTCATATATAAATATATTAAATATATATTGTTTTTTTTTAATCTAGTGTATTATTTACAAAAAAAAATCATAAGAACAGATGAGAGTATGACTTTTTTCACATAATATTTTATTTATATATGTTTTACAATAACGATAAAAACACAGTATTTTAGATATAAGTTGATAAGAAAATAATAAATTACCTAGTTTAATTAATAGTACAATAAATAGTTAAGATGTAAGCTTTAATTTACTAAGTTACAAATTTAAACCAATATCAACATTTAATTATCATCGTCATCATCATCATCATCAATTAATTCAAATTCAGAATCGATATCCGCTAAATCATTTATGTTAACAAATTCGATATCACTTTTCTCAGAATCCGTATGCTCATAAAATTCCTTAAAAGAAGATTTTTTACAAACTTATTTACTTTTGGACGAATGCTTGTAACAAGTGGATCAGAAGACAGTAAAATATTGTGCTTCATTGCATGACATACAGCTATGCTTTCGAGAATGCCCCTCTCTATATTTTCTAAAATCTTTATTTCTAGCCTCAGATGCCTCTTCGGATAGAAAACCAATGGGCACAATTGACAAGTTCTGAACTATGTCTGGCCCATGCATTAAAATTTTATGAAGTGAAGAAGGCATATAATACCATGGGTATAAATCCAAGTAAAGCTTAGCAGTATCAAAGCAGAACTCTCGGAATTTAGTTACGTTGATCTTCTCTCCTGATGAAATACACTGCAAGATCACACAGATTTTTCTTAAAAGCATAGCGTCTATTCCGGTCAGTTCAGCAGATTTAGTGTAGTTTTCAAAAAATCTCCTTGCCGAGTTGCCATTGTTGGTGGATCCACTGCCTTGTTTCACAACATCGAGAAGTAAGCCCGTTTCTCTTCTTACAGCCTCTTGAACTCTTTTCTTCCTGTCATCAACTTGCCTTTTCGCTATATCACCCTTTGCTTACCATGACTTTATGTCTAATTTGTAGGAAATGTGTAATAAGCATTCCATTGAGCGAATCCAAGCGTGAAGGGAGCGCTATATTTATACATGTCCTCGTTTGCGTGTTTATTTTATCTTTAGGACTAGCCTTGCATATGTCACACACTGAAGCTGCTGTATCGGATATAATGGAATTAATTTTATCATGAATCATTGTCAACAGCAGTTGGTGTTTGACACTAATTCCATCAGTGATGGTGGATGGAGTTAAGGCTTCAATCTCGGCATCGATTTCAGCCATCTCTGTCTGCACATTTTCTTTGGTTTCCTTTATAAACTTAAACAATATTGGCAATCTTCTTATCTGTAATCATTAGTGCTTCAGTTTTATACGTAAAGCTATAGTCCCTAATAAGATAAACCTTTAGAAAAACGGTTTTAATAAACAAAATAAACAATAAATAATATTTTTGTGTTATAAAATAAACATCACTCTTTATCCCCGAAAGTGCACATTTGGCGCACCATGTGTCTTAGTATTAAATATAGCTCTTAGTATTAGCATTATGACATTAGAGACCGCTACTTGAAACAAGGCCGGAATCAGGAGAGAGAGAGCTCGATACACTCGTTTTCACAGTAAAATATCACATTTTCTCAAATTACGCCTAAATATGGGAGTTATGAAGAAATTTATAAGCACAGGTTATGAAGGCGTTAGGTAATCGAATAAGATGGCATCATTAGTTTGGCATAAGTTAACTCTTTTTTTTTCGGAGATGTCTACGTCCAACCTCTCCCATACATTCGTTCCACGGTGCGTCGCTGGGGAAGCCGGATTGGTCCCGGCTGTCATTTGTAGATTTGTAGTCGTTACGGGTAGTTAGATGCTCGCGTGTGCTATCCGCAGCGTGGCGATGGCGGTAACATCAAAGTCGAGACCACATATGGTATTTTGACGTACCCTCGAAGGCCATCGAACCTGCGGTAGCCAACGCCGATATCCTTCGATGGCGTTCGTTGGGCCGGTGTGTACGCCGCATAATGACTCATCCGGCTGGTAGCCACCCAGCGCAGATTGTCGGTACAGCTAGCCTGAATGCTATCAATTCGCCGATTCAATTTACTCGAGTCGGTATAATTGCACATAAAATTCTTTTGCTATGGCAGCTGCAATGACCAGAGTTTTTCGAAAATTATAAAAAAAAACCTAATTAGTTAAGTTACAAATTTTGTCCAGCAAATGCACTAAATACACAGCATGTAGAATATGGTCCCATAAAATAAAATTGTAGTTGCTCTTGCTATTGACATTAACACCCTCGTATTTAAATTATAGGGTCCCCCATATTGGCCTGTATTGTTAACACCCATACTTTATTGCAAGAATGATTAGTTGTTATAATTTAGCGTTAAATACTCTCTGATTTTCTGTTCTTTTGTTTGCGTAGCAAAACTATTATTATTTTTCGAAAGCTGTTCCCAAAATGTCCTCATTACAAAGTTAGACGGTATATTTTGATGTAATTTTGGCTGTGTTTTTGATAAAATGATTCAAAGAGACTTCATACAGTACACATGCGTTGCAAAAAATGACCGACTTTGTGTCTTGCTTTTTATTATGAAAAAAACTCGTGTCCTGTATATCCGTCAATAATAATAAGAAAACGTCGTTTATTCATGCAAATAATTATTATACAGCTACGTTTATGCAGAGCAAACAGACAAGCCCATGTAGGTAGATAGTCTTTTCTTCCATTAAACTCTTTCATATTTTGTGAATGTGAGGACCTTGTAAACTGTAGATTTGTAGACTATTTTCTATTTGTTATGCACCTGTACCCTAATTGCGTAATACATAAACAATCGGAGTCTGAAACATCGTTTTGAAACAGTTTGCTAATCCATTGCTTCATAAGTACGATAAAAAATCTGCTCAACAATGTAAATAAGGCAATGAATGTTGTTAAACTGTCAAAATCAAACAGATTAGTCGTCATCGTTTACGAAATGGTGTTACGCAAGTTAGGCTGCCGGTACTTGTTCACAGTCTTGCACTGTCCTCCCATACCTATTAACACTGCAATATATAAACATTGTACTAGCCAATTATTTCTTGCCGTCTCTTCTCCTTATGAAACGACCAATTAGAACCGTGCACCTAGCTTCTGACGTTTCATAAGTGCCATGTTATGTGAAATAAAATAATCTGATTTGATTTGAGTTAACTTGATGTTTGCACCAGTTTCCTTTCCATGACTAGTGTTTATTTTTTTCGCCAAAACTGAAATGTATCGCGTTTCGGGATACGGATTTATTATTGTACCACTTCTATGTAATTAACGATTAGGCACTAGGCAGGCACCTATCTAATGTGATATGTATTTTTGACTGCCTCGTTGGTTTAGTGGTCGCAATCGCTACTGCTGAGCATGAGGTCCTGGGTTCGATTCCCAGGTCGGGCAACGTGTTATTGGGTTTTTCTATCTGGAATTTCTTAGTAGCAGCCCGATGTCTGGATTTGTGCCCGGTAGATGGCAATAGGCTCGCCTCCTATTACATGGGACTTAAACATAACTGGCGAAATGTGGGTGTACTATAGGTACACCTCTGCCCAACCCTTCGGGGAAACAAGGCGTGATGTTATGTTATGTTATGTATTTGTAAATTGTGTTGTAAGTACCTGTACCTAGTACCTAACTACTATCAAAGTCATCGTCGTCGAAAATCATGAGAACGTAATGATTGGTGAAACATTGTGTCAACATAACCTTATTCTTACGAGACTTGAAAAAAATTAAGGGAACAGAATTTTATTACATTTTTATTATTTGTAACTCGTTCACTCAGGCCTAGCTTAACAACATAGACACAAATAAAAATAATTTAATGTTGGGTGCAGCGAAGGTGAACGCAGCGCCTATGGATCGCTCACGTACACACGAGGACACTTTAAATTGGTTCCGACGCATTAATATTAATGCACCAGTATTATGGTAATGGTTTAATCTGGGGGCGGGTCGACGAACCGAATATATTGGTTTCTCAAAATGACTACAATGGGATATTGTGTGCCCATGCTGTGTAAAATTGTCTTATTGTTTCAATTTCTTGGAAAGTAATTGCATAAACAACAACTTTATCGAAACAAAAGTGACGTTTTGAGTTCACTGCTGATTGTTTATACATAAGTAGTATAAGTTTGTTTGCAGCACCCACGTCATCCATGTTCTCTAAAGTCTAAACATTCGCGAGTATAGTTTGCAAATTGGCAAAAACTGACGTGAAAACATAAAATTGATGGATTGTGAGAAAAAATACTCAGAACCACTTTCGTGTTTTGGATAGATCCCCTAGGATTGTGAGATAATAATAAAAGTAGAATTTGAGTACAATTTTATAAGTTCACGTGAATTCAGCAGTAGGTCAATATCGAGCGAGCTATCACTTGTTTCGGCTCCTATAAATAGCGTCGTGAATGAGAAGTATTTTTCCCGGCGTCAATAAAGCGGTTTGTTTTACAACTGTACACGGCTGAGTGGTGGGATGGCGTGATAAATAACCCGTCGAAATTTATAATCTGTTTCACGCCACCACTAAATGTATTTTTTACGATGCCCACGTAGAAAATCTATTCGGGAAATATCAGTCGCCGTCTACTAAAGTACATATTCTAGTGAAACAATAAAAAGTTAGACGCCAGTTATTTTCCGCTGAAACTACTGGCATTTTCTCAGGCTATAGTGTTTGTCACACGTAGTAAAACTTCTATAGCTCAGTAGAAGTTGCATGTGGTAGACCCTATGTATACAGAAAAACATAAAGATATAAATGTGTGTTAAAATTGTCAGCGCATGTTATTCACCATAAACATAAACATATAGAAATGGTCCGTAACATTTAGTTCCCGTTTGTGTATAGGTACGTATATCCGTAGCATACTATAGTTTTCAATTACCATTTCCGTGCCTATTTGTTAGACCATTTTGATATTTGATGATTACAATATTTTACCTTCCCAAATATTTACGAGTTAGCTCAAAAACATCGTCTGGGGTAAACCCAAGAGTCCAGAAGTTCAAAAAATACCGAGGAATGTGAAACTCATTGAACATTTTCTCTTAAAAGTTCATATTTGTAAGTCTATTTACAAAGAAGTCCAGAAAAACTCACCTATTAATAGTAATAGCGACCATAGAGAGGAGCGAGACTGCTTCATTCCCGTAGAAGACGAAGGCGAACATCTGACACAGGCTGGGGCCTAGGCCCCAGTGCTGTTTGATGTACCGGTTGGCGGTGAGCGGCAGGTTGATGGAGCAGAAGAGGAGGTCCGACACGCAGAGCGAGAGGACGAACATGGTGGTCACGTGGCCACGCAGCTTCGGGTGCATCAGCAGCGCCACTGTGGTGACTAGGTTACCTGGAATGTGGAGAAAAGGACTGAATGTAGTTAGAAAACTAGGGTTCTGGTTAAACAGACAGGGAATAAAATAAAATACCCGTAGAAAAAATGTTACGGAGTAATTTCGGGATACCCAAGATAATATAATACTACGTACAGATACCCAATTCCATACAAAGAAATGAAACCTCCCTAAGTCTGGCAATTGCGCTGGCAATTTTTAGTCCTCAAATTCTTCAACAGATCGCAGCATAGGCGACTCACTAATTGCCAGAGACTGTAGTATTACAACGCCATCTAGGAGTCGACCTACTTTTAAAACGTGTCATGCAATCCTTTTTTTAAAAAGTTTTATAGTTCCGGGTTCAGAAAAACATGTTATTAGATTTCTTTTATATTTCTATGTAAAAAAATAAAATAAAAAAAAACCTTGTTTGATTTAAATAAGTAACCAAATTGGAAACTAATGAGGCTGGACCAATTGAGTAAAACCTCATCTATTGCAAAAAGCACCAAACAAAATGATTAACAGATGGCTACTTTTATCATTTAAAGGGTTCGAATTATAGATAAAGGCTTCCTTTTTATTTTATTTTTAAAATACGTGTATTATCAGTGGAAATAGATAAATCTGCACTAAACTGGGAAGTTTAGACTTTTACCAATCATAATTCAGTCAAAATTCCGCCTTAAATCGCTTTTTTATGATTGTTAATTTCATAATGGTTACCTATGCTGCCATCTATGAATTTTTTTCAAGACATATTATATTTTGTTCGAGTTGAGACCCCATGACCCCATCATTAATCTCTTTCGTAGAATTCCTTTAGAAAAAAAAAAATATATTCTTAGACAAAGATAAAATAAAATGGCAGTGGACGCGACAGCGTGACACAACGGTACCGCGTTGTCGCGTCGCGCCAGTGTGAACGAGCCTTTAGTCGACAAAGTACTGAACTCCTATTTCCGAAAGCCTAATCGACCCTAGGCGGGGTGCTAACATTATCGAGCTTCCTTCGCTCGCTCTAGCATCCTACTCTATCTTAACTTTTAAGCTTCTTTGTATAAATCGACACAGTTAGTTAGACTCTTTCGAGGGAGATGTACAAATTCTCACAATAAGTTTTTCTTCTTGTTAAGCTTTTCTGCATAATTTGAAAAAAGTTAGGTACTCCTTGTATGAATGGACAAGCGATAACCTAACATATCCGAGGTGAAGTGCAAAAATGATCGAGCTCGATTGGTGGAGCTGCAGGCACCCTCTGAAAATAAAACATGCCGGCGCCCGCGATGATAAATGATTTTATTACTGTACAATAACTCTTTTACACAAGTTAAATTTGCTAAAGGCACTTATGCTCGATTGTCATCAACAGTATTCTTGCTGAACATGGCATATTTATGGGCATCGTTACATTATATATTATCACTGCCAAGTGCCTGCTGCTTTGTTATGCCAGTGGCAAAGCAGTAAAGCATTTCCCAATATTTTAATGAATTCCCTTAAATAAATTGTACATAATAGCTAGGGATAAGTAAAGATAACACCGAACATAAACAAAACGATTCGATTGATTGGCGTTTCTTTCAAACGCAATACGACCGAGTGGCCCCACTTATCCGATTCAAATCGATTCACAATTATTTTAGACTTTATGTTTATGAAGGACTGTTCACACTTTAACGAGCTGCTGGCCGAGACATAACATATAATAATACCCCTTTTTAGCGCCGTCTATTTGTGATCCTCACACGCGTATTTACTTTGCGAAAACGGATTGAAACATTTTGTTTGCGAACATATATTGAAAGTATTTTGAAGTTAATCGTGTGGCCGTTATACGAACTTAAAATCATAATATTCTAAGTTGAAACCTCGAAAGCTAATCGACTCACAACTTTGTCGAGGAGACTACTTCAAGACGTACAAAATCGGTTATCGTAGTCGTCAGATTTAGGAAATTATTGGGTCCGTCGAATGCGTGTGAGTCATTTGTGCTACGTCACAAATACGTCATATTCAATAAACTCTTTCGATATTAATAGAGTCGGATTAAATACGCGTGTTTTAGTTAAAACTTCCTTGTTGACTACCTCAATTCAAGGAAGCCTCAAGGTATATGCCGACGTACCTTATTTGACAGTTAGTTCCTCAACTCAAACTCACCTTGACTGAGGAAACTGTATGAGATGAGGAGTAAAATTGTAACTATGAATCTCAAACCACAGTGAGGTTAAGTCAAGTCGAGGAAATCATGAGGTTTAGGTTGACTTAGAATTTGGGTGATAGTGTTCAAAGAAGTTAGCAGATGCCTGCCGGGTACTTGCAAAACACACTAACAGTAGCAATGGCTTTCATTTTGACAGTTCAACAACATTCATTGCGTTATTTACGTTGTTGAGCTGACAAATTTTTCGAACATTTGAAGCAATGGATAGCAATATCCTTCAAAATGATTCAGATTGTGGTTGATTTGATAGCGTGTAACGCAATTAGGGTGTTGGACGGTCATACCTCGGAGATCGTGAACATTAATATATATGAATGCTAATAAAAGTAGGTAATGAAGCTCAATGGTACCTTACCTACTCCAATACCTAATATGTTTCTGTATCATCCAAATGCAAGTCAAACGAATCCGATTAATTCAAAACTCCGAAAAATCAAAATTACAGTATTAGGTACAATCATTTTGTACCAATTTATTGATAAGCACAAAATAATGTTGTATAAATTGCGTTTTTGCATTTCAAGTATCTCTAATAGCTATTATGGGTCCGACGTAAAACGCACGAAATATTAATTCGAGGCCAATACAAAATTCGTTCGGCATATTACTTACGTACTCTTAAAAAAAAGTACCTTATTAATGTGATCAATCATTATGAGTTAACAAAAAACCAGAAGTGTTTATCAATTTTTGTTGCCAACCGCACCTACGTAGGTACCATGTATTTGGCTTGAAATAATTATATAGCAAACACATCCAGGAAAAAGATTATAAATATTAATGATATTAGTTATATAGTTTTAAAATAAACTTAAATATCTTTGCAAAAAGTACCTCTTAGCGGATATGACGTATGTATATTATTGATTAGCTAAACAAATATGATTGAATCACCGTTACTCAACGTTTTATCAACCAGAAAAAGTCACAATCAAAGTATTTATTTAAAATAGGCACATATATAAGGTACTTTTGAACGCCAACGTCAACATTAACATTAAAATAGAATTGATTCTAGTGGCCCCTTCTCCATACGAAGTAGTTTCGTATGGAGAAGACTGGGCAAGAAACTTCATCGTTACTCTTTAAAGTGTTTTACCATATTTTGTATACTTAATTAATAATAATAATAATAGTTTATTTCTCACCATAAAAGTTATAAGTATACAATAGGTACATGACTAGTATTTAAACAATTTTTGTGGTGATCACAATAAGGTGCACAACGAATTGACCCTAGCCCCTGAACTAGGCGGGAACCTGTATCTCAGGGGATAGTGTTCAGCTATTGACATTCTCATATATATATAATAAGATTTGTGTGTCACTACTATACAGCATGTAACGAAAACCCTGTCCGATCCTGAAGGGTATTATTTGGTATCGTAGTGCGTACACAAATACGTAATCTTTTAATGGATACGAGATAATTATTTTTCCCCAATGAAAACAATTAATTTAAAATAATCATACCAAAGGCAACACTGATCGCTCGACAGGGTTCACCAGAGTTCACCTACAGTTTCGTGTCAAAGAAGCCGCCTGAGCGCGGCGGTCCTTTGTCGCATGCCTCCAAAGAAACGTAGGACTAAAGAAATCTACGTTTTGCCTACGCGTAGGTATCAGCTGATATTTTATTGTAGGCTTACGCACAATGACCCCGATTTCTGACCTTCTGTTTATCAAGAAACAATTATTATTGAGTTAATGTGATGTGCTTTTGGCAATGTACCCACTGTAGGTATCAGTTTATTAAAACATTTACTTGTTACATACCTCTATCTATCTAGAACATTAGTACACATTCGACACCTTTTTATTAAATTTGCACGTACTCTTCGCAGCGTACATGTGTACGATTTGAGTGACTCGAAAGCTTCCACAATCCGAGCTGTTACGAACGATTTCCGAATCACACATTCACTCACAAATAAAAATTAACATATTCAAATATTCCTGATTGGTATACGACATTGTTCGCGATACGATAGCGGCACGTGATACGTACGGACATCCGATCGCAAGCTATTTCCACGTGAGACTGGCGAAGTGTCCAAACAAGTAGCGACCAGTCGGCTACATCAAAGGATCGAGGACTCGTTATGAGTACCTACAGCGCGGCTAGTGCAGGGCGGTGTCCTTTGAAATAAAATAGGCAAAAAATAAAAGATTTCGCCGGCCGGTGGAGTGTTGTAAACTTATGAAAATTTACCATATTTAGTGTTACATTTCGCATGGTAACTAAAAATAAAAAAAATCAATAGCTTTTGGTTTTTATGTGTTAGATTTTTTTTACTATTTTTTCTAGTACGTATGTTAAACCAGGAATACGCCTTTTTTGGATCGGACAGGGTTTTTGTTACATATTGTATATTGTTCATCTAAGTAAGTACCATTGAAGAGTGCAAGGCTTTGCTGGTGAGTTTGGAGATGTGAGGTATAGATGTGGGTATGTGTGTAATGGTGAAATAGAGGTGTGTGAATGTTGTAGTGGTGAAGTAAGTGAGGAAATGTATGTGTTTGTGTGGTAGGTAGGATTATTCATGAAGGGTTATGAGATTTTCAGTGTCTTCGTAATCCAATTGAAGTAGGTACATTTTTTTTTTTTTTTGGCTTCATGAATGCTAAGCTTTACTATATTCGTTTTTTCGTTCAGTCTGTTATATAATATAAAACTTAAGATATAATGTTGTCGCCTTCCAAATTTTATGCTGTGTGGGACACTTGGGCAAGGTGGTGGATGTCTGCGTCTATCAGTATTAACAGGCGGGATTACTGTTCGATGCCTTCTCAGAGTGGATGTGAGTATAAAAAGCTGTCGTATAGTAAGGACCTGACATTCTGAGTACAATTGCCTTGTTGGGTATCTAAAAGGCTTCCTATTGATAACCTTCAGAACAGCTCTTTGGGCTCGTTCGAGGGCTAGAAACACCGTCTTAGAGGCACCGCCCCACACTGGGATACAGTAGTTTATGACAGATCGACACAATGAGACGTAAATTTTTATAATTATATTGTAATGACTATGCACCAAGAATAAAATTACTATACCACAGTAACAAAAAAATAATTGAACTAAGCAATGACAGCCAGACCAGCAAGTTTCCTAAAATTCTTATCTTGGATATAATTTGATGTACTTAAGCTAATCTGAAAGATGATTGATCAATTTTATCTTTATTCCTAGAATGATAATGATGTCAATCACTTATTTTGTTAAAAAGATGTAGATTTTTTCTTACATACATCACAGCTCTAGAATGCTTTTCAGATTAATTATATTATATTTATTATCATTCTGTCCTTCGATCAATAGTACTATTATTGATCGAAGATTTTGTCATTACACTTTTGTCGAGCGTCATCTCGTGATAATTATACGCTTGCTGACTTCTCCACCGTCATTGATTGATGCGTTTTGGTAGTCTTGCATGTTCACCAGTGACAAGATTGAATCCCTGACGTAAGGTACCTTACCTTCCAAGTTTTTAAATTTTCCGTAACGAAAAGAACCGTTAAAAAAGAAAGTCGTCGTCGCCCGTGTGGTGTTCGCAAATTAACCCACACTTATATTCTATAGTGTATTATCTATGTATCCCACGGAACCATCAAAACAGCAACTGACTTTTTGACGCGACGCTGTCTCACGGCAACGGTTACCAGGGCTGCGCCAAAATGTCATACGGCGGCGCGGCGCCCCAGGCTGCCAGCGCGACTGCGCCGCTGTCATTGTGCTTCAGTCAAGCTCTGACAATTTTTTATATGTCATTTTTGTTATTTTAATTTTGTTTTAGATTTTAAAGTTACCTTTATTGTGTGAACGTAAAGTCGTGTAAGCAGTCTTTGTTTTTTTATGCTGAACACTGACGACATTAGTGACGCCGTACGAAGCGCCAGTCAACCTGCCACATCGCTGGATACCCTAGTGAGATGCCCTCATTCTCCCCAAGCACGTATTTTTTAAAGGTGAACGAGGCTTGAAGGTACATTTGGGGAAGAAACATAAACCCCACAATGTGCCTTCCTCATGCCCGACACACACAGTTCACACTTCCCTAACACCTGATTCACCCGCTCAACCCTTTTGGAAAACCCTTGCAACAATTAAACCTCAACTCCAGTTTTAAAGAGAGTTCCTCGTGGCGCGAGACCATCCGTGGCTTCCTGTTTAGCGCGTAGTATCCGCCTGGCCGTCCGAGAGAACTCTATAAGTGCTTGGTAGCAATGACTCACCTTAACGTTTAGAATTCTACATGTGCAAAAAAAAATGACAAATAAAAAAAACGTTAACAGCACAAATCAAAGATAATTGTAACATTTCGGCCCTAAATTTCGCCCCTAAATTATCAGCCCCCCCCCCCCCCCCCCAAAGAGGTTTATTGCACCACGTGGAGTCTAAACTATGCGAGGGTGATATCAAAGGTGCGGCTAGGATCATCTTTAGCAGCGATGTGGTTGCGCCGTACTCTCCAGAGACACTTACAGCTCTGGAGAGCAAACACCCCGCCCCGGCAGATGACCTCTCCTTCCCTGACCCACCCCATTCGGAATCCAACTCACTTGAAATTACAGCTCAACAAGTATGCGCGGCTGTGTACTCCTTTCGAAGTGGCTCCGCCGCGCCGGCGGCCTCGACGGCCTGACACTTCAACATCTCAAGGATTTAATCTGTTCAGGCGCCGGGGAGGCTGGTGAGACCCTTTTGAAGGAGCTGACAGCTCTCCGGCAATGTGAACGAAGCCGTCATTGATATTTTATACGGTGCAAATCTTTGTGCCCTGCGCAAGAAGGATGGCGGCATTCGTCCCATTGCCGTAGGGTCCAGTTACCGTCGTATCGCAGCCAAAATTGCTGTGCTTTTAACTGCGAAACACTGGCTAGCAAATTCCAGCCCCTTCAGCTGGGCTTTGGGTCTAAAGGGGGCTGTGAGGCTGCGGTACATGCATTATCCACTTTCCTCAATAGTGCTAAAGGTGAGGTCATCATTAAGGTTGACATTAAGAATGCTTTCAATTCCGTAAACAGGCAACCTTGTTGGCAGAAGTTCAAAAAGAAATACCCAAAATGCACAGTTTTCTATATCAATGTTACAGGTACCCCTCTAAATTACTTTATAAAGACAACCTTTTGAAATCAGCTGTTGGTTGCCAACAGGGTGATCCTCTTGGGCCAGCCATTTTTAGTTTGGCAATAAATCGAATCATTCAACTTTTTTAAAGAAAAATTCAGTTCTATTGGCCTAGACCTTAACTTTTCAAAATGTGAAATTTATCTTCCCGAAACCACTGACAGACAGACTACCTTAGCAAAATTTTGTACCGGAGCACCAAATCTCAAAATTACGGAAAGAGACTCTCTTCACCTCCTAGGGTCCCCAATTTTTGACGAATCCTTTCCAACGTTCGTTGAAGAAAAAATAAAAAAATTCAATGATGTCTCGGAAACTTTTCAAAATTAACATTCATTCGGCCTTCACACTCATTTGATACTGTTGTTTTGGACCAAAATTTACATATAACCTTCGCGCCTCCCGTCTGTGCATACATCCACAACTTTTAGAAAAAGTAGACCAAATTATTAGAAACACACTAACTTCGATCCTAAATGTGGCCCTGGACGACCGAGCGTGGCAGCAAGCCACACTTCCCATTAGCCTAGGTGGTCTCGGTGTCCGCAAAATTTCAAGTATAAGTTTTCCGGCCTTCCTCTCCTCGGTCCACAGTACTGGTAAATTAACCAGGAATATTTTATCTTCTTCACTGGTCGATTTTGAAGTACCGTGTTTGACCGATGCGTTTAACGCTTGGAAAATGGCTTGTCCCAATACGGTTTTCCCCGACAACCCGTCCCTACCAGAGACGGTGGGACGTGCCGCTCTGCAGTATTATACGGAATACCCTGATAAACACGTCACCTAATACTGTTGAGTGTGCCCGTCTGCTGGCTGTGGGAGAATGGGAGTCAGGCTTGTGGCTTCAGGCGCTCCCGTCATCCACCATAGGCACAATGATGGATGACTCATCGTTTCGGCTCGCTACATGTCTCCGCTTGGGCGCACCTTGTGTTGCTCCGCATCGGTGTCACTGCGGTGAAGCTGTCGACAGTCTCGGGCACCATGGCCTGTTCTGCTACAGAAGCGCAGGTCGCATAGCACGGCACGCCAGCATCAACGATATTATTCGTCGAGCCCTTGTCACCGACGGCGTACCTGCGGTTTTAGAACCAAACGGCTTGGTGCGTGACGATGGAAAGAGACCAGACGGTATGACGTTGTTGCCTTGGAAGGTGGGTAGGCCTCTGGTGTGGGACGCAACCTGTGTCGATACCCTTGCTCCATCTCATGTTCCTAGCACGGCGAGCTGTGCTGGCGCTGCTGCTGCGGCTGCTGAGACCCTCAAGCGGCGCAAATACTGTAACCTTATGGGTAACTACAGGTTTGAGCCGTTTGGGGTCGAAACGCTCGGGTCATGGGGCCCGAGTGCGCGTCTCCTTTTTAAACAAATTTCTCACCGACTAGTCAACACTTCACGTGACCAGAGGGCTGGATTGTTCTTTGGCCAAAGAATCAGCATTGTCATTTAGCGTGGCAATGCTGCCAGTCTTCTGGGCACGATGCGGACGATGACAGCGATGCGGACGAGTACTTCGACACCCGAGTGTTTTTAATTTTTATTTGTATAGGTAGTTAGTTATTTAGTAATTTAATTTAGTTATACATATGTGGTTATGTTTTAATTAATTTCAAAATAAAATTCTCGACAAGTAATTAATAAACTTCTTTCTATCTAAACCACGTCCATAATTTTACAGAGGAGTATCCTTCCGGCCCGCTTGCAACATATACCACAAAATACAAATTTAGCGCTAAATACATATATTAGAAGCATCACTGTGTTTCTCAACTTCAAACAATTGACAGAAATAAAACGATGTTTTAAATTCGTTTAGCGCTAAACGTATTTCGTGATTTGTGCTTCAAGAGGGCTTACTGTATTTTAAATTGTTTACATAATTTATGTGCCCACTTAAACCCCAATATATTTGAACTTACTAGAGTCTTCACATTGTACAGTCTGTACACTCATATATAACCATTTCTGGACCTAGAAAGCCTTAACTTATCGGGCACAAACAAAATGGCAAGATGTGGCAACATATGTAATTAATTAGGTATGTAAATCATCGCAATTAAACTATGATCGATTGCTTCTTTCACGGATGGTTGAAGACCAAACTAATTAACAAACTTTCATTTTCGTACATCGCCATACTTTTAAATGCACTACAATGATTAATTTCTTACATTGTAGGTGTGTATCGGCCGTTAATTGACGCGTAAGATGCACTTTTTATCGCATTGAGTGATTTATTTTTAAGTTCAATACCCGGAGTCGATAACGTGTTTTTATTTTAGGTTTTGTATCAGTCGATCCACGGGCTAAGTACTTCTCATCTCGTGGCGACACAAGTCACGCAATAACGCGTATTATATCATATAATTAAGATTTGAATTTCCTAGTAACCCTTAAATTGTTTTTGACTTGCGTGTCTTATGTTCAAAAGTTAGTAAAACTACTGACACGATTTGAAAGTTTTTCTTTTAATTATTTTGACAAATATACCCTTAATTAACGTTTAATATTATATCATATTTTGGGTATTATTAAGAGCTGTGGTGCCTGGTGGCCCACCAGTGGTAACGGCCGCGACTGACGTGTTGTAGGTCGTAGGCTCGACCCCAAGCAGGTACTTTGTGTAAATTATTTTACCACCACTGCTTTCAAAACGGTAAAAGAAACTATCAGGAGGAAACCCAAGAAACAAAAAATTTGAAGACATGACATGGTTGACGTCATTCAACGCCGGCTGTCGCTGAAAACCAGCGCTGGCGCTGTCTCGCATTGGGTCGTAGCATCAAACTGAGCGACGGCCGTTTTGCGAGGATGTGACGCATACTTTCCCCCCAACTTGTTCTTTTTTGTGTACGTATTCGATCACTGAGTCATGTTAACCGCAATCATTCATATGGTACATTCGCCAACTCGTCTCACAGAGAGGAGGCCTCTGTCCCAGTCCCTGCAGTGGGATCATATTAGGCTGATAATCAGAATAGATCGAAGGCCTACGCTTACCGCGGTATGTTCGGGGATCCATATCGAGACCCTTCCGTGCCTGTTGGTCCCGACTGTCATTCGTAGATCTTTGCCAGTCGTGACGAGTAGTCAGAATCACAATAGTCTAGTCAACCAGTCTGACCAAGGGTATCGTGTTACCCAGTAACTGGGTTGTATACGCAGTCGCTCCATGTAAAATGCTGGTATTCAGCTGCATCATGTGAGACTAGATGCCGGTCCTGACGAAGTTGGGAATAGGCTTTGTAGATTGATTATGATAGAGACTAACTGCATGTCGCACGAAATCGAGCTATTCAATTTTTTTAAATTCTCTAATTTTTCTACATACTGTGACCACGTTACTCATATAACAGTATGTATGCTCAAAAGAAAATCAATCCAATCCGTCTGCCCCCCCCCCCCCCTACCCCCGAAATAAATCATGGACCCGCCCCTACTCACTTCACCTAAGTTTTCACGGTGAGATAATTACATATGTATATTTATACTGTATAAGTTCAATAACCCTCAAACAATAACAGGCTACAAGCTACACGTACTTAATTACATAGAACTATGATTTTATGCAAATTCTTTAGTTGTTCATTTTTACAAGTCGTTAATTTTAAGTTTCTCTTTCATATTAACGTTGTTACTGTATTTGTTACTTTCGCAAATTAAATGGAAGGTTAGCCTTTTTGGGCATACAGGTTTATTAATTAATTCATAGTGTTTCACCCATTAAATATCTGGGTGGTGTGAAAGTAACGCTATTTCCATACTTTATTATGCTATTTCCACTCTACTTCTCTTAAGAAATGGAAGCAAAATTTATTGGTTGAATGATTTATCAGCAGCCAATCGCAGCAGTTGGCAATTTGTGATATTCATTTTGCTATAATTTTCGTTATAGACATATACAGTCCGCGAGGCCTAAGCTGAGCATATGTGTGCACATAGCGACGCGTCCTTTGCTTGGCGCTGTGCGTCCCACGCGCGATCTCATTGGTGCGATTGGTACACACTGACACAAATGAAAAGCTCAGCTTAGGCCTCGCGGACTGTACCTTACAAACATAATAATTGCGAAAGTAAGTTTGTTTCTTACGCTTACACGCTAAAACTGCAGGACGGTTTTGCAAGAGATTTGGCACATGGGTAGACCATGACCATGGCTGTACCCTAATTGCGTAATACACCAGCAATAGGAATCTGAATCGTTTTGACAGATTGCTAATCCATTGCTTCATAAGTTCGATAAAAATTCTGCTCAACAATGTAAATAACGCAATGAATGTTGTTGAAATGTCAAAATCAAACAGATTAGTCGTAATCGTTTAACAAAATGTGTTACGTAATTAAGGACATAGGCTACTTTACATCCTGGATCGCGGACGAAGTCGCGAGTTACAGCTAGTAAAGTAGTATATAGTAGTGAAACAAAACCAGTGTTAGTCAATATAGCTTAAAACTGTGTTAGCAGTACTACACTAGCTAGTCCTTGTCTGTGGTACTTGGTCGGCGGAACACAATGTCCTGCAGCCAAGTCTTCTTCCAACACGACGGGTGACCTATACCTACCTAAATGAAATATTTGAAGAGGTATGAGGAACAGGGTGTTAAGTTCACTTATACGACCAGATGGGTGTCGTATCTGGTGGGCAACTGCCCGACAATTGATGTCGGGAAGTTGCATATATGCTAGCTGCGCGGTAAACTCTGATTGCGCGATGTAGGATTTGTGTGACGTCAGTGTGATGCGTTGTTCGCATGTAGCGGTGTAGATGCCGCCACATATATGTTAAGTCATTTAGTAGTTTAAGTTAGTACTTATCCAAAATCGTGAGGTCTTCATACCGAACAAACAAAGAGACACGTCACAAAGTTAAATGATGGCAGTTGAGTAAAGTATGTATCTTCCTGTACGTTTTAGTTATAATACGTATTGGTAGTTTAGTACCAAAATCTTATATTGATTAAAAAAATTATAACTATAAAAATATCATAATAATTATGGTATTGTAATTCCGAAGAGTAATTATTAATTTTATTTTAATTTAATATATTTTATGAAAACTTTCAGCTAACACGTTCAAGTAGTCAGAAGCAGTATGTCCAGCCAATTACAAGTTTCAACGTATATAAAATTATTACAATTAGCGCGATTAACAGATAATTATTTTTATTTATATAAAGATTTGTAATTTTGAGCGTTGGCTAGACGACCACAATATTTTATATTTTAGTAAATATTTACAGTTAGTCATTTAATTTGGTACATAGTTTAAATTTATGTTTTATATAGGTTTTGTAGAAGCATTTTAATGTACATACATGAAAGAAAGAAATATACATGTCAATGTCAATGTCAAAATGTCATGTCCATGGCAAGCCTCACAATTAATCAAGAACTGAATAATTTTGAAGGCTAATCTATTGCTTCATATATTCGAAAAAATCGTCTGCTCAACAACGTAAATAACGTAATATTGAATGCGATTACTACGTATAGTGTGCTACGCAATTACCGCGTAATACCAAAATGTTTGCAATACCAAAATGTAACTGATAATTCGGCAAATTTTCTTTGGAAATAAATTTCTTTTGCACACAATGCGATCTCCGACCACAGTCATGTGGGGCGTAGTAGGTTGTATGTCAATTTAGTTCTATGTACGTACGACACGACACGAGACATAGAACTAAATAATCAGGGGGGTCTACTCCCAAAAGCACAAAGAAGTTCCGGCCAAGTTACCGGCGATTCGCGGCCCGTACTATTGTTTATTTCGGGACCCGAACTAATAATGAATGCCAGACAACACGATTGGTTAGCTGTCCCTACTGTCGAAGCATCATTTGTCTGTTCGAAAATTTGAATTTGACACTTGTTTTATCGGGCCAATTAAAGAAACAAAAAAACGGACGGACCCGTATTTTTATTAACGAATTTAGACCGTTGACCCCCTGAGCGATGTGTGACCCTGTAGACACTACCAAGAAGATTTTGATGCTGTTCGCTTTGTCCCATCTATCGTAAGTATATGAAAATGTCTTTGCTTATTTGTAAGCACGTGACAAGTGAACAGTTACCTACATGAAGTTTAAAAGCGTTAATAATAAATCCTCGAAAAGGATTACCGATGACGTCTAGTAATGTGTTTGTATTGATAACTCGTGTTCGTCGGACGCATGTGACCAATCGGTCAATGGACCACTTATTGAACACTGTACTCGTTAACAAAGAGGATCAGCTGATATTCTATTAAAAAGCCCTACAAGGTTCTATTGGCGCGTGGCCAAAATGAGAACTAACGCCGCAATCTTGTTTTTTTAATACATTACAAGTGACATTTTACAAAACAATTGCACAAATTAATGTTTACCAACAGCGCCCCTCTGTTAACGTCATTCGATCGGAAAAAGATCCTTGTAGCAGTGGAATTGATGTGCTTATGTGGTTATTTTGTATTATCGCCTTCTCCTGTCTTAATCCCAATTTATTTGTGGTGGGAGATGCATGGCGTCTTCTTCTTCCATACGTCAACTCTCTGAAAACAACCAGCGCAGGGGCTCTGTCCCGCATAGGGTCGTAGCATTATGCTGAGCGATGGCCGTTTTGCGTGTACGTGAAGCATA
This sequence comes from Dasypolia templi, assembly GCA_963555695.1. Taxonomy (NCBI): domain Eukaryota; kingdom Metazoa; phylum Arthropoda; class Insecta; order Lepidoptera; family Noctuidae; genus Dasypolia; species Dasypolia templi. Next base: position 2,682,227 of record OY743151.1, on the reverse strand, counting down.
TTTCCTCCCAACTTGTTATTTTTTGAGTTTGTGTTCGTTTTCATGTTTACCGCAAACAAACGTTTTTTCTTTCTTTTTTTTTAGCAAACTCTATTTCAGTGTTCAATCCCTTTTTTGCCATTTTGTTTTAAACATAATCTATCTGCGGTTTCTTTGGCCTTTCCCTGATCATAACCGTTATTTTTTAAATTCCGTACTAGTTCTCTGTAATTGTCCCATATGTCACTTGTGGAGCCTATTCTTCTCCATATGAAAAATAAAATCAATTCTATTTTCTTGTACCTTTTGACATTCTAAAGTGCCATTTATGTGTCAATTTGACTTTGAAGACCAAGGCAAGGGGTCTCACAAAATGTAACAAACATTGATCCCAGCGATTGCTTACTGCGTGTTCGCGATTTGAAATTGATCGTGTATCTTCAACTTCATCGTAAGTCCGTGCTGTTGCCCTGCATTGGGTCCTACTGACCATTATCACCAGTCGACAAACAATGAATCGTTCCAAAGTCTACAGAGACCAGGGAATATAATATCTAGCACTTCTTATTTGGCAAATAAATAGCAGTTTACTTAGAGGGCAAGATGAAATAACACTGTGAAAACAGTTTTCATGAAAGTCTGATTCGACAAATGGATGCAGAGCCTATTTAACAGTAACATAACGGCCATTTCCCCGAAGGATTAGGCAGAGGAGTACCCATAGTACACCCACATAAATAATTGGATTTTTTCTCAACAAATCGAATATCCCGTATATAACGTTCCCATATCCGTGTCTACTTACAATGAAATCTGTGCCATACAAATACAGGAGAAATAGTGCATCACAACACGACTCCGTTAACGAACGGAGCTGATTAACACTATAAGATGAAGAGATCGCGTGCTTACAGCGACCGAAAAGACAATCATTGATCATAGAGGATCACTCATCACGGTTACCGTTGGTTGCTGTTGCGTTTACGAGACGTTAATTTTAAGCCATCGTGTTGTATTCTCAAATGCGTTGTATGACTTGATGTTGATGGATTTCTGGCGTTTGTTAAACTCGCTGTTGAATGATTGGCGTCATCGCGTGTCCTCTATAGATTTGGGCTGATGAATGAACTCTGTGATCTTATTATCCGATTCAATGAGTACTATATCAAATCGATTTAGGAATCATTGTCTAACAACTTCAACAACAACAAGTGACAATCATACAAACTATCATCAGCTGTCTAGCCTTTTCCCCACATTATGATGGGGTTAGGGTTGCCAAGTTTTTTATATAAATTACAGTATTTTCGAAACCGTTGCCTCTAAAAACGTAGATGGTAAAAAAAAAAGTAGAAGGCTTGTTTTTCTTTCATGCATATTTCTTGCTTTTAGACCCTTTATTAGCAAGTTTTTATTTTATTAATTGACTCCTATTATTACACTCTAAAAGGTTACAAAATACCATTAATCAAAAGTCCGAGACATGAAGGAGTCTCGGTATGTAAAAATTGTCCCCATCCACGGACTGACTTTGGCAAGCATAGCTTAATCTGCAGCCTAATTGCGTAACACATTTTTGTACTTTGACAGTTCAACAACATTCATTGCGTTATTTACATTGTTGAGCAGATTTTTTTATCCAACTTACGAAGCAATGTATTAGCAATCTGTTTCAAAACGATTCAGATTCCGATTGATTGTGTATTTTGCAATTAGGGTACTGGTCTATCGACACCTGCGGCTGTTATAACTTAGTCACAACCCTCAACCCAATGACTATTGTGTATTTATCATGTTCTGTTCTGGATGTCCCGTTTTTGCTGGTTTTTTTTGGCTTCAAAAACACTTGTCTACTCCCTCCAACAGCCCGTTAGTTAGACTCATTAGATAACTATACCACGATAACATCTCATTGAAAATACAATTTCATTTTAACAATAAACACCAAGTCTCGCCACCCGCAAGCCGCCAGGGTTGCCTACCAATGAATGCCTACTTTTATTTTCCCTTCAAAAAATTTACTAACGGATTAATACTGAGTACTTACCAAAAATACAATCTACAAACACTAGAATATTTAATTATCCATTAAGCTTTACTGCATGTGGCGAGGCCATCTTTTTTTACTGCGCGATACACAGGAGGGTAATGTGTTTATCAGCCTATGTATATATGTATCTTTGTTCCTTTGAGGCACTCTTCTCACTCTCACTTCCTTTGAGACCAAAGGCGTGGGCCGATTTTGATGATTCTTACGTCAATCTATTTGCTCAACAAAAGATTTGACAGTAATCAAAATTAAATATGGCGATAACCAGACGCCGTAGTGATCAGTAGAAAATCAGTAAAATACGTGTAGAATCTGTTTATTAAAATAAAAAAAAATGCGGATATTTTCGGTTGACAGGTTTTGAACGTTCCTAACTTTTGTCTTAAAAACGTTTTTGTTCCTAACTCTTTGGTTTTATTTAAAACTTCGAGTAAATGTTGAATCGGAAGCTTTTTAAAGAAGAATTTTAAAACACTTTCTACTGTTCTTACATAAAAACGTTGGCATCCCTACAAGCCACAGATGTTTATTTTCCTGCGACCGTCCCCCTAGGTCGTCGGTCAACTGTCCAGCGATAGACCAAGTGATTGATCTGCCAACCTGCACGCTGTCGGCGTAAATCTTCGTAATTAATCAGCTTATGGGTGGCAGTATATTTGTTTGTATGTGCAGTATCTGTCACTATGTGATAAGGAAAGAAGAAAAAAATATAATGGCGACATTGATAATGAAAGTTTATTTTACAGGTCATTTCTCGGTACGATGTTGCTGATTTGTTGATGCGTTACTTAATTTAATTTCGTGGCTTTGTTCGCATATGTTTCTATTTAGTAATTTTCTATAGTCTCCTTCAAACAGACTCGAAAAGCTTATTAAAACTTTTCAAAATAAATAAGTATTTTTGACAGTTATACTTTTTTTTTTTATTTGCTGCTGGAGTAATTGGGAAATTTATTTGATCCACTGAAAGCTTATTTTTAGAGGATCAAATATAATAATAATAATAATCTCATACCTTCAAATGGTATACGCTTTTTAATAAATAACATCTTTTTATCTTCTTGTTCTCAAACTTTATCGGAGTAAAGTCTCGTTTACACTGGCGCGACGCTGGACACAAAGGCACCGCGTGTCCCGCAACGAGCGGTGCATTTGTGATTTGTGTCGCGCTGTCGTGTCGCGCCTGTTCTCGCGAGGCTTGACTAAACTAGCTAGCACCGACTAAATCGGTTAGGTTAGAACTGTGACCAACCAAGTTTTTGCTTATCCGAAGTCGGCCCACGGCGAAGCAAAAAGGAGGGTTATGATTTTGACGGGTATTTATGTATGTATGAATAGTATGTATTTGTTCATCTGTTTTCTCATAACTTCTAAACTACTTATCATAATTGACACATGAGGTATTGTTGGAAGCGTCTTGATCGCCCCCTGGTTTTATGCTATATTACGTAACATTAAATTAAATATGGCCCTCCACGTAAAGTCAGGAAACAAAAAAAAATATCAAGAACTAAAACCTGACTGTTGAAAAATACCACGGCTTTACCCTGACCATAATTGCACCTGTTTTGAATTCTGTATGAAATATTTTCTTGTTTCTTACTTTTTAGAGCGTGATTTTTCAGTACGTAGTCGGGTTTTTGCCACTTCTCCTTGCCTTAGATGTTATCAGCTCTCTTCTAATTCTTCTTTCTCCTTCCTTCCATCTTGCACTAAAATATATTCTTTACAATGTTACCGTGACCTATTATCTAAGTTACATTATTACAGTGCTCATCCTTCTGCGGTTTGCGGGTCGTTTCTTGCGGTTATGTTTCTATGAGATACGTATCTCCAACAATCTTAGTAGCATTGACAATGATAGTTGCAGTCAAAATCAGCCACTGTGGGAGTGGGTACAGGGTTATCTACCAGAGAAGATGTCCAATATGTCCTTGTGTGATACGAACGTCTTGCTTTCCCAGAAGCAAAATCAGCCTAATAATGCCCCCACTGCTGGGACTCAAGCCTCCTCTCTATGAGAAGGAGTGGTCCGTAATACATAGGTACCACGTGTCTTTGAATTTTCGGTCTTAGGACATGCCAGTTTCCTTCACCGTTTTGAGAGCAGTGGTGATGAAATAAATTACACAAAATAAAGCGCAGCGACAGCCCGACACACAGGCACCGCGTGTCACTCGACGAGCTGTCGTGTCGCGTCTATCTGCCTGCCTTTTCCCAGCCATTTTGGGGTCAACTTCCAGTCTCACCGGATGCAGTTGAATACCAGTATTCTACATGGAGCGATCCTAACTGATCCCCACAACCCAGTTACTGGAAAATACGATACTCCTTGATAAGACTGGTTGTCAGACTTTTGGACTGATATCCGCAAAACCCTTGATTCGGGGCCCCTTTTCCGACTGGCCCTTTTATCTATCAGAAACTTATCAATCTTTTGGTTACCTTACTGCGCACTTAGGTGTCATTAGAAAGATGCCCACCTATGAACTACCAACATACATATCTATGACACTAATCGCTCCCAATCCAATTCAATAACAAAAGCTAGTTATTTATCGCATTCTATTAATAGATCGATACATAGGGGGTGTTATTGTGTGCGGATGTCCCTCGGCGAGGCTAATTGTTTCGATAATAAAGTCGGTGACAAATGGCGGCCATCGCTACGCTCGTTAGATGGACGCTTGTTGGTCGAGGGGCGGGTGATTGTTTGCTTTGATATAATGGCGAGGGAATCGCAACAGTGGTTTTATTGTGAGCGGGAAATTATGTTTGATTGGTCCTCAATTAAATGTTAATGTCTGGCTTAACTTTATATTCTCAAATTATTAAATGTCTAATAACTAGCCAGCGCCAGGTCAAAAACCCTGTTTGAATAAGACCTTTCAAGACTCGTCTTTAATTCGAATACAAAATAATTCTAATTAATGTTTTTAAACTTGTCATCCCCCCGGTCCGATGCATCAGACTTATTTGACAAACGATACATTCAAACTCTGACATATAATAAAACGCATTAATGAATTAATTCCTGTTAAACATTCAGTGGTGTGTTTCTGGGCTTAGTCACGTCCCGTCAATGGAGTCATTCATTCGTTCTGTCGTTCACTCTTGAAGGGCAACAGCCCTCGCTTCAGATTAATACTATTTTATGTCATGAACTCATGAGGATGAGATGAGAAATTACACCCATATTCTAAGTCGTAACTTCGAAAGCTACTCGACTCGCTACTCTGTCGAGGAGACTTCAAGGCGTGCCTCGAAAACCCTTGTAATCGGTATTCACAGTCGTCAGATTAAGGAAATTATGAGGTTCCTCGAATGAGTGTGAGTCAAGGTAGTTCGTCAATATTCATTAAACTCTTCAAAAGACATAAGAAAATCAGATAAAATACGCGTGTTTTGGTTAAAACTTCATACTTGACAGTGGGTTTCTCAACTCAAACTCACCTCGACTGAGGAAACTGTCTGAGATGAGGGGTAAAATTGCAACTATGAATATCAAACCACCTAAGTGAGGTTGAGTCAAGACGAGGAAATTCACGAGGTTTTGACTTGGAATATAGTTGTTAGACGGCAAAATGTATTCGGTTAGGCACGTCTAAAAAGAGGTTTGACTGACGTACAAAATAACGACGCAGTCAAAATTGGCAGAGAGCTAAAACATAAACCAGCTGTGTGTTTAGCCGCGAAATAAAATGTAAATGCTACTTATTTAAAGTAGCCATAACACTGTAATAACATTTTAAATACACGCTATAACATTGGCTGCTCGCCTTCCAGCGTGAACTATGAAAGTCCCTTGTTGCGAAATTACTAAAATTACGTATATTTGGATGCTGTACACTATTGAACCACATCCCCAAATATAAATTAAAAAAACAATATTGAGCTCATTGACTGTCTAGTGATGTGCAGCATATGTTTGTTTATGCAGCTGGACGTCCGAGCGGGATGTACCCCGGGTAGGTATCGAGTCGTGTAACAAACCGTTTGATGTCCGATTACGACCAGCACTTAGCGTTTTATGTTGCGTTCGTGTTAAGTGACCGATTATTGAACGCTTTCTAGTGATAGCAAGTACTTACATCGCGCGGCAAACAAATGCAAAGTACTTACTTAAAACATCAACACCCGAATTTGAACTCAAACCTTTCTAGGTAAAGTTTAAAATTCTGCTCCGTGAAAGATCTTCGTGCTCTGACGTTCTAATTTATGGTCTAAACTTTAAAAGGGTTTAATTTCTAATAAGGCAATTGTTTACTATTCTTTTATGTATTGCATAAAAGAGCTTCTTTGGAGATTTCCCGGATCAAGTCTCTTAAAAATAATGCAATAACCCATCTGTGAACTATTACTTTACTTCAAGCAAGTCATCAGAACACGCATCATAATTCTCTATGAGAGTATCTCTGGAAATCCATTTAACACTAACACCACTTCGAGTGTTTTCAAAACAAGTTGATGAAATATCAATGATACAGAACTTTGAAATGTAGTTTATTAGGATATGACACATTGTTTGTACAGCGCCACGTCGCCATAAACAAACAGTGTTTCAACGCTTTCCTCGAATAGTTGCATCGGGCATCGAGCGTGTACTAGAACGGCCTATTAAATCGATCCTGTAAACACATTAACTGGTAAACAAAGAACACTGGAAGGTAACTTACCGACGACTCCGACGACACTAAAGATGCAGGCACACGCTGCAGCCAGTATCGTTGCCTCTGCCGGGTAGTGCGTAATGTTCTGTTCCATATTTGTAATGTTTTCGTCATACGACATATCGATATCGGCCATAGTTAAGCACTTCACTATCACTGGATCACTTCACAAGATTATTAAAACTTTAATTTAGAATTCTTTTTTGACATTTTATACTTTTTAATTTTGACATGGTCTTGTCAAAAGTTTTTTCCAGCCATGATGCAGCTTTGTATACAACACTATACGATCTGTAACAAAAGAAAGGGATTGTGTTACACAGTTTTATGAGTTGGGCACGTGTTGTTAGTCATAATACTCATACAAAGTTTATACAAACATTATGGACACCTACCTATGGCTTTTTAAGGAAATGTCAAGGAGATTAGTGTCATTTAGGATAAGTAAATTGATTTAGTACTTTTTGCGGCTTCATAACCAGGCTATTCCGCAAGAAAAGCGACTCGCTAAGTAGGCTCAGACAGGCAGGTATTTGACTTATTCTACAAATCTAAATTATACTGCAGATATTGACAAAAGAAATAAGAGCATCTCCTGAGAAAAAGTGAGCGCAAAAACTGGTAGAGCAGAGTTCAGAAAACCGAAGAAAATTATACACCAATAACGGAATAAGATGTTGTATATTTGTATTAATACTTAGACTAGTTCCAGTAAATAAAATACGTAATACAACGGAAGGCTGGTAGTTCGTAAGAAGATGTATTTTTAGGCGAATGTGTTGATCTCATTTTAATGCTCTGCCCTCCCAGATTTTATTCGCCCTCATCGCGTGATCATAAATTATTGTTATACCAATCATTCGCTGTAGGAGGTCCGTTATTTATACCTACACTTAGGCCGCCATATTGAATGATTGAATCATTCGCAAAAAACTTTGACGGTCCTTTATTGTGTTATTCACATGTGTATACTAATAAAAGGGTAATTATTAGGATGCAGTGATCTGTTTAATAAGACTGATAAGTACTGAATTTTTAACAGATACACCTGTGCTGAGCACGCCTCACACTAAACACAAACACACACTTTTGACGTGACTGGCGCGCTCTCACCCTTGTAAGCAAATCAGGGTCAAATCAATCAGAATGCGATTAAGTTTAATTTCTCTAGGTTCGACACCTTCTCGTTCATCAATCAGGAACAGACCTTAGAAAGTCCATCGAAAGTATCGATATTCCATTCCCCGCACTAGTGAGGTTGCGAAGGTAATACTTCCGTTACAAATTGAAATATATAGAGTCGCGTTTGCAACAATCACTTTTCCACGTATTTTTCTTTCCTAACTACAAAAACTAGGCGTAGCAAGTCACGCGGAGCTGGGTGAAGACATTAACATGGATTTACATGCCGATACGAATCGCATGGATGTATGGAAAGCATAAATTCTAATAAACTTGCCACACATACGCACAACTGCCCACTGACACGATTATAATACTTATTATCACTTGAATGCAGTTCCGTTTGACTAGCACACATTTATCATATGCTGTCTGAGAAAAAATAAAAATAAGTTACTGTGTCAGGAAGTCGAAGCCAGTTCGTAACTGTTCAAGGTGCGAGGTCGAGGCCATTTCAGCACTAAATCCGAAATATCTTTATTTCGGGAAGTTTGCGGGTAATTTTTACGCTGAAAGGAGACTGCATTACCCAATGGCAGCGAAGGTGGCGGCGAAAAAGCTGTAATTTTGGCGACAAAATCGCCGTCACTTTGACAGGTAGTTTTTTTCTGAATGACATGGTACACCATGACATTTCGCAATTCTAATCAATAATGCCAAGGACTCTTTTGTTTACGTTGCAATGGTCACCCATTGCCCCTCGACATTATCGTCTCTGAATACAAACAGCTATTAATATGGTCGGTAATGACCGCTGGCCTGTTAAGTGGCCGGTCGTAGCTGATGACTTCTCATCCTTATTAAGAAAATGTTCTGAGAAAGAGTCGATCATAGGGGTATGGTTAATTTAAACTCATTAGTGGATGTATTGAAATCAAGAGTCGTGCAGTGATGAAAGTTTTAAGGATTGAAAACATGACAAGGGGGAAGGCAACTGTCAAAATGGCGCTGTCGTAGCTAGTTCCCAAAACAAGCCAATAATGCAAGGCGTAAGTCGGTTTTTATTCATTTTTGCGAAAGTTATTCATTGTTACGTTCCTAAATGCCCGAAAATTAGAGTCTACCATTTTCCGAAATACCCTAAACTTAGCAGATTGTGGCTTAAAGCTATTGGAAGATAATTATTTCAATTACAACAGAGTTCGAGGTTATGTCGGAAACATTTTAAAGAAAGTGATGACTAGGAATGAAGCAATATTTAAGTTTTTCAATTCTGACATATTCCTTATCGAATAATTATTGATATATAATATTTAAATCAATGAAAATAACGAAATGGTGGAATGAAACCAAACTCATGAATGAACACGAAACGGAATGAATGAACGAAATGTCAAATTTATTGGCTGTAGGGACCTAGCTATGGTCACGCCAGCTTTTACTGACCTTCCCCAGTGTAAAATTATTTAAAAAAAATAGAGAGGGGATAGGAAAATAAGCTAGATAAGTGTTTAGCTTCAACGATAATAGATTTAAAAATAATGTGCTCTGATCGCTAGCTGTATGTACCTAGGTACTTGAATGCTGGATTCTGCTAGTGGCAGCGTCAGCAACAAGAGTAAAATCTAAAGTGAGCTTCTAGGCGTTAAAGTGAGGGTTTACACAACCAATAAAAACTGTTTAAAATCAACCTCTCGACAGGTCGAACATTTTCTTATCTCAAAAATTCTTTAGTTTGACAACAGTGGAAAAATGAGAAATATTCGATTTATAAATATTGAAACAACATCGGGGTATCGGTAAAGACAACCGATAGTGCGGCTAGAACAGATCCGGCTGGTAATGATCACATTCTTATTTTAGTCTGCAGCTACACAGTGCAGACATAATATCGTTAGCAACCATTTACGTGCGGCGCTGGCGCCAGTTAACCACTCCTGTGGGAAAGTATTTGGATTTCATAACAAGACTAGGTTATCCAGTAAGCCCAGTTTAATTTGGACAGCGGCAGAATAAGGAACTAAGCTTAAATGCACGGGTTTTGACAGATTTGGCATTGCATGTGGCGCCACTATGAAGTCCTATGATATACTGGCTATATCCACGGTAATTTGAAGTGTCTCACTTTGTGCGTGGTGCCGGCTGAAAGTTTTATTGCTCTTCAGAATAGTTATTGTCTTCCGTGGTTCGTAAATGTCGTACTAAAGTTCTGCTGCTATATTTCCGTTTCGTTGAAGTGAAGTGTAATGGCGTAAGATTTATTGACTGTTAGCTATTTAGCTATTCTCCTGATGATTCTTACTACTTAATAGACATTTTATGCCCCAACAGACTTGATTAACCTACCTTTGTATTTTTTTGTTTTTGGGGGGAAACCTTCAAAAGGCGCCCGGGCTTTAGGGATAAGCCCGGGGAGTGTGGGATTTTTACCTCACTAAAACGACCCTGGTAGTCACCATCTGCACATGGAAGGGGTTCCGTTACCTCTCAAAAGACTCTGTGCAACGCCTGTTAGGGATGATTGAGATGTGCTCTGGGGAGACTGTAAAGGGGTCTCCCCGAAACCTAACTATGCAAGTGTGCAAGGCAGCACCTGACCACTATGCGCCCCCTTCCCTGAGGTCACTCAAAAGGCGGGCAGTCCCCACTCTGAGCGCCGCGACCCCAAATTGATTAACCTACCTGCACGTCACATTTCTCTGACCAAGATCAATGGCATACCTACTACAGCAACGAAGAAAGAAAAACCTAATTTTAAAATCGGAAACTCGCGTCTTATCAACGCAAATAGAGCTTTTTCATTTTCAATTCTTCATTTTACCGGGAAGCTGTTGTTTATTGACGTACAACATGCGTATGATCTGTACAATGCCGCGTAAATAATAACGTCTTATGCCGCCATCTTGAAATTTTAACTACGTATTAATTAATTCGATTATAGTATGATTTGCCGTATCATTGGTTGCTATTATTAAATACTAGATAATTATTTATTGTTGTTGGTGCGTCTCGTAAAGCAGTTTTATGAGTTTGTTGCACATATACGGCGTCGGTATGCGATTACGTTCGCAGTTTCGCACATCATCATCATCAATAAATTGCGCCAATTGCTCTCGCTTAAGCTGAATTAATGTAATTTAATTATCACGCTGTTGAGTTCAGACAAGGCGTTTAATGCATCATGAATCGAAAAGATTTCTTAGATGTAGAGAGCTAAGTGTGAAGAATTCGTTTTTTTAAATTAATCTTGTTGAGCTAAAAACACAACTGCGTGACGAAAAAACAATCCAATTTCAAATAGTAAATTTATGAAAGATAACAAGCACCAAACAAACAAATACGGCAAATATAATGGTTAATGACAGATGTCAATCTAATTTCATCGAGTGCTCGATGTTTGCACACATCACTAATTTACTAAGAGCTTCAATCGATACGGGGGCGTCACTGGCCGCGGTAACTGCGCGCCAAAAATGGCTGCTGATGACGTCACTAATTTGATAAAAATGTCGATTGTTTGAAGAGTTAATTAGTTAATCTTCCTGACAGTGGCGCTTCTCGGCTTACGCTGATAACGTTTAACAGGCCAACCCTAGTAAACGCACTTTCATAGATATGGCTTTTGTGGAAACCGGATGAAACTAGAGGAAAGCTTGTAGGAAAGCTTGTAGGTATCGTAATCTGAGCAGTAAATTGTATTTAAATACCTACGGCGATTGGAGAATAATCTCTTGCTACATACGAATCTAACCAAAACGTGGCTTGGGTAGGTAATGAATCAGAGGGTTTAAACAAACATGATTGTCTTCAGAAGGCAAGGGTATATCGGCATACATATTATGTGCTTCGAACTTCGAAATAAGTAAATGTCCACTTACTAAAATAGTTTGCCTAACCTGCACGTTATTCATGTTTCCATATTCATGATAACAACACTGACGTGTGTCAATGTTGTACTCGTTTCTTTTCAACCAATGAGTAAGCAAAAACAGGGCTTTACTGACGTGATGTATGGAAAACTACAAACACAGCAAAAATATGCCAACGACCTCGCGCGGACCACCGACTCCTATAGATAGCCTATATCAATCTGAAACCAATCATTCTGTTTACAAGTGCTGCTATTGAGTAGGTATACAGATCTTTTAAAACGAACCAGCTAAGAGAGATCAGCTAATCTCTTTTACGCTCCTAATTAAACAAAATACACAGCTTTATAACAGAATATACCCTCAAGTGAAATCTACAGTCTTTCGATGCATTCAAAATTTAACTTAGTTACTAGGTATATACTTGCGGATCGATCACTTCTGGAGAATAGGCATTGAATAGGTGTCTAGTTTGTAACTGTAACTGATGACGACAAACTTTGAGTAAAGGCTCCCACAAACAGGCGCGAAGCGACAGCGTGACACAAAGGCACAGCTCGTCGCGCGAAACTCGATGTCATTGCGTTGGGCTGTCGCATCACGCCTATGTTTTCAAGCCTAAATTTATTTATGTTTTAGTATATTTCTCAAGACTTCACATATGACTTTATTGAGAATTAAGTTTTTTTTAAACCTAAACCTAAATAATTTTGAGTAACTTGTATGTAGGAGAGGAGTCGTATGTTAAGTCTGCTACACACGAGTGAAAACACTACATAAATACGTTTATCCCAGTTCCTATATTTTACCGACTATTATTGGACAGTTGGTTACTGTTACGACTCGGAACAGTTATCTATCTTACCAATAACAGTCAGTCAGATATTGGAACTGCCAACTGGGAAATTATTCAATGTTCGTCCCAATATTTGCAGCAGCCAGCGGGGTAATTGTATAACACACTATCAGTAGTAATCGCTTACACTTTGACAGTTCAACAACATTCATTGCGTTATTTACCTAGTTAGCTTACAAATTTTATGAAGGAATGGATTTGCAATATCCTTCAAAAGGATTCAGATTGTGATTAATATTTCGTTACGCGATCAGGGTGCTGAACTCACTCAATGGCTGTGTTACACGACTAGACATGTCCTGCAATGTCTCATTTACAGAGCCTTCAGGGGAAACCCGCTCGCTAGACAGCCATAACATAAAACATTGCGTCATAGCAGCAACGCTTCTTGATTTGTAAATTCACTTAGGTCCTAAGCTATCGCAAATGCCTGCTACTGCTGGTGACTTTACATTTCAGAGATTTTACATTCGCCAGAGCCATTTACTCGAGAAAAATAAATAAGTACATTTGTACGAGCTATGATTTCTTACAATGGTATACCCCAAATAAGCTTATAAAGCTCCAAAACTGCAAGCTTCTACTACGGTTGAATTATGTCCGTAGTAAGTCCAGTATTTCATCCAAATTATTGCTCAAATTTGGGCGTACAGGTTTGTGGGTAAAGTGTAAATCATAGCACTGAGCAAACGGTCGCCGTTCTGGACTATTTGTTCAGCTTGAAAGGTCAACAAGTTTGACGAATATATGGGCCAGTACTGCCTCCTTGGATTATTGGGTACGGTAGTGATTGGTCAGTATACATTTTAATAATCAGCTTTAGAGACACCTAGTGGCATGACATGCATATCCGAAATTAAGGCACTGTTTGGGGAGCCTTATTAATTTGAATAGGTTCTCAAATGTATGATTCTGGCCAGTGAGTCTCACTATCATCTAGACGACTGATTAATATTTTCGCCACGGCATAAGCTAATATCATAATATAATGTTATGTGGTTCGTGAAGATACGAGAGAGGCAGGGCATCAGACAAGAGACTCCAGAAGAAACCACATCCATACAGGTATAGGAGTGACAAGTTTGACCGATCTTGGGTTAGTAGAACATTACATTATTTGTTTTGGTCCAATTATTTGTTTTGATTTAAGCTTCCATACTTGGGTTAATAGTGTGTTCAATGTAACATTTAGTTACACAGCGCTCAGGTTTTGATTGGAGAAAGATTACTGACATCGGTTTAGGAATTTAAAAAAAGCTTGAAATCGCCAACCCGTCTCGAGATAGGTAATCAATGTTCGCACCTTCTCTGTATGAGAAGAGGGCTTTGCCCTGCATGAGAAAAACGTAAGAGTCAGAAGTACGCACTTTTTTTACCACAAAAGGTGTTGATGATGATGATGATTCATGTCTGAGTAACCACCACGTGCACGAAGATGTAGTTATAGATGTTATATTTCCGAAAACGGTAATAATACGAGTGGTTTTCCTTAAAATTACCAAATATTCGATGAAGGTACCTACTATCATTCTGTGTTACGCACTTTCCTGGTTTTTACCACTAGATTTGTCTATATGAATATGGAAGATTTGGCGTCAGGAGGAAAACAATAACACTTTAATTTACATGCATTGTTTTAAAGTAATTAGACGTTTTATTGTTGTCTTTGTGAAAGTATTATTTAAATTATTGTGAATTTGAGGACTATGTGGGTTTTTGCTTCATAGTATTTTTTTCTGCGTTAGTTTTAATCATGATCTGTCTGTTTGAGTTATTTATGCGGCCTACCCAAATGTCCTTTTCTTGGTATTGTTCGTCGAATCGTTGAGCTCCTTGATTTCTGAGTTGAGCTGCACGATTACCTGCTGACAAATGCGTGCACTGACTGGATAGGTCCACTGAATTTGTGTTCTTTCCTCACAAGACCATTTCAGATACGATCCACATGGTCCTCACGTGATCTGACCAAGATTATGTCTGGACTTTAAAAGAGACTGTGACTTCTGTGTTTGTTTCAGCTTCTCTTAACAGAGTAATCAGAAAGGAAACGCTGACAGACCTCATCTAGTAAAAAATAGGATTGTAAAGGTGTTTTTTATAAACGTACGTAAGTAGTTACTGGAATAAAATCATTTATCATTTATCGTTTGCTACAAAATGATGATGATAAGAACTTGTGTTTTAACTAAACACAAGTTCTTAAGAAACTGCTTACACTACAGTATTTTGAAAGCTAGTCAGCACCGCTAATCTAATCTGACATGATTCAATTTATAAAGTAAGTAATAGATAAGTTCTCGATACTTATCCATTATTCATCGATAAAACTAAGTGACGGAATTATTTTCATTCATTGTTTTGAGTTTTTTCCTGATGTTGTGGCTTTTAGTAAGCTTAAGAGTAGGCGATGAATCGATTGATGTTTGCCAAGATTATGTTCTTCGCTTTGAAGAGATTACATCAGAACTTGTAAATATTAAGAATTGGTGTTACTGTTGATCATGTATGTATCGATAAAGCAGTTAGTTCGTCGGACAAAGCGCTCAAGGAAGCTGTAGCTAGACTAATAAGAGGCATTTAAGCCATAAAAGAAGATTCAAATGATAGTCCTGATGGCAAAGCTGTAACTAAGACAGAAAAGGGGCTAGAAACGCGTAAGTTGACTACGATAGAAACGAGTTATATCGATGG
Source organism: Dasypolia templi (assembly GCA_963555695.1). Classification (NCBI taxonomy): domain Eukaryota; kingdom Metazoa; phylum Arthropoda; class Insecta; order Lepidoptera; family Noctuidae; genus Dasypolia; species Dasypolia templi. Next base: position 2,666,990 of record OY743151.1, on the reverse strand, counting down.
AAGAAGACATCTGTCATTGTCTCTATTCTGTCTGACATTTTGTCTATTCTTCCGTCAAGAAAACCCAGACGCGTGCTGGGCTAGACAAAATTTTAAGAATGATTTACTGGAATTATATTAAAACCAAGTGTAAATCCTGAAGGAGAAATCCAATTTGTATTGCGTAAAGATTCTGTTAGGTAAAAAAAAGAAGTTAGTTGCAATGACTCGAACACATCAAACAATTGATTGTGCGTTCAAAAACTCTAGGCTTACACAACAAAACATATATTACACTGAGTCACTTCTTGACTGAATCATTTCAGAGCAGCTCTTATGCTCAAGTTGACTCATTCCGGTAGGGCTTTACAGTGGATTTTGAAAAAAGGAAAATTTTAAACAATTACAAATGACTCAATGCAGTCTAGACTTTTGGGAGTTTGGGTTAGAGTAATTTATTCTTGCCGTATAATGGAGACGAATTTACATATGTATTTTTATTTGCATTTCTGTGCGACTTCTGTCTCTTTGCTTGTTTTGACGATGTCTCTTGCATCGTTCCCGGCTTTGAAGATTATGAATTGCAATGCAATGATGAGCAAGCCTGAACATTGCAATGATAGAACACGTAACACTGTTATCGAATCTAGATAGCATCAACGTTATTGACAGAGCTTTAAATTTATCGCTGGCAACACAATTACCGCCGAGCACTTATCGTTAGCATTCACAAATTCTAAAACACTAACTGGAGCTTTTCGCTGGTTTCATTTAGATCGAATGTTCACATAACATTTCTGGAAAATCTTTTAGAGATGGAGGAGAACAGAAAGGATTCTCAAGAATCTCGTAAAACAAACAATCCGATGTGGATTCGGACAACGAGTGGCAAACATTTTATATAAATAACGTAACAATACACATTAGGGTTCCCTGAATATTATTTAAAGCGTGATTGTGAAACCGTATGACGTAGACACGTAGACAGCTGGACGTTCATGGTTCTGTGAACAAGTGGATGGTATTTCGAGCTCCAAACAGTTCGAACATCGATTGGTTCCGATACGTAGGTACGTGTTCGTTCGGTTACATTAAGCCAGAATTAGATCAGTATGAAGAAATGTTCGGGAGCCTGTAACTGTGGACCTTTATAGAGCGCTTTGCTAAAGTGAAGGATTTATATAATGGCCTGGCAATGTGATTCCAGACGGTAGCAACAGGTTAAGATTTAGACCATTAAAGTCTCGAGGTAGATCTCGGCTGTTGTCCATAATATACTTAACCCACACCAACCACGCTTTCGTTAGGTTAAAGATGGTAAAGTTGTAGACCAAAGGAATGTTCATTTGTTTAACGTTTGATTTTGTCAATGTGAAAAACTTTATGCTGGTTAAAACTAAGGCAACTAACACAACCCTTTGAATTTCTTTAGACTAAATCGCCCAATGTTACTTAGCAGCTAAATGGTTGGGGAGCAGTGATGGCCCTGTGGTATCGGCCCCCACTTAAGAGTATGAGGTCGTGAGTTCGAACCCAGACAGGCTCTTTACTTTGTGCATTTAATTTCATCACCGCTGCTCTCAAAACGGTGAAGGAAAACATCGTGAGGAAACCGGCTTGTCCTAGAACCATAAAAATCGAAGACATTGTGACATCCTCCAACCCGCACTGGACCCGCGTAGTGGATTATTGCCCTCTCCCTCCCACAGAGGGGAGGCCTGTGTCCCACCAGTGGAAACGTTATAGGCTGATTATGCTATGCTTATACGCTAGCTAGGATGGTTAGGTCTCCGGTCTGTGCCCAATACCTGTTAACCCCCCAATACTGAATATGAGATTCTAAATAGTTTTATATACATAAAGTATGCGATATCTGTGTGTTATTTCATGAAGAATTACCAGGTTGAGAAAGTTTTGGAGTTCTGAAAACCAGTAGGTAGGTGTGTCAATAGGCACTCAATAATCAATCTGAGTCTACAAAGTACACATAAGTACTTCTGAGTAAGAGTTTTGTGACGCACTAAACTTAGAACTTCAGAAATTCATAAATTCTCATGGATAACAAAAGCAAGTAATCCAAAATGATGGACGACGCTCAGCTCAAAGCGAACTTGTTTATTTTACAAACTTATAGCCGTGATGAATGTACCACGAGGAAACAGTAGTAATGAATTGCATGAAATATTTCGAAAATGGATAGTTTATCCATTGCACATGAAGTTGTAATATTTGACAATAAATGTCATAAATCGACAAGAACATGTAGGTACTGTTTGCATAAGTCCCAAGAAAAAGCAATATAAATAACAGTAAAGTTGAACAATTGATTGTTTTAACAAACGAGAGTGAAGAATTTGCTGCAGAACATAGTATAGATAGTTGAGGCGAATACAGAAATATTCGAAAGTAAATAAACTACATTTAGATTCTACGTAGAATAATGTTTGCAGATAAAAAAGATGAGCTCCGGACCAATTCGGTTACATAGCTTTAAGTAAAATGAGGAACTCTTTGGTTACGGATTTCTTCGTGCTTTATCGGTCCATTGTAAATCGAAGGAGAGAAATGTGTTCCAGATTAAGAAAACTATTACTAACCATAGTAGCTTCTAAAAAGATAAAGCTAAACTTCAATAAAGAAGACCCTTATTTATTGAAGTAACGGTTAAAGCTTCCCTAAGTATCGCCACTAATATAACTTACAAACTGTAGCTTTAAATGGCATGAAGTTAAAGAATTTAAACCAGATCACTCCAATGAAACCATTCTACAACGAGCTCAATTAAAACCATGATCATTGATGAATTGTCGGTATTCTCAAAGAACGGCCTAACCAACCTACCTTACTTTGCATGACCGCCTTCTATTTGTTGATCGGTTAGTGACAATTTAATAATACCTTCCTATGGCCTTTAACAAGAGAAAGTTAAAATAGGGAAATGAATAGCCGGTGTCATAACTATACTAGATGTCTTAACTACAGCCGGTTGCCCTGTTAATGATGTTGTGTTTGCTCTATCTATGTATTAGGAAAGTTATATAAAGATACAGTGTACTTTCGAGACAGTTTGTTTTTAGATAGCTGTATCGATGACTGTCTTTAGAAGAGATGATAAGTGAAAATCAAGTATTTTCATTTCCAGAGTTAAATGTCTCCAGCGACATACACTTGGGAGCAAATAAATCGAGCCACTACCTTTTTTCACGTAAAATGGTAAATATTTTTGGGAATATGGAACGTATCAATTCGAACTATATATCGCCTAAAAGTTAAGTTAATAACCTTAACAATGAGGGTAAATTATTGAATAATAACCTTATTGAATGATAAATTATTGGCTCTGCAAGAAAAATGGTAATTTTGATAGAAAATTTAGTAGGGCTAAAACAGTCCATAAAAACAATAAAAAACAAAATTATTGCAAAAAAAATATTCTTAATAACTGGTATTACCCCCCCGTGCCCTGATGCATTCTTGTAGCCTATTAGTCATCGATCTGATCAGAGTTACGATGACATATTGTGGTATGTTCTCCCACTCTTCAAGCACAGCGACTTTAAGCTCGGGAATGGATGAAACAGCGGGAACCCTGGCTCGGACTCTCCGTTTTAGCTCGTCCCATAGGTGTTCGATCGGGTTCAAATCGGGACTTCGTGCTGGCCATACCATTTGTTGAATCCCGATCGCAGACAAGTATTCCGTAACGATCTGCGCGGTATGAGGTCTCGCATTGTCATGCATAAACAAGAAATTTTCTCCGACAAAACCAGCATACGGCATTACGTGGTCTTCAAGAATGTAAGTTATGTATCGGTCAGCTGTTAATCCACGTCTACCACTGCCATCGTTGGCGGGGTCGACGAAGACAAGTTACGTTTTTCCGTCTAGAGAAATTCCTCCCCACACCATACAAGAACCACCACCAAAACTCACAGTTTCTCGAATGCAACATTGGGCAAATCTTTCACCAGGACGTCTATACACTCGGTTTCTCCCGTCATTGCTAAAAAGACAGATTCTTGACTCGTCAGAAAACAAAACTGACCTCCAGTCTTCTAACGTCCAATTAATGTGTTCTCGAGCAAACTCCAAGCGAGATCGGCGATGAGCTACAGTCAATTTTGGGCCAGTTGCTGGTTTGTGTAATGTTAAATTTCGTTCCTTTAGTCTTCATCTCACTGTCCACCTACTGATTGCGACACCTCGAACGTCACGTAACGCTTGCTGTAGCTGAACAGCATTAAGTCCACGGTCGCGCAACGAATTGGTTGCAATAAAGCGGTCGTCACGTTCTGTTGTTGCCCGTGGTCGGCCAGTTCCAGGTCGCCGAACAAAAGCTCCAGTCTCCAGATACCTGCGGTATACCCGCTGTACCTTTGAACGACTCAAATGAAGTCTGCGTGCCACTTCACGTTGTCCGTGTCCAATCTCAAGTAAAGCTACAACTTGGGCAGCTTCCGTCGGTGTAGTATCCATTTTATCAGGTTATTTTGATTACACAGACACAGATAAAGACAACAATAACAAGTAATATGGGTATGATTAACAAAAACCTCAAATTTAATCTTTTCTTAACAGAGTACAATAAAAATGTCATAAGCAAATTAAATGCGATAATTTAATTCTACCCTTTAAACTTTAATTAAAATGAAATTTTGACAACTAACTACCCTCATTGTAAAGGTTATTAAATACCCTTTTAGGCGATATATGTTTCGAATCGATGCGTTCCATAATACCAAAAATAATAACCATAATGCGTGAAAAAGGAAGTGGCTCGATTTATTTGCTCCCAAGTGTATGTAATACAAAATCTAATCTTCTAACCTAAGCCTACAACATAGAACACTAACACATCCGAAACGGTGTGTATTTCTTTCATTAACACATAGTAACCCTAATCATTACCAGTCACACACCGCCGGCTGTCAACGTCATAATTATCACGTCACTTAGCCGTATTTACATCGCACTAAATAGCCAGTAACACTTGCAGGTACAGTCGATAAAAGATATTAGTAAACAGAAGCTAACTAAAAGCAATGACAAATAGATGCAATGTTGCGCGTGTGCTGAGTATTCTTTGAAGTCTTCGATAGCATCACCATCCTGCTAGCCTTATTCGAAATTATTTGCTTTAGCGTGTTCTTAGCCCCCACTTTTAAGGGACTTAAGCATAACTGGCGAATTGTGGGTGTACTATAGGTACACCTCAGCCTTACCCTTCTGGGATTACAGGCGTGATGTTATGTTATGTTATTCTGTCTGCCTGCACACCAAACTCTTTTACCGATTGCACATTACTGGCAGTTAGGAAGACGCCGCTAGCCGGCCGCACTAATTATAACGTTCGTATAAGTGGCCTAGATCTAGCACACAATGGACTGCGACTGCGCTATACTTGCCGTGTGACACAGAAGTCTAGGTTTACGCGAAACGAGGTGCGCGTGCGATGCATCATCATGTAGATATGAGTGTATGTTCTGTCGTAAGTGGACAGTAACCTATTTTGTTGTATTTACATTTAGAATTTGTTTTGGAGTTATGATAAGTGCTGGTCAGTATTTAGTGAGTCATATAAAATTGTTAGGATCAGGGCGAACCTATCCAACTTATCGATTGTCGATTCTGATAAATGTCTTAAATCTTTTTCTGTAAGTCGTCACTCTATCATTCCGTCCATTATTCTTCATTGATACCATTCCTCGCACAATAATCTTAATACGAAGTTAGAGAACTATCTACACTTCTGATTCATGCGCACAGTATTTTAATTAGTGATATGGTGCAATACTATTAATATTAGGTGCATCGTTTAATTTATATCAATAATAACATATCGGGCGGTCAAGTCTGGTGACCTGTTTCTTAGAAACTTATTTGAGTTTATACAGCACCCTCTAAACTATAATTGCAAACAGATAATACTGCATGGTCCCATCTTCTAGTACAAACATATTAATTAGTTGGAGGGGCTCACATTAATAATTATGTGTTAATGCTCCTAATAAACTTGTTGAACCGGTTCAGTTAATCTGGACTTCGACTTGGTCAGATCAAAGACATACAGGACGTCAGAGAGCGACGAGAGCACGATGGATTGACTTAGTCAAAATGCGGTAAGCATCTAGAAAAGAGATGCATGCAACGTGGAAACTGGCAGAACAGAAAAGAGGCCTGTACCCAGCAGGTCAACAGATGATTCCAGACTTCAATATAAATTAAATGAAATGATAATTTCGGTACGTATATCTTTAAGACACTATTACACGTCAATATTTTATAACTAGATGGCGCCAGCATTTCCTAGCTGAATGATCAAATTTTCCCCCAACTTGTGATTTTTGGTGTTTGTGTTCGATCACTGCGTCATATTTACCGCAAATAAACGTCTTTCTTTCTTTGATCCCTGAGAAAAAATACCGAAAAAAACTCAGAGATCTGTTTTAAAGTCAAAACATTACTCGTATACATATTATTAGGATTGATTTATGTGAGTCTAACAATGCAGGGCCATGTCTAGAAGGGCCTTTTGAAGAAAGAACCATTGCAGCTTTGAGTTGACCTGTCCCAACAGACGGCATAGATGCATCAGTTATCGTGTAGCTCAACCCTATTTTAAGGAGCTCAACGACCCTTCACACGAAGCTACCAGAACTGCAGGATATTTGCGATTGAAGACATGACTTTATAACTGTCTGGCGTGCATAGTTGGACAAACTACCTACGCATTTATATGTTGTGGGGGGACGTTTTGAACAATTCTTCTATAGCTTCGAAGCAGTTAGTTTGACGGCCATACCATCACAATTTGCGAAAAGGTCATTCCAATTTTTATTTTGATCGTACACCACCTACACCCACTCGGAAGTGCTCGCGTGCCTTTTTATTTATTGCTCATATAGCACCGTATGTGTCAGAAATAACAACGAGTCTATTATATATAGATTTTGTTTTGTCGCTCTAGTTTTTGTACCTCGCAGTCATATGTTACCATTTATGTAGATATGACTTAAGGCCAATTAATCAAGATATAATTGATCTATTGGCCTTCTACATAACAAGTTATAAGCACCCTTTTAGACATGAATCACCTAGTGAAATATGTTCGGCAGGGGAATAAGTCGTTTAAGGATATATTTATTATTCATTATTCAAAGCTTGATTTTTACTAATCTGTTATCTAGTCTCGGACTCTACTGAAAACTCAAACTAAATCCTTTGGACGATTCAGAAGAGTCATTTTGAAAATTTGCGCTTCTAAATCTTGAACTGTCCCAAAATGATAGCCTTAAACGCCTCTGACACCCAAACTGTTATCAACCATGACATTCTGCTCAAGACAGCTGTACCACCTTGAGGATTTAATGGGAGGGCAATGGTTAGCAGGACCACACGTATAAACTAATGAATAGCCCCATGCTAATTTATCACGTACATGCAAATTAACCTGTTCTCCTCAGTTCTGTAGCCTTTCGATTCAGAATTGCATTTCATCCGATTCTGTAGAACATGGTAATTTTGCAAATCTTACTGTCTTGGCTTGGCCGACAGTTAGATTTACACACAGGGTTGCTGTATCGCTTAACTGCGTAAGTGTATTCAGTCATGATATTATGAAACGCGAATTGTTGATTCATTGGTTTTGCTTGACACTTTTACCTTTAAAGACGATGTGACCTTACCAATTCATTTGGGGTCTTCCACACATTTCTAGCAGCCACGTCACACTTTTTTTTTTTTTTAAATCTTTGCGTGTGCTGCACCGGGCGACGTCATTCAACGCCGGCTGTCGCTGAAAACCAGCGCTGGGGCTCTCGCATAGGGTCGTAGCATTAAGCTGAGCGATGGCCGTTTTGCCTGGATGTGACGCATATTTTCCCCCAAATTGTTATTTTTGGTGTTTGTGTTCGATAACTGCGTCATGTTTACCACAAAAAAAAAAGTTTTTTCTTCCTTTTCTTTCTTTACAGTGTTCACTTCCTTCCTTGTCATATTATCATCTTTGACACAATCCTCTATCTTTTCTCATAGCCACACACATATTAACATTTCAGAACGATTTCTGATTAAGAAATGCAATACTAATAATCCTACTGAATGCATCATTCATATCGTGACTGAATGTAATTTCAACATGTTTGAATAAATTTTGAATCAATACACGGAAGTCACTTAGTCCCGTAGTGGGCAGACTGTTAATAAATTTCATAACAGCATGTTTGAAGATCGTAATCTGTGCTGGCTTATTGTATGGTAATGCCGGTAATGTTTCGAATATCTGGGAAATTCAAATGAGCGTCGACGTGGTTCCGCGGCCATAGAGAAGGTTTCTGAGGACTTCGGATATCCGATCAGGCTTTAGATGGCGACTAGGTAGATGGAAGGTACTTAGGAATACTTACTGTTTTGTCTGTGGGATATGTAAATTATGGCTTGAACACAGTGGAAAGTAAGTATTCACCTTATGGCAAGTTAATGTAAGAGAAATTCGCTATTATGGGGAAGTAGAGCGTAGTCTTTATGTGTGCTAGTTTTTTGTCGGTAATGAAAATTTCCATAATATAATTATGTGGGCCCGCGTGATGGTTTAAGGCCCACTTCCTCTCATAGAGGGGAGGTCTTGTGTGCATGTATAATTAACACAAGTATTTAATATTATAGTTCTTAGGCCGACTAGTAGATATCTAGCGGCCCGGTTGTGGCGTACACCTGCAAGCGCAATAACAACAATGATATCATTCAATTATTCTACATAAATCTGCCGATAAAAGTGTCCCGGTGTCTCGATGACTTAACTTTGCATCGACCGACTAACTGACACTACGTGGTGACGTCACAACTGTCAACTACCACTACTCCAGTTTACTATAAATAGGAATTGATTGTTTTTGTTGGACTGTGTTTTGTGTATGTGTGTTCTATGGTGTGTGGTTTGAGGCAAAGAGAAGATTTACCATATACATAGCTACGGTTTTCTAGAAGTGCGGTGATAGTTCGGCCGTAGTGCCGGCTGTCATAAGAATGACGATAGCTATAGACATTTAAATCGTTAGATTCGCACTACCGCGTCAAAAGATAGTCGCGTGTTTCTGTTTAGTTTCGACACCTCTGATACACAATGACGCAGGGACTTGACGTGGAAACGTTTTTCGCGTGACTAAGAATGGTTGAGAGCAAATCTAGCGATTTAAATCTTTGGTTTGACTTAATGTCAAATATTGGTGCAAATGACAGATTTTCGTGACGGCCGTTATGATAATGTTTTGACGGAACCGCTTTCTTAAGAAACCAAAGCCTTAGCCTTTTCTATGGATTAATGAAATTAGGCAGAAAGCTTGGCTCGGCAGTGGTATTTTCCAACTATTAGTTTGTCATTCCTTTTCGAGTTACTGGAACCTGACTCCCGTATTTATAAAAACGGTCATATTATAATTAGTAAACTCAGTCTCAATTTGTCAAAAATACAAATGACAATTGATTTTGACAAGTTTTTGACGCTGATTGTCGCTGAGATGAGATTGCGGCTTGAATTTAAACGGTTTTTTTAAGTACGAGAATTGACCTTCTGAAGTGAGGTAGTGGAGCTCTTTAAGGAAAAAAATAATATTTAGGCACCTAGAAATATAGCTACGTTATAGTAGTTAAGCATCCTAATCCTAACTTATAAATGCGAAAGTAAGTGAGTGTGTTTGTTTGTTACGCTTTCACGCCAAAACGGCTGAACGGATTTGGATGAAATTTGGCACACAGATAGACCATGCCCTGGCAAGGAAATAGGCATCCTGGATTGCTGACGAAGTCGCGGGCAACATCAAGTTGTTAAATAAAATTTCTTAAGTCGAAGTGAGTTGAGATTTTCCATACTTGTTTTATTACTATTCCTTACTTTTAAATTTGTTGACGAGGTAAAAAAATGTCTTAATTAAAAGAAAATCAAACTTTCTAGAACATTCCATATTTTTATCACATAGTTTACTGCAGATAAACGATAGCGCGTGCGTGCTTTTGCACAGAGCTTCATATAAAACGTAAATTAATAACTTTTTGATTCACTAGAGATTAGGTATGTGTAGGTGGCACAGATTATGATTTTATTATTCACTACATTTTCGATAAAAAAAAACATCAACAGTCGCCGACGGAAGTGAAAACTTATAAAGAATCGATTTGATTTTTTGTATGTTTGTTTGTTAAGCTTTCACTCTAAAACGGCTGAACGGATTTGGATTAAATTTGGCACATGAGTAGACCATGACCTGTATTAGGACATAGGATACTTTTCATCCCGATATTCCAAGGGTTCGAGACTTATGCGGGTGAAACCACGGGGCGCAGCTAGTCAATTAAATGATTTCTTCGCTGGCCAAGCGCAACACGTCATTCTCATAGCTGCAGATATAAGCATGTCAGTGAAGTGAACCGATAAGATTTTCCCCTATAAAATATCACTCCAAGCAAGCGTCTAAACAAGTATTTACTTTTTTTTTATGCATAGTGTGGTATGCATTTGACTGCCTCGTTGTTCTTGTGGTCAAACGCGCTTGCGGATCGTGAGTCTTTTAAAGTACGATTCCTGCGACAAGCAGTGTCCTGTCATTGGTTTTTTCGTTGTTGTAATGAAGCAGCTATACTCGTAGGTACCTACGTTTTAAGCTTGTCGACCATAGGTATTAAAAGTTACCAAGCTTACGTAAGCATTGTATTCATTTATTTGGTCATAGGATTTTTTGATAAGCAATGTGGTTAGATATTTACCTGGTGGTGGTGAGGCAAATACGTAAGAGGTACCTACTTAAAATCGATGAAGAAATTGAAATCTAAATACGGCAATGTGGTAGGACCTCCTGACTAAAATTTATTAGGCTCACGAAGCACGCTCATTAACATTTTAAGAAAAGAGCGTCATCTGTTTCTGACCATCATTTTGCTACATATTAGGATTAATGGAGGAGGCATGTATAATCAGCCAAATACCCTCTTCTGACGCAATCAGGTAAAAATATGGCCGCTCTAACATCGAAATACGTTTGCACGTCATAAAACTAACTGGGAGGAATGTGGAACGTTTTCTTTTGCTATTTTAAATGGCGAAAGGTGATTATTATTTCTAAAGAAATCTCTTCCACCATACCTGTAGAAAAGTAGATAAAGACATGTAGACAGCGTGTTTAAGAGTAAAAGAGAAATCAAAATGAATGGTGGTGGTGAATGGTTAAAATATTATTTAAACCTTTTTTCTACGTCATTAGCGCAGTGCTGTGCCCACACCGAGCGACAGGTGGCCACAGCACGTGCCTACACCGTAACTCCCGCCGCGTGCGCACAACCACCACCCCGTAGCATAGGGTCGCACGCGCATCCTTTACCAGACCCAGTACTCCGTAACGACCTTCAAACAACGCTATGACTATACAGTTTTACTGTGTAAAAATGTAGACGTAAATAAAACATTAATTTAAATGATCGAGACTTAGTGCTGCTGGCATAGTTGGAAATAGAATAAATAGTTTGTTTAGGCGAGTGCCTAGTGTTAGGCTCGTGTAATGTTAGGTGAGGCCGGCTTTTAGTTATATTCTGCATGCGAATCGTGGCCACCACAGAAGGGGGTTTTATGTCGACGGAAGAGTAGACAACATTACAGATCGAATGACATATTTCTTTAGAAATCTGTCTACAATCTCAATATGTCATGTTGGGCCGCCCCGAATTAATCGGAGATATGGACTGGAGAATAATAATGATGATCCGTTACTCTTTCTTGTTGGCTGAATCTTGGAAGACTGGAACTACTGGAAGAAGGGTTAACAACATGACTTTGTGCATTCCAATAGTTTGAGCGGGGGCAACTGTACCAAAAATCGATTTGCCTTATCACATTGGCGATTTGAGAGCGTGTTTCCAGTGAGGCGATTGTCTGCGTGTGGGCAGCGAGCACGCCAACGTGTGCGCAAAGTGTTCGCCGCGTTTTTCTAACGAGAGCGAATGACGTGCGTGTAAAGGAGAGAGCGAGACAGGTGAGTGCTTCCGTGAACCGTCGCGTTATAGCACTTATAGCACGTGTGGACGTGCTATAACGCGACGCTTGGCTAGAAACACGCTGGCAAATCGTCAGTGTGATAACGTTCCAACAAAACTTTTTCAGTAAACGTGGTTATTTTGGTCAAATATTTTAGCTTCAACTCAGCCCTATTTTGTTAGGTAACATGTCATGGCTTACTATTAATTTATAAAATGTTAAACCTAGAAAATGTTGATTAGGCAGCTTGTAAACAGATAAGGTATCCTTCGTAGGTAAAATCGTCGCTGTAAGTGGGTCTTATCATTAATTGAATCCACCCTAAAATTTACTCACACAATCTTCAAGTGGTTCAATGCAATGATTAATAAAACAAATAAGAAATAGGTACTTAGAAATAGGAATGTGTGGTCACCTTTGTCATTTATTGACTTACCATTTTCTTCCAGCAGATTTTTTAAGAACTGGCAGGTTAGTAGACAGTCCTTTTTTTTACGATCCGCTTCTGTCTACCTATGCTTTGACGCACGAGCAATAGGGCTCCACAAGTCTGTCGAATTAGGTCTGTGGCCTACATGATTATTTTAGGTAACTAATCTGTGGCGCTACGCTTTAAAGGGCATTACACCCTGTTTTACACAGTTATTATTATGTATAATTACCTACTTTGTTCTTACTTATATTTCTTTTAGTTTCCTCGGATAATCTCTACATTTCTAATTTTCTAGAGCGTGAGAAATAAGAAACAGACTGACAGTTTTAATGTTTGTAGTGTATATAAAACTTTAGCTGCTTTCGCAAATGAAAAATAACAAATAGAATAGGAAAGCTAAATAATTAAATAAATGAAATATATTCGCACATTTGCTACATTGCTACTTTTGTTTATAAATAATATTTCGGGCTGGCAATTTCTATAGCGCCAAATAATATTTGTTACAAAACTACCCGCTCTTGTCGCAATAAATAACATGTTTTGTTTACATTTAGTTAATGCTTGACAAACGGGAATCCCATGTTCCTAGTTTGCATGTTCTTACAAAAGCTGTTATATTTTATTGAACACCGTATGGATAAACGGTGTAACTCGCATTTATTTCCATGAAAAAATAAGACAGACTCTTTGGGTTTGTTGCTTTTGTTGATAATAATATAGGTATGATTATCATTATCAACAACAGTTGTATGTATACTTTTGTGGTTCCTTTTATGAGCATTCGGCAAATACAAATAACATTTACGTATTTACAAATTTAAGCAAATCTTGCTTAAATATTAACTCCGCACTTAACGGACTCTTCAAATATTAATTTTATGAATTTTTGAGTGTATGTTTGAATTTAATCAATTGAACTTATTCACATTTCATATCAGCTAACGTTTTATTCAAACAGCGAAAATAAAATAATACAAAACAAATTAAAACTCACGAATTCGCTGTTCAAAATATGCGAGCGATGTTCCACAACGTCCACTAAATCACGATAAAGTTCACACAGTACACAACGCACAGACAGCTATCACACAAGGTACTTGCCGCGACCGACGCGCGCGCGCTTCTGCCGAACGCGGCAACGCGGGCTAGTACCACGCGCGAAGCACGAGCGGAGTTATGTGAACTTTTTCATCGCTCCACTGCACAAAACTTTGAAAGGGGTCTTAACAATTAAATACATAAATGCAAATTTTCTCTAAAACTACAACTAAAGTTAACTAGAGATTGTAAATCATTATAACATTCTCTCCAATAACGGTTTCCAGCTTTTTTGTTCGCGATACATTCATATTCAAACACCGTAACCATGATCTAATCGGCAAATTAAAACGACGAGATTATCTTTATGTAGTGGCCAGTTGTAGATGCATGAAAAATAAATGACTGCAAAAGACGAAAACTCTCTAATTAATCACCGTTAATTATGGATAGACGAAAATTTAAAAAGTAATTAGTTAGTGAAAAGGTAAAAGTAGGCTGAAAAACAACTTTAATTGCTGCACCTACATTTTCTTTTGTTAATTACAAAATGTGGTTATAACGATTTGGACTGTTTAGATTTAAATGAGCTGCCAGACAAATGGCGCCAAAACTCACAGGTACCTCTCTACCGCCATTACGACGACAGCTGCTGCGTCTACGACCCATTGTCACTATTGTAATGCTCACATTCGCGTTTATTACAACCGATTTTAACCCGTATGGCATTGTTATAAGAACTGTTATCGCTCCTAAGGACACTATTTAATGTTAACATGGCCATAATAATATGCTATTATTAATCGGAAGTGTAGATTTTTATTGGGGTTTCATTGAAATGAGATTTCTCTATGATCGCAATAAGTACCGGGCCACCTATTTTTGGTTAGTTATTCAAGTTTAATAACGTTTTTACATCAATTAAATGCCATGATTAATGACGTACCTATTATTGTTTAAAGACCCCGTCTTTATTACTTTGGTGTTCTCACACTGCAGTTATGATTTGGCAAACTTATTACGAACTTAGACAGGTAATGAGAGGTAGGTACTAGTTAAATAAGTACCTAGAATAAAATCATGCATCATTTAGGCATAGGTACGTATTACGTACCTATAATAAGTAGTTGCAAGTGGTCGCAATCGCTACTGCTGAGCATGAGGTCCTGGGTTCGATTCCCAGGTCGGGCAACGTGTTATTGGGTTTTTCTATCTGGAATTTCTCAGTAGCAGCCCGAAGTCTGGATTTGTGCCCGGTTGATGGCAATAGGCTCGCCCCCTATTACATGGGACTTAAACATAACTGGCGAAATGTGGGTGTACTATAGGTACACCTCTGCCCAATCCTTCGGGGAAACAAAGCGTGATGTTATGTTATGTAATAAGTACCTATGCCTAAATGATGCATGATTTTTACTGTAAGTAGGTTTGTACAAACAGTTTTACAAGTCAATCAGATTTTTTTAAACAAGATAAGGTCGGCGTTTCCTATCTAACTACTCTGAGAAGAAAGGATCTTTGTCAGATCATGTGAAGACCTTGTACCTAGATCGGTGTCTGAAATGGTATTTTGAGGAAAGAACCTCACAGATTGAGTGGAACCTATGCAGCTCAACGATTCGACGAACATTTTGCTACGAATATAAGTAAGTATTTATTAGTAATCTGTGGACGAGCAATACCACGGAAAGGACAGTTGGGTCAGTTGGATAAGTAACATATCATAGTATGTTATAAATTACTTAATCTGTCAGATCATGATTAAAACTAACTCAAAAAAATAAATAAGCAATGACTCACGTAGGTACCGATTTGTATTGTTACTCAGGTTAGCTTTGTTTTTAATTTGTCTTCCTGGCTTAATCGGAGATTAGGTACGACGCCAACGTTGTGAACGTTGCCGACAACAAATGAACCTGCCTATCTCTTTCCCAACTAGGTATGTTGGGGTTAGTTTCCAGTATAGCCGGACGATACCGAATACCACTATTCTACATAGAGCGACTACTTGGTAACACAATCCCCCTTGGTAAGACTGGCTGTCAACTTTTAGGCTCAAAGTCAAAGTCAAAGCATTTATTTCAAATAGGCCCATAAAATGGCACTTTTGAACGTCAAAAATTACTCTCCTGACTGCCCGTGTAAGTGACGGTCAAAAATCTACGCGTGACAGCCGGAAGGCATAACGTGCTTTACGAGGCACGGAGGGGTTTCGATGTGTTATGAATGGTCACCCATCCACGAACTGACCGCGGCAAGCATAATTAACCTTCGATCGACCTGTTAATTATTTAGCCACGAGCCTGTCGCCACTAGCTAGCAAGTAAAATGATTAAATTATGTTTTCGATAACTAGGTACAGTATTTACTACTTAATTAAAGGTTATGGTGACCATAAGTCTAAGAGTCCAACATGAAAGATTATAACTTAGATATCTTTAGCTGCCATTTTATCGTTTTGTTGATGGTAATCAACAAAACGATAAAATGGCAATATTGGCGCCTTTGACGCCTTGATAGCAATACAGCATTGAGACATTTGCATTGAGTTGTAGTCTTGCAAGACCGAGATGATTCACCTAAGAGGAGACGTAAAATTGGTTTGGTTTTTCTAGTGCAAAAAAATGTTATTAGTAAACCTGTCTTTTCATCATTGTTAAACTACCACCTAATATGGGAAAAGTGAGATGGATCCAACACAAGTACTTTTGTAACTTACTGGGGCTGCCTTAATTAATGTGTGACACAACGTATATGTTAGAATAAATATTGTTGTAGTACTCATTTTTTTTTTGTTTTTGTCTAAAACTTTCGTGATTTTAATTATTCATCACCTTATACATATAACTCCTCAGTGCCTTACCACTGAGGAGTTATATGTTAATAAAGCCAGATAAATACTCATTACAAAAACAGCCAAACTGAACTCTTTATTTAATTTTATCAACCTACACCAAAGGCTGCATTCCGAACTGCACTGTAATCGATTTGAGCGGGTTTTACACCCGTTCCGAATTAGCGTGAGCGCGATAGATGACGTCATGACATGCGCTATCTGGCGAAAACGCCGACCATGCCCTAAATTACAAAAATGGCAGTAGTGTTTGTGCTGTTTTGTAACGTGGCAATTTCGGAATTGTGCTTCTGGCCACAGTCGCCACCTAACTAAAGAAGAAGAAGTTTGTGGTGTATACACCAAGAAATACTATAATCCAAACATAAGTATTACAGTGAATATTGCCCACAGCCAAACGGGCGATTATCATACTCAATACGAGAAGAAGTTGTGTCAACGCAGTGACATAGTGTCAATGCGTTGAACTTCTTTTTTCATAAAAATATGGAGTCGGTCTTTATTGAGTCAGGTTTGCGGTCATGTGGTCAGCTTTAACGTTGCGCGAGCGCGTTCACGAGCGTTACGAATTGTAGACAGCTCTCAGCTGTCATAATCGAGATATCTAAGGCTGCTTTCCGAATTGGGATGTAATCGATTTGAGCGCGCTTACACCCGTTCCGAGTTGGCGTGAGCGCGATAACGATGTCCCGTGAATCGTCATAGGTAACGTCATGACATGCGCCATCTTGCGATAACGCCGACCATGCCCTATAGAAATATCACTGTGAGCGAATTGTCAGCTGTCATAATCGTGATATCTAATTCGGAACGCTAATTATCGATGTGAGCGCTGTCAGCGATTATGGTCTAACTCGGAATGCGGCTTAAATCGGAACGCATATTATGGATGTGAGCGCTCAACACTTGACACTGGCAACAATGGCTAAGGCCGCTTGCCACAGTCAAAAAGAAGAAGATCTAAGCGCTGTCAGCGATTATCTCTGACCCTGCTTTCCGAATTGGGATGTAATCGATTTGAGCGCGCCTACACCCGTTCCGAGTTGGCGTGAGCGCGATAACGATGTCCCGTGAATCGTCATAGGTGACGTCATGACATTCGCCATCTTGCGATAACGCCGACCATGCCCTACAGAAATATCACTGTGAGCGAATTGTCAGCTGTCATAATCGTGATATCTAAATCGGAACGCTAATTATCGATGTGAGCGCTGTCAGCGATTATGGTCTAACTCGGAATGCGGCCTCAATGTATCCAATGCAGGAACTGTCAAAGTGTCAAAAAGTCAAATATCTGTCAAAACAAAACTCCAAAATGCCAGGTGTTTGTGATGAAATTATAGACGATATAGAAGATTTAATATCTTCCCAGGACATCACACCGAAAGAAAGATACTCCAGCAGAAAGAGTGTAAGCGTCCGGTCAAGAAAACGTGACAGCAAGATTGATTCCGAGCCCGCCGAAAAGGTTATATTGGAGAGTGTCGTACCAGGTATAACCTCAAAAGTTGTATATTTCAGTTTATTACTTTAAATTAACATGCCACTGTGAAATTATTTGCTAAATATTGTGTGTGAAGTGACACCTAATAAACATGTTAAAATTTTTGTATAAGCACAGTGGTTTGTTTATTATTGTGACACTGTAGCACTTTAAACTTTGTATTTAAATTGCTGTTCCCTAGCAGGGTTCATGTATGAAACCTCAATACTTGTAACAACTTCTAAACTATATGAACGCAATAAATGATTATGATTATGATTACACACTTCACAAACTCGTAACAAGTATAATAATTAAGGGTGTGTCCTTAATTTCTTGTGTATTAACTTTAAACTCATACTCACCAATAACTTACGTACGGCAAGAGTATGTTGTTGACGTAGTTGTTTAAGGCAGGCTTTATGACTAATGAATATTTTGTGCAAAAACAGTATATTTACAAAGCTGTTTCATCAAACTGTTAAAGTTTTATGTCACAATTTTTTTCTTTTGTCTTTACTTTCCAGGTACTCAGACTATCTATGTGAAAACATGGGGGTGTGCGCACAACAACTCCGACTCAGAGTACATGGCAGGCCTGCTGGCTGCCAATGGCTACAAATTGACTGAAGACAAGTTTGACGCACAACTGTGGCTGCTAAACTCCTGCACGGTCAAGAGCCCTTCGGAAGACCATTTCAAGTTAGTAATTTTAAATTCTGATAAGTTTTTCATGTGTATGGTCTGAAAAGTTTTGTCATACAGAGGCTTTCCTTTTTTGGTTTTTGGCTGCATAAATCTCAAGAATTAAGAGTTATTTATTGATAATTCAACCATGCTCCCAGATTAGCTTGCCCTACACCTTCGATCAATAATAGTACTAGATTCAGTATCAGGAACAAAAATAAGTCGCCCAAGTGGCCACGTTTGCACACAGGTAAACATCTACATTTCTTAGAAAAATGTAAAATATTATTAACAACTTCAGATGATTATAAACCTTAATGCCTAATCATAACGTTGAATAATCATTTAATAATATATTTATTTAAGTCCTTTCATCAGAGAAAGGTTAGAAGCAATAAATTTAAAATGTCGCTTGAAAATAAAAAGTTATCAGTACAAAAATATTTATTCTAAATTGAAACTAAAACACTAAACAATAAGGTTAAAAACATAATGTGCACAATGTCGTGCTTATTCCATAGTGGAACTAGACGCAGATTTTATTTTTGGTATTACATTTCAAATCAATGCTCAGAACACAGTAAGTATTGAAAGACGTAGAGTTGCAGTTTTTTTTTTTTAGGGTCGTTTTGTATGGTGGAAAATATTTCGACCGATTCAAAAAAGTATTAAATACTATTTAACATTGTCGCTATTACAAGGTATAAAATAAAGTAAAAAAAATATAGTGAATCATGAAACGTTTTCGGCGTATTCTTTATACAGAGTATTTAAAATGTTTAGTAATGTTAAAGGTATTTATTTATTTATTGGATAGCCAACAGAGGCTACACAAATACGTGCATGTTAAATTGAACATTTTGCACAACGAAATGGGTTACTAGGAAATCTACAAACAAAAATAACATTTCAAAATAACAACACTACTCCATGCTTTCCCTGTTCAAGAACAGTCGATGTTTGATACAATAGTTGGTGCGTTGTAGCAAACATTGGCCAAACAATTATAAAATTCGCTAATTGAATTGTATTTAAAGTTTAATTCTTTTTTTACTAATTTTATTATGAAAAAACATATTAACTTTCCGAAAAAAAAAACCTTCTAAAACCTTGGTGTTACGGTGGTTTTTACAGTTTTTGAACGCGCACTGCGGCATTTTGACGTCTTAATGTTGGCTATGATTGGACCATACTAATTTGAAATAAGAGCACAAATACATTTGTGCTCTTATTTTTCGGGCCGTTTTTGAAGCGCTCATCGGGAATCTAGTACTATTATTGATCGAAGCCCTACACAGGCAAAATATGGACTGTGCATACACCACAAAAA
Source organism: Dasypolia templi (assembly GCA_963555695.1). Classification (NCBI taxonomy): domain Eukaryota; kingdom Metazoa; phylum Arthropoda; class Insecta; order Lepidoptera; family Noctuidae; genus Dasypolia; species Dasypolia templi. Next base: position 2,647,164 of record OY743151.1, on the reverse strand, counting down.
TTTAACTAATAGTGATCTAGATGGCACTATTAGTATCAGTCTACCGAACCTATCAGATGATGAGGACAGCAAAGGAATTCTTCAACAAAAAAATAAAATAAAAGAATTGACACTGTGAAGTTGAACCCTTTAATGTAGACAACACAAATCTCAAAAAGACCATAGAAAAATATTTACAAAAAACTTGCAACAGACAGTGTTGACAACACTCCAAAAAAGAAAAAAATCTTCTCAAATTGTTTCTACTATAGATCTCAGCAACACTCCAAAGCCGGCGAATAAACCTAAGAAGCTTACTCTCAAAATGGCTGCTAAATGCACTGGTAGCTATACCACAGATGGTTAATAAGACAACTCAATGTGACACCTATGGAATAAAACTTTCAGTGCATGTGGATTTCATTGACAAACAGCACCTGACCCAAGAAACAATAAAATGTAAACTAAGTATAATAAATGCTAACAACAGAAATGGACTTTGCAGCATTATAGAAGATTCTTTTGCAACTGATTATAACTTCTGCCACTACTTGTATCCAAATGACAACATTGAACAACTCCTACTAGGTATAGAAAATAAGATAATAAAAATCATATAATATATCATATTAATGGGCGAAAAAGACTTCCTAAGAATTAAAAGCTATCACGATTTAATCTACCAAATTAAAGATAGCATCGAGAAACTAAGCCATACCAATATAATTATATGTCAAACTCAAAGCATTTATTTCAAATAAACCAATTACAAGCACTTTTGAATTGTCAAGGTCGGTCAGTCAGAAATATGAAGCTAGTTGCCCATGCCAAAGCATAGTAGGTACCTATGGAGAAGAACGGGCAAGAAACTCCACGGACACTCAATTTGTTAAATTTTAAATCAATTATGTTTCATAGATTAGTTACATCATTCATGTTTAAATTATGCATGTGAGAACGATGCAGAACGTTAAAAGCGTCCGTTATATAATATGAAAACAATTCAAAAATAAAATTTAACTAAAATACGCCGTGGCAGCTAAGAGATGACCAGTCTCAACTGACGGCGTCCGTTCACGAACATAACGCATGGATTAGCACCATTCAACTCAACCATTTTGAAGGGAGCTAAATGATCCAACACACGCACCACCATCAGCGAAACATTAGAGTGACCATGACATACTCTCAGCCGCCAGGGCACATTCAAGTCAATGAAAGACGTACCCAGTAAATGGTAGCTTTAAAGTTTAAAGCATGTACTCACATATGGCATAGAGCAATTATACAGTACTAAAATATTGAGTTTATACAATGCAAAGATTCTTGTTTTTAATCTTCAGCAGCTCCAACAGTATTTTCAAATGCTAATCAATTAGTTGATGCGTCCTTGAGGAGCAGGACCAGCGATTAGCCAAGCATTTTTATCAGCAATGTAATCCCCTAACTTATAATATGCTCGGCTGCATAGTGTGCGTTTTATACAAGATTTAAATTTGGTTTCATTCAGTTGATGTATGTGGGGAGGTATTTTATTGTAACATCTTAAACAGTACCCCATGACAGATGAGTCTACTTTAGCCAGCCTGAAACCTGGTTGAACTAATTGGTCCCTATTTTTAGTGATATAATTGTGTCTTTCACCTCTTTTACTAAAAAGATGTAGATTTTCCCTTACGTACATGATGTTTTCATAGATATATTTACAAGGTACGGTCATGATGTTAATATCTTTGAGCAATTCCCTTAGAGAGTCGCGCCTGCGGAGGCCATATATGGCTCTGATGGCTCTTTTCTGCAGGATAAAAATAGAATCGATGTCTGCAGCCCGTCCCCATACTAAAATACCGTACGACATAATACTATGAAAGTAACTAAAATAGACTAGTCTCGCGGTATCTAAATTAGTAAATTGACGGATTTTTCTCACAGCATATGCTGCTGAATTTAGCCGTCCTGCAAGGGATGTTTAATGAGGACCCCATTGAAGCTTTGAATCGAGCGTGATCCCCAGGAAAACAGTTTTATCGACGAATTCTAGTTTCTCTTGATTCAATACTATCTCACAATTACTACTTTTGACATTTGGTAAAGAAAAACTTATGCACTTCGTTTTTTTCCCATTTAATGCTAAATTATTAGCAGTGAACCAATTTTGGATCTGCAGTAAGGCGTTATTAACGTCGTCAAGATTCGAGGCACGCCTATTAAATTTCAAAATTAACGAAATATCGTCATCAAATAACACCATATGTGGTTGGGTTTTAAACAAATGGGGTAGATCATTAATATAAACTAAAAAGAGGAAAGGACCTAATATCGAGCCTTGTGGTACACCCATTTTTACTTTTAGACCGAGTGAATTGACACCGTTTATTTGGACTTGCTGTTGTCTAACATTCAAACAAGATTTTACTAAACTGAGCGCAAGTTTTCCAAGTCAGTAATGTTCAAGTTTTAAGAGCAAGGTTTCGTGGTCGACGCAATCAAATGCCTTGGAGAGGTCACAAAAGATTCCTATGGAGTCTTGAGCCTCTTCCCACGCCGTAAATATGTGTTTTAATAAGGTGGCACCGGCGTCAGTCGTACAACGTCCCTTGGTGAAACCATACTGTTGATGTCTCCCAACCTATAGACAATGTAGTCATTACACAACTTATGGGTTGAAATGTTTAACAGTCTTTTCTATCTATCTGCATAACGCAACATATGAAAATGCTTACTTACTGGACTCAAACGCTGTCTTGTGTTATGATAACAACCGAACATAATCTGTTCGGGTCGTCTTCTAAACAACACAGGCATGTAAAACGTATTTATAAATCTCAAAAAGACTATTTGTGAAATCCAAATGGAGGATAGTAGTAATACTGACGCGAAGAACACGCCTGAAAACATGCCAAGCGATTCTTTTCTATAATTATCTGTCAATAATGCATCAGATCATCGTAGGATAATAAAAAAGGCAGACCAATTGCTCTTGCACCTACTTGATCTTGAAAACTGCATAGACGTTTTCTGTGTGGCCGAACACTTCATAGAAACTTGGATATGAAGACTTTCTCACTATACCTAATTATAAATTGGCAGCATGCTACGCCAGAGATACAAAAGGAGCGTGCATATTAATAAAAGACGATCATCAGTATATAGATAGAGCTTGAAGATATCAAGAAACTTTCAATTTAAGGAGTTTTCGAATGCTGCGCAATCGAATTAACACAGCATAACATAATCGTTATATGTATGTACAGGATACCAAAATAAAATGATTTTGATACTTTTTACTCAAAATAAAATATTGTTTTCCCGAAGATTTGTTACAAAACGGGCAGGAATGTCATTATATGTCGTGATTTTAACATCAATATATTGAATAAAATATAACTTCTCTTGAGTTTACCAACTACGTATAAAGCTATAATCTAAAATTGCAAATTATCCAGCCCACAAGGTTGCAAAGCAACTCATGTACAGAGAAACATGAGATTCATTTATTTGCCTGAAATATGGTATCTTACCAAAACCTTATGAAGTTTAGATCATGTTTATGTCCTTTATCGTTTTGTGATGTTTATCAAGCTGATGATCCCAATGTAGCGTTCAATAATTTTTTGGAAGAATTCCAGCTGTTTCATGATTTGTGTTTCCCCTTGATGAACAAAAAAATACAGTTAATAACGAATCCGAATTGGTTAACACCCGGTATAAAACGTTGTAGCAAAAATAAAAGACAACTTCTTTGGCAACTACGAACAAAACCTAATAGCGATACCTCTGCTAAACTTAAAAATTACTCACGAAGACTTAAGAAAATAATAAAATTAACACAAAAGGCAAAAAATAAACATAAGCTGCTATTGACTTCAACAAACAAATCAAAAGATACATGGAAGATCATAAACGAAAATAAACATTGCCCTCCCAATGACCATATAACAGAAATAAGAAATAACGGAGCTACAATAACAAACCCCAGTGACATAGCAAACGCATTTAACGATCACTTTGTGAATCAAGCAGAACTACACACATCAAAAAAGTCTAAGCAACACATACAAATTTCAATTTTACAATGTGTTTTCGCATTAAATCTTTAGTATTTCTTATTTATATTATTTTTTAATGTTTTTTTGAAATTAAACAACAATTCTTTTTTAAATTTTTACATACATAAACTCACGCCTTCTTCCCATGGGGGTAGGCAGAAACCAAAGAACGCCACCTGCTACGATCCTTACATACTCCTTTTGCCTCGTTTACGTTCATACATCGGGTATTACTTGAGCGCCGGTTGAGAGTACTACGCACCTGTCCTTTCTGAAGAACATTATCATTAAGGTCACTATATGTCTTCCTAGGGCGTCCCCTCCCGGCGTTTTCACTCACATCTGCCTTGTAAATACCTTTTGTTAATCTCCTTTCATTCATCCGCTCAACATGACCAAACCATCTAAGCATACCCTTTTCAATTTTTGTCACTACATCTTCTTTTAAACCACACCGTTGCCTTATCACATCATTCCTCAGCCTATCATTCAAAGTCACACTACACATGCTCCGCAAGGAAAGCATTTTCACAGCATTTATTCTGCTTTCATGCTTCGTTTGCCACACCCAACATTCACTTTAAGCGTAGGCAGTTACCCTCTCCTTGCACACTATCCTGACAGCTAAACAAACTTTCAAAGTATCCGTTCCAGCGTTCCAAGACCTTACTTTCTTCGCTCAGTATACATCCATCTTTTGCTCTTGTAACATTCATACTCGATGTTCCTGTCACTCCGCGAACTTTACATTGGCTCTGAAGTTATCACAGAACTTCCTTTTATACTTTTCTTCCTTTTCATCCTTTTTCATTTTTACCATCTCTTTCATTTTCGATTTCAATTCGGAGTATTTCTTCTTCACTCTTTCCAAATCACCAGTCACATTTGTTGCCTGATTCATCCTATTTTGGGTCTTACAGCCTATCACATTAAGCCAGGCCTCTATCTTCTTCCTCACAACATCTTTTACTTCACCTTCACCATCTACCCAAGAATCGTTCGTTCTACTACCACACTTCCTCTGCGCCAGACCAAATACTATTGTGGCTACTTGCACCATACTATCTATTGCTATCTATATATATACTGTAATCATTCGTATCATCAAATATCTTATCCGTCTTCACTTTTAATTCACTCTTATATTCCTCTTTTACGTTCCATTATTGCAGTGTTTCTTCTTTTATTCTGCCTAGGGCAGTCACAGGAACTCGAACTCGGTGACGCCAATGCCTGAACAGACCATCCACCCGACACATAACCAGATAATGATCAGTCCCTACATTAACACCCCGATATACTCTAGTATCTGTGACTTTACTCTTCAATCTTTCATCCACAATCACAAAGTTTATAATGCTTCTACTGTCTTGCCTTTCCCACGTATACCTGTCAACCTTTCTATGATTAAACATAGTATTCATAACTGACAAATTCTTCGCTATATCAGCACATATCTCTAGTAAATTCATCCCGTTATCATTCACTCTATCATCCCCGAATGCACCTAATACTTTTTCGTACCCATTCCTCTTCACATCAACCCAACCATTAAAGTCTCCAAGCATAACAATCTTCTCGTTTGACCTGCATTCATTCACTAAATCCCTTATACTGCCCCAAAATTCGTATACTGCTCTCCGAAGGTGGGCTTCCCATATCGAGTGCATAAACGCATAAAATAAAGATAGGGTTTAGGCCCACCTTTGTTCTTACCCATAGAATTCTGGTACTCACACAAACATAATCATTCACACATTTCATCATCCGCTCGGAGAGGACAACCCCCTCACCCTGACAGGCCCTATGTGTCTCTTGAACACCGGACCAGATAGCGGTCAGAGAAGTTTTAGATATGTCCACTCCCTTTCTTTTCGTCTCATTCACACATAGCATCCTCCTTTTATCCTTGACCATCTCACACACCTTATCCAACTTATCTTTTATACCTCCCTGTACATTCAGCGTTGCTAAGCGAAATTCCGCCGCTCGCTTTTCGCCCCGCGGAAACAACTGACGTGGTGTGTGGCGAGCATCACCGCCGCCTCCGAGTTGATTATTAGCATTTGAATAACTCGTTTTGTTCCCAAGAAAAGCAGAGGAAAAAATCTGTCAACACCCTACAGAGCCCCGCATGTAGAGGTAAGGCTTGTTAGTGCCTGGGGGCGCCCGATCCCAGACAACAGGCACGCTTGCAACTAGGCTCCCCCCTAGCCACGCAGCTCTCGGCACGGCAACCTTAGCTTGGGTGTGTGTTGTTCTTACCACACAGAAGAAAACAATAAAATCCTCCAGTAATTCCCTTAGTCGCACTTTTACGACACCCACGGGATGAGATGGGTTGGTCATATTCTACTACCCGGAAACCACACGGGGTTCTTTTTTGTAATAAATTTAATTAACAATAATTACGAGTAAGTACGTAGTACAAAGTAAGGTGTTAAAGGTAAAGTTAAACTAAAATTGCATAAAATAAATACAAAGTGTCCTCTGTTATTGAGAACTTGCTGGCACCGATTATTCATAGAATCGATGAGACTGTTAATGTCATCCTGCGGCAATTGCTCCCAATGAAATTTTAGTAAGTCCATCAGTTGTTGGGTGGTTGTCACTCCATCCAAGTCCTTTAAAACTAGTCTCAGATGCATGTCCCATGCATCTCGATGGGGTTAAGGTCTGGCGATTGTGCAGGCCGAGGCAATACCAGGATGTTTTCCCTTGCCAAGTACTCCCGTGTGTACAAAGCTGTATGCGAACGCGCATTGTCATGCATCAACGTGAAATCGGAGCCAAGAGTTAATGCGAATGGACGGACATAAGGCCTTAGAACATCCTCAACGTAATTTACAGCGTTCATGTTACCATTTACAAAAACGAGCTCAGTTCGTCTGTTCTTCTTATTACCCGCCCATACCAAAACTGTTGAGCCGTTCTATGGATGCACTTCCTGAACGCACCTCAGTCTTTCAGTATTTCCAGGACGACGGTACACTCTTACCCTTCTAGTATTAGGCTTGAACCCAAATCGAGACTCATCGCAAAATAAAATTTTATCCCATTGTTCACGGGTCCATGTAATGTGTTCCCTACACCATTCATTTCGACGAGCGCGATTCCCGTGGGCATTCGTGGCGATTCGGTGGGCACATAATTGGCCGTCGTGTTCGAAGGCCATACTCATGCAGTCGATTTCGCACAGTTTGGCAGCTACCAACAACATCATTTCAATTTTGTAGCTTTAAACCTATCTCTCGGGCGGTCTCGGGTCGCGGGAACACATAATTCTTCCGCATCCCCGGCTGGTGCCGGGGGCTGGGCCTCATCTCGGGCGGGGGGAGTGAGGTGTACTCCCCCCGCAACGTCTGTGAGCGGCGCACGCGGAACACTACGCGCGCCGCCTTCTCGGGTCCTGATGTTGGGGGGCGACGGATGTCCCCGAATCCGTCGCCCCTGGACCCATTTAGGGGGGCCGGAAGAGGGCGTTGTCCGCCCGCCTCCGACGCCCGGTGCGTCTGCTGCGGGACGGGTCGAGAGTCGAGATCTCTCTCTCCCTTTCCGCAGCCTTTCCTTCTGCGAGACGGTCATCTCGCAGAAGGAAACCACCGCGTTCCAGGACTCGACGCTGCCGACCATCGAACTCACTACGGTCGGCAGCGACAGGTCACTGCCTACTTCTGAGATGAGGGCACGGCGCGGCTCCTCCCAAGCGGCACACTCTGCCAGCGTGTGCCACGCCGTGTCCTCCCGGCAGTCGACGCAGTGGTGACACCGGGCGTCCGGCTCCCTTTTTATGCGACACAGGTATTTCCCGAAGCAACCATGCCCCGAGAGCACCTGCGTCGCCCGAAACGTCAGGGAGCCGTGCCTTCTCCCGAGCCAGCGGTCGAGCACTGGCCGGATCGCCTCGATGGTGCTGAGGCCGGCGGTAGGGCGTGACAGCCTCACCCGCCATTCCCCCACCAGGACCTCGCGGAGCTGCAACCGACGCTTCTCGATATGTTGCTGCATCGGTCGCTCGCCCCGCTCCCGCGCGTGGTTGTACACCTTCCTCGACCTGGGTGTTGCTCAGCAGGATCTTCCGTGTTAGTGTAACGCTGATGAAGATGGCAAATAACGTTTCTGTTGACACCAAAATACCGATATACCTGAGATTGACTTCTTCCCGCTTGGAACATCCCTACAGCTCTTTGCATTTCATCTGCGTTCAAATGACGTCGCTCCACGACGTAAAAAATGACTCAAATTCCAAAGGAGAATGCCAAAGTTTCCCACAAGACTCGGCCAGAACCGACAAAGATGAACTATATGTCAAAAAAAGGAAAATAATTATAGAATTACATGGTATAATTAGTTTTCTATTAGAAGAACACCAAACAAAGTTAAAGATCTGTAAAGTTGACCACTTAATACTTCTGATTTTAGCAATGAATAATACAGGTTCGGGTACCGTTTTAAAAGCCAAATAAGACTACGTATTTAGTAGAAAATCATAGTCCTGAAACACAGCAATAAACAATACAAAACTCAAAAAAACACGGAAACACTTCGTCGCTGGTGATATCACGCGGGAAAAGTAAATACAACTTTTTGACAGTGACAGATTCAAGTTAAAGTTTGGTGTTGCCAGCATTATAGGAATAAACTATGCGAAACGGTATCGATAATCGAATTGAATCTTTTTTAATTATTACTTTATTGTAAAATATATATTTAAAAATGTAACTAAATGCTATTTATTGATATAATAATATGTTTAGTGACATAAGTAAGTAATTAGTTAACTTACATAGTCCTATAGTGATATTTTCGCAATCGATTTGCAAGAGCAGTTTCGTATCGATATAAATATTTTGGTATTGGTAACATTTCTAATTGGAATGGTAGATTATGAAATGTGTTGATAAATTGAATAACTATTTAAAATGAGTTTTCAACGGTGGGCTTCTACAGATTTTATTTATATTGTATAATTCTTACTGTTTTTTATTATCAATTATCATTATTATAGAAAGTCTGTCGGACGCTACCCATGTTTCGAGCCTAATCTTGGCATTGTCCTTTGTTCAAAACTTTTTCAAATTATTGTTTAATTCATAAAATTTATACAGAATACTATTTTTTTTAATAAGCCATGAAAACGCTATAAAATTCGAACAAATGCATTCGCTTTTATTATGTGTATGTATTTTTATTTTTTATTTTCATCTTAGCGTTTGCTACACTGGTCGACGTCATTCAACGCCGGCTGTCGCTGAAAACCAGCGCTGGGGCTCTGTCTCGCATAGGGTCGTAGCATTAAGCTGAGCGATGGCCGTTTTGCGTGGATGTGACGCATATTTTCCCCCGATTTGTTCTCTTTGGTGTTTGTGTTCGATCACTGCGTCATGTTTACCGTAAATAAACGTTATTTTCTTTCTTTCTTTCTTTTTCTTTTGAATTTGTGAAAAAAAAAAAATGACACTCGATTTTTTTTTACAACCAGCCAGTATGTCCTCTAGATCAAAAATGTTTACACAGGTATTACCTACTTGGTAAGAAATGATATAAAAATTTATTAATATTTTGAAATAGTATGTGTTGCATATACTTTTTTGATGTGTGTACTTTCAAAGGCCTCAAGATCGAGACCCCGAATACATGTTGTGAATCAATCTTCTTAGCCCCGACTACACCGAATGAAATAAGTAAATGGAATAATTCAGGAACTAAAAAATTAAGTTAGCGTAGGGTATGATGATATCTCAACAAGAGTACTAAAATCTGTTTCTTATGTGATTTCTGGTCGATCTAGTTGATCATAATATATTACTACAGAAACTTAATGCATGTGGAATAAGGGGCAATGCATTTTCTCTAATAGTCTTGTTTCGACAATCAAACGCAGTGTATGGAAATTAGACTGATTGCTAAAAAGTAAGAAAAAGAACTAAAATACATTTAATTATAACGTAAAATCACTTTCGGCGTACCACAGGGCAGCGTATTGGGTCCTCCGTTGTTTTTAGCTTACATAAATGACTTCCCAAAGCACGTCGCTTTTCCTGTGGTTCTCTTTGCTGATGACAGCACTATAATTGTAAGAAAAAAAATATAGAAACTATGAAAACAAAAATTATGCAGTTTCGACAAAGTTTGAATGCTCCTAATATAAATATAACATTTGCCGATAACAGAATTGAAGAAGTAGAGCATATAAAATTTCTAGGCTTGACAATTGACTCAAAACTGTCTTGGAAACAACATGCACCAATTCTTAAAACAAAATTAAGTAGGTTCGCCTTTGCCATATATAAACTTAAGAAAATACTTAATCAGGCAGCTGTTGTAACTGCGTATTATGGCTATGTGGCCATGTGGATTCAATATTACGTTACGGGGTAATTTTTTGGGCTAATTCCTGCTAGAAAAATAACATTTTTTAAGCTCAGAAGAGGTGCATTAGATCAATATGTATTCTTGAACCAACAGAAAGTTACAAACCGCATTTTAAAACTCTGAAAACACGTACACTACCTTGTCTTTACGTATACGAGACCGCATTGTTTGTCAAGAAAAATAGTGACAGGTTCAAAAAAGCTTCGCTATAAATCGACCAGACAAGAATATCGTCACGAAATGTGTCTAAGAGCCTCAAAGACTACCCTATGCAGAAAAGCAACCTCTGCATGGTTCCGAAATTTTTCAATAAATACCTAATAACATTAAATACTTAAACTTGACACTATTTAAACGGAGACTAAATATTTTTTTAATTGAAAAATGCTACTATATCATTGACGAACTCCTTCTTGACAAAATGTAATAAACTACCTAAATGATAATGATGATGTATTTATGTTAAAAAAAAACCTGGACTTATTTATTGTGTTCTGAATATTTATTTCATAATTAATTGTATTCTAAATATTGAAATTTTTGTTAATTTGTTGAATGTTTGTTGTTTTCAAATTTCCACCATCAATATGTCTTGACATTCATGAATGGCCTTGTACTGCACCTCATACAACCTTATTTAACAGAACTATGTTTTTTATATTCTAGAAATGAGATAGAGCTGGGTCAGTCGCGCGGCATCCACGTGGTAGTGGCGGGCTGTGTGCCGCAGGGTGCTCCGCGTGCCAACTACCTGACGGGGCTCAGTGTGGTGGGCGTGCAGCAGATAGACAGGATTGTCGAGATTGTTGAGGAGACACTTAAGGGTATGTGAGCAGCAATCATGTTTGTACTTTATGGTTTACTCAACATGTTGCATCTGTATCTATTTTACAAAGCATTATTTATTTTATTATTTATGTATACTCGGCTACATATCCAGCTATACATTTCCAGTTTAAGCTGCTCTCTCATTGGAAAGCATTTCGGGACAATTCTATAATTTATTTAGAAGATTTTTTTCAGTTTAAATGTAAATTAACTATTTGTACCTGTACCAAAATTTGCATGTCATTATGTTATGATTGAATATGCTAAGCTACTATTATACTACCATTTTACGAACTTTTGTAACCATATTTATCTGCAAATAAATCTTTGACTTTGACTTTGAATGAGAGGTCAGCTTAAACTTATTAACTTATTAATTTAATATAATATATTTTTTTGCGTCATGTTTACAGCAAATAAACGTTTTTCTTTCTTTTTTCTAAATAAATAAATAATGCTTTGCTGAGACCAGTTATGTAAGTTCAAATAAACGGTGCGAATTTATTTGGCTTAAAAGTCAGGGCTCAATATTGGAGCCGTTCCTATGTTTTGTATATATAAATGATTAACCCCATTTACTGAAAAATCGACAACAAATAGTGTTATTTGCTGATGACACATCACTGATTTTTAAAATAAACCGTCATGCCCAAGAGCTTGACGAAGTAAATATCGCCATGCTTAAGGTACTTAGTTGGTTTACTGTAAATTATTTGTTATTAAATGAGAAGAAAACTAAATGCATAAGATTCGCGTTGCCGAATGTTAGAAGTAGTAAATGTCACGTGGCTTTGAATAAGGAGATACTAGAATTGATCGAAAAAGCGGTTTTCCTGGGGATCACGCTTGACTGGGGTCCTGAAATACGTTTTAATTGTTGAGTACCTACTTCAATAGATATTAATGATTATCTTTCTTTTTGATAGTAAAATTTGTAAATTATACAAAACTGTACTTTGCAAGTATAGTTTTGTAATTTACAAGCATATTTTCTTTTCAATATTTAAAAAAATGTGAGTACCATTGATCCGTTTATTATTTTATTAGGAAGTATGTTGACTTGAATGTGCGTGACAGTTGAGAGTTTGTCATTCTCACTTAAATGTCACACTGATGGTGGCGCGTGTGTTCGATCATTCGGTTCCCTACAAAATGGTCGAGCTGGACGGTGCTGATCCATGCGTTACGTTCGCGAACGGGGGCCGTCGTTTTAGACTGGTCATCTCTTAACTGCCACCGCATACTTTATTTATAATCCTATATTTTGCATTTTTATTCATTTAATGATTTATTCATTTAATATTTTTAACATTTTTCTCACATAAAGATGAAAAATAATTATGTACCCCGGATTTTTTTAAATATTGCTTTAATAGATTGCTTTTGAAGATTGTGTGCCTGTTAGTGTTTTAATTGAAATAAATGATTTGTGTTTTATTTTAAAGTATGTATGCAACTGTATCTGGTGGACCAAAGCTAAATGACAATTTCGAAAACCAATATATGAGGCTAAGCTTCTTTTGCCGCCATTGTTGAAAGCCGTGGCCGTCTTAGTTGCATAATAAAGTTTTTTTTTTCTATCTTGTTTGGTTAAGTTCTATACTACAGGACAGAGAGAAAAATTATGAACGACGTGAAAGGAACTATGAGCTATTAAAAAAAAATGCACCCGAGTTTGAAAACAAAAATACATTGTATAACAAGTTCAAAATTCTATACAATCGGCAGTCAGAAACCCAAAAGATTGTTAACTAGTGTAAGCCTGGCAGTTAGCCATTTCATCATCATCAGCCAATTGCCGTCCACTGCTGGACGTAAGATAAATAATTTGGAAACCTTTACAGGCCACACAGTCCGTCTCTTCGGCCAAAAGAAAACCAGTGACGGCCGTAAAGCAGGTGGAGCTTCTCTGCTCCTTCCTAAAGTCCGCAAGAATCCCCTGATAGAGATCATCTCCATCAACACGGGCTGCTTGAACCAGTGCACGTACTGTAAGACGAAGCATGCGCGTGGGGAGCTCGGCAGCTACCCGCCCGAGGAGATTGTGGAGAGGGCACGGCAGTCGTTCACTGAGGGAGTTTGTGAGATTTGGTTGACTAGTGAGGATACAGGTGAGTTTGAGAGTTATTATTTTTCTTTTATTTATTTATTACAGAAGGTTGAGCAATACCCGTTTCTAGAACATGTTACGTATTATTTGTCCTCAAAAAATTACCTACACGTTAGAAATTGTTGTGATAAAATTTTAATAAATATATGGCATCTTATCGTAAATGAGCTTTTGTCTCATGTCATTGTTAAAAGATAAATGGCAGTAAGGTTGATTGTTATCCCAGCAGCCTATTAAAGTTCTTGTGATTCAATTTTTTTCTATAGCATTTAATGTTAAATGAGTTTTTGTCTCTAAAAGATAAATAGCAGGGTTGATTGCTACCCCAGCCTATTAAAATTGCATTGTCCTTGATTTTGACAACTTTCACTGCGATACGTACCATATGAAGCAGACAATTTTTATATAAATGATTTTAAGGGCGAATTTCACCAAAATGTTATACCTAGCGTATATCTTATCCTAAGAATAAATTTTGAACTTTTGACAGTTTTTCCATACTAGAACTGTCAGAAGTAAATTTTATCCCACGGATGAAAGATAGGTCAATTTTTGAGGACAATTAAAGACTGGTAAAATCAGGCAGTTTGAATTTTACCAACGAAACTGAACGCGATCACCACATCTAAACCGCGTTCAAGCGCTGTCAGTGTCAGTATTTCACAGAAAATAAGGACAGGATAAGTGGTTTATGTGCTGATCCCATTCAGTTTCGTTGGTGAATCTCGCCCTTAGTGTGTAACGCATTGGGGTAGGTCAAATAATTCGCTCGTATAGCACTATTTTAAACTGAGCATGGTTGTTCCAGTAAATTATCAGTGTACTTCAGCTTCAAGTGACGAACGACCTTGCCACGGACATTTGAAATATTCTTACTTTTCAGGCACATACGGTCGCGACATCGGCACATCTCTCCCAGAGCTACTCTGGAAGCTGGTCGAAGTGATACCGGAGGGCTGTCGGCTCCGGCTCGGCATGACCAACCCGCCCTACATACTGGAACACCTCGCTGAAGTCGCCAAGATCATGCATCATCCTAGGGTTTATAAGTGAGACTTTAGCATTCAATGTTTACACGGTGTGGTTTCGAAGTAACAGGCACGGTAATTGAGAATGAAACGCTTTTTTAAATTTGGAATCGAAAAATAAACACTCATGTTATACCAAATAACAACTTATCCTATGTTGTGTATTAACACTAAGTTGAAGTCATAGAACGAAAACGCCACATTAATAACACAACTTATCCTATGCACATTTTTGTGACAAGATCAGAGAAAAACTTAACTCTTAAGCGTAGCTCCTGTATGTTTTATTTATTACTAGCTGTTGCCCGCGACTTCGTCTGCGATTAATCAAGAAGTATTGTTTGGTGCAGTTGTGTCCCGCATTGGTGATTGCCTTTCTGCCGAAGATCGAGTAACTCTCAAAGAATTTTGTCGGAAATTCACGCGAGCTGCTTTACAGAGATGGCAGAAATCCAACCGATTCCTTGATCACTTCAGAAGACTGTACGGAAATTGGCTGCAAGCAAATATTGAGTGGCCAAATTGTGTGCAAACTTTAAGATATCTTAAATATGCTTGTTGTTTCTTCGGAACCTTTCCTAAGTGCACAAAGGCCATAGTTAGATGCCAAGAGAAAGCAGAGTTTTTTGCTGAAACTCTCGATTTAATTCAGTTTCAGGAAAGTGAGTTCGAGTTTTTAGATAAAATAATATCCAATCTGGATTCTGACTCAGAATTGGAGTCTGAAGACGACAGTGATAATGAAACATTTCCCTCATCCTTATTTTTTATACATTCTTAATATTTGGATCAATAACATTATTCAAAATTATCGATGTTCTTAACTTAGACACTAAAAGGAACCGTTTCCGTAAAAATAAATAAAAATATTTTGACGATAATAAAAAACATAGCAGTGATAACCGTTATGTGACGTATGTCAAAAAATCTAGAATAATTAGTAGTATAACCACCTGTAGGGATATTACGGTTTTCCGTAGCTTCATACAATAACCGTTATGTGACGTATGTCAAAAAAATCATGAAAAAGTTGTACTTAACCACCTGTAGGGATATTACGGTTTTCCGTAGCTGCATACAAATTTTTCGTAAAAAAATCTTTTTTTTCTTTGTGCAGAATTAACTCGTCTGTCATTTTTGAAGATAGTAATAACTAATAGAAGCGATATCTGGCCAAAAAAACCGGCACTTGCAAATTGGAATCTCTAAGTTTATGAATGCCGATTTTCAGCCCCCCGTGCGACGGAGCCGTTCGTTGACTATATACGTTAATATTTCCCTTTTTTTTAAGGTTCCTCCACGTGCCCGTGCAGTCAGGCAGTGATCAAATCCTCTCAGACATGAAGAGAGAGTACACACGAGCCGACTTTGAACGAGTTGTCGACTTCCTCAGAGAAAAGTGAGTGAGATGTCAACATAGTGAAATATTTAGAATTATATGAAAATTGGAGATTTCTGATGATTTCGGCGAAATCATGCAAACAAACACTTAAAGGTTCTACACGGGCAGTGGGTCAACGGTACAGTCCGCGAGGCCTAAGTTGAGCTTGTGTGAGTGCACACAGCGATGCTTCCTTTGCTTGGCAATCGGCCTGAGGCGCTGTGCGTTCTTCGCGCGATCACATTAGTGCGATTGGTAATCACTCACACAAATGCAAAGCTCAGCTTAGGCCTCGCGGACTGAACGCGGAGTGCTCTAGATGCTCTGCGTGTGCAATATAATAATGGCTTCAGAGTGCTGATGAGGTTGTGCCGGTTCTGCAGCGCATGTAGCATGCTTGCTGTAGACCGAACTGACCCTTCTATACCATTATGGAAGACGGCTGCATCCTTAATAAGCAGAATGAGGGCTACCAGCAACATCATTTTGAAAACCCTAGCTGAACAGCACGATGCACCAATATTAAGTCATTCTGTCCGGTTGCTCGTGTATCATATACTACTTATTTAATCAATACAAATCCTTAGATGATAAGTTTGTTTTTGTACTAACCAGTGGACCAATGTTGTCAAATTAAATACATAAATATAATAATATTAATTATACATTCAGTTCAGTGAAGAGCAGTGGTGACCCAGTGGTAACGACCGCGACTTACGAGTTGTAGGTCGTAGGTTCGAGCTCAGACAGGCGCTTTACTTTGTGTAAATTATTTCATCACCGCTGCTCTCAAAACTGTGAAGGAAAACCAAAAAATCGCAGACATGTGACATCTACCAACCCGCACTGGGCCCGCGTGGGAACATAATAGGCTGCATAACATATGCAAAGATTCAGTGATTCAGTGGTATTGATGTACCATTTTACTTTATCTGTTGACAAAAAGGTTGGTGAAATGACGAGC
Source organism: Dasypolia templi (assembly GCA_963555695.1). Lineage (NCBI taxonomy): Eukaryota > Metazoa > Arthropoda > Insecta > Lepidoptera > Noctuidae > Dasypolia > Dasypolia templi. The sequence goes on along the minus strand of OY743151.1, from coordinate 2,630,450 downwards.
ACATTTTTTCATTCCAACTTCTGGTGTTGCTTTTAGCCATCACAGGCCTTTTGTCAACCTATTAAATAATAAAAATCGTATCCCCAGGGTACCCGGCATCACGATAGCCACTGACATAATCTGCGGCTTCCCCGGCGAGACCGACGCCGACTTCGACGACACCATGCGACTTTGTGACAAGTACCGGTTTCCTTCACTCTTCATCAACCAGTTCTTCGCTAGGCCTGGCACTCCCGCTGCTAAGATGACCAAGGTAGGAACTCATCGTATAACACGATTTGGAAATATTTAAAGAGTAAAGGTCTATCCACACATATCAGGGCCATGGGCCAAAGGCAGTTGCGAGCATAGCTTTTCAGAATAGGTAGGCAGGCACTAGGCCGCCTGGTCTAGCCTAGGCAGAAAGACGTGGTCACTACTCAGAAACATTACAAAAGTAGATACTTTAGTTTATCCGCAGTTTAGATAATCCATTGCTTTAATTGACACACACATAGCACATCAAACTTTAACACATCAAGTTCTTTTAAATATCAACAAAAATTTGTACGAAATAGGTAATTAATACAAGCAACTACTTGAAAAACAATAACAGATGAATGAGTATGAAATGAAATATTCTCCATCGTGATGCACGCGCCGCGCAATCAATTACCCATCCCTTTCTTTCTTCGCACGGACAAATCACGAAGTATTTTTACATCTACACTAGGTTGGTTATTTGAGTAAGCATACCGACTTAAGGGTGATACATTCCGAAGGTTGAACGATCATAAATCCTGACCCAGCTAGTCCTTTGCTGCTCTCTTCCAGAGACGCCCTAAGCCGAGGTCCGCACCCCACAGGTTAAACAGGTTACCCTTAGCGTGTAGTCGCTTAGTTTTTAAGTCCTGGCTGGAGGCCTTTATTTATTAGGGCAACCACAGGCAAGTCCGCTTAAGCAGACGACAACCTCATACATTTTTTATGGCACCTGTGAGATGCCATAAAAAAAGAAGGTTGAACGTCATACTATTCCGAGTGGGACGCACACATTTTTAATTTCGTTGTATTATCTTGATCGCGTAAAGACCAAATGACCTTGTGCTAATAGTAAGGGAGCCAAGTAAGCCGTCCGGCGACGGCCTACTGACAACCACGTGACACACTGTGCGTGTGTGTTTGTATGCAGTTTTTGAATCTGTTAGGTTTGTCAATTTTGTGAGTTTCTTAAATTGCGGGGCACACGTATTAAGTAATGGAATGATCATAGGTTTATGTTGATTTTTCGAGGTAGGCACTGCTTATATGCCTTTATGAAATGCACGCCACTGGACAAAGGGCAGGAACTGAAGGTCCGTCGCCTCCGTCCGTTGTAGAATCTTCGATATTTACATTCTTTTTACGCTTACTCGACTTCTTACCTTAGCGTAAACCCAATAACCTAACGGCCAAACCCAATAATGTAACTATCGCCAATTTTGGCGTACTGGAGATATAAAAACCCTTTCCATCTCTGGTTTTAACGTCCCAGTAAAGCCAAAGTATGCGACCCTATAACGTGTTGACAGCTATTTGTTTGACAGGGACAGATAGAATTGTATTGTCTATCATCAGTAGTGATCTGTCTTAGGTTATTGGATTTAGCCGTAAGACAGATCGCTACCCACCGAAATCGTAGCTTAATTATTATTGTAATGTTTCTACACAGGTTCCAACACAAGAAGTAAAAAAACGTACGAAAAAGCTGTCCGAACTGTTCCGTTCGTACGAGCCGTATGGCCACAAAGTGGGCGAGACACAGGAAGTCCTCGTCACGGACATATCTCATGACAAGAACTACTTTGTGGCCCACAACGAGTACTATGAACAAGTGTTAGTACCCAAAGAAGAAAGATATATGGGAAAGATGTTGACTGTCAAAATTACTAGTGCGAGCAAATTCTCTATGATGGGAGAGCCCATAGACAAACCAAAGATGGCCGGTTTAACCGCCCCGTTGAAGAAAGGGGAAGTTTCCGGAGTTTTCAGTGTTCAAAGTGTGAAAAATGGTTCTAAAGTGCCTCTACCGATAATTGTGCTCTTTGCAGCTGTTTTCTTCAGATTGATCTGGATATTTTTATAATACTTTTATATTAGAATAATATATAGGATTAAGGAAATTGGAAGTAGTTTTATTTGTTTCATATCGCTATTATTGGTACTATATAGAAATTATTTTAGTCAGTCACTGTTCAGTGCATCTAGTGCATTTTCCCTTGACACTAAAATCTGTCCTTACAACCATTATGAATGTTTCCTTTTTTTATTTACTTAGCGTTAGGCTGAGTAAATAAGAGTAGGTAAGTACTTAGCGTGTTATAGGTTTTATAAATTGGGAGAATTATTATTTGTATCAAAGTGTTGTAGTTAAAAAAAACTAATATAGGTAAAGGCAGATTTTCGAGACCGTAATAGGTAATTTTTTTTTTTCGCCTAGGTATTTGTACCAGTTGGACCGATATTTCGATAAAATATAGGTTGTACGACTTAGTTGAAATCTTCGAACTTCAGACCTATTTTGAAACTTATATAGGGTGGCAGGCGGGAACATCGACATGCAAACGGAAACCATGATTCTAGGCGTGGAAATTTTTCGTCGGTTTAAAAAAACAAATCTGCTGTTTCATAGAAAAGTGACATAATTGCCTACGCGGTAACAACTGACGTAACATTCAACGCAGGGGGTTTCAGATTTGAATCCATGATTCTATCCAACAGGTGGTGCGTCAATGTATGCCACCTTGTATAAAACAAATATGAAATTACAAATACATGACAAAAAACCTCGTCTCAAAATTAAAACATTACACTTGCACAAGTACTACCAAACAAAAGCCCTTCGTCCAGTTAGTAGCACAAAGGACCGACGGCACGCCCGGCTGAGCCCATTCACGCTACGTTATATAAGCGACGCCGACGCGCTCGCTTGTCTGTCTGTGCGATTGCGGTGAACAGGACGCTTTAGACGATAATTGGGGGTAAGTAGATACTTGTACACATTGGTGCCACTGTTCTTGTATAAGGCTACTCAGCTGTAGCCCGCCAAATTCAAATTTTCTTTTTTTTTTTGCCAATTGCAGCTCAATTCATTGAAAAATTCTTAGGAGGAACAAATTTCCAAAGATTGGCGATTGATATAGAATTAATGAATACTACTCTATCAAGAAATTACCGGGAAAAGGTCAATAATACACAAAATGTTAGTTATTCATCCAGATATGTTTTATCGCCTTCAAACAATGCTCCTTCAGAAACGATACACTTACACCAACGAATAATCCAACCATTTTTTTAACGGTTTCTCCGGAATTGAGTTCAGTTCTCAACGCGAATACTTGAATGAAAACGTTTGCCACGAAGTGGTAATTTGAGTTTAGGAAAAAGAAAGAACTCGGCTGGAGATATATATGTGGAATAAGGTGCTTGCTCGATAGTATTCGTTGATTTTTTGGTCAAAAATTCGTTCATTTTGATGGCCTTGTGCGAAGGCACATTATCGTGATGCAAAATCCAAGAATTTTCTTCCAACAAATCTGGCCTTTTTCGTCGAATTTGCTCTCTTAAACGCCGCATAACCTTCCGGCCAGAATTCCGAGTGCACAACACCGCGATAGTCAAAGAAAGCAGTCAACATGACTTTGACTTTTGGTCAACTTTGGCGTGTTTTATTTCGGTTTCGGTTCAGTTGGAAGGCGCCACTCCGAAGCTTGTTGACTAGTTTGCATGTCAAACTCGTAAACCCACGTCTCGTCACCAGTAACAATGCGTTTCATGAAGGTTGGATTGGAATTGACTCGTTTTAGCATGTCCTCAGCGACTTTTATGCGATTGAGTTTTTGGAGAAATTCAGGTTTTTTAGGACTAGCCAAGCAGCAACATGTTTCATACCCAAGTGATTATGTATTTAAAATGGTACGGACTGATTCGTGAGACATAGAAAGTTCAGCGGCTATCTCTCACAAACTTGAATGAGGATTTTCAGTCACTATTTCCTTCACTTTTGCGGTGGAAACTTCAGTTGAAAACGTTGATGGCCTACCAGAGCGAAGCAAATCTTCCATCACATCTCGAACGCTTTGTACCACTCGATATGTACGTGTTTTTGAAAAAGTCGATTCACCGTAAGCCTTCTGTAACATTTTCAGTGACTCTGAACACGAAATTATATTGGAGATGCGAAATGTAAGAAAAAACTTTTGTTCGATGTTTTTGTCCATTATGAAGGTCGTAATTAGGGATTGCAATCCCGCAAAACGGGATCCGGCAATCCCGCGGGATCCCGCTCCACTTATTAATCTGCTGGATCCCGCACCTTCAAAACGCGGATCCGCGGATCCCGCAAATTTAAATTTACCGCTAAAACATTCGTGAAGTTTTGCGTGCATTAGTCATTATATGAATAAGACTATTAAGACTGAATTACAAACATCATAAAACTGTTGTTAGATGTAAGGGTAAAATTTAACACAACTTTTGATGCTATACATTTAAAAATTAAGGTCTAATAAGGCTGATTACTAATTACTCGTACTTAATTATAATTTCATTGTTATTTTGTTAGAAAACAAATAATTTTTGTTGCATAATGTAAGACATGTTTAATTAATAATTAGTGATTTATTAAACAAAAACCTGTAGTTTCAATTCGATTTTATAACATAATTTTAAATAAGATAAAGTATTAATTTTTCGACCTTATAGCCGTATAAGATCAAAAAATTTATACTTTATCTTACATACAAACGGGGCAAAAAGTTGAACTACTGTGAATAATTTCAAATATGCGGGATCCCGCGGGATCCCGCGGGATTGATCAATCCCGCATATCAATCCCGCGGGATTGAGTGAGTTGCGGGATTGCAATCCCTAGTCGTAATACACACTAGATAATTATGATCTAACTAAAAACAGCACTGTTTAATTTACATAACAGATGCAACTCAAACTCCGCGCCAAAATGGAAAACAGTTGTGCCAGCCAATCTAACAACTAAAAAAAAACAACTAAAACGAATTTGGAATCGTAATCAAATCATCCATTCCCGATACTTTTTTAACAGAATGCATAACATATGACGTAAAACAGAGCTGCAAATTGCCAAAATCCAAAGAAATTTGAATTTAGCGGGCTACAGCTGAGGATTCATCTGCGGTAAGGTAGCCCGCGAAATTTAAATTTTCATATTTTTTAATTGCAGGTCAGTATCAGGTCGTTTCAAGTATGATATTATTTTGATTCAAAAATGATTCGCGACCGTAACAAATATGCAATTACAGAATTATGATCCATAAAATCAGCTCATAAATCACTGAACTTTACCTTACATACCTAATTCTGTACTTTCCAATTCATAGATATATCAATGTTTAATATCATAGATTAACTGTGGGGTGATGGCAAAAATAAGAAAATAAAAGCTAATGTTTTATAAGTATTAACTTATAAAACATTAGCTTTTATTTTCTTAACCTAACTTTAAAACCGTGGCTAGTCTTCAGACATTCACCCCTTCAATCATAATGTTTCCTTTTTCGATACAAACCGTCAACTTTCTTTTATCATTTCACTGCCTACTTACAAAATGAAAATACATAGCATGTATTTTAAAACATTAGGGCCGGATCCGACGAAACTTTTATATTTATCAAGTTAAATTTAATATAAAAAAAACCCCGACACAAACAAAAACCTCTAACAACGGCTGAACCAATTATCAACCTTCTTTTTTGTTAGCTAAGAACACTCGATCGAATAGTCACCTTTAAAAAAAATAACCGTTCAGTCGTTTGATAGTTAAACTTAAAACACCCCTCTTTTTTCCGCCGGGAGTTAAAAACTAATAGTATCAGGGCCAAAAATCAAAATGAGGTTTTATTTACAGGAAAGTTAAGTCTTATAGTAACACATATCTATCATCATAACATCTCGCCAGAGGAAGACAGAGGTGCAACTGTAAGTAAATCTTATAATACAAGTTTTTGGTCAAAAAAGCCCTTACTTATATAAAACAATTGATATAAAATCTTGAACTTACACGAGGCTTAAACTTAAATATTAAAAGTATTCGCCTGCACGTCTTTACAGACAAGTACAGGTTGTCCCAAAATAACGTTACACGAATTATTTCATATTTATCAAAATAACCTCCTTTAGCGCGGATACATAGAGACAAACCTTTGGTATTTTTTCTAAAATTTCTCTTCCTCCGCAGATATTTTGTCCCACTACCGTGTAAGAGTTACCTTCAGCTCATCAATCCCATTCCTGGCTTCAACGTCTCCAAAGAATGGCCACCGTACTAGCCTGATCTGAATCCGATGGATTACAGTTTATGGTCTATCTTAGAATTCTTAGAAGCAAGGTTCTGTGCTACGCGTCATAGAAGTGTTGATTGAACCTCTTGTCAACGTTATTTTGAGCCGCCCTGTATAATGGCTTCAGTTATTTAAGGCCCCAATTTAAAATATTCATGATTCCTATTCAATAATTTATTTTAAAAGGACTTATGCCCGTTTCACTTACACTACGCGACGCCAAAAACCAGTGACTAATAAAAGCGCACTGTTGGAATTTTTCACTGTCGGCGCTTAGAATAATTCTAAATATATGAATGAATGAATGAATGAAATGCACCGACCCCAGCGTGGTTTGACCAGACTCGATTAATCGAATGAACCCCAAGATTCGCACTAGCCCCTCAAGCCTCATGCTTCATGGTGCTACAATGACCATTGCATATCAAGGAATAGACCGGGGGGCGCTTTAATGGTAGGGGGGACGTGCCCTTAGTATAGGAAGGGAAGAGCCAATCGAGTAGTGCACCCTAAAATTAGCATTGGAATAGTGGAGAGACGGGTGGTATTTATATATGGGAGGGCATCTTTTATTGACGTCGCAGCCGAGTTGATTCAGGTCGAGGTTCCTTGGTGAATCTTTTCTCGGCTTTTTCCATCATCCATGTCCTTGTTCTGCTGTGAAACTGTTGCAGTTTTTACTTTTCAATGTCTTCGTCTGAGGTCTCGCTACTAGCCGTTTCCGGTGTTTGTAAATCTCTTGCCTCTTTTGCCGTGCCCATCCAAAAATTGATTCCCTTTCGAAGTATTTCGTGTCCTCAGCTATCGTTCTAATGGCAAATGTTGTCGCCGGATAATGATAAAGGCGGCGTACCTAACTAATTCTAGTTAGGTACACACGAAATTCGGTTGAATTCTCAAACGAATTTCGTTTTTGCTTTTCAGCCATTTTCGTTGTCAGTCGAATAAAATTATAATACTGAAAAATCCATTCATTTAGGTATTCCGAGAAAATCCATAACTATAACAACTAAAAGCACATCTAAGAAAATGCAGTAAAAATGCTTTTTTCAAAATCAGATTGACTTTTAACTATCGATTTAATCAAAATTAAAATATAGCTTAGAGCATCTTGAAATTGTGCCAATGGAAATATGAAAACAGGTGAAATAGTATTCCCTGTTGCATTGACTATGCAGTACATTGTTACCAACTAGCTTCTCTCAGCTGACACACATTGACCTTCCTGTTTTGAACAAGTTTGCGCAAGCACATAAGGCGCTTGCACCACCGTCGCCGTCGTACTATTGGTCTCATCCAAATTTAAAAAAATTCCCTTTCCACCCATTTAACGATAGAATTCTCAAAAACCCCTTCTTAGTGCTCCCCTACATTATTACAGGAAGCCGTGTGCAAAATTTAGATCCGGTTGTGCGTTGATATGTCGTCAGTCAGTTTCTCCTTTTTTAAATACAGAAAGATAGGCTGACTTTGGGTTGCTACTTGCTTCCACCGGTTCTTGTTGGGTTTCTACTGACAGAGGTAAAAAAAACTGAAAGGACTAGTTCAAAAATTCAAAACCATCTTGCCAGTGAATAAAATCGTTTGATGGTGTCTCGATATACATTTTAATTATCATATTCTTTTTAGTTCAGGGATACCGACAATGGCGACGTACAACCAGCCTACTGCCAAGAGACAGAAAGTGCGGGAGCCCCGAGCAGATAATGTTGACTATTTTCAAGGTATGTAGAGACATTACAGCAACACACAGCAGAGGCAATACAGGGTGGACAGAACAGACAGTCAGCTAGAAAACATAAATTGTTATGTTTTATTTTTATGATGCCAAAATCGATGCAGTTTTCTTATAAACGTGACACACGTGACGTATATGACGAATTTCAAACTGACTGTACCAGTTTTCCGAAATCTGTGAATGCAGTTATTATAGCAATTACTCAAAAAGTGAAGGACAGTCTCATAGAAAAGTTTTCCTGTAGCTATACCCTTACTGCCCCGTTGCAAAAATCCATCGCACCCTATTTGTCTACCACATATCAATACAATCTGAATCTATTTGCTAATTCATTACAACATAAGTTCGAAAAAAAAAAACTGCTCAACAATGTAAATAACGCAATGAATGTTTTTGAATTCTCAAAATGAAAGCCATAAGATAGAGACAAAGATAAAGATTCATTTATTTGTATAAACATGTGTGATACATAGATTTGTACATATGGATGGAAGAGTTTACTAATTGCTGGTTCAGCATGTTTTGCCATATTCGGCATACAATATAGTTTTATTATTTTATTGGAAATTATAAATAAGTAAATCATTATAATTATTATAGTCAAAATTCTATTTTAATCAATTCAAATACATAACATTATAGTATCCTTTACTTAAGCAGCGTACTGTCAGGGCCTGTACACGGGAAGTCTGTGGTTCAGCTGTTCACGGGGGTCGCTAAGTGCTTTGCGCGTACAATATAACAACGTGTTCAGGATGATGTTGAAACTCCCTCGTTTCTGTAGTGCCTCGGGGATGTTTGCCCAATCGCATACAGATGGTTTCGATGCTATCATCAGGAAAAAGGAGGCATCACTTGTGAGGAGGGTTCGGGGGAGTAGCAATAGCATCCTGAAAGTCGTAGCTGAGGACCCGAGAGCTCCTATGCTGAGGCATCTCATGCGGAACCATTGTCCGCTTGAAGTGCCTCGTAAGTACATGACTCAGTAAGTGTTGCTGATGTACTTAAATTTGTTACTAATCCTAGTTTATAAGTCTTAGTTTTTAAATTTTTACTAACAAAAATGGTTCCTATGTTGTTCCGAATAAAAACCAATTATTTTTATTATTACCGGGAATTGTTTTCAGACATGGTACAGCAATTATGAGTTCGACGATACTAGTAGATACTACTTACCTGTTGACTAATTCCAGGTATAGACAAGATAGAGTACAACAACATGGCGACCCCATCAGAGAGCTCAAGTTACCGCTACTACAACAGCACAGAGCGCGTTCACTCGCGGCCCATGGAAGACTGGCTGAAGTTTAGCGTGGCTCTTGACTTCAGGAGTAATGGTAGGTGGAATTATGTTTTGTAGGTATGTACTTTTTGGTCGCACGTTAAACTCTGCACTCCTGAGAGCTAGACCGAAAAAAGTGTAACATTTTGACCGTCACGACACTTTTGTTAGGTACATAACAAAAGTGTCGTTTCGCCAAGTGTGCAGAAGCGAAAGGAACTTTGTTCCAACCGGGTGTCCCACGACACCTCGTATTTTTTTTTGTTTTTGTGGAAGTTAACAAGCAGGTCACACTCTCAGGTTCAGACGCACGCGGCCGTTCAACCCACTCCCGGTCTTGGGATGACAACACCGATTCTCTGGAAAACCACAAACGACACATAAAGGCCCACTTCGACCTTTGCACCAAACTAGGCATCAAGTACTGGACTGCCTTCGACTCAGACCTGGTACCTCACACTGACAGCTGGGAGGAAAACAAGGCCCACTGGGATGACGTCACCGAGTACATACAGGAACTGACGCAGAGGTACCACTTGAAGCTGCTGTGGATAGCGCCTGATCTGCATTCACATCCCAGGTAAAGTCAACCAGCCATTTAAACAAATATTAACGTTACTGTAGTGTAAATTAAGTTGATTTTAGAATGAGTTGTAGTATATAAAGGACATAAAATATAAAGCTAAAGCTTCTTCTCGGAAATCGAATAAACTGGAACATACATTGTGGATAATTAAACTGGCAAGTTTTCATATCGTAGATAATTTCTAAAAACCTAACTTCCAGATACGTATCCGGCGCGTTCACAAGCAATGACGCAGCCACATTCATCCAAGCCGCCACACAAATTAAAAGATGTCTAGAAATGTCACAACGTTTGAACGCCGAATGCTTCCTAATATGGCCATACCGAGAGGGATACCACACTCCCTTCCAAACCGACGTCGCAAGAGAAATAAAACTATTCGCCAAACTACTAAAACTAACAGCAGAATATAAAGACAGGCTGAATTATAGATGCCAGCTTCTAATAATGCCCTATAATAATAATTACTACCATAATAGGAACTTTTGTGGAGGTTGGCAACACCATCAGTGGCGGGAAAGGGATCTGGTACATACGTACATGTGGGATGTTACCAGTTGTCTGTATTTGCTGAAGAACTATAACTTGGATCGATATTATAAGGTTTCTGTGCCGCCTGGGCACCATATGTATATGGCTAACGTGTAAGTGATAGTTTATACATCCATATATTATTACAAAAAATCAAAGAAAAAAATACCTTTATTTGTGGTAAATATGACGCAGATACAGAACAAGTTCAACATAATGCTACGCTCAACATAATGCTACGACTCTATGCAAGACAGAGCCCAAGGGCTGGTTCTTAGCGACAGCTGACGTTCACGCCTCCATTAATCGCAGGGAAAGGTAGAGGTTTTCAGTACACCCACATATCTGTTATATTTCCACGTTACCAATAGGACCGCCCCTTTAGGAACGTGTACAATGCCCTTAATCAGGCCCAGTCTCTGGGCTACTACTAAGAAATTCTTGTTGAAAAGCCCAATAACATTTTGCCCGTCCTGGAAATCGAGCCCAAGATCCACGTACACGAAGTAGTCAAGGATATTAATGTTGAACTGTGTTAATAATGTGAAAACTTTCAGATACAATATGCTAGGCGGTGTGACGTTGACGAATGACTGGGATCATTATGACAGCAGAACTCTTACCTTGATGATGAAATGTATCGTGGATCAGGTATTGAAGAAGTTCTCTCTCAAAGTTTAAGTGCGAAATCCACGCCAAAAGCCATGTCGGTAAACTCCATGAAAGCGTATAGATATTTCTGGAACAAACAATATTTAGAGTTATGTTCTCTTTCATAGCATCAGAGTCTTTTAGTTACTCAGGAAACATTTTTCTGCTTTAAATTAAGATGGATTCCAACTTGCACCCAGATTCTCTCAAAAAGCTGACAGTCTACTGTTAAACTTATGTCAACTAACTTGTTTCAGGTAGTTAGTCATGCAAAGCTCTAATTTATTAACATGGGCTACCTACCTTTCCCCGAAATATCATCTGCCTGACGAGCTGACATTAAAAAAACGTGTCTGACAGGGAACAGCGCCTCCTGGCGGTATAACCCTGCGCCTGTCTGCCCGCCGCGCGGCCGACGTGCGTGACGTCAGCGACGTGCGTGACGTCAGCGCCGCACACGTCAGACATATCGACGCCGTGGCGCGTGCGCTGCGGGTGGCGTGCACTGTCATCGCTGAACAGATTCTATCGAAGCATTTGCAGGTGTGACTAAAAGCATTTCTTAAAAGTAGATAACTAATACTTCATTCTTCTTGAACGGTAGCGCATCAGAAGGCCAATTCTCCTTAGTGAAACCGTTCAAAATCTAGTTGCAATCTAAACTCAGCGACGATTAATGACAAAAACTTGTCAAACTCAAAGCATTTATTTCAAATACAGACACTTTTGAATAGTCAAAGAGTCGATCAATTAGTAAAAAAGTTGGAGCTAGTTGCCCATTCCAAAACGCAGGAGAGAAAAACGGGCAAGAAACTCCAAGGACAGTCTTTAAAAAAATGTCAAAAATAAAGGAATTTAATTATGATGTATTTTTACAGATAGAGATTAGAATGTGAACGCGTTCTTACAAATACGGAAATTGCCATTCGGTACACTTAGGGTGGATTTCAACAATGAAACTGAACGGGATCAGCACATAAACTACGTTTAAGATCTCTGTGTCATTTTATTCTATGGAATATAGACTCTGACAGCCCTGGAATGCGTTCTGATCGCATTCAGTTAAAGTATTTTCGTAGTTTCAACTACGAAAAACTACCTTACTGCAACGAAATAAAAGCTTCATTCGCATCGATCACTAATAAAAAACTAGATACACAATCCCATGCAAAAGTTCTCTTAAAACTGTCCCCAATGATGTTTACGAAATTCTAGTTGAAATAAATATTCGTAATGGAAATTCAACCTTAAACCCTACGCTCAAAGTTGTATTCACAAAGCTATGTACAAAAAGCAATAAATTTTTACGAGCGATACTCGCTGGTCAACATACATCAAAACAAATTCAACCTTACAAGCATGTTTCAAAGTCGGAAATACAATGTGCCAAATGAAAGCAATAAAACTTTACGATCGAGGGTCGCCGCTAGGACAAGGAGTGAGTGGAGTTGAACTGTTCAATTTTTTTTTTAGTTTGTAACGGTTAATGTTTTTTTTTTGTCAATGCATCAAAAAGTTGGTGTAGGTAATAAAGCATATCTTAGTCTATGTTGCATAAGTGTTATGATTATAATTTACCTGAAAAGTAAATATGGTTTTGTACATATACGTATGGCGCTTAGTACATAACTTATAAAAAGAAAATGTAAAGGGGTGGGATCCTGGTGTCCTGAAACACAGGCCACGAGCCTAGCTTAGGCACCAGTCTCCCACAATATATATACTTACCAGAATTATGTATCTTTCTCGAATCTGACCAATGTAAAATAATTTATGTATATAGTGGTGAGAAAAAATAAAGTTGATTGATTGATTGATGGTTTTGGATAGGGCACCACATTAAATTAATAATTAAACTAAAAATTATATTATTTATTTTTTCTTTAATTTGTGATAAAATAATAAAGGTATTGCTTGACAAACAACTTATATCAAAATTCAATAGTTACATAATATAAAAAGTAGGTACAGAAAGTTCTTGTAAAATCAAAAAGAAATTGTTGACGTAATATTCAGATTTAAAAAAAAAATACAGCTACAACTGACTTACATAGGTAATTAACCTATGTTATTATTTTTCATGAAATGAAATGAGTTTATTATATAATCGTCTTTTCGATAGATTTTTATGTTTTCCGTGTATTGTATAGCCTTCTCATTTTTTTCGTAGTCACACTTACCATCACACGTCATCACTTTCTAAAAAAAACCTCGAACAAACAACGCTTCCTTGGGTCGGCTTTAATACTGATATCCATTCTTCACACCTCACTGGTTCTCAAAAATAAAAATCTATGAAATAATACTATAATATTTATAGAAGCAGTAAAGAAGTCTCATAATACAAAAAACAAAACAATCATTCTTTAATAATAAAATAAAAAAAGAAACAATAGCGTCTCCAACAATGGAACAGAGTCAACGCACGTAACCCGAACAATTTAAGTGGGCATGCGATAGTACGAGTAAATACGTTAACTAAGAGTCTTTACAATTAAGATGCTTTATAACTCGTGCTGTTTATTAGGATTTAATTTAAAAAAATGTTTTACGATGATTTCTTGACAAAATATCAATATTTACAATAAAGTGATAACAATAGTATAATGATAATATTAATACTTACCGAAAATATAAAACTCCATCCTTTTTTTAGCGTTCTAGATGTGTTATTTTTACAGTTTTTATACGAGCAATGAGGCGTGTTTACCGTTCGAGCGTTCGAATTCCACTAGATTAAAAGCGCATACCAGTATTATAATGATGCTCTGTGGCGCACCCGAATGTTCAAATGGGTGCGCGTTTGGCGAGGACACTTTTTGTCGCTGATTGTGTATCTAGTTCTTTATTAGTGATCGATGTTCATTCGTCTACTTTTCACTAAAATTAACTTCTGTTTTGCAGCAACGATATTCAACTTACTGCAGCGGGTTCGGTTCCCGAATCATCAGCAGTGACATCTCTATGGAAGAATGCGAGGAGTACTATAAGTAAGAAAGCTATTTAACAAAAAAATATCTAACATGGCACTACATTACACCACACCACAATTATCAATTTTATTCGTGTGTAAATAAAATTGACTTTTGAACGACAAAATTAATATTAATAAATGATAATCAGTATTAATTAAAAATCATATTTTAAAAAATAAGTTGCTGCGGAACTAAACTTTATGTGTGAGCATTAAATAATAATAATAATAATAATAATAAAACGTTTAATTCAGAATAACTTCCATATTTGTTAGTAACAATGTAAGCTTATACACTAGTGTTAGTTGCCTTCATTCTTAGCTGCGTGAGGCACGCCGATCCTGGGGAAGTCCTACTTAACTGCATGCAGTCGTATCCACCGACCCAAAATCGGAGAGTCCCATCTATCAGCTAACGTTCTAAGAATGGTATTGGGGCTGTCACGAACACGGCCAAGCAGAGATGCGCATCTCTTACGCATGATGGCCGAAAAACTATCAACATCCGCGTCGGCAAACATGCCGGACGCGCTACAAAAACGCGGCAGCCCCATCAACATTCGGAACGTGTTATTATATTGTGTGCGCAGGCCACTATAAGCCCTCTGGGTAAAGTCCACCCATAGGCTGCACGTGTAAAAGGATTGGCAGTAGGCTTTGAAAAGCGTCACCTTAACCTGAGCCGTACATCGTGCAAACCTATGGGCCACCATACCACATCGAACAGCCAGCGACCTGCGCTCCCGCTCTATATCAACATTATCCTTCAAAACGTCTGTGACCCAATGACCCAGATATTTAAAATTCGCAACTCTCTTTAGAGGTCTGCCACACAGCATAACTGGTGGAGTTGTGTTATAGCATTTGCTGCCTGCTTTAAATATCATGAATTCGCTCTTTTGTGCATTATATTTGAGCCCATGAGTCTCAGCGTACGATTAAAGTTAAAGTTACTTTTCCTAAACCTAACCTGTGAGTTGTTTATTTCCAGAAAGAACCAACCTCATGGTGACGTGCCTTCGTCGAAGTACGAACACTTGGATTTGGTGTTCCAGAGACATTTGGATGCCTGCGACCATATATGAAATATGACGTTTTAATCTACAATTGGTTTCTGCCGGAATGTTACCTATTTCGGTTACAACTTGTATTTATTTTGTTATAAAAGGCTTTTGAGTTTTTTAGTTTTGAAAGTTTATCAAAAATCTATTTATCATAAAGGTGAAGTTACAAAAATAACAAGGCCATTTTTATACTTAAAATCACGGACTGTTTAATCATAATAGATTAGGTCCTGCTGTAAGAAACCGTGGTCAAATTAAGGTGAAGGTAT
The DNA here is from genome assembly GCA_963555695.1 of Dasypolia templi. NCBI lineage: Eukaryota > Metazoa > Arthropoda > Insecta > Lepidoptera > Noctuidae > Dasypolia > Dasypolia templi. The sequence goes on along the minus strand of OY743151.1, from coordinate 2,615,020 downwards.
CTCAAGAAAATTGCAATAAAACAATACATATTTATTTCCATCTGTTTTATTTCATTATTTGCATCATATTTTCAGATAATTTCTTGTATTTTTCACATATTATTCACAGCGACTTACATCTATACAATAGCTAGATATAAATTATGTATATATTGTACACACGATTGTGCAATTATGTATATTGTGTAAATATTGTTTTTTGGGAAATATTATTTGACTATCTGAACGCTAAGAACTAAACCATTTAAAGTTGTTAGTCATTCAGCAGTCAAAAAGCTTGGAAGAATGTCATCATTATATTTCATAATATATTGTTTAGGGACCTGCTGTCAATTGTAAGCGTTTAAATTCGAGTAGAATATTTCTTAAACAGAAGCCGACAGCGACTGTTTGTTTGTCCAAGTATTCACTTGGCGGTTTTTATTAGAACTAGTAATATTAATCTTCTGAGAGGCAAAACAACCAATACTTTACGTCAAAAAAGTACTTAAAACTTGGTATTGCCGATATTAAATAAGAATATTAAGCACATTCATTAAGTGTCAAGTTTACTAACTAAAACTTACGACTAAGCACAGTACACGAATACTGTCAAATAAATATTAAAATTACGCTAAATAATATCATGATTGTTTTCATTATCAAAGAAAGGAGGTCTTCAATCTAAAAAAAAACAATTCCTCTAATATATACATATAAAATAGTTTTTCATAAATATTTCATAGAAAAACCGCAAAAAATCCTAATACTGAAGAAAGAAAATGGCAGTTAATTGCAATAAAAGTTAGGAATTAAACTTAGTCTGAATATTTTTGACAAAAAGTCTCCTGGATCTACGTATTATTCAGTTACACAGTTTGTTGTCGCGAGGCTCAAAAGTTTACATACAAACTAACTACTAAAATATTTCGCATTTCATTCACCTTCAAAAAATGTTGAAAGACAACCTCGCTTGTACAGAAAAAGACATTTAAAAGATCCATTATTGGCGAAATTAACAGTTAACTATTTTTTTTTTCACAATACCAAAAAATATATTATGCGACAATGATCTATTCTATGATTTCTATGACGAAGACAAAATGCACGATGACTAAATGATTCAAAACATTGATTACTAAACAGCCTATAAAATTAAATTAATTTGAGAAGATGTGCGCGGCGGTTTGTGTTTCGTACGGCATTTCATTTATTAAATAGAAAGCAGATTATGAAAATCTATACATTTATATGAATAATAACAATAAACTACATCGATTAATTCATTATTATGTCAATGATAGATAAGCAATTCCAATTTATTTAAATTAAAAGCAAGGATTGATTTTACATAAAATATGACAGTGGTTGTTAGAAAGGGTAATATACAATAGCAGTTATGTTTAAGTTTCATGTAATAGGAGCGAGCCTATTGCCATTAATCGGGCACAAATCCAGACTCCGGTCTGCTACTGAGACATGCCCGACCTCCGAATCGAAACCAGGACCGCTCAGCACTCGCGTTTGCAGCCAGTATATTTGTATAACTCCCTTCTAATAAACTCAGTCACTGTATAATTCGATTTAGTATAACAGTCTAGATATCAGCCGATTGGGCAAGTTACTATGGAAGTATAATTTTCATCAAATTATAAATACGGCTCTTGGGAGCATGCGACTGACATTACCAAGCACGTTGAATCATATTTGGCAGTTAAGATGTTTTTGAACAACATAGGAGAGGGATGCAAAAAAAATAGCATTAGACTCAGTCGTATGCCCCCAAAAGGCATGAAAATGACTATTTGATTGCTTCCTACATTACATTTTAGTTCATCCTAGGAACTATTCTTTGGCGACGCGATATTTTGTGAGTTTAGCTTGCCGAGGCTTAGCCGAGACTGCTTAGTGCTCTTGTGGCCACGTTCCTTTTTAATTAATATTAAATAATACGTTTTTTATACATAAATGTTAGACATGGGTTGTGTTATGCTCAGTGCTGATCACTTTCGTGGGCGTAAAAAACAGCTTTTCTACGAAAGTAAACCTTACATAAAACAGAGCTTCAATTTATATCATTTTGCATACAAAGAAGCCAGAAATTTTGGGCTAATCAGCATTGCGCGAATATGGAAAATCTTATCATTGCTGTCCAATCATCAAACAACTAAAGCCCCGTTCTAACGGTAAACGAAAGTCGCGAAATAACGTTGCAGCAACATGATTTTATGTTGCTAGAAACATGTTTAATGCAGGCAATGTTGCCAAAACACAAAAACATTTTTCTGCATCGATGTTGCGCAATTCATGGTTACCGGGTACACGGGGTTTAATATTAAATATTGGAGGATAACCCTTAACCAAAATAATATATATTTTAAGTAGTTTTGTTACGCTTCTATAGGCTGGAGATCTACTCGTACGTTAGTAAGGACTAGAAGAGATACAACCATTACATGACGTCTTTAGTGCCTCCGTGTATTATGAATGTTGTGTCGCAGTGAATCAAAGACATTGACATTATACAAATAGCGGCGAAATAACTATACTCAATGCGTTATATTGTTGAAACGTTATAAGCAGAGATCGGATATTCGGATGCATTCACCTAAAGCTAATTTTTACTAAGCTTTTAAAATGTATTTTTTGTAAAAAAAAACCTGGATAGAACACCGGGAATGTATGAACTAGCCAGGTGTGCAGTATGGAAGCGACTTACAAAAATACACTAAATTCCGGAATCGCGGGATGTTTACGATCGATACAAGAGTACATTTCATATATGGTAAACATTTGCAAGGAAGGAAGTAACCGATACTATAATCAGAAATCTAAATTTGTCGATTCAGGAACCGCGGGATTTTTCGATACAAAAGCGCATTCCATAATAGCCAACGTCACAACTTTAGGTGAATATGCATCCAAATAAACGATCTCTAGTGGTAGGCTTACGATATTTCGATAGTAATAATTTATTCATCATTTTCATTTATAAAGATTAAAATGCAGTTATTTTAACAGTCCAATGCAATAAGACTAGTTATATTTATTACGCAGTTACGTTTTCCTGAAGGGAGTATAGTTATTTCTCTTAAGTGTGCGTATTTACAAGACTGTGCATTTACATAAGCACGTGTGTAAGTGTATACACTTGCATTACCCATAACAATATACTTCGTTTATAGTACATGAGAATGCTTCTCGTGTATTTTAAGTTTAAAAAATGTTAGATGGCAGTGTTCAATGCTATACTCCTACCTATTGGACGGGAATACATTTAACTCACTTGAGGTACTAAAAACTTGGTCACTACTTCCATAGCAAGATGCCGCACTTACTTACATTAAGTAAACATTACGATAATTAAATAAATACAGGGACAGTCCACGACAATTAAATATTCACTAGTATTAGTTTAACACAGATTGGTTAACAAATGGAGAACTAAGTACATAGTTTTTTGCGGTCTCAAAACTACCAATCGGAATGACGCTGTATCACGTGATATTAGCGAAAACCCAATGGCAGAAAATTATTATGACCATTGCAAAATAGGAAGTTTTTTTTTGTTAAAAATTTAGTCCTAGATCTCCATTTGTTTAGTTTTCCATGTATTATCATTTTTGCCGAATTTTGTTACATTTTTCATACAAAGTGTTACGTGTTACTTCTACACAATGTTCACAAGATTAAGAAACCCCTTAGACCAGCAGGCTTAGCATGGCGTTTTCTGTTTCTACTCTACTGTAGAATAGAAATCGCTTTCTACGCTCCTCGAAATCTCTTTATCGCGAGCACGAGGACACACTTAGACTCAGGTTGCTTTATAGACAGTGATTGTCCATAGCAACGGGTTAGTTGCTAGTTATGTGCATAACTACCCATTTTTACCGTACAATTGCGTTTCGTTTCTGTGTAGACAGTAGAAAACTTTCTACTGTCTACACAGAAACGCCATTTTTGTCTACTCTTCCGTCGACAATACGCTTCTCTAGGGCACTCGTGCTAAGCCTGCTGAGAAGTTAATCGTCATTAACACTTTCTACAAATAGTTTTTTTCCACTCAAGTAGATTCATTACTTTATGGGGCAAATAGAGGTTGTGGTACCAATAAATGATAAGTCTGTTATAATAATTTCAGGTAATTTTTTTTTTCTGTATAATTTAGACTAGATTGTAAAAAATAAGTCCAAAATAAGTCTTGCAGTGCGTTAATTAACTGTCAAAACATTTTGAAAATTCCGTTATCGAACCCTTGGTATATGAAAACTCAACTAAATAACCGAAACATGTATAAACTCGCAAATACATAACTTTTAATTCTTTGTTGCGTAAATTTTAGCTTCAATCACACTTTGGTACCACAGACTCGACACTCAAACTACACATTACTTGCCATCATTCTCGTAGACGATTAACTGTTAGCGTGCCTACGCATGGCGTTAGTCCAGCGTACACGCTCAAACGCGACGTTAACACTGCGACAAATCTACGTACAACAACGTCATGGCGACGTACAATTACGTCATATCGACGTACAATTACGTCACAACGACGTACACTTACAGGAAATCGACGAACAATTACGTCAAATCGCCGTACAATTACGTCAAATCAACGTACAATCATGTCAAATCGACGAACAATTAGGTCAACGATATGCACCTACTTGACTTTACGCAGCACCTACGTGGCTACGCCGGACATACGCACAGTTCGAAGCCACTGCGTCGTGTGCACACTAGCCTGTGTCGCTCACTCGTCGTCCGAGGGCTCGGTGCCGAAGTAGCGGTCGCCGAAGTTCCCGATACCTGGCAGCACGTAGAACTTCTCGTTGATCTCCGGGTCTAGCGCTGAGGTTACTATTTTTACCTATGGACAAAGATATTAAATCAAAGTTTAATTGTAGTGTGATTTCCAATGGGGTTTTCTTTTGTCAACTTTTTTGATATTACAGCGTTTAAACCATTTTTGGAATAAGCGCCTAACACAAATATAAATACAGTGTTAAGTTGTAAACTTTACTGAAGTCGGCATAAAGTTCCAAATACAAAAACTGGCTCTAAGGTTTGTAGGTCGATCTGAAGTTAGATCGTGTTTTATAAGTTTGTGGTAGTAAAACAAGCCAACTTTGTTAAGCTATGATGCTCCTATTGCTGGGACACAGGCCTCCTCTCTTCGAGAGGGTTTGGGCTGTATCTACCACGCGGGCCCAGTGCGCGTTGGTAGGTGTCTCATCTCTTTTAATTTTTGGTTTTCGGACATGCCGGTGTCCTCACGATGTTTTCCTTCACCGTTTTGGGAGCAGTGGTAATGAAATTATTAACGAAACTACGACCTACATATCGTAAGTCAGGGTACCTTTGGGCCACCACTGCTCTAAAAAGCTGTTAAGCTTAGGAAAGACTTAAGATGTGATTATCATACCTGCGGGAAGGCATAGGCGATAGAGTGCACGCCGATCTCGGCCATGAGCAGCGACACGAGACTGATGTGTTCCTCGGGCACGTCGTGGTCCAGCAGGACGCGGATGGCCATGATGGCGGCCGCGCCGGTGGCCACGGTGGCGTCCATGAGGATCACGCGGTAGTCCTTTATGTCTTTTGGGAGGCGCAGGTAGTACAACTGGAAGAAGAAATTGAGTGAGTTTGTGTGGTTCAAAGTTAGGGTTGGAATGGGTTAATGCGATCGTTATTGAACAAGGTCTGACAAATCCGTTACGTGATGTCATGGTGATCGACACAACTTGGCAGTGTATACAGTTGTGGACATGTAATTAGGAACGACAGATACTGACGTCACTTTTCGATAAACAAGTTGCTGTTAATTTTGTGTCAATTTACTGGTAAAACCTATATAACAACATGGTTAAATAAACCTCAAATTTAATACTACACACATGATACGCAAAGTAGTTGACTTCTATTAATAATTTGAACTATGGTCCATTTGAACTACCTGTTCGTAAATTCCTAGATACACAACGTGATGGACAAATAATTAGGAACGGGTTAAATGACTTCATTTACTAAACAATATCAGGATTAATTTAAATGAAATAAACAATCCCTATTACATGGGCTTTACCACAGCTTACAAAACTAAACATCAATATTCTATCGTGAGGTTCAGAAATGGGGCGACTTTATACTTTCTGTAACGCAGCTTTTTCACAGAAATTGTTGCCAATTTTTCAAGTGCAGTCGAATCGAGATTTGTGTGTGTGCTAAATAATCGATTATTTTACATCACTCTCTTAACGGGGTTATCCGAATTTCCCTGTTTAAGAATAAATTTTAAATTACTAAATTAGTTTAAGTAAAAATAATATAGTGTATTTTGAAATATATATATACAACGTGTAACGGAAAGGGGGTATCAACCCGAAATGCACCAACTCTGACAATGGTAACAGACGACATGGTACCATTTTTAACCTTCTAAGTTTAAGTTATAATTAAAAACAATTAATTAAAATCCAGGTCTGCATTTAATAAATTTAAATTTTGCACAACACTAGCGAAGTATCAGCTGTCTAGGGTCCATAACCTTTGATCCACCTACATATCGAAATAGTTTACCGCCTGTCTAGCTTTTACTCCTAGTAAAATATGATAAATGGGTTCCGTATTTATTTTTAGTGATTGAAAAGTCGCGTCAGGTTTGAATAAAATCGAGGTTGTCACAGTTTTGATGAAATGATTTAAATTAGAAAAACATAATTTGAACTTTTAACTTATTAACTAAAGCAAAAAATCACAAAAAAAACTGGCTTTAAAAATCAATAAACTTCACAAAATAATTTGAAATCGTGCACTAAGGGTTCCATTAATTAAAGTAATTTACCACAAAGTAATTAACAATTACATTACAAGATCTTAAAAAACAGACCGCGAAAAAAATTGCGCGATTACATGATTTATTAATTAAACAGATTATTCTATAAAACCTGAGAAGAGAAAAAACGTAGTGAACAAAATAAATAGTTTTTTATTTGTAGTTAGTTGCATCCACACAATAGATAACGCCTACTAGGATTTCATGAGTATGAAAGAGTTTGTATCATTAATGGCTTTAAAAATAATTTGCAGACCCCTGAAAGGGGCGTGGTCTGTCCACTCTAACAGTTCTTGTAATCTAGCTCTAAGTGTGCGATTATGCATCTCATGTGCGTGTAATAATAGTCACAATGGGTTCTCCTTAACTTAAATATTTAAAGTTTTTTTATGGGTTGGCAAAAGTCTCAGGTTTGATTCCTAGCTCGTACCACTTTGCAAGTTATGCGTAGTATTTCGGTGGGCACGTTAAGTCGTAGTTTTCAGTAGTTATTGATTTACATTGTGGTCTTAGGCTTTGTGTGATCTCTTCTACTGTCTAAACCACAAAGTAAATCAATCACAATACAGGAGTTTAAAAAAAACTTTGAAAACGAAAATCGCGCGATGATCATAATTTATTAATTAAACAGATTATTCCATAAAACCCGAGAAGAGAAAAAACGTAGTGAACAAAATAAAAAGTTTTTTATTTGTAGTTAGTTAAATTCGGAGATAATTAATGAATTACCTATTCAATATCGAGACGCATAAACACAATCGATTACGACTACCTACTAGGATTTCATGAGTATGAAAGTTTTTATCATTTATGGCTTTCACAAAATAATTTGCAGACCCCTGAAAGGGGTGTGGTCTGTTCACTCTAACCGTGCATTTTGTATTCTTGTCATCTAGCTCTAAGTGTGCGTGTATGCATCTCTTGTGCGTGTAATAATAGTCACAATGGGTTCTGCATAACTTAAAAATTTAAAGTTTATTTTTGGGTTGGCGAAAGTCTCAGGTTTGATTCCTAGCTCGTACCACTTTGCAAGTTATGCGTAGTTTTTCGGTGGGCACGTTAAGACGTAGTTTTCAGTAGTTATTGATTTACGTTGTGGTCTCAGGTTTGTTTGTTTGTTTGGCATCTCGCAAGTCAACCTAATGAGGTTGTCGTATGTTTAAGCGGACTTGCTGTGGTCTTAGGCTTTGTATGATCTCTTTTACTGTCTAAAGCACAAAGTAAATCGATCACATTATAAAAGTTTAAAAAAGAAATCTTGATAAAAAAATAGCGCGATGATCATAACTTATTAATTAAACAGATTACTGAATCCATAAAACTGAGAACAGTAGAAACAAAACATTTTGTGAACTAAATAAATCGTTTTCTTTATTTGTAGTTTTAAAATTCCGACTCGCACTTTTAATTTTCATGATAATTACCATTTCGTCAAATTCAATATTGAGTTACCTACATCATAATTTCTCCGATACATCAGTTTTGACACGATCGATTACAAAGGGCTACCAGGGTTTCATGAGTATCAAAGAGTTCGGACGGGTAAGTTAATATCAATTTGAAAATGGATCCCTAATTATTGACCCACCCACCGCTATTATTATGAAACGAACCCGCGCAAATAAAGAAATGCGGCGATATAAAGAGTTATCCTGCTCGCACATCCGAAAGCTTTAATTAGAGCAAGCATAGCGGCTATTATTTTCGGGTTTACGCTCTAGTGAAAGCATTGTTGTGTCAATTTGCGATTTAGTTGCGTAGTCGCTCAACAGCCGCTTTGGTGTGAAGTTCGTTTTTTTTGTGATAGTGATATTTCGTGATGTCTTTAAGTAATCCAGAATATTACGAAATGATGCTTTGCGTCGGTGCAACCCACGGGAACTTGAGTGCAGCTCGGGAGTTGTATCGTCAGCGGTTCATAGAAGGTCGAACAGCTGCCGAGGCTAGACAATTGCCTTCACTTCGTTGCTTCAGACGCATGGTTAGCCGTTTGCATTCAACCGGTTCTTTCCACGCGCCAACTCCAACGGACCGCACGACGTCCCAAGATCCGGATTTTGAAGAAGCCGTACTGGAGCACTTCGAAAACAACCCACGGAGCAGCACGCGTCGCGCAGCCCTGGCGCTGGGAGCCGCGAATCACATGCAAGTGTGGCGAGTTTTGCACGTAGACGACCAGCACCCATACCACTTTCGCCGCACACAGGAGCTGATTCCAGCTGATTATTTACCTCGAGTGTCGTTTTGCGAATGGTACCGAAGTCAGGTCGAAACCTCACCTGAGTTTGCTTCCAAAGTGCTGTGGACAGATGAAGCATCCTTCACAAGAGCGGGAATTAGTAATGTTCACAATGAACATTATTGGTCGCATACAAATCCGCATGTGTCCTCCGTGTCATCTTTCCAGCATCAATGGCGGATAAACGTTTGGGCTGGTATCATAGGTGATGTTCTTGTAGGACCACATTATTTGCCGGCAAATCTGAATGGTGCAAATTATTTGGATTTCCTTAGAAACGATCTGGACGAGGAGTTAACAGTGATGTCAGTGACCAGCTACGTTGACCTCGTCATGGAGAACAACATGATATTTCAAGAAGACGGCGCTCCAGCCCATTTCGCGCTTGATGTGCGAAGCCACCTAAATGCGCGCTTCCCCCAGTGGATAGGTCGAGGAGGCCGCGTTGCCTGGCCTGCGCGCTCGCCAGACCTCACTCCGTTGGACTTTTTTTTATGGGGATACATAAAAAACTATGTTTATGCCGTAGAGTGCTCATCAAGAGAGCAAATGGTGGGTCGCATAAACGACGCATTTGAGTCAGTGACGCCGGAGATGCTGCGCAATGTCCGAGCGTCTACCAACAGGCGAGCTGGCTTGTGTATCCAGCAACAAGGAAGACATTTCGAACCCTTTCTTTGAACCGTAAGTTTGCTTATTAATTTCGTTTAAAAGTTCCGCGATTTTATTTTATTATCTTTGGATTCGTAAAACAACCGAATCAAATAGTTAATATTTCACCATATTTTTAACAAGAAATAACTGTCAAAGCAAAATAACTCTTAATGCCAATTCGTTTAGTGTCAATATTGTTTGTTACAGGGACGGCATAAGACACCGCCGGGTAGCATTTGATCTCGCCGACGACGGCTTTGTTGAAGCCGCGCCAGCGCAATATGTACCAGGCGCTCAGAAATAGTCAGGATACGCGAGTGAGGAGAAATAATAGTGAAATGGACGGTGCTAGTGTGAGTGTGTAGGGGTGTGTAAGTGAGACGATAAAAGAACAATGACCTCAAATAGTGATGTGCCACATTTGTTACATGCTAAAATTATTACAGGTGATTAAAAACTAGATTTTTCTTAATTTTGAAAAGTGCTTTTTTTGGATTGAAAATTCGCACAGAGGATCTACATAAGGTACACTATTTTTCCATTTCGTGTTGATACCACCTTTCCGTTACACGTTGTATACATATAGATATAAACATAACATAGATTATCCTTGTTTTATGTAAACTAACAGTACACAACACGATACATTTTAATTTGCTCGATGAAAAAATATTCGAAACATGGCCCTTTTTGATGTTGTGCAAAAAGAATACCAATCTATTTTCAGGCCAAAAACCATTAACATTAATGGCACCTCTGTCGGCTTCAACCAATGGGCTACTCCAGGTATTTATAAAAGTAGAACGAGACTATACGAGTTACATGGTTTGAAAAAATACAGGTTTGATGCTCCTTTCCTAGAGTATGTAAAAAAATATTCAAAATTATTTAAAAAGATTTGCGCTTTTATAAACAAAATTTTTAAGCGATTCAATTAAACATTCTAATAATAAAGTAAAAACCACTTGGAAAATTATTAACAATGAAACGGGTAAGTCGGTTAAACAAGAAAATCAACTTGTTTGTTCGATAACAAATTAGTTAATAAGGCAGCTGACGTAGCTGAGGCATTTAATGAGTTTTTTGCCAATATACCTATAACTACGACTTGCTCCTTAAAGTCGTCCCCGTCTAAAGCTGAGAATCTTTTGAATAGTAGTGTGCCAAAATGCACTCGCATATTTAGCTTCGAACATGTAACGCCTAGTGATGTAATTAACGTCTTTAACACACTTAAATCTAAAACACTGGTGATTACTCGAGCATCTCAATTAAACTTTTAAGTAATATAATAGACATCGTAGCCCCCTATCTAGTTGTTACTTTTAATAAATGTGTTGATATAGGAACTTTTCCTGACCTCATGAAGAGTAGTAAAGTCATACCATTATTTAAATCTGGTAATAAAAATAACATTGGCTATTTCAGGCCTATTTCTATCTTACCGGCATTTAGCAAAATATTTGAAAAGTTAATACTTAAGCAGTTGCTAAAACATTTTAATTTAAATAGCCTCCTTCATAATAAACAATATGGCTTTACAAAATGACGGGCTTGGGTCTAGTATCGTTTGGCAGGAGTTTTGGGGTAAAAAGGGTTGAAGATGGTAGGGGTGGCTTCCCTGATTATAACGCTACCACTCTTATTACAAGGTAATGCGTATTTTTCGAGAAATTAATAATAAATGTTTCTAACCAACCCGCACTGAGCCCGCGTGGTGGATTACGGCTCACTACCTCTCATAGAGAGGATGCCTGTGTCCCAGCAGTGGGAACGTTATAGGCTGATTATGCTAACCTCAAATTAGATTACAGCGTAACGAAACGTTAAAATCGGCGATTGACAACCAAATCTGTACTAGTGTATTGTCTGTGGTGTAAAATGTCGTGCAAAATCGGTGAAACGGAACGTAAAAAAAAAAAAAAACGCTATTTGCGTCATTTGTTTACGTTCATTCCGTTTCTCCCAGAGTTGTGAGAAGTTAGTGTACCTCCACTTCAATAGGTCGACATTGTTCCAAAACCGAATCGGGGCACCCCGACTCCACGTAGTCTTTTGGCTCCTACCCCTAGAGTGTTTATAAAAATCCGGAGGCGCGGAGGGAGGGCAACCCCCGCCCGCCGTAACAAAGCATGCCTATCCTTTGTTACGCAAGGGCGAAGGGGTTGCACTTCCCGCAGCGCCGGAGACGTTGGAAAAGCGACATTTAAGTGTTTTGAGGTTAGGTTACAATAATTAGTTTTTCTCAAGAACGGTGCGTTACCTTTTCATGGGAGTGGTACCAGAGGGGACGGAGCACCCCCCTCCATCCCCCCCACCACTTCCCCAAACCCACCTCCTGCCAAACGATACTAAATTTTAACCAAATGACGTTCAACTACAGATGCGGGTGTTGCTCTGCTGAAACACATATTTAATGCATGGGAGAAGTCGCAAAATGCTATTGGAGTTTTCTGTGATCTCTCTAAAGCCTTTGATTGCGTGCACCATGACACGCTTTTGCGTAAACTACGTCATTACGGTGTCCAAAACGAAGCTCTCAACGTAATAAATTCTTATTTACACAATAGGTTCCAATGTGTAGATGTCGATGGTGTGATACCTTCCGGGCTTCCAGTTCAGTGAGGTGTTCCTCCAGGCTCAATAAAAGGTCTATTCTTGTTCTTAGTGTATATCAATGACTTACCATTCTAATTAAATGATATCTGTGACGTTGTACTGTTTGCAGATGATACCTCTCTTATTTTTAAAGTACACAGGAATAGACAATATTTTGACGACGTAAACCGTGCACTCTCAATGGTTACGGATTGGTTTACGTCAAATAACCTAGTTCTCAGTGTCAGATCAGTTCTATTATTAATGTAAATTTTGACGTTTAAAAGTGCCTCTTTATGGGCCTATTTGAAATAAATGCTTTGACTTTGACAGTTGATCATAAATTATTCTTGAGCAACCGGCAGTGAGTTCCTCATGCTCCCGTAGATGTCACTGCTTGCGATAGCGTCGGGGATCGGGTTGCCTCCTTCCCTCAAATATGGCGAGGCGGGCAATGGCTGATCTTTGCGTCATGCTCGTGAACGGGTGCTGCTTGTGGTGACTGGTCGTCTTGCTGTCTATGGTTTCGTTATTGTTAAAGTAATTGTTCTGCTAATTTATTTTACTTCGATGGTCCTTGTTTATCATTTGTGTGTACTTCAAAATTAATCCAATTATGCATATGTAAGGTGTCACGCCCTTTATGCCTGGAGGCTTTTATTTGTGTACTAAGTTATGTTGGTTTTTCATTGATTTTTATTGGTTTCTGTTTTGGATATTTTGGCGTGGATAGCTTACAAATGGCAGATAATTTAATCTGATTTTCTGTTTAATTTTTTTTTTAAACTTTGTATACCTTCCTAACTGAACAGACATCTGTGCTGGGGAGTTTGTTGCGCCACTTCTTCTTCCCAGCTAAAGCACTAGGAAGTGGTGAAGGGCGGGCGTTTTGGGGGACTGTCTTATGTAATTTTGACGTTCGAAAAGTGCTGACTCTCAGCCTAATTTGAATAAATGACTTTTGATTTTGATTTAAAAACCATTATTAATCTCATTTCCTAATTACAGCACAAAATAATATGAAACTTGCATGTACCATGATAAATTATATCTGTTGAGGGAATTTAACGACTGGATTTTTGAGTATAAAAGATTTTTTTGAATAAACACAAAAGTTGTAAATCGGACTGTTTAAAAGTTCGCTTTCCCTTACGTTGTTCAAAATTTTCGAATGAAAGAACAACACGTTAGATATGAAATTGCGACAGCTCAGAAAATTTGTCTCATAGTTTTATTATAAGTACCTAGTTTTAATTCACAAAATTGTTTTGGAAATCTGATTATTACTATGTGGTATGATGACGTTTAATTGTCATCTCAAAATAGTGTTACACATATCACAAGTTATTGTCGATAAAAGTATAGTCAACTGAGAGTCGTATATGTCATGGATGGATGGCGCCACAGTACAGCGGACAGCGCCATCTAACAATTTGATTCATAAATGAATGATCATGTGATCGGAAACGCAAGCGAGCCCTACCGCTTGGACACGATCGTCGGTGGAGGACTGGCGGAGAGACCGAATACGGTCGAGTTCGGACAGTCTTGGCAAACGCTCAGTACCAACGTACGTGTCTGTTTCCGTTGCACGTGTTCTTTTCGTTAGCCAGTGTATTAAAGATATTTTTAATTCGAATTATCTTTTCGTTCGAGTACCCACTACAGTGGCCACAATAAAATGTGTCGGATCGTGAAGAAGACCCGATGTTTCGCATCTCGGCCACCCCATCCGACATATATACATTTTAATATCGTTGTATATGAAGAAATTTAATAAAACACATTTTTTTAAGCTTTTTTAATCAGATTCATCCATACTCGTATTACTATATTTAATCAATCTCCATCGAAGTGTCTTCGTTACTATCGTATCCTACATAATTTCACTAAATATACAATGAGTCGGGTTATCGGTTGTATACTAATAATATAAATGACTTTCACCGTGGCAACAACAATCAAAATAAGAAAAAAATGCTGTTCCAAACAATACATACATACATCACATCACGCCTGTAATCCCAGAAGGGTTAGGCAGAGGTGTACCTATAGTATACCCACATTTCGTCAGTTAGGTTTAAGTCCCATGTAATAGGGGGCGAGCCTATTGCCATGTTCCAAATAAAAGTGCTATATTAACACGACCAAATAGAAAATCGTAATGATATTTCTCGAACAGCGGAGCTAGCAACATCCGTGATTCGTTTCAATCCATGATTTTATTACCAAATAACTTGTAGTGTCAAAGAAATTTTTGACATGTGCTTTTCCCTCAATATGTAAGTCGTTAACTCAAAAACTTCCTCGCACCAAATAAAAACTTGTCAAAATCTACGCATATTGAGGACATTTTTCAGTGTTTTAAATATAACTCTTTGTATGCACTCATACCTCAGGTTCATCAGTCTGCTGGTTGGTCTGTATGAGTATCTTGCCGATGCGTATGTCCTTACAGATGTCGCACACCGCTTGCTCCATGGTTTCACCCGCTCGTAAGATAGATACGCCGCAGATCTTCTCCACGTTGCATTTACGACCTTAAAATGATAGATGAGTCATAAAGATTATTTTAGGAGTAAAATCAAGATACGTCACTTGACATGCCTACACCAAACTTATTTTTAACAAGGGTAAACGCTGAAAGAAAACTTCGTGAGGAAAACGGCATGTCTTAGAATCAAAAATACATCTACCAATCCGCACAGGGTCTGCGTAGTAGATCACGCCTGTGTCCCAGCAGTGGGAACAACGTAGGGCGATTATGTTAGGATTATGTAGTTCGTGTAAGTACCTTTATAACCGAAGCCCTGCGGCGTGTCCACGATGTGGTCGGAGTACGGCAGCAGAGACAGCGCGAACTCTATGACCAGACGCATCAGTCTCTTGGAGTAGAAGATGAACTCGTCGCGAGGAGTGTCCTTGTTTCGGATGAATGTGTGGAGACCTTGCACCTGTAAAGTTACATAGTATGTTGAGCTTGAGTTTCGAGTATTTTTTGAATGCCGAAACCATAAGCGAATTACGAAACAAAGCTAAATTAAGTGTAATATAAGTGGAAATGGTATGTAATCATCTTGGATTCTGCAATAGTGCTATTCTGTGATCAGTAGTGCTATTCTGTCACCATCTCATCGTGAAAACTTAGGTGAAGTGAGCGTGGACTGAGCTGTCAGTGCCACTGATGCTAGGGATTGACCAAGACGGGGTGACACTGACAGCTCACTCCACGCCAGTCTTCACGGTGAGATTTTTACAGAACCGACATGCTGGTGAGTGAGGGGCCGCTTATGTTCACGCGAATGTTTTTGTGTTTCTACTTTTATAAAAGAAAACATGTTAATATCTTGTGCCTGACAACATTTCATCAAATCAATGACTTTTTATTTCAAGACTCACTCTTCAAATATATGTTGCTTAATTCAAGAATAATGTTTGTTCTTTGAAAGTTTTTCTGTACAGACATCTTCAAACATCAAAGGTCAATTTTGTTCCACAGATAAAAAAATAATATGACGATGATAATTAGACAGACCTAATCAAACATATTGAAGTCATGCAAAACTTGTAGTGAGTTATTTTTTTGTTTTTTTTGTTTTTTTAGGTATGGCATCTCGTAGTTGACATTGAGAGGTCGTGGCTACTTATCCGGACTATCCTGTGGCTGCCTTAAGCGGACTCAAAGCCTCCAGCCAGGGGCGTAAAACTACTTACATTACTAAGCGAACGCTCGCTAAGGGCACCCCCTGTGGGGTACGGACCTCGGCTTAGGGCGTCGCTGACGGGAGGACAGCAAGATGGGACAGGCTGGATCTGGATTATATTATTAATATCTGGGGAATTTAAAGCTACAGCCTCAGCTACGGCGCGGGCTGGCACTTCGTCGAGCAAGGGTCGGGGGGGACAGTTACGTCGGGGTCTTCGCGAGGAACCTCGGCGGCGAGGTCGGAATGTCGGTCTGTGTTTGTGCACTGTACTGATGGCCCTACTGCTCTCCTGAATGAGAGTTATGTGGTCATCGGGATCGGTGAGGACATGACTAATGGAGGAGGGAATATAGCTAGCGGCCTTGACAACCAGAGGGTTGCGGTGATTCGCGGCGGTCTCGAAGAAACGCTTTGAAATGCGTTTCATGAACTGGCGGATAGTGGGAATCTTGAGGTCAACGTGAAGGATCTCGTTGCGAACTACGGAGGAACTTGTTCTGGAGGGTCTGCATTCTACTGAAGCGATAGGGCTTGGTCTAGTGACTTACCTGAGGAGTTTCTTTAAGTACGAAGAGTGAGTCTGGCACGGGCTGCCCGATGTGTGCGATCGCCAGCTTTTCACGTACTTTGAAGCCGCGCTGTAACAAAACACATAAGTAAGGTTATTTAGCTTTATCTTCTATACTAATAATGAGGTTGAAGAGTGTTCTGTTTGGACTCTGATCTCTGTAACAACAAGTCCGATAAGAAAAGTTATTTTTGCATTTGTTAGATCAATAGGGATGATGACTAATATTAAAAAAAGTTCGAAAAATAATGTAATTTCAAACAAGGGCATAGTAACAATGACATTGTCGAAAAAATCGATGTAAATATGAAGAAGCTACACGCTTTAAAAGTTTTTGAAGGGGATCATTCCCATCCTTGTCGCGTGGTACGGACAATGTATGGCAATAGTATAGTTACATAGTCGTGATGTCACTTCTACGATAGTGCTGTCCTTGTCTAACACTTATTTTAAAACGTTTACATCTTGGTATTTTTTTAAGCTTTTACACGCTTTGTAATTTTATTTGCACTATTTGAAAAAAAAAATTAAGTAATAATAAAACAATTGTCATCATCCCTATACTTCAGGAAGGTTATGGGCTAATTAACATCAGGCTACAGCCTTTAGGAGCCGAGTAAAAAGAAAAAACTCTGAAAAACGATAAGCGAAAACGTAATAATAGCGCGGGCAGGCAATGCTACGGGATGCAGGGGGCTGGGAGAACAAGAAGTCTCACGTTGACGAAGTCGCGGGCAGAAATTAGTAGTAATATTAAAGTTGAAGAGTTTGTTTCTTTGAACACGCTACTCTCTGGAATCACAAGTCGGGTTATTTTTTTCTTTTTGAATTTGATAGGCTTATTCATCTGTAAGTGTGTGAGTGTGTCGTGTTGCAGTAACTCACCAGCTGCAGCTGCTTGTGCACGTGCTGCACGATGAGGTGTATGGCGACCTTGTTCTCCCCGCCGCGCGGCACGATGATGCCACGTCTGTAAGTGTGTGAGTGTGTCGTGTTGCAGTAACTCACCAGCTGCAGCTGCTTGTGCACGTGCTGCACGATGAGGTGTATGGCGACCTTGTTCTCCCCGCCGCGCGGCACGATGGTGTCACGTCTGTAAGTGTGTGAGTGTGTCGTGTTGCAGTAACTCACCAGCTGCAGCTGCTTGTGCACGTTCTGCACGATGAGGTGTATGGCGACCTTGTTCTCCCCGCCGCGCGGCACTATGGTGTCACGTCTGTAAGTGTGTGAGTGTGTCGTGTTGCAGTAACTCACCAGCTGCAGCTGCTTGTGCACGTGCTGCACGATGAGGTGTATGGCGACCTTGTTCTCCCCGCCGCGTGGCACGATGATGCCACGTCTGTAAGTGTGTGAGTGTGTCGTGTTGCAGTAACTCACCAGCTGCAGCTGCTTGTGCACGTGCTGCACGATGAGGTGTATGGCGACCTTGTTCTCCCCGCCGCGTGGCACGATGATGCCACGTCTGTAAGTGTGTGAGTGTGTCGTGTTGCAGTAACTCACCAGCTGCAGCTGCTTGTGCACGTGCTGCACGATGATGCCACGTCTGTAAGTGTGTTCGTGTTGCAGTAACTCACCAGCTGCAGCTGCTTGTGCACGTGCTGCACGATGAGGTGTATGGCGACCTTGTTCTCCCCGCCGCGTGGCACGATGATGCCACGTCTGTAAGTGTGTGAGTGTGTCGTGTTGCAGTAACTCACCAGCTGCAGCTGCTTGTGCACGTGCTGCACGATGAGGTGTATGGCGACCTTGTTCTCCCCGCCGCGCGGCACGATGGTGTCACGTCTGTAAGTGTGTGAGTGTGTCGTGTTGCAGTAACTCACCAGCTGCAGCTGCTTGTGCACGTGCTGCACGATGAGGTGTATGGCGACCTTGTTCTCCCCGCCGCGTGGCACGATGATGCCACGTCTGTAAGTGTGTGTGTGTCGTGTTGCAGTAACTCACCAGCTGCAGCTGCTTGTGCACGTGCTGCACGATGAGGTGTGTGGCGACCTTGTTCTCCCCGCCGAGCGGCACGATGATGCCACGTCTGTAAGTGTGTGAGTGTGCCGTGTTGCAGTAACTCACCAGCTGCAGCTGCTTGTGCACGTGCTGCACGATGAGGTGTATGGCGACCTTGTTCTCCCCGCCGCGCGGCACGATGATGCCACGTCTGTAAGTGTGTGAGTGTGTCGTGTTGCAGTAACTCACCAGCTGCAGCTGCTTGTGCACGTGCTGCACGATGAGGTGTATGGCGACCTTGTTCTCCCCGCCGCTCGGCACGATGGTGTCACGTCTGTAAGTGTGTGAGTGTGTCGTGTTGCAGTAACTCATCAGCTGCAGCTGCTTGTGCACGTGCTGCACGATGAGGTGTATGGCGACCTTGTTCTCCCCGCCGCGCGGCACGATGGTGTCACGTCTGTAAGTGTGTGAGTGTGTCGTGTTGCAGTAACTCACCAGCTGCAGCTGCTTGTGCACGTGCTGCACGATGAGGTGTATGGCGACCTTGTTCTCCCCGCCGCGCGGCACGATGGTGTCACGTCTGTAAGTGTGTGAGTGTGTCGTGTTGCAGTAACTCACCAGCTGCAGCTGCTTGTGCACGTGCTGCACGATGAGGTGTATGGCGACCTTGTTCTCCCCGCCGCGCGGCACGATGATGCCACGTCTGTAAGTGTGTGAGTGTGTCGTGTTGCAGTAACTCACCAGCTGCAGCTGCTTGTGCACGTGCTGCACGATGAGGTGTATGGCGACCTTGTTCTCCCCGCCGCGCGGCACGATGATGCCACGTCTGTAAGTGTGTGAGTGTGTCGTGTTGCAGTAACTCACCAGCTGCAGCTGCTTGTGCACGTGCTGCACGATGAGGTGTATGGCGACCTTGTTCTCCCCGCCGCGTGGCACGATGATGCCACGTCTGTAAGTGTGTGAGTGTGTCGTGTTGCAGTAACTCACCAGCTGCAGCTGCTTGTGCACGTGCTGCACGATGAGGTGTATGGCGACCTTGTTCTCCCCGCCGCGTGGCACGATGATGCCACGTCTGTAAGTGTGTGAGTGTGTCGTGTTGCAGTAACTCACCAGCTGCAGCTGCTTGTGCACGTGCTGCACGATGAGGTGTATGGCGACCTTGTTCTCCCCGCCGCGCGGCACGATGATGCCACGTCTGTAAGTGTGTGAGTGTGTCGTGTTGCAGTAACTCACCAGCTGCAGCTGCTTGTGCACGTGCTGCACGATGAGGTGTATGGCGACCTTGTTCTCCCCGCCGCGTGGCACGATGATGCCACGTGTGTAAGTGTGTGAGTGTGTCGTGTTGCAGTAACTCACCAGCTGCAGCTGCTTGTGCACGTGCTGCACGATGAGGTGTATGGCGACCTTGTTCTCCCCGCCGCTCGGCACGATGGTGTCACGTCTGTAAGTGTGTGAGTGTGTCGTGTTGCAGTAACTCATCAGCTGCAGCTGCTTGTGCACGTGCTGCACGATGAGGTGTATGGCGACCTTGTTCTCCCCGCCGCGCGGCACGATGGTGTCACGTCTGTAAGTGTGTGAGTGTGTCGTGTTGCAGTAACTCACCAGCTGCAGCTGCTTGTGCACGTGCTGCACGATGAGGTGTATGGCGACCTTGTTCTCCCCGCCGCGCGGCACGATGGTGTCACGTCTGTAAGTGTGTGAGTGTGTCGTGTTGCAGTAACTCACCAGCTGCAGCTGCTTGTGCACGTGCTGCACGATGAGGTGTATGGCGACCTTGTTCTCCCCGCCGCGCGGCACGATGATGCCACGTCTGTAAGTGTGTGAGTGTGTCGTGTTGCAGTAACTCACCAGCTGCAGCTGCTTGTGCACGTGCTGCACGATGAGGTGTATGGCGACCTTGTTCTCCCCGCCGCGCGGCACGATGATGCCACGTCTGTAAGTGTGTGAGTGTGTCGTGTTGCAGTAACTCACCAGCTGCAGCTGCTTGTGCACGTGCTGCACGATGAGGTGTATGGCGACCTTGTTCTCCCCGCCGCGTGGCACGATGATGCCACGTCTGTAAGTGTGTGAGTGTGTCGTGTTGCAGTAACTCACCAGCTGCAGCTGCTTGTGCACGTGCTGCACGATGAGGTGTATGGCGACCTTGTTCTCCCCGCCGCGTGGCACGATGATGCCACGTCTGTAAGTGTGTGAGTGTGTCGTGTTGCAGTAACTCACCAGCTGCAGCTGCTTGTGCACGTGCTGCACGATGAGGTGTATGGCGACCTTGTTCTCCCCGCCGCGTGGCACGATGATGCCACGTCTGTAAGTGTGTTCGTGTTGCAGTAACTCACCAGCTGCAGCTGCTTGTGCACGTGCTGCACGATGAGGTGTATGGCGACCTTGTTCTCCCCGCCGCGCGGCACGATGGTGTCACGTCTGTAAGTGTGTGAGTGTGTCGTGTTGCAGTAACTCACCAGCTGCAGCTGCTTGTGCACGTGCTGCACGATGAGGTGTATGGCGACCTTGTTCTCCCCGCCGCGCGGCACGATGATGCCACGTCTGTAAGTGTGTGAGTGTGTCGTGTTGCAGTAACTCACCAGCTGCAGCTGCTTGTGCACGTGCTGCACGATGAGGTGTATGGCGACCTTGTTCTCCCCGCCGCGCGGCACGATGATGCCACGTCTGTAAGTGTGTGAGTGTGTCGTGTTGCAGTAACTCACCAGCTGCAGCTGCTTGTGCACGTGCTGCACGATGAGGTGTATGGCGACCTTGTTCTCCCCGCCGCGTGGTACGATGATGCCACGTCTGTAAGTGTGTGAGTGTGTCGTGTTGCAGTAACTCACCAGCTGCAGCTGCTTGTGCACGTGCTGCACGATGAGGTGTGTGGCGACCTTGTTCTCCCCGCCGCGCGGCACGATGATGCCACGTCTGTAAGTGTGTGAGTGTGCCGTGTTGCAGTAACTCACCAGCTGCAGCTGCTTGTGCACGTGCTGCACGATGAGGTGTATGGCGACCTTGTTCTCCCCGCCGCGCGGCACGATGATGCCACGTCTGTAAGTGTGTGAGTGTGTCGTGTTGCAGTAACTCACCAGCTGCAGCTGCTTGTGCACGTGCTGCACGATGAGGTGTATGGCGACCTTGTTCTCCCCGCCGCGCGGCACGATGGTGTCACGTCTGTAAGTGTGTGAGTGTGTCGTGTTGCAGTAACTCACCAGCTGCAGCTGCTTGTGCACGTGCTGCACGATGAGGTGTATGGCGACCTTGTTCTCCCCGCCGCGCGGCACGATGGTGTCACGTCTGTAAGTGTGTGAGTGTGTCGTGTTGCAGTAACTCACCAGCTGCAGCTGCTTGTGCACGTGCTGCACGATGAGGTGTATGGCGACCTTGTTCTCCCCGCCGCGCGGCACGATGGTGTCACGTCTGTAAGTGTGTGAGTGTGTCGTGTTGCAGTAACTCACCAGCTGCAGCTGCTTGTGCACGTGCTGCACGATGAGGTGTATGGCGACCTTGTTCTCCCCGCCGCGCGGCACGATGGTGTCACGTCTGTAAGTGTGTGAGTGTGTCGTGTTGCAGTAACTCACCAGCTGCAGCTGCTTGTGCACGTGCTGCACGATGAGGTGTATGGCGACCTTGTTCTCCCCGCCGCGCGGCACGATGGTGTCACGTCTGTAAGTGTGTGAGTGTGTCGTGTTGCAGTAACTCACCAGCTGCAGCTGCTTGTGCACGTGCTGCACGATGAGGTGTATGGCGACCTTGTTCTCCCCGCCGCGCGGCACGATGGTGTCACGTCTGTAAGTGTGTGAGTGTGTCGTGTTGCAGTAACTCACCAGCTGCAGCTGCTTGTGCACGTGCTGCACGATGAGGTGTATGGCGACCTTGTTCTCCCCGCCGCGCGGCACGATGGTGTCACGTCTGTAAGTGTGTGAGTGTGTCGTGTTGCAGTAACTCACCAGCTGCAGCTGCTTGTGCACGTGCTGCACGATGAGGTGTATGGCGACCTTGTTCTCCCCGCCGCGCGGCACGATGGTGTCACGTCTGTAAGTGTGTGAGTGTGTCGTGTTGCAGTAACTCACCAGCTGCAGCTGCTTGTGCACGTGCTGCACGATGAGGTGTATGGCGACCTTGTTCTCCCCGCCGCGCGGCACGATGGTGTCACGTCTGTAAGTGTGTGAGTGTGTCGTGTTGCAGTAACTCACCAGCTGCAGCTGCTTGTGCACGTGCTGCACGATGAGGTGTATGGCGACCTTGTTCTCCCCGCCGCGCGGCACGATGGTGTCACGTCTGTAAGTGTGTGAGTGTGTCGTGTTGCAGTAACTCACCAGCTGCAGCTGCTTGTGCACGTGCTGCACGATGAGGTGTATGGCGACCTTGTTCTCCCCGCCGCGCGGCACGATGGTGTCACGTCTGTAAGTGTGTGAGTGTGTCGTGTTGCAGTAACTCACCAGCTGCAGCTGCTTGTGCACGTGCTGCACGATGAGGTGTATGGCGACCTTGTTCTCCCCGCCGCGCGGCACGATGGTGTCACGTCTGTAAGTGTGTGAGTGTGTCGTGTTGCAGTAACTCACCAGCTGCAGCTGCTTGTGCACGTGCTGCACGATGAGGTGTATGGCGACCTTGTTCTCCCCGCCGCGCGGCACGATGGTGTCACGTCTGTAAGTGTGTGAGTGTGTCGTGTTGCAGTAACTCACCAGCTGCAGCTGCTTGTGCACGTGCTGCACGATGAGGTGTATGGCGACCTTGTTCTCCCCGCCGCGCGGCACGATGATGTCGGCGTGCGCCATGCAGGGCGCGATGTAGCTCTGGTAGGCAGGCTTCACGTGCGTCATGTACTGCTTCAGCACGCCTTCCAGCTCGCGCCCGCGCTGTACTATGTCTCTGTGGACGACAAATTAAGAACATATTCATTTTAGTGATTTTTTATATATTTATAATGGTTACCTACGCTGCCATCTATGATTTTTTTCAAGACTTATCGAGTCGAAACCTCATGCCGAAGGGTTGGGCAGAGCTGTACCTAATAGTACTACCACATTTCTTACAGTTATGTTTAAATCTCATGGAATAAGGGGCGAGCCTATTGTCACCAACCGGGCGCGATTAGTCGGTAAATTAAAGCCTTGGGCCAAATTGAGGCGAATCCCAAGCGGGACGACGATTAAGAAGTCGCGCGGCTGTTCGCGCTAATTTGAACCCCTCCACTACATCCTAGTAAGTTAAAGAATATTTCAATACTTTCAAAACTATACATGAATCAATACTGTCGGCGACGAGACCCTATCTGGGCTCTAGGGCGCAAATAGTGCAAGGACCGCTTTGCACGCGCCCTCGCTACAACGTATCGAGTCATGAGTTAGAAATGTTTGTAACTAGAATCTAAAAGGACTTTGTTTATTTAATATTAATATATTTCTAATGAGTTCAATTAACTTACTTTTATTAAAGATGTGTCTATTTTGATCTAATAAGTCTGTGAAATTGAAAATTACAAGGTATTTTATGTAACGTAAGATTGTCATATACGTAACTTGAAAATGTGTTTTTTGTTTTTATAGATTTTTTGATTATTTCAGTTTTAATGTGTAGATTTATGTTTAAAACGGTAAATACAGTTGGATTTTAAAAATCGGACCACGCGTTCTTAAGACATTGGTAGATGTGAAAGTGAAAATGTACCCAACGGATTTTTTATTATGTAAAATATTATTATTTCATTTTATACTATTAAGGGACACATAAAAAAATGAATTGTAAAAGTCAATTAAAATAAAGGCTCCTAAGATTGCGGCTTAGTGAAAATTGCGAGCAAAATGGGCTCAAAAACGAACCTCTATGAGGTAAAAGTAGGAAGGTATAAAAGTCGTGCCACTTGGCGGTACGAATCCATCGGTCAGTGCCACCGCTGCCAGCTCTACGGACACGCACGTAATAAAAAATAAAGTAAAATAAGCATCAAAATTTGATCCAGCCTGTCCGATCTTGCTGTTCTCCCTCCAGCGACGCCCTAAGCCGAGGTTTAGCGAGCAGTCGCTTAGTAATGTAAGTGTTTCGCCCCTGGCTGGAGGCTTTGAGTTCGCTTAAGGCAGCCACAGGATAGTCCGGTTAAGTAGTCACGATAAGAAGAGAAAGTGCCTGACGGTGTTTCTAGACTTGGCTAAAGCATTCGACACGGTTTCAGTCCCACACTTATTGCACAAAATGGAAAATATGGGAGTAAGGGGTCTGAATGTCAACTACGAGAAGCCATTCACGAAAAAAAAAAACGGTACGAATCAGTCGCAGCACAGCCGTTGAAGAGGCAACAACAACAGGGAAGAAAAACCGAAATCTGCGGACAAGACTCAAGAGAAGAAAGCTGATTTCATTTCACCGCCTGCCTCCTCTATGCTGCCCGTCAATCCCCGAGGTCTTCGTGGGCTGTACCCACCCATACGCATTCAGAGGTTTATTAATATTCGACTCACATAGTAGGGAGCACATGTCAACAGTAGTGGGAGACTGTCCCAGGACGACTGGCTGCTGGACGCACCCCTCCCGTCCGCCACAAAAACGATTACGAAAGACGATTTGCAAAAAAATAACATAGGTGGAAAAATGAAGAAATTACCCACTTTTGATATTATTCTACCATTCTTGTCGGGCAAAACGATCCTTGTACTGAACGGCGCGAAGTTACTATGGCGTTCCTGTTGTGACTTCAGACAATAATAATGCTGTCTCTGTCTACCATCGACTTTAAAACGCATAGAACTTCGCACAACCGTTTTTTTTTACCATGACATAATATTTTTCTAGGATTCGAAAAAGCTAATTTAAAAAAAAAAAACAGTCAAATAGCCTTTTGACACCAGCGTATAACGCGAGCGAATTCCGCGTGTGATTCGCTTCAGTTTGGCCAGAGATTGAAAGTGGCAGAGTTACATCACATTCCGGTACTGTATAATATCTTTATGTACAAGCCGAGTCGATAGGCCTTCACATAGGCAAAAATTGCGTACCTCCATACAAACTTTTATCCCAGATTTTAACCCTTGTCTTGTATGTCAGTGAATGAATGAATTTAAGATTTTTATTAAGTAGATTACCAATATTTAAACATGTACTTATATCGACATTCATTAATTTTTTTATTTTCATTACATATTTGCCGGCAGAATGAACAAGGACTCTAACATTAATTGTAATACCTACAGCTACATTCTTTGAAAATAAATATATTATTTCTATTCTATTGCAATTTAATCACCCGTTACAAGACAGTTACAATAATTTCAATAAGGTTTTATCGTCATAAATTATTTATTGGGAACACCTGCATCGATAAAGCGTTTCGTTAATGCTAACCAACATTGTCAAATAGCCAATATGGCAGTAAGTTATTAATTATATTACTATGATAATTAAATCTTATTAATTTCAACCTGGTCCTCCAACTATCGAGCCATAGGACAATCTAGAGGCTAGAGAAAATCATACTAGTTGCTTACTGAATTGTTTAATTTGTTATTTTTACTTTACTCATTACTACTCACTCTTTGCTTATTTTAAATTATTTTTACCTATTTGTGGTACAGTTTTTTATTTTGGGTGCATCGTCTTCACATATAAAATATAATTACGGTGAAGGAAAACGTCGTGAGGAAACCGGCATGTCCTAGAACCAAAACTTCGAATTCATGTGACATCTACCAATCCGCACTGAGCCCGCGTGGTGGATTACGGCCCACTACCTCTCATAGAGAGAAGGCCTGTGTCCCAGCAGTGGGAACGTTATAGGTTGATTATGATGATGATGATGATGATGATACAAATTATTGTTGAAACATTTTAAAAGAGTAATAACGGTGGAGTTTCTTGCCCCTTCCTTTCCATACGAAACTACCTTTTGGAAGGGGCGCTTAAATCAATTCTATTTAAATGTAAATGATGACGTTCAGAAATGCCTTTTAGTGCCTATTTGAAATAAATGCTTGATTTTGATACCAAAAGGCTTTTCTTCCGATTTTTTTGTGGTCGAATCAAAACACAATGTTATTTTAGTTTAATGGAAACTCGGAACAACCTTTGATTTCAATTAGATTACTTAAAATGACATACTAGTTCTGTTCCACGCTGCGCACTTCTAAATCCTTATTTGCCTGTTCTATTGCTGATCCTAAACCAACTACTTCCAGTTTTTGACCCACATTTGTGAAATCCCATCGATCACGCGGCTTATTTGACCGAATAAAGCCTATATTTTTAGTACACAAGCCAAGTTCACCTCCTCAGTCTCCTAGCGAGTCGTATGTCCGCGTCGGTGTCCACGAACACCTTCATGTCCAGCATCTTTGTCACCTCTGCGTTGTAGAACGCCAGGATGCCCTCGAAGATGATGACGTTCGCGCCGTACATTGTTTTCTGTGGACAAGGCGAGCTGTGAACCTTTGTGGTTATTTTATGTGGGATAAAGAGTTCAGAGGTTTAGTAAGAAATGAGGTTTATTTCGGGCAGGCTGTAGGCCAACACCTAAACATACCAGCAGGGTATCGAAACTGTGAACTGTCAATGTATCAATAACAAAATAGATATGCAAGTCCTCTCCTTTGGACTAACAACATTGGTCCTGTGACTGCTGAGCATGGAGTCCTGCGTTCGATTCCCAGGTCGGTAGCAGTAGTAAGTATTATGGGTTATTCCATTAAGAATATCTAACCAGCAGCCCGGAGTCTTCATTCGAGCTCCGTTGAAAGCAATAAATAAGCTGATTCCTTATTAAATGGGACTTAAGCATAATTAGCGAAATCTGGGTTTACCACGTCTACTTTCCCCCTTCAGGAAATTTTAGCGTGATCTTAGATATGTAAGTTTCTGCTTTAATAACAATGTGGCGACTTCTGCACTGCCACATGCGAACTAGGCATCACACTGACGTCACGCAAGGACCTGCATCGCGCACGCACAATATGTCCTTCAACCTGTGTGGTTCTTTCCTCAAAATACCACTTCAGACACCAATCTACATTGTCTTCACATGATCTGACCAAGATTATGTCTGGACTCTAAAAGAGGCTGTGCCCTCAGTGTTTGTATCGGCCTTTCTTCTCAGAGTAGTCAGATAGGAAACGCCGATGTCATCTAGTTCTTAAAATATGATTGACGTGTAAAAGTGTACAAACCTACTTACAAAAATAAAGTCATTCATCAGAGTATACGCAACTACCATTATTATATACAACGTCCCGACATCAATCGTCGGGCACTTGCCCACCAGACACGACACCGTCTGGTCGGAGATTCCTCCCATTTCTGGAGGATGAGTGAACTTTACACCCTGTTCCTCATACCTCTATATCAACATACTGGGATATTCAATCCTTTTCCCACTATCCAAGATTGTGGGTTCCCTCACTGCTCCATGAGGAGCATCATTTCCAAGCTAGAAGTCACACATACTCACAGTCCTGTTCTCCCGGGAGTGTGTGACATAGTTGTAGATGGGCACCTCCACCTTCTTGCCCTCGCGCAGGCGCTGTATCACGGAGAGCAGCAGCTCGATGTCGAACGCGTCCGGGTGATCGAAGTTGTACTCGTTGCGCGTCGCCGCTTGGTGCTGTTTCTCGTTTAGTACCTGGGTTTTATATGTGGTGTTAATATTATAAGAATAGTAATATAATACCAGGTTATACCAGGGACAATAATACTTATTTAAATCAACCAACTTTATTTTTTTATTATTTTTTACGTTGAAATATAAAATAATTCTAATAACATATTTTTCTGAACTATAAAACTTTATATAAAAAGGATTGCACGAAACTTTTTAAAAGAAGGTCGACTCCTAGATGGCGTTGTAAAACTACAGTCTCTGGCAATAAGTGAGTCACCGATGCTGCCATCTGTTGAAAAATTGGACGAAGAAAAATTGCCAGCCAGACTTAGGGAGGTTTCATTTCTTTGTATGGGATTGGGTATCTGTACGTAGTGTTATATATAACTGTGCTATGGGGGATGAGCAATATTGCATTATGTTCGTATTCTTCTCCGCTTATTGTAAAAAGACAAGCCAAAAGGTTTGGGTATGGCAGATATTTACAGATTTAACTTATTTAAATGATTCTCATCACGCTATGCCTTTATGGGGCTAAACAGTAAATCCTAATCCTAACTAATGTTTTAGATGCGAAAGTAAGTTTGTTTGTGTCGCTTTCAAGACAAAACGGATGAACGGTATTGGATGGCATTTGGCACAAAGATAGAGCATGACATAGGCTACTTATCATCCTGGATCGCAGACGAAGTCGAAGAGAACAGCTAGTCATGACAAAACTTAACAGCTATTTAAGTAAACTTTCAACAAAGCACGGTTCGACGACTGTTTTGCAAACTAAAGTTCCATTCTCAACAATTTATTAATATTTATGTGCTTCTTTTTCTACATTTTGTTACACTATTAAATGATAGTTCGTAAAACGTACACAGAAAAACATACAGTTAATGCCTCTTCTGTCATATTTGGTTACAATAAAAATAAATCTCTGATTAGGTGACCGTTAATGAGAAATTCCTTGTGTTTACAATTTACTGTTATATTATTTTAGTGATAGCTGAGGAACCTTGTTCTTTTTGTGTTTTTTTTTCTACTTATATGAGAATTTCTACATCAAATAAATTCTTAATTATACAATGTCGGGACATTATTTAACAACTGCACACCAAGATTATTGTAATGCGTTTTCAGCCGTTCATAATGCAGTATCAACATGGAGTTTTCTCAAATATTTTCAATTTGTAATCTGCACTTTGTGCTATGTTTCCTACAAGTTCAGATTGCAATCCAAAAATATGAATACTACTAAAGACAAATGTGGAACAGCTCTTTGCTTTGCTCTTTCGGTAAATAAATTTCTTATGAAAGAATTGAATTGGATTTCCATAATTATAACATATGTTATTAGATACTTATGTTATAATGATATAATATTGTTAATATGTTTCGTTATTTTGTTGTTGTTGTTTGTTCTTGTAGTGTTGTTGTTGTGTTTTGTTATTGTTGTTACTATTGTATTTATTATTGGTATTATTTGATTTTGGCCGCGGCTCCGCCCGCGTGGTGGTTGGAAATCATCCGACGGAAACGTAATACTCGGATTAAATGTATCCTGTGCTAAATTTCATCCAAATCTGTTCAGGCGCTAGGCTGCTAGGGTGCTAGGGCGTGAAAAGGTAACTTTCGATAGTTTCTTTCGCTATTATAATATTAGAATAATAATATAGTATGGATATCACGTGAACAGTAAGAGCTGGGATAAAATCACACATTCTAAACTCCTTAATTTGGATTCCTTAGGCATTGGAAAGATGAAGCATACACATGATACATTGGAAGGATTGGAGGGAGGCACTTGTCCAGCTGCGGGATACTGCCGGCAGATATAAATGTATAATTCTACACAACAACCTATACTTATACACGGTGGCAAAGACAATGACGCACAACCTGCCATTATGGATTCAGTACATGATAATATTTTTATATTATGATTTTAAAAAAAATGCTGTTTCATACATGTTGACCGCGTAGGCGTTTCACTTTCCTTTCATGAAACAGCTGTTTATTTTGTTGATAACCTACGAAAAAAAAACTGCTCTAGGTCTAGAATCATGTTCTGAATTCATAGTTACAGTTTGCGGATTGATGTCCCTGCCACGCTGTATAAAATGTGGAGACAACAATACGACAATAAATGAAAACACTCGCAATACTAAACATAAGAGTATTTTTGAACTATCAAACAAATCCTAAACGCAAAATTTAAAAAGTGATTTTTTCAAACAAAATATAAATTGGTGATGGGCCGACTAATGGGATTTGCCAATCTTTGACTAGCTATAGTGCCTAAATTGTTGGATATATTTAATTGAGTTTTTGTACAGAAACTGGGAACATAAGATATACGAAGTTCGATTTATTTTTGTATCGTCGTCTCCACCATGTATAAAAACAGTGCACTCACTTTGTAGAACGAGTCCATACTGACTATAGTCACCCATGGTATGTTGAGAGATTCTATGATTTTGGCGGCGACGGTCGTCTTACCCGAAGCGCTGGCGCCGCAAATACCTTCAAATAAAACCACATTGTAACCACTGTGTTGAGGGGCTTGTGGCTAATACCTACAATAAAACCACATTGTAAGAACTGTGTTGAGAGGGCTGCGTGGCTAGTACATACAAATTAAACCACGTTGTAAGAACTGTGTTGAGAGGGCTGCGTGGCTAGTACATACAAATTAAACCACGTTGTAAGAACTGTGTTGAGAGGGCTGGGTGCCTAGTACCTACAAAAAAAACCACATTGTAACAACTGTGTTGAGAGGGCTGCGTGGCTAGTAGGTACATTCAAATAAAACTTAATTGTAACCACTGTGTTGGGCTAGTGGCTAATACCTTAAAATAAAACCACATTGTAATCACTGTCTACTGTTGCTAGGCATATACAAATAACGTCAATGAACTTGACGGTCACAGTTCCGCTCACATGAACTTACTTTAAGATCCTGGTTCTGATAACTGAATCTGCTGACTAATTTCATGTCATATTTATTGTAGGCAACAGTCTACTTTATACAGGGTGTCCCGTAAGTCGACCTCAAGCCGGAATCGGGGAATAGGTCATATGAATATCAGATGCAAAAGCCAAAGACTTTAGCGTCTATAGCGCTACAAGTTTCTATAGGCGCGTGGTCAAAATCGGAGCTAACGCCACCATCTTGTATTTATTTATTTATTTCACAAAACATTTGCACTAATTCGAGCGCCAAAAGATCTTTGTAGCAGTGTACTACTGGACTTGACTGGGCTACTTCAGGCAGGTCAGAAAGTCAGACTCACCAATAAGGAAGGGCTCGACCTCCTGCCCCCCGGTACAGTTGTACCAGGGCGGCCGGCCGGCTGTGTATATGGTCCGTCTGTCCGCGTGTAGTATGCTCTCTGCGGTGGTACGTTTGTTTGGCTGCGACATTGATGTGGTGCGCACGCGACGCGCTCGCGGAGACTTTAGGATGTTTGAACCTGAAGGAGAAAAGTATTTTTTTTTAAAAGATGTTTATCAAACTCTAACGCTCGGAGAACAAAGTGAAGGCTATATATAGCAGATTATTTTTAATGACATTGAGTAATACACTTCGCTTTATTGGTATAAGGTGCAAATTTGCACGGCTTCACAAAGTATCAAAAATATAATAGGTTTCGCTGAATTTTCTTTCAAGCAATGAAAACTGTCATATCTTCAGTTAGGTACATCTGACAAACAGTAAACAGATAAATTAACCGCGACGAAATTATTTAACGTAAGTAGGTATTTATCACTATTAGTGTTCTGTTGTGACAGCCGCGGCACTCATTAAATTACAGCACGAGTCGTAAAGTTGATGGGGATCAATTGCACTCAATGGCGCACCAAATAATATTATGTTAGTGCAGTCGTATCTTAAGAAATTGATACAAACGCTCAGACTGATTTCACTCAGACGATAAACGAGAATCATGACATTACAAATTAAAATACAGCAGCTGTAAATAATATACTCTTTTATAAACTTTTGTCTCAGTGAAAAAATACCCCAAATAACGATTACGCCAATTTCATTTCTGCTCTGTAGAATCACTTTATCTACGAAAAACAAGTGTCACTTAGCAGAGACCACACTAATGCTAAACAATTACAACTAAGCTTACACTGTTTTACACACTTTAATTTAGTTCTACCTACCTACCTACCTGGATCCTGAATCGGAGGAAAACCGCCAACTGAAATTTTATAACAACACACTTTGATAGACAACCTCTTGAAAGGAATTCTGAATAATATTAAGGCTCACGACGACGCACAAGTTTCACGCGACGACGCTTGTACTACCAAAAGCACATTGGTTCAGATTGCAAACTTTGTAATTGTCATATGAGCCACTGTGCTCTATCACTTATTCGTCCAGCAAGGTCTCACTTATACCTAACTTCGTGAATACCTCCATAGAAACAAGTTTTGTTGTCGGAAGAATAGACAACATGACATTTAATTAAAATAAATCTGTCATTTTGTCTATTGTTACGCGTGTTGACTGAGTCAGGGGGTGTACTCTCTCAGCACGAAATCTGTAAGTATTTTGGCCAAAGTGAAGGGCGTTTCCTACTCCGTATCACCCTCAGACATAAGATTAGTTCGGGGTCCGAACTAAGAATAAATTGGAACACGATTTGGCAGCTGTCCTTACTCCGATGTGTTTTTGTCCGTCCGAAAAGTTAACTAATCGGTAGTAGAGTTTATTCCGAAGTATAGAACTACTTACCGACGGGCCCGTATCTTCGTTGACGGACTTAGAGAGTAGGCTCCCAGGTTAGAGGCCTGAAATATATTTTTAGTTTAAATGATCGCATTCTCACTTCCTCACGTACCTCTATACTTCTTTAGAAAGTACAATACCGAAGTTTGTAACAATTTTATGTAACAATTTATTATTTATTTAAGGAGTGTCCGTAAAGTTTCTTGCCCGTTCTTCTACATAGGTACCTACTTCGCCAAAAATTCGAAGACATGTGACATCTACCAACCCGCACTGTGCCCGCGTGGTGGATTACGGCTCACTACCTCTCATAGAGAGGAGGCCTGTGTCCCAGCAGTGGGAACGTTATAGGCTGATTATGCAGCGGCTTAATAGCCAAAAATCACCTTCTCACTTACTTTTAGCGAGACCACAGCGTCCTTCTATCACAAATTCACAAAACAAGCTTTTATATTTTCCCGATATTAGCTCAGTTTCTGCTGTTGCTGAGTTCAAAAAAGTGTTCTCAAAAACAAAAAACACACTTTATAACACTCGCACTAAACTTTAACTAAAAGAACAACGTTTCTTTTCACGATTTTTAACATTTTACCAAATTTTATCAAGCACACGATGTATTCATGTCTTCAGTCAAAGAACTACTAATTCTTTTAATCACTCTGCGAGGTTATTGTTATGGTCGGTCAATGTCGCCCGATCAACTGAATTATTCGTGAAGGTTGTACCAAAGATTTCATTCGCTTACTGAGCGTTATATTTTTAGTTATGTGGAACCGTACTATTAAACAGTTTTTATGTAAGAAAATAATGAACTTGTTTATTTTTTTACTGTTACCATAAATTTTAATTGCACGTGTCACCGTGGACGCGTTTCTCAAATACCGTTTTTGTATAACACTATTTTCCTTATGCTAAATTAGGTCCCATGCCTGGTAAAGATACGACTGTAAGCACAATGTACCGAATTGTTTGAAGGTATTTAATTTTAAACTAACTTCTGTCTGCTGGTTCGCCCGCGTGGATGGCGGAAATGATCCCACAATAACGTGCTACCCGGTCAACAAGCCTATGTCCTTCCACAGGATGTCACCATCTCCTTCATCATTATTTAAAAGAGAGTCCATGGAGTTTCTTGCCCGTTCTTCTCCATAGACCCCTTGCCAATTCAAAAGTGCCTGTAATTAGTTTATTTGAAATAAATGCTTTGAGTTTGATTTCCTTGCAAAATTTTATCGAAATCGGTTAAGTGGTTAGAAATAGTGTAGATAAAAAATTTACATTTGCACGATTTGTGTAATGTTTTTAAGGTGTATGGTATTTAAAATGATAAATGTAACTGGTAAGTGATAATTTTAATTAATAACTAGAATAACCATTCCCGAACCCTCAAACTTAACCAAACTCTATATCCTTTAGTATTTTTAGCCCACCTTGATGTATCCTCCATTAATTTGATTTGCCCTCCCGCCGATTCGATAACATACTTCTCGGTGTTTTATGACACAATAACATTGCATCGATCACTTAAGGATTTATTCACAGTATCGATTACAATCATCCGTCAAATGTTGTTTAATGAAAACAATATTAGGACAAATAGAAACTATTATCAGTAAGCTCTGTTGGCTCTTGTGATACAGGAACTCTTAGAAGAAGAACCAGTGCTACAAAGATGTTTGTCTAGAGATAAAGAAAAACATGGACTATCCGAACATAAGTGCGACGACACAGCTTTTAGTTTCAGACTGGCTTCACAAAAGCTTATAACTTATAATAATGTCTTTGAGTCATTTCCACGAATTTTGTTTACTTAAAACAGCTCCATGCATGGTTGTCTCCCCCACATTAGTAAAACCACACCGATATCAGAATACTTTAACAGCAACCGCTCTCGTAGAATTCAGAACTCGGGAACCTTTTCTGTTTGCACGTTCAACTGATTTATCCGTCGTCGCCTAGACATACGTGCATTTACACGCTCCTTCAAAGTTCGCACAAGTTTTTTGTAAGTAACCAAAATGTGACTTGCGAAAATGGGACCAAGTTGGTCACGTCAAGTCACGTGTTCTCAGCTCCGTGCAAGAAAACGTGAATGAAAACATAAGTACCTAGGATTCTTACCGTGCGGCGATTGTTTACGAAAACGTTAAATATTATAGCTTGTGGGAGATACTAGCGGAACGCATTTGTAATTGTATGGAAATATACACGTTGTAGGTTGTAGATATTTGTGTTCTATTCTTCTTGCTTCGTTGGTTTAGTGGTCGCAAGCGCTTCTGCCGAGTATGAGGTAATGGGTTCGATTACCAGGTCGGGCAATGTGTTTTTGGGTTCATCAGGAGTTTCTCAGTAGCATCCCAGAGTCTGGATTTGTGCCTGGTTGATGGCAATAGGCATGGGACTTAAAGATAACTGGCGAAATGTGGGTGTATTACAGGTAGACCTCTACCTAACCCCCCGGAGATTACAGGCGTGATGTTATGTTATTTTGTGCCTTTTTTAAACAAATGTCAATGAATTAAATTACCAGTTATTCTAATATCAAAAGATGCATCCCGCAAACTATGTATATTTAAGTACATATTATGATGTCTTTTGCTGTTGCATAACTTATACATAATTACTTGACTTGGCATAACGTACGTCAATCGATCCTAAATATTTACACAGCATTTAGATAAATAAACAAGTATTGCACTTGTACGTGTCGAGTCTATTATTCACCATGGAGCTATGTTCAATATTCCATCATACTCGTACCTATGCAATAAATAACAAGCAATGAACCTAGATTTTAATCTGTGAACATCACTGTTCACAGATTCAAATCTAGGTTCATCAGGAAGAAATAGCCAGACTAGACCAACATATTCCCTTGCGCACGTATGGGAGTGGCGCGAGGAGGCAAAACGCCGGGGTGTAACTCCGCTGCCGCGAGAAATCACGGTACAGCGGAAAGAGCTCCGGCGGGATCTCACGGCGACATGGAGGGTGCGATTGTCGCAACCCAGTGCTGGGCATGCCACAATAGCGGCGGTAAGTCCCCTCTTTGAGGAGTGGTTGGAGAGGCGCCACGGCGTCCTCACCTTCCGCCTGACACATGTCCTCACCGGACACGGTTGTTTCGGGAGGTTCCTGTTTCGCATAAGGCGGGAGGAAACGCCCGGGTGTCACCATTGTGTGGATGGCCCGGAGGACACGGTGGAGCATACGGTGGAGGTCTGTCCAGCTTGGGCGGAGCACCGCAGTGTGCTCCGCCCAAGCTGAGCCGATCGGCTCAGCTTGGGCGGAGCGATCGGCGGCGGCGATCTCTCGCGTCCGGCCCTGGTTCAGGCCATGGTACGGAGCGAGAGGGAATGGAAAGCCGTACCTCCTTCTGCGAAGCAGTATGCTCGCGAAGGAGGAGGCTGAGCGCGTGAGGGAGAGCCTTGCGCCCTCACGCCCCCACTAGCCGCTGCAGGAGACGTCCTGGGCGTCGGGAGTCGCCTGCAGATTCCCGGCCACCGTAGGCGCGGGCTTGCGGACGGCGAGCAACGGGTAGCTCGCCGTCCGGTAAGGACCAGGCCCGGGTCGACGGCGCGTTGTGTTCCACGCGCGCCTCAAAGAGATGTCAGCACAAAGTGACGGGGTCCGATAGGGCCAACGCCTCAGGGTCGCGGGTTATTCTAAAGAGAAAACCGTGGCCCTGGCACAGGCAACTGAAGGAACACGTGTGGGTTTTAATCAGTAAAAGTCTGACACACCCTCCCGCTCCACCCACAGCGGGAGAAGTCATTTGATGATTTCCCACCCAAGAAAAAAAAAAAAAAACAACATATTAACCAGTTAGCTGCTGAACTGCAGGGAGTGGGCAGTGATAGTGCAACAAGATTGGCAGACAAAAGATGAGAATGGCATTAATGGGTGCACAACTAAGCTGAGGATACATCTACCGATGAAAATCGGACAACATATTGGATTATTGTTTAGGAAACTGACCGCTAAGTAGCAGGATAAAAAACACCATAACCTATTCACGGTACAGTACCTAACTACGTCATAATGGGATTGCGGTCAATTAGTGTCATGTCTTAATTAGGTTCAGCCACTCAGAAACCTTCGTTCGTTATTCTACATTTTGCTTTTGTCGCGAATATTTTATTATAGAAACTCCAGACCGAATTTTGGCCATGGCGTCCAATTTCAGCGGTCGACTTCAGCAGCATCACTAGTTGTAAATGTTTACATGTATAATAAACCATTTTCATGTTTACATATACAGTATTATAGTGCACAAGTATGTGTGCGCAGACGCACTATTGCACTCTGTCTTCCCTCACTCTCATAGTTCGGGACGGCACTTCGACACGACTGGAGAGAGAGATCAGGCGTAGGACCAACGGCTTAACGTGCTTTTACGAGGCACGGGGTATCACATCGTTAACTTACAAGCTTCAGGCTGCTAGGTAAAGTGTTATTGGGGTTTTCCATTAGGAAAGTCACAGGACTTTCCTAATGGAAAACCCCAATAACACTTTGGCCGAACTGGGAATCAAAGCCAGCACCCCACGTTTGAAAGCACGAGACCAACGTGGCAGATGTTTTATGCTAAGACTATGTAATAAGATAATCCTCGTAGAAAATCCCATGACTAGATGGGTGGGCAGATACCTTGCATTCATGATTTATCAATTAAAGTGTGTTAACTACTTGTGACTTGTTTAACACACACTTCAATGATATATGTTAGATCAACAATGTGAATTCTAAACGTTGTGGCTTGTGATAATTTAGCTGAATGTGCTTCATTCATGAGTTTTTTTTTTGGAAGGGAGATATGGATGAAATAATTAATGGAGTGGACTATGTATATATTTTATGCGGTTAGGGTTACTTCCTTCCTTACGTGTGCGGTTCTACATATAACATGTTTTTATCTACACAGGAATTATGGAATACATTGTGATGCAATTGAATATATATTTTTTAAACTTTATAGTATCAAATAAAGATTTGCACAAGTATTAAGTATTACACGTTACATAGGGATGTAGGGAGGTAAACAACAGTCCATTTACAGTTATTATACATCGGACAGCAGCAAGCAGCAACCCAATAGCAATCTTTTTTCAATAAATTTAGAGATCATTATGAATTTGACAGACTTGTCAATGGTAGCAACCGAACATCAACCTTATTGCGACGGCAATAAAGATACTAGGATTTTGACAGTGATGCAAACTCAGAGGTAAAACAACACTGAACGGACTGTTGAGTGCTACAAGGACTTTTCGGCGCCTTGTTGTTGGTAATTATTTGTGAAATTTTCACAGAAATTTTATAGACAAACAAAGATGGCGGCGTTAGTTCCGATTTTTGCCACATGCCAAAAAGAACCTTGCGACGTTGTAATAAAGTATTCATTTAATTATTTAAATAGTGGTACTACAAAACACAAGCATCATGTCATATTACAAGAAGCCCATGCAGGTCAGATTGTGTGGTCTAACACCATGTTCATATTGACTCGTGTTACGTGTGCAAAAGTACAAACCCATGGATCAAGTTCAGTCAGGTGAGAGTCACAATCAAATTTAAACTGTATTCGATGGGCATAAGGTTTATTATTGCTGTTAAAGTTTAAGTAACAATGCTTGACCTTTACTGTTTATGAGTCA
This sequence comes from Dasypolia templi, assembly GCA_963555695.1. NCBI lineage: Eukaryota > Metazoa > Arthropoda > Insecta > Lepidoptera > Noctuidae > Dasypolia > Dasypolia templi. Next base: position 2,576,540 of record OY743151.1, on the reverse strand, counting down.
TTGCATTAATGTATGTGCCATAATATTTATAAACTTTCTTATTGTTTTATTTTATTTGATGCGAGTTTGTACATGTCGTAATGAAGACAGCAGGTGTGTTGTTACATGCATAACTTGCGAGTAATGCAAATTTTTGCTCTTATATTCAAAGTCTGGTCTTCATACCTTGTCATAATTGTATATTCCTAACTAATATTAAAAATGCGAAAGTAAGTTTGTTAGCTTGTTACGCTTTCACGACAAAACGGCTGAACGGATTTGGATGAAATTTGGCACACAAATAGAGCATGACAACAACACACTTAAAGTAGACTACTTTTGGTGTGTTTTTTCGACGAGCTGGGATGCACTCTGTTGGATTCTCAACGCTCGGCTTAACACCAAGAGTAAAAAATGCAGTGCGCGCCGAGCGGTGCCTTTGTGTCGCGCTGTGGCGTCGCGCCTGTTTGTGCGAGCCTTAAATCGAACGTATATGATCACGCACTGGATTTTTGACGCGCAAACGTGGGCTAATTTCCAACCTATAAGCGGGCGAAGTCGTGGCTAAGTAATACGTAAGTACGTTTTTATTTATTTAAAATAAGTTTAACTACATTGATTCCTAGGTACATAATTATGTGGCAATATGAATTCCATGCGCCAAGATTTCTAGATCTCAAATAGGTATGTAGGCGCGATAATTGCTCCTAAATTCTTAATATTTCAGACAGAGGCCGGTAACAGTAGGTAAGATATGAAAACAAAAGTTTCCAGGCCATGACTGTTCAAATTCGACTATTTCTAGTCGAAGGTCATGACTTTTACCCCACCACGAGTAAACAAATAAAAATCTATTTTTCTAGAGCATTATCCTTTCTGCAAAGTGTTCCGGCGACTGACCCCACGTCCGCGAACGTCATAGGTTGTTGCCTCGTTCTACGTTAGCTTAGATTTAATTATAGATGCGATGTGGATCAGCTGATAATCATCGTGCATCATGCGTCAACGTCATAATAATGGATTATCGGTATTTATTAGGGGAGGTGGGCGAAAATGATTCGAGACTTTTCCTTAAGACGTAAAATTTCAGAAATTATGTTATTTATAGGGTCAAGTAAAAGAACTGGCGAAAATTCACAAAAGCCCATCGCGTTTGTGAAGTTTCGTCAGAAACTATCGATATTTAATACATAAACATACATCCATAAACTAAACAGTAATTCCCAACAGTAACGCCTTCTTCCCATGGGGGTAGGCAGAAACTACAGAACACCACCTGCTATTATCCTTACACGCTTACGCTCCGCCGGTTGCGAGTACTATGCACCTGACCTTTCTGAAGAACATTACCAATAAATTCCTTATAGGGCGTCTCCTCCTGGCGTTTCCACTGACATCTGCCTTGTAAATTACCTTTTGTTAGTCGCTTTTCAATCATTCTCGATATTTAATCTATACATTCATATTTACAAATTAAAGTCAGTTTTCGTGTCTGCCTGCGTTCTTCTAAACTACGCCACGGATTTTGATGCGGTTTTCACCATCATGTAAGTAGAGAATTTATTCCGAAAAGTTTATGTGTATTCATTAATATTAAACTTATATACTTCATACACGTCTTTTAATAAAGAAATTTCGATCGCGAAGCAGGGGCGGGTCGCCACTAGCCCGCGATCCCAGCCGTTTTCTGACACCGAAAATCCCCGGGATCCGGGGTTTGCCACAAACAGCACCCTAATTGCGTAACACATTTTCGTAAACGACTAATCTGTTTGATTTTGACAGTTCAACAACATTCAATGCGATGTTTACATTGTTGAGCAGATTTTTTTATCCAACTTATGAAGCAATGGATAAGCAATCTGTTTCAAAACGATTCAGATTCGAATTGATTGTGTATTACGCAATTAGGGTACAGGTCTAGTTTGCACTCCGTAGTCCGTTGCGCCTTGAACTTGCCTAAATATAATCAGCTAGATATAATGCTGTGAAAAAGCATAGATCTATTGTCTATTCCTCCAACCAGTGTAGAACCTGAACGAGCGTTTTCAGCTGCTGCTTATGTTGGCAATAAACTACGAAGCAGGCTTGGAAGTCCAACCTTGAATGCATTGATGTTTCTACTATTGCATTTTCAAAATTCTAAATATGTTTTTTTTTGTCTTTTTATTATTCATTATTTCTTAAAGAGTATAGTATCTTTGTTTACTTTTTTCTTTTCTTACTATAATGTGATTTGTGTTGTGCAATAAAATTTAAAATGTGTTTAAAGAAATTACTCGTTTTTTACATTTGAGACCAATTAGAAACTACTTAGTCTAATTCCGGGATAGCCCCGGGATCCCGGGATTACGCATCAAGAATCCCGTAATCCCGGGATCGAAAACATGCTTGGGATTGAATTCTCTAGTCGCTAGTCATGATTAAGGCGCTCCCCCGACCAAAACCTTGCGGTAGTGCGTTATTCAGAGGCTATTAACTTTAAAAGAGTTTTAAACACACATTATTAACATTTTAAAGCACATTATTAATGTTCAATGTCTAATCATCACATTGCACTTTCTTAATTGTTTTTATGTGTAGATAAATGTATGTATGTGTTTAATGAATTTGTATATGGTACACCACTGACTACCTGCAGTATTGTCTCTCCTTCTCCCTGTAATCCATCCAAAGGTTGTCTGTAAAATATCGCTTTTAGCGATAAGACCGCCCATTGTGTCACCCAATGTAAAATTTATGAGGTGTACATAATAAAGAGTATTCTACCAAACTATCTGCATGTGCTTCTTGACTGTAACAATCCATTCGTATCAATGTAATGTACATTTTCACTATATGGTAATACCACCCATGGACTCCACGAGACAGGCTCGACCTAGTGAGGAGTTCATAAGCAAAATGCTTCCTTCGCGTCTTATGTATTACTGTTTATTTTTATTTTGAATCTATCCAAGCTACATTTTAATGTAGACTATAAGGAAAATGTATAGCACTGTTTTTGGAAAATTATCATTATTATTATCATTATCTATCTATGTGTTATAAAATCTCCTTGTTAAAAAGTGACTAAATTCATCGATTGAATGCATCTAGAGCTAAAGGTGCCGTTCTAATAATTTGAGGATTACACTAATGAATAGATGATTTAAACATCTAAATAATCCACGTTTTATTTTATTTAAAAAGTTCGCCATTCTCTTTTTTTTTTTATTATTTAAAAAAGCGATTACTGTGAAAGAGGTGTGCGCATAGAGCGAGACAGAGCAAGACTTAGCGGTGGGACGGAGAAGGACAAAACACTCAAGGTCGTTTGACGGGGGATCGCCTCAAAACAAACAAAACCCTATAAACTTCCCAAACTAGGGCAGATGAATCGTTTTTGAATTAGTTGCACGATCTTTCGCAATCCGAGATACCTAACTGCCATAAAAAGAGTGCCAATATTTATTTTATTACGTAAGGCGATTGTCTTCTCCCATAATATTCAGGTTGGTGCAGTTAAACGATGACGCAATCGACCAGTTGCACAGAAGGCCAAACGTGCGATGCACTTAATAAGGCTCGAATTACGTACGAAAACAATTTGACCCCGACTGACCTAGAGTCAGTAAATTCTATGTCTACTTAAGATCCGTGTCTCGACTTGAGGCTACAACTTCTCCGCCTTTTTGCTCACCTAGAGGCAGCCAATTATATCTAAGGATCTGTGCCAGTTTCGGCATGAGGGACACCACATTTTCGCATATTCCCGAGTCTCCCTTTAATAACTCATCCAGAGGCACTCAATTTTATCTATGTATCGGTTTTAGTCTCGAATTGAGAAAATAATGACACCTCTTCACGAGGCTGCCTTTAATTAAGTCACAGACTTGTAAAAAGGATGATGTTACCTGTGGAAGGGGGCCTGTAGGGCCTCACGTTGGGGACGGTGGTTGGGGAGGCGGGCGCCCGCGTCTCGTATTCATCATCATCTAGGAACACCTGCTCGCTCAGCTCCAGTGCCAGTTCTGTGTCACTGGAAATGTTATAACACTTTAGATGGTGGTTTACATTGATGATGTTAAAAGCGGACGTCTTGCTCATGGGTATCAACACTATCAGCCCCTAGGCCAGGGCTAGAAAAAGGCCTGTTTAGGCTCGCTTTCGTCTCGCAGTCTCGGGAGACTTGCTTCGTTTTGCGGATCCGGTCTTTGTCGTGTAGTCCAAGCTAACAGGCTGATATAATGATGAATGGTAAGCAAATGGGTAAGAAACAAGTCCCAAATTTCTTGACCATGACCTAAGACGGTGGTAAGAATAAGATGGTAAGAACGGTGGCTCTAATGTGACCTTTGGCACACCTTAGGTGCCAAAGGTCACATTAGAGCCACCGTTTCACCGCCTGTCTTATGTAGGTTATAGTAGATGACATTGATATATGGTGCGGTTCATGCGGTTTCCACCTTAACTAGTGTCTACAGTGCAAGTTTACGAGAAAATTAACAAGACGAACAACACACAATCCTATATTTAAAAACAAATCATGCAAATGATAATGATTGTTTAAAAAGTTCAGTGACATTGACAGAGATATTATAATAATCAAATACTAATATGATTAGTTTGTGCCGGCTAACTTACTCTACAAATAATAGGAAAAGATAATTCAGTTATCTCGAGTATTGCATAATGAGGAGATAACGCCTAATCTAATTAATTAAGTAATAAGTACCTAAGTCATTATTAATCGTAATTGCTGCAGGCTGGAATAACAAAATAGCGGGAGCATAAGACTTTCTATATTTTTGTGCCCGCATTTCGTGAAGTAAAAATAGATGGGGGGGGGATGACTGCATAGTCTCTCTAATTTCTTGTCCCCATGTGGGCAAAGTGTCCGCATTTCGTGAAGTAAGAATAGGGGGCATAACTGCATAAGTCTCTCTATTTTCTTATCCCCCATGTTGGAAATGTGACCCCATTTCGTGAAGTAAAATAGGGGGGGCATAACTGCATCAGTCTCTCTATTTTCTTGTCCCCCATGTGGGAAATGTGACCCCATTTCGTGAAGTAAAATAGGGGGGGCATAACTGCATAAGTCTCTCTATTTTCTTGTCGCCCATGTGGGCAATGTGACGCCATTTCGTGAAGTAAAATAGGGGGGCATAACTGCATAAGTCTCTCTATTTTCTTGTCTCCCATGTGGGCAATGTGACCCCATTTCGTGAAGTAAAATAGGGGCGGCATATCTGCATGTCTTTCTATTTTCTTGTCTCCCATGTGGGCAATGTGACCCCATTTCGTGAAGTAAAATAGGGGGGGGGGCATAACTGGATAAGTCTCTCTATTTTCTTGTCTCCCATATGGGCAATGTGACCCCATTTCGTGAAGTAAAATAGGGGCGGCATATCTGCATAAGTCTCTCTATTTTCTTGTCTCCCATGTGGGCAATGTGACACCATTTCGTGAAGTAAAATAGGGGCGGCATATCTGCATAAGTCTCTCTATTTTCTTGTCTCCCATGTGGGCAATGTGACCCAATTTCGTGATGTAAAATAGGGGGGACATAACTGCATAAGTCTCTCTATTTTCTTGTCCCCCATGTGGGCAATGTGCCCGCATTTCGTGAAGTAAAAATCATTAGGGATGGCTTAAAGTCTAACGGGATGCTACTGAATACTAGTATTTTATCTGATCTTCACAATCCAGTTACAGGTTAATACAATACCCCTTGGTATGTGTTGTAAGACTGTGTAATGGTTGTTGGACTTTTGGGCTCCTGACTACCTGTAAACGATTGTCAAAGATCTACGAGACGGTTTAACAAGGTAATGTTATTTGTTAACGGCCGAACCCAATAACCTAAAATATATTTCTACTGGTGATAGACAGTATAATTCTATGGCATTATTGGGGCGTTAAAACCAGAGATTGATAGGTTTTTCTATCTCCAGTACGCCAAAACTGGAGACAGATACGTTGTTGTGTTCGACCGTTACACTATTAAGAAAATGAAAAGACCCGCGCGTGGCAATTTTTTTTTTTGATTAATCACAGCTGTCGTAGACTAAAACTTGCTTTTACTTACATAACAAACCATGGAATTGCACGCTAAACAAACATTTATCGACTAGTGCAAACTGATGTATCAGTCAGCTAGCTGTAATCGCTGTTATCATCAGTGATGGTAAAGCCACGTAAACTGTGTTATCTATCGTCGGAATTATGCGCGATAACATTTGAAAATCGAGAGGTGTGTCTCGTGTCTATATCATCGCTTAATGGACTTACGTAAAAATGAAAACAAAAACCTATCGAAAATGCGATAACAATGTGAAAAATGTTTCTGTTTCTTCCACGAACCTCCTTAACCAACTTAAAAAAAGTTTTAAGTACAAAACATCCTTAACCAACTTAAAAAAAGTTTTAAGTTGGTTAAGGATGTTTTGTACTTTTGCATATCGAAAGGTATCTCTCGAGTTATACTTGTTTACAAAGAAAGAAGACTAAATTAGTGAGAGGGAGATAGAGACAAAGTAGCACATGTATACATTACATGGTTCAGTTTACCTGCTGCATCACAATATCAACTTTCAACTCATATTTGATTAAGTGTGAAAGAAGTCAATAAACTACAGTCCACACGGCCAAGAAAAATAAAACTGTCAGTATTTATAGATATACCCGCAACACAGATAATATAATACTACGTACACATACCCAATCCCACACGAAGAAATGAAACGTCCCTAAGTCTGGCTATTGAGCTGGCAATTTTTCTTCGTCCAATTTTTCAACAGATGGCAGCATCAGACAAATTATAATTTGTTCGAGTTGAGACCCCATGCCCGCAATGAGGAAAATACAATGACACTGAAAATCACTTATTTGGCTTACTGCCAAACAGTTCCACTTGATTTACGGGAAAGTCCATTCATAAAATTATTGTTGTTTTCTTACAATGACTGACTATCAAATATGTATGTATTACTTTCTCGGAACACATAAAACAACAGTAGAATATGCCTATTTGTAGGTCATACAAGCCATCAACTACCTAATAGGTACATTTAATATTTATGGTGAGAAAGAATCCCAAGAAATTTATATGGGATAGCTGTCTTCCCCTATTTATCTATGTCTACTGTAAGATTTACCAGCTCATACTGTTTTATTAATTCCCCAGACTATGAAATATGTAGTTCAATTATAGTTCCGAAACAAGAACAAGGTTTTTTCCCATCAAACGAGGTCGAAATGGGATTTATGTCCTGATATACGGTAAACTATGTTGGTAAAACAATTGTTTTATTAGGTGTAGAAGTGCAATTAATGTGGTTACTCACTGCAACAACAAGGAGTTATTAGGAGATTTAGGCCCTATGATCCGGCGGTCGAGCCGAAGCCTACTGAAGTAGTTGTCGCAAGTGGTTTCACTCGCGCATTTTGGTAGATATAAACATAGTATTTATTTTAATAATTTAAAGACTCAGCGAATTGTGCTTAACTATGTTGTACTCCCGTTTCATTTTTAAAGATGAAAACAAAAGTTACGTTAGTTTAGTAGCGATGAGATGGATTAAATTACGAAAAGGAGTAACTTTGGGATTTTTTTCCATCAAAATCAAAATTATTCTAATCGTGTTATTGAAAGCGTTTTTTATATTACCCCCTGGATACAAAAAAAACTAGAAAGCGTGGTCTCTGTCGCATCAAAGCGCTTTATATAGAAGACGTACAGCTTCTGGGAAATAGTTTATTTTAAGATAAAACGTTTATTAATTACACTATTAATGACTGGTATAATAAGCAAGTAAATTATTTGCATCAGCTGTAAAAAAGTAATAATTATGGACTTTGTAATTCACATCAATAAAAAAGCGAATTTGAAGATACTGAAAACAAATAGGCAAGTACTTAATTATTGTATGGGCCTACCTCTCACAAAGGTCCTAAGGGCAATTACAATTGCATTTATCACCGACAATGTTGTTATTGCAGTATATATTTTAGCAGTGTATTAATACTTATAGCACACAGCACAGGAAGAAACAGTGGTGTAAAAACAATATATCCTTTTACTCCTTTTAGTATTAAATTCTTCTCAACACTAGGGCTCATATTACAGAACCTCACTCAAAATTCAAGTATAACTTAAAACCTAGTTTAAAGCAGATTGGTTGAAATTAGTTTTAAGCATTGTTTGAGTGAGACATCATCAAATGACTTTTCCCACTCTGAGTGGAGCGGAAGGGCGTGTGACTTTTACTGACTAAACCCACCCGTGTTCCTTCAGTTGCCAAGGTCACGGTATCTCTTTCGAACAACCCGCAACCCTGGCATTCATCTGCCCTATCGGACCCTGTCAATTACTGCTGACATCTCTTGTTTGTCAGTAATACTAACCATAGGCTTGTATTAGGCCTATGGTTAGTATTGCTGGCACAGTTTAAAGAACTCATGTTTCAAAACCTATAAAAACAATTCTATCCCAAACAAATAATCATGAAATATTTATATGCTGTTGCATAATTTGGCATTTAAGTGTATTCATGAGACTGTTGTAGACTAAGTTGAGCAGCTTTTTCGTGGTCCCAAAATTGTTTATAGCAATTTGGAGTCTAATATGTACTCCTATCAATAATCATTATCACAAAAGACTAAATAACAGATAATATTTATAATTTTATGAATCAATTGATAATATTTAATTCAATTGAAAAGGATTTTGTTATTGTTTTAATCTCTGTATACCTGTATGCAAAATAGCGCATTGACGTGGAGCCAACCAGCCCATATACCCTAATCTCTTTTTACGATAAATATTTACATGAAATACAATTTTGCATACAATAGAATAATATCTATGACGAGGAAAGGCCCGCTATCGTTTAACCTGAAATAACCTTTGACTAAGTTTAGTACATTTGGAAATATGTAAATGCTTTTTAAATAGTACACCAAAGAAATAATTATTGCAAAAAGTATGGAGTCAGATTATTTAAATAAGACCTTTATTTAAATAATTTAATAGCCTCAATGCCTTGCAACCTCATTTTGTTTAAGGAAACCTTTCTTGAAAGTTGTGTCGGACTTCATAATGAAAAATATGTCTTGACAACTTATTTAGCAAGAAGTTAAAAATAAAGTTGTGTATTACTGAAGTTGCTTCTCTGTTTCCCCCAGTGCTGTGATATTTACATCTTTATCAGTTCATAATTAATATGTTAATGATACTGTTACTTTAGTTGTTATTTATTTACCTTTGTTTGGTTGGAAGTTTATAGGTATCAGCACAATCATGTTTTAGTTACTGGTATCTGTTATTTGATACCTACCTAGTAGTATCATGAAAACAATATAATGTTGTTTTTCAATTAAACTCCTATCATTTGTCTGTAAGAAAAACAGTAAAATATGTCCTGGAAATCAGAAGCCAAAGATAAAGGAACTAGATTTTACTAAAGTAATAATAATTATAAATAATAATTTCTAGGCCAGGTTGATCTGAGACAATTATTTAAACAACATATCCAGTTGAATTAATAATAGGTACTTAGGTTTTAATTGAGTAAAGGTCACAGACTTGTCTAAATAACAATAGCAGATTATTTAATTTTTTGATCAAGGTTATTTAGTCTTTATATGTTTTACTATTGCCAATTTAAAAATCAAGTTATTTTATGTCTCATTCTCATTCAGATTAGTTTTATCAACCTAAAACTCAGATAATATAAATGTAATAATTATGTTTTACTGACTTATCACATAATGAAGGTCATTGCCAGTGTTTATATTTTTTGTTTAGTCAAGATTAGTCAACAGACATACCTACTCGAAATGTCACAGTCATGTGTGCATGTGCTATCACTACATAATAAGCTGTTGAATGTTGATCACAGCATGTGGGCAGGTAGCACTCCTGTGCAAAAGCAACATAATAATAACACAGTTCTAAGCACTAATAACATAAAATGCGTGTGTTCACTGCACAGAAGCCGGCGGCTAGTCACACAGACGTCCTAACATCGTATTGACAGAATATCTTACGGGTTTGGGAAGATCAATGAACCTGTCTCCATATCTTGATATTGCCGAGTCTTCGCGCTAGACGGTGTGTTTGGGCACGTTCAGTGCCGACCACGTGTTTCCACGACGCGATTATTCAGCGAGAAGCGAGCTGCCAATGAACTAAATGATTTTCTAAAAATATCACAATGCGTGCAGAGGTTATAATGCAACGTTGCTTCCACGAATTATGATGTTTTATGTTTGGCACAAAAACGCGGCACGCGAAAACACCTCGTAGGCTGCTCGATGACTAAGCCAACACTGAAAACGATTCTTCAACAGCGCATTTTTTTATTACACGGGCCAGCTGTTTAAATAAACATTTCAGAAGGTTAACACACTCGCTTTACCTATCGGAACTGGCAGAGCTGGGCGTTTCAAATTTATTCAGCTTCCCAGCCATCACTGTGGGTAGCTTGATATGATAATTGTATTGTAAAAACTGTTAATTTGGTAAAATAAAATTGACGACTTGTATGCACACGAAAGTAGATAAACTGACGTTAGCCTGTTCAGAAACTACGTCATCACATCTCCAATGCGTCATGCGTCGTCTTGTAAAAATTTTAATCAATAAAAAAAAATGACATGGTTTCAAAAATTTGAACATTTTATAAATTATATGTACTGAATTGTTATACATGCATGTCGTTCTATTACTTTGAACTCGAATACATTTCTATTTTCACTCTGATCGCCATCAAAGTGTTATTCGTTTCCGAACGCACATTGCGTTCCATTACATGCGCGAGAAATGTTCGGTTAAAATAAAAGTTCAATCAATAGAAATAAACAGCTTAGATTTTTGGTTTTCTGATAATCAAATTAAACTTTAAAGTTATAATCTGTTAATTTTACCTTTTTATTATTACTTATTATTTCCATTGTTTTTTCTTACTGGTAAGGGTGAAATACGAATCTTTTGTTTCGTAAATTAGATTTTCACATAACATCAAGCCTGTAATCCCAGAAGGGTTAGGTAGAGGTGTACCTGTAGTACTCCCGAATTTCGCTAGTTATGCATATGTCCCATGTTATAGGGTGCGAGCCTATTACCATCAACCCGGCACAAATCCAGACTCCGGGCTGCTACTGAGAAATTCTAGATAGAAAAACCCAATAACAATTTGAACGACCTGGGAATCGGACCTCATGTTCAGCAGTAGCTCTTGCGACTAGACCAACGAGGCAGCCAATTGGATTAGAATTTAGAATATAAAGTTATGATAAGGGGAAGCGCCAGGGTAGCCCGCGAAAGATAAACAAATTGAATGAAATAGTCATTCAATGGGATAAAGGAACTTAGAGCGTTATATTGATGATTATAATGATTTTCATTCTGTAAATACATACCATACCTACTGCGGTCGCGAATCATATTTTGTTCAACATGCATCCCAACACTGGTGCTGATTCTCTTGTACACCGAACTAAATTAACTAAACTAACACTACAATTCCTTACTTTTGAGAGAGTCTTAAAGCTATTCTGCAAAAAAAAACCTCTAAAATTAAAAGTTATTTTGACGCAAGTAAAACCGAATTTGACAATCGCGAGTCAACATGTTTTTTTTTCTTTTGGCTTCGCTATGTGAATTTTTGTGTGCATGGGGCCAGCCTCGACGTGTTTTAAATAAATTGAAGTTTTTACTTTTTCTATGGAAAATATAAAAATATAATACCTACCTACATGTTGAGACTTAGGGGGGGTCGAAATTTTCGTTATTTTTGCGATAGGACACACCGTTTTCGAAATATAAGCAAAAGAAAAGAAAAAAAAATTACAGTACTGTTTTTGCACGTCTGAAATCGAGGCGTTGTGTTGGTGTAAATTTTAGTTGACGACAACAAATTTTTATTCCACACCTTTTTAATCGCGATTAAAAATAGTCAGATTCATGTTCAGATTTAGTTAGACAAACAAATTTTTAGGTGAAATACGTCAAATTCAGAATAGCAAAATTGCCATTTTCATCATTAATATCATCTCAATATTATCTTAGTGCTGTCAAACTAAAATGAATGGGAAATCTTCGTTCGACAGGATTAAACCAAATTTTAGTGGTAGAGCAATTTGAGACAACATAATCAATACTAATGACCTGCAAATTGCTCTCAGTAGCACCCAGACGGACAATTCTCGTACTTTGAACGTTCGCATTCCAATCAGTCTGTCAAAAATACCTAGAATTAACATAAATTTTTGACATTGACTGTCGCCGAGATGAGATTGAGAATAGATTTAGAACGTTTTCAAATGGAGTCTGGATTTGTACCCGTACACATGTAGCAAAATAACCAAAAAAAATTTTACTTCAACGCCATCTAGCGGGCAAATGGCCACGAGCAGACAGTATGTTTCAACTACTGGGACATAACATAACTGGAGAAATGCGAGTGTAATACCTATACATTTCTGTCTAGTCTTGGGAGAATACAGCCGTGTTGACTGACGGAAAGTTGTTTTTTTTTGCAGCTGGCTTAATGGTACCAAAAATCAACGCCTGTTGGAATCAAAGCCACTGTGTCGTATGTTTTGCTATTATTTCTTGGAAGGCGTATCATAATTCAATAATCCTTTATAAAGTGTGTCCCTGGCTAAAGTGCACAAATGAAATTGGGTGAAACTAGACAATAATAAATCGCCAAAACAATTGAAAATAAATCTAAATAAAGTTTCGTAAAATTTGAATGTAAGTATTTAAATTACAAAATTTCGTTATAGAGACGTGTTTTTTACTTGATGACTTTGTAGTTGACATGCAACAATGATAGCAGCCGTCGTTGTTTTTTATTTTAGCTAAATTTACTAACGTAATAAGAAGTTATGATGTTTTATTACAAGGGGACTGAACTTTACTTCGCGGAATTAGGATAAATAAAATACCGGATACCTTGATAGTAAACTCAAAAAAACACATACATTTGTTATCTAATATATAAAATTCAATTCTCGTGTCACAGTTTTCGTTGCCATACTCCTCCGAAACGGCTTGACCGATTTTGATGAAATTTTGTGTGCATATCGGGTAGGTCTGAGAATCGGCCAACATCTATTTTTCAAAAAAAAAAAAAAAAAAAAAAATTTTTTTTTTGCAAAACAACGTTTGCGGGGTCAGCTAATCAGTATATATAATCGTCGGAATCTCTTAACATAGCAATCAACCGATCACCATAGTTTCGGCCTACCTCCCCCCCATTAATACTTCGGAGAACTTCCAACTCCTTACTGAAGATCTTTCTGTCCTTTTTAGCCTGAGTGACTCCGTTATCATAGCGGGTGATCTCAACGCCAAACATCCCTCCTGGAATAGCACCAGGACCTCTTCTAGAGGGAGACACTTGTTCAACCTCTCCTCCTCTCAGAATTTCGATGTCATCGCGCCGATGACTCCCACTCATTTTCCCCCCGATCCCAATCACACCGCCGATGTACTCGACGTGGCGCTCCTACAGAACGTCAACCTACGGTTGGACTCTATAGAAGTGGTACAAGAGCTCGCTTCCGATCACCGTCCAGTAGTCATGAAACTGGTCCCCCGCATAGGTCTGCCCGATTCCACCCAACCCCTTCCCAACAAAGTGGTAACGGACTGGAGGAGAGTAAGCGATCGCTTAAAATCCACCACGTCCCCCCACTTGGACCCAATCCCCGATCATTTTGACTCTATCGCTGACACGACGGCCGCGATCGACTCATTCACGGCTCACGTACAATCAGTCCTGAACGATTGTTCAAGGGAAATTCCAGCGACGGATGACCGTCGCTGGAAGTTGCCGGACGATGTACGCGAACTGTTGAATGAGAAGAACGCGGCTGTCCGTGCCTACAGCAACTTCCCCTGCGACGCAAACAAAGCCCATATGCGTTACTTACAGCGTACTGTAAGAACACGCATAGAGGAGCTGCGTACCGCCGGCTGGGACAAGATGTTGAGCGAACTAGAGCCCACCCACCTAGCCTTCTGGCAACTCCAGAGGAAGCTCAGATCCGGAGAAATAGTCTCCATGCCCCCCCTGATCCGTCCCGACAAGACCATCGCCTTCGATGATGTCGACAAGGCTGAGCTTCTAGCCGACACTCTAGAAGTCCAATGCTCGCCTAGCTCTCAACCAGTAGACCAAGCTCACCTCACTGAGGTCGACGCTGAAGTCGAACATAGAGCCTCCCTCCCTCCCGTCGAAGACCCAGAGTATCCACTGCCCCCAGTCACGCCCGACGAAGTGCACGACCTCATCAAAGGTCTTAAGGCTCGTAAAGCCCCCGGCTCAGATGGAATCACCAATAGGGTATTCCAACTTTTCCCTGCCCACCTGATAATGCTACTGACCACCATCTTCAATGGTGCTCTGAGCAACAACATCTTCCCGCAGGCATTCAAAGAAGCCACCGTCATCGGTATCCCGAAGCTCGGCAAGCCAAAGTCAGAGCCTAGTAGTTACCGCCCCATCAGTCTGCTCAATGTCCTCGGCAAAATCTATGAGAGGCTTATTTATAAGCGCCTCAGAGACTACGCCGAGACAAAGGGCCTCATCCCCAACGAACAGTTTGGTTTTAGAACCCAACACTCGTGCGTACAACAGGTCCACCGTATAGTCGAACACATCAACTTCGGTTTCCAACGAGGTTTGATGACCGGTGCTGTTTTCTTCGACATAGCGAAAGCGTTCGACAAAGTCTGGCACAACGGCTTATTATATAAGCTGTACCAACTCGGTGTGCCAGATCGTCTCGTGCTCATCTTACGGGACTTTTTGTCGAATCGCACCTTCCGTTATCGCATCGAAGGAGCGCTATCCTCCCCCCACCCTATTCGCGCAGGAGTCCCTCAGGGCTCCGTGATCTCTCCCCTAGCATTCACGCTTTTCACCAGCGACATGCCCAAGTGCAGCAAGGCACAGCTGGCTCTGTTCGCAGACGACACGGCCATTTACTACACCGGCCGCGACCCAGACTCGATATCTCGCATTCTCCAAACCCAAGTCAACAAGCTTGGCGCCTGGTTTAGGAAATGGAGAATCGAAGTAAATCCCGACAAAAGTCAAGCGGTTCTATTCTCGAAGCCGCGTCATACCCCCTGCCCCCCTCGACCGATCACCATGTTCGGCAAGCCGATCCCCTGGGAGAAGCGAGCCAAATATCTTGGTGTAGTTCTCGACGAACACCTTTCGTTTTCAGAGCACATTAAGGCGGCTCGTTCGCGCGCCGCCTTCGCTCTAGGTAGACTCCACTTCGTCCTCAACGCACGTAGCAAATTGTCACTTAAGTGCAAATTGCGTATCTACACAGCGTGCATCCGTCCGATCATGACCTATGCCAGTGCAGTCTTCGCACACGCCAAGCCCGTTCGCTTCCATAGAATGCAGACCCTCCAGAACAAGTTCCTCCGTAGGATAACAGGCTCCCCCTGGTACGTTCGCAACGAGATCCTTCACGTTGACCTCAAAATTCCCACTATCCGTCAGTTCATGAAACGCATTTCAAAGCGTTTCTTCGAGACCGCCGCGAATCACCGCAACCCTCTTGTTGTGAAAGCCGCTAGTTATATTCCCTCCTCCATTAGTCAAGTCCGCCGTCCCAAGCATGTCCTCACCGATCCCGATGACCACATAACTCTCATTCAGGAGAGCAGTAGGGCCACCAGTACAGTGCACAAACACAGACCGACATTCCGACCTCGCCGCCGAGGTTCCTCGCGAAGATCCCGACGTAATTGTCCCCCCCGACCCTTGCTCGACGAAGTGCCAGCCCGCGCCGTAGCTGAGCCTGTAGCTTTAAATTCCCCGATTAATAATAATCAACCAAACTTGATCCAGCCTGTCCCATCTTGCTGTCCTCCCGTCAGCGACGCCCTAAGCCGAGGTCCGTACCCCACAGGGGGTGCCCTTAGCGAGCGTTCGCTTAATAATATAAGTAGTATTACGCCCCTGGCTGGAGGCTTTGAGTCCACTTAAGGCAGCCACAGGATAGTCCGGTTAAGTAGTCACGACCTCTCAAGGGCAACTACGAGATGCCATACAAAAAAAAAAAAAAAAAAAAAAAAAAAAAAAAAAAAAAAAAAAAAAAAAAAAAAACTTAACATAGCAATTCAGTAATATGACGTGAAAGAACAACGCCATCTAGTTTCAAAATATAGAACTAAATTTACGAACAGGGACTTTAATAGGAAATAAAAAGCTAAATAATCGGTAATACTTACCTAGTACGTTTTTTTTTTAATTTCTTCGCAATTTTTCCAGGGACAAACTGTATAGTAAGTATAAGTACCTAGTCGATCACATTACCTGTAGTTCGTTGATCCTATCGGAAAGTCAAAGGTTGTAAATAAATATTAGTCCGGTCAATTTAGAAATTCGAAGCTACATAAATTCTTACCAAGCTGAAAATCAGTAAGATTGTTTAAAATATAATTAAAATTTGAAAGTTCCCCATCTTTCCCCTGTATAATTATTAGTAATAAGTTTCAAATTAAACAGGATCACAACTGACCCGTGGAATAGGCCTACTGGGGAAACCACGTTAAAAAAACGCGCTAAGTACACTACCTAATAGGTGGCGTGGAAACGTGTGCATATTATGACGATTACAACTTTTTGAATCGTTATATCTCAAAAACGGTGGCTCGTAGGAAAAGAAGTATTGACACAATTTATGATCTACAATTTTTGTCTGAGGTATTTTTATGATAAAACTTACCGTTTTACTGAAAATCGCGAGAAACTCATTTTTTTTAACTTTGACCTTGAATAAAAAAAAAACCTTAGGAGACAGATGGGGAACTTTTAAATTATATTTTTAATTAAATTTTAAACAATCTTACTGATTTTCAGCTTGGTGGGAATGTATGTAGCTTTACTCATATTTTTTGGTCAAATTGACCGGACTATAAACTCATTTAATGTTTTGCCACGCGTGGATGGCAGAAGGTGGTGTGGTAAGGTCGACCGTACTTCGGTAGTAACATTTCAACTACGACAACCTAACATAACTGAACAAAGACGCTGTCAATGTCAAAGTACCATCATAATTTTACCATGGATGTGCAGTTGACTGTACTACTACCTACATCTAACAAATACAAGTAAGTTAGTTTATTTCTCTCCGTTGCTGGCATGGCGTCGAGAAAATCTTCAATTTGGCCCGGATTTGAGGTAATCCTTTCTGATGGAGTAGCTCGCGACTATTCTTTAGATTGTTTTCTAAAATGGAAATAATAGTTTTATTTTGGTTACCTTTGTGTGAATCAAGTTGTTCGAATACCACTTTTTCATTTGAAATAAGCTGGTAACAGTGTGAACTAGTTTTTAGAAACATTACTACCTATAAATAGATACTGAGGTATGGACAACACGCAGCCTGTGGCGGCCTTAGCCAGTCGAAATCGAATGCACGATCTGTGGCGCAGTCGTCTTGTCGCTCAGCCACTGAACTAATCTAATCGTCCACTACGCCGTTATTATTATTTTGTTGTTTTATAACATTCTTGATTGTAAACAAAATGTTCGCAACATAATTTTATGAATCCACGTGTGGTTGATGATTGCCAAATTTCCCTCACATTTTCACAAACAATAAAATTATTCAACGAAATCTGCATTACAGATTCGTCCCACTATACGGACGCATAACATAAAACAAGTAAATCCCGTCTCTTTTCCCCCAACTCCCAAAAATCCCCTAATTGAAGAGTAATGGCCAAAAAAAATGTCATTTAAACAACATTTTGCCCGCGGACTGTTGCAAAACGATTGCAGGGAGCGTTTTTAATAAGCTTGTCTATGGCCCTTACCGTTGGTTATCGATTTTTTGTAACGTTACTTTATTGTTTTAAAAGATATTAAACTTTGTTGATTGGCTGTGTGCGTGATGGGGAAATCTAATACGAAGGTTTTTTTGGAAGTTAGTAATTTAATTTTATAGGATTAACTTTTGTCTTAAAAGGGAGCACTTTTTGAAAATAATGATGTTTTCCTGCTTATTTTTCGTCTCTGTTTACTGACTAATAATTATGTAGGTAGGTACCTACCCATTTCTATTTGTTTTAAGGTTTATGATGTTTCTATGGCGAAATGTGGGTGTACTATAGGTACACCTCTGCCCAACCCTTCGGGGAAACAAGGCGTGATGTAATGTTATGATGTTTCTATGAATTTATTGTATTCTTGAATAAACTAATCACCTTGGTTGAATGGTAGGTTTGTAGGCATGTTGTAATGAAATATGAGACTTAAACAACATCTAACTAATAGTAAATATAATGTTATTTTACTTAAAATATAATCAATATCGTAGTAAAGATTATAGGTTTAATTAAGTGAGTGGAGCCAGTCTGGCGACAGTCTTGCAAGCAATTAGCCAAAACTTTCCCCATTTACATGTTATGGGTAAAGTTCGGCGAGGTGGCAACCCCAGCCCCTGTAAGAATTCCAAATTTGAATTGAATTCTTTTTTAATTTCAAACAGTCTGCGTGGTTTGGGACGGAGTTTTGTGTTACTTTTTTAAACTTTCAGCGGAATGAATTAGGCGCGGATATTTGTTTTTTTATTTTTAATGTAAGATTTAAAACTCTCTTCTGTTTTAAATTGCATCAAAAACAAGGGAGTAAGTTTACCAAATGGTGGTGTTTCATCAGTTTTCTACTGGTTGGGGGCTGCGAACTCGTTGTTTTTCTATGGAACCATGAATGTACAATGAAAGGAAAGAGGGACAAACATCGAAAAGATGTATTGTTGACTTCTTTCTCTAAGACATCAGAAAACCGTCTTAATGAAATCAGAAAGATGTCATTAAGAGGGTAAAAAAGGGTCCCCAAAGTCAACCCTAAATCTGCCGCCCTAGGCTTCAGCCTTCTCAGCCTACTGGTAAATCCGCCACTGACGGTATAAGACATTAAGATGTCAAAAACGCTCTGTATTTGGACACCACATTCTTATCAAACCAAAGCTTTAGCAATTTAAACGGGGAGCGATATATTTTTAAACTTTCTTCACCGAACTTTTTACAAAGATTAGAAGGAAACTCACTACACTAACTAAACTAACTCGTGTGAACTCTAGCAGCTCCGCTATACAGGTGTAGTAAACTTGAGGATGGATCGCAGGTCGGCATCCAGTTCGCGCTATAAACATGTCGGGCTGATTCCTAGTCATTGTTGAACTTCTTCCAGCTCTGGGCTAACTTGCTTTAAACTTGGAAGTAGTTGGGATGGTGAATAAGGTGAGTTTCTACTGGCTTGGATTTGTATGATGAAGCAAAATTTTAGTAGCGATTTGAAGATCTTTACAGATACTAGCTTTTGCCCGCGGCTTCGCCCGCGTGGAAGTCGGAAATTATCCCACGGAAACATACTAACGGCATAAAAAGTATCCTATATTTAGTTAATCCAGCTTATAAACTCATGTACTTATTATAAAAATAAAATAAAAAAACTCTTAACTCACTAATAAAGTTTCTAATAATATCATTCGATCATAATTCGAAAGACGAGTGCTTTATTTTGTTAATTTTTAACCAACAACGGTATCTTACACGTTCTTCATTTGATTATTAAGTTCTATGCTATTACAGTGCACTTTTGTAAGTGACGGATCCACAATACTCACCATAAACTGTATGTCATTTTTGTTTGTGTATGTTTAAATGAGAGTAAGTCGTTGAAGTGTCATATCAATAAGTAAATAAGATAATTGTCATGTGGTTGCTTACTGGGCTTTGGCTGTTGATTGATTCCCCATTCCAGTTGTTTTCGTCAAGCAATGAGAATGTATTATTATAAATCTCAACATTTAACATGAGGTCATGACGCGTAATTACTTTAACTACCATCCATCCAGGATCCCGGACTTTGAAGACAATTTCACCTTAACGTTTTAGTTAAAAAGAGTTTAGCAAAGGATACCCTAGTTATAACATTAATTGGAAAACGTCTTGATTCAAGGTATTCATCCGTATTTGCAGATACAATGAAATACACCATATTCCTACCTACCTCCTTCAAACCTTAAGCTTGCAGAGTAAGCAAACTGAAGTGGCTGTAGGCTGGCCATGTTTGTCGAAGGATTGATGACCGGTGGAGCAGACGGGTCCTAGAGTGGTGACCGCGTAACGGCAAGCCTAGTGCGGGATGTCCTCAAGGTGGCTCAGAGGGATAAACTGGATGCCGAAGGAGTAGGACATGATGATGTGGCGCAGCCTGAAAGAGGCCTATATCCAGCAGTGTACTGCGATTGGCTGAATTGATTCATTCATTGATGCCACATTCGGTTATTTAGATGGTGGTGAATACGCTGCATGCCACCATATAAAAATCTCAAAACTGTCTTGTTTTACTTACCCCTGTGTTGCGCATCTTACGCATCCTTATGTTGTACACAAGTTGTACGTGTATTAGTGTTCCGTTGGTTAACATTCTATTGTGTGTTGACTAGCACGGAGTTAGTGTACCTACGTGTAAGACAATTAGTTTGGCAGATCATTCGTGATGTTAAGGGTATCGTATTACTAACGAATTACTGTGTAGGGCTTGCCAGAATCAAATTAATGGCGTGGGTAGAAAGTCAATTGTTTTGTTACGTTATTGAATGAACTTAACTAATTACTTACATGATATTATGATGACAACAAGCAACAAGCTGAAATATGTATTTTTAGGGTTTCGTATCTCAAAAAGAAAAACGGAACCCTTATAGAGTCACTTCGTTGTCCCTCTGTCTGTCTGACGTCTGTCTGTCTGTATGTCAGTCGGTCAAGACCCTTTTTCTCAGGAACGCGTGGAGGTATTAAGGTGATTTAATTTCAAATACGTAAGTCTACGGTCCCTCTAAAAAATCAAGTTTCTAAGTCAACGTAATAAAAAATTGGACGATATATGCGAAATATTTTGATACTAGCAAATAAATCAAAACAACCTTTACGGTACCTAGGATTTTTAAGTTTGGCAAGAAGCAAGGTCTCACAGCACAAGTAAAGGAAAAAGTCCGGTAATCGTTAATTTGTAGATTTAACACATTTTTTTTTAAACTTACATTTGCAGTTGGAAAACTGACCGTGACGTATGTCGATGAAACATGTTCTCCCATACAAAACATGTTTTTCAAGTACAATGTTAAGTTTGTTCTTGGGATAAATTCATCTCAACGACGGAACCCTTCATTGTGCGTGGTCCTACACGAAAGTGGCCGGTATTTTTCTTTGCCTTGTATTTATGTACTATATATATACCCTTCAACTCAGCCGATTGCAGTCCACTGCTGGACATAGGCCTCCCCCAGACTGCCCGCAACATCCTGTCCTTCGCCTATGAACCCAATTAAGAAAAAAGTGTTGTTGTTTAAAACAAAACTCTGTAGGTAAGTACCTACCAAACCAGAAGTGAAAAAAAGATCTCCATAAAATCAAAACCCGCGAATGACTCCCTCGTCGTAATTTCGTAATACTGGAGTTTTTCAATTCGCCATTTTGACTTTTTACAACTCTGATTCGGCGGCGTCGGCTGAGTGGAACGGAACGCACCAAGAATGTTAAATAAAACCTATTTGCTTGAAACTTTTGGCGTGGCGAACTTTATAGGATATTGGAAGAGCTTTTTATTCGTTTTCAATCTGTGATTGTAAGTACGCGTAACCTGAAGGTGGATACAGAGGCGGCTTGGCTTCCTGTAGCAACGCCGGCTGTGTTGACTATGCGAGGCTTTTAGTTTTTCAGGATAACTTTGCATTTTCTTTTAAAATTTTCAGGATGAATACTGAACATACTATTCTGCCGTATTATTCTTGCATTGGTGGCCCTGGGGTAACGGCCCCGACTCACGAGTTGTAGGACGTGAGTTCGAACCCAGGCAGGCGCTTTGCTTTGTGAAAATAATTTCATCACCACCCTTTCAAAACGGTGAAGGAAACCGGCATGTCCTAGAACCATAAATTCGAAGAAATGTGACATCTACCAACCCGCACTGGCCCCGCGTGGTGGATCATATATCTCCTTCTTAGCTTAGAGGAGGCATGTGTCCCAGCAGTGGGAACATAATAGGCAGATTTTTTACTATTTTGGTAGAGTAAGCCGAAATTACCTAGAATGTGTATTGTATCGTCACTGTAATTACCGTCTCTCAGGAGTAAAAGACAGAAGTGTCGGCATTGATTGTGTGGTGTGAAGTAGTGGCATTAGCCACTTCTTCTTTAACTTCACACCACTAAAAGGATGCAGCTCCAAAAACACGTTCAAACAATGAATTACCTATCTGACATGACTTGCCAAGACTTCCCTACTTTGGAGTCCTCCTAAATTGTTCAACTAAAACCACAGTAAGCCGCGAAAGCAAAACACCGCGAAGAGAGAGACGGACAGCAAATGATTGTAAATGTAAATTTAATTAGAGCGAGTGAATCGGACAATTAGTTTAAGAGCTGTCGAACTGAGCCGAACTGATGAGATGTGAATTACAGGAGGCGGTGTTGTTGTTTGTTTTAATTAGAATCGCGCTTAGTAGCTGTGCTGTGATTGTTTTATTTGTTTGGTATTTAAATGCATGGAAAAGCTGCATTTGTTCTATCTATAAACGTTTATGTCACTTGGATGGTATTCACTCATTGTTGGTTGTAGAAGAAGAAGAAGTAGTTTTTCACCCTGTGGAAAAAACAACTTCGTTTCAAAGCCAGTTACTAAATTTAAAAAGTGCGTGTCGCACCACGCAAAATGTAGGGTTCCGTAGTTGAAATGAATTCATGCCGAGAAAAACCTTAACACTGTATTTGAAAATCATATTTTTCCATACATCGATATACGTCACGGTCAATACTCCAACTGCAATTGCTGCGTTTGTAATCGCATTTTTTTTTTAAATTAACGATTTACGGACTTTTTCCTTTAATTGTGCTGTGAGACCTTGCTTCTTGCCGGATTTCATGATTCTAAGTCAAAGGGAAGTACCCGTAGTAAGTAAGATTTTGATTTTTTTGCGGGTATCAAAGTATATCGCATAAATATTTTTTTTTTGCGTTGACATAAAAGATTGATTTTTCTAGAGCTCCAAGGGACCGTAGACCTACGTATTTGATATTAATTTCAAATTGATTCCTCCACGCGTTCCCGAGAAAAAGGGTCTTGACAGACAGACAGACCTAGAAGAGCTTAAAAAGGTTCCGTTTCTTCCTTTTGAAGTACGGAATCCTAAAAACAACAAACGGCTAAAGTAATAACTAATAATGAAACATTGCGTCGTCTACGAAAAAGTTTATAATCAGGCTGATTCAAGCTACGGCGTAGGCCCTACGTGACCACGCCACTGTCTGCGTAGCAAAGTTTATCAAAACAATTCTGTTGATAATATGACATGTAAAACATTACTAAGCCTAAAGTTTATGACCTTATTAGTGTTTGTTGTATTATTGTTGTTTGTAATGAAGTTTTTTAGTAGCAACATGATTACATGGGACTTAAACATAACTACACAAAGTAAAGCGTCTGACTGGGTTCGAACCCACGACCTACAATTCGTAAGTTGAATCCGTTACTACTGGGCCACCACTGATCTCAAAACGGTGAAGGAAAGCCCAGTTCCCAGCAGTGGAACAGTACCTATAGGCTGGAACAGTACCTATAGGCTGATTATGCTATATATATGTATAAACATAACTGGCGAAATGTGGGTGCACCTCTGCTTAATTCTTCGAGAAATACAGTCGTGGTGATACTATGTTTTATGATAAATGGGGATGATTACTTTTTTTTTTATCACAAAAAAATTTTTGTTTCCAAATAGTGCAATGAATATAATAAAGCGTGTAAAAGCTTACAAAATTGCCAAGCAATTTTTTAAAATAGTGTTAGGCAAGGACAGCACTATCGTAGACGTGACTTTTTTTTATTTTTATGTATGGCATCTCGTAGTTGACCTTGAGAGGTCGTGACTACTTAACCGGACTATCCTGTGGCTGCCTTAAGCGGACTCAAAGCCTCCAGCCAGGGGCGTAAAACTACTTACATTACTAAGCGAACGCTCGCTATGGGCACCCCCTGTGGGGTACAGACCTCGGCTTAGGGCTCTGGCTAAAGTAGACTCATCTTTCATGGGGTACTGTTTATGATGTTACAATAAAATACCTCCCCACATACATCAACTGTATGAAACCAAATTTAAATCTTGTATAAAACGCACACTATGCAGCCGAGCATATTATAAGTTAGGGGATTACATTGCTGATAAAAATGCTTGGCTAATCGCTGGTCCTGCTCCTCAAGGACGCATCAACTAATTGATTAGCATTTAAAAATACTGTTGGAGCTGCTGAAGATTAAAAACAAGAATCTTTGCATTGTATAAACTAAATTTTTTTGTACTGTATAATTGCTATATGCCATATTATGTGAGTACTATGTACATGCTTTAAAGCTACCATTTACAGGGTACGTCTTTCATTGACTTGAATGTGTCCTGGCGGCTGAGAGTATGTCATGCTCACTTTAATGTTTCGCTGATGGTGGCGCGTGTGGTGGATCATTTAGCTCCCTTCAAAATGGTTGAGTTGAATGGTGCTAATCTATGCGTCATGTTCGTGAACGGGCACCGTCAGTTGAGACTGGTCATCTCTTAGCTGCCACGGCGTATTTTAATTAAATTTGATTTTCGAATTGTGTTCATATTTAAAGAACGGACGCTTTTAACGTTCTGAATCGTTCTCACATGCATAATTTCAACATGAATGATGTAACCAATCTATTGTAAACATAATTTGATTTAAAAGAGTGTCCGTGGAGTTTCTTGCCCGTTCTTCTCCATAGGTACCTACTACGCTTTGGAATGGGCAACTAGCTTAATTTTTCTGACCGACCGACCTTGACAATTCAAAAGTGCCTGTAATTGGTTTATTTGAAATAAATTCTTTGAGTTTGAGTTTGGGCGTCGCTGACGGGAGGACAGCAAGATTTGACAGGCTGGATCTGGATTATATTATTATTATCTGGGGAATTTATAGCTACAGGCTCAGCTACGGCGCGGGCTGGCACTTCGTCGAGCAAGGGTCGGGGGGGATAGACGTGACGTCACAACTATGTAACTTTATACTAGCGCCGTACACTGTCAGTACCGCGCAACAAGGACGGGAATAATTCTCTCCAAAAACGTTTTAAAGCGTGTATCATCTTCATATGTACATCGATTTAACCGTTTTTTTTCGAATCGGCTTTTTTACGATCATTTTTAATATTAGTCTTCATACCAATTATAGCTCGTAAATGCCGCTGAAAACTCGACTAGTCCCATTGTGTGCCCATAGATGCCGTGGTTTTATACTTGTATGAGACAACATATTAAATTAACAAGTAGGTACCGACACGAATAACATGAAGTAACACATACTTCATGATATTCGTGTCGGTTCCTTATTATGTTTTTTTTACATATTTGAGATGGGTTTGCTCTTCACTCTAGTCTAGGTAAGAGGTGACAGAGACAAAGTCTACGATGGAGTGAGCTTACCCAGAAGAAGCCTGTCCACTCTAGTTTTGAAGAGATTCGGGTTGAATGCGTTTGGAAACACAGACGCAGGTAGTGAGTTCCACTCCAGTGTGTAGCTTTCAATCAAAAGTAATTTATTCTTTTTTATCATCATCAATACAAAACATAAATTACCAAGTTTTAAAGTGATAAGACAACAGTAATTACAGAGAGGCACAATCTGAGAGGGGCACGTAAATCTACATAAGTACCCGCGTCTGATCCGACCTTAATTACAGAATTATCCTGACGTATGGCCGATCTGTATCGAATCAAATTGCTGATTTCGATACCCTTCGGTGCGGTATGATTAAGAGGCGGTACGAAGCATTTTGGTAATGTAATTGCGATCGTAATTAGTTAATTTGCGACAGAAATATTTAATTTTATGAAGACCAAGGACGATAGGTACAAATCATAAGATATTTAGAAGAAGTTAATAGTATTGGTCCAATAAACCCTACTTTCCTACTAATATTATATAAGTACGCGAAAATGTTAGGATGGATTTGGATGAATTTTGGCACACAGATAGTTTATGACCGCAGGGCTAACATGACAGGCGCGAGAATGCTCTCTATCTCGATCTGTCGAAATTGATCTACGAATCTGACGTTATTAGAATTCACAACATGACCGCTAAGCTCGACTAAACTCGAAAAAGGCACTTTGACATTTCTTTCTTTACCTCGCGACGAGATACCGATGTAGCAAGTTATTAAAAACAAATATTTTTTATCATTGCAACATGTGTCGATTTTACGCATGGAATCGGGGGGCACGGCAGTGCCCCCGCCAAGTCGAGCGCGAAGCAAACACTGCCGTACCATCCTTTACTGGAGCCATTTCGCCGCATTTTCAGGCCCCTATTTGAGAACCTCTGGATATGACCAGAACGCAGAAATTCGTCATCCAGTAAGCTATAATCACATACTTAAAATCCAAAATTTCAAGTCTGTAGGTC
Organism: Dasypolia templi; assembly: GCA_963555695.1. Classification (NCBI taxonomy): domain Eukaryota; kingdom Metazoa; phylum Arthropoda; class Insecta; order Lepidoptera; family Noctuidae; genus Dasypolia; species Dasypolia templi. The sequence continues at coordinate 2,550,053 of OY743151.1, read as the reverse complement.
ATTTAGGTCCGAAGTTAAGCGAAAGCAAAGTTTCGCATTTATGACACTCACTTACTCACTCATGATCATCATAATAGAACTAGTACTTCCCATAAACTCAGACAGTTGAAATTTGGTTAAGAGTTAGGGTTTAATGGCCACATAAAGGGAAAACTATAAAAACTAGGATAATCGAAGATCTGGAGTAGCTGGTGACCCTGATTAGAAAACACAAGAGCCCAACCAAACTATTAGAGATGGACATACTGCCTTCGCAAAAAATATTGAACTTGGTGGGCCGCTTCATTTGATGTCAAAAATCGAAGGTCTGAAGTATCTGATGAAGAACCCTCAGCTGGTCTCAGCTGTAATAGAGAAATGGTAATGCCCCCTTCTACTATTGGTACCCAGCGTAGTGGGACACTTCTTCTAATTTAATCTAGCCTATAGCGTCCCACTGCTGGGCGAATGCCTCCCCTTCTGCTTTGCCCACGTTTCTACAAAAAGAATTGAAATCCCACCAAAAACATTTTATAAAAAACTTGCCAAGTCTCGTCATCGAGACTTGGCTAGTTTTTTACAGAATGTTTTTGGTGGGTTAGTATTTACTATATTGATTTTACGTGTACCTGTTTTCATTTATGTTTAGTTTCTTGTTACCGATTTTTTTTGACTAAAATTGAAATACAAAAGTGGCTTTAGTGATTATGTTGCGAAATTTTGATATTGCCATACACCCACTACTTCCTAGCTTCCGATAATCACCATAATTGGCATAGAGACTGGTTACTGCAGGCGATGGTCATAGTGCTCCCCTACGCCACAGTTTTTTCTCGCGGCCGCCGAAAGGAACTTAGTTCCAATGTAAATAGTAGTTTATAAGTAGGTATTTTTATTATTATTATGTTTTATAATAGAATGATGACTAAAATAAGTAGAATTATGTATTTGTCATGTTATTTTGGAGTTTTATTTTATTATTTATTGTATCATTATTTTGTCTATTCTTCTCGTCGTTAAAATCGAGAACGACTAAATTAGAGAAAATCACCATGTTCTCATGTTGTCAAAATGCGAGATAAGTGCCAACGAGAAAACATCAAGTTTGACAGAACGAGTGTTTTTGTATAGTTTAGATTTTGTATGGCAGCGCTGTCAGAAAACGAGTCAAGTGATATAGACGCGACGAGAAAACGCGAGAGTGAGTTATGGTCGCGTCTGTCATGTTCGCCCTGCCATAGATGCTTTTTATCCCCGTAGCACGTTCCTTTCGGACAATTTCCGACGTCATCGTGGGCGAAACCGCGAGCAAAATTTAGTTGTAATTATGTAGCCAATAATTTGCGTGTAAACGAAGTTTATTTAACTTCTTGAGTGAAACGTCGTGCACAATATTTTGCACCCTCCAGGACTTTCATGAGGCAAGCGACAGAGCTTCCCAGGTCACCACGTACTTACTGGTCCGACAAAATATGAGTCAGCGTATTGTATTTTTATGTATTGTTCGTGTATTTAAAATCCTTTCTTAGCAGTTTCTTATTCCCATTCCATAAAAGCAAAATTGTTTTATTTCTGTAACTAGGTTTGTACAAACCCTTTGAACGTCAATCATATTTTTTTTACTAGATTTGGTCGGCGTTTCTTATCTGACTACTCTGAGAAGAAAGGCCGAATCAAACTCAGAGGTCACAGTCTCTTTTAAAGTCCAGACATAATCTTGGTCAGATCATGTGAAGACCATGTGAGATCGGTGTATGAAATAGTCTTTTTTGGAAAGAACCACACAGATTGAGTGGACATGTCCAGTCACTAAACCATAAACCTTTACTTTCTCAATAAAATATTCATCGATGGCCATCCCGGTGACATTAGCATTCGGCATGTATAGAGAGGCCGACGACGAAGGACGAAGGGCCGGAGACGTGACGCGAAAACCTGAACATTTTCATTTACTTGCCAAATGAAATAGTTTTGTTGAAATCGTTTCATTTTCTTTTTATAACTGTGATCTGAATTTGAATTAGAAAATAAAGTACATTTTCATTTAAATAACTTGTTTCTGCTTGTTACCTACTGCTGCTGCAAATTTAGGGACTAAATAAAAAAAAACTTAAGTTTAAAAAAAAAACAAAAAGTCGAAATACGTTCTGTTCAGAAGCCGGTATTGTTTAATTTCATGCCAACGACTTCCCAATAAGGTCCTCAAGTTATTTTGCAATTTGTATATTTTATTAAGATGAATACGTAAATTCTGTATTGATTCTAAAGCGGGGGTGTTATTTTTATGGTTTTCGGGGTTAAAACAGGTCAACATCAAAACGATGTGCAAAATTTTCGTCATGGGTGTCACCATTCATAGTTTACCTGGGCGACGGTCATCGAAAATGAGGAAAACAAAATCCTAAATGGCCTCCATAACCAGAGGTGGATCTTAGTAAATTGGTTGCTTTTCAAACGGCCAACTTTATGTAGGAGCTCTTTCGAGGGGCAACCAACCTCTTTGACATCGTTTACTCACAGAGAAGCTTACGTTTATTGATAATTTGATTGTCTTTTTGCCTGTTTTCTTGGAAAGTTTTCAACACCGTTCCGTCTTCACCATGATAACGCTCACTCTGGCAGTCGGTCAGTCGATTTATTGAGTACGGCAGGTGCGCAGATAATGAGCTCCGACCGGCGACCAGGCGCCGGTTAATTTTTAAAAGTGATTTTTCGTCGCATTTACATTACAAACCCTGAAGCCGCAGTACAGAATCCAAGGAAGCACTTCACAACAGGCAAGATCAGAAAATACTTCGTTTTCAATGGTGGAGTGACCTTCTCTAAGCGACACATGATTGATTTCGAACGAAGTCGCGGGCACAGCTAAAAATAATATTACTAGTTCCATACCAATGCTATATAGTTGAATGATTGTGCATAATATTTTGTTTATTTCAACGCTGATTGGTGTTTATTCAGCACTTAGTAATCGGTTTCAGATGAAATGTTTTGCTACAATATCCGAGCCGCATTGGAAACAGTAATTGCCACTATCGATGGAGTTATTTTTGATTTGGTTAAACTAATAGGTATCGGAAATAAATTCTATATATCCTATTGTACTTAGTGCCGATATTTGTATTTCGCCATTTTGCAACGCGGTAATTCAGAATGTCCTGCAAATAAATAAAATGGAGTTAGAAACAAAAAGTGTTCAAACAATTCCATTTGGCAAAACGATCTGAGATATAACTAAAAGCTAGAAAGAAGAAAAAGGACAACATTAAGACTACTATCACCACAAACATTTAATTATTATCATAAATCTCTTTGACTATCACCCACAGCTCAGCATAGAGCCTGAAGACGTTAATCTGCGTCTTTTGGCCTGACCGGATGTGGTTTCACGCTGACTTCAAAAAACGAGGATATGCTCATCTGTATGTTTTTTTAAATGTATGTTCAACGATATTTTCGTAAATAGAAGACCGATTTAAAAAAAAAACTTTTTTCATTTGGTAGAGGACGCTTGCGCCGTGGTTTCATTTGAAAATTTATTAACTTTGCTTGGGCAGTTTTTGAGTTAGCTTCGATAATACGTGTTTAATACACTTTGTGTATCTTGATGATGTTATAATACTTCCTGTCACTGTTGTTTACATCGCATGTAGTGGTTTACGAATTCGTGTGGGGCAAGTACCAGAACTAAGAGCTGAAAAATTAAATAACAAAACTGTTTTAACAAACCACTACAAAGTGAAAAATTACTTTAATTTCGGAAGTCGGTGTCTTTGGATCTCTATTTTAGTTTTTGTCCACCGACTTCCGAAATTCAAATAATTATTAAATGTTTTTTTTTTATTATAAAAAAGCGGGACTTCACCCGTAAAACGCACTCTAATGGTCTATCCAGCCGCGACAAAATGATAGTGCATGTCGCTCGACGAGCGGTGCATTTATGTGTCGAACGATTCGCGTCACGTGTCGCGCCTGTACTTAGGAGCCTTGAAGGCTATACACCTTTGCACGGTGTGTTTGTAGGCGTATAGCCTTCACCCGCTAGGAGCATGGGAATGTTCACCACTTTCCGGTACGTATGTTTTAGAGATGAAATGAAAATGTACGGTACCCTTAAAGTTAAAGCTAAAAAAGCCTTTCAATACAAACAAAGCGTACATCACGCTGTGCGCGAGCTTCACAATATTTATCTGTTTGTATCAGAGCTCCGTCTCCGTGGCGTATTTAATTTCACTTTATTGCTTCAAACGTTTCCATGGTGAGCCTTCGCTTTACCACACTTTGCTCGAATTCGTTTATTTATTTGGAGAATTAATATCGAGGTTTTCTTGTCGGTACGCGCAGAATTTGGTAAATAGAATCTGTTAATAACAAGGAGATCGTTAAAAAAATAGGAAAAAAGAATAATTAATATTAGATTTAATACATAATAACTTATCCATCTGTTTTGATTAGCGTATACCTCTCATATTGTCAAGTAATGAGATATATTATGTTGTTAATAAAATCTTACAAAAATCATCTTCAAGAAAAAAATTCACTACGTGATTAGGTAGGTACGGCAGAAATTTTCATTATACAAAGACAAATGTGGTTCAATGTGATGGGTATATGTAGCACATTCTATGACTTGCTGGAGTGTTAAGCGAATGACTTTGGTGTACAGGCAAGAACCAAACGGCACTGCTGGATTGCTATGTCTACGTAGTCTGTCTGACTCTTGAGCTCCACCAGTCTCGTCAAGAGTGGAGACCGTGTGCAATCGTAGCTAGGTGAACCGACGAACTGAAAAAGACAGCAGGCAGACGGAGAATCTGGTGCTGAGAAGCAACTCGTAAACATCCATACCCAGTAGTTCTTTGCAACGAAACTGAGTAGTACCTATTGTGCAGGCTAAATTCACAGTCTTCGCCCCTTGAGACTGTCACCCGGGGGCGGGGCTTTGTAGCGGCCTTAGTCGAAAACGTCATGGTCGAGGGGATATATTTCTCACCCAATCGACCACTCGCCGACTTTGAGAGTTTCATCACGGAGTTGGGTACAGTAATCAGTCGAAGCCGTCCTCATCCCGTCCTTGTCATGGGGGCCTTCAATGCCAAGTCCACGACTTGGGGTTCCCCAGCAACGAATGCACGGGGTGTAGTATTGGAGGAGTGGGCGGTGGAGTCAGGCCTACTGCTCCTAAACTGGGGATCCGTTCAGACATGTGTGCGGCAGAGGGGTGGGTCTATAGTGGACTTATCGATTGCTAGTCCCGATGTCGCACGCCGTGTTCAGGACTGGCATGTATTGGAGGAGGTGGAGACGTTGTTGGACCACAGATACATCCGGTTTGACGTCTCCGCCCAGACTTCGAGCGGTCCGGTCCAAGCGGCCCCAGCTGGTGTTCAGGATGGCTTGCGATGGGCGCTCAAACGACTGAACCGGGAAGCCCTTCTGGTGGCCTCGATTGTGCAAGCTTGGTTGGATTCACCAGCCAGGCCTGTGGATATTGACGAGGAGGCAGAATGGTTTCGGGAGGCCATGATACAAATTTGTGATGCTGCAATGCCCCGCGTTCGGTCTCCATCTGCCAGGCGCCAGGTGTATTGGTGGTCGCAAGACGTGGCGCAATTGCGTATCGCATGCGTGGCGGTGCGACGTACGTACACCAGGCATCGACGAAGGCGCCGACGCACACCAGAAGCGCTGGTAAGAGAGGCGGAACCATATGCGGTTACCAGAGAGGCGAAAAAGGCTCTTCAGCTGGCAATAAAGCGGGCAAAGGCCCAAGCCCTTGATAAATTGCTGGCAATTCTAGAACGGGATCCGTGGGGGCGTCCTTACCGTTTGGTTAGGGGCAAACTTCGCCACTTCCACAGCTGCTAGAGATAGTGGTAAGCGCTTTATTCCCCTCGCAAGGGGAGCACACACCACCGCATATGGTTTCGCCTGCTATGCTGCCCTTCGCGGAAAATTACGATGACGACGTGCCTGAAGTGACCCATATGGAACTGAGAGTGGCAGTACAAAGGCTACAGGCCAAAAACACTGCTCCAGGACCTGATGGCATTCCTGGACGTGCATGGGTTTTGGCCATCAGGGCTCTCTGGCCCCGAATAGTGGGACTCTTGAGCGCATGTTTGGAGAGGGGCCAGTTTCCACGCCAGTGGAAGACTGGAAAGCTGGTCCTGCTGAAAAAGGAAGGGCGTCTTGCGGACTCTCCATCCGCTTACCGGCCCATTGTGTTATGATAAATGATAAATGATTTTATTTCTGTAAATAGGTTTGTACAAACACTTTTACACGTCAATCATATTTTAAAAACTAGGTGAGATCGGCATTTCCTATCTGACTACTCTGAGAAGAAACGCCGAAACAAACTCAGAGGTCACAGTCTCTTTTAAAGTCCAGAAATAATCTTGGTCAGGTCATTTGAAGACCATGTGGATTGATATCTGAAATGGTCTTTCGAGGAAAGAACCACACAGAATGAGTGGACCTGTCCAGTCAGTTCACGCATTTGTCAGTTGTCATGCAGCTCAACACAGAACTAAAGGAGCTAAACGATTCGACGAACATTACCAAAGAAAGGACATTTGGGTAGGCCGCATAAATTACTCAAACTGCCAGACCATGATTAAAACTAATAGTTTAAAAAATAAATGCATTAAAAAAAACAAAAAATCCACAATGTCTTCACATTCACAATAATTAAAATAGTATAATCCTTTACAAAGTAAATGTCATTGCATATATAAAGTGCATCAATGTCAAAGTGTAAATAAAATATTAAAATAATCTTGGTCATATCATATGAGGACTATACAGCATGTAACGAAAACCCTGTGCGATCCTGAATGGTATTATTTGGTATCGTAGTGCGTACACAAATACGTAATCGTATAATGGATACGAGATAATTATTTTTCCCCAATGAAAACAATTAATTTAAAAAATTTAAAATAATCATACCAAAGGCAACACTGATCGCTCGACAGGGTTAACCAGAGTTCACCTACAGTTTCGTGTCAAAGAAGCCGCCTGAGCGCGGCGGTCCTTTGTCGCCTGCCGCCAAAGAAACGTAGGACTAAAGAAATCTACGTTTTGCCTACGCGTAGGTATCAGCTGATATTTTATTGTAGGCTTACGCACAATGACCCCGATTTCTGACCTTCTGTTTATCAAGAAACAATTACTATTGAGTTAATGTGATGTGCTTTTGGCAATGTACCCACTGTAGGTATCAGTTTATTAAAACATTTACTTGTTACATACCTCTATCTATCTAGAACATTAGTACACATTCGACACCTTTTTATTAAATTTGCACGTACTCTTCGCAGCGCACATGTGTACGATTTGAGTGACTCGAAAGCTTCCACAATCCGAGCTGTTACTTCGATTTCCGAATCACACATTCACTCACAAATAAACATACATATTCAAATATTCCTGATTGGTATACGACATTGTTCGCGATACGATAGTGGCACGTGATACGTACGGACATCCGATCGCAAGCTATCTCCACGTGAGACTGGCGAAGTGTCCAAACAAGTAGCGACCAGTCGGCTACATCAAAGGATCGAGGAATCGTTATGAGTACCTACAGCGCGGCTAGTACAGGGCGGTGTCAGGCCGGACACTCCACCGAGTGTTGTCAACTTATGAAAATTTACCATATTTAGTGTCACATTTCGCATGGTAACTAAAAATAAAAAAATCAATAGCTTTTGGTTTTTATGAGTTAGATTTTTTTTACTATTTTTTCTAGTACGTATGTTAAACCAGGAATACGCCTTTTTTGGATCGGACAGGGTTTTTGTTACATATTGTATAGACTGGTGTCTGAAATGGTCTTTTGAGGAAAGAACCACACGGATTTGAGTGGACCTGTCCAGTCAGTGCACGCATTTGTCAATCATCGTGCAGCTCAACTCAGAACTAAGGAGCTCAACGATCCGACGAACAATACAAAAGAAAGGACATTTGTGGAGGCCGCGTAAAGTACTCAAACAGCCAGACCATCATCATTAAAAGAAGAAAAAAAAAATGCAATGACCCACATAGTCCTCACATTCACAAAAATTAAAACAATATTATACTTTATACAGTAAATATATACATGTCATTGTTTAGATAAAAAGGTACGTATATAGAAAAAAAACATTAAAAGAAAAAAAAATAGCAAATTACAAATCAATTATGTCTGTGTAAACTTATTGGAGCAGCTCAATCCCAAGCAAGCCTTCTTGTCCTCAATATAGTCCTTGACAGTATAATATAATTTGAATACTAGAAATAAAGATAAAATAGATCAACCGTTTTTCAGATTAGCTAAAGTACATACATCATTTATCTATTAACATTTACTGTGTTAAATGTTATAACAAAATACCTTGTGATATATTGCAATTAAATGAAAGAAAATTTAAAATTCGTATAAAAAGTACACTTTACAGACAAGCTTATTACAAATTAGAGGACTATATACAAGATAAGAATGCTTGGACACATGACGGTCCAGCTCCATAGGACAATCCCGTCTAGACAAAATCACATTGGTTGCTAATTTAATTTTTTATTTTTATTTTTTTTTACTTACTCACACACTGACTTATTCCTAGTTAATATTTTAGGAAAGTCATATATTTTTACAATGTTTGTAAATATGTGAGCACAATGTACCTATCGCGTGATTCATTTATCTGCCTTTGCTTTATTTTTAATTCTTCTTACCAATTGTGGTATAGTATTTTTATTCTTGGTGCATCGTCTTCACATATAAAAATATAATTAATGTATAAAAATATTGTAAAATATTTTAAAAGAGTAACGGTGGAGTTTCTTGCCACTTCTTCTCCATACGAAACTACTTTTTGGAAGTGGCGCCTAGAATCAGTTATATTTTTAATGTAATTTTTGACGTTCAAAAGTGCCATTTTATGGGCCTATTTGAAATAAATGCTTTGACTTTGACTTTGAATAGGCTTTCTGGCATAATTTCCGCTTTATAAAAGTTTTAAATTTATTAAGGCTTAGTTCTTGAATGTGGCTAGGAAGTTTATTATAAAAACGTATACATTGACATTTAAACGAGCCACCTATTTTCTTGAGCCAGGTAGTGGGAACAACAAATTTGTGTTTATTCCTAGTATTTTTGTTATGGATATCACTGTATTATTAAACAGATTAATATTTTAATGTGCATATAAAAGATTTTCATAAATGTACTGAGAAGGCACAGTCATTATATTAATCTCTTTAAATTTGTCTCTGAGGGAGTGTCTGGGACTTAATTTATAAATTGAACGAATTGCCCTTTTTTGTAAAACAAAAACTGCTTGAATGTCGGCGGCATTTCCCCACAAAAGAACACCGTACGACATCACACTATGAAAATAACTAAAGTAAACTAAACGCGCTGTCTCTAAATCAGTTAAATTACGAATTTTTCTAACGGCGTATGCTGCAGAGCTTAGTTTTTTTGACAATTTATCTATATGGGGGCCCCATTGAAGGTTTGGCATCCAAAGTTATGCCTAAGAATACTGTGGAGTTTTCGGGTTTCAACTCTTCACCCTTTAAAAGAACACTAGTTTCTACTTGTCTAACATGAGGTATCGTAAACTTAATACATTTAGTTTTGTTCTCGTTAAGAAGTAGTTATTAACATTAAACCAGTTAACTACCTTAGCGAGGGTGCTATTTACATTGTCAGTAACCAGCTGCTGACGTTTCAGTTTAAATAAAAGTGAAGTGTCGTCTGCAAACAACACTATATCATGATTATCCTTTATGAGGTATGGCAAGTCATTAATATAAATAAGAATCAAAAATGGGCCAAGAATTGAGCCCTGGGGGACCCATTCTATATACAGATCCAGGTGATCTTTTTCCGTTAACATCTACTCTTTGAATCCTATCACTTAAGTAAGAAGTAAGAAGATCCAGAGAGGCGTTCCGTATTCCGTAGTGGTGCAGTTTCCTGATTAATGTTTCATGAAGAACACAATCAAATGCCTTGGACAGATCGAAAAAGATGCCCAAAGCATCGCACTTGTCCTCCCACGCATTATAAACATGTCCTAAAAGTTCAACTCCGTATCAGTAGTCGAACGACCCTTTGTAAAACCAAACTGTTTGTTATGCAGTAATTTGTGTTTATTAAAAAATCTTTGCATTTGATCTAAAATAAGTTTTTCAAACATTTTACTAAAGGTAGGTAGCACTGAAATAGGTCTATAATTAGTAGGGTCAGATGTACTACCCGATTTAAACAATGGTATTATTTTACTGTTTTTCATAAGATCAGGAAACTCACCACGATCAATACAATTATTAAAAATAAAAGCTAAAGTAGGTGCTACAATATCTATAATTGACTTAGCAACGTCCACAGAATTACCCCATAGATCTGCGGTCTTTTTAACATTTAATCTGATTTAATTATGTTGCCATCAATATCAAGGCTGAAGTCACTACTTCGGTTGCATGACCTGTTGTTGGATGAGGTGGGCAAACTCTTCGAGAGAGTCATTGCAAGCCGCCTTATCCGGCACATGGCAAGATAGGGGCCGGATCTAGCGGATAACCAGTTTGGTTTTCGTCGCGGTCGCTCTACAATAGACGCGATCATGCGCGAGAGGGACCTGGTGGAGGAAGCAGTGGCCCAGGGTGAGGTCGTCTTGGCAGTGTCTTTGGACATTGCCAATGCCTTCAACACGTTGCCCTGGAGTTGCACGCGCGAAATTCCTAACTGTTTTTGATGAATTAACAAATTCAGTCCTAAATCTCTAACCATTACACAATGCTGCTATTAAAAACTGTTGGTTACTTACCCGTACATGCTGTTTAATCCTTGAATGGTGTATTAATGGCTTCATGGTTATTAATTTGGGTGTTGAAAATCCGAGTTTTGAAACGAAATTAACGCGTCACCGTGGCCGTCATATTTGAAACATTTCGTGTCAAAACTCTCACGAAATGTTTAGCTTGGGTTTTGTATGGCTTGCCTACTCTATAGCCTACACTCTGATACAAGTTAGAGCAAGATAGGTGGCCGGGCAGAGACAAAATAGCGGTATAATGCTGGGTAGACACGCGCGTACTCCAGGAGTATGCGTACAGATAACGACATTTTTTTAGCGTACTCCCGGAGTACGCTGTACAGTTGAGGCAAGCCATTTGTTTCCACGGGCTCCGGAAAGCGCCACCTTCGGGATCCAACATCGTAGTAGGAGGTGTCCACATCGGTATCGAGTCGACGATGAAGTACCTGGGACTCGTCCTCGATAGCCGGTAGAACTTCAGGTCGCATTTTCAGAGGTTGGCTCCCCGATTGATGGGAACCGCGAATGCACTTTCGCGTTTGCTGCCTAATCTGGGAGGGCCAAATACGGAACGAATCGTACGGTCCATAGCACTCTATGGAGCGCCTGTATGGGCAGACAACCTGACGGCCCGCAACATTGCAATACTGAGAAAACCACAAAGAGCAATGGCCGTCAGGGTGATAAGAGGATACCGTACGATCTCCTTCGAGGCAGCAAGACTCTTGGCTGGATCACCACCCTGGGATCTTGACGCCAAAATCCTAGCGTCACTATATCGGTGGCACCGGGATGCGCTGGAGCGGGGCGAGCAACTGATGCCTCGTCATGGCGAGATGTACAGGGCTGAGCTCCGCCAGACCCAAGTGGTGGAGTGGGAGCAGCGACTTGCGCACCCCAGCGCAGGGCACGCCACTATAGCAGCGGTTAGACCAGTTGTGCGGAAGTGGCTGGAAACACGGCATGGCGCCCTTACTTTTCGGCTGACACAGGTACTGTCCGGACATGAGTGCTTCGGAAAGTACCTGTACCATATAGGCCGGGAACCGACACCCGGATGCCACCATTGCTGCTGCCTCGACGACACGACGCAGCACACCCTTGAGGAATGCCCTGCTTGGTCAGTGCAGGTTCGTGCTGCGGATACTCTCTCGCTTCCGAACATAGTCCAGTCCATGGTCGGAAGTGAGAGCGCGTGGGATGCCGTCGTCTCCTTCTGCGAGGAAGTGATGATCGCAAAGGAGGTGGCGGAAATCGAGAGGGAAGTTACAACCTCCCTTCCAATCCTTAGAAGACGCACCGGGCGCCGGAGGACGCGGAACGATCTCCGGCCGCCTTAGGGTGATGCCTGCAGGCAACAGACTTGGGGAGTTTGTTGCCTGAACAGTGAAAGGCCCGAGACGGCGGCGCGCCGTGTTTCGCGCGCGCCTATCTCTAGAGGAATCGCGGCCGTACGCGGCCGCGGTGGGTGATGGGGTCCGTATGAGTTCATGCGGGCCAACACCTAGCCGGGGGAGCGTGACGAAATGCGCAAGCACTCCAGCACCCCGGCTAAAGGTAACAGCAGAACACCGTGTGGTTTTAGTCAGTAAGAGTCTGACAGACCCCTCCACCTACCCCAGGGTGAAGGACATTCATGTGAATTTCCACACGTTAAAAAAAAAAGGCTAAATTCACAGTGATTTACATACATGGTGTCTCAGAAGTCGAAGTCAAGCCGGAATCGGGTGATACGAGCAAGTCAAAGTAACAGATTTTTTTTTATTTTTATATTTTTTAATGTTAAAACTTGTAGCAACAGGAGTTAAAAGACCGTCGCAGGCAGTAGATTTTCTCATTTTTTATTATCTCATGCGGAAGCGCTGCGCGTCTCTTGTGCGCAGAGTGCGGGCCAGCTCCAACGTCGTTCTGAGGATGATAGCCGATAGTTTGGACTGTCCGTATGTGCGACACTGCTGTGTTAGACAAGTTACATATAGTGTGGCACGTAAGAGACTACTTTAATGTTGTAAATTCGTTGTGTTATTATTTATGTGTGGTTTTGTATTTATTTTTATTATTTTCTATTTTCTAAAATGGGTCTGAGGTACCTGAAATAAATGTTTTTTATTTTATTTTATTAATCATGCCCGTAGTTTTTAAAATACATAGCAAAGATTTTTTGTTTTATTCTTCTGTTAACTTGACTTGACCTATCACCCGATTCCGTCTTGAGGTCGACTTCTGGGACACCCTGCATATGTGTGACCACTTTTTAATCGTTAAACAGGACACAAAGAGTGCAGTAAAATATTTGACTACCTACTAGATCAGCACACGCACGACATCTAATGGAACTAGTTGTACCTACTGTATACACATCTATTTTGTAGACTGTGCCCAAATGAAGATTTCAATTGAGTCGCTAAATTGATCAGGAGCGCAGATGGCATGGGATTGTTAATCAGTCGAGTTGTCGAATAGAATAAGATAGAGCTTTAGAGGAATGGCCTTTGTGTCATTTCACGTGTGGTTTATGTTGAACTTTTAGATTTTTATGAATGTTTTCTGAGCGGGTATGCATCTAACTAGCCTCTTCTATACTATGTTGTGGTCGGCTTCCAGTCTTAAGTCTCGTACAAACAGGCGTGAGACACGCGGTGCCGTTGAAGGCTCGTACAAACCTGCGCGACGCGACAGCACGACACAAAAACACCGCGTGTCGCGCTACGAGCGGCGCTTTTGTGTTGCGCTGTAGCACCATAGTGACGAGCCTTTACCAGATGCAGCAGACTACCAGTATTTTACATGGAGCGGATGGGGTAACACGATGCCCATTGGTAAGACTTGTCTGAGAAGGATTATGCCCATGCATAACAACGTTAGACGTTTTCGTTGACTAACCATTGCGATTTGCGTACGTTATATAAACGTCGGGATGGATAAATATTCATAATCATAACCGAACTAATTTCAAAGACGTAAACGCCTTCGAAGTACTTCTTATTAGTAAATTTTAATAGAATGTCACAGTCAGAGCATTTATAATAGATGCCTACATAATCAAAAAGTTGCAGTTTTATGAGTATAGAGGCTATCCGCTATACTAAACAGCTTTAAAAATCTAGGAAGCATGAATAAGTCAATTTTAGATCAACAAGTTTATATAGATCACTTCATATAACCAACTCAGATTATCGCAGTCCAATGCTGGACATAGTTCTCTCCCATGCCACAACACCTTGTCCTTCCTCCCGCATCCAGTCTGACCCAGCCACCTTTTTAAGTTCGTCGGTCCTTCTGGGTGGGAGAAGCGATCAAAAGTGCATAGGCACGTTAAGAGTCGTATTGCTGTGAACTCACGGTACGACTGTATGTTTTTCAACGACAAACACCACAAAGATCGCAGTTTTGCACGGCACACTCCGTCGTATCGCAAACTCGCATCGCTCTGCACGAAACAAAAATATATTTCCGTCGCTTTTGTTAGACACGCATCATGCGCGTGACCGGGCCTGGCCGGTTTATGACATTGCTAAATTTCGAGTTAATCTAATACGAGCTGGTAGCAGTAGGCGCCAAGCGTTGGACTAAGAAGTCGCCGGCTTAGGTTCTGATCTCATAAGAGACAGCGCAGTTTTATTGCCAATTTTTATTTTGGTTTGAAATAATATATTTAAAAAAATTGCTGTTTTTTTATACTTTTGTTGTTAGAAGTGATAACAAAAATAAAACATTTTTATTTGTTATAATATTTTATATATAACAACTTCTTAAGCCAAATAGGATGTGCAATACTATGTCAAGGAACTTAGAAGCAATTTGTTTTATTTAAACATGTGAGATGTAAAAAAGAAATGATATGTAGATTTATTTCACCATAAACAAGCTTCGATCATGAATTTTAAAAATAAGTGGTTTTGTATGGCAGTTTGTTTACATTAAGTATTTCACATTTTATTTGGCTTTAGTGAATATAGGTAACATATTGAGGATAGCTTAAGTTTTCATTTTCATTTTCGTTCTGTGAAAAGATGATTGAAACTAAACCTCAATTTTTATAATTAAGTATACAGGATAAACTATTCCGGAACTTAAACGTTCTTCTTAACCTATCTAGAATTCCTTCTTCCTCACATCTCTTACTTAACCCACAGACTCACAGTATTTGTCTAGAACAAAGAATGTGATACTATTAGACATCTATAAGCAAAATTTATATTTGTAACATTTTACTCGTCATTCACTAATTTAAACAAATAACGATTTAAATTTAGTAAAATACGAAATATTTAAATGATAACACTCACACTCAGTCCGGTTTCAATATGTATTTGTGTTATCACATCATTGACATCCTCTTTTACGCAGCGCAACAATATTTGCCAATGCTTTAATATTTGCACAACACCGCTAATTAACAGATTTAAACATTCGTCACTAACCAACAACGTTCAATTAGGTGAATTGCATCTACCTCACAGAAATCGAAATAATTTACTCAGTTTTCTGTGGCCTACCAATTTTTTATTATTATTTATGGAAACAAGATGAACGAGACAAGTACCGAATGATTATCGAAACACTTCAAGTAATTTCATTAAAACAAACAAAAATTTGTCATTTTAGGTATTATTAATAACATATCAAAAACTTGAAATAGATATTATTTGAAAATAATATAACGCAGGCGCAGATGAGATTCAAACTCAGGGCTCGCCATAATCGCTGCGCTGCTACCCAAGCACGGTAACGACTAAGCTAGCACGCCATATGTTAAGTTAGTTGAAATTATGAACTACTATCAATTACAGACCAAGTGAGTGTGTGTGCGTGTCTATAGTGTAGAAACAACTTATAGAAGAAGTTCGTAAGTGAAACCGAAGCGTCAATCTATTGCTTTGTGAGATTGCATAGGGTACTACGCTACTACTATTGCGCTACTGTTTACGCTTGCCGATACGCGCCCTAACTGGTCTGCTCCAGCCACCGGCCATCGGTCCTTCGACAACATGACCAGCCCACTTCTGCTTGCTAACTCTGTAAGCTCTACGTCAATAACTCCGGTTCTCTTCCGGATAACTTTATTTCTGATTTACATACCACTTAGGTTGTATTTCATCCTGATAACTTTTAACCGTCTCTGGTAAAGTCTAAAAGGAGTATAGATTTAAGAATCCTCGTGTGTCACGTAGAGTTAAAGAAATAAAATAATAAACAGAAATTCACGTACCAAATAAGTAAAGGTGGATTAAATTACTACATATATTTTACCGAATATCAAAGGGATCTGAGTTCAAGCAGCTTAACTAGTAGCTGAAGTGGTGACAAATGTTTTCATTTGGTAGTGATGATAGTTTTCAGGCAGGATTGCAGACAGACGAATATCCGATCCGCGACTCGAGAAGCGGATGTTAGGCTGTGGCCACGAGATACGCGACTCATAGAAAGCTTTGGACCTACAATACAATAGGTTGTTTTTTTTTTTTTGTGTTCCATCTCACACCTACGTCGGGGTCGCGGGAACATATGATTCTTCCGCAACCCCGACTAGTGCCGGCCCACCTCTGCCGGCCTCCTCAGGTTGGGGGGGGGGGGGGAGTAAGGTGTTTGACTCCCCCCGCAACGTCTAAGAGGGGCGCGCGTGGAACACTACGCGCCGCCATCTCGGGTCCTGATGTATGGGGGGCGGCGGACGTCCCCAAGTTAGCCGTCCGTGGACCCATTAAGGTGGGCTGGAAGAGGGCGTTGTCCGCCCTCCGCCTGCGCCCGGTGCGCCTGCTGCGGATCGGGAGAGTGGACGAGATCTCTCTCTCCCTTTCCGCAGCCTCTTTCTGCTATATCGCTGTTTCGCAGAAGGAAACCACCGCGTCCCAGGACTCGACGCTGCCGACCATCGCACTCACTACGGCCAGCAGCGACAGGTCACTGCCTACTTCAGAGATGAGGGCACGGCGCGGCTCCTCCCAAGCGGCACACTCTGCCAGCGTATGCCACGCCGTGTCCTCCCGACAGTCGACGCAGTGGTGACACCGGGCGTCCGGCTCCCTGTTTATGCGACACAGGTACTTCCCGAAGCAACCATGCCCCGAGAACACCTGCGTCGCCCGAAACGGCTCGGGAGGAGGCACGGCCCGTGCCTCCTCCCGAGCCAGAGGTCGAGCACTGGCCGGACCGCCTCGATGGTGACGAGGCGGTCCGGCGGTAGGGCGTGAGAGCCTGTCCCGCCATTCCGCCACCAGGACCTCACGAAGCTGCAACCGACGCTACTCCATATGGCGCTGCATCGGCCGCTCGCCCCGCGCCCTCGCTTCCTCGCGCCACCGATAAAGTCATCCGGCCAGTGCACAAGCCGCCTCGTAGGAGATCGTGCGATACCCCTTATGACTCTGACGGCCATTGCTCTCTGCGGCTTTCGCAGAACAGAGATGCTAGCGGCCGTCAGATCAACCGCCCAGATCGGAGCCCCGTAAAGGGCCATCGATCGCACGATCCCCACGTAGAGCCGCCTACAAGCGGCACTCGGGCCCCCCAGATTGGGAAGCAGCGTTGACAGCGCCCCAGCCGCGCCCAACAACTTGGGCGCCAGCCTCCGGAAGTGGGGTCCGAAGTCCCACCGGCTGTCGAGCACCAATCCCAGATATTTCATGGTGGGCTCGACAGCGATCCAATGTGTGATCCGGCCGGCGGCGCCCGCCGGGGGCCATGAAACACCATGGCCTCCGACTTGTTGAGGGCCACCTCCAGGCCTAGGCGCCTTATGCGGCTCAGCACCTGTGAAACCGCAGCCGTCGCCAGCAACACTGCCTCTCTGTACGAATTCCCCCGGGCCGTGACCAGCGTGTCGTCAGCGTAACACGTCAGGTCTACGCCCGGCGGGAATTCGCCCCTCAGCACCCAGTCGTACCCGACGTTCTACAGGAGTGGCCCTACGACCGAACCCTCTGGAACACCGCACGACACTTGGCGCTGGTTTCCGCCATCACGTCCCATGTAGGTGATACATCTCTCCGCCAGATAAGCCCCAACGATGCGGCGTAGGTAGAGAGGCACCCGATGATAACGCAGTGCCTCTCGAATACAACTCCAGGGCAGGGTGTTGAAGGCGTTGGAGATGTCACCGCCACCACCACCCCACCCCGGGACACCGTTGCTTCCGCCAGGACTCTCACCCGCGATATATCGTGGATGGTGGAGCGCCCATGCCGAAAGCCAAATTGGCTCTCGTCCAGGTCCGGCCCCTCTCTGTACAAGTGGCCGACGAGGCGGGCTGCGATTATCCACTCGAACAGCTTACCCACCTCGTCAAGCAGCACTATGGGCCGGTACGCGGACGGCGTGTCCGCCGGGCGCCCCACCTTCCTGAACAGGACCAGGCGACCTGTTTTCCACAAAGTGGGACGCCACGCCGTAGACTTGGCGTTGAGATCCCCGAGAAACAGCACCGGGCGAGGATGTAGTCGGCCCACGACGC
Source organism: Dasypolia templi (assembly GCA_963555695.1). Taxonomy (NCBI): domain Eukaryota; kingdom Metazoa; phylum Arthropoda; class Insecta; order Lepidoptera; family Noctuidae; genus Dasypolia; species Dasypolia templi. The sequence continues at coordinate 2,531,807 of OY743151.1, read as the reverse complement.
CACCCAACTCGACAAGGCTACCCATTTTATTTTATTTTTTTTTTGTTCCCGGGGTGGAAAATCCTCATGGATGTCCTCCGCCCTGGGGCGGGCGGAGGGGGTCTGTCAGACTCTTACTGACTAAAAACCACCCCGGTGTTCCATCTCACACCTACGCCGGGGTCGCGGGAACACATTATTCTTCCACAACCCCGGCTGGTGCCGGCCCGCTTGCGCGGGCCCCGTCTCGGGCGGGGGGAGTGAGGTGTACTCCCCCCGCAACGTCTGTGAGCGGCGCACGCGGAACACTACGCGCGCCGCCTTCTCGGGTCCTGATGTTGGGGGGCGACGGATGTCTCCGAATCCGTCGCCCCTGGACCCATTTAGGGGGGCCGGAAGAGGGCGTTGTCCGCCCTCCTCCGACGCCCGGTGCGTCTGCTGCGGGCCGGGTCGAGAGTCGAGATCTCTCTCTCCCTTTCCGCAGCCTCCTTCTGCGAGATGACCGTTTCGCAAAAGGAGACCACTGCGTCCCAGGACTCTGCGCCGCCGACCATCGCGTTCACGACGGCCGGCAGCGACAGGTCGTTGCCTACTTCGGTGATGAGGGCACGGCGCGGCTCCTCCCAAGCGGCACACTCTGCCAGCGTGTGCCACGCCGTGTCCTCCCGGCAGTCGACGCAGTGGTGACACCGGGCGTCCGGCTCCCTGTTTATGCGACACAGGTACTTCCCGAAGCAACCATGCCCCGAGAGCACCTGCGTCGCCCGAAACGACAGGGAGCCGTGCCTTCTCCCGAGCCAGCGGTCGAGCACTGGCCGGATCGCCTCGATGGTGCTGAGGCCGGCGGTAGGGCGTGAAAGCCTCACCCGCCATTCCGCCACCAGGACCTCGCGGAGCTGCAACCGATGCTGCTCGATTTGTTGCTGCATCGGTCGCTCGCCCCGCTCCCGCGCTGCTTCGCGCCACCGGTACAGTGACGCGAGCACCTTCGCCTCCAGGTCCCAGGGCGGTGATCCGGCCAGTGCACAACCCGCCTCGAAGGAGATCGTGCGATACCCCCGAATGACTCTGACGGCCATCGCCCGCTGCGGCTTGCGCAGGACAGCTATGCTGCCGGCCGTCAGGTCAGACGCCCAGATCGGCGCTCCGTAGAGCGCCATGGATCGCACGATCCCCATATAGAGCCGCCTACAGGCGGCGCTCGGGCCTCCCAGATTGGGAAGCAGCGTTGCCAGCGCCCCGGCCGCGCCCAACAACTTGGGCGCCAGCCGCCGGAAGTGGGGTCCGAAGTACCACCGGCTGTCGAGCACCAATCCCAGATATTTCATGGTGGGCTCGACAGCGATCCGGACCCCCCCGACCACAATGTGTGATCCGGCCGGCGGCGCCCGCCGGGGGCCATGAAACACCATGGCCTCCGACTTGTTGAGGGCCACCTCCAGGCCGAGGCGCCGTATGCGGCTCACCGTGAGTGAGACCGCCGCCGTCGCGAGCAACGCTGCCTCCCTGTGCGAACTCCCCCGGGCCGTGACCAGCGTGTCGTCCGCGTAACACGTCAGGTCCGCGCCCGGCGGGAGCTCGCCCCTCAGCACCCAGTCGTACCCGATGTTCCACAGGAGCGGTCCCACGACCGATCCCTGTGGAACACCGCACGACACTTGGCGCTGGTTTCCGCCATCACGTCCCATGTAGGTGACACACCTCCCCGCCAGATAAGCCCCAACGATGCGGCGGAGGTAGAGAGGCCTACCCAGGTAAGGCTACCCAGCCGTGACCTCGGGACGGGTTGACGAGAGCCCCGCCAATGATGGCCACCAAACCAATCAGGGGTAGGGGGACAAAGTACGGTTCGGCGACCACAGCCACGTGAATCGACCACTCTGCCATGGTCTGGAGCAAGAGATTCTGAGCTCTGGCAGCGTAGTTGATATTGCCCTGGAGGAAATGGTAGAGCGCCGTTATGCGCAATCCATTACCTCCGCACCATTCATAGGCCGGGAGTCGGCCGGAGGGCAGCCAGGCTGAGGGGGGGGGGGGGGGGAAAGAACCCCGTCAGCCTTGGCAGAAGAAGAGAGGGCTCTTCTTCTTATTGGCGGGCGCACCACAGGCCTTACCGCAAGATCTGTGCCCAGCGGGCCACCCTGCAGCTGTACAGAGGCTGCAGTTTGGCGCCGCGGAGCACTGGGCCGCCTTATGTCCGGGCTGGCCGCAGCGATAGCACTGCTCGCTGCGGTCAATTGCGACAGTGCACCGTGCCCTAACATGCCCCATGTCCAGGCACCGGTAGCACCGCAAGGCCCTGGGCTGCAGCAGCTTCACCCTCGCCGCAACCCACCCCACTAACAGACGGCCACCGTCAGCGACCTTATTCGCCGCCGCCACCGGGCACCGCACCCGACATTGGCTATCGCCTGCGCTAGGACCGCCTTGTAGGTAATGCCCCGTTCGACGGCTCCGGGCTGCAGTGTAATAACTACAGCTGCGGAGCGTGGGGCTCTGACCTTAGGATAGGTTGGACCTACGTTATGTACGTGCACTCTTACTCATTTTTCACAGTTGCACAGAATAGGTATTAACAAATATTAAAATGTATTTCCTTTTTTGTGTTAATTTTTATGTAACTTATCAGTGACTCTATGTTTTATATTTTATCTGTTTTTCCTACTTAGGCATTAGTTGTATAGTTGAGTGCTTGTGGCACTATTATTTAGTGTATAATTTTTACACTAACCTAAGATTTAAGTAAAATGTAAATTTACAATTTTAAGGTGTAAACAATTGTTGGTTGGCCAACCAAAGATAAATTAAATAACATTTTCAAGGTAGGACTGAATAGCACTTAAAATTTGTGCTTTTATGTATTAGTAATTTAAGTCAACAATTTAAACTTCTGAGAGCAATATCTCGAGCCGTTCTAAGGTTCTGTAGTGACACTGTCACTGTACCCAATGCAAACCATATTTTTAACTCGAATCGCTTTCGGGTCCACTATCTTATTTATGTTTGACCAGTAAGTTAGCCGATAATGATTCCACTTACTCGACGTACCTACCTATCGATACAACATTTTCATGTGGTGTCTCGCTGTTCTTATGGCCCGCCAAAGCGCGGGAAATCATTGCGATCGTAAGGATGAATCCTTTTGATTCGTCTACGTTTCCGAACGGTTATTTCGCCAGGCGGAAATAAGGAGCTTGCGATTTTAAAAAGTTTGTTTTACTTTTTAAAACAAATCTCCTAAACGGATTTATGTGTTTTCGAACTAAATCTGTTTTCCAATATGTTTTGTTTAGTAACAGTTTTCAAGTAGTGCGGTGATTTTGTAGACCAAGATTAAGCAGTTTCAATGGAAAACTTTTAGTTGATAGGTATGTAATTAAAGTGCCCACAATTGTGTATTGTCATTACTTCAAAATTAAGTTTTTAGAGGAAAATGTTTAGATCAACATATTGTTTTGTTCCGGTGTCAGTAAAATTGATGGTTTCCTCAGTCGATGTGAGTTTGAGTTGAGGAACCAACAGTCAATTATAAGGTTCATCGGCATCTACCTTGAGGCTTCCTTGAGGTAGTCAAGAAGAAAGTTTAAACCACGCGTATTTTATCCGATTTTCATAATGTCTTTCGAAAAGTTTATATTGAATATTGACGTATTCGCGACGTGTCACCTCGACTCACCCTCATTCGAATTACTTCCTAATTTCCTTAATTTGACGACCATGAATTCAGATTTTGAGGGTCTTCCGCGGCACGCCTTGAGGTCAGAGGTCTCGACAGAGTTATGAGTCGAGTAACTTTCGAGGTTACGACTTAGAATATGGGCATTTGTTTTTCACAACTTGACTTTTCTTCAACTTCAACCCCAATATGAGGAAACAGTAAAAAAACTACAAAACCCAACTTCGCGTAAACGATGGCTCATGGGTAACTCTTTGATATATCGCATTTACATTCTGCTATTATAAGCTTCCTATAAAAGCGATTTTCCGGTCGTTACCTTTTTTAAAGTTCCAAAAAGCAATGATATCAGCTATATGGCCAAAAGTGATCCTCCAAAATTCACTCCGGCACTCACTATTATCCGAGTCACTGGATCGTGAATTCGCATTCTTATGTAAAACGGTTTCGGAACGTTGCATTGAACCTGTGCGTATTCGAAGCACGCGTTCCAATCTCGCGGGTGTTGATTTGGTGCCGTTTCCGAACGTAACGATTGATCAAGATGGCGGATTTCGGCGGGAATTTACTTGATGTTGTTTCTATTATAGGTTTGTATTTGTTTAAATTAGATGTCGTTTACAAGATTGATATCGGTAGTATTTTTTGCATGATTGTGTATTTCGTTTTCCCTATTTTCAAGCTGTCACATAACACAATCTTTCTGAGGTATGATTAGTTTCAGTCTCTGTTGAGAAGAATGCTTTCTGAATACCAATATTGATAGGGTTAATGCCCCGTTGTGAGCAATGATGTATTGCTCACAACAGGGCATGACTTTAGATGTTTTGCGCTCAATGTTGGCAAGATAAAAGCAAGGCAATTGCCTGACTTGAAACTGTCTTGCTGCTGCATGTTCATTTCGCCAATGCAGCAGCTAGTGACACAACTAATTATGTGTGTCTTATCTCTTCCTAACAACAGGTATCGGTATGGGTCTATCCTTCGGTATCCTCCCACTGTATGATTTTGTGACGTAGACGCGTCATTGGTTGTGAGGTACTGGAATATCATCCACGGATCTGGTGGTTAGCACAATAATCATTAATAATCTACCAACATATGACATTATAAGTAGTACCTATGTAAATACTAAGAATTGGGATGATGAATTAAAAATGTTAAAAAATTAAAGTAATTTCAAAGAAGGCTTAGTAAAAATGAGATAATCGAAAAAATCTGTTAAATCGGTGTAAATTTGAAGAAGATAAACGCTTTAAAAGTTTTTGGAGGGGATTATTGCCGTCCTTGTCGCGCGGTACTGACAATGTACGGCGCTAGTATGAAGTTACATAGTCGTGACGTCACTTCTACGTTAGTGCTGTCCTTGTCTAACAATTATCTTTAAAAGTTTATAACTTGGCAATTTTGAAGCTTTTACACTTTTTGAACAAATCGGTTGCGCTATTTGGTAACAAACAGTCTTTTGAGACAAAAAATATTGTTATCATCCCAATTTATAAAAAGGTAAATTATTCTAAGGGCTATACTCAGCCGTGGGTGGAAAAGGCTGCAAATAGTGATGATGAAAATGTTCTGAAATAAATTAACAATAATAAACATTCTCAAAAAAATTAAATACTCAAAGCATTTATTTCAATTAAACCATTTACAGGCACTTTTGAATTGTCAAGGAGTCGGTCAGTCAGAAATATGAAGCTAGTTGCCCATTCCAAAGCGCAGTAGGTACATAGGGATAAGAAAGGGCAAGAAACTCCATGGACACTCTTTTAATTAATATTGTTCTTACAAATATATAAGTTACATCATTAATGTTAATCCGATATTTGAGAACGATGTACAAAAACCGTATACGATAAAAGCGCCCAGAGTGCAGTAAACAAAAATAAAAAATAAACAATCCAACAAAAAAAAATGCCGAGGCGTGGCAGCTACTGACGGCGCCCGTTCACGAACATGACTATTGCTTTGAAATTCCTAGTAATATTTCTATAACTTTCACATAGATCAGTTCAGTTAAGGTTACATTGGTGCCGATTATCTTGTTACAAATGCCTCTAAACTAGACTAAAAATCAGTAAAATTTGGTTTAAACCCCTTAAACCCTTACAAATGCACATGTAGGTAATATTTTATTATATCACACCATTAATGAAATACACCTTAAACGAATAATGAAGTTTGTCATTATTTATAGGTGTTCAAAACTACCCCTCAAAGGAGTTTTAGAGCTGAATTGCACTGCGTTTCTGGATTAAGCCGAAGGTAGTAAAAATATAGTAATTATTAATTTTCCAAAACTGCGGGTTAAAAAGGGAGGTGGGAGGTGCTACATTTTGTAAGAGATATAATCCACGCGGCAGTCGCTGGAGAAGTACTAGTCTATCCTTATCCTAACTTCCTAACTTAATATTATAAATGCGAAAATAAGTTTTTTTGTTACGCTTTCACATTTGGATGAACTTTAGCACATAGCTACACAATAACCGAGGTTAGAACAAAGGATTCTTTTTTACCCGGTATTCCTACGGGATCAAGACATGCAGGTGAAACCGCGAAGCATAGGTAGTACTAATATAATATTACAAAGGTATTTGTAAGTTTGTATGTATATTTTATGGTAATCTTCGGAACTACCGATCCAATTACGAAAATTCATACACTAATGGGAAGCCACAGTATTGCCGAGTGACATGATATGGCAGTCCACTGGGCCAACAAGGCAGTCTACTGGGCCAACGCGGCAGTCCACTGTGCCAACAAGGCAGTCTACTGGGCCAACGCCGCAGTCCACTGTGCCAACAAGGCAGTCTACTGGGCCAACGCCGCAGTCCACTGTGCCAACAAGGCAGTCTACTGGGCCAACGAGGCAGTCCACTGGGCCAACGAAGCAGTCTACTGGGCCAACGCGGCAGTCCACTGTGCCAACAAGGCAGTCTACTGGGCCAACGCGGCAGTCCACTGTGCCAACAAGGCAGTCTACTGGGCCAACGAGGCAGTCCACTGTGCCAACAAGGCAGTCTACTGGGCCAACGAGGCAGTCCACTGTGCCAACAAGGCAGTCTATTGGGCCAACGAGGCAGTCCACTGTGCTAACAAAGCAGTCTACTGGGCCAACGAAGCAGACCACTGTGCCAACAAGGCAGTCGACTGTGCCAACAAGGCAGTCTACTGGGCCAACGAGGCAGTCCACTGTACCAACAAGGCAGTCTACTGGGCCAACGAGGCAGTCCACTGTGCCAACAAGGCAGTCTATTGGGCCAACGAGGCAGTCCACTGTGCTAACAAAGCAGTCTACTGGGCCAGCGAAGCAGACCACTGTGCCAACAAGGCAGTCGACTGTGCCAACAAGGCAGTCTACTGGGCCAACGAGACAGTCCACAGTGCCATCAAGGCAGACCACTGTGCCAAAAAGGAAGTCTACTGGGCTAACAAGGCAGTCCACTGGGCCAACGAAGCAGTCCACTGGGCCACCGAAGCAGTCTACTGTGCCACCGAAGCAGTCTCCTGGGCCAACGAAGCAGTCCACTGTGCCAACACGGCAGTCCACTGTGCCAACAAGGCAGTCTACTGGGCCAACGAGGCAGTCCACTGTGCCAACAAGGCAGTCCACTGGGCCAACGAAGCAGTCAACTGGGCCAACGAAGCAGTCTACTGGGTCAACGAAGCAGTCTACTGGGCCAACGAAGCAGTCTACTGGTCCAACGAAGCAGTCCACTTGGCCAACGAAGCAGTCCACTGGGCCAACAAGGCAGTCCACAGGGCCAACGAAGCAGTCCACTGGGGCAACGAAGCAGTCCACTGGGCCAACGAAGCAGTCCACTGGGCCAACGTAGCAGTCCACTGGGCCAACGAAGCAGTCCACTGGGCCAACGAAGCAGTCCACTGGGCCAACGAAGCAGTCTACTGGGCCAACGAGGCAGTCCACTGTGCCAACAAGGCAGTCCACTGGGCCAACGAAGCAGTCAACTGGGCCAACGAAGCAGTCTACTGGGCCAACGAAGCAGTCTACTGGGCCAACGAAGCAGTCTACTGGGCCAACGAAGCAGTCCACTTGGCCAACGAAGCAGTCCACTGGGCCAACAAGGCAGTCCACAGGGCCAACGAAGCAGTCTACTGGGCCAACGAAGCAGTCTACTGGGCCAACGAAGCAGTCTACTGGGCCAACGAAGCAGTCCACTGGGCCAACGAAGCAGTCCACTGGGCCAACAAGGCAGTCCACAGGGCCAACGAAGCAGTCCACTGGGCCAACGAAGCAGTCCACTGGGCCAACGAAGCAGTCCACTGGGCCAACGTAGCAGTCCACTGGGCCAACGAAGCAGTCCACTGTGCCAACAAGGCAGTCTACTGGGCCAACGAGGCAGTCCACATTATGTAGAAACACGCGAACGAAGTCACGGGCAGAAGCTAGTACTTGATATTTCTCAAAATAAATTTACACATGAATTTCAAAGCTAATGAATTTAAATGCCACAAAGAGTAATAAATTAACGTTAATAATGATATTCAGACAAAGCACAAAGTTGCATCAGATGAGGTTGTTCTGTTGTAAGCTGTGGCGGACAGTAGCCGCGGGCGGAGCAAAGAGCTAGCTAATATCAAACATGGAGGATTTAGTTAATATATTTTAATATATTAGAAATCGGTGGAAATAATTGCGTGTGTAATATTTATATAAATAACGAACCTTTACGCTTGTAATCCAATCATAGATGTATAATGTAAACCTCATTTTGCCAGTTTTATAATGCTAAAAAGTACATAATCCCCTGCAATTAACAAAATGAGAAAAATATATGATATTCTTCAGGATATTTGCTAGTTAGAAAGTGTGTAGAAAACATAATACAGCTAATTTGTTATGTTGGAAAAAAAAAACACGAAGATACTTCTAAAAATTCTTTTAACGATTACAAAACCATACTAATATACATGTAATCATTCTGATTTTTTGTCAGATTACAAGCAACATATTAACGTAAAAGTATTTTTTTAACTTCAATCATTTGATTTTTTGTACATAGATCATTTTTTAATTTTTTCTATAAATTAAGGCGTTGTGTCATCGCTTCTCTTTCTTTTCTACGAGGATGCAGTCTGTCAGTGACAGCGCTTTAGTTCTTGTCAGATTTTGAGATTTTGAGGGTGAGCCTATTTCCAACAATCGGGCCTGAATTTTACCTTCCATAAACTTATTTATTCTGGAAAAAAGTGGTTAAGTATTCACGCAATAATCTGAATATTATTACATTTTCACAAATCTCTATTCTCATAAATATCAACGTTTAAATTACATCCAGTGTTGAACACGAATCTTTTAATAAAAATTGTTTTTCACGGCCATTATTATATTCCTGGGGCATATTTCGGCTTTTATAACAGATAAGTGTGTCAAATTAATTTTCTGGAAGCTTTGTTAGATTTGGGAGGAGATGGGAAAACAATAAACCAAAACAATTACTTACTACAAATCTTCCTTTATTTATTAATAAAAGTAGTTATTTTACCTCAGAACAACAATTTCTGTGGGTTATCAAGAAAATGCAATTATTGCAGCTAGACAAATACGACCGACCAAGGGTGCGAACTCGCCTCGATGAGGGAATTAATCATTATCCCTTACCATTTGTTACCAATTCGGTGGTGTGTCCCGTTTGCTTTGAGCTGCAATAAGTTTCAACTCGACGTCTATAGCTCACGGGATAGTTCCAGAAGGGCAATTTCCGTAATCGCAATACCAATCTGTAAAAAAAAGCACTAATCTACTTACAATTTTGACAAATTTCGACATTGATTGTCGCTGAGATGAGATCGTAGCTGGAATTTGAACGTTTTTAAGTACGAGAGTTATTAATGGTCTTCAGATTTCCACAATATTAATTGCAGACAAGGTGATGCCTTAACAGAATTATTTTGAAGTGCCCTGGCGGCTGAGAGTATGTCATGCTCAATCTAATGTTTCGCTGATGGTGGCGCGTGTGTTGGATCATTTAGCTCACATGCGTCATATTCGTGAACTGGCGCCGCCGCCCCGTCAGTAGGGAATGGTCATCTCTTAGCTGCCCGGCGTTTTTTAATTAAAATTTATTTTCGAATTGTTTTCATTTATATAACGGATGCTTTGATAATTTCAACATGAATGATGTAACCAATATATTGTAAACATAATTTGATTTAAAAGAGTGTCCGTGGAGTTTCTTGCCCGTTCTTCTCCATAGGTACCTACTACGCTTTGGAATGGGCAACTAGCTTAATTTTTCTGACCGACCGACGTTGACAATTTAAAAGTGCCTGTAATTGGTTAATTTGAAACAAATGCTTTGTGTTTGAGTTTGAGTTTCTACTTGGCATCATGGTGATGGTTGTTGGCTAAAACCACCTGCTTTTGATAGATGAACCATTCTTTTTTTTTCCTTCTGGGATTCATTCGAATTAATGTTACATTTGCAAACAGACTGTTAGTGTTTATGCATGCTGCACCTGCAACTGCAAGACAAAAAGAGAATTTCTGTGATCCTAGATAGTTTTGAATGTGATCTGTGCAAGCTTGTAAAGTTTCGTACGAAACCAACCTCGTCTCATATATAGTAGGGGTTACAAGTTCGCTCCGTCCCTCGCAGCACAACGTAGGCGATACGTGAGCCAAATTACTGGATCACGGCTCACGTATGCACGTACACGGTGTTCACTAGAATAACATTATCTACGACCGTCCACCATACGGACAACTTCTGAGTAAGTGATACAGAAGTTTTAGTTGGAAAACTGATTTATGACGCTGTGTTCTTGTGTCCGATATTGGAAACGGTTTTGCGTTTAGGGAGATAGCTACTGAAGAGGTTTTGTCGAAGCTCCTTGCATATCCTTCATGGTTTAATGCATCCTACATATACCAATATTTAATTATTTTACAAATTTTGCTGTTTTTAAGGAACGGGAATGTTGAACGTTGAACGTTGGTCTAGTGGTCGCAATCGCTACTGCTGAGCATGAGGTCCTGGGTTCGATTCCCAGGTCGGGCAACGTGTTATTGGGTTTTTCTATCTGGAATTTCTCAGTAGCAGCCCGAAGTCTGGATTTGTGCCCGGTAGATGGCAATAGGCTCGCCCCCTATTACATGGGCCTAAAACATAACTGGCGAAATGTGGGTGTACTATAGGTCCACCTCTGCCCAACCGTTCGGGAAAACAAGGCGTGATGTTATGTTATGTGGGAATGAAATATTTTACTAAAGAACACCACACTCAAACTCGTATCTGGTAAAAAAACGGAAGATATTAGGTAAATATTTTTGCTATATATATTTTTCCTCTACTCCGGTAGAAAGACATTCTGAAGTTAATTGATGAATGATTCTGGCTAAAAACTTTAGTAGGTAAGACACAACCTTAGAAGTTATATTAGCTAGGATTGTTTATCGCTATCTGTACGCACTGGAGCTATAGATTGCAGTCCCGTATTTCTGTTCCATGCCTACCATACGCCATGAAAGTGTTAACACTCCACATGTACGTGAAAGGATTCATCCATCGACACTATCATTATTCCTCCATTGTGTGCAGCTAACATTCACTTCACATTGTTGCTATATATTTACATGGCCATTCCTTTTGATTACACACTAAGCAAAGAGTTTCTTTGATTTTCGAGATTTTCTCCCGCCATTATCAGAATAGTGATTACATTTGTCTATGGTATAAAGATGAGAGTGGATGAAATTGCAGTGAATTGTTGGAATTGTAGTTACTATAGTTTCATGGGAACAGATATATTGTAATTGGCTTGTTATTTGGTATTTGTTTTCGCTGTGGATTGCTGTTATTTAGAAATTATGAGTTTCGTTTCGTTACTCGTATTTATTGCATTGTTGGAGAAAATAAGCAATAATAACCTACTTACAATCGTTACCTCCCTCATTGGTCTAGCGATTGCAAGCGCTACTGCTGAGCACGAGGTACTGGATTCGATTCCCAGGTCTAGCAAAGTGTTTCTCAGTAGCAGCCTGGAGTCTGGATTTGTGCCCGGTTGATGGCAATAGGCACGCCCCCTATTACATGGGACTTAAACATAACTGGAGAAATGTGGGTGTGCTGTAGGCCCACCACCCCTTACTCTTTGGGAATTACAGGCGTGATATTTTGTTTATGTTATAATCGTAAGACAGATTTTCTATTAATAGAAGTACAAAGCATGTGTTTTTTTCTCTAGAATGCCTGTTTCTGTGCCTACCTATCCATACACCATTTGAAATAAGATTTGACATTTAAATTAACCTTTTTACAGTCCGTTCAACTGATTTTGACTTCAATTCCGTAGGCGTAAGGATGACATTAAAAGCAAAACCGTGGTTACAATATCACGTGGGTTTACCGGAGCTGCCATTTATCATGCAACGCAATAGAAGTCAAAATCGGTTGAGCGGACCGTATAAAAGGTTTATTTTGATGTCTACTCTTATTTCAAATTGAGTACACCTAGATTATCTTGCGATCGATCGACATGAATCCAAGAAACTAATAACATCCAACAGCGGTTCAATTACAAGCAGAAATGTTATCAGAACGTGTGAACAAGGGAATGATAAGCTGTAACAAACCCTCTTGTAACCACACAATACAGACGTTGAACAAAAGACGGGTGACTTAATAACACTGATAACTAAACAATAACAGAAAACACGAAATCCTGGCAAGCGATCCCGAGTTCATACGACCTGTAAAGGTAAGTTCAGACTGGAAAGCTCCAACGCGTTGAAGTTCTTTTCATGGAGGTCAGCGACGAACTCTCTTGCAATAGTGGTCTAAGTATAGTGTGTTGTGTCAAAAGATTGCTTAGTGCTTTTATAATTTTCTTTTCTTCAAATTTTTTGGACATCCCTAAGTATTAGTAAGTTCTTAGGTAAGACAATTTACGGTTTAGTGTTCGTATGCCGGTAGCAATAAGTGGATGTATACGGTTTATTCAAACTGCTTGTAATTTCCAGTCCCATAACTGTAAAGGCTTACTTAAATTGCAGATTAACAACAGATAAAGGGTCATTCTACCTGAATGAACTCCTTACAAGGCGGATTTCTGTAAGACTGTTGGACATCCCTCGATAGCCGTCAAACCAGGCGAAACGACACACGCGCGTTTATTCTCAGTCGTCTGAAACAACCTCTACCACACATTGCCGAGGTCAACCATTTCCTTTATAACCCCTGAGCAATAAAAACACAGATGTCGCTAATTGAGGCCGTGAGCGGCACATTGTTTGGTGCTCACTGGAGGCTGGTGCTGGGTCTGTGGTGACCTACTTATGTGGCGAACAAAGGACGGGGATGTAATGTGGACGTGGCACCTAGTTACGATAATCTGAATCTGTTGTCAAATGCCTTTTGTTTTAGAGGATTGGAGACACATGTGAAGGTAACTAATATTGCTGAGTTTGTTAGGCAGCAAATAATACCTACGGTTCTACTTACCTACTTCTCAAACTCAAACCATTTATTTTGAGTAAACCATTAACAGGCACTTTTGAATTGTCGAGGGGTCGGTCAGTCCGAAATATGAAGCTAGTTGCCCATTACAAAGCGTGGTAGGTACATATGGAGAAGAACGGGCAAGATACTCCACGGACACTCTTTTAAATAATGTTCTAACTAAAATAGTTCTGTGTTTTACCGTGTAATTTTAACATTGTTTAAAAAAAGTTTGACTAGAATGGATTCTTGTTGTGTAGGTTCGTTTACCGACAATATCACATGCACATGCCCAAACACCCTTCAGTGAGGCCTTGACTTAGTTCAAACTTTCGACTTCATGCCTTGAGCTGGCTATCTGTTAACAGCAAATGCTTCATATTTCTAATAATTATTATTAAGAATTCACAATGCTATGACATCAGCTATGTCCGTCCAACTATGTTATCGTTAATAAAAATGTAACAAGGAGGAATTTATCGGAAATATCTCGAGCGGGCGTGTATCTTTAACAAACGTGCTTCTTGGGTGCACTTGATGTGGAGTGGGGGTGAGTGGGCGATGGTGCGCCAGCGTAGCGTGGCCTGCCGTGGCGTGGCCCACGGCGTTCGCCTTGTCAGAAAAGATGATTTGCAAAATGTAACATGATAATATTTGTTTGAATTGTTTTGCTTTACGCTTTTTGAGCGTTGATTGGACTAGAATTTGTTTTAGTTGTTTTACTGAATAACTATTTTACTACTAGCTGCTGCCCGCGGCTTCGTCTGCGATCCAGGATGAAAAATAGCCTACATCCTTCTTAGGCTACCTGTCTGTCTAATTTCATAACGATATCCGTTTAGCCATTTTTGTGTGCGTAACAAACAAACTCACATTTGCATTCATATTAGTTTGAAATGAGGATTAGGAAGGTTTCAGGTAGCTGAATGTTCTGGACCTTGCTTGAAGCTTTTCTAAACAAAAACTTGTTCAGAACAAGAATCCTCAAAATTGTGATCGCAATGCTTGTACCTAACAAGCAAGGAAGCCTTTTTACTTACTTAGAGTACTTACTCATCTATTGCAAAAAATAAACGTGAAATTACTAAATTCACTCAGAAAGTTATTTAATTAGCAAACACAGTAAGCTCGGTGTGCCTGAGCTGCCCAGTGGATATTAAAAAGTAAGAAACAGAATCAAAAGCTGGGGATCCAAGATGGGTGGACGTTGAGCACTACAAAAGACGCGGAAAACAATAGCGGCATGCGCCATACAGAATGCACGGCTCCCTCTTTGGCATAAAAAAAAACTGTTGTAAACTGTGCTACAGATTAAAATATGAATTTTATGGCAGACCCTGGCTCGAGAAGATAAATTAAATACATACTTGATGGCTTCCGTAGATACTTGCTACAACAAGTATTACTTGCCTAATTCATAAATTAAAATTTACCATTTCCTACCGTTAAGGGCATCTTTAGTCACGACTGAATAGATTCTACTACCTAAAAAGTTTAAGAAGCGTTGGCAGAGTTTACTCTAAACTTCTTAACCTATTAGTCGAGCCATGGTAAGCTGCGTAGTCTAGTATGTTTATAGACTGAAGAACATGGTTCAATGGAATTGCCACTTTACTTTTACTCTACTTCGTCTCGATTTGTTTATTTGGTATACCAAAAGCTCGTTAACTTGCTTAATAAGTGGTGATTTCACGAAAGTTAAAATCCACCCTTAGGGTGGACTTCACCAATGAAACTGAACGCGAGCTGTCAGTGTCATTATCATTATTTCCTGTGCAATTCAAAAGTGCCTGTAATGGGTTTATTTGAAATACCTAAATGCTTTGAGTTTGAGTTTGAATTTTGACACTGACAGCTCTTGAACTTGGTTCAAAAGTGCTGATCGCGATGCTTCTGATTATCTATTCTGTGGTAGCAGCTAATGAGCAGTTCCTTTGAGCGAAGAAAGCCGCAACCAAGCCCAACCTCGACCTCAACTACCTACATAATTGCCATACTAACCCAGTATCGTTATCGTGAGCTCAGCGCAGTGACAAATTGCTCTGCAAAATCGCAGGCCCGCAGCGCTGGCAGCGCAGCACTGGCACATTAGAGCCGATCAATCACTCGCCGCGTGCGACTGAGCGATACGAACAAAGCGCTGTATTAGTATGAGATTTGGTGGTAACAGTAATTGAAGTTGATTTTATTAGGTGCTACATTATGTTTTATTATTTCTAGAAATATAAATATAAAAGACTTCGTCTGCCATACAGGATGAAATGTAGTCTATGGCCTTACTCAGGTCATGGTCCCGGTCTTCTGTCTTATGAAGAAATGAAAATCAATCTGTCAAAGTGTTTTTTTTTTCTATAGAGATTTTTAAACTAACTCTCTTTCTGACAGTTACACATACAAAAAAAAAAAAGAATTACCCAGCCGCTTTGAAGTGTTGCACGGACAAACATTTTTGGCAATTGATTTTTATTTATATAGACAAGCTAATGCCCAGCGGCATTCGTTGCAATGTTTTTTTTCTTTTTTTATACCACTTCTGTATTAGAGTGAACAAAACAAAACAAAAAAAATCTAATCGGCTAACCCGTTTTGGGTTTTAGTGAGAGTAACGAACAGCAATTGATTTTAATTATATTAAAATCAATTGCTATTCGTTAGTCTCGAAGAAGAAAGATAGATAAAGTATCTCATCGTAAGTAGCCCAAAAGCAGTGGGATGACAGTCTCTGCTGTCAAAAAACAGATAGATCTGACTTCTGTTTTTAAAGAATGAGCAACACACGTGAACATCAATCAAACGCAGTCAAGTCAAGCCATACTGTGTGCATAGTGAATAAATTGATTCTAGCTTTGATGCGGGTTTTGAAATCTAAATTAGAAATAGATTACCTAAATAGAGACCTGTTTTTGAAGTTTTGCTGATGTGTGATACAACCTCATTGTTTTCCTATACGATAACGGTGGGATCTGAATGCTTCAAATATTGTGGAAATGAAAATCAAACTACGACAGCCCAATCCAGTAAAACCGGAAAAAGAAATAAATAGATACGTAACACGAAGCAGCTCGCAATTCAGTAAACATCTTAGCTGTAAATGTGTTATTAAATATTTCAGAGTGGCACACGGAGTATTCCTGTATTGTAAATCAGGAGACGCCATTCAAACGCTTATTTGATCAAAATCGCGCCGCGACCCGCTTGCTCTAAACCGATTATATTTGCTACAGAACCCGCCCCTGTGATGACATACGGGGTTTATTTTTGAACGTACCTGCTGTAATTTGGGCATAACACTTAAGAATCTCACTGCGCTTCGTCCTTTTTCGTTCGTATAGAACCAAGAAAAAATGAAAACCTACAGCGAGTCGGTAACAATTTAGAAAATAACGACAGTACATTGTGCGCGGTGGCGCATTGAAAATCAGCAGAATGCTAGAAAATGTGATCAAACTCAAACTTAAAGCAATTATTTCAAATAAACCAATTACAAGGACTTTTGAATTGTCAAGGGGTCGGTCAGTCAGAAAGATGAAGCTAGTTGCCCATTTCAAAGCGAAGTAGGTACCTATGGAGAAGAACGGGCAAGAAAATCTCAAGGACAATCTTTTAAATAAATAAATAAAAAACACCTAGAATTAGTAACATCAAACATGTTAAAATTTTACATGTGATCAAATCTTAAATACAACAGTCGAAGAAATTGCCAATTTGTTAATGCAATCTCACCAGGAAATAAACGCGTTTGTTTAAATTAAAATAAAATCCAAATACTTAGTTGGCAAATAGATATCACGATTTTGCATTCGATCGTGTGCCGATGGCCTTTATTGAGTCTGCTGGACCACGAGTCCACGACAAATGAGTCTGAGGCCGATATCTGTAGACGTAACTTAGCACGTACTTTGGCTAAACGTTTTTCCTGTCACTATCGCACAACTGCCAAACTACAATTGCAAGATAGAGACGTGTCACAGCACGTGATACGAAGCATGTTTACAGAATATCGATTCTGTAAAAATCTCACCGTGAAGACTTGCTTGGAGTGAGCTGTCAGTGTCAGCCCGTCTTGGTCAATCCCTAGTCAATCAGTGGCACTGACAGCTCACTCTACACTCACTTCACCTAAGTCACAGATAATATAATACAACGTACAGATACCCAATCTCATACAAAGAAATGAAACCTCCCTAAGTCTGGCTATTGAGCTGGCAATTTTTATTCGTCCAATTTTTCAATAGATGGCAGCATCAGCGTCTCACTAATTGCCAGAGACTGTAGTTTTACAACGCCATCTAGGAGTCGACCTACTTTTAAAATGTTTCGTGCAATCCTTTTGATACAATTTTTTATAGTTCCGGGTTCAGAAAACCATATTATTAGATTTATTTTTTATTTCTATGTAAAAATAAAAATATAAATCAAGTTGTTTGATTTAAATAAGTTACAATATTGGAAACTGTGAAGACAGGACCAAATGAGTAAAACGCCATCTATTGAAAAAGATTTAAACAAAATGACTAACTGAGGGCTATTTTTATTAATAAAAGGGTTCGAATTGAAGATAAAGGCTTCATTTTTATTTTATTTCTAAAATACGTACATTTTGAGTGGAAATAGATAAATCAGCACTAAACAAGGATGTTTTGACTTTTACCAATCATAATTCAGCCAAAATTCTGCCGTATATCGCTTTTTGCTGCCATCTATGAGTTTTTTTTTCAAAACAAATTATAATTTGTTCGAGTTGAGACCCCATGCCTAAGTTGTCACAGTGAAGCTTACAGAATAGCACCACAGATCTCGGCCTTAGTCTACAGCACCCAGTGCAGACATTACACTACAGTCTCGGTGGTTTGTGCCTCAGGCACTTACAATTTTAGTGTCCGTGTGACATTTAACAAAATAACGCGGTTACATAATTGCTTCCATTTTAGAACCTAGCTGTTGTTCAATTGATTACTAGTAACCGTAGTGGTTCTATTTGGCAGAAGGAATCTTTGTAAATGAGCCATAAAACAAAATTGAACGCCTGAGTTATGTCTTTTCAGTTTCTAAAACCTCGTCAACAAGCAAACGCTAGATACCAACGATTACCTAATATAATTACTTTAACATTTTATTCGTTTTCTTCCCTAAGTGTGTTTAAATACAGACAACTTTTCCCCACCCTCCCGATTTGTAATATAAAACAAACGACTTAAAAATAATCTTTCATTTCGGAAGTCGGTGTCTTGGATTTCGTATTTTTATTTTTGCCACTGTGTTCCGGAATGA
This sequence comes from Dasypolia templi, assembly GCA_963555695.1. Lineage (NCBI taxonomy): Eukaryota > Metazoa > Arthropoda > Insecta > Lepidoptera > Noctuidae > Dasypolia > Dasypolia templi. The sequence continues at coordinate 2,513,420 of OY743151.1, read as the reverse complement.
AAGTTATTTTTCAATTTTTATTTTTACGGAATCCGACTTGTTCGGGAGGCTGGAAGTCGTCAAACCTGCGCGCAAGATGGTTGGAGCTTCCTCTAACAAATCAATAAATAATTTTAAAAATGATAGAGCCTACTTACCTTTTCTGAAGTCAAAGTCAAAGCATTTATTTCAAATAGGCACTAAAAGGCACTTTTGAATGTCAACATTTTCATTTAAAAAAGAATTGATTCTAGGCGCCCCTTCCAAAAGGTAGTTTCGTATGGAGAAGAAGGGGTAAGAAACTCCACCGTTACTCTTTAAAAATGTTTAACAATATTTGTGTACATTAATTATATTTTGATATGTGAAGTCGACATCACCCAGAATAAAACTACAATACCACAAATAGGTTAAAAATAATTTAAATAACCAAAGATAAAATCAATCACGTGAGGTAAATGGTGCTCACATAATAACAAACATTGCGTAAGTAGTAAGTATATGATTTTCCAATAATATTAACTAGGAATAAGTCAGTGTGTGAGTAAATTAAAAATTAAGAAATTATACAATAGAATTAGCAACTAGTAGGATTTTGTCTAGCCTCTAGATTGTCCTATGGAGCAGGACCAGTATGTTTCCAAGCATTCTTATCTAGGATATAAATCCTCTAATTTGTAATAAGCTATGTTTACAAAGTGATTTTTTTAACATGAGTTTTAAACTTTCTTACATTTAATTGCAATATATCACAAGGTATTTTGCACAGTACCCCATAAAAGAGGTATGTACTTCAGATAGTCTGAAAAATTGTTGATCTATTATATTTTTATTTAAATATTATGTCTATGACTTATTTTATTAAAAAGATGCAGATTTTTTCTTACATACATAATATTCTCATAAATGAACTGGCAAGGTACCGTCATTATATTAATCTTCTTAAATAGTTCCCTAAGAGATTCGCGGCGACGTAGATTGTAAATGGCTCTGACAGCTCTCTTTTGCAAAATAAAAATGGATTAAATGTCAGCAGCCCGACCCTACAGTAAAATATATCCTAGGAAAACCGTCTGATTAATAAATTCCAGTTTTTCTCCATTCAATATGATGTCACATTCGCTACTTCTAACATTATGTAATTTAAATCGAATGCATTTGCTTTTTTTTTCTCATTTAGGACCTGAAGAATAGAGTTATTCACGTCGTCAAGATTTTGTGACCTTCGGTCTATTTTAAAGATCAATGAAGTGTCATCTGCAAATAACACCATCTTCGGTTGATTTTGAAGTAACTGGAGTATTAATGTAAACTAAAAAGAGGAATGGACCCAATATCGAACCTTGAGGAACGCCCATTATCATTTCAGACCCTAATGAGTTTATGCACTTCATTTGTACACTAACCTTTTTTGGAAGCTATGTTTAGTAGGCGTGTTAAGTGAAAGGCCGCGAACAAGATTATAATACTTATATTTGTAAATCAAAACAATACACAGCTTTTATACAGCGAAGGATATAAACGAAGTTAATTTGAGATCACAGAAATGATTTTTACACCAGAAGGGTTAATATGGGAATCTGTGAAGTTAGCAATATAAAACAATCGTAAGTCACCTTATTTCGCGAATGAAATAGAATAACGCGACAGAGATTAGAGAAACGTGGAGTCTTGGTGAAGGCGTATTGATTACTGGTTCGGCGCGCGCGACCGTCTGGCCCGGAGCCGTTGGCTGTGGGGAGGCGGTAACCGGCCGGACAGGTGCAGTGGCACGGACAAACACATGCGCGTGACGCGCACACTGGCGCACTCAATCGCCACGACTAAACCCAGGGGGTTAGCAGATTTGTCTGTGGACACATGAATACAAGCTTAGTGTGGTTGAATTTCATGACGCCACACTTTCTATCTTTAAGGTATGATCTAAGCAAATCAAGAGCTGCATTCCTAATTCCATAGTGCTTAGTTTCAGCAGAAGTGTCTCATGGATTACGCAATCGAACGCCTTAGAAAGGTTGCAAAAGATACCAAAAGATACCAATCTTTATATGGGTGACACCGACGTCAGTGTTACAACGCCCTTTAGTGAAACCGTCGTGATGTTCATGAAAGATGGAGTTTTTATTAAAGTGACGTAACATTTGATTGAGCATCAACTTTTCAAACACCTTACTGAGTACTGGCAGAATTGACACGGGCCTATAATTATTGAACTCTTTACTATCACCGGATTTGAACAATGGGATCACTTTACTGTGTTTCATGAGATCCGGAAAGACTACTTGGTCTACACTGGTGTTAAATATGAAAGCTAAATAGGGCCACAGATAATATAATACTACGTACAGATACCCAATCCCATACAAAGAGATGAAACCTCCCTAAGTCTGGCAATTAAGCTAGCAATTTTTAGTCCTCAAATTCTTCATTAGATCGCAGCATAAGCGACTCACTAATTGCCAGAGACTGTAGTATTACAACGCCATCTAGGAGTCGACCTACTTTTAAAACGTTTCATGCAATCCTTTTTATAAAAAGTTTTATAGTTCCGGGTTCAGAAAAACATGTTATTAGATTTCTTTTATATTTCTATGTAAAAAATAATAATAAAAAAAAATTGTTTGATTTAATAAGTAACAAAATTGGAAACTAATGAGGCTGGACCAATTGAGTAAAACGTCATCTATTGCAAAAAGCACCAAACAAAATGATCAACAGATGGCTACTTTTATCATTTAAAGGGTTCGAATTATAGATAAAGGCTTCCTTTTTATTCTATTTTTAAAATACGTGTATTATTAGTGGAAATAGATAAATCTGCACTAAACTGGGAAGTTTAGACTTTTACCCATCATAATTCAGTCAAAATTCTGCCGTATATCGCTTTTTAGTGACTGTTAATTTCATAATGGTTACCTATGAATTTTTTTCAAGACAAATTATAATTTGTTCGAATTGAGACCCCATGATAGGGCGCAAGGGTTTCGATGAGAGATCTACAGACTTTTACAGAATTTCCCTAGAGATCTTCAGTTGATTTAATTTAAGATCTTTAAAAGCTTTTATAACATATCTTAGTTTTTTATTTTATTTGACGGTATAAGTCAATTATTTTGTTATCTTCATTTATTATTGACATGATCTACTCATTACAATGTTTTTTAATGAGCTGCATTGCAATATGTGGTTAGCTAGTGACCTCGACAGTTGATAATATTATTCTTGCCTGAGCAACCGGTAGCAAGTTCGTCATGCTCCCTTCCCTCAAATATGGCGAGGGGGGTAATGGCTGATCTTTGCGTTGTGCTCGTGAACGGATGCTGCTTGTGGTGACTGGTCGTCATGCTGTCTATGGTTTTATTATTGTTACAGTAATTGTTCTGTTAATTTATTTTACTTTGATGGTCCTAGTTTATCATTAAAAAAAAAAAAAAAATTGTACATTATTCAGAATTGCATATGTAAGCTGCCATACCCTTTAGGCCTAGAGGCTTTTATTTATGTATTAAGTTTTATTTAAAAAAAAAATTGTATTGGCGTGGCTAGCTGACGTATGGCAATTAATTTTATTTAATATTTTGGTAATTACTTACAATTGTATCAAATCTAGTTCTTCTTACCGAACAGACAGCTGTGCTGCTGGGGAGTTTGTTGCGCCACTTCTTCTTCCCAGCTAAAGCACTAGGAAGTGGTAAAGGGCGGGCGTTTTGGGGGAGTGTCTTATGTAATTTTGACGCTCGAAAAGTGCTGATTCTCAGCCTTATTTGAATAAATGACTATTGATTTTTGTACAGCTTGGGGGTTTGTAAGCTGAAACTTAAACTACAAAGGACATGCTTTTACATTATTTTTAAATAAGGCAGCAGAAAGCGCGCGTGAGGAATTTAAAGCTTCTGTAGTTTTAAGTGGCACATTAACAAAAAAGTTTTCAAATTCCTGAGCTATATCTACATTTGAGTTGATGTTTTTTCCTACCTGTTTCATTTTTTATTATTTGCCAGGTAGTTTTATTTTATCATCAGCTGATTTTACATTATTGTTAATATAAAGAGCTTTAGCTATTTTGCACACACTTTTAAATTATTTTGAATATCTTGCAAAATACAGATGAAAGCTTGTATGAGTCACATGTTGCTTTAGGCCATAAAGTTTAAATAGATTTTCTCTACTTTTACGAATGCCAGGAGTTGCCCAATCACTAAGCAAAAACTTTCATCATCTTTCAAAAAGTGTCATTAAATTGCGTGTTTAATAGTGAAAAGAACTCGGCGTAGAACTCATTTGGGTCACCTTTATTATTAAAACTCTGTTAACATAATTTACTGGCCAAAGAAGCATTTAATTTCTCTAAATCTTTACATGTAATTTGCCTAAACCTTATTTGAGTTTTTTGTAAAGGCTTATATGAGCAAGATGTTATTGTTTGTCCACTGTGATCAGATGGCAACTTATTTACTACATGTTTGTGTAAGTAATCACAATTCCAAAAAATGTTATATAAACAAGTAGCAGAAGAAGCTGTCACTCGGGTTTGTTCAATAAAAAAATTGACAGATCAAATGACAAGCCGGTTAAAACATTCATATAGTTTCCGCAACATGCGACGAAAGACGACTTCTTCCTCGGAATAAGAACGCGGTATGCGTTGGAAGCGTTTTATCGTAACAGATCCTAAAACAATAGGAATTTCATAAAACGTCTGCATATTTTTGTCATTCAAATCTATCTATATTTACTATTGATAATTTTGCCACACTGTTCACGCAAAAGGCAACATCACCGTCCATTTACCACCTCCGTATGTTTCCAGAGCGTCAAAACCCTAGAGATAAAGGGTGGGAATTATGAAAAATGTTCCAGCTTGTTACTGCCCCTGTCTGGCTTCCTCATTATGATAATAGTGACCCTCCTCCTCGAAAGATTGCAATCCTTCTAGAGGTAGAACATTTTATTTTTCGTTGCGGAAATGTGAAAAAAAGGTGTCTTAATTCCGGACTTGAAAGAATATAAATCGTCTTGAAAGACCAAGGAACTGTAAATTGTATCAAGAATGTTTGTAAGTTGATTTTGTAAGATATATCTATGTATAATAAATTGTATGCTATACTTATATCATTAGTCATCATTCATTCATCCATTCATGTCCCGTTTCATATTCTTTTATTTGCTAGCATTTTACGAATCGTTCTATAACGATTTCTTTTTTAATATCTTTATTAAACATTCATATTTTTTATTACATTTTCCATTGTTGTGACACCTAAGTCAAATTAACTGTCATTGTTTTTCTTTTTCTCTTTTATTGTATATGGTTTGCGTTTTGGTTTATATAACTTGAATTATTTTTATCAATAGGTTTAGCTGAAATATTGTATTTTCTATACAATTACCGATTGTTAACTGAATTTCGACATCTAAAATAATTAATAAGGACACGCTCAGACTCGATCGTGGAGGTTTTAATACATCTTGGCTGACACAGGCTGGTTTTATGACTGGCAGACGAGATGTCAGAAAAACGTCATTTTGAAACTTCAAAAATCGTCTAAAATAATTTCTGGAAAGGGAATATTTTGCCTATAAAAGAAAAGGCATCTGATGGAGGATTCGGCGTCCGGGCTTTGTCAACAAACCATTTGCCTGGGAATTCTACGTCTGCACTCTGCTGAGTAACCATCTGCTTGGAGACTCAACGTCGAGCTTTGTCGAAGGATACTGGCACTCTGAAGTGTCCCTTCGACACCTGATGATCCTCTTTCTCCATCTCCTACTCTTCATCCCTTCACGGATCCGATTACGCCCACGAAGCCGATCTACGAAGATCGTTCATTCTCCTCCTCCGGGCGAACCTTACAGCTGTCCATCTTCAAGCCTTCTACATGAACTTCAGTGTCGTGTGAACCGTGTTTTAGTGTTTTTATAGTCCCACTTGTATTTTCTATTTCATTCATTAAACTATCTGTACCAAGTCTACTTTCATCCTTTTGGGTAGTTAGGGTCCAGTAGTTGTGTTACACTATCTATATCAAAACATATAATAAATCTGTAGACGAGACGTTTCTCTACATTGAAATTATGTATGAAAAAATGTTGGGGTGTTATAGGATAGGAAAGCGTGTTGTCGTGATGGCACATTAGCCCGCGGAGCCCTGTGTTTGGTCGCTTGTTGCTCACAACAGAGAAATCTTCGGCCAAGCATTTGGCGTTGATGCGGTTGATACTTCATTGGTTCCGTTAAGGAATTGACACCAAGTAGCCAGTCAAATTGGAAAAGCTCGCGATCAAAATCTTCCCCCCGATTCTAGATCGCTTCACTTTGGTAGGCGCAGATTTGTTTTGAAACACTCAAACCGTCGACTGGCGCTTCGTTTCTGGATTGTTTTGATAAATCCCAGACTCATCAAATGTAATGATTTTTTTATTTTTATTTTATTTTTTATTGTAAGGAACAGCAAACAGTTATATTATGAGAACTTACAACTAATTTAACAAAAACAATTTTAATAATAATATAACCCACAACGCTGTCCACAGGTAGACACAAGGTTTAGAAAGAAAAAAAAAGTGTAATCGCTAGGAGCATTAATAGCAGTACGTGCAGTAAAAAGATATACATATAATGAGCATTAAAAACGTTAAAATTCAGATAAGGATTACATAATATAAAAATACGACAAAACAATTACGTTAGATGATTTTCAGAAGGGGTAAACAAAGGGGATTTACTTATTTAGCAAGACGGAGCGAGTGAGGCTTTTAAATCTACTCATTGTACAATTAAAGATGTCAATATCTTCAAAATTACTGTTGTATGAGTCAACCATACGGCGGACAGGTGAGCGCTCTCCAGAGTTAGTTCGACAAGAGTTTACTGCAAAGAGAGTACCTGCGCGAACCTGTCGCCTGTGAAACGTTCTCGGTACAGAGTAGCAAATCATGGTGTTTAGATTTATACAATTGAATTGATTTCTGACAATTTTATATAAAATAATGGCTTCAAGGTATATTCTTCTAGAGCTAAGGGGCAGGAGCTTGTACTTGCTGAGCAATTGAGAATAAGGTAGGTAGGTTTTATGGCATCTATAGTGCATGCCACGTAAAAATTTGTACTGAACAGTTTCAACCATTTCAGAATATTTATTGTAGAAGGGGTTCCATACAGACACTGCATACTCTAACTGTGAGCGAACTAGGGCTTTAAACAAGCATATATATGACGCGGTTTTTTTGAAGTCGAGGGTAGATCGCATGATAAAGCCATACAATTGGTAAGCCTTACTTACAATTTTATTAATATGCAAATCTAGGCATAGTTTGGAGTCAAGTATAACGCCGAGATCACGAATTGAATTTAATTTTGTGAGGTGTACTTGACAAAGGGCGTACGTGAAGTCAACAATGTGCTTATTTCTGGTGAAAGTAAGGTAATTGCATTTCGGTATACTTAGCTTCACTTTGTTCCTATGACAGTAGTCTGTTAGTCGGTCCAAGTCTTGCTGCAGTAGAATGCAATCAGTAACAGTTTTGATGGATTTATAGATCTTCAGATCATCAGCGTACAGTAGGAACTTCGTGTTGTGAAAGCAATAACCTATGTCATTAATGAATATGATAAATAATAACGGCCCAAGGATAGAGCCTTGTGGAACACCGGAAGTAACTTCGATAGTGTTTGATCTGTATCCGTTGATTACCACCCTTTGGCAGCGGTTTGAAACATAAGATGCGAACCACCGCAGCAAATTACCTCGAATTCCATTGAAGGCAATTTTATCCAGCAACAGTTTATGGTCCACCTTGTCAAAGGCCTTGCAGAAATCTGTGTAAACTGCGTCTACCTGCAGGCCATTATCGAGGCTATCAAACAAAAAGGTGGAAAAGGACAGAAGGTTTGTGACAGTAGATCGCTGCTTAACGAAGCCGTGTTGTTGCTGTATAACAGAATTGTGCAATGATGGATATATTTCATTATGGACGAGTCTTTCAAAAACCTTAGACAAGGTGGAGAGAATAGAGATTGGACGATAGTTTTCCACGTCCCCCTTCGTGCCACCCTTGTGTACAGGTGTGATGTTGGCACATTTCCACTCCATAGGAAACACTCCTTCAGTTACGCACTTATTATAGATTAACGTTAACGGTATGCATATGTAAGCAGCAGTGTTCCGTAGGAAATATGCGGGAATGCCGTCAGGCCCTGGACCTTTGGAAGGATCCAGGGACTTAAGTTCTTTAAGGATCTTTTGTTCATCAAAGTGTAAGTTAGAGATGATGTCATTGGCTGAGGAAGTTTCGTCAGGTGGTTGCCATTGAGACAAAAGTGGTGAAGCAGGTTCGTAAACTGAGTGGAAAAAGTCTGAAAACATTTCGCAGATAACTTCCGGGTAATGATGTCGTAAACACGCCGAGACGAGCCTGCTTCAAGTTTGTTTATCATATCACGGTACCATTCCACCCGGGCCTGCTTCTGAGCATCGGTGAGGTTGTGCGGCACCCAGCGTGAAACTGTCCTCCTCACGCGAAGATGAACGTGTAGAATTTCGTGAAGGCTTCCAACCTTCAGTATGTGCTAAATCTCTTGATACGTAACTCTCCTATTGTCTTGCATTAAAATTTTACTGCTACCACGTTTTCTTCCGTAAGCCGTCAAACGGCAACCACTTCTTTCTTCATCCTCCATAGTTACTCGACCGCGCTTGAATTCGTTATACCAACGATACACGGTTGCCTTAGAAGGGCCTTCATGCATGAATGCCATTTGAAGTCTATCGTACGATTTGTCCGGTTTCAGGTGACACTTGAAATCGTAAAAAATCATAGCGCGCAAATGTTCCCGGCGCAGATCAATTTTTATATGAGACACGAGTACCTATTTAAATTAGCTTGCAAACAATGTGGAGGGAAATTTTGAAATTGGAGCTTACCTATTTTTACTTACAAACATATTTTCAAAGTAGACTATATCTGTAGGGCTAACATGACAAGCGCGAGAACGCTCGATATCTCGATTTCTCGAAATTTGGCTACGATTTTGACGTCATCCTTACACCTAACATGACCGCCAAGCTCGAGTAAACTCGAAAAAGGCACTTTGACACTTCTGTATCTCGCGACGAGAAACCGATGTAGCAAGTTTTTAAAAACAAATCATTTTTATCACTGCAACATCGGTCGATTTTACGCATGGAATAAGTATGTTCTGGATTGATTTAACGTCCACCTCTTTTAATTTTTGTTTAGTTCCATAAAACCGACTTTTTTACTGTTTTTCTTTGGCATGCTAAAATTAAAATATACAATTAGTGGCACTTATTATACTCACTAGACCACCACAATTGATAAATCGGCCGAAGGTCACTATTCGACAAAGCGAAGGTCGATATTGTAACAATCACCATAAAACACATGATATTACTTTTACTCACCAACTTTGCGGACTTAACTGGTGATTTTCGTAATTATGTTGCGTAGGCAGGTACAGCCATAACTCCCTAGATTTCGATAATCACCATAATTGACAAACTAGACTGATTATTACTGCACTTGATGCTCATCTACGTAATAGTGCTTCCCTGCGCCAAACTTTCTCTCGCGGCCGCCGAAAGGAACTTCATTCCAATGTGTATAGTAGGCTGTTTAAAACTAAGTATTTTCATTCAATTCAATCAAATCAATTATGTCAATTTAGTATTTCAATTAAGTTTTTTCATGTTGTGTAATAGAACTAGAACGAAAATAAGTATAATTATGAATTTGCCATGTTATTTTGGATATTCTATTGAATTTTTTTTGTATCATAATTTTGTCTACTCTTCTCGTCGTCAAAATCGAGGACGACTAAATTAGAGAAAAAAAAAATGCGAGATAAATTAGTTGGTCATGTTAGGGTTTAACGAGAAAACATCAAGTTTGACAGAACAAGTATTTTGTATGGCAGTGCTGTCAGAAAACGAGTAAAGTGACGGTATAGACGCGACGTGAAAATACGAGAGTGAGTAATTGTCGCGTCTGGCATGTTAGCCCTGCTGGACAGTCTCTCAATTTCTGATTGCCCAAGTAATGTTATGAAAATCGCTTTCCATTGGTGGTTGATTAGTGGCGCTAAAAGAATTTCAAATAAAAAGTGGTAATCCTACTAATATAATAAACGCGAAAGTTTGTGAGTATGGATGGATGTTTGTTACCCTTTCACGCAAAAACTGCTGAACGGATTTGGATGAAATTTGGCACACAGATAGTTTATAACCTGGAATAACACATAGAGTACTTTTTATCCCGATACTCCTACAGGATCAAGATTTATGCGGGTGAAACCGCGTGGAGCAGCTTGTGTATTAATAATTGATATGGTGTTGTGAGTGATGAAGTATGCAATGTTAGATAATTATTCTTAATATTGTATGAGTTAATGAATTAATAAATATAGTGTTAAATAAATTAATATTAATGTTACCTTCTGCAATAAAATTTGCGGATTTGCAATAAGATACTGTTCTGGAGTTCTGTAATCTAGATCTGGACCTGAGTCTTTGGATACTTGGTTCTGGATTTCTCTCTACTCAAAAGGTCGCATCTCATTCAAATTATAACTCAGTTCTAGTCAACCGAATCTTTTTAAGAAAAATTGAAGATTCATTGAGGAATGAAGGAGGGAAGAAGTTCTAATTTTTTCTTTCATTCTGTCCGTCTGTCCATCCGTATGTCACACAGACGCAGACGTAGCTGGTTAAGTACCTTACGTTGGTCAACTGATGATAGATCTGCGAAGAAACTTGCAATGAAAAATATGTTACTTAATCCACTTAAATGTAAAAGCTCAAATAAATACAATAACCGAAATGCAAATTATACATTGTTGAATGATCAAATTTAACCAGTCAATTGGGTTACATGTTTATCCGAGTGCGCAGATGTAAATGCAATGGTAGAAGATCTATACAACCACCTCCATAATATAACTGACGAGCTCGTGCCTAAAACGAAAGTGTCATAAATAGGTACCCCCCAGCCCCCCTTTTTTTTTTTTTTTTTTTGGGTGGGAAATCATCAAATGACTTCTCCCGCTCTGGGTGGAGCGGGAGGGCGTGTCAGACTTTTACTGACTAAAACCCACCCGTGTTCCTTCAGTTGCCTGTGCCAGGGCCACGGTTTTCTCTGTGGAATAACCCGCGACCCTGAGGCGTCGGCACTATCGGACCCCGTCATTTTGTGCTGACATCTCTTTGAGGCGCGCGTGGAACACAACGCGCCGTCGACCCGGGCCTGGTCCTTACCGGACGGCGAGCTACCCATGGCTCGCCGTCCGCAAGCCCGCGCCTACGGTGGCCGGGAATCTGCTTGCGATTCCCGACTCCCAGGGCGTCTCCTGCGGCGACTAGGGGCGTGAGGGCGCAAGGCTCTCTCCCTCACGCGCTCCGCCTCCTCCTTTGCGAGCATTACTGCTTCGCAGAAGGAGGTGACGGCTTTCCATTCCCTCTCGCTCCGTACCATGGCCTGGACCAGGGCCGGACGCGAGAGATCGCCGCCGCCAATCGCCTCCGCGAGGACACTGCGGTGCTCCGCCCAAGCTGGGCATACCTCCACCGTGTCCTCCGGGCGATCCACACAATGGTGACACCCGGGCGTTTCCTCCCGCCTTATGCGAAACAGGAACCTCCCGAAACAACCGTGTCCGGTGAGGACCTGTGTCAGGCGGAAGGTGAGGACGCCGTGGCGCCTCTCCAACCACTCCTCAAAGAGGGGACTTACCGCCGCTATTGTGGCGTGCCCAACCCCCCCCCAGCCCCCCTTGGTTTCCAAAAGCTCTTATTAAACTTTTAAACGAAAAGCTTAGGATGCGGTTTAAGAGATATGAGAATCCCCGTCACCACTATGATTAGAAATTATTAGGTGAAAGAGCTAACATAATGATAAAAAGTCATTACAAAGACTAGATGGAGGTAATTGAGATGGGCATAACACAAAATCTGATTTTTATTTGGTCATTTGTAAAGGGAAAAAAGTCGACGTCTAATGATATACCGTCTGAGATGAAACTGAATAATCAGAAAGTCACTTCCGGTGACGAGGTTTGCAAGCTCTTTGCTTCCCATTTCTCTTCAACGTTCACATCATCAGATGTAGCAATACATGCTTCATTAGAGAAAGATCACAAGTATCCCCAAACCCAAAATAGCTTGAGTCGGGTCACATTCTCCGAAAGAGATATACATAGTTAAAGTCCTTAAAAAGCTAAATGTATGCAAAGGACCGGGACTAGATGCTTTTCCGCCATTATTCGTTAAAAACTGTGCAAGTAGCTTGACCTTACCGCTAATGGAAAAATGCAAATGTAAAAATGTAAATAAAAAAATATGGGCCAATATCTATTTTATCTGTGTTTTCGAAAGTCTTTGAATCCCTCATGTGCCCTATTCTAACGTCTTATTTCAAAATAGAGCTAGCTTCCCAACAGCATGGATTCTGCACACAAAGATCCACTACGACGAACCTGATTCTTTATGACAGTGACCTCAGCAAACTCATTGACTGTCGCACATATGTTGACTCCATATATATAGACTTTTTCAGTGCCTTCGACAAGGTCGACCACAAGATTCTACTACAGAAAGTTTCAAACCTTCAATATTCGGCCAGCTTCTCCAATGGTTCAAATCTCATCTGTCCTTTTACTATTCCACTTCCGGAGTTCCACAAGGCTCCCATTTGGGTCCGATATTAATCTTAGTATTTATTTATTTAAACTTTTCGAACCCAAAGAGCCAAGTCTTCTCTACCAGTCAACCAAGGGTGGTGAAGAGATTAGATGACAGGTGCTTTAGTTGAAGGGAACAATTATGAAAAAAAACACAAAAAAAAAATGTGATGTGAGATGTAAAATAGATATTGTGTAACTTATAATACACATACATACATATAAAAAAACATACAATATATATATACATATATAAGGTGTATCTATTTATACACGAAATATTTGAAGAGGGACATCTACAGCATGTAACGAAAACCCTGTCCGATCCTGAAGGGTATTATTTGGTATCGTAGTGCGTACACAAATACGTACTCATTTAATGGATACGAGATAATTATTTTTCCCCAATGAAAACAATTAATTTAAAAAATTAAAAATAATCATACCAAAGGCAACACTGATCGCTCTACAGGGTTCATCAGAGTTCACCTACAGTTTCGTGTCAAAGAAGCCGCCTGAGCGCGGCGGTCCTTTGACGCATGCCAAAGATGCCGCCAAAGCCATGCCGCCAAAGAAACGTAGGACTAAAGAAATCTACGTTTTGCCTACGCGTAGGTATCAGCTGATATTTTATTGTAGGCTTACGCACAATGACCCCGATTTCTGACCTTCTGTTTATAAAGAAACAATTATTATTGAGTTAATGTGATGTGCTTTTGGCAATGTACCCACTGTAGGTATCAGTTTATTAAAACATTTACTTGTTACATACCTCTATCTATCTAGAACATTAGTCCACATTCGACACCTTTTTATTAAATTTGCACGTACTCTTCGCAGCGCACATGTGTACGATTTGAGTGACTCGAAAGCTTCCACAATCTGAGCTGTTACTTCGATTTCCGAATCACACATTCACTCACAAATAAAAATTAACATATTCAAATATTCCTGATTGGTATACGACATTGTTCGCGATACGATAGCGGCACGTGATACGTACGGACATCCGATCGCAAGCTATCTCCACGTGAGACTGGCGAAGTGTCCAAACAAGTAGCGACCAGTCGGCTACATCAAAGGATCGAGGACTCGTTATGAGTACCTACAGCGCGGCTAGGGCAGGGCGGTGTCCTTTGAAATAAAATAGGCAAAAAATAAAAGATTTCGCCGGCCGCTGGAGTCAATAGGAGTATAAAAAAATCAATAGCTTTTGGTTTTTATGAGTTAGATTTTTTTTACTATTTTTTCTAGTACGTATGTTAAACCAGGAATACGCCTTTTTTGGATCGGACAGGGTTTTTGTTACATATTGTATAGGTCGAACAGAAGCTATAGTTATAATAAAAAAAAAAAAAAAAACGGGGGGCACGGTAGTGCCCCCGCCAAGTCGAGCGCGAAGCAAATACTGCCGTACCATCCTTTACTGGAACCATTTCGCCGCATTTTCAGGCCCCTATTTGAGAAACTCTGGACAAGACCAGAACGCAGAAATTTTCGTCATTCAGTAAGCTATAATCACATACCTAAAATCCAAAATTTCAAGTTTAGGTACGAAGTTAAGCGAAAGCAAAGTTTCGCATTTATGACACTCACTCACTCACTCATGAACATCAGAATAGAACTAGTACTTCCCATAAACTCAGACAGCTGAAATTTGGTACAGAGTTAGGGTTTAATGGCCACATAAAGGGAAAACTATAAAAACTAGGATAGAAGATCTGGAGTACCTGGTGACCCTGATTAGAAAATACAAGAGCCCAACCAAACTATTAGAGATCGACATACCGCCTTTACAAAAAATATTCAACTTGGTGGGCCACTTCATTTGATGTCAAAAATCGAAGGTCTGAAGTATCTGATGAAGAACCCTCTAACACAACATTAACTATAATAATAAAGAAATCGCAGTGAGGAACCTTAGACTTGGCACGACTTTGTCTAGATTTCATTACTTTTTAGAGATAAACAAGCAGCTACATAGAGACTTGGCTAGTTTTTTACAGAATGTTTTTGGTGGGATTTCACTTCTTTTTGTAGAAACGTGGGCAAAGCAGAAGGGGAGGCATTCGGCCAGCAGTGGGACGCTATAGGCTAGATTAAATTAGAAGATGTGTCCCACTACACTGGGTTTTTGCAATGACAGTCGATTTTTTTTATGTACCAATATTAGAAGGGGGCATTACCATATCTCTAATACAGCTCGGATCCTTTTCATAAAAAAAAAAATATTGAAACGTCTCGATACTCGCTCGTAAAATTCGTGACCTCACAGAGGTCATCCCCCAAAGTGTCGAATCGATCCAAATCGTTCTTATGTTGGTTTATCGTTAACATCATCACGCTTGCATTCCACGTAGAGATAGGCAGAGGTGTATTGTCAAATTTTATGTGTTAATGTGACAGCAGTACGTTGACTACAACGGGTTCGAATCCGAACCATACTACACCAGGTGAGGCGTGAGCCAGGGCAGCAATTTGGGGCCTCTTGAATTTATTTTAATGATAAATGACTTACCAGACGTAGTCAAACATAGTTTATGTTTATTGTTTGCGGATGACCTCAAATTGCTGCTCCAGGTCAAGGGTGAGTCGGACTGTGAGAGATTGTAGGATGACATAGAGAGAGTGGTGGAGTGGAGCCATAAAAATAAACTTTATTTCAACACAGCGAAATGCTTAGTGATGACATTTACGCGCGCGAAGACTGCATTAGCCTACGAATACAAAGTTGAAGATGCGCCGATGCAGCGAGTGTCTCAGGTACGAGATACGAGAGGAGTACTGCTTACCCCGGATTTGACTTTCCGGCATCATATAGTTAAGATTTGCAAGAAGCCGTACAGAAACCTGGGTTTTGTGCTGAGCCAGTCGCATGGTTTCACAAACGTTACCGCGCTGAGGGTGTTCTATGACACTTTGGTAAGGAATCACTTGGAACACAGTGCGGTGATTTGGGCTCCTCATGAAGCGAAATACAATGTAATGCTGGAGCGAGTACAGAATAAATTTACAAGACACTTGTATTTTTTAAACTTTATGGGGTATACCCATTTTACCCGCTGATGTATCCTACACTGTTTGTACTGGGTATGGTGGGGTACAACGAACTCAGAGTGCGCCGGGAGTTTACACTTGCGGCGTATGCGATTAAGCTCCTGCGTAGAGTAGCTTATAACCCGGGTGTGCTTCGTCACCTGAAGCTGTGCGTACCAGACCGGTACGTGTGGAGGCGGCGGCGACCGCAACTGCTGGCAGTGCCTACTGCCAAAACTAACCTGCTGTCACTAAACACCCCTCACCCGCTCAATATATATGTGTACTAAACAAAGTGCATGAAAGAATTGACATATTTTCGTGCAATCTGAGTGAATTCGCAAGAGTGTTGTTGAATTTTGTAAGTTATATTTAAATATTAATATTCTGGGTTACGTCAGTTTTTTTTGATAATTTTTACATAGGAAGGTTCACATAATTGTAAAATTCTTTAGTCTTACTTCAGTTGTAAATAGAGTTTTGTGTTTGAATTGTTAAAGTTTAGATGTTTAAGTATTAGCTGTAAGTTGAATTTTCAATTTATTTGGCGATGGTTACAAACCACTATTGTATTGGGGTCATCTTGTAAAGATAGTGTGTGTAAGTTTTAAATAAATAAATAAATGTTCATTAGTTCACCAGTGATATGTTAAGTCCCATGTACCTAAAAGGAGGCGCGGTAACCGTCGCGCGCGGGCGACATGTGAGAGACGCCACTCGGGCACAGACGGACGGGCACCGCGCCCGCGTCTCTGCCCCGCCGCGTCTGTCGTTCATAGACTAGGCCGTAAAGGTTTTATGCAAATTATCTCAAGCAGTTTTAAATTATGATAATTACGAAAAAAAGAAAACGTTTAGATAAAATAATGTTTTTCGTTTCTATAGCTTCTGTTCGACCTATAGATGTCCCTCTTCAAATATTTCGTGTATGAATAGATACACCTTATATACAAATTTAAGGGTGAAAGGCGTTGAGACGACTCTACGCTATTTGTTGTGAAAATAACTCTGCAATTTCCGCTTAAATGCATACCGACTGGTGGCCATCCTGATATCAAGAGGAAGCGCATTCCAAAGAAGAATGGACTGAATATGAAAGGAAGAATGAACAAAGTCAGAAGTATGAGAAGGACAGAGCAGGAGAAGATTATTGGAAGAACGCAGTTTCTTAGCGTGAGATGAACATAGAAATTGGAAGTGAGACACAAGATAAGAAGGAGGAGAGGATCGTAGAGTACCGTTGACCCTTTGGCTAACACTAGAGACCTGGCGTTGCCAGCTTAGTGTCGAGTCAAGATGCAAACCGAGATCTTTCACAATAGGGGTAATGGGAATGGCGATACCATTGAAAATAAGAGGAGGTAGAGAACTGAGCGCCACCCTACCCATGCATGACTGATGCCGTCTCAGCCCACAGCCTTGGATTTAATGGACAGGATGAACTTTTTAATTTCTTCCATGGTGACAGGAGAGAAGTGAAATGGTTCTATGATGGGACAAGCTAGGCCAGAAATGAAATCGCCCGTCTAGGACAACATTTGGGAATCCAAATGACAAGTGCTTATGAAATGACGGTTGATATCATCAAGGTCAATTGTATTAGGAAAATCGACATAACACAACATCTGCCGATACCAAGAGTACCAAAGAAACTTCCAGATATCAGCAGGTGAAGAAGAATATTTGTTCTCGAGAATATTGCGGCGTTTAGCGTTGCGTATCATCTGATTACACCTATTTCTGGCAGCTTCAAAAAGCTCTGATTTTCTTAATTGCGATCTTTTTTAAATTTTTTAAAGGCCCGATCCCTGCGCCTCATCGCCATACGAACCCCTGTCGTCATCCAAGGAGCAGGAGGACGCCGAAGTTTAATCTTCTTAACAGGAGCGCGTTTGTCGTAAAGAGCAAGGACCGTCCTATCGAAAATGCGCAGTTTTTCGTCTACAGCTGTCGCAGCTTTCAGGGATTCCCAATTGAGGTTTGACGCATCCTGACAAAGCTTCTCAACGTCCATGCGCGCAAAACACCGCATGTGCAGAACTTTTGGGAGGTTTAGGCGGTTTTAGGATATACGAAAGGAAAATTAGGTCATGATAGGAAAATCCAGGAGCGAGACACTGACCATGAGAAGAAACAAGGGAGGGTGCGGAGGTAAGCATCAAGTCGAGCCAAGTGTCTTCGCCTGAAATGTTGAAATGGGTAGGTTGCCGTGAAAGTATGTGGAGACTAACAGACTCAATGATGTGAAGGAGTTTACGGGATCGAGGGGTGTGATTAGCATAGTACTCGTAAACGACATAGTAAACTGCATCAAGCACAGTGGATGTTCACTCTTTGCAGACGATGTTAAGTTCTATAAGCAAATAAATTCATCCAGAGATATATCGTTGCTGCAAGAGGACCTTAACGCAGTGTACAGGTATAATGAACAGAATGACTCTTAACGCTGAAAAGTGACAGCACATGACCTACACTAAAAAACGAAATACACTTCCATCCTCGTATACGTTGAATGGTCTAACGCTGCAGAAGGTTAACACAATTGGCGATCTGCCTCGACAGTCAGCTTACTTTCATTCCCCACATAGACTATATTGTCAAAAAGGCTACTAGAATGTTAGGATTCATTAAACGTATCTGTTACGAAAAGTCGTACCTTCAAACTTGTCTACTTCACTCTCGTCTGAAAGTTTACTGGATTATGTGGAATCCCACCTATCAGACCCATATCGATCGAGTCGATCGTGTCCAAAAAGGCTTCACTAGGTACCTGTGATATAAATCGAACAGTTGCCCTAACACAACTAATAAACCTGAAAGATTGAGTCACTTCAACCCTATATCCCTTGATAACCGCAAAAAATTATGCTCTTTTAAATTGTCAACTGACTGATCCAGGTTCCAAAGCTTCTGGAAGATATAAATGTATCTGTTCCCCGTTGTAGTCAACCCCGGCCCGACCGTAAATTAGATGTGTTCGCAACAACTACATTCTCGCACCGATAGCATTTACGTCTTTTCGAACACCCTTATCTCAATTTCGCGGTCATCTTTTATGTCTTCTTGTTTCAATTCCATCATTCATTTGTTGTTCTGTTTTATATTTTTTATTGTATTATTTGTTTTGATTCATTTAACTGTTTTAATAATGAATTAATTCATTTAATATTAAAATTAAGAATTTTATTAACTTTTTTGATTTTATGATTATCTATTAATACCTAGTTAAATCAAAGAGGAACTATGTAAGTGCTGTGTGCACACCTGTAAGTGATAAGTTCGCTGCAGTTTACAAATTATAATAAGATAAGCTCTCTAATGTTTTTGCGAATTAGTCATTGGAGTGTCATAATAAATAAATAACGAACCTACCTATTGTGGCATCGGTGCCGAAAATCAGGAAATCAAAATCCAAAATGGCAGCCATTACCAGAGCTGGATCTGAGTAAATGGGAAGCTCTTCACACGGACAACTGTACATAGGAGGTCTTTCGAGGGGCAAGCAGATGTTAGAGGTTCTAACATCGTTTACAGAGAAACATTTTATAATTAAAACAAGTTTTTGAGAAATTATTTATCTATTTATTTGGGATTTCCAACAAAGCAAACACAGGTACAATATAAATGACAATAATATTAAATTGATAATTACATAAGTAGTTTTTTTGCCTGTTTTTGATTCACATTTTTCAACTGCGGTTTTAAAGTGTGATCCTTCTTCACCATGGTAACGCTTCAGCACACTTTCTCTCAAAAATCAAAGTGACACTTCGTCGCATTGACATTATAAACCTTGAAGACGTAGTGACTGCATTCGAAAGGGCTTTAGTAGAGAATCCCAGGTAGCGCTTCCCACCAGGCACGATGGGAAGACTCTTCCTTTTCAATGGAGGAGTGGTACATACACCTTCTCTAAGCGACACATTATTACTTTCCGACCTGCACGCGAGCGAAGTCGCGGGCACAGCTACTTATTTTATAATAACATTGCGATAAAAAAGGCAATTTTCTTCCTTTTCTGTAATATATAATATATCAAATTCTCGTGTCGGAATGTTTGTTACCAAACTCCTCCGAAACGGCTGGACGGATTTGTATAAATCTGACTGATGGTAGGTCTGAGAATCGGCCAAAATCAATTTAAAAAAAAAATTAAAAAAAAACAAGCAAAACAACGTTTGCGGGGTCAGCTAGTTATATTATATATACCTACCAGGAATACTTAATTATTATCTCCCAAATATTTTCTTGAGTCGGTTTGACGCGAACTGCTTTCTTATATTTTGAAAAAACTATAGTTCTTATTCGGATGACACAACGCTTTAATCTCTACGCTTGCTTGGTGGTTGGTAATTTCAGGGGAAGCTTATGTGCATGGATGGTTTCGCACATTTCTAGACAAACCATAACAATACGTCAAAACAAGACAAAAGACAATGATCCTCTGTTTCAACTGAACAAAATAAGCCATCTAATCCCACATCATGTTTGTACCACGGCCTCAAACAGACTGACAAATTGCGATCGTTCCCCTTACGATATTGGGCACATTGTCAATACTTTCAACCCAGTATTTGCTTACCCCCCGTGTGCCTTTTGTCCGTAAATAAACGGCGTTTCGGAGAAATAAAGGTTCTGCTGTCGGTTCGTTTGTTTTGAGGTTGATTTCAATGGAGACTGGAAAATCCCAATGGTTCAGATTCATGGAAGTATACAAAAAGAGAGCTTTCTAGATTTAAAAGTTAAATTATTAAGTCTGAACAGTTTCTGCTGTTGAACAAGGATACATAAATTAATGATTAATTTTGACCAGCCGCCTACAATCGATTTGCCAAACAGACATTTCAGTCAGGGATTGGTAGGTGAGCTATCATTACTTTCTTAACCGTAGATATAATATATTTATATGGTACAAACTAAAAATAAAATATTTACAGGGCCTCCCTGGGCCAAAGAAGTAAATTATCATCTAGTAAATGTTTTGTTTATCTTACGTTTATCCATGGAATTAATATGTACCTACTTTATAAATATATCATGTATATGATTCATGGAATTAGTATGTACTATATATTGCGTTTATCTCATTGTGTCAAATATAACATTTGAACATGCTTTAATAACGAATTATATCATTATAAAACTATGACCGCAAATAGTACGTCCTTGCAGAAAAACCGTGCAGACGAAGGCACGGGCACAACTAAGGGTTTCAATTAAATAAATTGTTTGTACTTACATCTAAATCCTCTAGAGTTAACATTGACTACTTGAGTTATGAATGGGTACAGCAAACATAAGTGAACTAACGGCTAATGTGATTGATCGAAATCGGATGTTCAAATAATGTGGTAGAGATAAAAAAAATTGTTCCATACATATTGATCTCGCAGACCAAAGTGTATCCGTATTACTCTTTTCTATGAATCAGCTGATTTCTATTTGATAACCGACGAAAAGTTCTACACTAGGGTGTAGAATCATGTGTCGAATTCATGGTTTGAGCGCTGATAAATTACCTTGTCGATGATTTCAATGCCAATGCCCTTTTACTAAAAACGTTGTTGTACTCGTACGAAGATTTTTTATTGAATGACACAAAAGGAGATCATTGGTACTAGCTCAAACTCAAAGCATTTATTTCAATTAAACAAATTACAAGCACTTTTGAATTTTCAAGGAGACTGTCAGTCAGAAAAATGAAGCTAGTTGCCCATTCCAAATGGTGCGTGATGGGTTCCTATGGAGAAGAACGGGCAAAAAACTCAATGGACACTCTTTACACTCGAGAGGTGTTCTGTAAGTATATGGTCCGTTACGACATTACCTATAAGTAAAAGTAAACGTCCTAATAACCAGAACACACCAGGTCAAATCTTCATGTTATAAGGAATCACCTGGCATTTTAGCTATAATTTTCCTGCTCCCTACTAAATATCAGGCTTTAAATCTTGCAAGACTCTTGGCTAATATTTATCTTTACATGATAGATGACTATATTCACCGTGCTTGCGTACGCGCCGCGCAGTAATGGCGCAAATAAATTATAATTATAAACAATAATTGCACATAATAATTCGTAATTACTGCAGGCAGGATTCTTTCTTGGTAGTTCTCGTGTGAAAGACCAGGACTGCTTAATAGTTGGTTGTTTTTAAGTGTTGGAGGTGTAGTTAAGTTATTATAGAGTTGACAAGAGACTAGATAATTTAGAAAATAACTCGGGTCTACCTAGGCTAAACGTTGTTTTTTTACTGTTGTTTTCGTGGCGTGTGCGTGACACTTCCTTGTTTAGTGCTGATTTATCTATTTCCACTAATAATACACGTATTTTAAAAATATAATAAAATGAAGCCTTTAACTTCAATTCGAACCCTTTTAATGATAAAAGTAGCCATCTGTTAATCAATTTGTTTAGAGCTTTTTGCAGTAGATGACGTTTTACTCAATTGGTCCTGTCATAACAGTTTCCAATATTGTTACTTATTTAAATCAAACAACTTTATTCTATTATTATTTGTAAACATAGAAATATAAAAGAAATCTAATAATAGGTTTTTCTGAACCCGGAACTATAAAACTCTAGATAAAAAGGATAGCACGAAACGTTTTAAAAGTAGGTCGACTCCTAGATGGCGTTGTAAAACTACAGTACGCTGATGCTGCCATCTGTTGAAAAATTTGACGAAGAAAAATTGCCAGCTCAATATCCAGACCTATGGAGGTTTCATTGCTTTGTATGGGATTGAGTATATGTACGTAGTAATATATTATCTGTGCTACGGTGTAGGTTATTTCAAATCCTTATAACTCAGTTCCCAAAATATGTCTTTCTAAAGAGGGCAATCCACGCGAGCTAATAAAAATGTCCTCGCAGGCCGCACCGAAACAAATTCAAAGAAATTGATATAATAACTCGGCCTTCGGCCTTATATCTTAGAAATTATTTTGTGTGTTCGCAAAAACTTAAGACTTTAATAACTAAATACGTACGTAGTAAAAAAGAATTTGTGATACCTTTGAACATTGGCAAGATCCCGAACAAATTTTTGTTGACATTTTTTTTTTGCGTCTACTGATGAAAAAATTGTTAAAATACAGAGTTTGTATTCCTGAACAGTTTTGTCTTCAGTTATACTTTTATAGGAGGTCGGGAATTAAAGGTATTCAAGTTCGAAGTTCAAGAGGTTATGTTTTGTCAACAACAGACCCTAATCGAAAAATAAATATAGGATTACCTACCTAATAGTTTTAATATCATTGATAGATGTATATGTAGAGTAAAATAAACTACGGACAACGTATTAAGTATAAGCCTAGCTGACCGCGACGTGCGTAGGTCTGCGTCCCAAATGCGACGTAGGTACCTACGTAAATCCCCCCGGTGGGTTTCCGCATTGACGAGGCGGGGGGGGGGGGGGGGATTCAGTAACCGTGGCTTGATCCCCACGGTGAAGCTAAGAGGAACCCGAGCAGGGGCTGCTCGTCAGGGCTTTTGCCAAAAAGCCGACGACGTAGCAACCAAGGTTGCGGTGCCGCTTGGGCTACATCGCAACTGAGGCCGCAGTGGGAGAGGAGTGCCGGTATTGCGGGTCGCCACCGTTAGATGGCGGACGCAGTGGGACCGCAGGGTAAGAGGAGTGTCGGTATGTTGTTGGCCGCTCTTCCTATCCTTTGCGGCCGAAAAATGGTAGGCGACGGGGCCATTTATCTGACTCGTCGCAAGGGGTTGGTCTCCTTGGTTGCCCAGACAGAACCGGGGTTGTCTGGTGCCCAGGGCTGTGTTGGTCCCTAGGCTGGTCACTCGTGCCATGTGTTCTGGTGCGCCGGTGATGGGGGTATTCCCCAGAGTAGGGTCCGGTGACGAACAGCCGCGGCGGGTTTGCGGATGAATGATAACGCGTGCCCGTGTTCCCGCCTAAAGCGGAGAGGAGGACACCGTGGAGTTTTAGTGAGTTGGAGTCCCACATATCTGAACTATCTCTCCTTGATAGTGCAGTATGCATTTCTCAACGCAAAAAATAAAATAAATAAATAAAGTACCTACGTAAATAAATGATAGACAACAGCAAGTCCAAATAAACGGTGTCAATTCACTCGGTCTAAAAGTAAAAATGGGTGTACAAGGCTCGATATTGGGTCCTTTCCTATTTTTAGTTTATATTAATGATCTACCTCATTTGTTTAAAACCCAACCACATATGGTGTTATTTGCTGACGATACTTCGTTAATTTTTAAAATTAATAGGCGTGCATTAAATCTTGACGACGTGAATAACGCCTTACTGCAGATCCAAAATTGGTTCACTGCTAATAATTTGGTATTAAATGGGAAAAAAACTAAGTGCATAAGATTTTCTTTACCAAATGTCAAAAGTACTAATTGGGAGATAGTATTGAATTAAGAGAAACTAGAATTCGTCGATAAAACTGTTTTCCTGGGGATCACGCTCGATTCAAAGCTTCAATGGGGTCCTCATTTAACATCCCTTGCAGGACGGCTAAGTTCAGCAGCATATGCTGTGAGAAAAATCCGTCAATTTACTGATGTAGATACCGCGAGACTAGTCTATTTTAGTTACTTTCATAGTATTATGTCGTACGGTATTTTACTATGGGGACGGGCTGCAGACATCGAGTCCATTTTCATTCTGCAGAAAAGAGCCATCAGAGCCATATATGGCCTCCGCAGGCGCGACTCTCTAAGGGAATTGTTCAAAGATATTAACATCATGACGGTACCTTGTCAATGTATCTATGAAAACATCATGTACGTAAGGAAAAATCTACATCTTTTTAGTAAAAGAGGTGAAAGACACAATTATATCACTAGAAATAGGGACCAATTAGTTCAACCAGGTTTCAGGCTGGCTAAAGTAGACTCATCTTTCATGGGGTACTGTTTAAGATGTTACAATAAAATACCTCCCCACATACATCAACTGAATGAAACCAAATTTAAATCTTGTATAAAACGCACACTATGCAGCCGAGCATATTATAAGTTAGGGGATTACATTGCTGATAAAAATGCTTGGCTAATCGCTGGTCCTGCTCCTCAAGGACGCATCAACTAATTGATTAGCATTTAAAAATACTGTTGGAGCTGCTGAAGATTAAAAACAAGAATCTTTGCATTGTATAAACTCAACTTTTTTTTTTTAATACTGTATAATTGCTATATGCCATATGTGAGTACTATATACATGCTTTAAAGCTACCATTTACAGGGTACGTCTTTCATTGACTTGAATGTGTCCTGGCGGCTGAGAGTATGTCATGCTCACTTTAATGTTTCGCTGATGGTGGCGCGTGTGTTGGATCATTTAGCTCCCTTCAAAATGGTTGAGTTGAATGGTGCTAATCCATGCGTCATGTTCGTGAACGGGCGCCGTCAGTTGAGACTGGTCATCTCTTAGCTGCCACGGCGTATTTTAATTAAATTTTATTTTCGAATTGTTTTCATAAAAATAACGGACGCTTTTAACGTTCTGCATCGTTCTCACATGCATAATTTCAACATGAATGATGTAACCAATCTATTGTAAACATAATTTGATTTAAAAGAGTGTCCGTGGAGTTTCTTGCCCGTTCTTCTCCATAGGTACCTACTACGCTTTGGAATGGGCAACTAGCTTCATTTTTCTGACCGACCGACCTTGACAATTCAAAAGTGCCTGTAATTGGTTTATTTGAAATAAATGCTTTGAGTTTGAGTTTGAGTTTGAGTTCAAAGGTATATTTATTTAATAATCTTAGCTAACTTTCTTAGGACAGTTATACATATATTTGATTAATTATATGGTAGTGGTAGGACATAGGTAGGTTAGATTAAAACATACAAAATATATTTTTTAATATTTATTCCTCATCATCCCTAATCACAATGTCATCAAGAAAACCTGCGGGTGCTAAAATATTTGTTTGATGTCTGGCCCATCCTAGATACCATACTACAGTCATTGTATGAGCGCAACATCCAACAGTTCGTCGTCCAACTAAACACATAAAAACTTTAACAGCCACATAAAAGGCACACATTTGAATGCCACATTGTACTTGGTCCAGCTTCTTCACTGCCCAAAACTTCTCTTTGCAAGTTAACTGCAGCCATTGCAAGATCTCCACATGCCTCGCAGACATAGTCATCTTCCAAAATCTAGAAAAAAAAAGTATAATACTCTTAATTAAATATAATGTTTATTCATTGAAACTTGCAAATTGTTTTTCATTATATTTATGGTAGAAGCGCAATATGTTGTTCGTCACCTATGTAGTACAAAGCTTTAGATGTCTACATATGAAATTATTTTAAAATCATGTTTTTAACAACATTGATTGCAACTAACAGAAATCAGACAATGTTTTCAACAAGGGTAAATTATTTTGTTCTATGCTTGCTATATAGGTATAAGCAATGAAGATAATCACTATCTTGTAACTTGACTAGTCGCCAGAAATACTTACAATTTGTGGATATACCCAGCTGCAGATTAAATCAGTGGCTCCCATGTTAAGTGCCAATGCTGGGTATCGGCGCAATGTATTGACACATATTTGTTGCAGTTGACACACATGATGCGTGTAGGCCTTACACAGCTTCCAATCGTTTTAACAAATGGATTCACACACAACAAAGTCCAAGGTATCAGGCAGAATCGTAACCCAGAGTGTCAGAAAAAATGTCGCCGTAAAATAAAATAATCAGAATCCCTAGGCAAGCACTAGTCACACAGAAAACAGTTAATCTCAGAGTCCATAAGCAGAAGCAGTTGATAAATTAGAAAATCAAGGATAATCGATGGAATGAAACACAAAATACGAGATAAACGCGCAAGCAACGAACGACAAGTTGTGTTATGTTGTCTAATTATAGTACTCTTTGTTATGTTGTCAGTAGGCCGGTAGGTTGACTGATAAAATGTCATGTTATTTTTTTCGGTAACGTAGTTGCCATACTGGAATTATGCTGCGATTTAATTTATGTATTCAAAATGATGACAGCTATATTCTTACCACAAACAATGATTTTTATTTTCACATTTATTAAATTCTGACGCAGAAATGTATTTCCTAAGTATATTATTGCAATACGAAAAGCAAAGCTTTATATGTTACTTGCCCAAGATTTTTAATACATGGCAACATTAAACGTCCAGTCAAGCCAGAAAAAGATAAATAGCCATAAGTATTTTATGTCATCAATAAAATAGTCAATAGAATTTTCATTTATGACGATTTTTTTGCCCGGCCTCCATAGGCCATAATCTTGATTTCATAAAACTTAGTAAATTATTTCGTCAGTATCTATCACAGTGCCATATGTAGACGCTTACTAATTCCATTAACAATTTCGTCGCCTTTGTTCTTTAGATTAACTGAAACCAGCAATTCACTTCTAAACAGTATCCGCTTTTATAACAAGTTGCAAAAGTCGGTTACTGAACTTAGCGATGGAAAGTTCAAAACCTACATCAAACGTGTCCGTTCAACGTTTATCAATAAGGCATATTTTAAGATTATAGACTACGTCGAAGACAAAGAAGATAGGCAATAATTCCTTCTGCACATGTGCCTTACCTGGTCTGTACCTCTTAAAAGGCATCACCCTGTAAATGTGTATAGTTTTAGGAAATTTGCGTGAGAACGAAATAAAAACCAAACGTCAATGTCTGACGTCAAACGCGTCTTTAAAATAAACATGCAGCAAGAAATGTGTTAGAGAAATAGTGGAAACTGCTCCCAAATTACGGTGTTTTTTTTTACATTCTTCTTCGACCAAATCATTATTTGACATTTTATTACAGCCTTTTTTTTTTTTTTTTTTTGGGTGGGAAATCATCAAATGACTTCTCCCGCTCTGGGTGGAGCGGGAGGGCGTGTCAGACTTTTACTGACTAAAACCCACCCGTGTTCCTTCAGTTGCCTGTGCCAGGGCCACGGTTTTCTCTGTGGAATAACCCGCGACCCTGAGGCGTCGGCCCTATCGGACCCCGTCACTTTGTGCTGACATCTCTTTGAGGCGCGCGTGGAACACAACGCGCCGTCGACCCGGGCCTGGTCCTTACCGGACAGCGAGCTACCCATTGCTCGCCATCCGCAAGCCCGCGCCTACGGTGGCCGGGAATCTGCAGGCGACTCCCGACGCCCAGGGCGTCTCCTGCGGCGGCTAGTGGGGGCGTGAGGGCGCAATGCTCTCTCCCTCACCCGCTCCGCCTCCTCCTTCGCGAGCATTACTGCTTCGCAGAAGGAGGTGACGGCTTGCCATTCCCTCTCGCTCCGTACCATGGCCTGGACCAGGGCCGGACGCGAGAGATCGCCGCCGCCAATCGCCTCCGCGAGGACACTGCGGTGCTCCGCCCAAGCTGGGCATACCTCCACCGTATGCTCCACCGTGTCCTCCGGGCGATCCACACAATGGTGACACCCGGGCGTTTCCTCCCGCCTTATGCGAAACAGGAACCTCCCGAAACAACCGTGTCCGGTGAGGACCTGTGTCAGGCGGAAGGTGAGGACGCCGTGGCGCCTCTCCAACCACTCCTCAAAGAGGGGACTTACCGCCGCTATTGTGGCGTGCCCAGCACTGGGTTGCGACAATCGCACCCTCCATGTCGCCATGAGATCCCGCCGGAGCTCTGTCCGCTGTACCGTGATTTCTCGCGGCAGCGGAGTTACACCCCGGCGTTTTGCCTCCTCGCGCCACTCCCATACGTGCGCGAGGGATTTTATTACAGCCTACAGTTCTATTTTCAACTCTTTAGTAGGTAGAACTTTTGTGGACATGATATTAATTCAGATTTGTTACAGTGTAATTGGCAATCATATTAATTGGTTAGACAAATAGGTTCTTAATTTAATTATTTTACTTTTAATAAAATACGTTCCTATTATGTGAAAGTGAGAACGTTGTAGGCCTTCTAGACCAAGGATTTTTAGATCATTTTGTAAATGGGACTTGTTGACAGGCCTGCAATGTCCTCTCATACCTATTAACACTGTAATTTGAAATGCCAATTATTTTTAAAAGAGTAACCTTGGAGTTTCATGCCGGCGTTTCCCCATAGGAACCGTGCACCTAGCTACTGACATTTCATTAGTGCCCATGCAGGTTTATGTGTTTTTTTAAGAAGGTACGTAAGTCTTCTCCACATTCTCCCCTGCAATCTTCAATTTATTATCAGCCAAAGATGCAGTAATATGTCATTCTCATTTTTATAAAATGAGTTTAAATTGTTTTAAGTTATTTGGCCGTACAGTCCGCGAGGTCTAAGCTGAGCTTTGCATTTGTGTGAGTGATTACCAATCACACCAATGTGATCGCGCGAGGGACCGCGAGGGACGCAGAGCCCCTCAGGCTGATTTTCTGATTGCCAAGCAAAGAACGCGTCGCTATGACGCTATGTGTACTCACACAAATGAAAAGCTCAGCTTAGGCCTCGCGGACTGTATGCAAAATACGCCTTTTGACGTGGAGTTGCGGACACCAACCCGACTCCATTGTTAACAATGATATAGGTACTCAATACTAATAATCAAGTTCAAAAGCACATAAACGGATCAGAACTTACTTGTCAAACACAAAGTCGGGGAATATAAATGCGAGTTCAAGGCACAATAGCGCGCGCAGATTTACGACGACTGCGCGGGCGCTCCGACGACGGCTCTGTAGCTGTGTAGACTTAAATGTGCTGGAATGGGTTGCTTAGAGTTTTGTTATTGGGTAGGTTGATAAACAGGCTAAGGTTGGCTATGAAAGACCGAAAAAAATCATCCATCGGGATGAATTGTAAGACAGCTGATAACGGCTAGAAAGGGAGTGACAACTGAGATGACCTTGTGGAAGATGAAGATGAGATGCACAAGCTCAGTCCAATACAATTAGGATAAAGGCCCGAGGACGATAAACAGGCCGAACGCCCTGACCTGATGGATACTATGAACAACTTTTACAGCAACAAGGAGTTTGCGGTCGCCAGCCACCAAAACCTTTGGAGTACCGTTATTTTTTTCCTTAGACTCCGTTCAAAGAATCCATGAATGTAAGATTTTTATAAAGTAGATGAGCTGTGGTCTAGCACAGGATGTAAGTAGGTAGGATTTAATAGCGGATTCCTGATGTATCAGTTTGGCAGGTCTCATAACTATAAAACAGGATGGAATGTCTCTCAAACATCGTAAACACTTACAATCCTGCTCCGGTAGCTATTCTGTATTCTGTTAAGGCCTACATTTCAGTTAGAGGCAATAAAATGTTATGACCGAGGTCTATCCCGTGACCTCCGCAGAATTCAATCTTGTGGGTGTATAAATGGTAATATTGACACTATAGGCAATCTGGTAGTCTATGTTTAACATTATGTACATTGTAGTAAAATTGCATCATTGTTGTTTTAGTAGGTGTTTATATAATGGGCAGGAGATATGCACGAGCCTTCTAAAGTGAAGACCCCAGCAGGATGGTACAGGTTTTGGAATGTTCCATCCAGCAAACCTATTAATGTTAATTTGGTAAAGATAACTTGCATGATTTTTCACTTGCAGGGTTCAAAAGCTACCACGCGTGTACTTTAATGATCACTCATGCTTATTGAAAAAAAGCGGCCAAGTGCGAGTCGGACTCGCACACCAACGGTTTCGTACCACCGTAAAATGTTTTGATTTTTCTTTCGTTTTTTTTTTTTAAAATTAATATTATTTGTTGTTATAGCGGCAATAGAATTACACACTGTGTCAATTTCAACTGTCTACTTATTACTAACAGACGGACGGACAGCGGGGGCTTCGACTCAAGGCTATAATGGGGTCCTCATTTAACATCCGTTGCAGCTTATGCTGTCAGAAAAATCAGTCAATTAACTGATGTATTTACTTATCACTTTCATAGTATCATGTCTTACGGTATTTTACTTTGGGGACGGGCTACATACATCGAGTCTATTTTTTATTTTGCAGAAAACAGCCTTTTGAGCCATATATGTATTATATAATCTCCACTAGCGCGATTCTCTAAAGGAACTGTTTAAGGATATTAACATCATGACGGTACCTTGTCAATATATCTATGAAAAAATCATATACGAAAAAAAAATACGTCTTTACTGTAAAAGAGTTGAACATAATTATAGTACTAGAAATCGGGACCTATTCGTTCAACCAGACTCAAATGTCCCACTAACGGTAGCGCGTGTTGGATCATTTAGCTCCCTTCAAAATTCGATCCATGCATCATGTTCGTGAACGAGTGCCGTCAGTTGGGACTGGTCATCTCTTAGCTGCCACGGCTTATTTTAATCAAGTAATTTTTGGATTGTTTTTATTTTTTTGCTGCACTCTGGACGCTTTTAACGTGTACATCTTTTTACACACTCACATATAAAATCAACATTATTGATGTAGGTAACTAATATTTTTGTTACAATATTATTTAAAGAAGAACGGGCAAGAACTCCATGGACACTCTGTCCATGGAATTCTTGCCCGTTCTTCTCCATAGGTATTTACTACGCTTTGGAATGGGCAACTAGCTTCATATTTCTTATTTACAGACTTCTTGACAATTCAAAAATGCCTGTCAATGGTTTAATTGAAATAAATACTTTAGTTTGAGCTTGAGTTTAGTATTAGGGTTCCGTTGGCAACCTTTGTGTACGGAACCCTAAAAATTCTACTGTGGGGTACATACACCTACTATTTAGGTGGAGATATATAGCTCTGCCTGCTACACACTACTCCCTGAAAACAACAGCTTTTTCATCCAGGAGTCGGTATCACTTCCGTTATCTCTAGATCTTTACTTCAGTATCCCTACATCATTATGTACAATGCCGAAAGCGGTCAAAGCGCCCGCGCAGCTCATGCGACAGTCGAGACGTGATTATACAATTAAATATAGGCTTTGGTGATACTCCCCTCTGCTGGGTCAAGTTTACACAAGACCAACATGCAGTGAAGGACTCTTTTGGGGAGGTATATCTATATGTGACCATACGTAGTACTTATCTATGTCAATAACACCCAGCAGGGTTATTAATAATATATTTTTATTCTGTAAATTTATATCAATACTAATATTTTAAAGAGGTATTTATTTGTTGAACTAACACCGGTCGGATTTGAAAAAAACTTTTTGCATTTGATAGCCCATAAGAATGCCATAGGCTTTTTAACATCACTCAATGACCTAGCTGAAGCTACTTAGTTGGTTATAAAAAAACCCTTTTACAGGTCGAAAGAAATAATAATATTTGAAAACTGGATAAGGTAACTGTGTAACACAATCCCAATACATTTATTTTGACAACTCAGCAATCTTCATTACGTAGTTTGCGTTGCTTAGCAGGCGATTTTAGCAATCATCTGAAAAAATAGTATGATAGGATTATGGGATGCTGGCCAGTTAAGACAATAGACAAGAAGAGCAAGCATGTCAGCATGGCTATCGAAGAAAGACTGGCTGGAGCTGATGAGTGCTTGATGACCAATAGTCTGCAAACTACAATTATGCCGTGCTGGTAGAAAGTTCGATGACTATTAGTTATAGAACCATGGTTTCTTTTCCAGATAAATTTATTGGCGTTTGAAAATACTGTTGGAGCTGCTGAAGATTTAAAAAAATATCTTTGCATTGTATACACTCAATCTTTTAGTATTGTATAATTGCAAATCATATATGTGAGTACTAAGTACATACTATAAAGCTATTAATAGGATACGTCTTCCATTTGACTTGAATGTGCCCTAGCGGCTGAGAGTATGTCATGCTCACTCCAATGTTTTGTTGATGGTGGCGCGTGTGTTGGATCGTTTAGCTCCAAATGATTGAGCTGAATGGTGCTAATCCATGCGTCATGTTCGTGAACGTTCCTCAGTAGGGACTGGTCATCTCTTAGGTGCCACGACTTATTTAAATTGAATTTAGATATTACAATTGTTTTTTATATTTTTATTACGGGAACGCTTATAATGTTCTGCGTCGTTCTCACATGCATATTTAACATGAATAAAAAAAATTGATTTCTTGAGTGTCCGTGGAGTTTTCTTCCTTTCTTACTGACCGACCTTGTCAAAAGTGGTTGTAATTGGTTTATTTGAAATAAATACTTTGAGTTTTTGTGTTTTGAGATTATCGAAAAAAAAACTAGCTAAACAAGTAGAGTGAGATAAGTTGAGTGGTTTGAACATACCATATTGCAGGAAAACTGCTCAGCAGTAGCGCTTGTGATAACTGAACAACGTCAGTTATCACAAGCGCTACTGCTGAGCATTAGTCCTGAGTTCGATTACCCGGTCGGAATGAGGGCTTTTCCTTTCATCTGGAGTAAATTAATAGCACCCCGGCGGCGCGGAGTCTCAACTTGTGCCCAGTTAATGGCAATAGGCTCGCCATCTCTTAAACATATCTGGTGAAATAGTAGGTAACCTGAGGTAATCATCTCTTCCTAACCCTGCGGGAAAAACATGTATGATTTTGTGTTATATTATATCGCAGAAAAAGTTCAACTGAAAATATGAACCAACCAAATGCCGCATGTTTGCGGTTTTTCCAGAACTGCATGCAATCATGTTGGTTGTGGTTTTATTGAAAAGCGGATAGTCAGCGAAATTGTAGCCATAAATAAAATGCGCCACGTTGCATGGCGCTGAGCTATCGATGTACACAGGTGATGGATTGGTACATGACTGCGTGAACACGAGATAAAATTGTAAAAAATAATTGTTGTGAATTGGTGTGTTTTTGAAACTTGCGTAACCTTACAATTGATATATTTTCAATGAAATAGGCTGCTATTATGATTGTTATGGTAACCTAATTATTGGTTCATTATGGTACATTACTGAAATTTTGTGTTGTTATCTCTTATTAAAAAACTTCGTATCTTAGTACAAACTAATTCACTATTTGACTATTTATTTCTGTTAAGGATCATTTCTTCTCTGATGTAGACGTGCATATGTCTTAAAGTACTATTTACTAGATTGGAAAAAATAGTGAATATTTAATAAAAATTGAATAAGTATAATTAAATAAATAAATGTAAATCAGTTATCACAAAAATACTTTCTTTCAGGGTACTCACTAACGTGAAAATAGAAATGGTTTCAAGTCAAAACACATTGATTTACGATGACATAGAAATTCAAAAACAGCAATAAGCAGTTGCTCTGTATCATTTCACTGTTTTTACAATTTTTCACAAAATGCTAAGTTTCTTTCAACATTGCTCTAATAGCGACCTAAGTAAAGTGCTATTACTGTTTGTGGCGATACATCACTGCCTACCCACTGACGTCAACGCGTATTGCACGGCTATCATTAAAGTGCTTTAAACGGTAAATATTTACACATAAAGCTTTGTTCTCAGAATCGATGGGAAGATTGGTTACTGTGTCGTTGCTCATCATGTTTTACAAGATGATTGAATGAATAATTTGTTTAGTTTGATGTGACAAAACTACTAAACTGTAAGTGTTATTATAATGTTAGTTTTAAGATAATTACGTACTGTGTGTTGCAATATTTTATTTTAGGCTACGCGTGATGGCACAAAATTTTTGAAACTGAGAAATAAACATCTTTAACCGTAAAACATAAAAAGTTACTCTTAACTCTCTTTTAAAGAAGAAAAAGGGTCGGGTTCTACTTCTGGAGCAGTCAGAATCAGAATCAAAATCAAAAGTTGATTAAGCATACGTGCAGATGCGTGCGTGAGTCAACAAGACCTGAACAATGAACGTATTAAAAATATAATGAACATTTTCAAGGAAGACATAGGAGATGTTATGGAAACCAGAACAATGGAACATCAATCTCCAATACTAATGACCCCTTGGACCACCAAGACTGAGAAAGTTCTGGTGAATAAAGACAAAGAGCCATTAGCAATCATGGCGGTATAAAAGACCTGGTCATCGGAGGAGCGGGCAGTGTCTACTGAGCATTCGTCGTGTTAACTCTAAGTCTTAAGTTATAAATTGTGAGATCTAATATTAATATTGTGAATTTTGTAAAAGTTAATCAATAAAATAAAAATATATTTTTTTAAAACTAAATCCGATTGAGCTATTTTGACTGGCGCCCAACGTGGAGCCCAGATAAAAAGTGATTGTGTTATAAAGTTCAGGAACGTTTGAGGCAAAAACCTCCAAGTTCGCTAAAACACTTCGCGTGACTTTCAAGTCTTAAAACTGGGTATCCTACCAAATAAATAAGTCAAGATAAAGTGAAGAAATGCTGGTTCTCCGTGTCGTCATCAGCTGCGTTCTGTAAGCACCGAGTAGCATTATCCTATCCAAAATTCCTCTAATTAGATCTCCGATTTTTGTAAATAAATTTAAGACTAGAGTAAGTAGAGACACTGACCCACTTCCTAAAAATAATATGGAGGGTAAACAAGGCTACGTACCACTAAGTGTATCTAGTTCATCACAGGTTCCATTGTCACAGCCACTGATATCACCAGTGCAGTTCACAATTGATCCAAATAAGTTAATTAATTTTGTCCCCACATATAATGGCGACCCATTTACTATTTATAATTATTTAAATAATGCAAAGCAATGGCTACAAGCTGTAGGAGGAAACACACCTCAAAATATTATGTTATTATTAACCAAATTAGAAGGCAGGGCCGCAGCAATCATATCTATGATTAACCATGCTTTTAATTGGGATAACATAGAAGCCACCCTGAAGGTAGAATGTGCAGATAATAGAGAACTTAATACTTTATTAGTAGAATTATCTAATGTAAAGAAAAAAACGACATATAAAGATTTAATATTTGAATTTAAACAAAAATTATTTTTTATTAAATGTAAGTTAACTGATAAGCACGGAATAGCCCGACAAGATCTTATAGATGAGATCATGGAGCCATATATTAGCACTGCACAAAATACGTTAAGAAATAGTTTACCATATCATGACCAAGTATATGTAAGTAATTGTAATTTTAATGAAACTGTTACAAGGATATTACAATTAGAAGCAGAAGGGAGATTCGAACATATAAAACAAAAGTTTTCCAATTATTTACCAGCTCCTCGTATTATAAACCAAATACAACCTCAACAACAATGGAGCGTACCGCAATTTAAACCGACACAACACATGAACACTCAATTTCATCCTCAACAATCGCATTTGCATCAACAGAAAATGAACACTCAGTTTATAAACAGACCTTTTTATCAGACTAAACATACCTGGAATCCAAATCAAAACAACGTATTCCAAAGACCTCCGCATCCACAATTTCAACAATATAGAAATAGTTTTCCACAACAATCTCAACCACAACAGCGTCTTATACAAAAGTCCGAAGACGTAACAATGAGGACAGCTGCCCAATTAAAACCAAACCAAATTAATTTAGGAAAAGGTTTTGTAGCAAAGGAGTTATACCATCACTCCGACAATTTGGAAGAATCAATATCTAATGATAATAATTATAATTCTCAAACTACCAACCCTGAAGAAAATTACTATGTAGACGAATATTATTATATTCCTGAGGAAAATTATTCCTACGTTCCCGAAGAAAGTCAGGATTTTCACGAGGGATTAGATATAAACAAAACATTATAGAATTTAATCATGTAAAATCATATTTACCGTATTTTGAAACAGAAAACCCTAAACTAAAAATATTAATAGATACAGGAAGTCAACGTTCGTTTATAACACCAATGGCACAATAGTTATACTTTCCTGAATGTAAAAAGTTAGAGAGATTCACAGTTAGAACTTCACATGGAGTAACAACTCACGATGGCGTAATAGAAACTCCATACTGGTGTAGATATTTCGGAAAAGATAACGGAACGATGAAATTTTATATTTACCAATTTAGTGATAAGTATGACGTTTTAATGGGTACTGAAATGATTGAACAAATTAATGCGAAAATAGATTTAAAAGAAAGGAAATTAAGTATGCCAGAACGAGAATTACTTATTTTTCATATGACGGATGATAATAATTTAAATATCAAAGAACTTTGTGATACATATCAAGATTTGTTTACAGAAAGCGTCACAAACAGTGCAACGACAAAAATTAAACACCATATTAATTTAATTCATGATGAGCCCATTTATCAAAGACCATTTAGGTTACCGCAAATTCAACAAGAGGAAATAAAAAAACAAATTAATACATTATTAAGTGAAAATATAATTCGCCCCTCAGAATCACCATGGGCCTCACCTGTACACATCATATCGAAAAAGGTAGATCAATCTAGAATACAAAAATGGAGAATGGTAATAGATTATAGAAAATTAAATGAAAAGACTAGGTCGGATAAATTTCCTTTACCTAATATAGATGAACTATTTTCAAAATTACAAGGTAATAAATATTTTACTACTCTTGATTTAACCTCAGGTTATCATCAAATTGAAATGGATGAAGCTTCTATTGAGAAAACCGCATTTAGTACACCTGATGGGCATTATGAATTTTTAAGAATGCCATTTGGTTTAAAAAATGCACCAGCAACTTCCAAAGAATGATGAATAATGTACTGAACAAGGAAATCACTAGAAATATATGTCTTGTTTATTTAGATGATATAATAATTTATTCAAAAACAAAACAGGAGCATATCAATAGGCTTCAGCAGGTTTTTGAAGCATTAAGATCAGCCAACCTTAAAGTTAATAAAAATAAATGCGTTTTTATGGAAGAAGAAATTGAATTCTTAGGCCATGTTTTAAATAAAGATGGTTTAAAACCAAATCAAAAAAAAATTGAAGCTGTACAAAAATTCCCTATTCCAAAATCTGTTAAAGAAATCAGACCATTTTTAGGTTTAATAGGATATTATAGGAAATTTGTACCAAATCTAAGTAAAATTGTGAAACCCCTTACAGAATCTACAAAAAAGGATGCTACTATAGATATACATCAGAAAAATTATATTGAAGCAATACAGACTTGTAAACATTTATTAACTAACGCACCTATCTTAGCTTTCCCAGATTTTAATAAAGCTTTCGTAATTACGACCGATGCATCTGACATAGCTTTAGGAGCCGTATTAAGTCAAGAAAGTCATCCGATAGCCTATGCATCTAGGACTCTAAGTAAAGCCGAACAAAAATATAATACAACTGAAAAAGAACTATTAGGAATACTTTGGGCTGTAACACAATTTAGACCTTATATTTATGGAAGAAAATTCACGTTGCGTACAGATCACAAAGCATTAATATGGTTAGCTAAATTAAAAGAACCTAATCAGCGATTAACTAGATGGAAATTAAAATTACAAGACTATGATTTTACTATAGAACATGTAAAAGGAAAAGATAATTATGTCGCCGACGCATTAAGCCGCGTAGAGATTCATCACACTGATGGTGACTCATTAGATGTAAATTTGGAAGAAGATTTGGCATTAACGAATTCCAGTATAAGTAATTCTTCAAAAGACGAATCATTAGAAAACTCAAATCAATCTAATAATGATTTGAATAGTAATCAGCAAGATACTGTACATTCTAATCAAGAAGATAGTGATGAAGGAATCCCTATAATAAATGCGTATCCACCTAAAAGATTAAGACGCGTAATATTCGAATATGCACCATACAAGAAGGCAAGTCGAGAAAACGGAATTTGGTATTTTTATGTCCCACCGAATAATGAGGAAGATATTATAAAAGAATTTATGTTAGAATATTTACCCTTAGGAAAATATGCTTTCATAATCCCTAATGATGATTTATATTATAGAGTATCTGAAACTTATCGTAAATATTTTGATCATTCAAAATTTAAACCAATTAGGTTCACAAAAAGTCTTGTAGAAATATTTGAAAAAGAAGAACAATTAAGACTTATCAAAGAATACCATTTAAAAGATAATCGACACCCTGGAATTGAAAGTTTATACAAACAGTTAAAAGAAAAATATTATTGGGAAAATATGAGGAAACAAATAAAGAAATATATTTTACAGTGTAGTCCTTGTCAAAAAGAAAAATATAATAGACATCCAAACGTAACATTAGCTTTTGAAACTGAAACGCCCTACGAACCAATGGAAGTCTGGCACATAGATTTCATGTCTTTAGAAAAACAATGGTATTTAACAATGATAGATAAGTTTTCTAAGTATGCCATAATAAAACCAACAGAAAAAAGCAAAGTTTGCGATACATTATCTGAGATATTCTCATTGATAGGAGCACCTAAGAAAATAGTACATGATGGTGAACAATCATTTTGCAGCGAAATAATAAATGAGTTATTTAAAACATACAATATTATTAATCACACCACTTCCCCACAACATCACAAGTCAAACTCGGATGTAGAAAGGTTACATAGTACGATTCAAGAACTATACAGGTTACAAAGAGACACAGAGTTTAATAAAAATCAAAAGATCTATTTTATAACACATGCTTACAATAACACTAGGCATAGTGCTATAAATATGACTCCTTTTGAGGTACACTTTGGAAGAAAACCAAAATTGCAAAATTTCGATAACCTTAAAGTAGTAATTCAAAACTATACAACACAACAAAAACAATTCGTAAGTCAATTAAACCAAAATGTTCATGATTTATTACAAAAAGAAAAACAAATACGTAACGATCGAATTAATAAAAAAATACGACCGGCAAAAGATTTTAAAGTTGGAGATAAGGTATATTTAAAAAATAGTAAAGCAGAGAGACATAAAACAAATGCTAGATATGTAGGTCCATATAATATACTAGCTTGTGAACCACACAATAAATACAAATTAAGTAATGACAGAACATATCATGGAGAAGAACTCATGGTTGCAGAATCTTCATTGTCAACGGACACAATTTTAGAAGATTAGAATCAAACGAACATGTAATATTAGTGGAAATGCAACCCACTCGTATTATTGAAGGAAGATGGACAGTTATTCATAAGTTAGAAATAAGGCCTATATCAGAACATAAGAATAGACTTAAGAATACTGTAACTAGAATTATGTCACAATCTAATTTTAAAAATGAAGATGTAATGATATCTAACAATATAAATGATATTGAACCTTTTATTAATGTAAAGAGTAAAATAATTGACCACATTGTATACTTTATATTAGAAATACCTTTAGTTAAACGACAAGTATATAATACAAGAAAAATTGTTCCAATAATCCAAAATATCCCAACTTGTACCTATCCTATAATGCGAAAGGTTATGTTAGCATACACCGAGTTAGAAATATATGAAGTAGAAGATTGCACAATGCTTACAGAAATAATTTGTAAAGAAAGCATTAGACAGACTACAACTTGTGAAACTGAGCTCTTACGGAATAAAACTACAGAAAAATGTATTACAGTTCCTATAAAGTGTCCAGCAGAAGAAATACAAGAAATATCTCCAAAAGCAATCTATATGTATTTCAATAAAACAACTGAAATAAAGATTAACTGTGGAGAAAATGATGAAACATCGTGGGCTAGAGGACCCTATTATTGCTGACAGGAGAAAACTGTGAAGTTAAAGTTGCAAATATAATAAGATTTAATACAAAAGAGTCAAATGATAAAATAATTATAACTAATCTAGAAATTAATCAAACTAAGGATGTTCCTGAAATTGAATTGAATTATGATCCAATGAAAATCTCAGCGAAATTAAAACATTTTAAGCAAATCGAAGAACTAGCAACGCAAGGAAAACATAATCTAATTCAGTATAGTTGGATATTATGTATAACTATACTTATTTGTATTATGATTGTTTTAAAATTTTTTCGATCCAAGGCTTGGAAGAAGCCATGGACTTCCAAATTAAG
This sequence comes from Dasypolia templi, assembly GCA_963555695.1. NCBI lineage: Eukaryota > Metazoa > Arthropoda > Insecta > Lepidoptera > Noctuidae > Dasypolia > Dasypolia templi. The sequence continues at coordinate 2,472,908 of OY743151.1, read as the reverse complement.
GGGGAATAGTCAACAAGACCTGAACAATGAACGTATTAAAAATATAATGAACATTTTCAAGGAAGACATAGGAGATGTTATGGAAACCAGAACAATGGAACATCAATCTCCAATACTAATGACCCCTTGGACCACCAAGACTGAGAAAGTTCTGGTGAATAAAGACCAAGAGCCATTAGCAATCATGGCGGTATAAAAGACCTGGTCATCGGAGGAGCGGGCAGTGTCTACTGAGCATTCGTCGTGTTAACTCTAAGTCTTAAGTTATAAATTGTGAGATCTAATATTAATATTGTGAATTTTGTAAAAGTTAATCAATAAAATAAAAATATATTTTTTTAAAACTAAATCCGATTGAGCTATTTTGACTCGTGCGTTGTAGATATCTTTTACACCTGGAAAATACATACATATAATAGAGGATCCTATCCTTGAAAAACTAATGTTTTCAGCCAACTACACACAATCGTAAACACTTAAACCTAGACTGTCCAACAAACAAATCACTTGAGATCGAAGAGAAAGAGCAACATTTAAATTTTTAAAGAAGCAATCACAGTCCAATCCATTACGACTTCTTTCCGGGGATACGCGGTCTAAATCTACCATTATCTACCCGGGCGTCGAACCCAATGTAATCCGGCGAGTAATCCGCCATCCGCTGGCCCGCCTCTGCGTGAACGTATAAATCACGGATAGAATTAGCGAAGCGATATCGTCCCACGGCCGGGTAGGGTTGACGCCGTTGTTTAGAGCTGTAATTACTTGTGTTCATTTGAGTTTAGACATGTAAATTGTGAACAAAAAAAAGTGAACTTTAAAAAAGATAGTATCAAGATGACCTATTTCTATCACACATCCCGTAAACGTACAATCTCATGCAGTCGGAGGCATCGTCTTAAGGCGCGACACAAATGCGCCGCGTGTCGTGCGACGAGCGATGCCTTTGTGTCACTCTGTGGCGTCGCGCCACTGTGCACGAGCCCTTAAATTGAACAATAAAAACCCATGACGCAAAGGATCCTTTGCGTTGCGCACTCGGGTAAAAATATCAAATGAAAAATGTTGCAATAATCCCCAGGTATGGTTTTGCATTTAGATTACAGAACATAATTTGATGATTCGCTAACACTGAATGCCAGCGCTGCGACTCGCCTTCATGTATCTGTATGTGCCATATCAATATGCTGAGCGATTTTCTAATTACTTTAATAAAACTAGTACTATACTTATTTTGTTTGTCGTTGTAGCAGAGAGTCTGGGCCCTGTTGGCTGCCCTTTATTTTAAGATAATCTCATAGAATCATTATTGGGGACATTGACGATTGTATACATACACATTAATACATCCATACACAGACGGCTTCCTCCCTTAGGGATAGGCAGAAACTACAGAACGCCACCTGCTAGGGTCCTAACATACTCCACACAGCCTACCGAGTAAGTGCACCAATTCTGTTGGTAAAAAATATGTAGTGAAGACCACTAACATGCGTGTTCCAAGAATGTGTAGAGTCACGACCAAACAGGAAACACGGAAGCTTTCAAAGAGGAAAATAGATGAAAAATGAGATAATAATATGCCTCTGTAGTTCGGGAATGTTGTAAAAATATTGGCGGAAAATTACGAAATAGTTTCGTACGAGGAAAATTGTCAAAAAGTAAAAGCTATTACGGAATACACTAAAATATCATGAACAGAACACGGAGGAACAATATTGTTTATTGAATATTTATTCAGTTATAACAAGACTGCACCTCAATTGCGTTACAGAATTTCTGTAACAATCCAAAATAGATTTTGAAGGAAATTCATTATTATCCATTACTTCATATGTTTGAAAAAAAATCTTGAAATTTTACCTTAAAACGCTAATGTAATTGTGTTAAGCAATTAGCCTGTAGATACCTTCTCAATAAAATGTTTCATTTACTACTTACAAGATCAAGGAACACTAAAGCTGCTTATCGTCTAGTCCTTCGAGTCGAGTGTCAGCCCTGAATCCAAACAGTGTAAAAACACTCAGCAATCGTTCGCTAATGGCGTATTAAGACGCACCCCTTCTCCCCCGCATCCCCGGGCCAGCTACGTTTGTATTTTTGTCGCTTTTTTCACACACTTCCACTCGATGGACCCTTAATACAGTCCCGGTAATTACTATTGATCAATGAAGTTACTGGATTTCGTGTAAAATACGATCACTTGCAATATCGTTCACAAAGAATATCTGCAAGTGACATCAAGAAGTGTAGAGAGAGACAAATGATATTATTTATATTTACCTATAACCTACATCTATCGATTTCCTATTCGAGGAAGGTTCGTAGAACTGAGTTCTTGCAGTATATATCTCAATGGGATTACAGTTTTTGCTTGGCAAATGATTTTGTTTACTTTTCAGCAGAACTTTGAATATTTGATTAATAGGCTTACTCAAACATCCAAAAATCAACAAAAACACAAGCAGGTCTTAAAAATCAACCATTCCACAAGTGAACGTCAAACATACGGTACGTGGGACAGGTCTCTAACCTGAGGGTGCAACATAATGAAATTGATACCTGACGCGTAATCCTGTGTACACAGGCACATTGCTCAGCTTTGACTAATTCAATCATCACAAGGATTGAAGAAACGGAGATGTGGCTGTGACAGGCTTGGTGTAGCTTTAATATGAGCAGAGTGGTCATATCGTCATTACTGAAATTTTAATGACAGTAATTCTTATTTTTATTGACTAAATATATTTAATGACTACTTTGACATTAAATTGATTTAAAAATATGCTTGTTGAATAATTGTAATGTACTCAATCTTTAATTAATAATGATGATTTAATAAGTAGGTACCTAATCAATGTCTATAATGAAACTTTGATTAGAATTGCTGAACATGTTAGAACTTTTCTGTATCTCATTATTATCTTGCATGCAAGCAATGTATCATGTACACCATGTTTAAACAAATAAAATCTTAACTTACTTACCTACTCAGCATCTTTCTGTGCAATTTGTATGAGGTCAGAGGATTATGTTTACTTCTTCCTTACATCATAATCTGTGTATATGTATTCAATAGTGTCAGATTTATAGCTGTCTCAGATTGTAATGTGAAAAATAATGTGATAACAAAGTATACATTTTACTCGCATTGTTCTCTTTTATATTCAGCCCGTACCCACTACTGTTTTGCTCCAAAACACATGGTCACGATAATCTTTTTTTGAATATAAAGTGAGCTTTCTCGGAATAGGTCAAACACAAATCATTTATTTCAAATAAACCAATTACAGGCACTTTTGAATTGTCAAGGGGTCGGTCAGTCAGAAATATGAAGCTAGTTGCCCATTCCAAAGCGAAAGTAGGTACCTATGGACAATAACGGGCAAGAAACTCCATGGACACTCTTTTAAATAATATGGATACAGAAAAATTTGTTACTTCAGTCTTGTTGAAATTATACATGTGAGAACGACACGGACAACGGACAACGGACACCTTTTGTGCAGATAGGATTTTCAAGAATTCACCCATCCTTCATAATATTGCCATTGTTTTGACTGTCGACTTATCATGATTGTTTCTCTCCTCGTGGTATGACAACTCCGTCACGTGTGTCGTCGCCATATTTACTTATCATGATTGTTTCTCTCCTCGTGGTATGACAACTCCGTCACGTGTGTCGTCGCCATATTTACTTATCATGATTGTTTCTCTCCTCGTGGTATGACAACTCCGTCACGTGTGTCGTCGCCATATTTACTTAATTAGCGCGCCCTAAGGGATGAATTACAATTGACACGACGATGTAGTTAATTGTTAGTGTGGATGTGACTCAAGGGGTGAAAACATGGAGTCATTAGAATATGTTGTTGGTTGCAATTCACTCAAATTAACGTTGGATTTTGCGAATGTTTTTTTGCTGAACATAAGTGCTACGTTAACTGGTTAATAATAAAAACATGTTCACTAAACTTGTTAACGGGTTGGTGAAGTGGAAGATCATCCATATACAGGTGGCAGACACACCGACGCACAAACTGTAGGCATGGAAAAATCTGTTGTTTCATAGAAAATTGCAATACATACGCGGTGAAAATATATGGAAGAGCTAATTTTTTTTTCATGTCGCCGAAATATACATGTTCTGAATTCATGGTTACCTGTATAATTTTTATTATATTCAATGATCAATCTTTTCCAGAACAAAAAGAAGCAGTAGGTAGTAAATTTCTGTTAGCCACATGGTAGTAGGTACATTTTTAGTACTAAACTTAACTTTACTTTTCGGATATTCCAAGCATGTTTCTTATCAAGAAGTAGAACACTCCCTAGTGTTATGTATTAAAACACACATCAAAAGTGTCTAGAGATAAAGGTATTTAAAAAAATGCGCTATTGAAATTAAATAAATAATTCAATTTTAATTGATTCAATATAAAATGTTTTCGTATGTGTAGATCCACGAAGTACTCTCTGCTTTTGCATTGCTTGATTTTTCACTTAAGTTAATCCTGACATTAAAATGTGATAAAAAATAAAAAAGGTTTTTATTGCGTCAAACAAACAATTAGCAGTCTTTATTTCCGCCGATAACGCGTGTAAACACTCGCAACGATTCGGCATACTCAATATGAGTTCATCCAATGATCCAAATCACATCGCGGAATGGCTGCTCACATCCAATGTAACAGGCGGAAAAGATTTTCTGGTCCATATTTGGCAGAGATCTTCTTTGAAGCATATCCCATGCGTGCTCAATGGGATGCAAATCTGGTGATTGAGCAGGCCATGGTAGGACGTTGATATTAGTAGCGGCAAGTGTGTTTGCAACGACTCTGGCAGTGTGTGGAAGTACATTATCACGCATAAGCAGAAATAAAGCACCAAATTGGATCCGTAAAGGAATGACCACCTCTGATACAAGTCATAGATATTGCTTCTGATCCAAATCCGTTCGGTTCTACCGCCGATCCAAATTACGGTACGGTACGATTTCGTCGAGCAGTAATGTGTGGTGATGCGAGCTCGTGATGCGGTGCGGTGTCGCAGAATTATATAGGAATACAACATGACAAAAGATTTTCATCTTTTGACCGAAATGAAAAAACTGTTCCCTTTTCAAATGACAAAATTTACTAAAAAAGTACCCTATAGAAGTAAGTATTAGTATACAGTTCCAAAAAATATTGCTTGATCCCTAGACACTTTTGATGTGTATATTATGTACAATTAAACTACATACCACCTAAGTGAGTATAACAATGAGATTATCAAGAAGAAATTAGAGGTATTGAACATAATCATCATATTATGCAGCTTGATTGATGATCGTGTATTTCTCTGCTTAAGCCACTTTTCTCTCCAATCACCATCACATTTGAGTTTTGAATTCGATCCGCTATTGCTGTAAATACATTTTAGCCACAGCTTACTTATCATTAATAAATTTATTTTAACATACGTGTCAGCATGGGCAAATATTCATCTCAGCGATTACAGAACCAATCAATCAATCAATTTTTATTTATAAACATAGGTATACATAAAAGGTAGTGTAGTAGGTAGCTAGGTATTCCTAACAGACATTCCTACCTCAAACAGGAGACATGGTATTTGTATATTTATAAGAGAAACCTTTACCTAACCAGAACATTTATGAAAGACTCCTCAAATCCTTATCTAAGCTCCTTCTCTCGTTCGGTTCACGGCTGACCTATAAAGTGGGGATAATATTATATTTTTTATTCGGCGCGAATCTCGCCCTTGCAAATTGAATCTTCAGGGAGACGAGTTAGTTGACCTTTTGTGGGACATTTAAATGCGACGGACGCATCGTTACGATTTTTGGAATGTTGGTAGCTAATAGACGATGATTGTGTAGTACACTGTAGTTGAAATGGGATGGCCTAGTTGTATGTACACTGTAGTTGAAAAGGAATGGCCTAGTAGAGAACTGCTGTCGGCTGATGATGATGCCAGATGATTATTTCTGGTGTGATATGCGGTTCGTACCCTCAAATGGGCAGGACACGGTAGAAAGCTCTGCGTTCATCAAACGTTTATTTATAGAAACATAACTCTCCCTTTTCTCTACCTAACCTACATGGACACTTATGAAACCTACCTAACGTTACCTATGGAGAAGAGCCGGCAAGAAACTCTACGGTTTCTCTTTAAAAATAAATGGCTTTTACAATGTTTTCAAATTACAGTGTTAATAGGAATGGGAGGACAGTGTAGGACTGTCAGCAGGTACTCGATAAACAGAAAATGCTCTGCAAATCTACAGTCTACAAGGCCTACAAGGTGCTCACATTCACAAATTATAAAATGATCAAATGAAATAATAAAATTAAAAACCTATTTAAACCAAATGACATGATTGCCATTTCACTAATCTGAATTAATGACCTGTCCACAAAAGCCGCTAATAAAGAGTAGAAATTAGAATTCTATTGGTATCTTTCTGTATTTGTTCAGTAGCACTGCATCAAGAGGAAGATACGTAGATATTAGTCCGAGCAGTGAGCATAAGGATGAAGCTTTCCCAAAGGATGCTTTGTCGTGTCGTTCCGTGTAAATAGACTAAAATACCCTTTTCATGTAATGTTTTTGTGAGGACAATCGTAAAACATAATAAGATACGACAGGTTTATCTCTGAGGGGGAGTTTGACGAATTTCTCCGCAGTTTACTTATTACATTACCTTACTTACATAGCCTAGGTTTTACGATCTACTCTGGTAAAACTAATTTAGGAATACTGCTAGAGCTAACTTTGTGAGTCTTCCGGGTTTTGAACCTATCTGTTAATTCATGATACCTACCCACATTCCTTAAGTGCCGAGTATAATCCTGTTAAAGTGAATGTCTAAACAAATGAAGAAATTCCTTTCAGTAATTGATCAGGTAGGATGCAGGAACTGTAAATAGACAAAGCTCAAACAAAGAGGAGATAGCTTACCAATGGTCCATGAACAATACAAGAAATTGATGATATGGTTAAACAATAGGTACCTAAGTAAATACTTACACAAAAGGAAGATCTAACACAAAACTTAGACCTGCAAGCTGGACCATAGAAATGAGTTTTGTCGGCGAAAGAATAGACAATGGGACAGATGAATAAAACAAATCAGTCATTTTGTCTATTCTATCTGTCATTTTGTATATTCTAACCCGATCATGCAACGCGTGATGATCATAGAGCTAGATTATATGACTAACAATTAACAGAAAAAATATGTAAAATACTAACACAAAACATCTCCACTAATCTTCAAATTTCACAACAACTTAATTAATGTTATTAATAATAAATGACAAACAAGGGAACAGGTGTTCCTTGGTTATAATTTTCACGTAACGATTGCACACAATGGCAGAGCTAACAATGAGCTTATCGCTCAGGAAGTTGCAAAACTGTGGCAGTAAATTAATTTTAATATACCGCCGGGAATGTCGCGTTTGTGCAGCCACCTGAATTACAGCTCGTTATGGTAAGTGGAGAGATGTGTGATGTAGACCAGGTGTTTGTAGATGATTTTGAAGAAAATGAAGATCCCACTTTCTAAGCAAATCAAATATTATGATAATGAATGGAATTAAAACATAACATCACGGCTGTCATCGCGAAAGTGTTAGGGAAGTGTACCTATAGTACACCCACATTTCACCAGTTATGTTTAAGTCCCATGTATGATGGCAATATGCTAGCATATTGCCATCAACCAGGCACAAATCCAGACTCCGGGTTGCTACTGATAGATTCCTGAGAGAAAAACCCAATAACACTTGGAGCGTGGCAGTCGTTATATTGGATACGCAGTGTATTGCAAGCCCTTTGGGTATATCTGAACAGAGCGCCCCGCAATACAGTACAGTGTTCTGCAATACGCCTTAAAAGGGCTATTTAGCATGTTCTGTTCGACCGGACTCGGGTTCGGATGGCTCAAGTATTTAAATTAAGCTAAGCTATTTAAGCTTATCGTGAAATCACAGGTACAATCATAGCTGTCAAGAACTCCTCTGTGACGGTTCAAAGAGAAGTACTCAGTGAAGAACTACTACAGGAAATATTAATCTCTATGCTGTTATCCAGCTCCAGTCATTTGTACCTATTGCAGATAACTTTAAGGCCTACCAATCAAATCAATAGCACCTAAATCTATATTTAAAAGAATCACACTAGTTAGAAACAGTCATTCCACCTACCTTCTCATTAACTTAGATCACGTCTATAACCTATAGATAACGACTTTGATTGATGTCTGATAGGCATCTGACTGCAATGGGCATGATCGTTGTGGCCTTTTACAGCGCTAGGCAAGTTTGTGGCAACAGATAAAGAGTAGGTAATGAGATACTTATTAAGTAAAGTTCAACACAGAATCACCAAACAGCGAAGTTAAATTGATGGTGGGAACTCTTTGGAGGAGTGTAAAAACAAATGACTCGGGCTAAGTATATCACACTAACATAGCCATAAGCCTTATTTTACTCCACGTGGTTTCGATCCCGTAGGAAAAACGGAATAAAAGTATTCTATGTCGCAATTCAGGTCATGTTCCAAAGGACAATGCCAGAATTTCTATAGAACTTTGCCCCACTCAAATCAAAAAGTCATTTACACGCCTGCAATATGCAGCATCTTAAAGCTTATTTATTACTGTTAACTAAACATTTAGAACCTGTAGAACGTGCGGTTTCTGTTAAAATCTTAAAACAATAATAACGTTGATTATAGGTTAGGTGTAGTTTATAATTGTAAAAAAGCGATTTAAACAACAAATACGTTACGCATTGTCATAATTATTATTATCGTAATATAAGTTTTTGTTTTACAGGTATTTCAAACTTTTTAACGCAATAGGAAATTCAGGGGTTGAGTTCCTTTTATCATTGATTTGTAATCGGCAAGTTCTACTGAAAAACAATGTATCATGAAAAGGTGCTTTAATCATTACAATTATTATCATTACTTGACATTTCCTGTAAATAGTAGGGGCAGGATTTGGCACTGTCCTTTCATCCAAATAAGTGACTTTCAGACTCTACCCATGCGCCAAATTTCATCTAAATCCGTAGAGCCGTTTTAGTGTGAAAGCGTAACAAACATACATAAAACTTAATTTTCTTTGTTTTAGATGGTACTAGCTGTTGCCCGCGACTTCGTCTGCGTTCTAGGATGAACAGTAGTCTATATCCTTACCCAGGTCATGGTCTATCTAAATCTGTTCAGCCGTTTTCTGTGCCGTTTCGTGTAAAAGCGTAACAAACAAACAAACTAACTTTCGCATTTATAATATTTTTTACGATTTTCGGTTTAGACACGTTTTTAACTATGGGCCATTACATAATATATATTTTAGACAACTTTGCCACCTACTGCTAACGACACCTACGCACTAGTACCCACTCTACTTCTAGTAATTCCGCAAGGAGCCATTCTAGAACCCTTACTAAAACAAGCAAAATAAAGATGCATTTCTACTTTAAATCCGCCAGTTCATTTCTCTAAGCAACTTCAGTGGTATCATTCACAAGCAAACCAGTTTCCCACAGGATTATACTTATGATATACGTGCCTAGTACACTTAGTTGGACAAATATTGTGGCTCACGGTTCGCTGGGGCGACCACAAAGGCGGCCGGGCCAAGTTTGCCCAGTCACGCTGCTTGCCACCAGCAGCCGTGTTTGGGCACGTTCGTTGCTCGTAAAGTAGGTCTATGACGTTGGCGTGTTTTGATCGGAGACGGCGGAAAAATAGGGTTAAGTGTATTATGTAGTGACTTGCACACTTCGTTTACACGCTTGTAATTGTAACTTTACGCTTTTTTATCATGTGTTTTTTTTAAACTCTAGTATCTCACAAGAAGATCATCTCAATAAATTCGTCGCGACCCGCCAAAACAAACTGAAAATAAATAAAACATTCTTCCACACCCATACTGAACGTGCTTTTCTTGATATTTCCGTCACTATTTTCAACCACAGTTTTTATGTTTTTGTCTTCGCCTATTTTGTATGTCTATAGAGAATGTCTTTCTACTTTGCGTTTGGTTGGTTTGTATTTAGAGTTATATTCTGTCTCGTTTTTGTCACCAACATTCTGGTTACCCCTTATCTTCGTTTCTGATACTAGATTTATCTGTTTGCGATGACAAGGCACAGTCTAAGTTTATTTACTCGACTTTTAATGTAACAATGTCCATATTCAAAGGACTTATTATTTATTGTAGGTATTTGCTATTTAATCGTCAAAGGAAAGTTCAACTTCAAGTCCAAGAGCTTTCTAAGTTTTCTCTGTTTTATAAATCTAAGATATTGTTGTGGTGTTTGTTGGTTTACATTTGATTATTTAATAAGAATAAAAGGAAAGGATATTACAAATCAACATCAAAAGTCATTTATTCAAACAAGGCTGAGAATCAGCACTTTTCTAACGTCAAAATTACACTTATGTAATTTTCTACCACCACTTCGTAGTGCTCTAACTGGGAAGAAGAAGTGTCGCAACAAAATCCCCATCTGTCTGTTCAGTTATATAAAACTTGATTGTAATAATAGCTATGCAAAGTAATAAACATTACGGGACACAGAACATCAAATTAAATTATCTGCCATGTCAGATAGCCACGCCAATAGTAACCAGGCATAAAGGCCTAAACGGCGTGACAGCTTACATATGCAATGCTGGATTAAGTATACACAAATGATAAACAAGGACCATCGAAGTAAAATAAATAAACATAACAATTATTATCACAATAACAAAACCATGATCAAAATAAAGCCCACTGACCAATAATTATTTTATGACCAATATTATACGTTAGTGAAATTCCAAACCTGTCTGTATGTGTAAATTTTCCTTTATTTAGGCAGGGCTTTAACATCAGAAGTTGTTTTCAAACAGGTAGCAGTCCGCCTTTTTACCTTCGCCCATAAGTTTCTGACGATGAGTTATAAAATACCAATTCTAAGTGTTTACCTTCAAGTCTTAAGAAAACAGCATTTACATTTTTCACGAAAATCAACGGGCAACAACCTCGTACAGTTAAATAAAAATAATACTTTACAATACCAACAACATACACGATTTATTAACGAAAGTGCTCTCGAACGATTTACGATTCTTTCGACATTCGACTCGATTGAACAATAGACCCGGAAAATTTCGCCTACGTCCTAACGGCATCCGAATCTATTCGTATGTTTGCTCTAACCTCGTGAACAACAATGCGTGATTAAAATGTGCGTACACAGTTTATATTTCAACACAAAGAAAGTTATTACCGACTATTGTTGGATAAGAGCTCGTGCTTTTGTAAGGCTGGCTGCGGTCTTGCGACTGATGAAGATTTTATTTTTGTAGTACAGTTTTGTTTTTTGCTTGCTTGATTAATCATCATCATAATCAGCCTATAATGTTCCCAATGCTGGGACACAGGCCTCCTCTCTGTGACAAGGAGTGGGCCAAGGCTTGATATTAGTTCAGTTGGATAGGTAGCACGGAGGTATTTTATTCTGAAAGGTGGTGTTGGTGAAATATGTGTTCAATCGATCATATTTATATGCAGCAGTCTTCATGAAGTGTGATTAATTGATTATGGTATTAATTTACCATTTGACCATTTATTTTGGCTAAATCATAAAAAGAAGTCTCATGTCTTGATGGCCATGCACGGCTACTGAGTAATCAGTTGCCAGTGCATCAAACGTTTATCATGTGCCACTTTAATATTTTATTCATGTAGTCGTACGCAGAAGTCGTCAGAGTGTTCCGACCCTTATTCAACAGGCGCACTATCACGCAGCTATGTATCTTGATTCAGCATTAGCTCAGCAAAATGTTCCATTGATGCTGCAATAGGTCGCGAGGCGTGTGGAGGGCCTTATCCAATCGGGGTACAATCACATAATTATGCTTTTTGATTGAGCACGAACGCTGGGAAATATTCTCTGTCAACATTAAGTCATGAATATCCATAAATGTTTGCTTCTTATTGCTTGAACTGCAGCCTTAGTTGATTGCGTTCTTAGTCGCTGGCTACAGCAAGGTGCAAAGATTAGGTTATTATACTTACGCAACCGTTTTAGCATTTTTGTTAACTTTCACTGATACATAATCTAAAAAGTTTAGCTTTTCTGCCGTAAAATCGTCAGCGCGCAGCCAGCCTTATCCAATCGGCGCACAATCGCACAGTTGCGCATCGTGATCGGGCATTAGTTCAGGAAAATGTTCGCGTTGCATCGAGATGCGGGCACAATGTGGCCGGGCTATACGCAATGTGGCCGGGCTATACGCAATGTGGCCGGGCTATACGCAATGTGGCCGGGCTATACGCAATGTGGCCGGGCTATACGCAATGTGGCCGGGCTATATGCAATGTGGCCGGGCTATACGCAATGTGGCCGGGCTATACGCAATGTGGCCGGGCTATATGCAATGTGGCCGGGCTATATGCAATGTGGCCGGGCTATATGCAATGTGGCCGGGCTATATGCAATGTGGCCGGGCTATATGCAATGTGGCCGGGCTATATGCAATGTGGCCGGGCTATAGGCTACAGTTTGTATTCTAGCCTGAATATAATGCCTGGATTAAATGTGAGAATGTGGAAGCTGGAATAGTAAGTTAGAATGTGAATTGTGTGTGCACAATAGAAGTAATGACGGTTTTATGTTGATTTAGGAGTTTATTAGGTCTGTAGAGCTACAGGGTGCCTTGTCAATTTATTCCTTTTATATGTAAAACTTTGGTCCTAAATTCAACGAATTAGTGGTTGAGATTACCTATGTCAGAAATGTCTCTATATTAGGCAGTTTTTAAGAAATTGAAAAATGCCTTTAATCAATCAATCATTTATTTGCAGATGATCTCTGTGACCTTATTCAATTGAAAAACTTTAAAATATGTTCACAATGTATTTGCTTAGTGTTGTTGGATTATAGGAACTGAAAGAGGAACAACATGGTGTGCTGTCAGTTGTATGAACAATATTTTAATTTATTATAAGTAACGCCATGCCGTATGTGTGGGTTCCACCACATATTGTGTTCTTTGAAGTGAGTTGTAAACAAAATGTTTTTATTGCGTACACTCATATTGATACATATTTTAATGTAAAAACGCTCGTAGGCTTTATCTTATATTTCTGTGGTTAGCCAAAAGTTGCAGTTGTGGTAGTGGCGGTTGTAATGACAATCATGTCGTATGGTTTAAATACGTTTTTTTATTTTTATAAATGCCCCTAATTTTTAAAATACATAGCTAATATATTTTTTTATATTGTTCTGTTAACTATTGACCCGACCCGACCGACCCACCACCCCATTCGGGCTTGACTTCGACTTACGGGACATCCTGTATAGGTTTAAGGGCCGATTTTTCAATCCTCAGTTAAGTCATCGAATAGCTATCTAGAGTATAAGATTATCTGGCTGTTTATCAAGCGAATAAATATTTTCTATTTTTCAATCGTATGTTAACTAGAGAATAGCTATCTGTGGTCTATGCTAGCGAACTTCACACTGTCTATGTGCAAGCGAGATGCACAGATACGGTATTCAATGTGTTAGACGAGAATAGCAACAAAACGTGTAAATCTCCAATTGTTACATAAAAAATGCCGCCAGATGTATAGAATCGCAGGGTGAGTAGTATTTTTTACATTGGTGGCACACACAACTATTCCTGGAACTATAATAATAATGAAGATGTAGGTTATGCTACCCCTTGGTACCCCTTGAAATATATTTTAACATAGAAAACTTACCTTTCTGTTTCCTGTTTAGTTTTTTCCTCAATCAATAAAAGTAAATAGGCTATGGTATCTTTTTCAAATCTTCTCCAAAATTCATTGTCGGCCCATGTGTTGAAATTATCAGGCTATTCTCGTAAAACTCGTGTGGCGGCATCTACACCGCCACATGCGAACAAACGCATCAATCCTGCATCGCGCAAGCAGAGTTTACCGCGCAGATAGCATATATACAACTTCCCGACAACAATCATCGGGCAGTTGCCCACCAGATACGACATCCATCTGGTCGGAGGATCCTCCCTTTTCTAAAGAGTATGAGTGAACTTTACACCCTGTTCCTCATATCTCTCGAAACTCGTTTTATTTTGTCTCAGGTGGGTTAAATTAATTAATTTTTATATAAATTCTTCGATTGCAAAACCGTCAATTGTTTCAAACACATCCATTTTGACAAATTACTGGACTTTTGTCACTTCACCATAAACACAAATAGAATGAAACAGTCAAATATAACCTAAAACGTCATACATAACGGAGGAATAAAACCCTAACTGGCTCTCAAAGAAGCAGATAACTTTATTCCTCCGTTAGAGACTTTATTCGACCGTTAACTACTATCTGACCATTGAAAAACTGAGAATCTTGCTATCTATGGAATAAAGTCTTTCTGGCTGTTTATCTGAGGATTGAAAAATCGGCCCTAAGTGAAATAAAATATTTTGATTTTGAAATAGTTAACCAAGTATTTGAAAACACATGTTATATCTAAGCTATTTACAGCGTTGCCAAGTTTCTGTATGCAGGGTGCAGTCAGAATTTTGGCAAAAAAATCTTTTCATTTGTTTTTGTCAAATTAACCTTCATGTACATACTATTTTCTCTATGAGAACCTAATCCATAGAAATGTATTTTTTTAATAATCCTTAGCATCAAACAGAGCCATCTCAACAACACGTCTAATCTATGAACCCTAATTCCATCTTGCGAAGAAATGAACTCATTGAATATTAAAATGTCTACCAATCAGGCTATACATGCTTCACTTACCTAAAGACACCAATTACAATCGATCAATCTTGAAGCGATCAGAATTCATCACCCATCATACCTGATATTGTAAATCAAGGTAATCTCATTAAATATGGATGTGAATATCGAAAAATTTCCCGTATCTTAGGACGAGCCATCAAAGCAGCATCGTCGAGGGGTCCCGGGGGAAATCAGGCGAGTGTCGAACTGCCCTTAGCCCTATAGTGTGCGGAGTCGCCTTTATAACTGATTTATGGCTACGTGCGCGGGGTTACATGTAGTTGTTAGCTTTAGGGCTTGTTTACATGGACGGCTTGGTGGTTTTAGTTTAGTTGTTATTATGGAAATGTAAATTGCCTCAATGTATTCGGAGTCTTTGAATAATTTTTCATCGGTTTTTTCCTTCCTACATTAACGGAGGTAATATAAGCAGAAATCCCCAGCGTTGCTCGCGCAAGACTGTTTTTACGATAAATAATAAAACCACATGTCCGTATATTAATGTACTTTTATTTTTAAATAAATATAACCAATAACATTTATTACATCACAGGAGCAGGGTATCTTGAAAACACAATGCATTGCGCGTCAAACGTTACATAGACCGTCGGCCATTTTAATGGTCGGAGCTGAAGCGTTCGCGCGCTTTCCATAAATTCAATTGACATCCCTTAAAATAAAAATAAGTTTATCTAAATGAATATTATACTATTTATTAACAGTACGTGTCGCCAACTAAACAGATGTTTTAGAGTCTAGTTTATTTTCACGACAGTAAGCATATAGGCCTTATTTGTGCGTTACATAATATTTAATTTGTTTATTTAACCGTTATGACATGTTATTAACTTTGCATTTAAAATAACACAATAGAAGTTTAATACTTAATTATACTATGATTTCAGTCATATTACAATTAAGTTCTGCGTAAAAATGACTGGACTGTATGTTTTGTAAGTACTTCGAGTTTTTTAAATGAAGGTATGGTCGGTCAGAATTTCAATAAGATGGCTTTATTAATCTATAATATATTAATGATCAAGAAAATGTATAAATTACCAGTTTTTATTAAAAACATTTTGGAATTTATCTTTCTTTGCATGAAGATATTATGGTCGTATTTTTTTTTATTGTTTTAAATAGGACGTTATTGCTGTATTCTGAATAACTTAATTGGAAAATAAAACAATATTCACATATAATATTACATTCAGTAAAAATACAAACTGACTATGCTATAGGTACAATTACGTTCAGATATTAATAATTATATTTTTAATATTTTTAATTATATTTTGGCGCGCAATAATTATTTTGGTAAACTCCGAAAAAAGAACATTGTTACTAAATTGGCAATTGTTAATTATTTTATTATTAGCAGTTAAATTAAAAAGTCTATGGACCCAAAATATAACTAAAAACATATAAATTATGAAATCTAAAGATATGCATAATTAGAAACAGGTTAATAGTTCAATCTACAACTAAATACACTTTTTACAATCCATAGTACGTTCTTCAAGCGAAACTTCTAAATCGTTTTTAAATATTTATTTTATCTATAGATTACGTTCTTTTGTTTCTGAAAAAGTACATTTTTTTTAAATGCTGGGTAAATGCTACGTCAGAAGCTTACTTTTCTGCTAAAAGTTAAATGATTTTTTAGTTTCTAAATTATTGCACAAAAAATTATTACTTTTATAAAACAGCCTTTTTAGCCAATTTGGCCTGAACTGAGCGGTTCAACCGGTACATTGATTATTGTAAAACGTTCCGGCTTCAAGTTGATTTATACCATTGTATACTCAGCCCAGCCAGGGAGATAGCATAAATAACTCTGACAGGTCAATTGTAAATGATTACGCATACTTTCTGGCTTTATTCCCGATTGAGATGTTCATTTTTTTTCTGTATCATGAATGGCTTTTGTTATGTTATTGTTTGGTTTTTGTTGAGCTGAATGGTTTAAGACATAAAATTATGGTAAAGGTGTTTTTTGTATAGAAAATTTATGTGACTATAGGTGCTTAAACAACTTTTAATGTAATTTATTTTAAGTATGAATCGATTCATAATCAGGTGTAGGTTTATTGAAATACTTTTTGTTTGCGATTGTACTTTTTCATAAACCAAAAGATACTTATTATTTATTTATTTTCCTTAGTAAAGCTAGTAATACTGTACATACCTTAGTTAGGCGACGCATTTGTTCAAGTTATGTCCTCAACAGCAAAGACATTACACAGAGGAAACTAAGTATACTCTATACAAAATAAAAATGTTACTTTGGCAAGATCTAATATTTAAATCAATTAATTTACAGAAAATAAAAAAGGGAAAAATACGAACACATATAGAGATTGATATTTTTAGCTTAAAGTGTATAAAATCTAAGCGCTAACGATATAAATTAAACACTTAACCTTAGTGATAAGATTTATAATATAAATGAGGTACGTTAAACCATTGTGACTATGTGGTGATTCATCTTCGAATGTGTCCTACATCTAACGTGTACAATCGCGCACACAACTCACGTCGTCTGTCAAACTAACATGACATGACGTCTTGTAGAGATGACATGTCAGTTTATAACAACGTTTTTTTTGTGATAATTTTTATTGCTCAATATTGTAGTAGCGGACCGAATATAGTTTATCTTTAAAATCATTGCAGATTTAAGAATGATTCATATTCTTGATACTTCGCAAAGTTTGACAGACCCCGTGACATCATGCAGCCACAGAACATAAAACAATATCAACATTAGCATTTTCAATATAAAATAACAATTATACAAAAAATGCAAGAAATGGAACGATACAATTATGTTTGCCTTATAAAATTAAACTATTCAAAATAAATAATAATAATAATGTACAAATTTTTTCAACAAAATCCTAGGATTGGGAAAATTTCGAAGAGTTTTTTTTTAAAGAAAGATTAAGACACGCGATATTTGGTTCCTTTGGTTCAAGTTATTATTTTGATAGTGCATACAACATTCTCACTAGTTTTTTTTCGAGAATTTAACTGGTTCTGGATCAAAGGACCGCGCGCCCCAATCAATGTCTCTTGCATTTTTGGCATAAAACATGTCGTACTTAACAGTGAAACTACAGTTATTTATAATTAACGTCATTCCTATAACAGACTAGGTAAACGTTCGAGTGCCTCAGGAATTAATGTTAGATAAAATGGACAATTTTACAATTAGTAATATGGAAATAGGATATATCGAGTGCCAAAAGTTAATTATGACGAGTCTACAAATTAAGTTATAGTTAGTTTAATAAAATTATTCTTCAAGAATCCAGAATAAAAAGGAAGGAAGGTGGTAAACTTAGGCCAGTTATTTGCAATCATGCTAATAACTATTATGAAGATTAGGCTGTACGTTCGATATGTTTCCTTCACAAGGTTGTGGCGTCAAATAAATAAACAACTTATCACACAATTATTATTGTGTAAATGTAGACTTAATACTTTGACACATTTCATTGTTAAAACATCTGAATTTATCTTATTAACATTTATAATAGGTACTTCTGTCTAACAACTAGGTATGTTTAGGATACGAAGGTTGACGACACAGCAGAGGAATTGACATAGAGTCTGTACCTAGAACACTATTAAGTTACACGAAGATGTATTGCAGGGCGATTACAATCAGTCTTACGATATACGAGTATCAACATTAATTCCTTTGACCAATTATTGAAATATGAATTTATAAAGACAGCACGATTATGGCAGTAACAGTTAAAACAACTACGCTTATCAATTCACGTATGTTTGCAACGACGGATTACGACGAGAACGGAGCGCTCTCATTGGTTGCTTTATCCCCTCTATTCCAAGATGGTGGCTCGCTAATGGCAGTTGATCGCGCGCCGTTGAAGCCGGCGGATGCGTCGGTGCCAGTCGTCGCGCCACTCCAGCAGTAGTGTCCTCTCACCGACTGTCAGCCCCGGCAAACCGGCTGACACGCCCTCTTTTTCCACTCCTAGGATTAGGTATGACCTGGGAGGGCAGATAAAGAAATTAAATAATAAAAATTGTGGTCCTTCTTGTTCATGTATTCTGAGTGTGGCCTTGAAACTCAAATTGTAAAACTATGCCAAATCTACTAAGTCCTTAAAAGTTGACATTTTCACAAAAAATGTTTGGCAAAAATAAAAATGTTAAGACTTATTCAAACACAGTAATTTGGTTCAAAATACACTTAAAGAAAATTTGTGATGCCTCGTTGCATTCTAATGATTTAATTGGTTTTGCTTCCATTGTTAGACGAGAAGACCTAAAAGCAATTTACAAACTTATAATTTTAAATGATTTGCAAAGCCATTTATTTTTGCGTCTGCAGAGTTCTTAAGAAAACCGCACAACATTTTACGTTCAAAGTTATTTTCTGTGCCATTAAAAACTTTAATAAGCAGTTAGGATTTTCTAGTTGAACATAATACGATTGGTAACGAAAGCCGTTTATGAATAGTTTTACCATCATAAGATTACGCTGGTTAAATCTTGAAACCATTTTAAACACCGTGGTTAGGGGTCTGGAGTAAAGGTCCACTTTGACATGCGTGATGTATCCAAGACCGCCTAATGCCGTCTGTACCTTTTGCCTGACGCGTTTATTGTTTGGTCCGGGTCAGAACACGTCACGTGTGCAACAACCTCTTAAGCCAGAACTTTTATCATGTGTTATGATGGGGAACAGTGACATCCCCAGAAATGCCCCCGATTATGAATGCATGTGGATAAAAGAGTGATGGGTGGAAGGAGTTAGCTATGATGTGTAGGGAGGGAGAGAAAGAGCAGAGAAAAGATGAAAGGGTTGTGTGGTTCAAACTGAAAATCAACTCAAACTCAAACCATTTATTTCAAATAAACCAATTACAGGCACTTTTGAATTGTCAAGGTCGGTGGGTCAGAAAAATGAAGCTAGTTGCCCATTCCATAGAGTAGTAGGTACCTATGGAGAAGAACGGGCAAGAAACTCCACGGACACTCTTTTAAATCAAATTATGGTTACAATTTATTGGTTACATCATTCATGTTGAAATTATGCACGTGAGAACGATGCAGAACATTAAAAGCGTCCGAAATATAAAGTTGAAAACAATTTAAAAAAAATAGAAGGAAGAGGGCCTAATAGCGCGATGGTTTACAATGACAATTGAAAAAATCCCCTTCAAAAGTGACAAAAACTTTTGACAATTCAAAAGTGCCTGTAATTGGTTTATTTGAAATAAATGCTTTGAGTTTGAGTTTTGAGTTTGAATGAACGAGAATGACAGAAAAAGAAAGAAGTTACATAGGTAAATCTCCCCAAAAAAACCCCAGGTAAATCTTAATACTAATGAATGTTTTCGTCTGTTACTAATTAATCAACAGAATGTTGGCCAACAAAAGTGCTGAATAAAAGGCGATTGCGTGCAGCCGAGATGAGAATGTTGCTGTGTGGTGTTACGCGAATGGATGGAAAGATAAGAAATGAGTATTTATTTCAACTGAAAGTGGCACCAATGACTGAAACGTTGTGTTGAAATCGGTGGTCATGATAAAGCTATGTATGCGGGGGAATGACAAAACGTCGTGAGTATGATGGCTATAAGATTAGGGGAAGACCAAAGAAACAATGGATGGACTGTGTGGAAGTGGAGTATGAAAGAAAGATAAATGTTGCGCTGACCAAACTAATTGGAATTGAGGCAAGAGAATGATGACTTACTTGTTAATTTTGATCTTAGGGCACTTGCAGGCGAGGTCCGCGGCGCGCACGTGCAGGGCGGTGGCGCCGCGGCGCAGGCGGCTGCGCGGCGCGCGCTTGTACACCGCCTGCACGCTCAGCGCCAGCCGCACCCACTGGTCGCCCGCCGCGCTCGCCTCGCGACCCACCACCTTGCCCATTATGACTGCGTAGGCAAACAGATTCATTACGAAGGGCTCCCAAAACCTTGAAGCCTACAACTTCCGCTATCCTGATGTGACCTCTCTCTTTCTATCTATCCTTGTACTCAATCGCTCGTCTATCTTGTTGCGATTGAATCTGCTGCAAATCACTGGTAGGTACTCGTAACTCCTTACTAAGGTCTGCTTAACCGCAGATATGAGTTTTCATGTCTTGCTAAATTATAAATTACAGAATGTGAAAGATATACGATGGTTAAAGGTTGACAGACGAAGAAAAATGTTTCTATACGTAGTTAATGATGTAACACACTCAGGCTGCACCAGACACGCAATAATTAATAGAAAGAGAGAGTTTAATTAACCCGTTGTGGTGGAAAGTAACTAAAAGTTGATTATTTAACATTTTATTGGTTTTTGTTAACAAGCAACATTAACGAAGATTATAATTATTTTCTACAAGCAATTACTTTCTAATTTAAAGTAACTATTCATAACCAGAAAACGAAATTTCTTGAAGCTCAATGAGAAAACTTAGGTGAAGTGACCTAGAAGTGAACTGTGAAAATGTCACCGTGTAGTCAGATTGTGAGCTATCATGTCACCTGATAGTGAGGCTGGTATGTATTGTATTAAATTTTTATACAACTGAGTACCCAATTGATGCAGCCCACTGTACTTTGACGGCTCACTTCACCTAAGTTTTCACAGTAAGACTTTATTGTGAGAAAATCTGCTTTGGCTCAAGCTATCGCCTTAACAGAATTGGATGTTACAGCATCACCTGCTACTGCTGCATCTTCATTTGTTTACATTGTTTGAAAGATAGACGTCAACATTGCAAGATAGACGTCATTTTCCCCGGCAGGAGTTAGAATAGCCCATGTAGCTGCTACCGTTTATCAAAGTTGTTGTAATCACGGAATAGAAAAAACAAGTGGAAGTGACACGCGGGTTAACTGAAGGACACTTCCACTTGTTTTTTCTATTCCGTGGTTGTAATAGTATATTTGTTAGTAATGAAGTGATCTGTTGGTGTACTTACCGTAGTCTCGGCTGCAGAACTTGTTGAGATTTAGCGTGCGAGCGGCGGCGCGACACCGGCCGCACTGCTCCGCTGCTGTTGTTACAGACATCATCGTCAGCACTTGCTTATGTTACATTTACAACTTCATATTTATCATCAGTATCATCATTAGTATAATTTACTTTATCTATATTTATTTTTATTGCTCTGCTGCTGTTTGTACACACAATATTGTCAGCACAGACTTGTGTAGTCAATAATAACATAATTACTAAAATTAACCTCATCTCAATCTGTCTTTATCGCTTTGGTACTGTTGTCACATATATAATCGTCAGCACAGCCTTATGTTATACTAATACTTCTATTGTTATTATCAATATCATCATTATTGTAAACTTTACTACTTTTGTTTTAATGATATTGTCTCTCCTATTATCATAAAAATCTCATAAAATGATAGCAATGGATGACAGTCAATGTTGATTTGTGATAATAAATATGTAAAAAATGTTCAAATATAAATAAATGACGTAAAACTGACTTGGAAAACATATTGTGATAAAAATAATGTTAAAATGAAAGGTTTACCTCTCGCTCGGCACTGATAAAATAAAACAAACGGAGTTATGAGTTTGACAGTGGATGACACGGAATAAGCTTGAAATGAACATTATAAGATTACAATACGACAAGTAAACATTCCCACACTACGGAAAAGTTAGAAGAACATGAAAATAACAAAAACATAATTAATAAAAAGGTTGGTCCTTCAATCCAAATACTTGATTTGGAAGTCAAATATGGTTTTATAATGTTCGGAACCCGATCCGGTACATCTGTACCTGATCATTTTACTTCTTTAACTGATGTAACTTTAAAATTGAAAATAATTTAATAATGTGATAATTGTTAAAAGTCTTTCGGTATGAAATTAGTCATGTGGTGTGAGAATGGATTTCATTAACTTACTACATTTTGATAAGCTAAAAGCAATACCGGGTCTTGAAATGTTGCAAATTAATTAAATCAATTAGTACAAAGTGTTTTATTGGTCTGGTATCAAATGACACTCTTGACCATTAGCACTCCCAATGTTTATGTGTTTAATAATAAAAGTGTCGATGGCGTTACTCATCGCCTTTGCAACAAAGAAGAACACTTATCAAAAGGCAGTATGATGTAAATAAAAATGTAAATAAAGTGCAAATTAATAATAACATGGAGCTACTGTACTTCATAAACTATTGTCAATACGGAGAATGACTGGCCTCTCGCATACAGGATTCGTAATTAATAATGGAATATTTCCTCGCAAATTAAAAAGTAATTATTTGAATTTATGGTTGAGTATCATTAAAGTGATATCACGGGTAATTCACTTTTAACTATATCGCCGTAAAAGAGTTACTGGTTACTATTAAGTATATCAGTAACGTGTAAGCCTGCGCAAGCGCACACTCATGCAACATTGTGATTTCAAATCCATAACCATCTCTTAACGCGAGTTTAACGATGGAATGCGGCGATTGAGAGGTTAAGTTATTTTACTGCTCCGTTATAGCATCTCAACACATTTTCTTTTAACGAAAAATAAAGACATGTTAAGTTTAAGCAGTACCTAAACTGCATGTATATAATCTTTGATTAATCTAGTAAAGTACAGTAGGCTTCCAATCACAGACACTCAATCACTTATTGTTATACACAAAATGATAATCGTGAGAAACTGATTAGATGAAAATTTGGTCCTTCGATCCAATAAGGACCAGCTGATCCGTTTTTGTATAAACTTGGACAAGCTTTCAGTAATATTGCACCAGAGGTGCAGCCACTATATTGTGGTGATCGAGTGTCGGTGTTCATGCAAGTGTGTGTGAGGCGAGAGTGCATGAAGGTACACTTACTACTTACCGCGGCCCGGGTCGCCGTCCACCGCCTCCATGGCTTGCACTGCTGTCACCACCCGCGGTATACCTGGACAGTACATGTGGTGTTATCACGTATGGTATGTATACCAAAGTCGCTTAGAGACAAAAGAAGCATGGAATTCCAAAATAAAAAATACATATTAAGTAGTATTGTCAATTTGCCCGACTACTTTTTTTTTTTTTTTAATATTTTGACATTTTAATGACATGACATGTTTACAATTTGAAAATTTTATATTTGACATTTTCATAATTTTTGAAGAGCGGTTAATTCTGGGTTTTTATCTGTTTTAGAATGTAAAATAGTTTATAATTTAAATGTTTGAGAACTATAGACCAGAATTGTCTGAAATATATAAAAATAATTAAGGTTCTTTACCTCATCAGGTGACTACAGCTACAGCAATGGTCGAATGCGAAGTGGCCGAGACAAGATCCAGTATAAAATATTCTTAAACTTAATTTAACTCATAAAAGCTATCAACTAAATACTACTACAATTTTACTGTGTCTATATACGACATATTTTATTTCTACTAGAAAGTGGTAATGGCCGCGTGTTTTGGGGACTAAATGTAAATTAGACATTCAAAAAATGCTGATTTTCAGCCTAATGACTTTTGATTTTGAATTTGGTTGGTGTTGGAAATAATAGTATTAGTTAAGTTAATATGGTTTCCTAACATATTCCTTCCATAATCGTTACTAATCCCACTTTCAGCCTAAAAACTACTTAAAAATCACACGCTTTTAGTAGATTGTCGTTCCCACCGTGTAGCAAAAGGATATATTCAATTCCACAATTTCCCTACACGGTGCGGCAATCCGACAGGATGTTACCATTCGTCGGCATCACAAAGTCCTCCATTACAGCCTCAGTTACGACTGTTGCGATGTAATGGTTGCTTTAGTGCTTACAATCACGACACCTCACCTTTAAGTGACTTTTAATGCGTGGGATTATGGCCAGGTGCAGTTCTTGGACATTTCTTGGCTCACACCTTATCAAGGACGTGGATTGCGAGAATAGATCGATTTCCTCCGTGAATAATCTAGCATTGACGTGTTAAAAGTTATTTAAAGGGCTGTAAATTTATTCAGAAAATTGATACGTAGGTTGGTAGGAGAATTTCGACCGAGAGACATGTGTTTAAGCATCGTTTACACGATATAATCGTCTGGCGATTCTTCCTACAGGTCTTGCATTGGTGGACAGTTTCGTCTCTCGACGGTCGAGAAATTCTTTGTTTAAAACCAGGCTGAAGTTCTAAAAACTTTGCCTATAGAAAATTTAACCAGAGAAGCGAAAGATTGGTTCTTATACGCCCTTCTACGCTTTACCATAAATAATAGGATGGTTATCTTACGTATACAAGGTGCGATGTGGCTGCGGGACTGCTGGTATCCTTTGGCGCAGCGGTTGCAGGTGGTGCCGGTGACGCCGTCCTTGCAGGGGCACTGTCCGCTCGTCTGGTTGCAGGTCTTACCACTCGCGCCCACGGGGTGGCAGTCGCAGGCTGGTGGTAGAGAAAATAAATGAAAAACACTAAATTGACGTCATAGTTGCGACAACAGACATGTTTCAATGGTCTTTCATTTTCTCGATGGCATGAAAAAGACAGGGTAAATTAGGAAGATGATTAACAAAGTCATCTTTATCTTTAACACTTATTTCTTAAATCTTTTACAACCACTTTTAGAAGCAACTTTAATATCTTATCGGTTATCAAACTCATGTCTAGTGATTTCATTGGCTGTTGGTATTTGCCAATCTGTCAGCATTTTGTCTTGATAGTCCTTTCAGAAGCCGTGTAGATATATGAGGTACACCTACAGATATAGAAAAATAGAACAGTAATCCCTACCCTACATCATATGACTGCCACACAAAACGACAGGGTGGCAAAGCGTGGATTGACTTTTTCGTCGACTGCGCTCAATCCGCGCTGTGTCACCTGACATAGATAATTGAATCACTAGTCGAACACCCATATCTTCTAACATTGAGCGAATAACTAGTATTGACTTTCAGTTTTAGAATAAGGATCAGCTGTTTCCATGCAGGTAAAAGAATGCTTTAAAAAAAAACTTAAGTCTTTCAGCGAGCAGAAATTCAGACAAAAATCTTATTACGACTCCGAACTGATTAACAATTGCAAAAAGTCGTGTTTGTAGCATAGGTGCTACTTGAAAAGCTCTTTCCATTGATGTAAGTACCTGTATTTTATGGCTATTGCGCGCCAAGAATTACTGCACTTCGGTGACCAAGTTACCTATTTAGGTTATTTTTTTATATGTAAAAGGTAATCTCCGGAAGTACTGATTTAATTACAAAGATTATTTCACTAATAGAAAGCTATGCTATTGCCGAGTGCCATAATGTGTTATGTTATATCACGGGGAAAAAGTCGCGGGCAGAAGTATCCAATGTTTTAGATGTGGAAAACAGTAATATTGATATTGTCCCTTGCTCAACGATAGCCCATAGTTTCCTCAATCAAAGCTACATAAGCAACTGATAGTCTTATTCCCTACCTACAAAGAGGAAAGAAAAACATTATGCGAGAACCTCACTGTCCAAACTTAGATGTGGCATCGCAAAGAAGGAAAATAAAACTTCCTTCCTCTTCTTTATTATTAAATTTTTCTCGAAGTAAGTCTGTTGTCGGGAAATAACGAAGTCTTAAGTTCTTAACACAGTTTTCTTGGCAGATAGTTTGCCTTGTTTACCAACTTAATTAGCTCGAACACTATTTGCCAGCTGTTCGTTACTTCGGAGCATTTCGTATGACTCCGTAGCTTTTCGTTCTTTGAAGTTAGTTCGACTTTTTGAACTAATATTTGCTGCTTCTGAGTGTGATGGGAACTAGTTTAATCAGCAAGGAATCACAAAAATAAGCGCTGCTTACAAGATGTTTTCGGTCTCGCCTAGACTTTTATATCTAATTTGGTCATTTTACTCATTTATTTTTGTGGCGAAAACAGGGTTAAACTTATACATTCCAAAGATTTTGATCGTTTAGTTTGCAAAAACTTTAATTAGAGTAACGTTCTCAGAGACTAGTTTGATAAAACCATAGTAGTGCGATTCGTTAAATACATTGGTATTAACCGAAATCGTTTTAACAAACAATGTAGTCACACCCTAAGGTCTGACAATAAGACGTAAGAAAACTCTCATGATAATTGGTCCGTTTGAGAATTAAAATGCATTTAGAGTCTAAATGCAATTTAGTGCACAGCGCACACATTGCATCGCAATCTAGGAACAGTAGAAATAAAAGCAAGTACACACGGGTTGCACAATCAAGTTTTATTTGCCTGGTAACAACTTTATAGCACTGGCCTATAACGAAACAGACTTTTATTTAAACGTGATCGCGTTAATCAGTAAACAACGCAATTCTAACACTATTTCCTAGGTAGTAAAGCCTTAACAAGATCTAAATTAGTCATAAAATCGCTGTGTTGAGTTGTATTTTCATTGTGCTGCAATGACACAACTTGATTGTGACCACGCATTTCGACACAGAGAAAAAATAAAAGGTTTCTTTTTAATAAAAATAAAAACCGCAAATTTTGCCGCATTCCAGAAACTCAAATTGCACAAAACATTGCCAAACCCTAAATCACTATCTATAATCGAAACTATTCGAAACAGAATTCGTTTTATTGTTCGTGATGATTTGTTATCGATATAGTTGATTTCATTCGATATCCGGATTTTCCCCCGTGTGTCGTAGGATTCGTCGGATTGTGAACTCGATTACCCGGATAGGTTCGGTTGAGGGAAAGTGTCGAGTTGTGCGTTGACCCCGACGTTTTATAGCGGTCCGGGGATATGACAGGGGATTGCGATCGGAAATAATGTTGGCAATTGTATCGGCGTGCGTAGTTGCGTGCTACCGGCTGCTTGCGTATTCTGAGAATCGAGAAAGGTTTCGGGGGCAGTATCTTGTGAAAATTGTTTGGCTTGCTTTTGGGATGTGTAAAAGTTTCTTATTTAGCTATACTATAACCAAGTAGAAGTAGTATGCTGAGTAGGTAATATTTTTTGCACACGGAAACGTTACGCTCACATAGGATATTACGTTTTTTTTTTCTTTGCGTCATTTAACTGGAGATTATGAACTTGATTAGGTCGTGCATGGAGCAATATCCATTGGTATGCCCATATAATTATTTATTATGGCATCTTATGTCGATATAAGATCCTGTGGCGCTTTTATCTTCAATCTTTGGTATGTTGTGTTTGGCAGTTTGTGCATCAGATTATTTGCTAGGCGGTTACGATGCATTTGCATATGCTTTTTGTAGTACATATTACGAGTGTGTTATTTTTTGTCATCAATTCCTAACTCCAAATAAAAATTATGAAACAAATATTAAAGGATAACACAATAACAACAATTTCAACACTCACACCACTTTGATCGCTTAATGGCTCTCCAGAAAATTATAATGCATCCACTTCAATTCTCCTCCCCATCGGTTCATCTAACTTAACAACTCGACTTCAACAGCTGACGTAACAAAAGTACCTAAGTGTTCCCATTTCCATACCGCAATTTTGACTCAATCAGCGAAAACCCTACCGCGGCCGTCAAATAAAACCGAAGCGTCCCGAAGGACCGACCTCGCCGGAAGGACCAAGTGGACCAACTCGATTTTCAGCCAATTTTTATGTGAAAACTAAGTATTGTACCCGCGACCACACGGACGGGGACGATGTGACCGGGACGCGTTTACTTTTGGATTTTACGACGTCACGCCTTTTTGTTTTGCAATTTCGATTTCTTTGGGACCAGAATAGGATTAGTTTTGGTAGGGTTAAATGTTTGCGGAGTTGTTAGTGGGTGCCACTGGGAGGGATAGTTTTGAAGATGTGGGTATAGTATGTGATCGTCGAGATACCCTATAAACTGACTTTGCAACTTTATGATGCAAAGATACCATGAACATGATGATAATAATAACATTATACGAAAACTTTATAATAAACAATGTACACAAGCGACTCAAATTTAGCACGTTATGTTAAAATTCGGAAGCGATAAGACAGACGTCGATCACAAGAATAAAAATATTGGTCTGCTCTCTCCTTGACGAAAACCGATATTATTTTGTTACGATAAATGTCTCGTTTTAAGTTGCCATTTTTGTCGTAATTAGGTTTTAGTTATTAACTTTATTTTATTATACACAGTGTTCTTCACGTTATCTCTAAACTTTGGCAAACGCATAAATAGCTTTACAAATCAAATCTAACAATGGAAGTATTACCTAAAAAGGCTTTCTTACAAAGATATTTGTTATTTTATTTTATGAAATTTAACTGAGAGAAGCAGTAAGAAAGGGTCTTTATTTGGCAAATATTGCTGCTATTGGGTTTCCGAGCCTTATAGGTTCTCTTATGTTAAGTAGGGCGTTTGATTGACAGTGCTGCTAATCTGACGTCTGAGGGAAATAAAGTTTAAACACATTAAAAAGAGGAACGAGATAAAAAACAAAGAAACTTAGTTTTGACAAGTTTCAGCCCGCCAAAGCTTCACGTACACAACATCGTATTTTCATAAATACGATGTTGTGTACGTGCCAATTCGGATAAAGAGACGTGCTTATCAGGTGATTTACGTCAAAGTATTTAGTTTGTATGAAAATTAACAAAAATAAGAATTCATTCATGTGTCCTTGATGAAAAATTCTTATTTCCATGGTCTGAACATCTGGTCGAAGTTTATGTTTATCGTCCGGAACACGGTGTATAAGCTGTTAAGTAATCGCTATACTAAGAACCTTGCCTATTACTACAACAACAAATAACGACATTACATATTACTTAATACCAAAGTTAACTCTAGAAGTATAAAAAGCGCTCATAATCCCCAAATACATGCGACGTTTTATCCAAACACCAACGTTAAACTCCGTTTAAGTATAACCCAAGTATTTGTATAACGACTGTGTCTATTTGAACACAGATAGTTTCAGATTATATCTGTCCGTTTGTCTGTCCGTGGACAGGTGTTAACGGTTATCGTCAGTTTAAATTATATTTACTTATCTTTGGCGCTTTAAATGTAATGGTTTAAAATGAACGATGATAATAAAAATAATGATGATATGAATGATGTGTTATGTGTTGTTTGAATCGTATTGGGATTCTAGACTTGAAGATGTTATTATAAGTAATGGAAGATCGCAGGGCTGCAGCCCAAATACGAACGAGCCACGTGAACGTAACGTAAGTTCGATCGACTTTTGACAATTATCCTGAGAAATGGTTCCGACCGACGTAATTTCGTAGACGATTCGTAAAGTCGACATGGTTAAAATAAACTCACACTAGTAGCCACTGTAGCATTTTGGTTTACATTTTTGTGACGAGCTCAAGAATTATCACTCATACAGGGTATTTTTTTAACCAGTGCGCAAACTGTTACGAAGTTCGTCAGTTTTCAATAAAAAACCAGCTGTTTCATAGAAAAGTGCAATCAATGCCTACGCGGTCAAAATGTATGGAACAATGTTATTTTTTTAATAACCAACTAATAATTTCTACGCTGAGGGGTATACACTAGAAAGGATTAGTTATTTAAATAAAGGTAAACAATCTTGATGTATCTTTTGAATCATTCACTCAGTTTTAAAATAAAATGCACTTAAAAACCAATGTAAATACAACAATAATGATTACTAAATCAATTGAACCATTGGTTTAAGCAGTAGCTTATTAGCTTATAGCAGTAGTTTATTTGTTTAATATGTGTTTGCGTTAAAAGTAACATCAAGATTGTTTAACTTTATTTAACTACCTAAACCTTTCTAGTATAGAACCATATGCTGAATCCAGGTTTACAGTTTGCCCACTGGTAAAAAAATATTCTGAAGATAAGAATAAAGTCTTAAAAGTAAGTAAAAATATGTGCGAAAGGAGAACTTTCAATATTAAAATCGTACGAATCGCATTTGTGCTCGGCCACAGAATATAATTACATTTGTAATCGTCAAGAATATAGCAACTCTTCGGCAAGCAATAGTTCATTATGATTAAAATTGGAATGGAATCTTAAAATGACAGGATAGTGGTTGGTATTTCGAGGTGACAAGTTTTTAAAATAATTATGTATGTCGTTCTGTTAAATAAATTGACAGCTTTAACTATTTTTTTATAGTTTTATAATTAAGGCTAATAAATTGGCATCTGATAGAACTCGTAAAAACGAATGAACAGGTTTGACAATTCTACAAAAAAAAACACAAGTATGTATTTTATAAGGAAAAGTGTTCAACAAAATATGAAATAGGACTTTTAAAACGATTTATACGAATTTGTATAAATTAAGTTTTGGCGCTAAAACATCCGGTACACACGGATTATTGGAATTCCAAAATGGTTTTGCATGTACTATTGAATAAGAATAGCAGAATAAGTGCTGTGGGAACGCGTTCCTTGCTGAGCATGTGTGGTGTGACTTTGAATGTTAGACTGAGGAATTATGTGATAAGGCAAAGGTGCAGTTTAAAAGAAGATCGACGAAAATTTAAAAGAGTTGCTGATTGCTTAGATGGTTTGGTCATGTTGAGAGGATGAATGAAAGGAGGCTAACTAAACGTATTTGTAACAAGGCAGATGTGAGTGGAAACGCCGGGAGGGGACGCCCTGGGAGGACATATAGTGACCTTGTTGGTAATATTTTTCAGAAAGTTCAGGTGTGTGGTACTCGCAACCGTACGTGTATGACCAGATGTATGAAAGTAAACGAGGCAAAAGCAGTATGTAAGATTCATAGCAGGTGGCGTTCTGTAGTTTCTGCGTTAAGTTTATATACAATCTGTAAAAAGTATCGGGAATGGATGATTTCTTTTTGGTCCTAACTTCAGTTTTTTTTTGTTGTTAGATTGGCACAACTGTTCCATTTTGGCGCCGAGTTTGAGTTGCATCTGCTACTTAGATTAAGTACCTAAGTAGTGTGTATTGCGAATTCCAAAATAGACAAAAACATCGAACAAAGAGATTGTCTTAAATTTTGCATCGCCAATGGAAATTCGTGTTCGGAGTCACTGAAAATGTTACAGGAGGCTTACAGTGAATCGACTTTATCAAAACACGTACTTATGAGTGGTCCAAAACGTTCAAATGCGGTAGAGATGTGATGGAAGATTTGCCTCGCTCTGATAGGCCATTAACGTCTTCAAGTGAAGTTAACAACGCAAAAGTAAACGAAATAGTGACTGAAAATCCTAATTCAAGTTTGAGAGAGATAGCCGCTGAACTTTCTGTGTCTCATAAGACGATTCGTACCATTTTAAATAATCACTTGGGTATTGTAATGAAACGTATAGCCGACTGACTAAACGTGGTTACATGTGTATATCATTTTCAAATATAAAATAAAAAATATATAGAAAAATGATATTAAGAATTAGAAATTAAATCGATTAGTAGCAACTCGCGTAGGCCGCTCGTCTGGCCCGCAGTCTGACACGAGGGAGCTCACGGTCGCGAAGCAGCTCGAGGTTGAAGCAGCTCGCGTCGGCCGCTCCTCCGGCCCGCAGTCTGTCGAGTGGGAGCTCGCAGCAGCCGCTCCATCAGCCCGCAGCCCGATGCGAGGGAACTCGCGTCGGTTGTTGTTAGACAGGGAGGAACCCGCGTGGTGCTCAATCTTCAGGCGGCGTCGTCTCACGCCACGTTTTTACATCTCTCCAATACGTCTCGAACTCCTCTCGAAGACGCAAGTGGGAGGGTCGGAGGTGATCGAGTGAGTCGAATACCTTCACGCATACAAGACGTTTATAATAAATAATGTCACTGAGTTTCACATTCATAAATGTTTATATTTAAGGAGCTTTTAGAAAAACATACACTGGTGAGTAAGAAAAAGTATGACAGGAAAGAAGCCAACAGAGCGAGCCAAAAGGGCGAGTCAAAAGAAGGAGTCAAAAGAACCCGGTTAAATCTCGCGGCTGCCTTTTTATAGTTTATGGCCGACCTTCTAGAAGTAACTTTTTAGTTTTTCAAATATAAATCCAAATACTTCATATTTGGTTATCGGCCAGAAACAATAAAATTGGCTTAAAGTGAGAACTTGGCTTTACGTTAGTTTTACAATAGCTTTCCAGTAAATAGATAACCTCTTAGCCCTATAAAATAGAAAAAGAAAAACTGTAAGATGACAATGTAAGATAAAAAATGTCAAAACATTCAATCTAAGGACAGTAATAAGAAATGACATGAAATTCGATAATTGGATGTGGCAATAGACAGAGGTATCTAAAGGTTTGCTTTTTAGCAATACCACAATTATCAGATAAACAAATGTAAGTTAAATGAGTGTCATACAATTTTCATAAAGACTTTGGTACCTACTGAATCAAAAGAATTGCTGTGCACAACAGCTTCTCAGGTGTTAAATAGATAAATAGATTATGAGATGTAATTTTGGTGTCCCAAAAGACCTGAATTTTCTCCAAAAACTCAATCGCATAAAAGTCGCTGAGGACATGCTATAACGAGTCAATTCCGAAATTCATGAAACGCATTGTTGCTAGTGACGAGACGTGGATTTAAGAGTTTGACATGCAAACTAGTCAACAAGCTTCGGAGTGGCGCCTTCCAACTGAACCGAAACCGAAAAACCACGCCAAAGTCGATCAAATGCAAAGTTATGTTGACTGTTCTCTTTGACTAAGTATCGCGGAGTTGTGCACTGGGAATTCTTGCCGGAAGGTCAAACGGTAAACAAAGAATATTATTTGGGCGATATGCGGGATTTAAGAGAGTAAATCCGACCAAAAAGGCCAGATTTGTGAAAAGAAAATTCTTGTATTTTGCATCACGATAATGCGCCTTCGCACAAGGCCATCATTGTGAACGAATTTTTGACTAAAAACTCAACAAATACCATCGATCAAGCACCTTATTCACCAGATATGTCTTTGTTCGAATTCTTTCTTTTTCATAAACTCAAATTACCACTTCGTGGCACCCGTTCTCATTCGACAGAAGACTTCGAAGAATTCGCGGCGAGAATTGAACTCAACGTCTTAAGTGTATCGTTTCTGAAGGGGCATACTTTGAAGGCGATAAAATAAATTTGGATGAATAACTAACATTTTGTGTAATAATGATCTTTTCCCGGTACTTTCTTGACAGAGTAGTACATATGTATGTACGTATGTTTGAATGAAGCAGCTAGTACATATTATTTAGTTGTTCGTGCAATGCACTCAAGATAAAGTTGAAGGGCCGATGTGTGCGGATCCCATATATTATTCCTGTTCTTTTCCTCTGGCTAGGCCCTAGGGCATGCCTTAGTTGGTGGGCGACCCGACTCCCATAATTTTCTAATTGCTTTGCGGCGAACGAACTTCTTCCAAACAGTCTGTACCTTAATTGAAATACTTACGTTTACAAGCCTTCTTATGCGTGATCGGTTTGGTGGGATCCCTGTAGTACCCCTCGCGGCAGTAGTGGCAGTGCCGGCCGGCGGTGTAGTGCCGGCACTTCAGGCAGACCCCCCCGGAGGCCCGGCCAGATAGCTTGTACAGCTCCATGTTGAATCGACAGCGACGCGCGTGCCCGTTGCAGTTACATTCTGGGGAGGAGAAAAGAAGAAAATGTTAAAAAGAGAATCGACAGACTTTTAAAATGCGATCTTGTCTACGTCTCCCTTCTCTTCTACTTTCTAGCAGAAAACTTCTGTTTCTCATGAAATAAGCACCAATATAATACAGAAAAATACATAAAGATAGAAGAGCACAAAGGTACTGCTTACTATATCTATGATGTTTTTTTTTAAAAGTAAATCTATTGTGGTTTAGTAATTTTATTCTGGGTGCATCGTCTTCACATATAAATATATAATTAATGTACACAAAATATTGTAAAACATTTTAAAAGAGTAACGGTCGAGTTTCTTGCCCATTCTTCACCATACGAAACTACCTTTTGGAAGTGGCGACTAGAATCAATTCTATTTCTATTATGTTGACGTTCCAAAGTGCCTTTTATGTGCCTATTTGAAATAAATACTTTGACTTTGGAGCAGTGGTGCATGCAAAGCACATTTTCATTATTTTTAGTAGCCTAAATTGTTTGAACGCTGCGGGTGCACTGTTTCAATAAGTGATCTTATGGAGATGGATGTTTCTAATGAGTTAACCGGCCAGATAGTTATAGCGAGAACCTAGACCAGTTTAGTTAGTCAGAAACCACACAGTGCATCAAATAATATTGTTCCACGCATCTGATTATTGCTACCTTTTCCCCTACGTTCATATCTCCGTCTCCGTCGTCTCGCTACTGAAATACCTCCACTTAACAAATGTACCTCACAATATCAACATCTGTCCTACGTCTAGCAGTAGTAATAACCCTAGTCCAAGTTAGTACTCAGGCATTAACCCTGTGACGTATGACGCCATTAACTGACCGCAGCGAATCCAAGGAGGTAAATGTATTGCGATTAATTATCGGATAAATCCATTTATTCCTACCTAGAATTATTTATTGTGGTTGGATACTAATGGATTGGTTTTTGAGATCTTTTTCTGATGGCGAACCGATATATTCCATGTTTTTTAATTGCACGAACTGTCAAGTTATTTGCCAGAGTACAATAACTTGAATTGGTCAATCCATCCAGAGCTTGTCGCCTGTCCGTGAAGCAAATATAAATTATTCACTGGTCTATCTCACGCTATTTCCTTTTACATAATCTTCATCATCACATCACGCCTATAATCCCAGAAGGGTTAGGCAGAGGTGAACCAGTGATTTCGCCAGTTATGCTTAAGTCCTATTGCCATCAACCGGGTACAAATCCAGACGCCAGGCTACTGAGAAATTCTAGATAGAAAAACCCAATATTACTTTGCCCGACCTGGGAATCGAACCTAGGACCTCATGCCCAGCAGTAGATCTTGCGACCACTAGACCAACAAGGCAGTCCGAGGAGTAATTCGTTTTAAATATCTACATTTGCCTTTTACTTGATTTATTGCTAGTATAAAATAAAATAGGATTTCTTCAGTTAACTAACCATTCTTCCAAAAATCCTTACCTAGGCTGAGCTCACACACAACTAAAAATATCAAAACATAACGCAAACGACATAACAGCTATTACTGCCATTACAAAAGTGATCGTAAGTCTGCGCGCGCGCCGCCCCCTCCACATTAACCTGTCAGCGGTCGATCTGTGGTTCGCTATTACGTTTAACAGATGGCGCAGTTAGAAAAAGACCCAGCTTCCCTTTGTAGTGGGACAGGAACGATGATTTGTATGTCAACATATGACAAGACACTGACAGGTATAAATCTTGGTTTTTTATTTGTGTATGTCTTCTTTTGTTTGTGGTTTAATGTTTGCTGTGTTGCCAGCTAATGTGTTAAAATGTCTTCGTTTTTTAACCGTTTTGGCAAATGTGTTCTTTGGTATAAAACCGATACAACTGATCTAAAAAAATTATAAGCTCAACATAAGTGATCCAATTAATAAGATAGGAAAACACGTTGATTTATTGAAAGAAATCAGTTATTTCTATAGGTGTAGATTACAAAACACGACCAAAACTAAATGCCGAAGAGGACACTGGGAAAAGAAGTCAATTTGAAGGTTTATCAACTAGATTTGTCTCTGATCAGTGGGCTTGCTGGTTGGAGACTAGTGTAGGCGGCGCGCGCAGACTTCTTACAGACGATCACTTTTGTAAAACAATTTAGTGCTATATTAAATTAATAAGATTCAAATATCTTAATAAAGTCGAAGAAGCATTTCCTGTGCCGATTTAAAATTGATCTGTATATCTTTTAATCCTTTTCTACATATCCTGGCATCCACACCGAATATTCTAAGAACGGTCCCAATAGACCTGTTCAGAGGCGCCGGCGATAATCGTCACAGACCTGCGTCTAGGGTATAAACTATCGGCGCGACCTGGATTCGTTGTGTGCCAAGAATCCACCACAACTATCCGAGGGATTATAGGCGTTAGCCTAACTCAAACAAGTTACAATATAGCTTGGACAGCTGTGTTATTCTCAACGCACAAATGTTAACGAGCGGCGTGTCTATCATCGTTTAGTCAAACTAATTTCCTTGATGTGCCCGGCTCGAAAGACCAAAAAGAATCTCGCGAAATAGGGGTCGATTAATTTTTCCATCGTTTTTTTTTATAATTATTTTTAAACTAATATGATAATAATTAATTAATTAATAATGAATTATTATTATTACATTTCTTGTTACTTTTCTTTTTTTCAAATAGACGATTTCGAATTTTAGAAATATCTGTTGCAGAAATTGTAGAATCAAGTCTAAATTCAGAGCAGTGTTTCCTCAATTATTTCTTGGTTTCTCAATATTCCTTTACGCTAGGGTAATCGTGATCGCGAAAATTTAGATGTTGCAATCATTATCGGGTACCAACATCCAACAAGAAAAATAAACCGATCCGTACTTTTCGATCAACGGAAATTAAAGTCAGCGGAAAAACCCGGACCGGTGGAAACTAATCTTGAAGTGGTTCGCGTCTTGATTGGAGCACGTAGCAGCCAATAAGAAGCGTTCAAAGTAAATTAATTAGAGAGCCGACTGATTGGCCGTCCGCCGTCCGCCGGCCGGACACGGGGCACGTGACCGGATGCCGGACGTGAGCCGCCGTATCCGACGCTACTTTCACGACAAAACGGACGCGCGTGCCGGAGAATAATGGTGAAATGCAAAAGAAATGCTGATGGAGTTCCAAGTTTTTTGCGTAATTGATTTAATTTTTAAGTAGCGGTAGTGGTTTTTAATTACTAATTTGGTAAGTAGGACGTGCTGCTAGTATATTAACTGACTTACGTTCTTTCTGTTCATGCAGCTCTTTCACCTCTGAAATTGGTGTTACTATTTTACTCATGACTAGGTTCCTAAGTAGGTACAGTCCGTAAGGCCTAAGCTGAGCTTTGCATATGTGTGTGTGCACATGTAGATAGTGTAGGTGTGACGCAAAATAATGATAAAATATCGGCCTGAGGCACTGTGCGGCTATTGGTGCGATTGGAAATTACTCACACAAATGCAAAAATCAGCTTAGGCCTCGCGGACTGTACGTGAAGTCTTGCTTGGTTAGATAGTTTTCCCGGTTTCAAACGATTACTTAGGTAGTTACTTTTTATTAGTAGGATTTGGTTCACTATTATTGTCTTCCGTCTCTGACTAGATATTCAGACAAACGATTCTCTAACTCTCGTTTCCGTCACGACTTTCAATGCTTTTAAATCGATCTTTATTCACTGTATTGATAGAAATCCACAGGATTGCCGCACATGATATCACGAGTTCGACACTTTCTCCCTTCGAGACGTAGATGTTAGATATAAGTCCCTTTTATGTATATGTCTTAGGTACTTACATAGTAGCAACTTAAGGTGTGCTCAAGCCAATAACTACTTGAATTAACGTACATAATTTATTAGTCAAAACAGTGATAAATTGCGCAGCAGGCACGGTGGCTTGGCAACACAATAATCTAATTCCCTCTAAATAATTTATAGCACTTTTACTTTAGACTGTAAAGCTCCCTCAGAAATCGGATGCCCTTATTTCTTCCTTAGTAATGTATACTCACAAGATATGGGAAGATAGACCTTAAATGATTTATCAGAGAAACTTTCGATTACGTACTGGATAATTGTCACTTCATAAAACTAGTATGTAACTCCAAAGAAAGGAGATGGATACTTGATGCAACAGATAATAATATAATCATAGTTTAAACTAGCGGATTACGTATATGAGCAAAAGTGAAAGTGTAAATTTTTAAGATTAACTAAAATCTGATCATCAATTTGTTTAATTATGGCTTAACACATTGAAAACTTATTAAATTGTTTGATATTTTTAAATTTCTGAATCGGCACAAATCTCCACAAAAGGGACAGCTTCAAATTCAAATAGTGATCAAAGCTGCGGTTTGTTGATTTAGAGATGAATGCAAAATTATAACCACTTAAGGTTACTTTTGTGAATGAATGAAATTCGGTCATAATTATTTGTCAAAAACATGTCCTGTCTGACGGACATGTATATTAGACTATTGCATAAATATATATAAATACTTTTATTCGCCCTGAACATCCTTTTAAATGTTATCCAAATCTGAGTTTTTAAAGGCGTCAAATTTAGGGAAAGCAGATTTGCCTATTTAAGACATTATAGGTTAGGCCGCACACAATCTTACCAAAATCCAAGTTTTGAATTCTCTTTATTTTTTGGCCCATTTTCGAAATCTAAAAGAGTTGACTCCTGGCCTCGGGGCTGGTATCTGAAACTTTTCAAATATATTTTCTGTGTTCAGTCATCATGCCGCACCTACTCAGCTATACAAGGTATCCCTTAAGTTGACGTCAAGCCGGAATCGGGTGATAGGTCGGTTCATAACAGTAAACAGAAAAAAAGCAACAGGAGAAAGAGCGGCTCAGGCAGTAGTAGATTTCTCGTTTTTCTTTTTATAAATGCCCGTTTTTTTTCTGTTAAGTTTTCTGACTTGACCTATCATCCGATTCCGGCTTGACGTCGACATACGGGACACTCTTTTTTTTAAATTTTCGCCATGCAAATGCTTGCTCAAAAACCCTCTGGGCTTCTCAACCATACAGGTAAGTCCAGAATCTAGATTGGTAAACACAACAATCACATTCTTATTTTCCGTAAGAACTAAGAACCCTTTTTCCAAAACATTAAGCCCCCGTGTCACGAGCACCATTTAGCAGAATATCGGTATACATTCGTCCCGATGGAGTACCGGTACAGTCATACCACATAAATCTTGCAGCCCGCCCGCTCGACGCGACCACTCTTTCTTTTGTCATTCGCTAACGATCTCGGTAAATGGACGGTAAACTGTGCTTTCATCAAGCTTCTGTATGAATTGTGTGATATTGCTTATGTAAACTGTTGTAGTTAATTTTGGTTTAAATGTGATTTATCGTAGAGTTGTTAAAAGTAAGTTGCGTAAAGGGGGATGCCCGTTTTCGGCCCTAAAGGCACAATAACTTACGTATAAGTAAAAAAAACGTCGTAATTTCTATTTATTTAACAATTTATTCATTTATCCGAACAAGTTTGCAATATTTTTGCAATAATAAAAAGTACTGAAACGATAAATGACATTCACGGTTGTAGATAAAGCAGCAGTATTGCCAATACTTATCAATTTCGTTCACGAAATAATCGATCATGTTTTCATGTTTTTTTTTTAAATAAAATCACATCCGTAATGCTTGTTATACGATCTGTTATAACATATACGGTGTTATGTGTTTACTTTTGATATTAAATGGACAAACTATTTAATAGCTGATATTATAATAATGAATACATATTAAAACAAAAACGCTACCACACATTTTAATAATAATTAAATTCATGTTTAGCACAATAAAGATAAAATATGACAAAAACGTACTTATCTTCAGTGGGGTTTTTTATCGACTTTTTAGTTTTGCTAATGTGGCAACATTGAGTTACGCTGGCCGGCTGTCAAGTCAAGACACAGTCAAGTGTCAAATCACAAAAATCTACAGAATCTACTTTCATTGTTTGCGGTTGCCTTACTGAGTTTAATTCTTGTGGATTTGTTATTTTATCCATCAAATTAAGCATATTTAATGGATTCCGACAATTATTTTAACCCTAAGTCAAAGTCAAAGTCAAAGTCAAAGCATTTATTTCAAATAGGCCCATAAAAAGGCACTTTATAACGTCAAAATTTACATTAAAAATAGAACTGATTCTAGGCGCCTAACTTAAAACATAATTATTAAGTATTAACATAATTTTTAAGTATACTCACATAAATATGGATCACTTGTGTCTGAATTAAATAAATAAATTAAAATTAAATATCCAATGATAGGAAATCAATTACGTTAGTCAAGATTAAAAACTATTTTATCTTAAAAACCCTAACATTTTTGTAAACCAATTCCTTGTCCAGTTAATTGTTTAAATTGCATATTATCCTATACATATACTTTAAAATCTGTGCACTCGAGGCCGAAGTGTCTATGGGCGGTGGGCATTCCCCTTTATTCTTATTTTAAAGTACGGTATGTGGTGGAACTCAGGGAACTCATACAGCAAATAGGACGAAAAGGATTCAGTTCTTAGCAAAAAGTTCTTTCTTACACTGTGTGAAAAAATAAGTACATTGTCTTGTAACTCAATCCCACTTACCGCCACTTGACGCATAAATTCCCTGTTAATAACATCTAATATGCAATAATGTTCAATTTACCCAAACTTTACGGTCCAATAATCATTTGATTTAAGCGCCTACTATGCCAAGCACATAATAATACAATTTATACGTCCGCATCAGCGCTAAAAGTCTCTAAACTGAACTTAGTAACAGCATTAAGTCGCACAGGGGTGGCAAATTGCCACACTCGATATAACGACTTTATTAATTTGATTAATCCCGGCTCATAGACACATGGGCTTAATAACTTGGGAAGGTTGTGCACCCCTGTCTGATAAATGGTGAATTATGAACAGAAGGCCCAATTCATATGAAGGCTCCTTCTAACAAGCGCGACACTCAAGCTGTTTATATGTAATTTCAGGAACAATAGTTCACAAAGACCTACTTAACTGTTTTTGAAATGCTACATCGGTAAAGCGGATCTTACATTACAACGCGGCAAAACGGAATTTGGCTCCATTTCCCGCGCCCCGTCGCGTGGCGCGTTGAGTTTGTTATCCGCCTAACCTAGTGTGGTTTATTGGAGATCTGACCAAGACCAGACAGGTCCTTGTCCGGACTTTCGTGGCAGCAGAAATCTATGGAATATTACTTCAACGACAACTAAATTGATAATTAAATTGACTTTGTAATCGTCAGTTTGTATGCAGGGATAGTGTGTAGTTGTTGGATGGTGTCATAGCATAATCAGCCTATAATGTTCCCACTGCTGGGAAACAGGCCTCCTCTCTATGAGAGAAAAAGAGTAGAGCGAGTAGTGCGGGTTTGTAGATAACACATATCTTCGAATTTATGGTTCTAAGACATGCCGGTTTCTCACGATGTTTACCTTCACCGTTTTGAGAGCAGTGGTGATGAAATAATTTACTCAAAGTAAAGCGCCTGTCTCATTTCGAACCTACGACCTACGACTAGTAAGTCGCGGCCGTTAACACTGAGCGACAACTTCTCTGTATGCATGGTGCGATGTATGTATGTGTATAATGTTGTATGGAATGATTCTTCTGAATTTCAGTATGTAGTGACGTTGTAGACAATTTTAATGTAATAACTGCGTCGTTGTGAGCTGAGTACCTGCTGTATCTGGAAGTACCACGTGGAGGAATTTAATGTCGTCACCAATATCTGTAACGACATTAAATTCCTCTTCGTGTTTTAGGTGCCAGTATCTGGTAGTACCTGTGATTGTAGTTATGGATAGGTATTCTGTGATATTTTATTTTGTGAAACATGAAAATATGTAGTTTTACAAGGCTCTCTTTAGATCAGAAAAAAAAGACTAATGTATAATAAAATGAACGCAGTAGGTTTATAAAAAGTATTGAGACATCCACATTGGCTGGTTAAAACCATATGGCAAACACTGCCAAAATCCTACAAATCGGCCTATCAAAAAATAAATCCTCTAGATATCGATTTGGATAGTCAGCTGTCGAATTTCCGGCGACCATTACTCACGAGGACACTGATTGACAAATGAGGTCCTGACACCAGCGGAGCCCGCCTCCTTGATGACACTGTTTACACACAGATCCATGATTAATATCGGACCCAGCTGTTAAAAGTAGATCTGTGTACTGAAATTGTGTTGTGAGAAACTTGTGGTGCAGGTATACCGTATAGTATACCGTATAGTAGTAATCGATAACGTATAAAATTAAAGTATTTTTTTTAGGAACATAATTGAAAGAAAGAAAATACGTTATGTTGCGGTAAACATGACGCAAAAAAGATAATACACTCAAAAAGAAAAAATAAGAAAAGGTTGGGGGAAACATGTGTCACATCCACGCAAAACGGCTATCGCTCCGCATTATGCTGAGACTCTATGCAAGACGGAGCCCCAGCGCTGGTTTTCAGCGACTGCAAACAAATATTAGGACGGTGTACCGGTACAGCGTACTTAAATACAAAAAAAGATAAAAATACTAAATATCCTCCTCCATCATATCATATTATAAAAAGGTTCTTTTCCTATTGTCCGTGATCAAGCTATTTGTCTATTCTCAAAACTGCAGTTTAGTGGAACATAATTCAGTTCAGGATGGCTATACTCGTATAGGCTATTATTAGATTTCAAGCATAGCTATCAATGCAGAAATGTAGAATATTAGTCTCGAATTCAATTCCGTTATTATCTTAGTATTATAAATTCATTAGTCTTGCTTGTTCTACAGTTAATTCATTCTTAAGATTTAAATCTTTGGTCCATTCAATTTAATAGGAACCTCAAAAAAATGATCGAGGCTCCAAAAATTTTCGATCTACCCCTGCTTATTATAGATAAGTCGACTTAAAACAAAAACTAACAATACAGGTTTACAAATCAGACTCCACACATAATAATGGAAACTGTACTTACCAACCAAAGCCAAATACCTAGGTACTTACTTGTTATATAGGTAGATACATGTGCGAAAGATAGGACGAAGACGAGACGCTGTTCGTCTCAATTACCTTCATCCCTATTTAGTATAATGGGGGATGAAATGGGGAAGAACGCAACTTACCCAAGTGGCTCTTAGGAGTTTTGGTTGCGGGAACTGGCCTATTTGAAACGCTTTTTCGCTAGCTTTGGTTTCAAATTATGAATAAGTCATGCTACCAAAAAGACTCTTGGCTTTCTATTTGAAAGCAGTTGTTACTTACAGTAATTATAATAATAAATTTATTGAATCAAAGTTACAATTGTATGTTTGTTTTACATAACTCATGCTCTTTTTCTAGTTAGATCCTCTGATTCATCACGAAACAGTATTTCAGTTTCCTCGAACTGAACTCCCTTTAGAAAATGCAACAAAACCGACCATCACACAAACTCAATCAAAATCCCAACTCGTCGCCACATCGCAGCACAACAATACCTAGACACTTAGTCTATCCTCACCATACAACAAAGAAAAATCAGCCGCTTGTAAATCACAGACTAATTTACACAAATAGTGCATGTAACGATGCAGCATCAGACTTAGTCTGGCGTGCTTCCAAACTAAGATGTATGGCTGTGGGTAATCGCCGGGGCACCCAGTTGGCCGGCTCAGCGTTTAGTCACCCGCTAGGTTTAGCCAGATTTATTGACACTCATCGGATTATTGATATTTAGGTAATTGTGTGTCTTTCATCTTTTGGTCTTCTATTTTGTGATTATGTGATCAAAGTTTGGTTTGATTGAGTTGTTGTATGTGAAATGTATTACCGTGTAGACTCAATAAAGGGACGCCATATGAAGACATGGGCATAGACGTATGTTTAAGAGATTGTCACGTAACCTTTGACCTTTGTTTTTGTTAAATTAGAAACCTTTGAAGGGAATTTATACGGCTATAATTTGAGTCATTGCAATTGGATTGATGAATCGGCTTCTGTACTTATTAAAGGAAGAAGCTGACGACTTTAATGATGATGTTTCTTTGATATAAATCTTTTTGTATAAAACGGAAATCGCAACCATGGTAGAGACCTAAATTTACCACATTTCCTTCTAAGAAGACATAAATAAAACCTAGGCCATACACATCCATCATCGGCCAACAATGTGAACAGCTGCTAGGAACGGGAACAACGGTAACAAGCTTTGAATTAAATGTTCCAAACGGTTTTATTTGCAGTATTTAACTTGCAAATGGCGACTTTGTGGGAACGGACGCATTGTGCTGTGCGTCGCCTTTGTATCGCCTTGTTCGAGATATGGAGACT
This sequence comes from Dasypolia templi, assembly GCA_963555695.1. Classification (NCBI taxonomy): domain Eukaryota; kingdom Metazoa; phylum Arthropoda; class Insecta; order Lepidoptera; family Noctuidae; genus Dasypolia; species Dasypolia templi. The sequence continues at coordinate 2,428,283 of OY743151.1, read as the reverse complement.
TATTGTTAGCAGGTTATGAAGCTGCAATGATAATGATCTGCAAATTGAAATGAGAAAAGAAGCACGTCAACATAATTTACATGTGTTCTAAGGAATTTATTTAATCTTTAACGCACATTTTGACGATTGTGTCCATTCTAAAATGATCGGTCATAAGAACATGAAAAAAGGCACATTTTCATTTTGAGAAAAAATGACGGAAAGCATCTCTATCTTCTGAATAGTTCCACTAGAGTTATTTCCATATAATCGTATACTCCACCTATGAAGTTTGTATTTTGAATAAGCTCCTAAAAATACGGTCTAAGATTTGGTGTACTGAAACAACTTTCCTGAACATTTCTGAATATCATCGAGTTACTAGTTCTTTGTACTTTATGTAAAGTTGGCCGTCGCGAAGTTATGACATACCGTGCGGTATATTGAAAGAGTCAATAGAATGCAGTCTTTCCAGGCGTCGGCAACTCAACACAAAGGCTCCTTTTATAGAACAATTTCCTTGAATTTTTAATAGAAATTGTTCTAAAAGAGTTGCATAGCGCCTGTCTATGTGAGCATTAATTTGAAGAATACCATATTATGTACCCATTTTCAAGAGATCCTTGTTTTGTTCCGAATATGTTTAAAACTTTAAATGGTGACAGACATTTAATGTTTTTGTCATTTGCAAAAATAAGGATGTCTTAAATCTTTGAAATTAATAGTGAATAATTTAATGTAATGCAGCTGTAGGTAGTAAGTATTTTATGCTTCTCATGTTGTCTTAACTCGGTAACCTGCTTACTGTATTATATGGTCGAACAAATATTTTTTATTTCTATTTTGCCTTCTGTCTGTGCCATCATAGACATCAAACGGATGAACTGGTTTCAGTGAAGTTTCGCTTGATGCATTATGGTTCAACAATTCCACGTGACATCATCTTAGAGACAGTTGACAGTATACCAGATACTGTGAATATGTTTTCATTGTAGAATGTAAGAGTTGTCGCTAAACATGCTCTGTGACACGTCGCCATCTTCGGGGGCCCGCCTTTGGACGCCGGAGATAAATTAAACATGGCGCTATTGAACAACTCCTGTGGCGAATGCGGTAAGGTGGAGGCACAGTGCTTAGGGAAAAGCGAGTGGAAGTATATCTGATTCCTGTTTTATGATTGTTGACTATTTGGGTGAAGCCCTGACCCATCATAGTATCAGGCTCGACACTAACAATATAACCTAAGTTTTTCCTCCTGTTGCAAGTAAGAAGATAATTAAAGAGATCCTAAGGATGACTTCTGTGAGTCCAAAGTCTACAGGGAGATTCATCCAGCTTCATGTGACGAGATGACATTATGATTTTTGATATGAGTGTTTTTATTATTTGAAATATGAATTTTATGAATGATGTAATAGCAACATAGTTTTAAGTTTTAAGACATTTGTGACCAACATTAAAGCCACGACGACCAGAGCACAAGTTGGTGCACTGGTCGTCGCTACTTAACGTTTTTTTAAATTATTTTTTGTACCTTTCTTTCCAAGTCATTAGCACCATAAAATAATTCAAGCGTCGCAGAAAACCATTCAGGATATTTTCATACAACACCATTACAATATGTAACATTACATTTAATTTACTGAAACTCATAAACACAAAGTTATTGTTACTCCTTATAACATTGTTTGTTGTTAATTGCTTTGTCCCACGTGTTGCGCGAGTTATTGTTGCGATTGTGAGTGACGTCACTACATGGGTAAAATGTTACTTGTTTTGACGTCCGTAAGTGAGGTCGTGAGGGAGAGGGGACGGTGAGGGCTGCGGAAGTTAAAGTTATTGTAAGTATTTGTAATAAAAGGGTGCACTGATTTGTACATGATATAATATTTACTTTTACTTGGTGTATAACGAATGTATTGTATTTATTTATTTAAATGCCTCATTACAGGTCTTAACCTAATGCAATAGCCAAATAACACACATAACTCAAACTCAAAGCATTTATTTCAAATAAACCAATTACAGGCACTTTTGAATTGACAAGGTCGGTCAGTCAGAAATATGAAGCTAGTTGCCCATGCCAAAGCATAGTAGGTACCTATGGAGAAGAACGGGCAAGAAACTCCACGGACACTCTTTTAAATCAAATTATGTTTACAATAGATTGGTTACATCATTCATGTTGAAATTATGCATGTGAGAACGATGCAGAACGTTAAAAGCGTCCGTTATTTAAATATGAAAACAATTCGAAAATAAAATTTAATTAAAATACGCCGTGGCAGCTAAGAGATGACCAGTCTCAACTGACGGCGCCCGTTCACGAACATGACGCATGGATTAGCACCATTCAACTCAACCATTTTGAAGGGAGCTAAATGCATAATTAAAATAAAAGCACAAAATACGTCTCAAGATCATACAGATCATTGTTTGTAACACAGTGTAAACAATAGTACTTCTGTGAATTCACCCCAGTGTTATGTAAATATAACAATTTCAACCTGAATATAGTTGATGGTGCGAATTGCTCGAGTCAGAGGGGTTTAGGCCAGCAGGTTGGTCCTAGCTACGGTACGACTAGCAGAGGCGGATCCCGTCGTCGCCTCCACACATAACGGACAGGTACGTAATTACAAGTGCAACCGCTGCATGGCTCCCTGGTTGTGCTCCATTGCTGGAGAATTTGTCGTTTTCTTGGAAAAGTTGTACATAGGAAGCTGAAACCATTTGGCAATACATTTTTCCACGACATTCAACAATGTGGCATCCTTTATAAAATTATACTTACTTTATAAAAAAGATATAGAATTACTATCCGAATTCTCCCTCTAAAGTAAATTCGTATAGTAATTCTATTTTTAAAGTTTAAATGCTTTCCCGCTCCGCTTATGAACTCCCTAGCCGTCTCAGAAAGGAATGCATTGATTTCTCCACCAGTTCACTGATTATCTAACAAATAAATATTACATGAGTCCCAAGGTGTACCCTTGACAATGAGGTATCCAGGAATTTGTCACGGTTGAAGTTAGCGCTCTATTTTTGTACTGTTTATGTTTTTCAATGTCGCACTTCCATTGGCTTCGTTGAAAAGAGGCTGTGTTTGTAGTGTTTCCTTTATAACGATTTAAAAACGTTTGCTTGCTTTTATTAAGTTTATTTGTTTCTCAGTTGGATTGTATTTAGATATTTATTTCTTATATTTTTTTTTTCTTATATCATCAACTAAGATCTCTACGTTTAGATAATTGATCATATTTAAAATGTTGCCCGCGACTTCGTCTGCGATCAGCGACAGGATGGAAAGTAGCATATGTCCTTACCCAGAATTATTACCCTCTGAATTATTCTGAAGGAAATTGCAAATCCATTGCCTCATTAATGTTCGAAACATTGGTCTGGTCAACAACGTAAATAGCTCAATGAATATTAATGCGGTTACTACTGATAGTGTGTTACGCAATTACTCCGCAGGTCATGGTCTATCTCTGGGACAAATTTCATCTAAATCCGTCCAGCCGTTTTGGTGTGAAAGCATATCAAACAAACTTACTTTAGCATTAATAATATTAGTTTGGATGATTACAGGTATTAAATAACTGTGTACAACTCAGATGCAGCTTAGCAAGTAAGTAAATAGGGCATCATACATTGTTAAATATCACAACTCTAGAACCAATTAATCAGAATGATCTCAAAAGTCATAGCCAACAGTTTAATTACGTTGAATCAACTCCACATTTTCCCTCCATTGACAGCCTGTGAATATTGTCCCGAGGTGCAGGTGGATTAAAATCCAATCACTGACGTTATTAAGTCAATTGTAGTGTCAATGTGTACATAAACTGCTAGTAAAATAATTTCATAAAACTCTATATACAACCATTTTTTTTACATATTTTAACTCTGTTTAAGATTGTATTTTTAATGTAGGTGTTTTGGTAGATAAACTCAATCAAAAATTTATGCAATTTCAACTATAAAGGCCTGTGGTAAGATCGCTTTTTGATGCAGTGATAATAAAAGATCATTATTAAGTATCACGGAGTACACGCGAACTTAATTTTTAAAATGTTAAACTGTTTAAAAGGCGTTTATCTCGTAAAATGTTAATTCATGAGCACGATTTTCACAATGTACAGTCAAGCGGTGAAGTGCTTACTTTTTATTTTATAACACGTAGTAAATTTTAATTTTATGCCTTTTCCTCTTACAACGCATTTTCGAAGTTAAAAAGCAGTTGATTAAAATACAAACTTTCTCCGGTTCGCAAAGAGCATGGTTGAGTACTTAGATCAAATTGAAAATGTTAACAAATATTGTAATTCCTGCAACGATCAAATGAAATGTAATGAAATGAACATAAAATGAAATGTTTATTTCTGTAAGTAGAACTTTTAAGACTCTTTCACACGTCAATATTTTGTTGGTCAATCATTTAAAAAACTAGATGGCGCCGGCATATCCTAGCTGACATGTGCCGATTTTACCAATGAAACTGAACGCGATCAGCATATAAATTACGTTTAAGAGCTGTCAGTGTCATTATTTAGGAAAATTGACACTGACAGCTCTTGAACACATTTTAGATGTGCTGAACGCTTTCAGTTTCATTGGTGAAATCGGCAGTTAGTAGGTACTTTTTAATGGTCTATTAAGCTATGCCCGTTGTCCAAGAGAAAATCAGAATGCTGATTCTAATCGGATGTATCCATTCCATAATCCTTTCGCTAAAATAAAAATGTTGTACCTACATTTGAACCGACACAAACTTTTAGATATTACTTTGTAAATATCGGCTGAATGTTTTTTAGGAAAAAGCTTTTGTTTATTTTTAGAAAAGGTACCTTCTTCGTATTAAAAAGTACTACGGGAAAATGGTTATATTTTTATTGCGTGGTGCAAAAGCTGGCTTAGCAACAATCCTAACTTCCTAATTAATAAAAGTAAGTTTTATTGATTGTTACGCTCTCACGCAAAAACGGCAGAACAGATTTGGATGAAATTTGGCACATAGATAGACCATGACATGGGTAGGGACATACTACCTTTCATCATGTATCGCAGACTAAGTCGCGGGCTGATACTATGAAAATTAAATCACTTGTAATTGAAGTTATCACGAACTTAATATTTTTCAGATTACACAAGTATAAGTTCATTTATTATTGAAAGTGCCAATAATTATAACTGTTGAACTTTCCCCATTGCCTGTTATCAACTGTCTTATTCTGTTCATAACTTATTGATTCAGTGTTTTAAATCAGTTTAACTAACTTAGTTTTCGTTGCCGACGGTACTCAAAGACCAGTCGCTGTAACACTTGGTTTAATATCAACAACAGCTCGATAATTTCGAGCTCCGATTCTTTCCTACTGAGTTTTGCCACAGTATGGTTTGAACGCCGTGAGATTACTTCGAACAATATGACAGGTCAGGCGACATTAATGGGCTATTTCGCAACTGTATTTTTACATTCGAAACATCAACCAATAATAAAGAAACCATTTAGGTAGGTATAGTTGAGATTGCAAACGCGTTAAGTTCCACTAATACTTTACTGTAAATTAAAACTTAATTCAGGTTCATTTCACTTGCCCATTAAGGTTCATTATGAAATCAGCGTCAGACAGCATCTAACTAGCATTAATGCTGAAATGAACCTTTTTGGCGCAGCCGTGAGGCATACACTATTGTTGTTATATTTTTTTATTTTGCCATTTGTATTTTGTGCTTCACGAACTGTGTGTAAATAAATATTTTTCTTTCTTTCTTTCATTCATTCTTTCTTTCTTTAGGTTGAAAATCTCTAACTGTCACATATACAAAATAGAACTTGGCGTTTTATGACGTACGATTAACATTCAACCTTAAGGGTGAAAAATCAATTAAGATTTCGACTATGCCAGTATGTTAACTAATGAGCAATTTCATGTTTCTGTAATAAACAGTCACGCAGCCGGTAACTTAATGCAGAACTGAGATTTGAGAGAAACAATTACATGTCAACGAATATGCCGGATATCAAGACCATGAAGCAGTAGCTAAAAGTGCACCGTACCTACCGATGAATTTAGTCAGCCTGACCACTTCATGGTTAAGAGTGGACCTTCTGTACTTTATTGTATATACTGTGGCTATATCTACCACCGGAATTCGTAATGGCACCTTATAATTTTGGAAAGTGTGAGAAATAATGATCACAATCAAGCGTGCCCACTCAACTTAACAGTAAAGCTTAATAAACATTTTTATACCACAAACAAACACTAAAATATCTATATAATCTGTGTTCCGTTTATCGAGAATCGGTAATTGTTCATTCGATAAGGTAATCGAGCTGGAATTGGAATCGATTCTTGTAACTAAGAAGTGGGGAAGACAGGATATGTAATGCATAGCCTTTATTGTTAGTAATTAGTGTAGTTTGAACACATAAGAATCTACTCTTTGTTGTTGTTTTGCTTGCTATATCTGAGCAGAATCTATTCCGTTCTACGAATGAAGTCAAGTTTCTATGTTCATCAGTAGTCATCTTAAGTTCTATAGAACCATTTATGGTATCAGTTACAGGGTAATTATAATACCAGCCAGTCCAGTTCCAGTATCTTCATAATGACTGCTCTTCTTTGTAATAGAGCAATTTTAATAAATCAAGAAGTCGCACCAGCACAGTTGATACAGCTGGCGCCAATGATGACGTAGAAAAAAACTGATTCACTGTTTTCTTCAATCCCCAGCTCATCGAAAAACACAGTAAATAAACGATTTAATTAGTCCAACACTAAGAAAAACAACGTCAAAATTTCCAGTTTTTTTTATCAAACTCATTAGATTCGTCATCGTGTGTTTTCGTATACTATTAAAAATATGGCGTCGGAAATATACGAATTCTGTCGAAATTGTGTGCAATTCGCATTAAAATAATTAAGCCCTTTGATCGGGGTCCGTCGACTAAGAGAATTTAATATGCAACCTCCCCACATCAAAGGGAACTCCCAAACAGAAATTAACTACGCGATGTTACCTAAGTGATGAGCAACGAGCGTAAGCGTGAGTCATATGCTTTAAGTGTTGAGATGACATCAAACGAGACGGAAAGACTGTGCCAAATGAGTGAGTGTATTTAAAACTTGAGACAAGTTATTTGGAATAGAATTTTAAATTTTAAGTTTCATAACACACTGGTTTACTGAAGACCTGAGATTTGATCACTTAAATTGACTTGCGAAGTTTTGTTTATAGCATTCGGCAGTGACTTTAAAGCTCTGCTAAATGAATTACTAGAATATCTTCAGATAGCTTGAGTAGTTTGTTTACATGTACAAGTGATAGATGAGAAACTTCTTAAAAAAATGAAGAGTAAGAGAAATTAGAGACAGAGAGAGAGAGTTACATCTTTCATCTCTCTCATGTAACAAACTGTGCCTAAACGTGACGCGTCATTTAAATTTCACTCTTAGTTTTCGTCCTATTATCGAATCGCTGCCTAAGAAGTTTCACTTCATAAACCATAAATATTCATGTACAAGTTTTTATACATGCATTTCTGTCTTCATAGCAAATAATATCTTGACACAAAGTAAATCCCAGACATTTTCCTCTCAACCGCTAACAGTTTCTAACTTGCACGGCACACACAGACAGAGCAAATATCATTACATTCATATCCGCATTTCCAATTCCTTGGAATATTATTAGATGTTTTTTTTAAACATCCCAACGTTTTTGAGTTTACTTTCGTTACGTTTGGTTTAATTATTATCGTTTTGGAAACGGCCTTGTAAAATAAACACTGTTTTAAACGATTATTTGGAAGTAGCGTAATTATGCTACTGTTTACGTTTGTGGTGAGTATTTTTAAGTACTTAAGTATGTATTTTAAACAAACACTATCAATTTAAGATGTTTGCTCATGAAAGTGTTTTTTGGCTGTATTTAATACGTTTCTTCAAGCCAGTACCCTATTTACATAGTACAAAATCAATCGGAATCTGAATAGTTTTGAAACAATCTGTTTCAAAACGATTCAGATTCCGATTGATTAAAACTAAACCATTGCTTCATAAGTTCGAAAAAAAACTGCTCATCAATGTAAATAACGCAATGAATATTGTTGAACTGTCAAAATACAACAGATTAGTCGTAATCGTTTTCGAAAATATGTTACGGAATCAATTAGGCTGCTGGACTTAATTTATCTTTATATAATTCTTCTAAGCAAGCCAAGCATGCTTCTGCAGATTTCTAATACCGTGGTTAACTAGAGTTTATTAGTACATGATTTTATACTTTCCGATGCCTCAATTGGCCTTACCTCAAACAAACCATCCAGCATTTCCCACCAATCTTCATCCTATCATAGTTACGTAACGGTGCAGAATAATCCCCTGAACTCTGTGCCTACCCTCAGGCTCCCTCCGTATTTCTACCGAAGTACCCTCACTGTGACCAGTCGATATTAAAGCCATCAGGGACACAGGCAAACATGGCGGCCTCGAGTCAATAGTTGAGGTTATAACTTATCAGATTTGAAGAGAATATTGTTTGTCAACGAATATTGAGTACTTATTCAATATTGAAACTGTGCCTGAATAAACAGCAGGAGTTTCTCTTTTCGGGAAATCTGATCACATATTGATAAAAAATATCAACCACTTGAAGTGAGATAATATGAAATGTTAATTTCTTTATATAGAACTTTTACGACACTTTTACACGTCAATATTTTGTTTGTCTATATTTTTAAACTAGATAACTTTTCCTAGCTGACTGAACCCTGAGAAGAAATGCCGAAATAAACTCAGAGGGCATGGTGTCAATTACTCTTGTGAAGTCCACCGGTATCAAAGATAAAAAAAACTTTGCTATGTATTAAAAAAAATACGTGCATTTATAAATAAATAAAAAGAGAAAATCTACTGCTTGTCGGTCCTCTAACTCCTGTTGTTACAAATTTTAACTTTGTTTTTTATTTATTTTCTGTAAACTGTTATGACCCCGACTCCGGCTTGACGTCGACTTACGGGACACTCTGTATAACACGTAGTTTCTTTGTAAACAATATGACTGCCTGATTAAGTAAGTCATACCTAGTTATCATACCTAGCCAGTTATACTTAGCAATACCTATCCGCATGAGTAGTCGTTAGACATGTAGATCGGTTAGTTTTACACTAATTGCTTATTAACAATTTTGCTCAAGTCAGCCGTCGTCTTTTGTCTAACCTTTTGGTCACGAAACATATTTGCATCAACAAACAACCAGCACCCTAATTGCGAAACACACCATTAACCACAATCTGAATCATTTTGAAGGTCATTGCTTTAAATTATGTTCGAAAAAAAATCTGCTCAAACTCTGAATCTTTTTCAATTGTCAAAATAAAAGCCATTGCTACTGATAGAGTGTTACGCAATTACCCCGCTGATAACTGACCCGCATATTACAAAATATCTAAGAAAATTTGAATTTCACAACCAGATTTAACCTCTTTAAAAACTGCGTATTTACATTGGAACCCGACAGTACATGACCACTTCAAAAAATCCTCTTTTCTTTGGGAAATCAAAAGGTAACGGGATTAAGGTGCTCACTGTTAGGAAATCGAGTCACGGCTTCGTTAGGCCGTGTGTACACAGACTGCACCCGACAGCCAGAGGTAAATTATATCTGTTTTACGACTGCCTGCTCCGGGGTTAAGTCTACACGGGGTATTTGAAAATTGAGTATTGGAAGGGTGTAGTTTAATATTTCAATTGACATAAAACAGGAATATTTCTGTAGTATTTTTTTTCTATTTATTAAAGAAAGAAATCTTAAGGTCATCATTTATACAATTGCAACACACAATTTTAACATTTAATTGGCTATTTTATTATACATTTAATGATTATGATAATAGCAAAATTAAAATAATATTCATATAATTCTATATCTGTCTATCGTTGAAATGTTGCTCCCTTAAGACGACGATATTCTTTAATAACATTTATTAGTGTATACAAAAGTGCGACTAAATTATACGTATTGTGCCGTTTTAATTTATTGACATACTATTAATTATTTGTGTTTGGCAAGGAATTGTGACATCCAACTACTTATTTTTTGTTTCAATAAATTGACATTCGATTACCTAGGCTATTTATATGACTTTTGGTGAGACATAGTACCATTTTTTTTTATCTGTATAATATTACCCCATGTTCACAAAATGAATAATTCAATTTGAATTGTATGTTGCCGCTGTCAGAGAAACTTTTAGTAAAGTTAACGTATGTTGGTGTTTAACTATACAAATACTAAAACAACAGCAAGATTGGTCTTTTATTAGGTTGGCTGCAAAATTCATGCGATAAATGTAGGCTTGTTTTATTTCGGCGCTTAGTACAAAAAAAACTCTAAAAAAAAATGGGAAAAAAGCTCATTTCAGCGTTTTCTAGATTCTCACCCATTTAATGAAACTGTTAAGTGCACTCATAAAAATGTTTCAATCAAACTTACATGCTTGCGAGGCGAGCAACTCGAGCTCACACCCGATTGTTCCTCGGAGCCGTAATCATGGGCCATGTGCACGTAATACAGTCTGCTGTAATAAACCGTTATTACGATAATAAGATATTTGAGAGAACAAGGATAGGCGCGAGGTAATTAGTATTAACTTATTGTAACGGTATTTATCATAGGTAATACTTGAGCATTATATTTATAGGTATAACCACTTAATTTCAAGGATGGTATTACAGGGCCAATTATTCTGAAATTATATATAACACAATACGATACATACATTTTTGACAATGTTTTTTAAGTACGAGCATTGGCCATCTGATCATAGAAATGCAATAAAACTACGTATTCAGTTTCTTGAAACGGCTTCCGGCTTAGCCAGGAAGTGAACCCGATTGATTGGAAAACAAAGTCATAAATCTAAAGCAATGTTTTTTCTATTTGTGATTTACCAGTTGACCGTAAACTATTATGACCTCTATCGTAGCTGCAGGTAACCTTTTGAAAATACTGAACAGTAAACTATAATTTTATGTTGTACCTAACCGCTTCCGTTTGTTAACTTCGAAATTCAACAATTAAACTGAACACGTTCAGCACATCTAAAATGCGTTAAAGAGTTGTCAGTGTCAAAATTGTTATGAAATATTGACACTGACAGCTCTTGAATTGGCTCTAAAAGAGCTTTTCGCGTTCAGTTTCATTAGTAAAAACGGCACTTAAAGTAACCAATTGGAAGATATAAATTGAAAACTAGATCATTTCGGTGTTTCCTGTCAAACTACTCTGAGAAGTAAGGCCGAAAAACTGAAAGGTCTCAGTCTCTAAAAGTACAAACATAGTGTTGATCAAGAATGACACATGAAGACAATGCAGATTACTTACTATGGTAATTATTATTTACTATGTTTTGTATTTGTATCTACATTTTGTAACTTAATTAAGTAAGTATTACGAAAGGGTTGAATAGTGGGTTTTTACAAAAACTGGTCATCTTCAACCTACTCAATCGCCATGTAGATCACTAAACTACCTTAGTTATTGTTCCAGGAAGCTGCGCATGAGTTGCCGTTGTATCACTAGTAGGAGCCAGAGGTGTGATGTAAGCGATTGTCAGTGTAACGCGATAGGGCCGTGTTCTCCGTGTTGTTCGGACACCGTTAGTATTCGGAGCGTGGCGTCCGACATGGTACAACACTAGTGTGGGGTGGCAGTGATAGAGGCAGGCTAAGTTTCGACGGAGATAACAGGAATTTACTGAGGAAGGAAAATGGGATATCCTCGGATTTTTATCGTGATTATCCAATATTTTAAGGAAGCAGGAAAGAAACAAAATCATTCAAATTAATTACAATCCTAATAAGTGTCTGTTTTTCATCGAAAATGTTAGAAACCGTTTAAATTTAATTTGTTCTTTTTTTGGCAGGCAGCCAGTGACACTTTTATGCATAAACCTTATAGTAGCAAAACCTTTGTTTTAATTGTAAAATCCTGAATTTTAATTGTAAGTTAACACTATTATATCGAATCGAAATTAGATGAACGAAAAAACCTAGAAGGAATTCATGATTTCAAAATGTGTTTATTGCCTGATTAAAACATTATATACACTGCTAGTAAGATCTTGTGGCACTCAAATGACGTTGCGCTGTTGGTAAACATGATTTGTATAGCGTCACTGGACTCCCTGTCCAGGTCCTAACTTTCCATCCATACTAACACATTCTTCCCCTGAGCTCTTTGAGGTTTTGATGTTTTATAGTCCGCGTCAATGATATTAAATTATGATGTTTTTTGTATAGTTTGTGATCAGTTTCAGTGTACTACCTACGATTGGACTTGTCACGTTGTACCAGTATCACATTAAAATAAATTATTTACAATCAACTAGTATTGGAGTTTTTTTTCCTCGTACGTTTTTCGTATAACAAACACATTTGTCATTGGCAGAACTGTCGACATCGGCACCCACTGCCACTTGACATGTATTAAAAAAACAAGAAGGGGCGTTAATTCCGATTTTGGCCACGTGCCTGAATCCTTGCAGAGTTGTAGTACGAAATAATAAATTGTGTATTACATGGTTGGAGGTTTAGATAAACATCATTATAAGACGCAACTGCTTCGCTAATCGCTCACACTCCGACGTCATCCCCGAAAGCGCTAGTGTTTATTTGTCGGCACAGCACTGCGCGTGGGCAAGGTGCTAACGTACAGTCGCGCGCTGAAGTGTTAACGCGATAATTTCATTATGCAGTGCGCTGATTACGGCGATAATCGACGTTTGATGCTATCGGCTTTGGTTTAGTTATGAGCTTTGAGGTGAGCGTGGTTTAGAAATGAGGTGGAGAATGATTTAGCTCGGATTAGATGGATAGAATACTCTTTATTATGTACAACTTATAAATTACAGATATAAATGTAGAAATTTTACATTTTTTAGTACTGACATTTTTTTTATGTGAGGGACACACACCGATGCTTTGTTAGGACGGTTGTATGATGATACGTCAAGCAGAAGAATTAAATTTAGGTATGGCAGTGAGTAATTTGTTTAGCATAATCAGTCTATCATGTTCCCACAGCTGGGACACAGGCCTCCTCTCTGTGAGAGGGAGTGGGCCGTAATTCACCACGGCGTCCAGTGCGTTGGTAGATGTCACGTGTTCCATTTTTTTGTTCTGGGACATTTTCCTCATTATGTTTTCCTTCACCGTATTGAGAGCAGTGGTGATGAAATAATTTATACAAAGTAAAGAGTGTGTCTGGGTTCGAACCTACGGCCGTTACCACTTGGCCACTGCTCAAGACCCTCAACATTTTTGTTCATGGAATAGATAACATTCAGAAGAAATAGTCATCCCTTAGTAGTTGCGAAGTCATGAATTTCTCACCAAGAAAATAATCACTTGTGATGTATCAACATTTCCTATACAACCAATAATACCACCACCAACATTCAGTAATCTATTTCCTCTAAAACAAAAACACAAAACACCTCTGCATGCGAGTGTATGCGCTCGCGCAGGTGAACGCGCGACTTTACGAGCTCGTAAAGTACAGGCGCGCGGGAAAGCTTTAAATAGATTTAGTACACGCCTGTGAATTACTTGTGCTCGATGCAAGGAAAATGCATCTAGATCTTATGCGTGGACATAAATATAAAAGAAGGAAACTAATACAGAGAAGATCTATTTCCTTCATAACATTTTCGTGAGTGTTAAATGGAAACTGAAATAATTTCAACTTAAAGTTATTGTGCTTTCATTAGTTTGTACTCTATGTTCTATGTTAGAGGGTATGGTTTCCGCACTTAGTCCTAAATATGGACCATTGTACGTGGGCCATAGCGGCCGTCGGTGGTTTTTATTCCAACCAGCCCACCTCCCTCCAGAAGCCGATCAAAGCTTCTGGTCTGTTGAGAACCTCTGTGTAAGATCCGAGTGTCCCGAGGGTTTCTGTCCTAATTTGGGTAACGACGGTCTCGTCCGACTCCATGCAAGCTCTGCACAGAGGGCTGTCCGCTATGCCTTTTGTGTGAAAGTCATTACTGTTCAGGCGTAATAAACGTCTGGTTAGCCTGCCATCTAAGGATGGCAAAGCTTCCTTGGACTGCCTACAGCCTGGTGTCGAGGTCCACCACCTCTCGGCTTGTGTGTGGGGGACTCCTGCAGCCACATGCGTATCTGGTTGAAGGGGATGGGTATGATGGGTTCAGGCCCGCATGCCGACGTGCTGGATGCTCTCCTGGCTAATTCGTCAGCTGCGTCATTGCCCAGCGATCCACTGTGTCCTTAGTTTGTACTCGTTAAAAGTATAATGTAAACGAGATATTTTTTATGGCATACCTACTTATATCTTGATGGAAATAATGCTTTCCTAGCAGAACTATCCTGGGGCAAAGATACGTTACAGAACCAAGGTATATGGACTGAAACTCCCTTCATCTACACCAGTGGTGGTTTCAGGCCATTTATCAGGTTTACTGCACCAAGAGCAACAGTAAAAGCTGTCAAAGATGTTCGTATGCAAACCGGGACTGACGGCTTAACTGTCTTGCACCACGAGGCAATTAAGTTTAGTGTTGTTAGCTGCTAAAGAAACTAATCTATTTCAAGTGGCTAGAACATTGAACAGCCTTCAAAACAAATAGAACTGAACATAACCGTTTATCTTTAATAGACACCGCAGCAATACAATTTGTAACACAAAGGCACTCATTAAGGGCTTAAGGCCTCTTAACACTAAAACGCAACAAAATCTAAAATACAAACTTCACACAGCATTTGTTTTAGACCTAACGGGACGAGTCCGACACGGGCTGGGAACGGAAACGAGACGATTATGTCATAAACGCGTTCATGGCGCCGTAAGAGGTTTTCAATTTATGTAGCTTGTCTATGGGAGAAGTCGACAAGATTGAGGATTTTATCGTTTCGTATCAAAATTTACGATTTATTGTGCAGTCGTGAGAAAATAGTTGAACTTACAGGTTATGCAGATACTACGCAACATATGTAATATATAACTCACTACCTGCGTCTGTGTTTCCGAACGCATTCAAACCTAATCTCTTCAAAGTTAAAGTGAACAGGCTTCTTCTGGGTAAGCTCACTCCATCGTAGACTTTGTCTCTGTCACTTCTGACCTAGACTAGATTCAAGAGCAAACCCATCTCAAACAAAATAAAATACAAATATTATGTATTATATATTCAGTAAATGCGTTTAGCGCTAATCATATTTAAAACTTAATTCCTTCAATCGATTGACAGAAACAGAACAATGATTGGTGGTGCTAGCGAGCCTGAGAGTGACGATTACCAATTGGCTAACTGAGATAGATAGCTTTTTTCTTATTAGATAACTGCTGTGCAAGAAAACTAGATCATAAATTAATGAAATTTCATAGTGTCACTTTTATGATCAATATGTCTTTGAATTACTGTAATTGGACATTTATACCAGTTAGTTAAATAGTCCTTTGACTTGACTTTCGCCTTATGGATTCTATCTAATGTGATGAAATTATTAAAGTTTTCAGTCAGCTTGTTCGTAGTAAATAGGTAGCCTTTTTTGCCAGGCCGAAGGCTACAAAGTCTATATATAGTTGATCCCAATATTATTGCACTAACCTCAAACTAACATGGCAACGATTTGAATACAATTTATATTCCATTTCGCCGGCGAACTGTTATCAATCACTGCGGTTGCGGCGTACCGATATCGGCGTACTGGAGTAGTCGGCGTACCGTATCAGCGTGCTGTCGTATTTAATGCTCAAATTGTTTCATTGATTGCGCTGAGCTGATTCGGCTTTTCGTGGTCGATCGATCTTTCTGATCGTTAGGGCTGGTGCTGACTTATCATTTGTTTTTTTAATATATTTTACTACTATTTAAACAAATCTACTTCTTACTTATTTGCTCTTGCAGCAAGTTCCCAAAGAAGATGTGAAACGAATTTCCTTGTGATAGATATTATTTGCAAGAATTTGAAAGCAGGACTCATATTTTAGAAATCATAGCGATGATTTCAACAATGTAATGCAACTTTCCATATTAATTATTTTCTAAATCAATGGGTCGGAAACATGATTGATCTTTGATATATGCTTAAAATTTAAAACTTCTCTATAAAAAAACACTCGTTTAATAACTTTCACTGCTTATGCAAAACGTCAAATTACGGACTGTATCTACCATTTTTTAAACACCATAATTTTATTATGTTGATGTGCACAGAAATCAGCCGTAGCAACTCTCCAAATTTATTGGGTTCGGTTACTTCTCCAAAAAACGAATAGAGGTTGGTACCTAATTGCTTAAACTATTATTTTATCTGATTCTAAGGCCAAATTTCACCAATGAAACTGAACGCGATTAGGACATGTAAGCCGCGTTCAAGAGCTGTTAGTGTCATCATTGTTTGGGAATATTCTCTCTCTTGATAGCGTTCAGTTTCATTGGTGAAATCAGCCCTTAGAAAGTGGAACGAATCAACGGAATTGTGTAAAGTACAATCAACACTATTCTAAGTTTTAAAATAAACGTCACGTAAAAAAAAAAACTTATTTACTTATAATTACTTATTTATTAGGCTTAAAGGCTCGATTGTAAATATTTATTAAGAACTTAGTCCTTCTTAATAAATAAAAAACTAGTATTCTTTACCTATTGGGTTATTCGTAGACTCGTAGTGAAGTTTAGCTCCGTCAGTGATAACACTGTGGTGCTATTATAACTTAGACCAAGACGGGATGACACTGATAGCTCACTCCACGCATGTCTTCACGGTGAGATTTTTACAGAATTGACATGCTGGTCACGTGACATGACATGCCTTCAGCATCATACTTGCAGCGGGACACTAGACGATAACACAGTTCAACAATTTTACCTAATAGTCATTTAATTTGGAAAATAAGTTTTATCTGCGTCAGTTTTTGTGAGAAGCGCCATAATGCAAGCTAGAACGTGATACTTAGCCGGTATGGAAAGAACATCTTCTATCGTCTATGACAAAGCTGAAGAGTTTGTTTGTCAATTATTACAGGGTAATGTGTTAAAGACAAAATTTACACAATATGGCTTCCAAGATTTTTTTTTATAAAAAAATATTGAGTCATTGCATGGTAATAATATTAGTAATACTTATATTATGAAAAATGTACGCTTGCATGCAGGTAGAATACAATATAACAACACTTTAGAAGTTAGAAGATCTCACCTTTACCAAAATATATTTCTAGCAAATAAACGTTTGATTTGATTTGATTTAAAAGCGCTGATCTCTGGAACTACCCGTTACATTTGAAAAGTTCTTTTTGCTTTTGATAGCACAATTCTTGAGGAAGGTTATGTAACACGCTAGGCCCCTTAGCCAAGCATAATGTAAAAAAGTCAAAAAGAACTCTAAACGAAAACGAGGTAATAACGCGGGCAATCAATGCGAAGCGACGCGGTGGGTCGAGGTATCAAGAAAGTTTACGAAGTACCAAAAAACTAAAGTTACTTTCAAATTCATTACAATTTCTTCTTTCAATCCCGTGTATCAATAAGCTAACGAGGCGTTACTAATATCATTAGATGTTTATATTACAAACGATTACCTACTACAAAAACTGGTATCCTCCACAATACAGCAATAATAGAGACATGAGTATCTAGACGTTTTGACAAATGACCGACAGCGCGGAGGTCAGTGGTGAAAGTGTCGGAATTTCCAGTTGTGCTGCAACTTTTGAGAGGGAGACCGGTAGATTGTTTAATGTTGATGTTTGAAAGAGACGTTCGATGGTAACGCTTTAATGCATTTTATTATAGATATGATCATGCTTGAATGAAAAGAGGCATTGATGCTTTTTTTTTGTTTTGGATGCATTTAATGATACTATTATACGAGAATACTGCCTCAGGCAATGTTCAAAAGTACACACATTTTAAATGACTCGAGCAATGACTTGGAAAAAAGAAAGTATATGGTTAATTAAAAATCTAGACGAACACTTTCTTAATTTAGTAACTAGATACTCTTTTAACATACACAAATATGCGGCAAAGTTATCCTAGGACATATTTATTGTAATTTTTTATCTACAAAGAAAGCACTGCAATTATTTTATAGGCCATTTTGTGACCTGACTAAATTTGTAATTGACATAAATATTATAATCACTTATCTTATTTTATTGCACGACATTTTGATGTATTGTATTTTAACTGTGTATTGAATTTGTCTTAATCGCGGGACATAGCAGACTTACCTGTAATTAACACAACATCTTATGAACATATGATCCACAATAAATGATTTGGATTTGAATATCTAATAACTAGCGAAACAGTTTTACTAGGTATCCTGTAATCTCTTTGAATAGTGGAAGTTCATCATCACCATCCGCAGCCCAACTTCACCCACTGCTGAGCACAGGCCTCTCTTGTCTTGTGCCAATCCCCACGCTCCTGTGCCAGCCTCATCCAGGTTCTACGATGGCAACAATATCGTCCGCACATCTCGCCACCGGACGTCCGACATTTCGTCTTCCAGTCCTTGTACGCCACTCGGTCACTGCCTTACTCCACCTGCCATCACTGCGCCTTGTCAGGTGTCCTGCTCAACTCCATTTGAGTTCCATAACTCGTTTTCCGATATCGAAAACCTTCGTACGTCTTCGGGTCTCGACGTTTGGAACTCGGTCTATAAGCCATATGCCAAGCATGGAACATGTAACACTGCCTCCTGCGTGAGCGTCCACGACTCAGCACCGTAATTCATGGGGGGCAGTACACACTGTTTAGATAAGAAGTTACCTATAGAAAATTCTCTTTTAAAACTAAACATTCTGTAAATACCTACCCATTACTCTCCTAATAACAATTAAAATTTGTACCGAACAATATCACCGATAAAAGTCCAAACATATTGTAATAGTTGTTTTCCGAATTGTTGACAATAACTGAAACTAAAGTCGATGAAAGCGAATTATATTCACGTAAGTACTTCGACTATCCAATTTTCCGATATCGTTGAGAAGAAACAATAAGGATGATAAAACAATATAACGTTATAGGAGTACGAAACCCGCGAGAACGGTTAATTTTTATCGTATCGTAACTGTAACAAAGGAAAAACTTTATCGTGGTTGTGACGTTGTAAGTGTTATGTTATAACGTTTGCCATAACGTTTTGTTGATAAATGTGTATTGTATTATGTGTGAGAAAATGGAAGCAAAACTTTGGCGAAGTTTTCACTTGATATAAGTGTTCAGGATCAAAGTTATTTAAGTGTTGCACCAATGAACGTGTGAAGGCCTCAGGAATGGGCTGGATACAGGAAGCACAGAACCGGTCTAAGTGGCGGTGCTTGGGCCTATGTCAAGCGGTGGAAGTCTTTCTGCTGAAATTTTGAAGTGTTCAGGATTCTTTTCTGATTTTCATGCTGGTTCCAAGATGGAAAATCAAAAAAATAATAGGAGACTAACAATATTAGTCGTTTCCACAAGAATATTGATTATGATATTGGGGCGTGATGACTTAAGTCTCGGGATGCAAAAAAAAAACACAGTAAAGTAGTTCCAAGACTCACAGTACAACTTTTTTTAATGCATCCTATATCAGAAGCACGACCATGTGAAATACATTTACAAATTCGAGTAATTACCCATCATAAAATCTTTAAAAAGAAAAACTATGATCACATCAGTTTGACAACCCACAAAATTTGTACATAACGTTACAGGTCAATAAAACCGGGAGTTTGATATTCATGTTAGGGACTCAACACAAAATAATGTTAGCGCCTAGCTATTCTTTTTCAATTTATAATCTGTGTTACAATGTGGTTTTAATTTTAGTTTTAAGAAAAGCAGATAAGTTTAAATAAAAATATTTCTTTCTTCTTTCTTTATTTTTTCCTTTCATTTGGATCAATCAATCTGCCTACCCTTTTGCCTATTATCCACTGTGGCAGCACTGACAAAGAATAAAAAGTTATTAAAAAAATATTTAAAATGTATCAAATTTTAAATATATTTTCAATATATTTTCAAAATAGCAACTGAATGTATCATTCTACTTTGGCAACACTTACAAATAACGGTTATGATATTATTCTTATTTCTGGGTGGGGAAAGTCATTTTAAAATGGTTAAATTTAATGCGAGTTAGTCGTTTTTGGATTGTGAAAGAGTACAGTTGTGCGATTTAAAAGTATTAGCAAGAAACGAGTGTTTCTTAATACTAGTTAATGGGTACCACGATACCCCTTGTTAAGACTGGTTGTCTGGACTACCACTAACTACTGTCAATGATCTACAAATGACAGACAGATGAGAAGAGATGACTACTGGACCAAAGGTTTAACGTGCTTTCCGTGGCAGGTCACCCAACCACAAACCGACCGCGGCTAAAGAAGCTTGACCTTCAGTCGACCCGTGCGGCTATTGTCATTGAGCAACAAGCCACTATAAGTTCGGATAGTCCTCAAGATTTCATAAGTACTAACTCGTGAATGGGATTAGATGCTTCACTAACTAAGTTATCCTACCTTCTCCCCGGCATACTTCCGAGGCTTTCTGAGGCTTAATAAACTTCTCAAGTTCTTATAAGCCGGTGCTAAGGAAGATTTGTTTTATTACACAAACAAAATCTCTCGGCTTTATAATTCTATAAAAAAGCAATTTAGTTTAAAGTATATTTTTCATAAATATACATATACGTTATTTTGTAAGCCATTGGTAAAGGCGTATTCTAAGTAGGTATAAATTTTCATTGATTTAATTTTGTTTTGTTAATTTTTCTTTAATTTTATCTTGTTGCTGTAGGGTCCATAATTTGTACATGCTTTAAGCCTTTTGTAACACCTTTAATAGTTTGGGGCAGGGATGCACGGACTTATAGAGAATAGAGGTCACTCAGGAAAATTATGAGCCAAAGGTTAGGCGGGCCGCTACTAAAAAAAATAACTAAGTAATAAAAGAATCTAATTAGGCACCTTCTTTGTATAACTTACAATATTTAGTTTTACGGATGACATTGCATTGACGTGACAATATTTTGTATATTTGGCTCCAGATTGCTTGACGCCACACGTAATGTCACTTTCGCTTCATTTGCTGGGCGGTTTGGATTTTACGTGTATAACTGTTAACATTTGTCGAAACAAATAAGCTTATGCTATTTAGTTCGCAATTTTTTATGTACTTTTGTCAATGCAACGGTTGAAGTTAAATAAGTTACCTGAATTATATTTGTTACGTAAAGGAGATCATAATTGTAATGGGCCCAAAATGCCAAATGTATGTCACCTAAGTCGAAGTCCACCCAAGCAATTTTCACTAAAGCACCAAATGTCTACAACCGTTCCTAAAGCTGTTTTCTAAAGACGGCGTAACGCGACAGCGCGACACCTAGGCACCGCTCGTCGCGCGACGTACACAAAGGTGTCGCGCTTAAGTCTATTTGACGTACTTACATTTTATTATCATATAAATCTACTGGCTATGTAATAGAAATTAATTCAAATAATAAAAAAAACCATATTCAGATATGAAGTTAAAAACAAATACTTGAAAAAGTGACCGGCGCGGAAGGCGGGGCAGGGTGATAGGATGGTGCAGGTATAAAGGGAATCCAATCCTCTGGAATTTACTTGTGGACCCTCTGCTAAAGAAGCTGGAAGAGGGGAGGTTAACACTGCCTGGCTTAATGGTTTTCATGATCGTCGACGGTGACACAACCTTGGAGGTTTAAAAAACAGACCAATGCCACCATCAACTGTGTTCAGGTGTGTACAATGAGCCAAAGTACTATGTCCCACTCCTGAGCATTCGTGGGGTCGACATTGCCATGTCTAAGGAAATAAAATACTGGGGCTTACAATTGACCACCAGCTTACTTTTAACTTTGGCACATACTTTGGGTTTTTGGGTCCAACTCTGTATGAAACGAAGAACTTGTCAACCTTTATTTTATAAAATTAATTTATTTTCCCCATGTTTTAATTTGTTGGCGGGTCGTAGGCATACCATACCGATAGGGAATGCAATAAATAAATGATATTTTATAATAATGTCTGCGAAGCTACATGGCTGTTTTCCAGAAGTATACTGTGTAACTGTAACAACCCCATTACAGTTATATATGATTTAGAACAGTTGACATCGACAATCCCTATTTTGCTCGTACCTCTTAAAACGAAGTGTCATCCAGCCTTATACGAGTACTATAAGGTTCCTTCTCTGATAACAGCGTGAACGGCGTGAAGTAACGAAACAGTAAAACATGTAAATAGCTTTACAGCAGTAAACGCGTGTGGTCTCACTGAAATAAACTGAAAAATGTCGTAAACTCACCTAATTGAGTCCGCCGTAAAAACTCGACGCCATGCTGTGGCTTTTCTCAGTATTTTGTAATATTTCAGGCATTGTACTTGGTAGGTTTTTGTTTTGAGAAAATTTTGTTCAACCGTGAATGAGTGGATCGCTTTTGAATGGAATATTCAGCTCGTTGGACTGAATGAGTCGTCTCCACTCTCCTCTCTTGCGTGCCGTTACGGACTGTTACAATTTAGAGGTTTTTAAACCGAGTTTGACTATCATTCGTTTGATGCATCAGGTCACCTAGGCCAACTGCTCTGATATGTTCCACCGTCTATCTCTACCTCGCGGTAAGATTGTAGTTGGTGGTTATATGCTAATAAGAAAACTTTATACATTGTATGTATACAATAAAAAAGGGAGAACGTTGTAGGCCTTGTAGACTGTAGATTTGTAGACCATTGTCTATTTGTTAAGCTTATGGTACTCGTTGTAAGTTCTACACTGTCCTCCCACACCTATCAATACTGTAATTTGAAAACATTGTACCAGTCAAATATTTTTGAATGAGTAACCGTCGAATTTCTTGCCGGCCTTTATCCATAAACTACCAATTGGAACCGTGCACCTAGCTTCTGATGTTTAATAAGTGCCCATGTAAATAGGTAAAAATGAAATAAAATATTTTGTCTTCGTTAATGAATATTTACAATTCGTTAACGAGGATTTTGTCAGCTTATACTGCTTAGAATTTACGCATGATTTTGTTCAAACTGATGCTGTAGCTTCGACATAAGGGGAAAATTTGTCACAGCTGGGAAATTATAATAGCGTTGCTATATTGTTTTTGATACCTATCCTTTAGTTGGAAATACTAGGCTGAGGTCTAGGGACTGCTGCTAGGGAAGCTGTAGTTCTCACAATAGAAAAAAATATTAAAATAAAGTTACGATCCGCAGCCCTAGCGTGCAATTATTTCACGAACGTAGCCCTATTCGCTACGGTGATTACACACAGAAATTAAATAAATTATGGTAGTTTATTTATTTACTTAAACAAATTAAACAAATGTACCGGTTAATTACGAGCGTATTGATGCACGAGGTTTTGCTGTAAATATGTTCATCGATTGCATGTATTTATTTAGTTCATGTCAGTTAATTATCTGCCTACATTTACCAACGTTATTTATTGCTAATTACCAGTGTCCTGGTCCACGCCCTGTAGCTATAGATTTGTTTAACTAGAGGAGATTGCACATGGATTGTCTACCCTACGAAAGCTGTACAAAAATTTGGTTTATAAAACATCGTCGTTTTCCGTCATAAAACTTGTAAGAAAATCTTCTTGTGGTCTAAAGACGACAGTCCGTTTGAATCAGATAGGTACCCCCAATTAATCTTAATGATGAGATTTAGTACACATCTAAACTTTAACACACTGAAAGCCAACCACACATCCTAGACTACTGCACCAACGACACAACTTAATAACAACGCATCAAACAAAACTAGTGAAGCCACCGCCAGACAGCCGCAGCCGCGAATTAATCGCAGCGATTTATATCATCCGCAACCTATAAACAAACAAGGCATTACGCTTCGTACACAGCTCAAATTACACGATTTCAATTAATCGCAACGCCCGAGGCGGCCGTGACGCACGTGTCCGGACGCTGCGATTAGTCGTCATTAGCAGTCGCGCGGTCGGCCCGTGTGCGACCGGCTTTGCCAGCCAATTAACTTGTAATCAAGTTCGCAATCGACACTGTAATTAGGGGTGGCGAGGAGATGATGAAGTATATTGAAGATATTGTGGCAGGTCATCGAATTAGTGACGTTTTATGAAGGTGTAAAAAGAGCTCAATAAGTGGTATAGTACCTACTTATACAAGGTTATATTAAATTAGTTAGTGAAACTCCGCAGACATTAAATTATTATTTAAGAAGATAAAACAAAAAAAAACACACGACAGTATTTAAGTATTCACTAGAAATATCAGTTTAAAAAACTGCTCATTATTGTGTGAACTTCACAGACGTGAAACACGATAAAACATATATTCTTAACTCATACTTCAAGTTGATACTTGAAGCATGAGTAGTGCTGCTGCACTCGGTCGCCGACCCTAAATAAAACATCAAATCTTTTTATTTTATTTAATCGTGGTTATATATCGTTACCAATGATGTAGTATTTAAGATGTGGATAACGTCGTGACCCACACAAAAGTAATTGTTTTTTATTACTATTATTGGACTATTACATAATGAATAAATACTATTCCATCACGTTTCGCTAGCTAATTTAATTTGACCCTGTAGTGTAGGAGTTTCTCCAAGTAAGGACTACTTCCTACCTGCATAGGGTAATTGCCAAATAAAATCATCGGGGTAATTGTGTAACACACGATAGGTACAATGGCAATGCCTTTCATTTTGACAGATTAACAACATTCATTGCGTTATTTACATTGTTGAGCTGACGAATATTTCAAGCATATGAAGCAATGGATTAGGAATATTATTGAAAATCCTTCGGATTGTGTACGCAATTATGGTGCAGAGTGGCACATGAGACTTCAGCAAGTTCGCCAAACCATTCGCGATCCTTTTGGTGTGTGTGTGTGTCACATGACCACTCCTAAAATTCACTGAAATATTTGTCATGTCTCTGATATTCTGTTTAAACTATCTTTACATGTTATTTTGCAACATATTAGATTAGACAAGTTACTAGTTAACCTATTCGCTGTAAGATACGACAGTCCACAGAAACATTTCAAGATAAACAAAGCTTTGAACACAGAAAGTGTGTGTCAACCCTGAGCTGGTAATTACGAGTCAGTTAGATAATGTTTCCATTGGTTATTATTCAAATTAAATAGATTGTTTACAGTCGATATAGGGACCGCACACCTATAATACAAGTTGGATAGGCAGGGATGTGGCTATTATCGAAATAATTAAGCCAAAGTATTAGTGGATTGAACTGTTGACTGGCAATCGAGTTGTAAGTTCTATTACAAAAATAGTGAGTCTAGGCATCGATCTGTTATTTCGTTAATGAATTGTTAAAAGGTTGAATGAAGTAACACGTGTGTCCGTTACACAATTTAAGGTTCCTTCATATCACGCGTGTCGCGCGACTAGCAGTGACCTTTGTGTCACGCGCGATTCGCGTCACGTGTCGCGCCTGTCTGCCTTAAAAAGCCATTGTGTCTCGCAAGGATCCATTCCGGCGATACGAAAGGTTAAAATCTCCACGAGTGGCGATGTGATGTGGAGCCAAATGAGAGTTTGATGCCACCTTGTTGATTTGGACCACGGGATGAGCTATGTTAAAATGTAGCTTGTGCCGATACAGGACAAGAAAAAGACGGTTCAATGTGTCGATGATACTTTGGCCAAAGTTTTCACACATCATCAACATAGCCCATCTATTCTCCACTGCTGGACATAGGCCTCTCCCAGGCTGCGCCACAACATCCTGTCCTCCGCCTTCCGCATCAAGTCTGTCCCAGCCACCTTCTTAAGGTCGTAGCACACTACGCTGGCACTCCAGGACTCGTTCGTTGCAACGGCCATCGGTCATACGACAATAATGGCCAGCCCACTGCCACTTCAGTTTGCCTTCTCTGCAAGCCATGTCGGTAACTCCGGTTTTTCCCACACATGGCTTTAACCAAATATCGTGGTTCTGTCAGCCCTCTGTTACCCAATAGGTACACAAATAAAACATCATAATAGATCTATCTACATCTTAATTCAATTAACCCTCCCAATTACGCATAACTAACGGCTCGTATCTATCTTATCAGTGGTATGGCAACATTTCCCGTATTGATTGGGCAACACGCGAGCGCATGCGTGTGTCGGAAGCGATCAGTCAACAAGCTGCGCGGGAGTGGGCGCCACTTCTTTAGTAATGTGACTTTATTATAGATTGGATTGCCGCGGGGTTAGGTCGTTTGTGATGGTTGATAAGGGGAGTCTGTATCAAAGTTGGTAGAGTTAAGTAATTGTTTGTTATAAGCCACGCGTAAAAACCTAGGTATGGTTGGGAGTATCTCGTGTGGCTAAAATAAAAATAAAGTTAAGGAGGCAGAATTCTTTGATTGATAAAAAAATAAACAAGTAGCCAAATATACGAGTATGTAGAAGCAATGGTTTCAGTGAAACCAGAATTTTTATTGGATTGAAACCTGAGCAAGTGAACCTAAACCCGTTCAAATACAGAATCCTGAGCGAACGAAGGTTTCAAAGGTATGAAACGTAAAATACCTTTTGCTGCCGAACAGAACTGACCACTTTTCACCTCAATACAGTGAGGAATATGCTAGGTGTTTGAAAAACAGCTTTTAAATAAAATATTAAATGAGTGTTTCTAAAGAAGAAATTAAAAGTCAAGTTACTACGATTGGTAACATTGAACTTTTTTTTTCCTGCTGTCGTCGTGCTGGCAAATGCGATTATTAAAAAAATAAAAAAAGGTTGGCGCACTGACATGAAATAAGTATTTATGCACTTTCAGTGTACTTGCGGTATAGAAAATTATTGAATGAAAAAGAAAGGTTCGAGTTGGATTAAATTGCTCTTTTGCGATTTCGAATGATAAACAGAATCTTTCCGAGTTTGAAAAGTGAAAAGGCTTTTTGTATTCACTATTCATTATAAAATCTAGCAAATAAATAAAACAGTAACGGTACAAAAGTGACAAAATCATGCACCCATATTTGGCCACGTATAACCTTCCCTTTCCAAAATAACATGCAAATCCCTTCAACATTATTCACTCAAAATGAACACCATAAACGTACCATAAATTCTAAAACACTAGGCTTACACCTAACCATAGCCCACCTATAAATCCTAATAACGACATTCTACGATATCACCATATTACGACGATGGAATGAATGACTTAACCCTCGCGTAATGAGTGGTACATCGCCTGGGAATGACGACAGGTGGTACTCAATGTAATGATGTGTTTCTTAAGATTTGGTTAGTTTATCTATTCATAATTTTGAGGGAGTGACAGATGGAAGTCGTCTTCGTCGTGTCGTTATGCTTATTTATTTGTTTTAAATAAGCTTCAACCAGAATTCGACCACTTCTACAGTGTTATCGTTCACAGTGCAGTTGTTTTTAGTCCGATGTGGCTCCAAAGTCGCACTGTGACGAGTAATAGGATACGATTGTGTTAAATCAGTTCAGTAATCAAAATGATGTTGAAAGGTGCCCATTTTAGAGATAGCATACCTAGTTTATTAATAGCGACCTGCCTGATGTGAACATCATAATATAAGCATTATGTTTTTCTCTGGTCCGTCAAAGGTCAATGAATAATTATATGCACTATAACTACAATCATTTAAAAGTAATCAATGCTTTTCATTCATAATTTATAGAACTATTGACAATTAAACTTGATTAATCATTGCATAATGGAAATTGGAACTAGCAATTATGATCCTATTAAATTGTACTTTCTATGATTATTTTAAAAGCTGCTCAATAAACATACCTATTCCAAAAGAAAGAAGTGTTATTTTGATCTGTGTCATTAAAATATTGTCCAATTAAATGACACAACAAACTTTGACAGCCTTGCCTTTGAAAGTTGACAAAAGATGCAGAGAGAGACTTGGCAGTAGGAAAACTAGTCTTCAAAATGTGCGTTGCTATTTAAAATTACGTCAAAACCATAACACAAGTCATACCATTAAACCCCCGACGTATATCATTACAATCTCGCTCATTACCGTCGCTCTCGCTGCAAAGCGACGGCTTGCACAAATGTCATTTGCGCCATTTCAAACAAACACTGTGATAGCGAAATACTTTGAAGGAGGGCCCAGTGGTGTGGCGTAATGTAGGAAAGGTTTTTGACTAGGTGTAGGAGATAGGCTGATACTACCGAATAAAAAATTTAAATAGAGAAATTAAAGACGGTTAATTTAGAATGGGAAACATGGATATGGGAATGTCACTGGACAGACTGCACAAGAAGTTGAAACATAATGCAAAAAAAAGAAATGTCAAAATGATCACTTCTTAAAGCATATAATCGCTATCGTCGGTTTCACAATCATCTCATCCAGACGCCATTTTAAACATGAATTCATTCATTTTAATAGACACAGGACGGGATGATGCACGTATTTGTAAAGGGACGTTTCTCCTAACTCTACAAATCCTCAAAATCCTTACTTCTACCTGCCAAAAAACATCAGTACTCATTACGAATCCCACCTCACTAAGACCCATCATTACCGTGTCTGTACCACCGACGAATAACTCGCATTCGTATTTTCGAGCAGTGAAGTGTTAACTCAAAGCGACCCCCCCCCCCTCATAGCCCCCCCGTACCCCCTCTCTGCGGTCTGTGGGCTGTCTGTGCTAATGCGAAGATGTGATTAGTTAATTTCGATTTTAAGGATGTGCTTTCCTATGTATGGGTAGTGTGGTAGTGTCTTTGGGAGGGTTATAGTGCCCGTTAATAGTGATGTAATTTCTAGTAGTTTCTTGAGAAACGGCTCGTAAAAGGGAATAATACTGCGATACCCTTTACTACCGCCATGAATAATATTTTACAGTCACATTCAGAGCCTTTCTGCGTTTTTGTATCTAATCTTAGCAACATATCTTCAATCAAATGGTGTTTTTTTCCGAATTCCTCACGCAGAGGCCACCACTTTCCGTCAGCTTAGCTATTCATAATTGTTCGATACGCTTCCATGCCGAATTGAACATCAATCAATGTGATATAAGGAGCCCTTTCGAGGCTGTTGCCAAGACCAAAACCCGAAAATTTAGTCAGTTAATACAATTGGCGACCTCCATTCTTCAAATAAGTAATTAAACATGTGTAATTTTCGATAAGATAGCCTGTCGAATGCTTGTCAAAACTATGCAGGAGATATTACTGGATCATGAAGTCGGTAAAAAACTAATACGGTTTTGGCAAGAAACTTCTCTGGACAGGATCTAATGAGGTCGTTGAAACATAATAGTTTCTGCTGATTCTAGTAATGGTAACAGGGGTTACCACTATGCCAAATATTACCCTTGATACTAGGTATAAAGTTAAACTTAAGTGCCAATTTATTTTGCTTCTAGTGGACTATAAAACTGGTGTAGAAGCATTTTTACTGTTGTAGTAATATGTATCTGGGGACGCAGGGTACAGGGTCGGGAGCCAGTTGGAAAGGTAGGACATAACATTACTGTTACACACAAACACATTTGTTACTGTTAGACATGATATTTCTGTTTTGGTTATTAGTCTGAATCATAATATATGTGTAGAAATGATGATGGCAGAAACAAAGTATTATTTCACACCTCCTATTACAAACAGAATTATGTTGTACAGTACAATGTAAACTAAATGTGGGCCCCGAAAACAATCAGAATGGAATTCCCATAATCAGTAGGATCCATACCCAAATAAGATCCAAATCAGTAGTAAAACTTCTATTGCTGAAAGCAGTCTCGCAAACAATATAAATGGCATTATATGACCAATTTAGGAATAGGTTTTTGTTACTATTAGCAGACGGAATGGATATTGCTGTTTGAAAGAGGTCACTGATCATCTTAATGAAAGTTGTATACAAAAGATAAAGAAATAATTGAATCTAGAAATTAGAGATAAAATCTCCTAAAACAAATAAACGAAAAATAATATTCAAAATCAAAAGTAATTATGAAAACAATAGGCTTCCCAATCATCTCGTTTTAAAGTTGTTTTGTTACAACTGAAGTGGATCAAATGCCCCGAATGAACCCAGGGTAGGGCGAAAGGGTTCTCGAATTGCTGCGAATTACACCCCGAACAGGATACCGTTTGTAATTAATTATTTAATTAGTAATTATACGTCTGCTGAGCGTTAAGGATTATAAAGGGTTTGTGTGTTTGTGCTCCATATAAGGGGCGTTTTATTTATGTGTTTGCTTGATTCGGTGAGGGATGAGATGATTGAAGAGGGGAAAAATGGGTTACTGTACGAAACCCTCTCTTTGCGCAAAATTTATTTAGAAAGGCTTTTTTACGTTTACAGGCACCATTGATGAATCACACACCACAAAAGCGTGTGAAATCGGTGTTGAAATTGTTGGAAGATCCCATAAAAAAACACGAATTACGATGACACGGCAAACGATAAAACAACACATGTCCAGTTTCGCAGAATCTTACCCATTTGTCGTCGGATAAGCCACATCAACCACAATTAAAGAAACGGAAACACCGTGACCTTTAAACAGGGCCGTAATGCGCCATAACATCACGGATCACTCCAATAAATCAACATGTTCCGCCAAAGTTCGATTCGATGCGAACCGATTCTCAGGATGTATCGATTCGTGTACAAAAATCGATTGATCAACGTCGTTCGCGTATCAGTGAAAATTACTCACGACGACAGTTATCTTGATAAAGTGCCGGATTCAATGCGCAGGCGACGCGTCGTGGAATAATGCTCTTCTGCTGCATTAATATTGTTTTCTTAAGACGGCGGAATAAAGTGCGAATCCTTTGTGGATAAGTTGGTCGTCGGGGTAAGCTTGACACTCGACATATCGACATTGCGGAACCCGTTCTTGCTACGTAACAGTTGGTTTTATTTGAATCATCTGTCTTAACAACAAGGCAATAATTTCGACTGACTATGTCCTCAGAGAGCTGTATAGGTACCTAAATGTTTCTTAATATCGTAAATTCGTTTGTTTATTATTATTAACAACAGGACGGTACAGGCAATTCACTTCCTTCAGTCATTATATCCATTGCCGATAAACTCGGCAACACTTGATCAGTCAGTTGAAAAATTATGCAAGATCTCCCTTTACGCCCCCTTGTGTCGCCCCTGTGTTTCCTGTGATCTCAAATTCAAATATTTTTAATTGTAGAACACAAACGAAAATAAAAGTACAGATGGCAGTATAAATAAAATGAACGTCTTGTCGTTAACGGCACACAAATATTATAATCATAATTTGTAATTAATTAGTAATAAATAAAACAAAACATTCAAAATTTATAATAAGAACTAAATTATGACAAAATTTTACCCAAAACATTCATTATTCTCTCTCTGTATCTTACAAACTTACTAAACTAGTTAAAATTAACAACAGCTGATTTCCCTAAATTAGCCAGCAAAGTAAATCAGCAATAATTTGGCTCGGACAGTAGGTATCTTGACAAATTACCAGATTTATGTCAGCGCCGAATTCACGGAATATTGCGATATTCAGTTTCTCCGAAAGACATCTGTTCAATCATTAGTAGCTAACACATTTCTTGCCTAGGTGAAAATACAGTATTCCCTCTGCTAATATGTCAGAATTGCGTCATTTAGGGAAAGCTTCAATTTTTCATTGATCTATTCTTATTTTGGTTTACATAAAACAGCTTATCCAGCTGATAACAGACTGTCATTACCAGAATAGCATTATCTTGTCAAGAAAATCTGAGGGTGCATAATGTAGCTCATTCCTCTAATACTCGAAGGGTTGGCCAAGACGCCACTACACGCCCATTGAGCAATAGATTACAAGCAGAAGTAAATGTAAAGAAAGTGAACAATAGGTATATTTTGTCAGGAACAATAACGCGAGTCCTGAAAGGTTCCACTTTGAGACATCCATCTTTAGATTTCAGAAGCGAAAAAAGTGCTCAACAAGCTTATTGTTGATCAATTGAATTTATTGTGATGATCAAAAGACGTAATGCTTGATAAACTGATAAATGTTATCAAAAAAAGTTTTCTTCTCATTTATTAAAACTTTAAAATTTTAATAATATTCTTAGAAATCAATCGATCGCTTTGTTTCGGCTTTAAGTTTAAGTGGCTCAATTCATCGGTGCCGATTCTCTTGTACACCGAACTAAACTAACTAAACTATCACTAAAATTCCTTTCTTTTGACTATGAGAATCCTAAAGCTATTCTCCAAAAATATTCTCTAAATCCTACTAATATTATAAACGCGAAATTTTGTGTGTATGGATGGGTGTTTGTTACTTTTTCACGCAAAAACTACGAAACGGATTTGGATAACATTTGGGACACAGATAGTTTATAACCTGGATTAACACATAGAGTACTTTTTATTCCGATACTCCCACGGGATCAAGATTTATGCGGGTGAAAGCGCGAGGAGCAGCTAGTTTAAAATAATTTTGACACAACTAAAATCGAATTTGACTATCGCGACTCCACGTGGTTTCTTTTTTTTTTTTGGCTTTGCAACGTTTTGTACTTGTTTGCCCTACCCCGTGAATTATTATTAAAAAAAAATATGTATAAAAATCTTTTTCTAACCTAACCTACCATACCTAGCTTTAGGGGTAAATTCGTTTTATAAAGGGGGTTGAACATTCATTATTTTTGCGATAGGACACCATTTTCGAGACATAAGCAAAAGATAAGAAAAAAAGATACGGTACTGTTTTGCACCTGAATTCGAGGTGTTGGTGTAATTGTTAGTTTACGACAACTAATTTTTATTCTACACGTTTTTAATTGCGATTAAAACTAGTCAGATTCATGTTCAGAGTTAGTTAGACAATCAAAATTTTAGGTGAAATACGTCAAATTCAGAATAGCTTAATGGTCATTTTCACTAAATTAATAACTCAGTATTATCTTATTGCTGTCAAACTAAAACATAGTTAAGTTGTGTCACTTTAGTCAATTTCAGAATGGGAAATAGTGGTTTGACAGGATTAATCCAAATTTTTGTGATTTTAAGTCTAGTTTAGAGGTATTTGTGACAAGAGAATCGGCACCAATGTCTAGTTTGATTTGGTCTGTTGGTCTCTCTGTTCCCTGTGTTGAAAGTTAAGGAGTTTCTCTTGTCTGTTAAATTGTCATGTAAATACTTAAGCTTTGTGAAACAAAATACAGCTTTTGTACATCGTACTTATCACCTGAACGTTACTTTACAACATGTATTAACAATATTGTTCTAGCATCTAATTTCCATTTCACCAAGGTAATTCACGAAAACCAAGGAATTATTTGTAAAGTCTGGAAAATAAAACAATATGTCAAAAGCCAGATGCACTTCAACGTAAAATATATTAGAAAAAATGAAGCTATACCTAGGTATGTTCGTCCCATTGTAAAATGAAGGCAGATTCTGGCAGATACCGTCGACTGGCCGCGGGCGAGACATGCTTTTTATTTTAAAGATAAAATATTTTAAATGTGCCGCCGTCGGGGTGGCCACCCCCGGCCATGACCGTATATTTGCACTGCAAGGTTCGATGTGTATCTGTTTGTCAGTGTATTTCTTTGATAAAGTAATTTTGTCTGTTTTAGTTTCTTGTTTTCAGTCCTTTGCTCAGTAATATTTGTACACATAATGTAGGCCGTTGTCGATTCGCCACAAAAATATCAAGGAAAACAAAATGAGCGTGCAGCCACTCGGTGCCTACTCCAATTTCCAGGAAATCTTTAGGAAAAAAATTATAAAAAGTGGCAGGTAACGTTTTTATTAAGAGGATATAACGTGACAAAATTTAAATTTTTTCCCCAAAAATATTTGCAAATCGAGTACTTGGACATTTGTCAATTTCGGCATTTCTTCTTAAATCACAAAGAAAAATACCTTACAAAATAATGTTCCAATAATTCCGTTTAATGCTGTCATTTGCCCTTCATTCGCCGTTTGAGAGACGATAAGGATCTGTTGTAAGTTCCCGCCAAAAAGGCGACAACTTGGACTCGGTCCGATTTTGGCGGTAAAATGAGCTATAAATTCTGTTCGTTTGTCCTGTTCAGTAGGTATCTACTTGAGGTCCGCAATTTATTTGTTAAGTTCGCTTTAAAAGGAATGTGATAAAGTTTGTACTTATTTGCTTAACTAATTTTATTGACTAAACAAACCCAGACTAAAATCCTACTTAGTCAAATAATGTTGTTAGGTACATTTGCTTCTATGGTAAGAATGAATTGGTTAAGTTAGTATATAATTAACTAATAAACCAAATTCCTTGTGCTTATTACTTAAATGTTAATTTATTTATTTAAAACTTTCACACACTATCTTTACAGAATGACCCCAATACAATAGTGGTTTGTAACCATCGCCAAATAAATTGAAAAACTTAAGCATCTAAACTTTAACAATACAAACACAAAACTCTATTTACAACTGAAGTAAGACTAAAGAATTTTACAATTATGTGAACCTACCTATGTAATAATTATCGAAAAAATAAAAAAATCAGACAACCCAGAATATTAATATTTAAATATAACTTACAATTATTTCATGCATGTTAAATAGATTTGGCGTTAATAAGGGTTCAAAAGTGTCTCCAAATGGTTCGTGTCACTTCTGCTGTATCGCCAGTTCCTTTTTCATGAACGCTACATACCGTGTGTCTAGATGTTAAAGTCTACTGATTTAGATTTATTTTTTACCTTAAACCTTAAATCAATTTCCACAACATATTGCCAACATTATTTACCTACAAAGGCAACACCTATGCATACGTTCTCTATTTTATTCTCAACTAGCTGTTGCTTGCGACTTCGTCTGCGAACCAGGGTGAAAAGGATGTCAGGCCATGGTCTATGGTGCTCACTACTCTCTATGGTCATGGGCTCATGGTGTGCTCCTGTGCGGCCTGTTCAGCTGTTTTGGTGTCAAAGCATAACGAACATACAAACTTACTTTTGCATTTATAACATTAGTTATGATGCTTCCCTGTAGTATGTACAATTGATCGTTTTCAAACGCCATAGATTTATTTCAGTAAAAGTGCTCCGCCCAATTGTTTAATAATTCTTCTAGCGTAGTCGTATGTAAAGCACGTTCCACTTTGTAGGAAAGTTGTAAAACATGGTGGTCGACAAAAAATATCGTTTACTATAGCGAACTAAAAGATGCCTTACTTTTAAAACCATAAACAAGGTTTTATTCCCACGTGAAAGCATGTCATAACATTTTTCAGCCTATTTTATTGTTCCTGCAATAATATCTAGAAAATACATTTGCAGAGTTGTAAAGTTTGAATTTATAGATGTTTTCAGGGTTGTGTGATGTGGAATGTTCATGTGAACTGAGAATTATTTACTCCTCTTAAAGTCAATGCATAAAAGGCAATGTAATAAAATGGATAGTCCTTAACCTTTCAAGTCACATGAAATACGAAAACAACCATGTCTTTAAATAATAGTCATTTCAGGTTACAATATAAGTACTTAGGTACCTCAAACCTCGCCATTTTTGAACTACCAGCTGCTAACATGCATTAAGTCAATCCAAAACAAAATGATCCTGTTTTGAGGTCTGGTAACCCTATGCACAAGGCCGGGCGGGTCATTGTTTTATTCGTTCCGTCTCGGTCCGATTCGCCATGCACTTCGTACGCACACCAACTTCACTTTTGTAAAGCGAGACTTTCCAACAAAGTTTCATTTCTAATTCTCTTAAAAGTTGGCAGCCGAAGGAATCACGGGGAAAGATGTGTAACGAAACGTAACTTAATATTTCTGCGGAAATTGCACGGAGGTTTTTAAATGGGTTTTTAACAGATAACATTTTGTTGATGCAAAAACGTGTTCGTTTTTTAAGAGACTAGATACTCTGTCATGGTTTAGGTAAATATACCTTCCCAGTTATTTACAAAATTACGGTTATAGGTAGGTACTTTACATTGCTTTCTGATGCTTATGTTGTCTTGAAAAGCTTTGGTTGCTTAGTTTAGTACCTGAAACCAATAAAACAGAATATTAATTAAACCTAACTGGCCACAAAATCATATAGGTAAATTAACAATCGCCCCTTAAATTATCACAAACCATGACAAACTTTCTCAGAAAAACACGCAACGCAATTCGAAATAAAAATGACAAACGCGCATGTAAATACAAATTATTACACCGGTTCCTTTAAGCGCAGACTAATATCGGCGCGATAAATAAAAAGCGCGCGAAATGAGCTCATTAATTGTTGAGCGCATGCGCGGCGCGTAATTTGAGCTGTCATCTTTAAGTGGCGCTCGGGTCGCGAAGACTGGAAACATAAAAAAATATAATAGGTGGTCGCGATTCGAAAACATTTTCAATCACAAGGAAGGGAAGGGTTTCGATATTTCTAATCCATTGTTTCATATGTTTAAATTATTCGTCTGTTTAACAACTTAAATAACGCAATGAACGTGGCTGAACTGTCAAAATTAGAGAAAATGCGCGATCTTTGTCATGCGTGTTAGGCAATTATCCCGGGGGCCGAACAAATAAGTAAACATAGTTTATTTCTAGTTAGTCATTTGTTTTGCGTCTTTCTCTTTGAGACAGGTTTTCTATTAGTTCGCATGTTCTATGTTAAAAACATCGTTTTCTATTAGCACCTTAATATTTTCTTCGGTTGCTTTTCAATGGGCAATCACTACTTACTTGCTCGAGATTTTTTGCAGTAAAATGTAAAGTTTTAAGACCACAAAAGTGTTCTATCAAATAACCAACTACTACTTTTAGACTTATTTTTTGGTTACACTGTTACAAGAGAACGCAGCACCTACGTTTCGTAAGTTATTTTGAAAAGCTCGTTTTTGTTTAAAATTTTAGTACATTGATAGTATATATCGATAGATGGTAGTACATATAGCAATTCACACTAGATTATCCAGCACACATAAAAAAGGAGCACTAGCAGGCCAGTGACCGTGGCAAACGAAATTAGGTTAGGATGAATGGTGCAATGCCGCGGTCTCCTGACATTTTTTAGGTACGAGCCGCATGAATGAAGCGTGAAAATCTCGTTGAGAAAATGTAATGGTCGATTGCGTTGGTGGACTGCCAGATGTCATGGACTATTAAGGACGGAGTGAATGAGGGCTGACACTTTTGTTACAAGAAAAGTGCTCGTTGTCCCAGTTATGAAGAAATGTCGTTAAAATGTTCTTTAAAAGTAGGTATATCCCTAAGTATAAAAGGAAAAAGTGGTGCTTTTAATTAAAATTGTCGACCCGATGAAATTGCTTGCGATATCATCTATTCGGCTTAGTTACTGTTATTCTTTTGAAAGTATAGCAACCCTTGCACCTAAAGTGGATGATTCATAAAATCACACTCTGTACGATTATAGCGTCCACGATAATAAAAGTAAATTTTAACATTTTTATCGTATTCCTGATATTCTCGGCTCTACAGAAATAGACGTGAGTTATTAAAAAGTGAAGTTTGTCGATGGCACAAGGCGTGAATTTATTTTTAACGTCTCTTACTGAAATAATAATTAATCATGATGAAATGTCTAATTTTTAATCAAACATTATAATCATCATGTTCCGAAACTGTTTTTAGATATGTTTTTCCGGGATACGCAAAGATTATTTTTGAGACAGATACGCAGAATCCCAAACACTTGTATTTTATGCTCCTTTAGTAGCTCGTTTTTGATATTAGCAGAAAAACATTGGTCCTTTCTTATCAAAGATTGCATTCATGTGGTGTTTTGTACTTCATTCATCTTTTGGTCATTACTTCATATTTAATTAAAGGCTGAAGGTGGTTTATCGTATTTAGTTACTACAAATCCCTATAAAGCTGGCTACGACTCTGAGGTATAGAATGCCAAATGTTGATGTTTAATAAACTGCTAGTACCTACAGCCATATATTTTAAAAGACTGTATTATGTTGGTGTCGTGTAAAGCGGCCATTACAATAAGTACAGATTATAAAAATTTAAACAGACAACATTGCGCGGTAAAATTATAGAAAAAAACTTGTAAAAGCAACCGCATACCTAATACATAAATTAATGCACTTTACAGAACATTATATCCGTTTTAAAGCTACGTATTAAAAATATCGTTCATATTTCATAGCGAGTGGGTGTTTTATGATATATTAACGGTTGCTTACAGTGTGCCCGGCAGATTAAAGATTGCACTCTGATGGATGGAAATGGGAAACCTCCGGGCATTGAATAATAACTCATAATAAATATAAAATAAAGATGAGATATGCTGCTGTCTAGTTTACACTCTTGAAGAGGCGTAAATACGTAATTGATTCTGATGGATTCGTATCAGACATGTCGCTTTTGATTCCCAAAATATTCACCACGTTCACTTACAAAATAAAACCAAGAGTATTTTGAAACTCTTGCAGATAAATGGAGCAATGAAAGTGTGCCCAACAATATACGACAACACTAGGTGAACTAATCTTCAAACAGCAGCAAAACACGACGAACGAACTCAACATAGCTCCGGTGAGCACCCACCGTGCACTGATATACAGTTTGACGTGCGAGTTTCACGCAATAAGCCGATACCAGTGTTCTCACATTCGCTTTAAAACGGGACTTTGAGCCCATAAGTCTCAGATTTATTTTCCCATCTAAAAGTGAAACTCTGTAGGTGTCATTATCTTTTCACATCTCTCGGCGTATTTAAATACAAATTAATAATCTATAAACACATGCTTAATCATAAGGTAATTTACCATATTTTAATCCCGAGGCAGCATTATTTTAAGCAGTGATGTCGGAGCGAGCAATATTTCGCAATCACACATGCCCGGTGGCATCGATTATTTATTATTTAAATTGAAACATTGTAGTCTGTTTGCAGGATTTTAATATGGCGAGCATTGCGCGCACTAAGTGGGTAGTGACCGCAAATGGCATATTGTAAATATTAATTATTTGAGCTATTCGTTTGCGAAATCATTAACATGATTAATTTTGGCAACATGGCTTTTTGGTTTTTGAAATGTAATTAGTGGCGTTATTAAAAATAATATGTAATTATTATTAATGTTCACAGACTTTACATCTATTAATCAAACTGAATTGGTACTGAAACTGATGACAGTGAAGTATGAAAATTTATTGCTTTACTTAACTAGAGTAAGTAATCTACTTAGGTACTAACATTTTGTTGGCTAGCAAAATAGGAATGAAACAGCTAAAAGTAACGAAACCATAAAAGCAAAACTATTCACATTCGAGGCAATAGTCAGAAGTTTAAACTTTCCGCCATCTCGCCAATACGGCAAGGCGGCAAGGGAGCAAGGCACTCTTTTACGCAGCGCGGCAAACTGTTCTGAAGTAAAAGAACAGCGTCTATTGGAAAATAATGAACTCGGCTTCAAAAGGATACTTGCGAAGAATTGTGGCCACGAAAACGATAAAAGCAAGAATTTTGGCGTTTGATTCGTCTGACATGAAATTCCTAAATGATAAGATGTATGTTAGCTAGTAGGTACTAACCTCACATTTTTTTAAATCAATATTGTCGATACATAATTATAAATTAAATTTTATTTTCGTGTCTACCTGTGTGGCCGCATTGATCTTCTAAACTACGGAACGTATTTTGATACGGTTTTCACCATCATTCGGAGAATTTATCCTGGAAGGTGTATATTTCATTGATATTGAACTTACTTATAATAATAATAAATATCTCGATGTTTTTACAAGACGTAAAAACCGAGCGAACCATGGACTTTGCGATAACGTCTAATTATAAGTAACTATTAAGACAAATAAAAACTATAAGGAAGGCCAAAAACAAACTTCAAAACGTGATCCAAGAAATCCTCAGTAAACTTTTCCACACATACAGCAGATTCCATCGTTGAAGATTCTTCTGACATGCAAACTGTTGTAATTATCTGAACTCGTGGGCCGCTTGCCCAATCGCTCGGCCTCCGGCGACGAGCCCGTGTTATACCTTATGAACAAGGAAGAAGATTTGAGGGAAATATCGACGAGATTTGTAGAGTGAGTTAAGGGAAGGGTAGATGTTTGTGGATACGGGATTTCTTGAGAATTGATGGTTTTATTTAAAAGTACTCTGAATATTATACTTGACGAACAAAAGTTTTATTCACATGAGCAATGTAGACGCACCTTTACAGTTGACTAGTCTTTAAGGATGATTTATAAATCGAATAACATCGATAGGTAATAGTTTTGAACGCACTCATACGCATACTCATTTATCACACATTTATTACGCGAATTATGAATAAGTGGCATGATTGATGATGACGAGAAATTCATAACAATATTAATCCTATTAAAATTACTTGCAGCATAAAATTACATTAAAACATAAAACGAAATTACCAGTATATCCTAACAGATAATTTGGTCGGGTTTACCTCCTGAGGCGGGAGTGCAAGCAAACAAAACGACTGGTGATTGCTGGCCGCAGATGATATGATTGCATGCAGTGCTGGGCCTAGGATACTGCCTTGGGGCACGCTCCGTTACAAAACTTTACGCCAACTAATATCTAGTGTAAAATGATATGGTGGAAGGCGTAGCGTGGTGTAGGAATGTAGTAATGTGTAGTGTTTTTTTTAAGGTCTTGGATTAAAACATTTACCTACAGGGTGTAAAAAGAATCATCACATAGCCGACAACTACGCATTCTGTACATAAAACTAAACATAGCACAAAAATAATGGATGTGAAACTAATTTTATTTTTGGCGTGAACAATCGCTGTTTACAGTGCGCAAATCTTTGTGCTTAAGCGTGCATTCAACGACACAGCGACCCCTGTGTCCGTATTGTAAAGTTGTATTCGTAAACTTGGAATTTTGACCTTCAATATCTCCGTACCAGAAGGTTCCCAGGTATTGTCCAGTACAAACAAAAATACAATCAAGGGGAGCACATTAGACTCTTGTCTTCGTTAAGTGTCTTTATACACCCGTTTATTATGAATAGAGGAAGGACCCTTTAAACAAACGCTAAATCTCAACAGGCAAAAAGATGGACAATTGTTAAAAAAATATTTCATTATTGATGTGGCTGAATGTCTGTGTTCCGCCGGTCTCTTCAATCTATATCTCCTCCCACTATATGCCCAAGAAATGTCCACAAAAGCGTCATTTTATTAACAAGAGTGCATCGTTACACTTTAACAGACAGCCCTTACAACCATCACACCTGATGTCTCAACTTCTCAAGCTTCGACAAAATTGCTCCTCGATACTTTACGTGAAACATCTAGAAATCGGCGGGCTACGGGGCTATTGTATAAATAACAACGAGACAGCTCCCTTCAGGGCTTCAGGCGCCATTCTCGCTTATAAAGCTATCGTTCGTTGTCACGAAGTAAATGCAAAAATATTGATTGCATTGTGTGAAAAATCCTGCATAATGGCTTGAAGAATGTGGTAGGTAACGAATGTGAAATAAAAGTAATACTTTTGTTTAAGAACGTGACCGCTTAAAGGTATGGATTCTATAATAGTGGGAATCAAGCAATTTACTTGTCTTTAAGCTTGTTGTGTTTTGCAAGGTGAAAATCTTCAAGTATTTTAGTCGTTTAAGTAAAATAATTACATTACCTACATGTAATTATTATACCTTACCTTAAATTTCAAAGAACAAAGGCGAAAAAATTGTTAATGGAATTAGTATGCGTCTACATATGGCACCGTGATAGATACTTACGAAATAATTGACTAAATTTTATTAAATCAAGATTATGGCCTATCGAGGCCGAGCAGAAAAATCGTCATTAATGAAAATTCAAATGACTTTTTATTGATGATATAAAATACTAATGGCTATTTTTGTGACTAGAGGTTTAATGTTTCCATGTAATATAAATCTTGGTCAAGTAACATAAAAAGCTTTGCTTTTCATAGTGCAATAATGTACTTTGGAAATACATTTCTGCATCAGAATAGAAATGTGAAAATAAAAATAATTGTTTGTTTTAATAATATAGCGGTCATCATTTTGAATACATAAATGAAATCGCAGTAGGTACAATTCAATTATGGCAACATGGTTACCAAAAAAAAACCTGACATTTCATCAGTCAACCTACCTGCCTACTGACAACTTAATGGCTTAATAAAACCATTGATCTTTGTGTATTGTACAAACACACAATTGTGTTTAACTTGTATTGAACTTTTCCACACAGATTCTGAAGCATTTATTCAAAACCGAAATACAAAGCTAATGAGTCAATCAAAATAAATTAAGCAAAACAGATTACAGGAGTTAATTGCCTCTTTAATGTGTTTTCTGATAAAACACAACCGTTTTAGATGTTCATTTTTAAAGTCGTCAGAATAATGAAGTTTCGAGATTAAAACAATTCTCGCCGTAATAAAGGTTGCTAATCAAAAACGCCGACGGAAAAACATAAAGCTGTAACTTATAAAGCACTTATTCTGAAAGTAGGAGAGCGCAATGTCCTTTGGAGTGGTGACTAGTTTAAGGTTGTAGACAAGAACATGCCGCCGGTTCTATTAAGGTGCTGTCGTAAAAATGGATAATGTCCAGTGCAAAGGGAATGAATGCTCACGAGGCAACTTGAGTTTTCAATTAGAAAACAGTTAGATTACAAGACAGTTCCCTACTGTTTTGTAATAAAGTTTGTAATTAAATGAGTGTAAGATTCTGTTCCGAACTAAGTTGGTCGGGGGAACAATGAAAGTACAGAGTTTTGTGAAAGTTGATTCTTGTGTCACAAGTTTTATGTCTACTGGACTACTAAAGTCACGTTAACTGAATTTAGATTAATTTGAGATCGTTTACGTCTTACATATCCGATAAAAATCTTAACGCCGAAGTTAAGTGCTGATAAGAAGAGTAATTACTGATTATGTGAATTATTGGGCTATTAAATTTTAAAGCAAAATAATGTTATATTCATTCAAAATGTTTTAATGCGTTTTTCTCCCATTGATTAATAAACGGTAAATGCTTTAGAGAGCATTTAAAGACATTATTAGTCTAAGCAGAAAATTTTTCGGATTCAAAAATAAAAGCAGCTGAAACAACAAACAGGGAGCTCGAACTTCAAGATGACTCGATAAGTATTTATGACGTATGATTCAAAATGAAGAAAGAAACGACGAGGACGAACATGAAGGATAAACATTAATACAAATGAGAAAGCGATGTCTTCATTTGAGAACGTAAGACCAATTTGCTTCCCAAATAAACGTGAACATTAAATATAAACTCGGAGAACGCTTCACGCATTCTCACTCGCTGATCTGGAGACAAGAATCGAATAAAAATAAATCGAGAATCGAGACAATCGAAACAGCCCGATGGCGACTCGACTCATTGTAAATATTCCGCCGTAACCGGATGGCAACATTGTTTTTATTTTTTAACTTTATTGTTTTAAAAAACTTCATCTGACGCTTGAATGGATGCTGAGTTTCCAATCGAACGCACATCGATGGGATTTTGGTCAGAATTTGGTTTGTATTTTAGCTTGAGGAAATTAAAAATGTGTAGAAAATCAATTTCCTTGGTTGAGATTGTGTAGCAGATTTTTCTTTGAGATTCAGAGTGTGAACCTTACGCGAAGAATACAATTTAAATAATACTCTCTGTATAACAAAAATAGCCCAATAACAATTTCTCTTCGAAACTTAACCTGAACCCATAGACTAGTTAGACAGTGGCAACATTTTAATCTAATCGGTGATTACAAACGGTTGAAAAAAGCCGTCGCACAGTTTATTGAGCTACCCTTACACAGCTGGCCTTAGTGATGCGATGGTTGAGATAACTTCTAAGGTATGCAGTTCAAAATCAAAATCAAAGCCCTTCACACCTTTCAGTAAATTCCAACACTTTCAGAAAATCTTTCAGTAATAAATTTCTAGTTATCCAAAACTGAACATGAGTGATTTTGTGTATTTTCTTTATTATTCACATAGCCTTACAAATTCCATTGCAACAAAAAGAATACCCATACGCCCAAGTTTGGTTCATTACTTGCTATCGTGAATCTCTGCCACCGGCACAGTGATATGCGCGCGCGCAACAAGACGTAAAAACATCGTCCCGTTATTATTGATATGCAAACGTATTCAGACGTGTCCTGGAAGACCGGCTTTTGTTTTAAAAGGCTCGCCGTGAAAGAAAGCTGGGTTTTTTTAAGATTTTTGGGGAAAACTGTCTGTGATCGTCGACTGATAAAAGAAATACAGTATTCTGTACAACTTTTAAGACGCGGTCCGCAATCAAAAATGTGCTATAGGTAAGCGAAGACTATTCGAGAATTTTATATTGGAAAACAAAGCGAAAAACAAAACTTTTAATCATTGAAACTCAACGACATCTTGGTCTAGTCACTGCACTTCAGCAGATTCAATTTTTCTGCTTCGAACTAAATAGGTACCTACATTAAGTTTTCTAAAATAATTAATAATGTTTTAACAAAATGTGACTTTGTCATTCAAATAATCTCATCTCATGATCTTTCCCAAAACTGCCAAAGCCGAACACGATAAGATGCAATCCGTTTGTTAGCAAACATCTCGTGTGATGAACAGTTTCCTAAACATGCGTTGAAGATAACTTAGAACAAAGAGTTAAACGTTTTGTGTCATCACTATAAATGATACTTCTTTGATGTCTTTGCCAACACTTACAGGTGAAACTCCTTGAAACTAACAAAAA
The DNA here is from genome assembly GCA_963555695.1 of Dasypolia templi. Lineage (NCBI taxonomy): Eukaryota > Metazoa > Arthropoda > Insecta > Lepidoptera > Noctuidae > Dasypolia > Dasypolia templi. The sequence goes on along the minus strand of OY743151.1, from coordinate 2,383,531 downwards.
TTTTAGATTTATTCTTGGTACTTCGGTACTTTTGTACACCTTGATCTTCGTAGCACTCAGACTAGTATTACTAAAGTAATAAATAAGACATGAGGAATGTCTGTGTTTTGCCGAATTATAAAAACATGACAAACTAGCTGTTGCCCGCGACTTCGTTCGCGATCCGGGATGAAAACAAACCTGTCCTTGTACAGGTCATTGTCTACCCATGTGCCAAATTTCATTCCAATCCGTGTAGCCATTTTAGCGTAATAGCTTACAAACATACCAATTTACATTCGCATCTAAAATATTAGTTAGGATTAGGATTACTAAAGTTTGACACTAGTTTCCCTTTGTTTTACTGGGAAATCTTATACAATTGATACCTAAGGTAGCTCATTATATTAAGTGTTATTTCGTAATTTATATGTGTAAGTCTATAGGGAAAAAAAGCTATTTTAACCAATATTGAAAATTATTCTATCGTTTACCAGCTCTGCATATCTACTGCAGTTCATATTATAATTCGTTTGAGTAACAACTCTATATGCGTGTTGTCATTTCCTGCGACAAGCATAAACAGATTATGTAGCTGCATTTATGTCTAAATCTTATGTTGGCACGAGCAAAATAAACCGAGCCAATAGAATATTTTGAAACCATAGACACAGTCTTATTTACACGTTGTAGATCTTTATCGAGCAGATCTTGTCTATGGATTAGCCTCGTAAGCATGTTTGTGGCTAGATTGTAGACTAGACTTAATCTAGTTCAGCCTGAATCTAGGTTAGTGAGGTGCTCGTAAGTTGAACCTGTTGGAGAATATTTATTAATTAATTATTGTTAATGTGGCAGGTATTAGCACGGCGTGCATTAACTTTATGTAGAGTTAACAGGGACTGTATGTGCACTGGATATTGATTTGAACATTTCACGTAGCCATGCAGGTTTTTAGAAATCAAAAAAGTTAGTTTTAATTACACCTACATATTTATATTTATTAAAAGCCTAGTTGTGTACAAATCGTTGCAAAAATCGTGGGCTGACTATTTAGATATATATATATATGTTTTTTGGTAATATGTCAGCAATCCATCAGGGGGATGTCAATTGACGAAGATATTTGGTATCTTCTTTTTGTATCTCGTTGGATAGCTGAGAAGTTGTACATGTTTTTTAATGTTCTGAAGAAATCGACCATTCTAGTCAAATACCTGGTCAAAATTGTTATAATTATAACGATTTGTAGCTCAGATTTAAACACGTTTAAAGATAATTGTCATTTTATGGTTAATTATTATGTATTGAATTAGAAGCAGATAGCTATACTTTTTTTTCACATTTTTTTTGCCTCCATAAAAAAACAAAATACTCGAAAAAATTTCAACATTTGGTTGCAAATGACCTCCCACTTATTCCCTTAACGGATTGCCGACATCCGTTAAGGGAATAAATGAAACACCTTTAATAACTCCGAATGTTGCAAGCGACACGCTAAAAAGTTGTGTACAGTAACCCGATTAATTGGATTTTCTGTTGTAAGACACTCCTATGACTACAGCGGGCAAGCCAAAACGTTTACATAGTAAAGGAAGGATTTGATCAATTTACAGGTAAACCACAATCATCTATCTTCTCCTGTAGTGCTATTCTGTAACCGTGGGAAACTTAGGTGAAGTGAGCGTAGAGTGAGCCGTCAGTGCCACTGATGCTAGGGATTTCCCAAGACGGGATGACACTGACAGCTCACTCCACGCAAGTCTTCACCGAGAGATTTTTACAGAATTTATTTATTTATTTATTAAAATCTCCCTTACAACTATCATTACAGGTGATACCTAATGCGATAGCGAAGTCTTAAAATTATCCTACAATATAAATTTAAAAACTATGAAAACCTTAAAAATACTAGTACTTAATTAATTTACTAATTTACACTATAACATTAAACAAACAATAGTATTTTTGCGAATTCACTCAAATGGCTTGTAAATACATCGATTTTCCCGTGAAGATCGTTAATCACCCGAATTGCACGGGTCAATGGTGCTTTGGCGAGAAGGTTGGTCCTGGCAGTTGACATAGGCACTCCATGTTTAGATACTCTTTTTCACATTTCTAGCATTATAACCCTTGTAAATCTCCTAAACCCCACAATCACAACCATCACTACTTTGTCCGTATCACACCGCGGGTTCGTGATAGTGATCTAAAACCGTCGGACACAAAATGTTATAGTGCAAGTGTACACCGGCCGGCCTGTGGGTAGAGGTAGGCGCGTCAGTCGGTGCGTGTAGATAGCGCTTAAATTACAGAAAACATGACAACACAATTTGTTACGGAGATCTTACTGGACGACTTGGAGCGGAATAGGCTGGGGGTGGATGAGAATCCTACAAAGGATAGTGTGTTTAAGAATGGCAATAAAAGGATTTATTGAAATGTACAAAAAGGCAGACTGGGATGAGTGATTGTCAAAAAAGTTATCAAGAAGTAGACAACAGCTTGTTAATAGATTGATTTAGACCAATAAAACCGTGCATTTTGGGAATTTATAAGCTTACAAAGTTTAAGTATTTACTGTAATAGGATTTTTGATAGCCTCCGAGAGCTTTTTGGGAACCACAGGCATTGACCGTGTCGACATGACCAATTACCTTAGCCAAACCTTCCAAAGTTACATGATTAAACAAAATTAGCTCCCCACTTTTACAAAGTCCACTTTAAACATATCACTCACAACTTTTTGCGCCAACAGAATTAAAACTTCCTTATCCTGCTTTTCAAATCCTGGTCGCTCACCACCTAAGGGCCCGGTTTCTAATTGCAGGGAGGGCCTTAATTGAATGTTATTGAATTAGGATCACGCCCGCTCACCGACCCGCACCGACTCGCACGAACCGCTTACGATACCGTACGTATCGTGCGATAAATATGTAAAGAGATACCCGTGTCGGTACAGACGGCGACAAAAGTCGACTAGCACTTTAGTTCTTCTTTTTCTTTGTGTTGATGCACGATGGCACGACATTTGTTCAAAAACTGTTGGCCCAAAACTTTGCCACTTCCACGGCGTTATCGGTGACAGCGCATAGGTCACTTTGGCTGCATGTTTCTGGGCACAGAGGGCAGGATGGGAGATGGAGCATAGTTTGTGACTTAGCTCCACATACACACCCTGCTGCCGTTTCGTCGGAGTAGCCTCACGAGTAAGTTAATCGTCTCTTAGGCATTATTTAAAACGAGCGACCCACCCCTGCTTCGCACAGTATTTACAAATTACAAATATTTACAAATGAGATTTCTGTATAATTATGTGAGTTTAATATATGATACCCATAGGTAAGCACATAAACCTTCCGAGACACTCAAATTATGGTGAAAACACATAAACAAAAAAGCGACTTTAATTTTTAACATGTAAAGATGCTTTATTACTGTGTAAATATGAAGATTTGTGTCAGTTTATTTATTTTTAGAAGATGTGTAAAAGTAGCAGTGTTAATCGACTTCTTTCGCTGACCGTACTTACACGACCGTTTAGTTAGATCTATGAGAGTTACCTTTGATAGGGCGATGAATAGATGTAGTGGAGGTTTAGTTAAAAGCTTTAGTTGTACTGATACATTCTAAAATGGTGACCTTGCTAGCACAGCTAGCATCGACATCAAAATATAGTAGCCGGCACGTAACTTGGCAAGGTTTTGGTGTAGTCGAAGTAAGTTCACGCATGTACACAAACTGCAACTTTTTTTTCACTCATATTGCTTATTATATTTTATGGTTCTTACCAATTTTTTTTTTACATCTGTTTAGAAGAGAGTTAAAGAAAGGAAAAAAACATCTAACGACTCTTGCCAAGTTACGAGCCGGCGACTATAGTATCATGTAGAGATCAATTAAAATTTGCGCGCCCCTTCTTTGCTTGCAAGAGCAACTTGTGAGCGTGAGGTCCTGGGTTCGAATCCCATGTCGGGCAAAGTGTTATTGGGTTTTTCTACCTAGAACTTCTCAGCAGCAGCCCGAAGTTTGGATTTGTGCCCGGTTGATGGCAATAGGCTCGCTCTCTATTATATGGGACTTAAGCATAACAGGTGAAATGTGGGTATACTATAGGTACACTTCTGCCTAAACCTTCTGGGATCATATTAGATGCATCTGATTTAATACACAGCGAAAGGAACTTCGTTCCAATCTGCTGTCCCATGACACCTCCAGACTTTTATATTTGGTTTTTAATTTAAAGTTTTCTATCTATCTTGAAACAAAACAAAACTCGTGTTATGCCCACCGCGGTTGTTTCCATGCTTACAATATCCACGACCAGTTATGAATGGTTTTCCCAACGCTGCACAAACAATAACACAGCCTGGCCAAACGTAAACGAAAACACTGGCATTTATTGATAACGTTCATGGTCCCACGTACTTCATGTTTTTGCTGAGCCCATGGGGAATTGATATACTGTACCTATAATACTGTTCTGGTTTGGTAACAATGGTTACTGATAATGTTGGTTATTGTAGTTTTTCACAAAACATTCACAGGAAAAAAAAAATGGAAAATATTATGACGACTACCGACTCCGTCTAAATTGGGGATAAGGGCATGAGAACATTGGCCTGAAAACCGCAGTCTCTACGTACGTGAAGGACGGGCGATTTGAGGTCTTTTGTAATTTTGACGTGCGATTTAGACAGTCGATTTTTGTTCGAAGTTCGAAAATAGTGAGGCTATAGTTTAGATATATCACTTCATCATCTGTGTAAGGGCACGTACAGACTGCGCCTATATGAGGGAGCATTTAATCGATAATCGTTATTCGGAACCTTTTTCACCCAACTGATTGAACTCAATACCTTTTTTTGATTTTTCCGGAACCCTACTCTCGAAACAGTGCCTATAGTTAGTTTTCTGGTTTTTTTTCGTGCAGACGGCACATGCAACGTGGATTGGATCCCCAGTCGATTGGCAACCGAGTGAGTTTCAGCCATGTTCCAACTTTTAACCCTTTAGTGCTTCGCTCTTTGTTTTGTTTCTACTCTTTTAACCCTCGCCTGCCATATGTTTCGATGGTTTTTGGTATTATTGCGATGGTTATTGGAAACGGGTGCGGTCAGGTGTAGACAGAAACGTGGTTTTCTGACGAAGATGTAAGAAGCGTTTCAGTACCTAATTGAAAAAAAAACAGGTAGTCAAAACTTTATGGTTTTAGACAGAAATACGTAAATTCATAATTACATGAGGTTTCTAGCTATTACCTGTAGATGTCTTGTTTCATTCCACGAAATGGGTAAAAAACTATTAGCTGCAACTTGTAAAACTTACCGTCAAAATGAATCTCCCTTCGCTCAACCATGAAATACTCACATGAACTCGTAATTCCCCATAACACAGTTATGATTAAAGTGAATCGGCGAAAGCATTAATATTCAGGTCGTTACGCGCATTGTCCGGCCACCGCCATTAATAACCGAAACACTGGCGGACAATTTGTTTATAATTAACGAGCCGCGACAGAATATAAAAATGTGTGATGTTCTTGTAAGAGATAATGGCGAAATTATGTTTTAAATGGCTGTAAAATTTAGTTTGTAAAGGAGATTATTTAGACCTGAGGCCTAATTGCGTAACACATTTTCGTAAACGATTACGAATAATCTGTTGTATTTTGACAGTTCAACAAAATTCATTGCGTTATTTACATTGTTGAGGTGATTTTTTAATCGAACTTCATAAATTCGATTAAAAAAGCAATGGTTTAGCAATCTGTTTCAAAACGATTCAGATTCCGATCGATTGTGTATTACGCAATTACGGTACTGAACTTTGCGTTTGTATTGTCGTAATATTCCCTTTTCATTAATTAAATTTATGCAAACTGAAATACTAGAACTTAAACAATATGACACAATAGGGGACTTCAAACTTCACTTCAACCAACGAATAGTCCTATCAGCGTTACGTCTTTAAACCTATTTCAACAACAAGAACTTTAAAAAGAAGATTGTTTTCTTATTTTCTCAGACTGTAGACTACGAAATACCTCAGTGTTACGCGAGGTAAAACAATGGGTAGACAAATATAAAAGAAAGAAGATTTGCAAACTGTGATGGGTAAAATTAGAAGAACCAGCCATGAAATTCAGCGTCGAAATTTTATTAAAACCAATCAATATTTGAAATTTACTGTCCTGGGTCCTGGGTCATTCCTTCTCTACATAATCAACCCTAGCTGCTCTACACTGAGACAAATGAAGGCTGATTTTATAATCAGCTCAAAATTCACACAGCACTCAATTCGCAACCTGTATAAAAAACATGAATATGTAAAGATCGTACGCAGCAACACGTGCCGTGCCATAGTTTCTAGCTTGAATTTATGCATGTAAGTGGTCAATCCATATATTTTCGTGTTTATGACCACGGCTGGTCCCGATCCCCGTATCGGGCACATCGAACGGCTCAGTGGGGCAGGCATGAGGCATGAGGCATGAGGCAGGGGCAGTGTCCCTTCGATCGCAGGCGCTAACGCAGCACGCGCGCTCACCGTATTAATTTGTCATACTGTCAACGATTTTGTTTGGGGCAACGCGAGTTAGGAGCGGAAGCGGTGAGAGGTTTATTTCGGCTAGAATTTAAAGTTTTAAAGATCTTGATTTTAGAAAAGATCACCAACAATCCCTAACCTCTAATGCTCTTACTCTTGTGATGAGCTTGACCCTGGCTAATCGCATAAGACAAAGTTTCAAAAAACATTATTGGTTGTATATAGGTAGTTGTCAATTTGGAAAGTATACCTAGCGACCTCTCTTTCGATAAGTTAATCCCACATGATGGTGGGATCAGCTGCATTACTTGTTTCTACCCTTCTATACAATCTATCTTTCAAAACGCGTCGAAAAAAAAACTGAAATGCTTCCGCGAATCTGTCAGTCCTTGCAGCACCCCAGTATTACCCGTGCACACGTACCACGACACTATAATGACAGGTAGAATGTATACTCGATGACACCGGCTCCCAACACTGTGGGCTGCACAAGTGCACACTCCCTCCATAAATATGTAATCACTATCAAATTATATCTAGCTACTGCAGTGATTTTATTGTAGAGTATGTGGCTTGGCACTTCGTACAAGTAAAATACAGCGCACTTTTGTTTAGTTTTGTTTCTAGGACAAGTTGATGGGTCGTAGTCTCAGTACACTGATTTCCATCATCAGTTTCTACTCTTTCCATTGGCAGATGTAGTCATCCCAAAAAAGACATCCAGAGTAACTGCGTAACACACATGAAATGACAATTTAACGAAATGGATTTCATTCTGACAGTTCAACCAAGTTCATTGCGTTTTTACGTTTTTGAACAGACAATTTTTCAAACCCATGAAGCAATGGATTTGGAATTTCCTTCAAAACCCTCGCATTTTGATTTATATTTGTAGTGTGTTACGCAATTATTGTGCAGGTCCGGGCTCTGGCAGAATCCTGTCTTTGCGTACAATTGTCCGTATTAAAAGTTGCGTTAGAAAAATTGCAGGAGTCTTAATCAATAACAGTGCTTAAATTCTCCAAATAAACACTGAAGTTTAGACTATCCCGTATATCACGTCAACCTATTAATTCCTTGAAACAGAGATGTCGTTTGGACTAGCAACGTTTGCGTATCTGCATAAAGAGCTACGGCTGCTGCAGAAAAGGTCCATATTTGTCCCCTGTCCTACGAATTAAATTGTTTCTACCATATTGGATTATATTCGACCTACTTGATTGCTTATTTACTACCGTTTCCTTAACAAGTTAAGCAGCGCTTGACAACATAAAACATGGCGTATTTGGTCAATCTGAAGTGCCCGGAGTTACAATTAAGTTAGCAGTTTAAATTGTAACATTGCAACGGAATTGCTATAGTTATACTGAGCTATTTCATTGTAATTGCTCATTTCTTGCCCTTCTTTGGTATAATAGTCAGGAATTCGGATAAATTTTGTCGGTCATAACGAGAACCTTCATTTTGTTTAACTTTTCAAAGTCTAGGTATGTTATAATTATTGCGTTTATTCTAAGTAATCGTGTTTAACAACGCACCTATTTTTACACTGGTTTTCTAAACTAAAACCTAATTCAAATAATTTGAAATCTCATTCTTAATTCGCTTGACTGTTCGAATGCAACCAGTGTTAACAATTCAAACATAAAATATCCTAGAACTATAGTTCTAGGATATTTTATGTTTGAATTATGTCTGTATACAGAACGATCTAAAAACGCAAATAAGTAACAATCAAGGAACCGTCTCGGCTTCCATCTTGTTTTGTTAAATTGCGCGGAAACAACGAGCATGTAATTTGTGTGTTGTGGACTCTTTGGTCGTTTGTCCGCCATTATTTATATAAATACTGTCACAAAAGAGTCCCACAATGACGATCCCTCATTATGCTATGATTTATGTGAATATAATGCCACTGTTTATTGTTAAATATATGGAAATGAAATGGGTACGAATACTGATTTATTATCGACCTTAATTCGAAAGTTTTTTTCAATGTTTAGAGAGTTTACTAATGGGGACTAGAAATCCATACCGCAACATAATTTATAATATGAAATATACAGACCCTTTTTAACACAATAAACAATGCTGATCTAGCACTACCGCAATACACATAACTTTATTCTATCAAAATTACGAGCTTACCCAAAAATACGACAAATGAGAATAAATTGCTCTCACCAACTTTCTCCACATCAAAGTTCTAATTGCGAGAAGATCGTAAACATCGCAGTTTACGTCGTTTGCGAGCAATGCCGGGGCATAAACATAGCAGTTTACAAACCACTGAGCGTCGCTTATCAACTATTTGATCAACACAAGTTAGTGCCCGCGCACACGAGACGTGTCCAACTTGTTGTAATGAGCACTCAATTAGTATGGTATTAAGATGCGATAAAGTATGGGCCGTGATATGTAATTAAAAAGATGTTGTAAAAAGTAAAATGTGTTTTGTCGTCTGTAAAGCTTGGATTACCCGGAATCTTTTATGTTTGCATAATAAAGATGTGAAAATTCGATAAATATTAATCTCCCACAAATGTGAACAGTTGTGCAACTTTTAATTCACGAAACACAACATTAAAATTAATTGACACATAAACGTATACTCAAAATAATCTTTCTAAATAAATTTCTACTAATAAAACTGTCAGCTTAACTACAGAAATCAGCCATTCGCGCTTGTAAATCAACTTCAAAGCTTCGACAAATTATTACAAATGCTTATCACGGCATCAACACAACTGATTTTAATGTCGGAAATGTTGAAAGGAAACCAACAAGACTACTGAAGCCCTTTGGGAACGAGCACCCTCTGTCAAACACTCTGACATTTTCGAATCCATGTAGTATCAAACGAGTCTGGTGCAAAGGATTACTAACCACGCAAAGGTTTTGCTTAAGACTGGGACTATTCGAGTATTATATTTGCAAAGCGGTGAAAGCTGGTAAATAGTTTATCTTGTGCCTACTTGATGTCTGCGAAAGGTCAAGGTGCATTAAATAATATGAATAATTTATTTGGATTTAGAGATGATAAATATGAAGACAAACCCTGTCCTTTTGCATCGTTTGCAAAAGGAAGATGTAAGGATCGTAGCAGGTGGCGTTTCTGTACTTTCTAGCTATCCCCATGGGAAAATGTCGTGAGTTTATGTGTAAATATGAAGACTGCCTCGTTTATCTAGTGGTTGCAAGCGCTACTGCTGAGCATAAGGTTTTGGTTTCAATCTGGAATTTATTAGTAGCAGCCCGGAGTCTGGATTTGTACCCGGTTGATAGAAATAGGCTCGCCCCCACTTAAATGGGACATAAACATAACCTCTGCCCAGCCCTGAGGTATTCTAGGCGTGATGTTACATACATATATGAAGAAACGTTTTCAAAGATCATTTAGATAATGAAATCTTGACACAAGAAACGTATTATACATATGTATTAAGAGGCTGGCTGAAAGAGAAGCGCGATGACACAACGCTGGTAACTTATTGCAAAATATGAAGCAATTATCTGTTAACAAAAAATCTATTGATTGGACAAAAAAAAAACACTATTACGTTAATATGTGACTTGTAGGACAATCTGCCAAATAATCTGAATGATTGCATGGTTATGGTTTTGGTTGGGTTTGGTTTTTGATCTTTAAATGAAAATTTCTGAGGTATCTCCGTGATTTCTTTCTGTCGTATCAAATTAGTTGTGTTATGTTTTCAACAGGCTAACAAACTAGCATAGGTATACCCTGAAGAATATCATATCTTTTCTGATTTTGTTTACTGCAGTGGACCCGCTTTTGGCATTAAAAAACGTTTAGGTCCTGTAGTCAGTCCCCTTAAGTTTCAATTAGAAAAGTTTTGAGAAATTTAATTAAGTTATAAATTTTGCCTGAAATTATTAAACATAAATCCTTTTGTCAAGTTGGATGTTGTGCCCATAAAATGTTCCTATTATTTTGTCCCAAGAAACGTGTAAGCGCTTTACCAACAAATCAACATTAAAATTTAGTGCATTTATGTTGCACATTGCGCTGGGGCACTTATAAGGATTTATTCGTAAGTTATGCGTGACACCTGTTGACAGTGATCGCGATATTAATTCCCGTCCGTACACGAGTTTATTTTGAGCCTATGTACGGACTTATTTTAATTTTGGACTTGATAAATATGTAAAACATGATGCACTTATTCATGTTTCTTTTTTAATTCAAAACAGGGAGCGGATTGTTGACTTGCTACCAACTGCTATGCAGAAAAATTGGCAGGGCGGCGATATTATTTTTTATTTCGAACCTCCTTGGTCTAAATTTAAATTGACGCTACAAAATACTGCCAGTCCCTAGTCGAAAAATATTGGAAGCCATTAAATACTCGGACCAATTATCCTACCTAAAATATCTGTTTCTAATAAACTTTTTAAACTAGTTTAATAGCTTTGGACATTTTTTGACACAAAGGAGCCAGTAAGTAACTTTTTTTGTAAAACCGTTATGGTTTTATTACTTACTTACAATTATTGTAATAATTATAAAATCTACGTTAGATAAAATGAGTTTATTTACTATTATGTGCCATCATTGCATAGTAACACGAGCTTAGAATTAACTATCGGTTAAAATGACAGCAATAAAAAGCTTATACAAACGTTTCGTTGATTTTTCATTGCGGTTTATTGCGATGTTAATCCGATTGTACACTTTAACACTACTTTTATGATTTCGTTTAAACGCTCGCAGTTTTAGAGTTTAAATTATGTTTTAACTTCTTTATTTTATAATCGTGTGATAATATGCTGAATGTTCGTCTCATCTTTTTCTGGAAGCCTTATTACCAAAAGAATCAAAGTGAGTAGGTGTGTTATGTGATAGATATAATGTACTATGAACATATTGTTTCGTTGCTTCACTTATGCTCGGTTCCTATAAACAAAAACGAATCGTTTTGCTTACCAATTTACAGTGATTCGTAAGCTTATTTACCTGTGATAGCTACTTCCATATGGGCGGGTCTACTATGCGAAGCTATGAGTTTTTCGCTTCAGAATTGGTAAAGATACAGAGTTAATTTTAACCAATAACGGTCCTTCATGTATAGGAATCGGCCATTAGAAATCGTGGTCATTGCTGGTGGTAGGTTGGCTTTCAAAATATTTCCAGTGCTGGGCCAAAAATAAGTCCAAAGTACAAAACATGCTCTACAAACTCAAAAGCAACTCAATAAACAATAATAAAAAAAATACAATGCACTAAAATGTAACCCCAAACCAGTCCACGTATCCAGAAAGTGTCAAGTGACATCACATCGACAAAATGAAATCATAAAACGCGTTGCCGCGCGGCAGGCAACAGATTTGTCGCGCGATACGCGGGCAGCGCCGCCCGAGATTAATTGCCGCGATAAGGCGCGACTCGCGGGCACTCGCGCCGCTTTAAGCGTTTTTTGGATTTTTCACGTTTATGTCATATTCGTTTTGAATGTGTGACAGTGTGAACTCGCGATAAAGGTTGACACACTTGAAGTGCGTGTGTACTTTAGGAATGACATTGATTCTTGTCGTGTATGAAATAAAAGGACGTGAAGGAATTATGTTTTTTTTTTTACATTAAGTATTTTATTTGAAGTGACGGGTTTACAGTTCCGTATAATTGGCCCGTAAAGCAAGCCTTTATGGACTAAAATTACGGTTCGCAGATAAGTGCAGACGAAAAGTAAGTAACTGTGCTAGATTCTGATAAAGACCTGCAATTATTTAAATTAAATATAATTTTTTAGAGCAATGGTGGCTCAGAGAGCAGCGGTGGTTCAGAGTGCTGGTGGCTCAGTGGTAGCGGCCCCGACTTACGGTACGTCGAACCCAGGCAAGCATTTTACTTTGTGTAATTTATTTCATCACCACTGCTCTCAAAACAGTAAAGGATAACAACGTGAGGAAACCGGCATGTCTTAGAACCAAAAATTCGAGGACATGTGACATCTACCAACCCGCACTGGGCCCACGTGGTGGATTAAGGCCCACTCCCTCTCACAGAGAAGAGGCCTGTGTCAGCAGTTGGAACGTTACAGGCTGATCATGTATGAAATAGATTTCAATCTAGATTTATGATTCTAAAATGCGGGCCCAATGTCTCATAAAAAGCAAATCAAAGATGGTGAGATCCAATCTTAGCTAGACACGACAAGTTATGTTACATCGAGAGCCCTATAGCCATTGCAAGCCCACTAACGTTTTACATAGGAGATTCCTAGATTGACGATCGGTAGTTTATCTCGTGCATACCTCCACTACCTGGTACGAGTTCAATTTACATCAATAAATTAGTAAAGAAAGTCTATAAAACATGTCTTGTCGACGAGCTAACAACATACAGACGAACAGACACTAATATATAATGCTTTGATCGAATCGCGCTCGTCGACACATCAAAGGCGAACTATTTATAAAATTAACGATTGATCGATTCCGCGACCGGACGGATCTTTCGATTCCAGTATCGATTCTAGTTATATCAAAAATGTACGTTGTGTTATTTGTTACTTTTATTTGACGGTTATTTGTTCTAAACAATCAATCAAAATATTTAATTTCACAACAACCTACATAGGCACTTATGAAACGTCAGAAGCTAATTCCACGGTTCCAATTGGTCGTTTCCTATGGTGAAAAGCCGGCAAGAAACTCCATGGTTACTCTTTTAAATTTATTTGACGTTTACAATGTTTTCAAATAACAGTGTTAATAGATATGGGAGGACAGTGTGGGCTTGTCAAAAAGTATCATAAGTTTACAAATAAACAATGGTCTCAACTACAACCTACAAGGCCTACAACGTTCTCGCTTTATGTCAAAAAGGTATGTAAAAATAAAAATAAAACACAGTAATTTGGGAGCAGTTAATAGAAATTTACATAGTGAAGGTACCAGGTAATTCCATCTGCTCATGTGGCTTACATGTGCAGAAGGAATTATTGCCAAACGTCCTTGTCTTCGACGTAGTCTTTAATCATATAATATGCTTTTTTGATAAGGACACGTTTGGTGTGGGATTTGAACTTTCCATCGGTAAGTTCTGTAACCGGCTTTGGCAACTTGTTATAAAAGCGGATACTGTTGATAAGAAATGGCTTGCTTGTTTTATTTAATCTAAATTTGGGTATAACGATTTCATTTTTACTACGTGTATTTGTTTATAATAGGGCATCGCTTCTTATTTTTAAAATACCTAAGTATTGCGAACATGCAAAATACTTTCTAAGAAATAAAGAGAAGGCAGAGATAGTATATCAATTTCTTTGAATTTGTTTCTAAGAGACTCACGAGGACCCATTTCGTAGATTCCGCGGATTACCCTCTTTTGTAAAATGAAAATTGAATCTACCTCAGCTGCTGATCCCCACAGCAGAACACCATAGGACATAATACAGTGGAAATAAGCAAAGTATACTAACCTAGCTATGGCTATATCGTTCAACTGCCTTATATTTCTTACTGCATATGCAGCTGAACATAATTCACCTGAAAGTGCTCTTATAAATAAATGTGGTAATTCTAAAACTGATCCTGATAACATAATTTTCAGATTCTATCACCGAATCTAACTTTTCAAATCTCGCACATAAAAAACTCCATAAATAAGGATTTAAAGAGCGCCCAGAAATTTATCAAAGTGAAAAATTGTTATTTAATACAGCAGGTTTTTGCAGGGTGCATCCTTTCCACGACCCGCGTGCACAACATCAATCACCCGATGAAAAAGAATCTCTTTAAAAATAAACAAAAAGGGCGCGAATCCGACTCGTCTCGCTTTTTAAATGGCGAGGCACTGGTAATGAAGTATTTTATGCCGGTTAACGAATGCTTAATGCTCATGCATGGCATATTTTATTTTTGTTATTTGATATCTCGAATAATCGACTAATTGACCGAAAATCTGATGAATGTGGGTTACTTTCTTTAGTAATGTAACTCAAAGAGGATTTATATTGTGTTTTGCGTTATTTAAAACCTTGCAGTTTGTAAGGAAAAGCTGAAGGTAAATATTTTAACTTTTTAATATTCCGCACGAGTAGTGAGTGTCGACTATAGAGAATAGACTTATATTTAAGTGATGCAGCTTCTGAATGTGGCCTGCATATGTAGCTCCACTCTGATGTGCTAAATAATATTGAGATTTAACATTCAGACCGACAAAGCATGGCATTAAGAATTTGAAGACCGTTACATTAATTCAATGGATTGGGAATAAGCTGTATGGTCGTTGGGAATAAGGCTTCAAGGGTTTGTCGTTATAAAATTAAAGTTTTACAGGTTTGTAAACACATCAGAGATTTACGGCATAACTAAATAGGTTTGTCGGTAGGTACTGCAGTAAATCTATGTGTTATAGCCAAATAGGTATATTTAATTAATGTTAAGAACTCTGTCTTTGGTATCTTTGTAAATAATATTATAAATGCATATTCTTAAGAATGTTTGCAAAGATCTTGCAATGTAACTTCCTACTTAAGTAAGTACCAACTTATAATAGGTACCAAGGTACGTACTTCACCTTCCACATAAGTAAGTAGGTAAATAAATAGACAAGATAATTAAAGGTTCAATTGTTCTCAGAAAACTGAGCAACTATCGAGGCTGTAGGTGAAATCTGTCAGATGTAACAGGCAAAGGCAGGCAGAGGCGGCAGCCTTTAAACATCACACACTTTAATACTAGGAAATTTTAAAAATAATATAATAGGGTGGCAGTACATTACATTCTGAACCCCTCTGTGTTTAAACTTTTCGTAAAAAAAAGTGAAAAAAAAGTAAAAGTGTAGGTATTGGACTTTTGTATGAAACAGCAGTATTTTGTTTTGTTGATAACTGACAATGAATGTGCTGAATTAATGGTTACAGTTTCCGCGTCGATTTTCCCCGCCACCCTGTATATTGTAACCTGTAGGTAATTTTAAGGTACTCAGGTCGTCTGAAGAACTTTAAGTAACTGTATTACCTGGACAGTAAAACATTTTCTAGTTTTCAATTATTAATCTTTTTTAAATAAAATTCTGCTGTAACAAATCACATTCCACAAATAAAGCTTTTTAATTATATTCCGACACTACGTGCCGCAGCCGATAGTTGTTTTTGGGGACAGAATTAACTCCACTGCTCTGTGGTTACATATAGCCCCATGTTTACACTTCCCGCTTTATAGGGTGCTAATGACACGTCGCACGCATGCGCACCACGGTATAATTTATAAAGTGAAAATTAAAGGAGAACATTGTGGTTTAGTGACTTATAAATTAGGAGTTTTTGTTCTACGTTGGGGGTATTCGAAAGTTGTGTGTTTACTGGATTTTGTTATCAACCATTTTACATTTGGTCTCACTTATTAATGCGAGTTAATGTGGTGCTGCTTGCATTTAAAATCTGTTAAATCTATAAGTAAGATCTCCTTTTCGTTCTCTAAGTACCTACATATTTAGCCAGTCGTGGCTAAATAGCTGCTGCTGCTGCTTTACTACAGTAAAAGTAGTAAGTTGAATATGTCTAGAAAAGAAATCGATCGATCAAACCTCTTTTACTACTAATGTATTGAAGTAGTAACACTGGCAATTTTTGTAACAAACAAATCTTGGATGCCCTTTTAATGTTATTTTAATATTTTCTTTCTTTTTAATTTATTAAATCATCTCTGTGTTCGAGTTTTTGAAAAATTTAAGCCAGTATCTAAATTAATGTTGAGGTTTCTAAATCATAATCAAATAAAATAAAACTTGCCTTAAGTTTAAATTTGTTGGTCACTTGAGGACAAACCGAGTTAAAACAATAGGTTTTATTATACTTACCTAAGTGTAATAAAACGTATTGTTTTAACTTGATTTAACTTACAACACTAAACCATACTAACATTAAGAAAACTAAAAGAACCGAAAATTCTGATTGAGTCTAAAACTAACCATGTACTTCGTTACCCAATAAATAGTTCAGGCATACCACACTACAATTATATCGTTACACAGTGTGTGGCAACACTGAAGACTGGTTGGTGACAGATTTACTGACATCAAGTGTACAACGCAGGCGCAACTATTTCATTGCTGAAGTTCCCAAGGGAAAAGTTTGGTAATTTGATTGATTTATTTATTTATCAGAGACTGACATGACTTGACTTCTGGTTTACTAAGTTGCCTATTGTTCAAAATTTGATTAGCTCGCTGGGATTAGGTCGCTCACCGAGTTGCAAATGTTCCTCCTTAAAGTTTGCCAAAGAGCGATGGAACTGAATCTGGGTGTAAAAAGACAGGGCAGAATTCAAAACGGGCAAACTGGGTGTAGGTAGGAAGGCTGCCAGGCTTAATGGGATTGGGCGGGTCACATCAGCCGCATGCACGATGACCGCTTGGCCAAAATTTTTACAGATGGACCGCACCGCCGAGGCCGGCCCAGAAAGTGATGGCCTGGAAGCGTACCGCGAGGGCTGGTACGAGGTGGTGCGGGAAAAGAGTTCCTGCAAGGATTTGAGAGAGGCCTTTGTCCGGTAGTGGTACGGCATAGGCCAAATAAACAAAAGAAATGATAAAAATAATAGAGTTAACAAAACTCAAATGGCTTAATAGAGAAAAAGAAGGAAATTAGGAACCTTAATATTCAGAACTCACTCCATACATTGATTGACTTAAATGATATAACTTGTCTCAGCAAAAGTGACTATAGCCTGTTACCAACCACCGAACAACCCCGATATTCAAAATATTCATACACCCTCGGTAATCGTTTACTCTTGACCATTCCTTTAAGTACGTGTGCTATCTCCATAAACCCTTCTGACTGTAAATCACAAAAAAAAACCCGCAATTTCCTATAAGCCTCCGTAATATTCAATATCTCTAAACTGAACATCATTACGTAGGTACACACAAAACAGCCAATGTGCAGAAAGTCAAACACTTTCGGTGCACGAAGAAAGGTTCAATAGCGCAGGACACAACCATTTGCAGTTGGAATATTTAAATTTTTAAACTTTTTATTTATTGACCAACCAATGCTCATTTACAGCAAAAATTACATTTCATAGTGTGTATACAAACAATATAAATAAGGCGGAGGACAGGGTGTTTTGGCGCAGCCTGGGAGAGGCCAATGTCCGGCAGTGGACTGCGATAGGCTGAGTTGATTGATACAAATAAGGGGGCACGATCTTGATCTGGCTATCTGAAATTAGGGGTGAGTCATATAAGGTGCTTCGTTAAAATATGAATAGGTAGTTAGGTACTTGTACCTACCACAGATAATACAGTGTGTCTGTGGTACCTACTTAGTCGTTGAGTTGTATAGACCCAAAAGGCAGGTGTTCCGTAGTTGGCGAAATCTTTTCCTAACTACATAATTTGGAGACGGCTTACAGTTTTACTGGATACCAGTGTTTTACATGGAGCCACTGCCCATCTGATCCCCACAACCCAGTTTCTGGATTCCTGGCTCAAAGCTAACCCAACACAAACAAAATCGCGGGTAGTTAACAGTAGACCTTCTGAATTTTACAGTGTACTGCACAAATCTGAATTTTGTCAGAACCCTTTTCGGTAGTTTGCCCATTTTATGGCGGTCCCACAAACCTATGAGTTTATTTATTTGGTGGCGGGGCCTTATCTGTTGTGTTACACTCGTAAATACACTTGTGACAGGCGACGTGGGGGTATTATGGTATTGTGTGAGACCGAGCCTTTTAAAATATACACGCTTTCACCTGTTCTAACATATTGTGTAAAGAAGGTCTTTAAAAGTAGGTATAAAAATACCAGAACCTAAAAGCTTACTTAGTATTATTAAATGTAATTGTTAGTTAGGTATACCCGTGTCATATTTTTAAAATCAAAGGTAGGTTTTTAAAATCACTTATTACTTTGAAATATATTGGTACCTAGGTTTCTAAATAAATCTTGCCGAATTATATGTCTTACATATTATTATAAAAGAAAGTAATCGCCAAACTTCTACACGTGTAACAGAAAAAATGAAAAAAATTACGTTAAGCCAGAGAATTCGGCGCGCAAGTGGAATGACACCTGTCAAATTAGACAGGTTACAAGTGAGGAACAAGCGATGAACGGAAGCGAAGGATGTGTTCGCAGCATTTATATTTTTCTTTCCTTTATTAATACAAAACCTAGAATAGAAACCGATCCGTTTTCAGAAAATACTTTAGATACAGATTTATTTAAGGGTGAAATGTAGGTTTACTATTGGCACTCAGCTGCCTAACCCTTCGTAGAATATAGCTGTCAGTGCCACTGATGCTAGGGATTAACCAAGACGGGATGACACTGACAGCTCACTCCACGAAGTCTTCGCGGTGAGATTTTTATAGAATCGACATGCTGGACGGAATCAAAATAGAAAAGTCGACTGAAATATTCTTGTACCTACCTTACATTTCTAAAACTACGAAAGAACGTACTGATAATTTACGACCTTTTGAATATTTCTGAAAATGTAATACGTAAAGGAATATTTAACTTATCCAGCTTATTCTGTATGCAAAGACAAAACATTGAACTAATTTCCCTTAGGGCCATATTTTCACACTGAGCAATCTATTAGGTAGGTACTTTCATATTTCTTTTACGTCTGCGAAATGAAACAAACTCTACTCTACATGATTAATTTTATCATGTTTGCTACAATGTCGTCTGATATACACCGAGCTGTGAAGGAAACTTAAGATAAGCGCCAAAGAAAGTGTCTTTTTTTCAGTGGTTGTTCTCCTAGTAAAATTCATTATAATGGCGAGTGGAATGCTGCCTTGTTTAAGGTTAACGAAAACGAAGGTTGTATTAATAGTGACAACAACTAATATCTGTGTTGTGTGAAAACTAACCACCGTTGAAAAACTTTGTCAAAATTACAGTCAGAACACGAAATTCTCTCTACAATAGGTAACTCATACAATAGTCAGAACCGGAAAACCACAGATCTTTCTACCCGCATGATCTTATCACTTGGACCACACAACACTTGCTATCAGTGTTCCCAGATTACCTACACGACGGGCCCGCACACCAGTCGAGCCGTCAACCGCACGTCGGCAACCTCGCAAAAACTCGACAATCCGCCATTTTGGACAGGTTTATGTCAGTGCCGAAAAAGTCCGGAATATGTGAAATATTTTGAGGTTCTTCTCATTCTTTTTGGGCAAGCGAAAACTGGAAAAATGATTTACATTGGGATCTGTCAGGAAAGTAGCAGACGTTACGTGATATTCCAAGTTTATAAATAGATCAATCTGCAGATCCAAACCATCTGTAGAAGATCTTTATCACACCAACTTAGGCCTCTGCTCATCCATCACACAGTTGCAGATTAACTCATCTCCGACAACACGGTAACATTTAGATTTGACTCTTATAACATTCAAGATCGGATCAAATCATCAATCAACTGTTCGTTAAAAAAAAACTCAATTTCGCACACACACACACACACTCACTACCTTTATAGGTATGCTCACACTTAGGTACAGTTATTCGATTCATACATAATTCGCGAATTGGAACTCTCGAATTTAATTTTGAATCAAGTTCTGTAACCCTAAATTAGCTCCAGATGAAATTACAATTGGGTCTAAGAGACCCCATAATGGCGGCTTGATTGTTTGGTCACAAAACAATGGGTTATTAGAGTTTTTGCCAATACTGTAATGACGAGTTGGCAAGATGGTCATTGGGACCGGCCGACCGGAAAGTACGGTCGGCAAATAAGTACCTGGAAGGTATCTAAATTAGTTTGTAACAAGGCGGGGTCTTTTATTTTCATAATTATACATTTGGTGCCTTTATTTTATTTATTTACTAATTAAATATTTCGGTAGCGAACAGGCTACACTAAAAGCAGTTAGGAATGCTGGCTTTATCGTCGAGGTTCAGAATGTTTTCGTTTTTACAAGGTTTTTCAAAGGAAAGTGAATAATTGACTATGGCTTATTTTCTCCTACTACAGGCCCAATAACCTTCAGGGTCGCGTGTAATTCGAAAGAGATAACCGTGGCCCTGGCACAGGCAACTGAGGGAACACGGGTGGGTTTTAGACAGTAGAAGTCTGACATGCCCTCCCGCTCCACCCAGAGCGGTAGAAGTCATTTGATGATTTCCCACCCCAAAAAAAAGGCCCAATAACCTAACACAGATCGCTCCTGATGACAGACAGTATAACTCTATCTGTCCCTGTCAACACGTTATAGGGCCGCACACTTTGGTTTTATTGTCCGTGTACCTACAAGTAGGTTTACTATAAGAGACAACCACTTATACATAAACACATTTTTTTGGAACAAAGTTCCATATCGGTTATACATTTCGGAACATGGACTGAGGTATAACTCGGAGAATATTAGAGAAGTGCTCGTTTTCAAGAGTGGAAAGCGTGGTCCAGTGCATGTTCCGCCTATTATGCCTAATGGTGCGACTCTGCGGGTTGCAGAAGAGTTGCAAGATGACGCGGACATAGAGGGAGCGCAGAGCATTGGCAGTCAGGGGGAATATGGTTGCACGCAGGTTTGATCGCTGCTCGAGGGCAGTGAAAATTACTCTTTTCAAGGCGCACTGCCAATCGTTATACTCGAGCAGTCTGTGGGTAACCTTTACGCGCGGCGGCTGCGGGTGGTCTGCGTGTCCAATATAACAATGTCTTCAGGATGCTGATGCGGCTGCCCGCTACTGTAGTGCGTCCGGAATGTTTGTGGAGGCGCGAACGGACGGCTAAGAAGGTAGCCTCCTTGTTGCAGCGCGTGCGAGGCAGTAGCAACAGTATCCTGCAGATCTTGTGCGGATTGCCCTTCAGAACAAATGGATGCTTATTGGGATGAGTGTTGACTAACATATTGTAAAAGATTTTACTACCACAATAGTTACCTATCATTATAATAATTCTTTTCTCTGTATTTCATTTATTCTGTTTTTTTTTGTATTCTCTGTTTTTTATTATTATTTGTAATTGTATGGATTGATTTTATCTGAAGTGAACTAAATTATAATAATACTCTGCATAGTAAGTAAAGAGTAACAAAAGTGTCGTGACGGTCAAAATGTTACACCTTACTCGGTCTAGCTCTCATTCGCCCACATTCATAGGCGAAAGGAACTTCGTTCCAACCGCGTGTCCCACGACACCTCTCGATTGTTTTTATATTTTTGAAAGTGTTCCAACAACTTCACTTATTTGGTGTCGGTACAGGCGCGGCCGCAGCGTCATTACACGCACCAGGAATCTCCCGACAGTTTCGCTGCAGCCACAGACTACAGTTATTACGTCTGTAATGTTGCAAGGATGTACCGGCCGAAGTCTTCAGACTTTTTACAATGTGACAAGCGAAATTTTAAATGGCGGCGACGTTAAACGCATTGCAATGAAAATTCAGATAAAGTTTTTGGGTAGGTAACTTTCTTGATCCTGTATGTACATTATGTAGGTTTTTAGACTGCCTTGTTGGTCAAGTGGTTGCAAGCGCTACTTTTGAGTATGAGGTCCTGGGTTCGATTCCCCGGTCGGGGCAAAGGCTTATCGAGTTCTCCATTAGGAATTTCTCAGTAGCAGCTTTCGGCGGAGACTGAATTTGTGCCCGGTGTACAATAAGTACACTTCTGCCTAGCCCTTTGCTAAATAAAACAGCAAGCGTATTCAGGATGTTTAGTATCATCAACCAGTTAACTTAGGAACGGAAACATCTGCTTTTCACTTAGCTCACTTCAAAGATTTTGTCTAGTTATTTAAAACTCTGGAAATATCCGATAAATCCAATGCACGATTTATACATTTGCAATCAATTTAAGAAGTTGAAAATGTAAATAAGGAAACAAACAGCCAAATTAATGTTCAGTAATTCAGAAAATAACTAAAACCAATGATTGAGCAATTATTGTAGCAAAACATTATTAATTATCCGGAAGTTACGACTTCGTTACGCAATCAATAAGTAAATGTTGTTTTATAATTTAACCTTAGGTACCTGTGTTTATAAGGCTCCCACAAACGGGCGCGACGCCACAGCGCGACAAAAAGGCACCACTCGTCGCGCGACACGCGGCGCCTTTGTGTCACGCTGTGGCGTCGAAGGTTGTTGAACAAGGTAACCGAAATAGCCCGAAGAATTGCCAAACATAAGTGGCAGCGTGCAATGCACATTATAAAGGCCGCAAAAATCCGCTGGATGCGAGAAACACAGAACCTGTCGATGTGGCGGTGCTTGGGGGAGGCCTATGTCCAGCAGAGGACGTCTTTCGACTGAAATGATCATGTCTGTACTTACACATCATTGCTGATGATGCAGGCCTTGTAGGCAAGGAAGTCTTTTACCTGGAACAAAAATAATAATATGAAGCAATTGAGTAGGTATTAAGTTGGTACATCCCAAGGTAAAAATAAGGTACATGAAATCAAAAATCAAAAGTCATCTAAAATCAAACTAGGCTGAGAATCAGCACTTTTTGAAGTCCCCAAAACGCCTTTCAAAAATTCCTAGTGCTTTATCGTCGTGAAAATGAAACTTCGTTTCCTTGAAGCCTCTATTCAAGGCTCTGAACGACACCATCTTCTTTAACCGGTTTGTTACCTTGAGAAATCATTCATGTTGAAAGTAAAGGTAGGTTTAAATGAGCTAGATTCATTCGTAACAGTGATACACCCCACAAATGACCCGATTGAGCAACAAAAACAATTTGACGCTCAACAAAACGACAAAATTATAGCCATAACTACAAAACAATATTCCACAACACAAATACCACAATCTGTGCTCACCCATTATTCAGGCATCCGTCATTCTTCACAATACATAACGACATCCAATGAACTTTACACCTTTGCTTAAGGAAATAAGGTTACTTTTGTATTGATTGGATACAGAATGAGACTAATGACACTTTGATTGTATTTACATTCGAATAATTGTAATAATTTAATTATAATTGGATTTATTCGGATGTTTGTAATGATTATGTATTAGCTTCCTGCTGATTTACTTATAGAGGCCACATTTTTAAATGTCATAGGTAACCTGTCAGTATAGATCTTGTATGATTGATTTAAGGCTCCTACACACTGACACGACGCGACATAGCGACACAAAAGCACCGCGTGTCGCGCGTCAAGCGTTACCTTTGTGTCGCGCTTGTTTGCGGGAGCCTTTATGATGAATGATTAATTAAATAACGCTTACATGCTGAATCTCTGTGACAAAATACTTCGTTGTAAGTAGGGTTACCATTTCGAAATTTAAAAAGGCCCGGAGTAAAAGCCGGACATTTACCTACGAAGAGTCATTTCACTATATTAGAAAGATGGCTTTCTCTTTTCAGTTCTCATTTAACTTATTTTATTTTCTTTAAAAAAAACCCTTTAATCTACAAGTCCAGACAAAAACCGGAAAGGCGGGAACTCAAGAAATAATTTAGTAAGAAAACATTTAGGTAACCTTAAAATATATAAAGTTAATCGTAGCTGATCGAATTTGGCACTTGATGTTGATGTGAACACTCAGGTGGAATATCCGACCCACCTGACACACCCACGACTAACATGCGACAAACTATTCTTAACCTATACTATAGAAGTTTTAAATAGACCGGTTTTTATGAGACCGGTGGTGACAAAATGGATGTCTTCCGGCTGAACTATAAGCTTTGACCAAGTATCGAGTTTATGGTGATATTCTGTTTATGATTCATTAATTTAATTAGCTGTCTTTACAAGCATTTTTTTTTTTTTTAATACTTCTTTTCCAACGGCATTTGTCATCGACACGCTTAAATAAGAACACAATTTGAAAGACTGCGAAAAGTCTTTCAAATTTCATTTTGACCGAGCAAGCGAATGAAAACAGAATGATCCCTAATAATTATTGTCAAACAAATCCAAACGTCACTAACCTCAATCCAGTTAAGTCCTTTGACCTATAATGGCGGCTCAATTAGCGTCGGGCATGGCTTCTAACACTGCCTGCCCCGTAAGTAGATCAAGCGTGAAGCAATAAACATAGAACAAAGCGCTCCGACTACAGATAGTGTTTGTGTCGTGTATATGATGTTTCTTACTTATGATTTATTTATTTTCATCACAATTTATATAGCTTCGCGATTTTAACAGTTGCTTCAGTAAACTCAAACTCAAAGCATTTATTTCAAATAAACCAATTACAGGCACTTTTGAATTGTCAAGGCCGGTCGGTCAGAAAAATGAAGCTGGTTGCCCATTCCAAAGCGTAGTAGATACCTATGGAGAAGAACGGGCAAGAAACTCCACGGACACTCTTTTAAATTAAATTATGTTTACAATAGATTGGTTACATCATTCATGTTGAAATTATGCATGTGAGAACGATGCAGAACGTTAAAAGCGTCCGTTATATAAATATGAAAACAATCAAAAATTAAATTTTATCAAAATACGCCGTGGCAGCTAAGAGATGACCAGTCATCTGACGGCGCCCGTTCACGAACATCATGCATGGATTAGCACCATTCAACTCAACCATTTTGAAGGGAGCTAAATGATCCAACACACGCGCCACCATCAGCGAAATATTAGAGTGAACATGACATACTCTCAGCCGCCAGGACACATTCAAGTCAATGAAAGACAAAAAAAATAGGGCAGTCCTATAATGTCAAATCATAGGTACAGCAGAGCATCAGTTTGTTGCATCTTGCATGTCGGTATTATTTTCCCATTTTACTTTTAAGTTCTATACCATAACATTGTAATGTGTTACCGTTTATTTTAACAAATAATATGAAGTTTTCTAGTGGTTTTTATTACAAAGAGTCTATAACACTAAATAAAGTAAATAATAGGTCGTGGAAAAAGTTTTTTCGTATTCAGGTATAAAGTTTTCAATTGTTTTTCGGTCCGCCAAAATAAGTGAATCTAACGAACAAATTAATACATGTTGAAGTTTTTTTACAAAAAAGGGAAACAGAAAAAAAATTGTGACGTTTATGGACTTAACGCATTAAAACGTTTTCAGTCTGGGAGTTTTAATGTCAAAGATGCAGCTTGCTCTGGTCGCCCTGTTACGGATAACGTAGATGCCAGTTTTGAAAAAGTGGATCAAGATGATATTAGTAGTACTTATTAGTACGACATAGCTGATGAGTAAGGGGTAGTTTTGACCCATTTAAAACAGTCTAGTCTAGATATTTGGGTACCTCCCGAGCTCACTGAAAGAAACCTAATGAATCGTGTACTCATTTGCGATTCTCTATTGAAACCTAATGAAACCGTATATATTCTCATTAACTGGCAATTAGTTGTAATTTTCCACACCCTAATTGACATCTCAAATTTTCCCTCCAATACACCAGGACGTTACTAAAATGTACTGTTTGAAATTAAACAAACATTGAGCTAAGTTAGTGTTTTAGAACAAATATTGGCAACAATCTAAAGTGTAAACTTAGTGTTTGTGTAAACATTTGTCCAGCTAATGCGTCTCGGGGAAAATTAACAATGTGTTAGGTTAAGAGCTGCTAACATAAATGAAGCAATGTGGAAGAGTTGCATCTGGTAGTTGAACACAGAACGTCAATAAACTTGCTGATGAGTGTTGTGAGGGCTCAGAGGATTCGCCATTGTGTTCATGAAGGGAACCTCTGTGGGGTGAAATGCATGTTTTTCGTAAGCATCTATTTTCATTGGGGTAATTTATCAAAGATACTTCTCAAGTGCTCTGTGTTTTGTGGTAGAGGTAGATAATTAGAAAATAGACGTAGCACTCGCTTGACCATCTTGTTTGTGGAGGTGGTGTCCCAGTAACTAGTTAAACGCTGCCAAAGTGACGTCATGCAATAATTAGAAGACATATAAATCACAACATATATTTCGTCCCCCAAAACTGCGCACTCTTAACCAGATGTGCAACAGTGCAAGTGTAATTTCGGCGACAAACTCAAGACAAACAGTCGTCAATTTAATGTCGTCGCTAACAAAGAACCATAAAGCATGCTACAAGCCGCCATCTTGACTTTAAAGCATTGTTTGTGATCGTCAACCGTTACATTTTCAGATGAAGATGACGAAGCACTGAGATGATGCTAGCTAGCTAAATGAATGATTTGGAAAATATAATCAGGCAAAGCATAATGTTGGATCCTCTAGTAATTCTCGTGTCTTTAATGCAGTCAATAAAATGTGTGGGCAGGCCGCAGGAGGATGATGAGCTAACTGACCAACAATGACTATTTGGATCACATCATAGGTCTTTGGCCTTCACGGTAGGTATTTTTAAGCTCTTTTTTTTTTGTTTTTTAAGGTTACTTGTGCTATTCATTTCAGACTTAGCAATTCAGGAATTTCGTTTTGTTTTACTATGCTTCTGTTAATTTTTATTTTACCTACAAGTCAGAACGTTTTGTTTTACTTTAAGGCGTGACGCTACACAAAGGTAACGCGTGTCGAGCGACGAGCGGTGACTTAGTATCGCACGCGATTCGCGTCGCGTGTCGAGTGGCGCCACTCTGAACGAGCCGTTAATACTGAAAATAATTCACAAAAGACAACCCTAAGCTATTTCATTTTGTAAGACAGTTTAGAGCTGCATAGAATAAAGTTATTTATTACGAATTATAATCTCGTAACGTTACAAATAACAATTAACATTATTGGAAGCAAGCGGGTGCAATGGGCCCTCAAACAAACAGACAGACACACAAATATTTACGGTATTAACAATGTTAACGCGTGTTATGGCTCAGCGCAGCACAATGTTTACGTGCACACGTCGTAAAACAATGTTAGTTTGTAATTAACATGTTGAATTGTGCACTGACCTTTTATTTTTGTCTGAACTTAGGTGACCTGGTAGAAAAATAACGAGTAGGCTGTGTATCGTGTTTCCTTTGTAAAGTCTGGCTATGTACTAAAAAACGGCTCTATGGTTGTTTTACTGTATAGTCGGTGGTCTGATCATAGAAAAGTAAACTTTAGACCTCCATGGCGTTTAGTAAAACCGTAAAATAAAATTCTTACTTACAATTAAAAAAAAAAAAAAAAAATTAATATACCTACGTAGGTACTTACTATATTTTATTTTTTCTTTGAAAAAACAATCAGTGCCTAACATTCAAAACAACTTTAAGAAAACTACAGGTGTACCTAAATCAAGGGATCGTAAAACAAAACATTAAACTAAAAGAAAATTTTCTATCAGTAGGTACTGGATCCGACCACTAAACTGTTCAATAAAGAACGGCACATGATTTAATTTACACTAATAAACCCAAAATAAATTTCAATTTTAAACGTCCTTTCTCGTCTTAACCGCAAATAATTTTGTCAACTGCGGCAACTGCCAGTTTTTTTTTAACGCATCGATACATCGAACTAAATGGGCCCTACACAAACGTTTACAAAAAATATACAACTTTCTAAACGCCTTAAATTAAACTTTAAAGCTTTAAGTTTTAAGTTCAAAGTTCTTTAGAATAAAGTTTGAACATAAAGCTTTTAAAAGGCCATCTTTATGAATGACTCGTCTCGTTCGCATTTTGAAAAAAAAAGGTTCTTTTTGTTGCCATGATGTCTGCCGTAAATCGTCGCCCATTGAGAACCGGCGACTCGGAGGAAACCAAAAAAAAAAATAACAACAAGATGGCTGTGTGTAACTACCTGCTATTAGATATTGAGTGAGTCGTAATATTTTAAAGAATCCTATTCGATAATTCGATTCGAAACTCCAAGTGATTTCGAATATTTATTTAATTTGGTTGGTTGGTCTAGTGGTCGCAATCGCTACTGCTGAGCATGAGGTCCTGGGTTCGATTCCCAGGTCGGGCAACGTGTTATTGGGTTTTTCTATCTGGAATTTCTCAGTAGCAGCCCGGAGTCTGGATTTGTGCCCGGTAGATGGCAATAGGCTCGCCCCCTATTACATGGGACTTAAACATAACTGGCGAAATGTGGGTGTACTATAGGTGCACCTCTGCCCAACCCTTCGGGGAAACAAGGCGTGATGTTTATGTTATGTTTGGGGACGAAATGAGAAGGTGCTGGGCTGGTTATAACTACTTTTGGATTGAAATAATTATTTATTTTCTGTTCAAGCAAGACACATATTACTGGCAAAGCTATTGTTAATTCATACATCGAATATGAAAGATCCAAATAAGTTTGTTTCATAGTAAGAAAATCCACGACTATTCAATAAAACAATTTCATTGTTATACTCGTAGTCATACAAGAAATTCTAAAGAGCCTCAAGTGCTATAATAACGCCGACAAAGCCCGACTACTGAGGAATCTTACGAGTTACGAGCAATCCGCAGACACCCATATAAAACAAGTTAATGTGAATAATATTCATTTACGCCAGACAAGAAACCGAGAAATATTAGATTTTACTAGTGTTCCCACGTGGCATTCTCAACTTACGCCGTTAAGTTTTAAGAAGGATTTAATTTTACAGATTTGAACGAAGTATGTATTTACCTTCTTTCTTGGAACTAAAGTAGGAAATATAACCTAAAGTAGCAAAGTAAGAAATCTAGCCTTACTTTATGCCAAGTCGGGAACAAGCAAGAGAAAATAATAAAACATTCCGAGAGCTAAGCCAAGAAAACCATTACACGAAATCTCGGACTAAACTGCTACATTGCTACTCCGCAAACCTGAAAATATTAGCCGTAGTAAAACACTTAGGCATCCCGTGACCTCTCTCTAACCGCAACGGTATAAAACGGATACGAGTAACGAATAAGATGCGAATAATATTAATTCACACCCCGAGCCAGCACGACGAGCAATAGATTTTACTACGCCAGTAAATTGCTTTATTTAGAAACTGCACCCGATCGGGAGACTGCCGTAAATAAAATTATGACATTTGGTTATTTCTTTAGGAGGTTTTACGGCGTATCTATGTCGTTAAACTAATGTTGTAACTTGTGATTTGAGATCGTCTGCTTTTGGTGTAGGATTTTTTAATGTGTTGCTGTCTCCTGCGTTTCGCTGTTCACACATCGCAGCCCATAAAAGTCCACGAAGAAAAAATGTTCCATGTAACTTTAAAAATAAAACATCGAGATCTGTCACAGCCTTTTTCGTTGTTAAGTATCTTGTTCACCAAAGTAGTACCTTAATGTTATGGCCGCATAAGCTACCACACCATATTGATTACATTTATAACTGAAATTATTAACTAAAGAACCCTTTTACAATCCTAATCACTCCTTAAGAAGATCATAACGATATAACAGCATACAAACGCTAATAAAGCGCAGCCCACACAGGCGTCCTAAGCTCACCGTGTTTACCGTATTCTGCTAGGCTAAACAGGCCTCTAATGCGCCCTGCCGCACCACGTTATCAACACTCCCAGTAAACGATATACGGTGACGTTTACTGCGCCACCAATTACGAGCGAAGCAATCTACCGTGCAATTGTTATGTTCTCGCAATGGAGTCAGATTTGATTTAACTCCGCGAGACTCGTTAAGTGCTGGTCCGAAGATGGTTCAGTAACCAATTTTTCATATACAAGCATATTTATTAAAAATATTTTTTTGTCTTATGTTTTGTTTATATAATTAAACGCCATAAACTATCATTAGAGGAATAGAGCAGGTGTCCCTCAAGGTAAACTCGCGAAGGCCTTCGACCTTTATTTTTTTTTCTAACACATGAGTAAAAAATCATTAAAGCAGATTATCTACAGCCAGACAGCATAAATATAAGTCTAGTCTCGCAGTAAACGATTAATTTACTATCAAACAACACAGAACTCATTACATTCTAAATTACCATTTAACGACAACCTTAGAGATTAAATGGGATCATTCAGCCATATTCTTGTTTCCTCACAACGAGAAAGTGAACACAAAATAATGTTGTTTATTATTGTTGTAAAATTAATAATATTCTAATATATATTATAATTTATAAAATTCTTGTAATAAATAGTCTTCATTGTCACTTGTAAACATCCCATCTTTTAATATTCAAATGTTAGTCGTTGATGATGCTAAATGCAACAATATTATATGAGCTTTGTTGGTATACTTGCAGCACAACTTTTGAAGCAATACAAATTTGTTTACATAATGACACAATTATAAAAATTAAAGCATATACAAGACACGACATTAGTTACCGCCAATATCACCTCGCGTGGGTGTCAAGAACGTCGGCAGTGGTACAACTAAACATATTACACGCCTATTTTATAATGATGTGCTAATTAGTCCCGTGTCGGAAACTAATTCGGCGTAGGATGGCGAAGCAGAAGCCAAGTGTGTCGGATTGATTGCTGAATCTAATGTGGGGCGAAATTAGAATGTGATACTCGTACGTTTGATGGGGTTTGAATCACTCAAAAACGAGTTGAGCCTTGGTAGAGATAAACCTCCACCTTCACTAATATGTGTTGAGGTAACTAAAGGATTAACTAAAATAATAAAAGCAGACCAGAAACTCTCAAAGAGGAGTATTCCAATTGTGATAGCAAGATACTCGATGATCGTTCATTTGATTAGGTAATCTAGAGGCCATTTTCACAAAGATTATATATCTATAATATAAACTCTTTGTGGAAATGGCCACTAGATTTCCTATTTAGAACATGCTTAGGAGCAAGAGAAGGCGGATGTGAGTGGAAACCCTGGCAGGGGACGCCCTAGGAGGACATATAGTGACCTTATTGGTGATGTTCTTCAGAAAGGTCAGGTGCGTAGCACTGCCAACCGGCGTGCGTGTATGACCTGAAGTATGAACGTAAACGAGGCAAAAGGAGTATGTAAGGATCGTAGCAGGTGGCGTTCTGTGGTTTCTGCCTACCCCCATGGGAAGAAGGTGTGAGTGTATGTATGCTTTAAGAATAACAGAAGATGTGTTTCGACTAATGAAATAATTGATATAAAAGTTCATTTCGTTATACGAATTACACCGCGTAAATCAATACATAATCGAACAGTTAAGTCTTTCGCAGTGCGATCAAATCACGAATTAGATACCTATCAATTCGAACAAGAAGAGCCGCTGATCATAATGACATGTTAATTAATACAACTGTCAGAATTACTCCGATAACGGGTGTCAGATCAGGAGCCGACTGTTGTTCGTGTATCCACGCATTAGTTGCTGTCAACAAGCGAGCAATTGTTGTTAGTAATTAATTGTTAATTAATACCGATGTCACGGTTTTGGAATTGGTATTACTGACGGTCAGTTTACTGTTTAATGTTGTCTTGATGAAGCTGGGTTACGAAAAGAAGTAGGATAGCAAACGTTTTATAGCGGTAGTTTCAATGCGGGCAGTCTATGGTCATTGCTTAGTTCCAAATATATATATATAAAAAATGGAAATTGTTGGTGTTGGATTAAGAAACTCGTACAAAAATCAGATGACAGGGCATCATTCTTAAACGACAGATCGCGGTAAGGGCGAATTTCACAAATGAAACTGAACGCGTTCAGCATAATACAGAATATTGACAGTGACAGCTCTTGAACTGGGATTAAAAGTGCTCATCGCGTTTAGTTTCATAGGTAAAGCAGCAGTTAGTTTTTCAGATCTGTAGACAGTTGTGTCTGTAGTAATTGTAGGTCTTAATCGCATCTACAGGTAGGTGAATGACCTTTCTATAGTTAATAATTGTAACAGATTTACGACGGATTACCGTGATTGATCGCGCAACCTGTCAATTTGGACGTCAGTTGCGCAGGCGCTGCTACTACGCCGAGTAGATATAACGCTAGAATTTCACAGAGATAAACTTACTATCAATAAGATATGCATTTCATTGGTTGTAGAGAAATAATTAAGACAAATATTTTAACTGTCAAATTAGACAGCAAAAATGTTAAACAAAGACAAAATGTAAAACCGAAACTCGTTTAAAAACTAAAAAGAGGGAAAATTTAAAACTGGTCATTAAAAAGAACAGTATACGACCACAAATAACATTACCTCATCAGCCATAACGCAAACTTTCCATACACGACCTCATAAACAAAACTCAACTGCCAACCATTCAAAATTCATAACACAACCTTACAAGCTAAATTCCCGAGCAATAAATTAACAAAATAAATTACTTAAGGCTAATTAATTTAACGAGGCTCGTGGCCCCCTCCACACTGGGCGCACACGCCGCATCTCGGAAGGAAATCTCCACTTAATTAACTTATTGGAGCATTATAGCGGGCCCAGGAATATTGGGAGAGGGGGGGATGGGGGGAGTGCTGAAATAATGTCGTGAAGATAATGAGAATCGGAGCTGATGAGAATAGAAAGTATCCTCATACTGTTTTGGCTAGAGTACCTATAGATATTATAATGGGGTATTCTTTTGGACTAAATATCTTTATCGTGTCTTCTCCCTATTCATGTTCTCATATTCTCAACGTCTCAGCTCAGCTACTGCGCCAATAGACTCTTCCTTTGTAACTGTCAAACATTATTACTCTAAAGCGGGTAGCTACATATGAATCTAATTTAAATGCCCCAACTGGGCATTTAAATTAGATATATGTAATTTTCGCCCCCAGCTCTAATAAGTGTGGACTGATCGTCTGGGGCTATAATCTCATGTATGGTAACATTCTTGTGCACTCTATTTTACATCTAATATTATGAGGAGTGTGTTACGGTACGGATACCAAGGCATTCAAAGAAAACAGGTCCATAATTTTCTCGCATCGCCATCCTTTTGAAATACAGACAACCAGACAGAATTTTCATTATTCTTGGCAGATTTATCTCAACACAATTTTGAAACGGAAAACTGTTCAATGATCATCTATTCGTACGATCTCACTGCTACTGAAATATCTACAGATATTTTTACGATGGATAAAATAGATTCTCCAGTGAATAATGTTGATTAATTTAGAAAAATACGATTACTCAACTTTATATTACAAAATATTTATTTTACTTTAAAAGCATCGATATCGGTAACGTATCGGTAACAAAATACGTAGATCTCTTGCTCGTTATACGACAATTCCGTCATTACCATAATAACGAGCGACAAAGGGTAACCGATCAACCCGACGGGAATTAACCTCGGAGATTGGAGCAAGCGGCCGAACGGCGAAGTTTTGTAACCGAGGCTATGATGTAGCTTTCGTAAACGTGTCTGCTGAACGACTTGTTCTCTTTACCTGCACTATTTAAGTAGTATAATATAAAACAACCTATTATGAACTCTGATTATCTGTATCAATACTGAGAACACATCGCCGCGACATAACACTGTAATTTGTATATCAATGCGCCAATTTAGCTGGATTTAGTCTTATTTAGGGACTAAAGTTTTAACTCAAGTGTACGCTCAACATAATGCTACGAACCTATGAGAGACAACCCTAGCGCTGGTTTATCGAAAATGAATAATAACCTCAAACTTTTTAACATAATCTTTTTGCCACAACATTCCTGTTTCATACAATCATCTTACAACAAAACATCACATATATTTCCGCTCAGACACACATCTACAAACATTCATTTATGAAGGCACATTTTGCGAGTAGTTAATCTTCCTGACTGCTCACGGAGCATGTCTGTACATAAAAGGGCTTGTCCCTAGGGTCGAGGAAGCGTGTTCACATCGCAGAACATACGGTCAGCCGGACCCGGCCGTGTCGGGTTCGGACCGGATCGGGTTTCGGGACTACCGCGAACTCTGCGAAACTATTGTTGTTGTGGAGAAACTTTGAACATGGATCCGAGTTTAGCATGGATAGTTGTACTAATTACTTGTCATTATAGTTAGGTTTTAGTTTGAAGGAGGAGTTGGTAGATGAAATTGAGGCTGTCTAGTCTAAGCTAGAGGAGCGGAAGCGGCGGTTCTGCCGGTATGTGAGGTGAGGTCAACAAAATTAAATTGTGCCGTGTCGTTTCTGTCAATCAACGAAGTACTAAATGACTTAACGGTTAAAAAATACTACTCTATACATCATGACTTTGTCATTTATAGGGTTCCTTACCTCAAAAGGCCACTTCGTTATAGGACAAACTTATAAGTCAACGCATTAAAAGATACGGCCATTTATGCGACACATTTTGATACTCGCAATAAATAAAAACCCATAGGCTACTTCTAGTGCTCCCACCTCTCCCGGAATTCCAGGAGTCTCCCAAAGTTCAGGAATGGAAATTTAAATCTCCCGGTTAGGCGGCTCCAGGAAGGAATTTCAAATAAACAAAATTCTCCCGGAATTTAAAATTCACGTACGCAGGCTGGATAATTGGCGGTTCAAGACGGGCATTGTTGAAATAAATAAAAGAGTAGATTTGTGGTGGCAAGTTTTTTCTCAACAATTGAAAACGGAGTTGGAGACACACTGAAGAAAAAGTTTTAAAAAATCGCTGTTTTTGAATATAAGGAGTTACTTCCCATTTGCCTAGAATCATGAAATTTGGCAAGAACCAAAGTATCGCAACACCAACAAGTAAAGGAAATAGTCCGAAAATCGTTAATTTGTAGTTGTATCACATAATAACATTTAAAATAGCATTTTTACATTTTTTGCGATTACAAAATTACATTTGAAGTTGGAGAATTAACCGTGACGTTTTATATCGTATATGTAAAGTTAAATTGGTTTTTGGGATAAATTCAAAACGACTACGGAACTCTTCATTATGCGCGGTCCGACTCGTACTTGGCCGGTTAGGTATTTGTTCTGTTTTCCGTTTGAAGAAGGTATTAACAAACTAAACGTGCTATTATATTCTTGTTATGCTAGCTGCTAACTAATATCCTTTTAACAAAAAAAGATACGACAAAAACCAACCTAGCAGTCACTGTGCGCACTGGTGTATCCACAAGTCAAGCTAGCTACTAGCCAATCTAGTGGACAGAACAATGGGCAGTGACAAACAGACCTACTGCATCTACACACAATGCTATACAATAATATTGTATCGCGGATAGTTGTGGCCTGAGAGATGTATTTATATTGGATACAATGCAATGCAAGTTTATTTGCAGAAGAGATTTCGCAATAAAGAATGTGTAATGATAGAAAAGTGTAGCATATATATATAAAAAACAAAGTCAGGTTAGTGAGACCATTTATAACTCAAGAACGGCTGGATCGATTTGAATGATTCTTGATTTGTTGGATTTGTCTCCGTCTCGAATATTAAAACAAGGGAAAAATTCACGAATAAAATAATAAAGATAAAAAGAAAGTTTCCAAATGTATACCGAAAAAAGTACGCACAATTATATATAACTCCCTAGTAAAATCAAACCTTGAATACCTAATCGACCTATGGGGTAGGTCTTTGTAGTGAGTTTAGATTAGATTTTGCAGCTGATGCTGCAAAATCTAATCTAAACTCACTACAAAGAACACAAAACAAAATTATTAAAGTGTTGTTCCACTAACACTATCTATACCCAACAAAAAAATTATACGAAAAAACTAAATTACTAAATCTCACGCAACTTTACACATATTACACCTGCATTCTCATTAAAAAAATCACCACGAATTCCGTACAATCAAATATTCAACATCATAAAAAAACAATAACATACGGCACAAGAAGTAAAAACAAGTTTCAACTAAAGACCACACGTGCACGGACTAATTACGTTTTTTTTTTTGCGGTCAGCTTGTATTATAATTACATATATAGTCCTCTTCATCGTATCCGGCGACAGCAACCTAGACAGTAGTAGAAAAGTGTAGCAAAGAGTTGATAAGCAGAAATTTCTTTAAAACTTGTCATTTCTCAAAAACAAATAAGTTGTCATTTATTTTTAATCAATTAGCTCAATCGCATCCAAAAACTTTTTCTCTTAGTTGATTCATTCTATAAATGTAAATTGAATCGGAAATCATGAAAGGGGCTGAGTTAAATTGAAAAATATATCTTGCTCCTATCTGATAAAATCTACGATTGAATCTTTTACCTTTCTCGGTAGTACCAAATCTAAAATTGACGAAAAATACGCAATAAGATAGAAATAAGTGCTCGTAAACATTTTAAATACTTCTGCAAATTTTCCTTTTTCTAAATTAAAACGTTCAAAGAGATTAAAATCTTAATATTGTATGTTCTGCTACTAAGAACTATAGCATCAAACATGTTAAAATAATCCCGTAATAATTAAAAAGCTCCCCTCTGAAACTGAGAAATAAAATAAATATCCACTATTAAATAAACAGCGACGGGGCTAATAACTATGCAAATTCCGTCAAACAAACTGACGGGAACAACTAGTGCGGAATTACGCGCGTACAAAATTATTGGCCAGTCTTTGTTGAGCTCCTATCCCTCGCTGGTTGTTTGTTCTGTAGGGATGAGAGGGGAGGTTCGTTATGAGGTGAGGGTTCAGGGTTGAGTGGTCGATAGTGTTGGGATACTAATGAAACGTCTGGATCACTGGACGCCGCGGGCTTCGGCAGGGTATCGTCGGTTAGAGATGATTCAGGTTGACAGTTTCATTATTTGTTTAGTTTTTGTTTGAGATTGTTGGCAGTGTCCTTATTTTGAAATTGAACTTTGTGGTCAATACTTACTTTTTTTATTCAGCTTAACGAGTAGAAGTGTCACTAAACTGAAGAACTTTGGGAAATACTGGGAAAAAGTGCATGGGTGTTTAATCAATGCTAAGTTTAGTGCCTGTGCAGTAAATTGCCTTTGCTCACCTGTTCCATTGCAATAGAGATATTTAATAATATACCGAAGGTCACATCATCTCAGAGCATGGCTTATCGAAAATTGTTCTTATACTATTAAGGAATTTATGAAAATTAAATTTGACAATTTTATTGACATTTGTAATTTTATTTCCTTGTTTGTTTTTTGGAAGTTCACTTAAAGACAATTTGCAATTTAATTATATTTCTTTGACATTTGTAATTTGATATGTAGTCAATTCTTGATTAAGTACTTTTTTTTGGGAATTTAATTATTTTGTTTAAATTGATTAAATTAGAATGATTACTATTGTCACAAAATTTGCATACCGAATATGAAGAACTGTTGTGTATGTGTTACAAAATCTGTAAGATATATTTCAGGCAAATCAATGAATCTATCTATCTTTCAAAACAAAAACAAAAAACCTGTAGCAAAACTCAAAAATCCAAAACGAGCATACATCCGAACTGTATCGTCCTAACAAACAGAGTTGCCAACATCAACAGTATCATCTACCAAACGCTGTGCGCGACTGTTCGTTCAAAGCACAAATCCGTTTAACCGAAGCTCTCTGTAAACTTCAGGGCTCAACCCTGCAGCTATAATGCCCACGTTTTATTGGCGTTTGATTTTCCAAACTTTGGAGGGTTAATAAACACTGACGAAATTATAGGGTTATTAAATTTAATGGTAGTGAAAATGGAAGCGTCGCGTGGAATTTTGATCGTGGAGGGTTAACATAGTATGTCTAGTGGTTATGTAATTAAAGCGATGAATTATGTACTTCTATTTATGTGCAATATTTTGTAGCTGAAATTAATCCAAGACACTAGGAAATTCAACTCAAAGATATGTTAATGTCTCATTCTCGAATCTTGATTTTACCAAAATACTAGAGGAATAATTCATCGCGTATCTAAATAACTCTTAGTTCTCCTTTTTCTTTTTTCAGTAGCTACTGAGGAAAGAAACAGACTGGTAAAACATTTATTATAATTTGATCGTTTTTTTACCCGCCTTCTTCTTCTGGTCGAAGGCGGTTAAAAAAACGTTTAAATTGAAATCGCAATTTCATCCGAGCGACAATCAATGTCAGAAACTTGTCAAAAATGTTAATTATTGTATGTTCGACAGATTCAGACTGAGATTAGAATAGAGGTCCTGCGTTCTATTCCGTGGTCGGGCAAAGTGTTGTTCAGCTCTTTGATTTGTTATTTCTCAGTAACAGCGGAGTCTGGATTGGTGGCCGGTTGATGGCAATAGGCTCGCCCTATAACGGATTCCGACATAACTAGCGAAATGCGAGTGTACTATAGGTTCACCTCTGCCTAACCCTTCGTCGAATAGAGGTGTGATGTTATGTACGGAAAAACCCCATTACTTCGACCAACTGTCAATATATAACAACCTAGGTGAGCTTTACGTAAAACTCCTTTACCCGTAACTGTATTCATTGCATTATAAATTGGACATCGATTGACTCCCCTCTCATTATATCGATTATAGTTCACAGAGCCGACTCGATACTGTCAACTCGAGTGTTTCGCAACTCGACTAACATTCTCACGACTGCTGGATGATCACGATTCGTGATAATGGAAGCCTTTTGGTTTATTTGACACTGAATCGTGTCTGTTGACTGTAAATCAGTTAACTGTTGTGTGTGGTAATAGTGATGTTACAATGGTTAAAGAACTTGCTGAGGTTTATTTTGGTGTTAGTCGTGTAGATCTTAATCGTACTTTGCTCAATCAAATTAGGATTTAACTGCTAAGATGTTTTATGAATGTAGTTGCGTGTGTCTTGTGAATTCTTATTTTCATTAATTTCTTCAAGCGTAGACATTACTTTATGTTTGTTGTTTAAGTATCTCTTCCCCTGTGAGTAAGAGGATGACATTCAGTATTAGAGACCTCACTATGACTCACTTCCCTCTTTTTACTTTTATGATATTCACCACCCCCCATATTTCTTGGAACTTTGCGTTTAAATAAATTCGATTATGAACTAAGTACAGACAAGTCTTTTACGTCTTCGTAAGTTTTCAAATTCTTCCTTTTTGTCAAGTCTGAACACATAATACCTTTTGAAGCTGCCGCACTGATCAGGCCAATAAAGTTTTCTGTGCAGACTATTGTCTGCACAGAAAACTTTATTCAACAGATTCTATCGTACAATGATCAATTAAAATATCCCTTAAAGCGGCACGCACATGTTTTGGATAGGACTGTGCACAACTCTAGGGCAGGTATACCTAAACTGGCTAACAGAGAAAACCTTAATGTGGTTTATCTTTGAAATCTACACCTCAGTACACACGATCAACACAACAAAACAATTTAATCGATCATCTTACCTGCCTATTTACAAACAGTACTCCGAGATCCACTTATCCCGAAATTCGTTAACAATACACAAGGGTTCGATTCATCGATTGTACCTACGGTAGAATACATTACAGATAAGAGAGATGAATCGGGCTCCATTGACAGATCGCTTGCCACAGGCTGGGCAGCTGAGCAGCACTCGCTCAGGCATGGCCAACTGATAAGGAGACTAATATGAAGTCACAACCCTTGGGTTCACAGTTCATCGGAGAAAGCTTTTACTTTGGGCGGTAGGTCTTCAATCTGTTAGATGAATTGACAATGAGGTTGGGTCAACGAAGATAGAGTCATAAATTGAATTCCAGTGACTTTAACAGGTATTATAATTAGGGTTCCGTAGCCAAATGCCGGAACCCTAATGGATTCGTCATGTCTGTCTGTCTGTCTGTCCGGCCGTCCGTATGTCACAGCCACTTTTTTTCGAAACTATAAGAACTATACTGTTGAAACTTGGTAAGTAGATGTATTCTGTGAACCGCATTAAGAACCCCTACATATGGGGTATCTATGGATAGGTCTTCAAAAATGATATTGAGGTTTATAGTGTCATTTTTTTCTAAACTGAATAGTTTGCGCGAGAGACACTTCCAATGTGGGAAAATGTGTCCCCCCCCCCCCCGGAACTTCTAAAATAAGACAATGATAAAACTAAATATTTTATATGATGTACATTACCATGCAAACTTCCACCGAAAATTGGTTTGAACGAGATCTAGCAAGTAGTTTTTAAAACGTCATAAATCGTAAATCGCAATTTACCTTTCATTCAATCAACTCTTGCTGCTACAGAACCCTTCATGGGCGAGTCCGACTCGTTGGCCGCTTTTTTTGATGAAATAACATTTACAATAGTGCAGATATTAAGTAGACGAATTTTGGGAAGATTTAAAATATACCGAACGACTTTCTAAAGTTGCCGGCCACAGACCGGTTTTAAGCTACCCTCTTTGACCATAAATTACTGACAAACACACACTGATGGTCCATTTATTCCACGCTCCTGAAAAAGGACCATCACGCTAAGTATGTCAGTACAGCGTTCCACTGATATTAAAATCATAGCGGTGACATTACATTATTTTGCATCAGTCCCGACGGCTTCAATAAAAACGCCATTTGTCTCGGTTACAATGCACTGATGAATTCAATTTGTCTGGCTGTGTGTGTCCGTTTAGCCAAGGAGAAGGTGAGACAGAAGATCAACCATCTTGTCGCTGGCTTCGAATAGGTCTACGAGGGCTTAGAGTTAGGACTTTGGGGTCAAAAATGGCACACGGGAGCCAGTGATGTTTTTCAGCATTTTGAAGTTCCAAGAGCATGCATAATCAGTCTATAATGTTCCCAATGCTGGGACAGTCATGTCTCCTTTCTTCGAGAGGGTTTTCCAAGTTCCAAAAGAATCGCACCATATTTTGAGCTGAAGATGACCTGTGAGTTTTAGTGGGTAGGAGTCCGACATACGCTACTTAACCGTACCCACTGCCTTGTCCAGGTTTGGATCCTTCCTGAGAATTTACACAACCCATATGATAGACCCATTGACAATTGGATACACGTCTCCTCAGTTCAACTTCTGAACCTAATACATTTCGTGATCAAAATGTTCGTTCTTAATACTGCTTACTAATGCTAAACTAATTTGTCCTCTTCCTAGTATTTCCTAACTATTCCGGGGCGGTTATCGACTAGATAAAGGTTAATAGGGGTCAGATCACTTGATCGCTGATGGCGCAATGTAAAAGTAACATAATTATGATTTAACTGTAGTTCTGAATAGGTTTTAATGATGCAACCATATTATACGTTAAATGGGGTACTTAACGTTATGAATTTATTATTATATGCCACGCCCGATAGAAAAGGAGTTTATAGGAATTTATTACCGCACAAAGTCACGTGGGCACTTGTTCAGCTATTAAAGTTGCTTTGTTGCTCGTGCGAGTAAGTTAACATCATAAGTACTTAGGTACATTATGCATTTAATTAAATTTTGTCAGATCAATTTCGTTTACGGCTATAATCGTAAACTGTTGGCTACAATACTACCCTGTAAACGCGAATAGTTTTATCTTAACGATCTTTTGTCTACTTCATTCAAGATCTTCAGTAACATTAGTTGCCTACTGTGCTTTCTTAAGACAAGCACACATTTTAATGATTCAATCTGTTTTATTTTGCCACCTCAGGCATACAAGCCATTCATTGTCGAATAAATAATCTGTTAATAGCACATACTTTCAAAATATACCGTAACCAAACATCACAGGTGTTCAGCGAACTCCTTCAGCGCACGGCTGGCGTACCTACCTAATTTCCTCCATTGTACTCTCAAGCACAATAAGCAATAACTTAACGACTCGGCAAGTAAATTTAACTTCGACACAATAATATTAATAATTTAAACCATGTTGCGTTGCGTATGGGAATCGCTTTTAAATTACTTATGCTATTCATTTTACAAGTAAGAAAGGGTGGGTATGTAGTAATTGGTGATAATGAAACAACGAAGAATAAGGTGGAATATAGAAAGTAGATGCCTAACTTACAGGTTCAGATAAGTTCCTAGGTTTTAATTTTAAAACTACTTAAGTAATTAGAAGACTTATTAACCAACATCAAAAATGAGGAGATTTTCGATTCGACTGCATTCTTTTTAAATATGTTAAGCGTTATCTCCGGCAATTGTGGATGGATTTCGAAAAATCTTTTTTTAATGTTTAGGGTATGCCTCAGGCATAGTATGTGGATACATTTTGTTAACTTTGCTTGGGTACTTTTTCAGTTATATTTAATAATACGTATTTATTCTACTAAGTGTATATTGATGATAAGTATAGATAAGTAGTGGTATACAAATGTTGTGTGGTTATAGGGTACCACAACAACAAAAAAAAACAGAGCTTCGTTAGTTTTTTTTTTTTTGTTGTAAAATGTAGATTTTTTTCTGCCTGGAAGTACTCTAATTTAAGTGTACAGCTATTAGTGTGTGATATTAATGATAGCAAAAGAATACAGCAGCATACGTATTTCATGGCGTAATGGTTATGGCTCAGTACCTATAATCCGCAGAATAATTACATGTAGGTAAGATGGTAGCCAATCATACTAAATTTACGATTTAGTAATAATTCAATATTTTAATTGCTTAAGTGGGTCATATGCCGATCAACTAGAACGAGAAAAGATTTTAAACTAAACATACAAAATGAAAAAGATGTCTTCTCAAATTCCACACAATCACTCATCAATAATGGCCGCCAGTTGAAAAAATAACGAAACTTTGTTTTGTTATTTTGATTTATTTAAAAATCTAGTTGTAATATTTACCGCAGGGTTTGTCAGCACACGTTGTGATAATTGTGATAAATGAAATGGAATAAGGCCGAGTTTATGTCTGTGTTGTAGGTACTGTTTTTAAGTACTATAAAACAATAAGTTATAGCGTTAATTGGTGAAAGTGTCGTTTATAAGTCACTAAGTTGCCGACGACTGGTTGTGAAAGAATTGTTAACTTTAATTGAGATAGTAAATGAATATCTTGGTTATAAAATATCTTTCTGTTAGGAAATAGAAACTATGTCAAAGTGTTCTCACGTGTAAATCAGGCTCTGTGTCTAATCCAACAAGCTTCCAGAAACAGTATAGAGCTATTTTCCCGTAAATATTTGTGAAGACATAAATAAATACATGTGAAAATGTTAGGTAATCTTTCCGAATTTAGTACAGACTCGTGTTTCT
The DNA here is from genome assembly GCA_963555695.1 of Dasypolia templi. Taxonomy (NCBI): domain Eukaryota; kingdom Metazoa; phylum Arthropoda; class Insecta; order Lepidoptera; family Noctuidae; genus Dasypolia; species Dasypolia templi. The sequence continues at coordinate 2,340,242 of OY743151.1, read as the reverse complement.
GTCATCAACATCATTTGACACGACGCGTGACGCCACGTCTTAAAAAAACCTCTATTTTCCTCACAAATTCTTATCACGTCTGCTACAAAAAGCGTCATGAATGAGTGTTTCAAGCTGAAATTAATAACACTAATCTATTATTACACATGCTTAGGCCATTGCCGCAACGGCCAGACGCTGTTCAGCCACGCGACGTTCTATTTTCAAATTATTACAAAGCGTCGAGCGCGTTCCGATTAATTTGTCATACTATCATCGCGTTCCGTAGCAAGGGAATGTTTATTTTTATTACAAACAGCCTAATCTTCATCTCGGTGAAAGATTTATAACGTGTAGCGGTTAAGGCAATTATAATTATTGTGGGCCCAGCAGGCAAGGAATGTAGCGTATTTGTAGCTCGCGACGTTTTTTTATTTATATTGTTTAATTTGTTGCGGAAATTAATGTTTGTATTCGTAATTGTTGTGTCAAGTTGTGGAATTTGAATTTGTATGATTTGTTGCTCTGTTAATTTTATTTGTGTTGCGTGTTACAGCTGCATTGCATCTCCGTGAGAATAATATAAATACCGTGCACGTTTCTTCGCCCACTTTTGTTTTCGAAGTAAAGATTACCTAGTTCCAGATTACGCGAAGCCAAACACGGAAAATGTTAAAAAACAAAGCCCTATTTTTGCCTCCTATATTATTCCAGGGGCTTCATTGATACTAAGGATATAATTACATATTATTTCAATCAATACGGGGAAGGAGGCTGGCGTGTCGATAATGCCGAGTATCGGGCGCCCACTATAGGTGTTATACCCGCCTAGAGCTGTAATACACTTAATTTCACCACAGTCCAGTGAGGTGAGGTAGGAGCGGCAGCGAATTAATTAATATTTCATCACTTATTTCACAGATTTTCTAAAGTAACGCGTCTTGTTTAAGTGACAGTGAACATAGTTTCTAAATCGTTTCAATCTAATTTATTTCCAAGTAACTAACTCGACAGACGGTCCAAAAACGGCGCAAATATTGGAACCGTTTGGGGTTGAACTCTAGAGCCTGGGTTCCGTTACTTACCTTTTTGAGACCATGCCAAGCGGTTAAGCGGTTGGTCGACTCTTCGCGTGAATATATGGCTGCCCTATTTTTTGGCCGAAGAATGAGCATTGCCATAAAATGTGGCAATGCTGCCAGCCCTTTGGGAACTTCTCCTGTTGACAACAATGTGGACGAATTTTTGATGCCCTATGATTCTTTTCCCTCCCTTTTTTATAAGTACTTGTAATATTATTATTTTTAGTAAGCTTTTCGCATACAAAACATTCCAAAGCGAACGAAGCGCGGAAGGGCAGGCGTACGAGGGGCCGAAGCCAATTCGTGAGGTTCGTAAGGTTCTTTTAATGAAATGAGGCATCCACCGTGGATTATCCCTGTACGTACTTTGCAAGTGCACCCAAGGGCAACCCCCTGTTGGTGTCGGACTATTGCAGGATATGAAAACAAAGATCTTGGAATATCTGTTTGGATGGCTTAAGTTGACTGGTTACCTAGAACTACTGAAGGATTAGGACCCCTGCCAGATCAATGTTTTATTGTACACGGAAAAACAATAATGATTTTAAGACTTTTTGCTTTTTAATTATGTAAATATTATACTATTCTTAACAAACATTTTTGATTTGATAAAATTAAAAAACCTACCCAAACCGCCAAACAATGAAATTATTAAAACAGTTAAGCGTCTGTCACTTGCACCGCACCCCAAATGCATAATTCTCGGCTAGAGTCACGAGCGATGACTTTTAATAGTAACATGATGGGATCAGACCGACGCGCGACGCAGCTAATGCGTTCGTGTGTTCCAAATCATTAAGAAGATCGAACTCGCTTTACAATATCAGATGGATTCGTACCTACATAAATATGTATGTACATGTGGGATATATTAGAGAGGATGTCGAGCTTTATATGTATTAGGTAGTAATATGTCTAAGCTTTTTGAGGAAAATGGGCAAAATACTTCAGAAAAAAAGTTTACACTAGAAGGGGAAATACTCAGGCTCCATTATGACTCGACTAACAATACAAAATAACTGCATTTTTTTGGTCATGCAACCCTTAACAGAAGCTGTCACAATACCTCTGCGCCCTAACCGGATCCCAGAAAAAAAATCTCAAGCCTTCCAGCTGATTTAGAACGTGGAAAATATTCGTTACGTTCTTAATCAGAAGGACTTTTAATCCTGAATATACATAATCGGATTGAAGGTGCTACCCGCCTACACCGAGCAGTATCTAGTAATAAATCTGTGGAGATTATCAGCGTCGTTTATAAGCTGTTAGACAATGGCGGCCACTTAACGGCCACTATCGGTGATCGCGCCGATAGCCGCAGATAACTCGCTTTGTTTCTATTAACTGCTCTTAATTTATACTGATTATAAATCTTTGATTCTGTAGTAAGGGAATAGTTTGGAGGATTTCAGTGTAGGGAGAATTGAAGTATTATTTGAATTGGTGAAAAGTGCTGATGATAAATATATACTTTCGTAAGTAACCGAGGTGACGACTGATAGAGAAGTACCTATGGAAGAAGAGAGACAGCGAGTACGAATGTGGATGGCTATAAGAGTAAGGGAAGGCCAAAGAAACGATGGATGGACTGTGTGGAAGATGATATGGCTGGAAAAGGGGGACTACCGAGATGCTGACTGATAGAGAAGAATGGAAGAAGATGACATTGCGTCGGCCCCAAGTAAATTGGGATCAAGGCAAGCGAATGATGAAAATGATGTTTAAAGTTCCTCAAATAGGTCAAAAGGTAGCCTAGATCTAGACCACAAGATTCCTTTTGTAAGATAATCATGGCTAAAAAGAACGAGGCATCAAAATTATTAGAATTGCTTTGCCGAAATCCAGAAATGAACTTAAGCACCAGTGCGTTTCGCTTTACATAATAAGGTGTCACTAGTAAGTTTAGATACCTACTATATCTTTACCAGGTCTTTCTTCGCAACGGCATTGGGTCACACTTCAGCAACAATAAAAAATGCTGCCTTTCGCATTTACAATGCACAAGTGTACGTATATACAAGCAACCACTGTGGAGTACTTACCTACTAGTGTAACAAAACATCAGAAACATTTAATCAAAAGCCACAGTTTACTGCCAGAGTTAGTCACTACAATGATTTTATTCCGCTCAATAGTATTCAAAGACGGAATAAATCAAACAAATCGATTTATAATTAACAAAGCAGGCATTGAGACTTGGTTTTATCTGCTTGATTTACGAACGTACTTAACCTTCTGGCCATCGAGTGCACAGTGGGCTGCCACCCAGGCCGACACTCATCAATTCTCAATACCTACTCATAAAATTTATCGTTTTATGATCCTCATTTGTGGATGTTATTGTAGATTGTACAAATTGCTGATTTTGCATGAAACTATACAAATAATTATCCTCATTTATTATGTTACAATATATTTCATTTCATATATATTTTATTTTATTCTAATTCCTTCTGATGAATATATAAATGATAAACATAAATAATATAAAAAATGTACATATTTTAAGGAAATTACTAATATAATATATAGTAATATAAACATAATAATTGATAACAGTAATTAATGATAATCACGCAATCTGTATGTTTAAAATATATTAGTGATAGGGTAGCTATGAATAAATAATCTAATAAAAATAATTAATTAATGATATAACAAAACAAGATTAAATAAAATAGCAATTTATGATAAATTATATAATTAAATAATATACCAAACACAACTATTCAAAGAAAACAATGTAAATAAATGAATAAACAGAATATAATACTTAAACAGGTATCTAAAAATAATCTAAAATATGTAAGTACATTTTGCAGATAAACTAATACAAAATAATGGTAAAGCGAAAAGTTTTTATCTCACAAAAACTACTTAATTATCTCCTGAAACAGGGCTTCCTCTCTCCTACCCTTTTGCTCTGCCAGGGTCCATAATGATCTAAATTATATAGTTACCACTTAAGTACAATATTTAGTACTGAGTATTAATAGTGGGCCTATACATATTGATGACAGAGAGAAAGAGGCCAGGTGCGAAAGTTTATAATTGGGCTTGAGTTTGAGTTTTTCAGTAATAATAAACCGAAGTAACTAACTTTTTACCGCCGTGCGCCACTACATTAGAAAGAACAGTTATAATACCTCAGGACAGTGCATCTAGACCTGACAAAAAATACAATTAAATTATTCAGTAAGTAGGCAATAAAGGCAGACGTCTTGCCGACAATATTACATTCACGTGTAGGAGTTATACTGTAGGGCAAGATGACGTCATCCTACACTTGACTGAATAACCTGAAAGAACAGCTTTGACTGCGCGACGATGCTCATCAAGGTAAGATAAAATTATCTTTTACCGCACTACCGTAGGTGTTAGGATTAATTAAGAATAAAGATAATTTTACCCACAAACTCGGCGATAATTTGGCCATGACAGATTCCTTACAACAAACAAGACGAACAAAGATGTCAAAGTCCAAGCATCTATTTCACTTAAACATTTTTCAAGCACTTTTGAATTGTCCAGGAGTCGGCCAGCTAGTCAGAAAGTTGAAGCTAGTTGCCACTTCAAATCATAGATATCTACGGAGAAGAACGGGCAAGAACTCCGTGAAAAATCTTTTGCATCAAGATATACAAAAAAGACCCCTGAAGTTAATATTTGCGTGAAGGGAAATAACGGAGTTTTTTGGAATTGGAAATGTTTCCTAGCGAAAAGCTGTAGCTAAGAATTTTCAGGCAATTCATAAAGATTTCTAAAGTTTGTAATCATTCCCAGGATATTTTTGTGCTAACAAAATGAAAAAAAAAAACAGTTAAGTAACATAAACTCATGATATATTACAACATCACATCATTATTTTTCTCATAGTTATAACATTCGTCGCTAGCAATACGTCATCAGTTCATCAATGGTACTCGACTTGAAGGCGCACAGCACAAAAAAAGAAAAAAAAAGTTAAATATTGAGCTTATCATATATTTACAGCATCACAATTATTTCCCAATCAGTCATAATCACAACATTCGTCATCAACAATACGTCATCAGTTCCTCAATAGTACAGGACTTGTAGCAGCACTCGTCGACGGGGCCGCGCTTGCCGCGCACGCCAGCCAGCGCGACCTCCGGCGGCCCCCACCGTCCGCGCTTGTCCTCCTCGGGCCCCCAGCACAGACTGGCCAGCGCCTCGGAAAGGCGCCGGCCGCAGTACACGCCGCGCCCGCTCGCCGGCGTGCCCGCACACACACAACACATCAGCGCCACACAGAACAACACTAACTTCAACATGGTTGCTTTACGAAAAATTTGATACTCCTCGATGTTATTGTCCTAATCGATGGGGTTGGAATGTGTTCTTTCCGTAGATTACTACCCTTTTATACTAAGGGATAGCTCATTAAATATTCACTTTCATTTTTGACACCTTAGAAAATGTAGGTCGTGGCCCGAGTAACTAGGTGTGAAATATTAATCTAGACTTCGAAATTCATTGACTCGACGACATATTATTAATCTAGACTTCGAAATTCATTGACTCGACAACTTATTATGCTTTCCAGAGACGCGAATAGTATCATTTAGCATCCATCAACTACGTCTTCACTGCCTTTCTATCTGTGGTTGAATATCCTCGAATGTTGTGATGTCATGTCATCTGTATCATCAACTGAAGAAATTATATTGCCTTCTTCGGGTCAAACACGACAAAAAAAAGTGTGTATTCGCCATGCTCAATGGCGAGCTATGAAGACCTCACAGATTTGCAAAGTTTTGTTGCTTGGGGCTTTCGACAATTAGTTTTTGGCTTTACATTGTGTGACGTTTATTTCTGAGATTTATTAGAAATGACATGGTCGGATTTTGGTATGCTCTACAAGCAACATCCTTCAATATCTTGTACAGACAGTCATAGTTTGGAAAGCGTCAAATGACCGATCAAACTTTTCCCATGGAAGAACGACGTTGTATTTGGTGTTGAAAGTAAAATTAAAGGTGTACAAAGTGAGTAGGATGTTTCACGTCCTACACATTATCAGGTCCCAGAAAACACCCTGAAAATTAATGACTTACATCTAGGTATAAAAGGGTAGCAATCTAAGGGATGAACACATTCAACCGCCATACTGTGCGACAATCACATTGAGGAGTATCTGAACCTTCAGTAAAGCTGTCATGTTGAAGTTAGTGTTGTTCTGTGTGGCGCTGATGTGTTGTGTGTGTGCGGGCACGCCGGCGGGGAGTGGGCGCGGCGTATACTGCGGCCGGCGTCTGTCCGAGATGCTGGCCACGCTGTGCTGGGGGCCCGAGGAGAATAAGCGCGGCCGGTGGGGGCCGCCGGCGGCCGCTCTGGCTGGCGTGCGCGGCAAGCGCGGCCCGGTCGACGAGTGCTGCTACAAGTCCTGTACCATTGATGAACTGATTACGTATTGCTAGCGTCGAATGTTATGGTTATGACTGATTGGGAAATAATTGTGATTCTGTAAATATATGATAAGTTCATTGTTTAACCTTATTTTTTCATTTTTAAACAGCTAAGAATCCATAATCGGTCGTAGATTGTTCGACAGAGATACCGCTCCACCCAGAGGGAAAAGTAACTTGATGATTTGTCAACCTAAAAAAAAAAGTATGCATGAACATTATAGGCTGGGTATGCATGTATGCATACCTGCTGGGGCACGGGCCTCCTCTCTGTGAGAGGGATTGGGTAATAATCCACCACCCGGGCCACGTGCGGGTTCGTGGATTTCACATACCAATAAACTTCTAGGACATGCCGGTTTCCTCATGATGTTTTCCTTCACCGTTTTGAGAGCAGTGGTAATCAAAAGGCCTAGATCTGAAATCACGACCTACAACTCGTGAGTCCGGGCTCCTGCTCCTCCTCCTTATTCTTAAGATTGACCTGAAAATTCTTAATATTCTTAATTTTCGCTGCGAACTATTTTCAAATCCCAATAAACTCACCTATTAAATTCGTTAACCTAGACCATAATAATAGTCCTCCAGGCCGAATTGCGGTCATGTTGGCCACTCCCAGCTGAGACTAGCTTTCGGCGCGGGAGATAGTGCAGAAGTATGTGCGCAGGCACTGGTGCACTATCTCTTCCATTACTCTCATCGTCGGGACGGCAATCCGAAACGACCGCAGAGAGATCAGGCGCAGGGCCAACTTAGACCATAACAGCAGCACTATCACTTAAGCACCGGTACTACAGCTTCGTGCTAATTTAAAGCTCTTCAATTACAATAACCGTCACTTTTCTCCACACAAAAGATTTTGCTCATACTTGCTGTAATGCCATTAACACACAATCGTCGTAGACTATCTGATTATTACAGAAGCAACACGATCTTTTAGATCGATATGGACATGTTTAAGGAAGTATTCGAGTAAGATGCTGTTAGGGATCTTGACCCTACTTCAGGGATTCTCCTGATAGCCATAGAATACCTCTTCACTCCTCAAGCACCTCAGGATATGTTGTTCCCTTGTCGCTACGACACTATGTTCAAGCGACAGTTTTCGGGGATTCAATTATTGAGTGTTGAAGTCACCCTCAGCCATTGTATTGTATATATAAAACATTGGTCAGGGCCATAGTTTGCTATAGTTCTAGGTGATTGGTCCAGTTTGGTCACTTAAACCCATAGTCCAATAACTACTTTGTTTCCATACGTTGTAATAGTCCCACACCAACCTAGGGGTCCTTGGGCGCACTTGCAGAATGCATACAAGGATAACTGTCGGTTGATGCTATAGTTAATTTAACCGAGCCTCTGCAAGGTAGTTTGGACACCAAGTGTGCCTAAAAGTTTTTTTAAAGCATCTTTCATTTCATTTCGGCCATTGTACGGGAAATTATTTTCCGCACCGCATGGAACCAATATCAACCTGGGGATGGGATGTGCTCGTGACATAAGTAATAACTTTAATATTTCAATCATTCATTGAAATCGAACATAATCAACCAAAACAGTAGATAGTAGTTTGTATATTAAAAGTGAAATGTTTTGTAAATACACTTATGTATTTTTCTTTCAATACTAAATTTTCATAACAAAAATAAACTTTCAGTATTAAAACATAAAAATATTATTTTACTTTTGTCAAAGTGCAATAATTATTTTTAATAATAATAATAATTTTCCTTATTAATTATTTATTTAACGCTACAATCAACAAAAAAATTTGTAATATTTTGAAATGAGATATGATATATAAATATTTATGTATATATAAATAATATGTTTTTGACTTCGCAACATGCATAATCAGAACCACGTATATATCGAACTACAACAGAAATAAAATAGGTACTATTATATAAAAAATAAAACTAAAAAGGGTATTTATTGCTCATTCAAAAAACTCGTGCGCATCACTGTCAGTGGTAAAAGTGCTCAAAAGCCCGGCAATGTTCAAATCAGTCGACCAACCGCTTGGCGATATCCCGATATACTTGATGAGCCCTGGTGTTGCAACCCCAAACGGCTCAAACATATAGCTGTTTCAGGTTTCTGCAAGTGCAGCAGCCGCCCCAGCATAGCCCGCCGTGTTAGGAAGATCGGATGACGCGAGGTTGTCGACACAGGTTGCATCCAACACCAAAGGCCTACCCAACTTCCAAGGCATGGTCAGTGGTCATGGTCAAGGCACGGCCCGCCAGCATTAATGACAATATTCCGTATGGTCTCTTCCCATCGTCGCGTGCCAAGCCATTGGGTTATTTAAAAGCTTACACCCCGGCCATGGTGTCCGAGGCGTCCGGCTGATTCACCGCACTTATAGCGGTATGGAGCCACGCAAGGAGTGCCCAGATGCAAACTCACCCAGCATGGAGCCTGACGTTGGGTGACGGAAGTGCCTGAAGCTAGAGGCCCGACTCCCATTTTCCCATAGAAAGCAGGCACGCTCAGCCGTACAAGCACCTTCCAGGAGTTTCCTTATTCTTCGCGCGATTGCGAAAAGTAGCGCTACACGACGTAAAAATACACTTGGTACAGCACTACGGCTAAACCGTGCAATAAGTGTCTGAGATGGTATTGAGGAAAGGACCACAGAACAATGAGTGGACCTGTCCAGTCAATGCACGCATAAAAATGTTTCTCTTGTGGGAGTTAAGCCCTTTTTCTTGTGGTTTTGTCGGTAGTAGTCCGTCAAAACCCTTCAGCATCTCTAGACAGAAGATATCTATGAAGATTGCACCCCATCCTAAAATATAGGCAACGTGTGTCCATTAGTGCGCACTTGGCCATTCAGTGGTTAGTAGGTTAGTAAGGGGTTTGAGTTCTATCAGGAAGGCAGTAATATTTAGACTAAATACTTAACTTATTTACCAAACTACATTCGAATAAGTATTTACTTACTACCACAGGAAATAGCTTATACAAAAAACAAATTATTTAAAAAAGTAGGTAAAAATATACATGGAAACGCGTAAAAAACATAATCCTGTCTTTGCTGTCGCGCTGTCGAATCATAAAGGCAGACACTTTATCTAAACAATTATGACACACACTTGTAGTAGTAGGCAAGATGACGTCATCCCACACTTGAATGAATTACCTAAAAGAACAAGTATTGACTGCTCATCAAGGTTAGATATAATTATCTTTAACCGAATTACTGTAGGCGGTAGCCTTTTCAAGACAGTCTCCGTACAAGAAGAAAGATGCACAAAGATATAGTAATCCTCTAAACAAACACCAGAGGGCCTACACTACTGGCAATCGCTCTCAAAGCGTTTCGCATTTCTACAAAGACTTTCTACAACTACGACCGACTACGGCGAAGGAAAATGAAGGGTTATGATTTGACCGGTATGTATTTATGTATGCAAGGGCAGATGCAGGGTTTATTTCTAGGGGAAGACGGATTGGACAGATTTTCTTTTGACCATACATACTATAGGAGTTACGCTGTCACTGTATGTAGAAAAGTTTCAGCCCTTGTAATGTATGTATGTTCAACTGTTATCTCATTACTTCTGAACTACGTATCATAATTTGACAAATAAGGTATTATTGGAAGCGTCTTGGTCTTCCGCTGGTTATAGGCGTCCCAAAACATCAAATGAAATTTAAGTCAACTTGAATATTCAGAGGACATCAATGATGAACAATTTTAATTTTTTTATTTTGCCTTGTTGGGTATCAAATGAAAGGGCATAATTAGAAAGAAATATTTTATTACTAATAACTTTGTAGATGTTCCTGGTACCGACATGGTATACAGGCATCACGGCTTTACCCTGACCATTCTTGTACCCGTCCTGATTTCTATCTGAAATGTTTACTTGTTTCGTACATTTTAGAACGTGATTTTTCAGTACCTACTCGGGTTTTAGTTTTTGAACTTACAATAGAATTTTTCATCATCGTTAACCCTTAAATGCATGCATTTATTTATTTTATCTAAAAAAATGTATTATATTCAGGCGAATGGGTAGATTCATGAAAAAAAAAAAAAAAAACAGTATGCATATTTTCATCTATTATTAATTTTAAAAAGTCCTGTATCAAAAATGAAACATTATGCATTACCTACGCACTTAAAATATGGTTACAAATTAAAAGTAAACTTTTTGACTATTATACATGTATTTATTTATTATGAAGGTATTATATGTTAAAAAATAAGAAAAAAACAGTAAAAAACAATGTTTAACAAAGCGTACCATTTGGAGCATTTTATGAAACTCAAAAAGCATACAATCAGGAAATTGACAAAGTTGGCTATGAACTCATTAGAACAGATTCTTCTTGAATCTGTTCTAAAGAGTTCATAGCCAACTTTATCAAGACGAACGTTTTTAGTACGCATATCGTGTAAGCTGGTATTTATTTTCTTCTTACAGATTTCTTCTTCAAGACTCGTGCTAGGTCTTCCTCTATTGCTTCAGGATTCACTCCCTTTTGTTTATGGACTTTTTTATATAGGACCCAAGCATTTTTCATGGTAATATCCAAGAGGTGATAAAAAATCTTCTTTACCACTATCTTGTCTTGTCTTCATTTGGATGCGGTATCGACATAAAAAGCTGTCCAGTAGGTCGACCCCACCCGTATGAGCATTGTATTCTTTTATAACTTTAGGACAGGAAATAGACAACCTTGTGTTCTCTTTCTTATCGTATCTCTCAATAGTTTTAGAAGGTTCAGCTCCAACATACGTCGACTGAAGTATTACCTGTTTATTATCTTTCCCGCTGACTGCAGTTACTTCTATTCCCTCATAATTTGATACATTTTCATCATAGTGACTTGCAGGTCATCATATGCTCAGGTAATATTATTATATAGAATAGGAGGTTTCTAGTTATTTACGTTAGTACTAATATTAGCATCGGGCGGGTCATCTCCTTCTAGCACCTGAAGTAGTTCTTCTCTTGAAGGGTAGAAGTCTAACTCGTCTCCGTCGTTGGACTCGTTATCATCCTCTGATAACTCACCGTCTTCCAATCTTCGAAGAATATCCTCTATAACATTGTCCTTGCAACGTATTGCAGCCATCGCTATAAAAGCAACTAAAAACCATGCACAAATACCCAACCACCAAAAAATTATCGCTTAGAATAAACATATTTTTTTCTGTCGTTACTGCATACCTACTGTATCATTTTTGATACACATGAATTATTTGACGAAAACAGTTAATTCAAGCATAATAATAAAATGAACAATAACACGAAATATTACTACTCAGCTATACAATATATTTTTTGTATAGAGAAAACTTCACTCAAACTTATTTTTATCGTCACTCAAAAATTGAAACAATCACCGTTCGCGCCAAAATCGTCCGTTGGTAAAAAAACTGCCAGTTTCGTTCGTGCGTATTTTGAAAGCTGTATTTTTTTTTTAAATTCGCCCGTAAGTACAGGTTAAGGAAACTTCAAAACATACGGCCAAGTTTGACGTAAGTAAAATTTGTAGCTGGCAGTAGGGTTTGAAATTAGTGTTTCATTTTCATACGCTATGCATTTAAGGGTTGAAGCTGGTGTAAATTTGTCTTGGCCCTCAGTTAGTATTATACCTGTCAGTGGCAAAGAGCCCTTTAAAACTAATATTTGCGTGAAAGAAAATCCCGGATTTATCAATTATATCTAATCTAGCTGTCAGAGTACGCAACTTATAAACGCAGTAAATAATTAACTGCTAGGCGGTTAGTTACGAGCTAGGCTTACATAGATTATCATATTAACACCGATAGATAAATTCAATAAATTTTTGTTATTGCGTTAGACGTTAAGACGCCGAGAATGGCTGTGAAGTTGGATTAAGCTGGATAAACACGCATCTAGATAGTACCCGTTTAGAACGCACAGAAATATTGAATGTAGAAAATAGCGGACCTACAATGATTTGATAGAGATCGCCAGCGGAAGGAAGCACTGTTTCGTCTGGCAAGTAACTGAGTCAATCGTAGTACCTAGTGGAGAATCACAAGCAGAAAGAGAAGAAAGAAAGAACGTCGTAAGGAAGCTTGAAAATGCGTGTTGTCAGTTTCTCAGTGTGAGTTCGAGAAAACAGAAAGCAACCATCATTAATCAAGCTCAGAGTAAACAGCCAGTTAAACGTAAGACTCATCATATATTACAGCATCATAATTATTTCCCATTTAGTCATAACCATAACATTCGTCGTTAACAATACGTTATCAGGTTTTCAATGGTACAGGACTTGTAGCAGCACTCGTCGACGGGGCGTGAATTCAATGGTAGTTTATTGAAATTTGAATATGGTTTCAGGCCATTCGGAGATATAAGAATAAGGAGGTGGAGCAGTGGTGGCCCGGTGGTATCGGCCACGACTTACGAGTTGTATGTAGGTCGTGACCTATCTATTTTGATTACCCTGTTTTCAAAACGGTGAAGAAAAACGTCATGAGGAGACTGGCATGTCCTAGAAATACGGAGACATGTGAAATCCACTAACCCGCACTGGGCCCGGGTGTTGGATTATGGCCCAATCCCTCTCACAGAGAGGAGACCTGTGCCCCTGTGCAGTGGGAAAATTACAGATAAAGTTTGCAAGAGGGTGATAACTGTTAGAGGGTTATAAAATGAAAAAATAAGGTGAAACAATGAACTTATCATATATTTACAGAATCACAATTATTTCCCAATCAGTCATAATCATAACATTCGTTGCTAGCAATACGTCATCAGTTCATCAATGGTACAGGGCTTGTAGCAGCACTCATCGACGGGGCCGCGCTTGCCGCGCACGCCAGCCAGCGCGACCTCCGGCGGCCCCCACCGTCCGCGCTTGTCCTCCTCGGGCCCCCAGCACAGACTGGCCAGCGCCTCGGAAAGGCGCCGGCCGCAGTACACGCCGCGCCCGATCGCCGGCGTGCCCGCACACATACAACACATCAGCGCCACACAGAACAACACTAACTTTAACATGGCTGCTTTACTGAAGGATGTTGTACTGATCGATGTGATAGTCCCTATAGATGGGGGTTGAATGTGTTCATCCCGTAGATTACTACCCTTTTATACTAAGTGATAGCTCATTAATATGGACTTTCATTAGACACCTTGAAGTATGTAGGTTGTGGCTCTGGCACTTCCCACTGTTTTCTTGTAACTCTGAGTAAAATATTAGCCCACATAGACTTCGATATTCATTGCTTCGACTTATTACGACGTTTATATTGTGTTCATGCTGTGCCTGCTGAGATTCGATAGTATCATTGCAGCATCCATCCACTGTAACAAACAGTTGTCAAAATTGCGAACTTTACAGTCATTCTATCTTTGCTTGGATCTGTATTATATGTATATTCTTGGAGAAATAATTGCCTTCATCCTGTCAATTATAACATAAACGCATCGATTCTCCGTGCTCGATGGCATTGTTTTAAACCGCTTTGTTTTTGCATTATTATGTGGTTTCTCAAATTCAAACCATTTAATCTTGGGAGTTTAATTCTGTGGTGTATGTGAAATGACACTATGACAATTTTACAGGGGCTCCAGAAGCAACCTCCTTCGAATTTAATGAAAACAGCAGTCGTAGAACAATGACGTTGGTATTTGTGTCATCAGTAAAATTGAAGCATGTTTCACAACCTACACATAATCAGGTGCCAGAAAACAATCTGAATATTAATGAACTACATCAAGGTATAAAAGGGTAGCAATCTAAGGGAAGAACACATTTCAAACCCATCCATTGGGACAATCACATCCAGTTGAAAAACTTCCTTCAGTAAAGCAGCAATGTTGAAGTTTGTGTTGTTCTGTGTGGCGCTGATGTGTTGTGTGTGTGCGGGCACGCCGGCGAGCGAACGCGGCGTTTTTTGCGGGCAGCGCCTGGCCGAAGTGTTAGCCACGCTGTGCTGGGGGCCCGAGGAGGACAAGCGCGGCTGGTGGGGGCCGCCGGCAGCCGCGCTGGCTGGCATGCGCGGCAAGCGCGGCCCTGTCGACGAGTGCTGCTACAAATCCTGTACCATTGATGAACTGATGACGTATTGCTAGAGACGAAAGTGATAATTATGACTGATTGAGAAATAATTGAAATGGGTATAATTAATTATACGATGGGTAGTAATTAACTGTTTTTTTTTTCATTTTGTTAGCACTAAAATACACTGGGCCTGATTGCAAACTTTATAAATCCTAATGAATAACCTGATAATTCTTAACTCCAGCTTTTCGCTAGGTAACATATTCAAGTCCAACAAACTCCTCTATTTAATTCCTAATCCTAGAACATAATAACAGTACTAGCACATAAACACCGATCCACCAGCATTGCCTTATAACCAACCAGTTGAACAGCTCCGTGCTAATCTAAAGCTCTTCAATTACAATAACCATCACTTTACTCCACACAAACGATGTTGCTCATACTAGCTGTAGTGCATTAACACACAATCATCGTAGACTCTCTGATTATTGCAGAATCAACGCGATCTTTGAGATCGTTCCAACATAAATAATAATAGGTCGGGGAAAAATATACCCTCACGCTTACGGAACCTACACACATTCACTGCATTCAAAATTCAGCTTAGCCTGTATCTAATTGCAAACCGGACATTACTAAAAAAATGAATACGTTGCGTGGGTCGAGTTTCGGGTGGTTCTAATTAGTTTGTAACGGATGTTGTCGAACCTAATATCAGTATTTAATTAAGTAATAGTTATTGTTCTCAAGTAAGCAACATGTTATGTTGTTAATGACCATAAAAGTTTCTACTTGTACTGCCTCGTCGGTCTAGTAGTCGCAAAAGCTACTGCTGAGCATGAGGTCCTGGGTTCGATTCCCAGGTCGGGCTTGTTATTCGGTTTTTCTATCTAGAATTTCTCAGTAGCAGCCCGAAGTGTGGATTTGTGCCCGGTTGATAGCAATAGGCTCGCCCCCTATTACATGGGACTTAAACATAACTGGCGAAATGTGGGTGCATAGGTACACCTCTGCCTAACCCTTCTGGGATTACACGCGTGATATTATATTATGTTTTATGTAAAAGTTTCTTTAAACCTAAAAAGCTTTTTCGTTTTTTTTATACAATTTCAAGACATATTTTTATAGTTTATTAACATTTGAATAAAATATAAATGTGTTATTTTGTTCGATAACTTGTTGCCATTTTGTAGGTAGTGACATAATCCCATTGCTGTAAAAATATCTGGACTTCTGGTCAACAAACTGTCACTTGTGACAGTCCTCTCTTGATGTTAACCTAACACTACAAAAAAATTGTGAAGAGACCGAAACAGGTGCAAATCTGAGGGTGCAACGCGAGCGGCATCTTTGACATCAAAATTCCCGGCCTAAAAACGCTTGAACCAACCTTGTGCTACTCTGACACTGAGTCCATAAACGTCACATTTTTACCGAGGCTTGTGTCATATTTTTCCTCTTTTTAACCGCCCTCACAAAAAGGACGATGTTCTTAATTCGATTGTATTATTTTTTGTAACCTCAGAACTCCGTCATATAAAGACCGATTTGAATTTGGTTTTCTTTTGTTTGAAAGGACAGAAAAACAATAGAAAAGTGGCGGGAAATCGTTTTTACTTGATAATCATCTTTTTAAAATGTCATAACTTTAATGGTATCAAAGCCAAAGAGCTTTTACCACAACTTTATACCTATAAAATGCTAAAAATCTTCCCCGACCTTACATTAGGGTTGTTTTTTTTTACTAGACTAGTTGGTAAAATTTCACAGAAAATATGAGTATTGTTAGCAAATCATAAAAAATAACTTGCCAGTTTATTCCATGTTACCTTTGAATGGCGATACTTAAATGTTCGCCAGTCACATCCTGGGAGGTCAGTGTCTACCAGGACCACCTTGCTGACTAACCAAAAATTTTACAACGGCGTTATTAACAACGACAACGGTGTTCTTATAGTTCATGCCGATTTCAGAGAAAAAGAAAGATATTGAACAGAACTCCATGAGATTTATGGGACTCCGACATTACCCTTGTTCCCCAGATTTATGGATTGCACCCGGAACTAAAAGAAATGAAATGTCGGATGTGAAATCCTCTCCCATCCTATACCGTCACCACTCAAGCCATAGTAGTCTAACAGGACTATCAAAGAATAAGTGTCGCTTCATTCACTCACAATTACCTCATTGAATGTTGTTTAGGTCCGAATAAACATGTAACTGCTGACTACGACGTCACCCCAGGTCAGCGGATTACCGTTAAATCTAACTTATAGACTTGTTACATTCGATGATGCAACTGATTAGATTTGATTCTCATGCGACTTGAACTATCGAGAAGAATATCATTGAAACAAGAGTTGTTTTTTTAAGAACAAGTTTCATTATTATCAACTTCTTTCATAAAAAAGGATGGGAATGAATCATGGGCATCACAAAATTCGTGCGCATCGCTTTCAAAAGGAAAAGTGCCACGTTTTATGGAAATGCTGATTCTTTGGCCAAAAAAGAAGCCAGCCCTCTGGTCACGTGAAAGCTAGGCAATGTTTCGAAAAACTAGGGCG
Organism: Dasypolia templi; assembly: GCA_963555695.1. Taxonomy (NCBI): domain Eukaryota; kingdom Metazoa; phylum Arthropoda; class Insecta; order Lepidoptera; family Noctuidae; genus Dasypolia; species Dasypolia templi. The sequence goes on along the minus strand of OY743151.1, from coordinate 2,323,187 downwards.
GATTTCACCAATGAAACTGAACGCGATCAGCACATAAACTACGTTTCGAGCGAGCTGTCAGTGTCATTATTTTCCATTATTTAGTTTTAGATGTGCTGATAGCGTTCGGTTTCATCGTTGAAATTGGCACTAAGTGGGCACTCGGATCCCACTGCTCTAGTATTTCAACCCCAAACGACATGAACATAATAATATAATAAGATTGGAATATTTGCACCGTTTGAGGTTTTCCGCACCTGCAGCAGTCGCGACAGCACAGCCTGCCGTGCTGGAAAAATAGGATACGCGAGAGTGTCGACACATTTTGCTTCCCACACCTACCATCAGGCCTAACTAACTTCTGAGGCATATACATGTACATATTATTTTAAGACTTTATAGATAATATTTACAAAATAATTGTTTATCGTGAATGAAATACACACAGCTAGGTAAACTTTGTTCATGTTTTTATTACTTTGTCGATATTCCCTGTCATCACCACCCTGCCTTCAGTCCCTTGGAGGTCAGCTAACAATCGTGTCGTGTCATGGTTGACAGCCTTACAGCTTATGTTAACAGCTGTCGTAAAAGAGTTACGAGCTATGCAAAGTTTTTGTGCTGATAGCAACAAGTGGACCACCTTTGTGGTAATGTAAATGGGTATGAATTCACAAGTTGGTGCTACTATAGTAAAAATTCTACAAAGGATCTTGAGACTGAAAGGCTATAATGTATGGTTGTGACCTAACTTTTGTATAAAATGCATGTTTCAGCTAAAAGTATGTGATGTATTTTGTATTGATAATTTTGACCGAGTTTTTTTTAATAGCTTCCATCTATATCTATAAACTATATTATTTATTTTATAATAATATGAATTCGAAAGTAACTCTGTCTGTATGTTACCTTTTCAAGCCTAAACTACTGAAGCCATTTCGATAAAATTTGGCGAGGAGATAGATAGCATCCTGAGGAAGGACATAGGGTACTTTTTGTCCTATTGGCACTTTCCCGTGGGATACTTTCCGACATCCACGGGTGCAAAGTCGGGGGCGGAACCTAGTAAAAAAGATGAGTTGAAGTCTTGCTTAAAGCTTTTCCAATCGAAACGGATGGATGGAAGTGGTATGCTTCTGGAGATGCCTTAATCCAGCAGTACACTAAAGGATCAATTCTTACGTAAAAAACAGGTAGCAACCTAGTTAAATATATAAACTTGAAATTTGACCAACTTAACCCTAACTGACACTCAAGTGAGTGGGTAGACTGTACCTTGTGTGTCACCTTGAATTTACATGCGAATGAACACCCTACTGAAACTGGCTCAGAAACAGTACCTATGTGATATTCAATACGGCTGAACTTTGCACATACTTTGTCATGCAAATATTATGTTCAAGAAACTGTGAACTAAAAGTGCCATTTAAGTAGGTACTTAATTTAAGTTTAAGTTACGGTTTCGAAGCTTTAAGTACCTAACCCGTAATATGTAGGCAAGCAAGGATAAGGTAAGAAATAACAGAGAAATGCCACATTACATGACAGGTTTTCACACGAAACCTTCTGTGACTTAGTGTGCTTCGAAAACGTAAGACCTTCGCCCACGCCAACTATTTTGCAGCACGCGAAGCATCACCGGGTTTCTTCGATGGAATTATAGACAAAAAATTCTTTAATTCATTTGTCATTTCATCTTCTGTCGACCTCGACAATTCTAGTTTTTAAGTCGGCCCTGTAACACGTGCTACAAGCGTTGGCTAAAAAAATAAAAGTTATCGTATGGATTGAGGAGATATGTCTCATATTTAAACGCAGACACTACCAATCTTTATTAGTAACCGATTTTGTAGGCCCGATCCTGGCATTTGTCGTAAAACCCATCAAAAGTTACAGGACGTTTAAGGTGGCTCCTTAATTCAGACGTCGATTTTGTTTATACTCAAACTAATTTATAGTTAGAGTATAAACAAAATTATTAAGGATTTTAAAATTACTGATATCTTTTGAAATTCTGAAAGTGTAGGATGTTGGAGTACACCCATATTTTCACTAAATATCTATGCTATTGGTGTCCAATTTGGTCAACTGCTTTAGCTATACGTACTTACGTATATTTCCAAGATATCGTCAGGATTGAAGAGCATGAAATGTGTTGTATCTCCGAAGTTGTATAGTTTCTCTATTTTATTTTTATACTACAAATCAGAATATATTTACTACTAAATAAGACATAATATTCATTCATAATAAAATGAATTCTAATTGCTTAAAGAAAAAAATATAGAATTAAATATAAATCATGCATATAAATAAATTAACTAATAAACACCGATTGCAAGAATAATAATTATTATTAAAATAAAATAACATTAGTGTGTGGACCCCCTTCGGGTAAAAGCCTCCTCCAAAGAATTCCACTTTTCTCTATCTGACGCGGTGACTAGCCAGTCTCGACCAGCGTTCGCAGTAATCTCGTCCTGCCACCGGGAACACGGGCGGCCTCTGTTTCTGATACCTCGTGGACCTTCCCATTTAGTTGCCTTTATTGTCCAACGATCATCAGAATACCTTGCAACGTGACCTGCCCATCTCTATATCAGGCTTTGTGAAAAAGTGAGAGCATCTATGACTTTAGTTCTGTTCGAATGTCTGAACTTCTTATTTTGTCACATAGTTTGGTACTTAAGCAGCTTCTCTCCATAGATCTTTGTGTAGTTTGAATCTTGTTTCTCGCCTTGTTATCATATATCCAGGTCTGGCAACCATGAGTGAGACATGGCAAAATAGCAGAGTCCAGTACTGTCAAAGCATTGTAGCTATCTCAAATTCAGCCATACAATGCCCATGTTTGTACAAATTACGCATAACTACTACTAAATCGTACCAAATTTTCAAAAATATCTATCACCTAGTTTTCGAGTTCCAAGGAGGCTCCTCAATCCAAACGTCTGATTTGAAGAGCCACCTTAAACGTCCTGTAACTTTTAATGGGTTTGACTACCAGAATTTGGTCCTGTTATTGTTACAAAGTAGCTTTTGCCACTCTGCAATAGGCATTTTGTTTTTGTTTTGGTTGTTTGTTTGTTGAATTTTGCCAGTGTCGTAACAACGGCCCTGACATCAAACAATGGACAAATTAACAAATTTTAATTGGTTGAATACAAGGCTTTTGGCTTCTTTGTACGTGTATTTATGTCACTTTATTCTTGTAATGTGCGTTGTGTTTGTGCAGAGTATACAATTTTTCTTTCGGTTTTTATTGTTTTCTTTAAAAGAGAGGAACTCCACATATACTTAGGAGCTTCAGATATTTGTCGAGGCTTTTTACCGGACATTATTGTATGATCCTAAGCAGGCTGCCGGCTATCTTGTACCTAATTATATTGATGAAACCTCTTTATAACGTTACATCGTATCAACACTGCAAGCGTTGCCAGAATCGGAAGCCGTACTAGTGAGTGCATGCAACAAACATACATGGGTACCTATATACACTTATATATGTAAAGGCAGTCGGATTAAAGATCGATCATTGCGTGACTGAAAGATTGCTAGTCTACTATGTACTGTTTCAAAGTTTTGTTAATAGATTGCAAAAAAATACAAAAGTACTACTGTCTAGTTAATTTTTAAGGCTATTATAGCATAAACATAATGCCATAATGTCCCCACTGCTGGGACGCAGGCCTCTTCTCGGTGAGAGGGAGTGAGCCAAGCTCCCCCACTCGGGCCAGAGCGGCAGTTAGATGTCACATGTCTTCGAAAATTTTGTTCTAAGTACATGCCGGATTCCTCACGATGTTTTACTTCACCGTATTGAAAGCAGTGGTGATGAACTAATTTATACAAAGTAAAGCGCTTGCCTGGTTTCAAACCTGCGACCTATAACTCGTAAGCCGCACTGGGCCACCACTGCTAGGCTATTACACTACGTCTTATTTAATTAACAGAGCAGAAGCTTAGTGACAAAAGGACATTGTGCAAAAAAGTGGCTTCATGTTAAATTTAAAACGTCACGAAACCCGCAAAGAGACACAGGTATAGTTCTAGATTTTGTTGTTGAAATGTTTATCAAATTTTAATGCCACGATGGTTTTGAAACTCATGAAGGTTTATTTAAACTATATATCATCGGTAACATACGTAACCCGGTTCACAGGCCACTGACCATTTACGACCATTAAAAATACACATATTTGTACACACGAAGAACTTTAAAATATGGCCAATAAAACCATTATAAGCTGTCAAAATGGTGTGTTTCTAACACACCGTGTGTATCTAACACACGCAATAAACATACAGACGTGGGCAGGACAGACAGACGAGCAACAAACTAAAAACCACTCAAGGAAACACCCACCATCTCGTAAGAATAGCACGTACTTTGTGAATATCTTTATTTTTCATAATTTTCGTCGTAAAAAGATCACAACAGACGATAGAGTAATCGAATCTGCATAACAATAGCAACACGAGTGGGAATGTTGGAGTGCACTGTGACTATATGTAAATATGTGTGTATTACGGTGTGTGTATAAATAAAAAGCCTATCGGACCACTCGGTGCCTAGTAATAGAGCCTTCAAATAAATTAGAGGACCCCTGCGGTGCAGGTGCGGCCCAAGACATAAAGTGCCGCGATTTTGTCATAGTTAGGCGATGAATACATTAACGCCTTATTTATATTCAAGTCACTAAATATGTGACTTGAATTATAATAAAATATGTGCTTAATATTGGCTGGACAACTATGTAAGGTAATATTGCAGTTATTAGACAGCGTTATCTGATTTAATTTGCAATTATAGTTGTTACAGAGTTAGGTAATTCCTTCAACACTAGTGAGAAAATGAAGTGAAAGCCAGTTGAGTAAAACTTTGTTAGACGTTAAGAACTTAGTGCCGACTTCTTCAAAGAAACTGAATTATCTTAGCACTTTTAAACCCAGTTCATGAACTGCCCGTGTCAATATTCCATAACAATTTTGACACTGACAGCTCTTGTGCTAAACGCGTACAGTTTCATTTGTGTAATTGACTCTAAGTGCCGATTTTACCATTGTTACTGAACGCGTTCAGAACATCTAAAACGCGTTCAAGAGCTCGCGGTGTCAATATTCCATAGAAAATAATGACACTGACAGCTCTTGAACGGAGTTTAAGTACTGATCGCGTTCAATTTCATTGGTGAATTCAACCCTTAGTCATTAAGCTAGTCAGTTAACTGAATGACATTGAATTAAAGGCAACAAATTAAAAAACAGCATCGGATTTCAAGCGTTGATGTTAATTTGACTCGTTTGTCAAGTGGTCGCAAGCGGTACTCCTGATTATGAAGTCCTGAGTTCGATTCCCGGGTCTGCAAAGTGATATCAGGTTTTTCCATATGGAATTTCTCAGTAGCAGCCCGGAGTATGTATTTGTGCTCAGTAGATGGTAATAGGCTCGCCCCCTATTACATGGGACTAAAACATAACAGGCGAAATGTAGGTGTACTGAAGTAGTCCTCTGCCTAACCCTTTGGGTATACAGGCGTCATGTTATGTTATGCTTATTAATTTTTTGTGGCTTAAACACACTAGTAATTATGGATGACTTTCTGTCGAAGTTGAAAAGCTCCGTTGCCCATCTCCGAAACAGTGTTTTAGTTGAGTGAGATGACATTTTAATGTAAGAGTTCGCACTCTTGTGTTCAGCCACCTTACCCACCATGCGAGTATTGCATCAAACTCAAACTCAAACTCAAATCATTTATTTCAATTAAACCATTTACAGGCACTTTTGAATTGTCAAGGAGTCGGTCAGTCAGAAATATGAAGCTAGTTGCCCATTCCAAAGCGTAGTAGGTACCTATGGAGAAGAACGGGCAAGAAACTCCATGGACACTCTTTTAAATAATAATGTTTTTACATATATCTTAGTTACATCGATTAATGTTGATACTATAAGTGAGAACGATGTACAAAAAACCGTACACGTTAAAAGCGTCCAGAGTGAATCAAAACATAATTAAAAACAATCCAGCTAATTAATTATTAAAATAAGCCGTGGCAGCTAAGAGATGACCAGTCCCAACTAACGGCGCCCGTTCACGAACATGACGCATGGATCAGCACCATTCAGCTCGACCATTTTGAAGGGAGCTAAATGATCCGACACACGCGCCACCGTCAGCGAGACATTTGAGTGAGCATGACATACTATCAGCCGCCAAGGCACATTCAAGTCAATCTATGACATTACCCGGTAAATGGTAGCTCTATAGTACAAAGTACTCACATCTGTGCAATGCATCTATATAATAAAAAGGAGATTGAGTTTATATAATGCAAATAAATTCTTACTATCTTCAGCAGCTTCAACAGTGATTCGAATGTCAATTAATTAGTTGTGGTGTGGAGCAGGACCGGCATTAAGCCAGGCATTTTTATCAGTTATGTAATCCTCCAACCTATAATATGCCTGCCTGAATAGTGTGTGTGAATAGTGTGTTTGACAAAGGATTTGAATTTTGTCTTTGAATTTTGTCTCTCTCCGCAATCGCTCCGCTCACAACTTACGCCAAATTCTTACACCACAAAGTTAGTGCGAGTAAAAATTATCGACAGTTTTTGTTTTTTGTTTGATGTCGACACCTATCCACGTCGCCTCCCTCGTGAGAAATGGCACTGGTTTGCATTCGTAATTAGTTGCCTGTTATTTATACATCAATGGCGTTTGGCAATTTTGTTTTATTATATTATTTATTTTACAGCTGTTTTCTAATGAGTGTGCGTTAGGAGACGGCGAAGTAGTAAATATTGTGACGTGGGAAGGTTAAGGCAGTCGTATTTTTTCATTAATAGTTTGGTATATTGAAGGTGTAAAATATGTACAAAAGGTTTATGAAACACATAACTTTATTGATTGGAAGCGGCAAAAAATAATTGCCTTCAAGAACAGTAATGTTAAAGTAATCTTGTGAGTAAATTATGCTTTATTACAGCATAAACCGGTGGCTCAAGGTTTTCTTATTTATTTCAAACAGTCCACTATTATTTTACTATAACCTATTTGCACTGTCGTCACAAACGCGTCTACAAAATATGCTAATGGCCATATATTTTCAATATATTTTGCTATTTATGACTATGCAAATAAAGTTTACTTTTCTGTAATTTTCAATTGTTAATTCTGTTTATTTAATAAACAATCAGTGATGGTACTTACAGTTGCGCAACACTACGTGGGAGATAACTAATTATCGATACTAATATCGTAATAACGTAACTATTGAACAGTATAAAGTTTATATTTTAACCTCATAACAAAAACCAGTGAAGGGCGAGTCTTTATTTATTCTTTGGTCGATTATTGGAGCAAACGTAAGTGGAATCGACTATTGTGAAGCTCTTTAGACTCAAGAGAAGAATTATTGCTCTATGAATAACATTGATCAGTATAAAAAGTCTTATTTTCTCGTTAAGGTTAAGGGGCTCTTATATTTCGACGTCGACATAAACACAAACTATATCTAGCTTTATTACATCACAATTTATTTATTTATTTAATTATTAAACCTTTAAAAATTACTGTACAAAAGCGAACTTAATACCTGTGGCATTTGCTACCAGTCAACCTTAGGGCGATGCAGAGACAAAACATGGCAGATGCAACAAAAGGGTTAGATAACTCGAAAAAGAATAAAATACTAATACGTGATACTTAAATACATACATATAAACAGATTAAACTTTGTCAGGAGAAATAACGATAGGTAGATCAGAAAACGAATCCAGCAAATCAGCGTTGAGATGATTTAACTCCTTCCCTTTTCTTCACTTTGAAAGATAACCGACTGGCTGCCATCCTGATGTTCAGAGGCAGCGCATTCCAAAGAAAGACTGCCTGAACAAAGAAAGAAGAGTGAATGAAACCAGAGCGGTGAGAAGGACATCGTCGAAGAGGATTGTTGGTGGAACAAAGATTTTTACTATGAGCAGACCATAAGTATTAAACATGGGGGGTCAGATAAGAAGGAGAAATAGGTTTGTCGAGTATAGAATATAACATAGATAGACAGAGCGCTCAACTCTCTACGCTGACAATTTATCTCGCATAAAACTTGAACTCAACCAAGTTGGGATAATAATTGATAACTTTGAACAAATACTCAACTACTCGTTGCTGCTGCTGAACTGAACCACACAAGTGGACAGTTCTACTGGCTGAAGAGAAAACATGGGGCTGCGGTCACTGGGATCACTTTCTCTGGTGTAAAAAGGTGAAGTGGGATGAATCCTCTTACTTTTTGGAAAAGTCATTTATGTTCGATTACTCATTCGAGGGACCTACCGATTTTGAGGGTCTTCCGAGACACGCCTTGAGGTCTCCTCGACAGAGTACGTCGATGACAAGAAAGTTTGGCAATAATTCCGTCTGCACAGTGGCTTCCCTGCATGGTACCTCATAAACGGCATCAATGTAAATTTCTAATAACTGCTCCCAATTAATGGTGTTTAAGTTTTATTTTTTATTAATAGATATTAACTTTTTACATAACTCTGACATAATATTATCATTATTTCACATTATATACCCACAATTTTAATTTAAACTCTCCATTATTGCCTTTTGGTTTAAATTGGTTTTTTATTTTACTTTATTAGATTATTTTATATTTTGTAAATGTGAGAGCTTTGTAGGCCTTGTAGATTGTAAATTTCTAGACCATAGTCTATTTGTTAAACATATTGTACTTGTACAGGCCTACACTGTCCTCCCATACCTATTAACACTGTAATTTGAAAACATTGTAAAATACCAATATTTTTATTTTTTTCCTTAGGAAACGACCAATTGAAACCGTGCACCTAGAATCTGCGTTCATAAGTGCCCATGTAGGTATAAGTGAAATAAAATATTTTAATTTTGATTTTGATTTTAGAGTAGTGAGTTGAGTAGCTTTCGAGGTTACGAATTAGAATATGGTATCTGTTGCTTACACCATGTGCTTTTATAATTAGTTTAAACATAGGTCTGGAGTGGACATTCCGATGTGTCAGCAGATTGCACAATGAAACTCATAGTTACCGTGACAACATTAAAATGACCTTGCAAACTTAATTATGTCGAAAGGTCATTCCTATTTCGACCTCACTGTAAATCTATTCGAATAATACATGTAACATTAAAACAAACACCATTATAATGAGTCGCTGAGAGCTTCTATTAAGCTGTTGATTTGATCTCCGCTTCACAGCAGCACATAACTAATGTTTTAACATTCTCACCGCACGCCAATAGAGAATTTTAATTACCTGTAACAAGAAACAATAAATTTGGTTAAGACAAAGTGTGAATAACTTAAGTGATTGTACGTGGAAGAACTGTTTAATATAACATGTCACATTCATGATTTATACTGAGAAAACACTGGGTTTCCCCGCGTCATGGGCGCCGGCGCCGGCGCAGTTGCGTAATAATTAAACATTCGGGAGTGAATAGTCATTAGATCTATGCGTAGACTCGATTCACCTTATCTCCCACTAAGTATAAACAAAACAACAGTTTTCAATTACTTGAACGATCATAATACCGATATATGCTTGATTTGTTCTTAAAAAGATCGAAACCAAACTTCATCCTCTGCCTAGCCTCATTCCTATGTTGGGGACGGCGTCCGGTGTAACTGGAACCGAAGCTCATGCCCTATCTGACCTGCACAGTACAGTGGGGGGGTAATACGATACTCCTTGGTAAGACTGATTGTCAGACTTCTGACGACCGCCAAAGATCCACGGGAGACAGCCGGGGCCAACTGCTTGCAGTGCTTTCCGAGGCACGGAGAGGTCTTGATATGTCAAGAGCTACACCTCATTTATCGACCCGTGCGGCAGTTATTACTTTGCCAAAAACGAAATCAAGCTTGTTCTGTCAAAAACACTTGTTTGCCTCAGCAATCATCATGAGCCAGTAAACGGCCTAGTGGTTACGGATTAATAGCTTATTAAATGTGACCACCAATCCGCATTTTACGTAGGTTTCCAAGCAGTGTCGTAAATAAAGAACGCCTTCTTGAAGAGACTACATAACTATAAATGCACAAGCAGGTGCTATTGTCCCGAGAGCGGTATTAATTATTACCCTGATACAACGATGTTCCATGCGACATTCAAGCAAGATCGCAAGACGCTGCCATATTTATTCATATACCTACTCTATCGTAACTAAACCCCCTCACAGACATCGCCATACATTTAGTTGTGCAGAATATTCGGAATCCTCGCGAGTGTCAAATCGCTGCGCGAGCGCCGCCGCGGCGGTGCGATGGCTATCCCTCGCGTGGGAGGTACACCGCTTTATGGCTTGTCCGCTGTTAAATAACACGGTTGTGAATGGTTACATGTGTTTTTCCTGTGGGAAGGATTCTCATAGGGGACTTTTACTTTTGTTTTTGAGGACAGGTTTCGTTTGCTTTTTGAGTCACAAGAACTAGAGAATCGGTTGAAGTTTTAGCTGCTTAGATGTATTGCAGTGAGGCTCTCGTGTATCGAGGATATGGCGAAGTTTGGTGGGATAATCAATGCGGTAGTATTGCATGGGTTAGGCTAATTGGACTTAGTACGGCATTTCATTTGTAAAAAAATACATAAATAAATTCAGTGCAATACGCAGATAAAATTCAGTACATGAAAGAAGTGCAATATTACAATATGGTCTGGTTGCACAAAAAGTCTAGTATAGGAAGTCTAGAGGGATTAATTCATATCACACAACGAAATTTATAAACAAAGCTGGAGGTGTCATAATTTATGTAAAGGAACGTCATGAAGTCGTTGTTACTGAGCCTGAGATAGACGATGCAAACTGTCTTATGGTTCGTTTTGGTGGCATTATTAATCTATTCGGCATTTACCGGTCCCCTTCTTTTAGTAGTTTGTCAAACTTCTTATCGTCACTAGATGAGAACTTAAATCAAATAAAGTCGAAATCGGTGCTGATTTTCACAGGAGATTTAAACATTGACATACTCGCCGACAATCCTAGTGGAGACAATGCCGAGTACCAATGCTTAATGGCACAGCATGCACTGTTACCTGCGATCACAAAGCCAACCCGAGGAAACTCCTGCCTAGACCATGCTTACGTAAAAAATTGTGGCTCAGTGATTGGTATCGTCGCCAAATCTTCGTTGACAGATCACGATATTGCTATTTTTGGAATCAAAACTAAAACTAAAAATGGTAATAAAAACATCAGGAAAGTTATTCAAAAAATCGATTATGAAAAGCTGAAATCAGATCTTGACGACAAAGATTGGTCTCCTGTTACTTGTAGTCGAGATGTGAACGAAGCACTCAAAGCCTTTAAAGATATCCTCGGTGCGGTTACCTCAAGAAACAAACAAAATTTCAAGAAAAGTCGGACAAAAGTTATATTGAAGCCCTGGATCACACCCGGTTTGGTGCGCTGCATGCACTTTAAAGACAACCTACACTTAAAAGTCAAACAGGACCCGAAAAATTAAATACTGAACATTTCTTACAAGAGGTATAGAGGAACCTCCCTATCGACCTTCTCAGGAAAGTAAAGAACAATTACAACACCAGACAACTTCAAGAAAATCAGCACAACCCTAAGAAATTATGGAGCGCTATCAAAGATATAACCGAGATGCCAAAGAGGAAAAGTGCCCCCCAACAAGAACTACTGTCTTCCGCTGGTTCCATCAAGGCATCTTTGAACCACTGCAATAGTTACTTTGCATCTGTAGGAAAAACCCTTGCCGACTAAATTCTACAAAGTCTGTCCACGACTGAGGAAGAGCTAGCCGCAAAAACTAGATGTAGAGTATCAAATAGTAACTCCATATTTTTGGCGCCTACTGATATACACGAAATAGAAAGAATTATACTGAACCTAAAAACGAGAGCGCTCCCGGATTAGACGGATACAAGGCTACTAATCAAATATATAAGGCACTCAATTTTGGAGCCTTTTACGCACATTTGCAATCTGAGCATGTCAACAGGAGTCTTCCCAGATAAATGGAAAACTGCCTTGGTGTCTCCAATCCACAAGGCAGGGCCAAAAGGGACTCCTGATAACTACAGACCAATTTCCTTGCTCAGCATTTTCTCTAAAATACTAGAGAAAGTAATCAATAAACGTATCGTGAAGTTTACCGAAGAAAACAATTTATTATCGGACCGCCAGTTCGGATTTAGACAGGGAAGATGCACGGAAAATGCTGTCGAACTCCTCACGAATCTTGTTTCTGGTCACGGTCACTGGGCCCGACTTTATTCACAATTTACATGGATGCCATTTTAAGAAATGAAATTCCTAACGCTGACTTGATTTGCTACGCTGACGATACAGTTATTATTTTCCACGGTGCCGACTGGAAAGAAGTGCATGAGAAAACCGAGTCTGGAATGAGTAAGTTAGCTTACTGGTTGGATTTAAATTTACTGACGCTAAACGTTAACAAAACGAAGTATATTGTATTCAGGAAAACGGAAGCTACTAAATTGCCTGGATGGAGGGTAATAATCCACAGATGTAGGTCTTACAAGCTTGCTGGTAGCTCTATTTTCACGTGTTCGTGTAACGAGATCGAAAGGGTTAATCACCTAAAACACCTCGGAGTGACATTAGATCAACATCTCTCTTTCAAACAACACATTACGGTTATGGCAAAACGAGTTCGTAGGTTGATATACGTTATGAAGCTTCTACGTGAATGTGCTCCCACTGAAGTTCGAAAATTAGTTTACCTTGCCCTCTGTCAGTCTCTACTCCAGTACTGTATAACAGTTTAGGGTGGGGTCGCCAAAACTCATACGTTAGAGCCGGAGAGAGCGCAACGCGCTATTTTAAAAGTCATGCTTCGTAAACCTTACCGTTATTCAACCGAAAAACTATACAAAGAGGCAGCACTTGTAGGGGTGCGGAAATTGTATATCACATCCGTAATTTCGAAAAGTCACTTAAAAATGTCAAAGAGAACTGATTTAAAAGCCCTGAAAAGTAAAAGAAAATTCAGAATCCCGAACTCAACCCCGATAAGAGTCAGGCGGTTCTCTTCTCGAGACGTCGTCGACTCCCTCCCCCACTTCCCAGCCCGATCACTATGTACGGCAAGCCAATCCCTTGGGAGAAGCAAGCCAAATACCTAGGCGTGATCCTCGATGAGAACCTTACCTTTAAGGCTCATATTAAGGCGGTTCGCGCGCGCGCCTCCTTCGCTCTTAGCAGGCTGCAATTCGTACTGACAGCCCGTAGTAAACTGTCCCTCAAATGCAAGCTCCGCATCTATACCGCAGTCATCCGTCCCATCATGACCTATGCCTGCGTTGTATTTGCGCACGCTCACCCACGTCATCTCCATAAGATGCAGACCCTCCAAAACCGTTTCCTCAGAAGGGTCACGGGTGCCCCCTGCTATGTCCGTAATATCGATCTTCACGTCGACCTCAAAATGCCAACCATAAAACAGTTCATGAAACGCTTATCAAAGCGTTTCTTCGACTGCGGCATCAAACATTGTATTCTCAGACTTACGCGATGTTGATGCTATGGTGAACAACCTGTATGAGTACCTGAACGATGTAGTTGACGAGCACGTTCCGAAGTCAAAAAAACCGAGCGATAAGTATCCCCCCTGGTTCTCTAAGCCTCTCGTAAGACTCCTAAATGAAAAAGAAAAACTTAGAACACGTTATAAGAGGTATAACAACCCAAGGGACCTCTTTGAATATAGACTATTGGAGAGAAGATCTAAAACCATGATGAACAGCTGTTATAATAACTATATGAGCTTCACTGAAAAGAGTATTAGAAATAATCCTAAACTCTTTTGGTCCTTCGTCAAATCGAAGAAGTCCAAATGTAACGACATTCCCTCGGAGATGTGTTTAGGAAATGAAACAGCATCTAATGGTGTTGAAGTCTGCAACCTATTTGCTAAGCATTTCTCCTCTAATTTTACTCACTCTACTGGTTCACCTGCTGCAGCTCAAATAGGACCCAAGTGTCATCAACATGCATTAGGTAGAGTGGTATTTACGGAACAAGATGTAATGAAAGCACTAAAAAAACTTAACATCTGCAAGGGGCCAGGGCCTGATGGTTTGCCGCCGGTATTCATAAAGAAGTGTGCAACTAGTTTATCTCTACCGCTCAAAATAATTTTCAACCATTCGATTGCGACATCACAGTTTCCGACTGAATGGAAAAGGGCAAATGTCGTACCGATTTTTAAGAAGGGAGTCTCCAATGACGTGCAGAACTACCGCCCCATTTCACTCCTCTCAGTTTTCGCGAAACTCTTTGAATCCCTGCTATGTCCCTTACTTACTTCACTTATTAATCCTCAGTTAGTACCCCAACAACATGGTTTCTGTGTTTGCAAATCCACGACTACTAATTTGGTCCACTACGTCAATGAAGTAAGCAAATTGATTGACTCTCGTGCCCAGGTTGACTCAATTTACACTGATTTCAGCAGTGCGTTCGATAAGGTGGAACATAAAATCCTCCTAAAGAAGCTTGTAGAATTCGGCATATTTGGACAGTTACTTCTTTGGTTTGAATCGTATCTCACAGACAGAAAACAAAGAGTTGTTGTAAAGGGCTACGAGTCACCATTCTATGTCTCCTCTTCTGGTGTTCCCCAAGGTTCTCATCTGGGCCCAATTCTCTTTTTAATGTTCGTCAATGACGTGGTTTTCTCAGTAAAACACAGCATTTGCTCTATTTTCGCTGACGACTTGAAGATCTATAAAGAAATAAACTCACCCGTCGACGTCCATTTACTCCAAGCTGACCTCGACGCGGTTAACGATTGGTGCCTAAAAAACCGCATGTCCCTCAATGTGCAAAAGTGCTACCACATTACATTTACCAAAAAACTGAAACCCTTACCTACGTCTTACTCATTAAATGGGGTAACACTACAAACAGTTAACACGATTCGTGACCTAGGTGTCCAGCTTGATTCTAAACTTACATTTGTCAACCACATTGACAATATCACTGCCAAAGCGGCAAAAATGTCTGGCTTTATAAAAAGAATTTGTAGGGATTTCCAGTCCATCTCTACCCTGAAGGTGCTATTCAACACTCTTGTGAGAAGTCTACTGGACTATGCATCTCCGGTTTGGAACCCTACTTACCGTGTTCACATAAACAGAATTGAACGTATCCAAAGAAGCTTCACAAGATATCTTCGTTTTAGAAGCCCTAGCTGTCCACGTGATTCTTCTTATGATGAAAGGCTCAGTCATTTTAAAATGTATTCGCTTGAACACCGAAGAGAAGTGACAGACCAAATCTTTCTTTATAAAATTGTTAACGGTCTGCTAAATGTTCCCGATCTTCTCTCAGAATTACGTATAGCTGTACCTCGACAAACAAAGATTAGATCTGGTCGCGAAACCGTTACCTTTGCCACAACTGCAAGTCGTTCTAACCTTGGCAGCACCGCACCCGTGAACCGTTTAATGGGAAACTATAATAAAATCGCTACTCGAACCAATAGCATCGACATCTTCTCTAATCCATTCCATCAATTCCGTACGAGACTTTTAACCAGCTCGGATTCTCAAGACGTCTGTGCATCGTGAGCCGCACATTATTATACTATATATCTTTATTAATTGTATCAACTTCCATTTCCTTGTTTGTTATTTTTTGCTAAATTTATCTGTAGTTCCCATCGTAAGTATTTGTGAACATAACTCATTTTACAACCTGTAATCATTACAACTAACAAGTCTTTGCTAGTGCTGTGCACTTCTGTAAGTGACGTATTCACTATACCTAAAACTGTATGTGATTTTTGTTTGTGTATGTTTTAGTGAGTAGGTCGTTGAAGTGCCTTAACAATAAATAAATAAATAAATAAATAAACATTCTAACCCCCTGATTACAGCGGCCGCCCGCTACACTCCCTCTCGCATTAGCAGTATTCGCCGACCAAGGCATACTTTAATCGACCCCGACGACGCCACTACCCTCCTCCAGGAGAGTAGTAAGGCCACTAGCACGCTACATAAGCCCAAAACCCGATCGCCGTCTTACCGCCCTCGCCGCCGAGGCCCGCCGCGACGCCCAAATCGACGCCCCTCCCGACCCTTGCTCGAGCCAGCCCGCGCCGCTGAGCCTGTAGCTTTAAATTCGTCCCTAATTAATACCAATCCTGATCCAGCTAGTCATTTGCTGCCCTCTACCAGCGACGCCCTAAGCCGAGGTTCGTACCCCACAGGGGGTGCCCTTAGCGTTGTCGCTTAGTTTTAGTTAGTATATAAGTTTAAGTCCTGGCTGGAGGCCTTAATTTATTAGGGAATCCACAGGCAAGTCCGCTTAAGCAGACGACAACCGCATAGGTTGACCTGCAAGATGCCAAACAAACAAACAAAAGAATCCCGAACCTAGGAGTAAAACCTGCGTATGCCCAAAGACTTCCATCATTCTTACACACCCACGTCTACAATAAGGAAAATTCTGTTCTAAGGATACATAACTCTTCTTACACCCGAATGAAACACACAGTCAAAATATGGCTCTTGGAACAATCATACACCTCTACTGATATAATCCTAAGTTTATACTTACTTACTGGTTATCCAAATAATTCAACAAACACTGCACCTCAAACGCCCGATCACACACTCCCACACACAAACACACACAGACCGACACGCACACACACTCCCACAATACAGAACAGCAGCAAAAACGGAAATTATACGAAGTTTTTTATTTTTGTTTTTTATTTTTAATATGAATTGATTTAATTATTCATTAATTAGTTTACGTAAAGTAGTACACTTAATTTCGTAGTCTTGATGAGGCTACAAGCTTAATTGTAGCCAATTTCATCTTTAACTTTAATTAAAATAACTCAAATATTCTACCTAAAATCTAGCAAAAATTCACAAATGTTGTACATACTTAATGGTGCCCAAGATACAGGCTGTGCCTAGTTTGGGACCAACGATACCTCCATATTGTAACTTTCGAGTGTTTAAATAAACGATTTTTTAAAGTTTTTTTTACAAATATGTTGCTATATGACATAAACGAGACCTGCAGCTGGCAGTCGAGATAAATACACACATTAAATTATGAATTAAATTCTTCAGTTATTACTATAATATCCAGCCAGACATTCCGTCTAGATTTGTATCTCGCCCTGGCTCATGAACACCGAGTTACACGCACGTGAGGCGTATCGTCCTCTCACATGTACCTAGGTAGGTACATGTGATGTGAGGTGAAGCTATCAGGAAAGGACAGTTATTAATAGACAGACTGCGTCTGCGGTGACTCATGGTCTATATTTGTAATTCTTATTGCAAAATAGTGATAAGTTTTCTCTACAAAGTTGCCAGGTATTAAATGAACGAGTTCACCAGAAAACGAACTTACGTATCACGCCAAGGAAATTCACTATTTTCAATAGTCACCAACCCGCTTGCCGAATGTAGTGAGTGACTATAGAATTTCCATTATTTGAAAGCTATTACTAATACTATTGCTAATACATTATAGCAAATTTATTCCAGCCATTTCAAATATGAAATAGTTATACATAGGCATGTATAACTATTTCATATTTGAAATGGCTATGTCAGAGGAACATAACTTTTAAGACGCAGGTCTCACTTGTGCGTGTACGTGTATTTTTGTAATGTTCGTGTTTTTTTTGTCTGAATATTCTGAAAATTTGTTTTCTTTCAAAGAAAGGAAGGTCCTCTGAATACTTTCTCCATGATGAAACCTCTTTATAACGTTACATCGTATCAACAGTGTAAGCGTTGCTATCATCAAACGGCTATGTCAGAGGAATATAACATTTAAGACACAGGTCTCACTTGTCGAGGCCCCACCAAAGTGCTTCTAGGAACAGAACTGACAGTGTGAAAACAATCTCTTGCAAAAAAAAAAAGGAATACCAGTATTTTACTTGGAGCGACTGCCCCAGCTGACTTCCACAACCCAGTTACTGGGTAGCATGATACCCACAGCTTTTGAGCTTCTGACCACCTGTCACGGCTGCCAAAGTTCTACGAATGACAACCGGGACCAACGGCCATCCTCTTGCTAAATTTATGATTGTTACAATGCACTCTAAACTTATAGAAATCACACAGGACCATTGCCCTAGTACCCATTCAAATGGAAAAGACTAGATATTTCTCACTTATTCCCATTAAACTGATGATCGCTGCAACCCCATGCCTTGTACTACAACATTATCAGGTCCTGTAGCACTAAAGCATAAAGTAAAGGATATGTGGGACTCTTAACAGCTAATGGCAGAACATTTGCATTGACAGTCGGATACCAAATGGTTACTGCCACGAAGTTGATAGCGTAAAAAATGTACTGTGAGTTAACTGATACTGTCAATTAGTTCTAAGGATTTATTAATTTTGTAGAGACAGTAAAATTAATCGGGTACAGCATAGTTAGAACATCGTGCCTTCGCATTGACGTCGTCATGAGCTTAGTGTGGCAGGTGGCTGCATATCTAGAATCGACTAAGACATTTAAAATGGAAATAAAAATCCCTGACTTATGAAAAGTTTTCATAGAACCTGCGCCAAATAAGTGAATTTTCAATGAAAACAAAGATTGAATTCGGTCTAGCAGTTCCATTAAACCCTATGATGATGGAGCCAGAAGGTAGATAGTGTAATTCTTCAGTGGGTAATAGTAAACCTATTGTTTTTGGGTCCATATGATTAGTTTTGACTGAAACTGTAACTTTCTAATAAAGTTAGCATGATGACGTTTATTATTCACACACAGATACGAGTTTCATTCAATCGTCTGTTGATCCTAGTTTTTCTTTTTGGGGATAAGTAAGAAGCGATAAGCCTTGAATTACTTAGCGATTGGCGATAATGTGCAAATTACGAGGCGACCAACGCGAGACGCGCGAGGTGATAAAATAAACAGCTGCTACATTGCAGTTGTGCTTTTATTTTTCTTCTAGGTTTATAGATATGTAGTGATAACAAATATACGTCGTTTTTAACAGACTTCTAAAAACGAAAGAGATAGTGTTCGTCTCGACACTTCGTTAACAGCCTGCTCGAACGCTGACAGCACATCTTCCGGCGACCTTTGTGCAGATTTTTTTTATTTTCGGGAATAAAAAGAGGTCACACGGTGCTAGGTCAAGGCTGTCAGGAGGGTGACCAGAGAGTTTGACCTGCGTGCTGTTCAGAAAGTCTCTCGTTTTGAGCCCGGTGTGCGAAGGCGCGTTGTCTAGAAGGAACAGTAGCCCGCGGAGCCCCGTGTTTGGTCGCTTGTTGCTCAGAACTGAGAAAAGTTCATTCACTCAGAACTTTGTCTTGCAGCGGCAGAATGATTAGTCTGTCTATCTGCAAGGTTGGTAGCGGTATCCAGTCAGTTGGTCAGTCACTTGAGACTGCACCTACAGGCAACTATCTACGCATTTGACCCCAATAGCAACGAGAAAACTCTAGCACCCGGAACATATCAAATGTCACAGTTAACAGACAAATATCAGTTAAGCAATTATCTTTAAACCGCTTATTCGCAGGCGGTAACCTTTAGTTAGAGACCGTCTAATGATCAGTTAAATAGAAAGATAACCAGCCGTTTTATTCAAAGATTTTAGATAAGACGTTAATTTTCAAAGTTCTGCTTTCAAGTAAATGTTGTAAATTCTAAGTTCATGAAATTATTAGCAAACGATTCTATGAACCAGCAAGTAAAATATTTATTATTGAACTTTATTATTATATTATACACACAGTAATTTAAGCAAATTTACAAAATATAAAAAACCATTCATAATTCAAAAAATTCATCCGCATCGCTGTCGACTGGTAATGTACCCAAGAGACTGGCGGCGTTGCCACGTTGTATGGCAATGCTTAGCCTCTGGACAAGGTAAAAGCCAGCCCTTGGGTCACGGGAAGTGTCAACCAGCCGTTTACAAATTTCCTTAAAGACCATGAGCGCACGGACCCCACGGCCCGAGGGTTTCAACCCCAAACGGCTCGAAAATATAATTACCAATAAGGTTATTATACTTACGCCGCTTGAGGTTTTCCGCAGCCGCAGCAGCAGAGCCAGCACAACTCGCCGAACCAGGAAGATGGGATGGCGCAAGAGTGTCGATACACGTTGCGTCCCACACTAGAGGCCAACCCACCTTCCATGGAAATAAAGACATGCCGTCCGGTCTCTTGCCATCGTCGCGTGCCAAGCCAATGGGTTCTAGTACAGCTGGAACGCCGACAGTGACAAGAGCTCGTCGGATGATGTCGTTAATGTTTGCGTGCCGCGCTAAGCGACCAGCACTTCGGCTGCAAGACAGGCCGTGGTGTCCGAGACTGTTGACAAATTCGCCACAGTGACAGCGATGAGGAGAACAACAAGGAGCTCCTAGTCGCAGGGAAGCAGCGAGGCGGAAAGTGGTGTCATCGAACAAAGTGCCTATGTTCGACGACGGTAGTGCATGAAGCCACAGACCTGACTCCCATTTACCCACAGCCAGCAGGCGCGCACGCTCCGCAGAAGTAGCAGACGTGTTAATTAAATTGTCCTGTATTACTCTGCAGAGTGGCTCATCCCAACGTCTCTGGGAAAACGGATTATGGGGGAGATCAGAGTTCGGGCAAGCGAGTCTCTAGGCATCCATAGCCTCGGTGAAGCACGGCACATCGAAATTAATCAGTGTGGAGGTAAAGATTTTCCTGATAAATTTCTCATTGCCATGGACCGAGGATAGGAAAGCCGGTAAACTAATGCTAGAAATTTTGCGGACGCCGAGGCCTCCCATACGAATGGGAAGAGTAGCTTGTGCCCAAGCTCGGTCGTCCATGGCCACATTTAAAATCGAAGTAAGTGTGTGCCGGATAATTTGGTATTTTCTTTCTAAAAGGTGAGTGTGCGTCCATAAATAGGAAGTGCGAAGGAAATATGTTAATTTAGGTTCGAAACAGCAGTAACGAATTAAGGTGATGGCCGAATGCATGTTAATTTGGAACAGTCTTTCCGAAATGTCGTTGAAATTTTGTATTTTTTCATCAATAAAATCGAGAAAGGAATTTTCAAAAAATGAGAGACCCAAGGAGACGAAAAGAGCTTTTTTCAACAAATTTGATTTCTGGAGCTATTGAATTAAATTTAGAAAGTGTCGGTTGTCTGTCAGTACTGTCCGCTAAGAATAGTTCACATTTATTAAATAACATTATTGAACTTACATCCTTTCTCAACTACTATTAATTTTATAGTTAGTTTATAAATATCACGTATTGCCTTCGCATCTTTATGGTATCTACGCTTACGATAATTTCACGGGAAATCGACACTTTTGAAAAAAAACGGTACCTCAAGGATATGAGATCCTTCTCATCATAGAAACCATAAAACATTAAGAGACTGTAAAATCGTGACACAGCTATTGTGACATAACCTTCAGAAGGATGCCTCCAAGTATAAAAGCACTGCAATCTTTCGCGAATCTGTCTCAACCTTGTGCTAAATGAGGTGCTTTGTCTGTGTGACGTATTTGGGCAATAACACCAGCTGTAACAAACACGTTTGTTCTACTTTCCTCGGATTTCGATCTGCTTCTGTTCGTCGAACTTAGAAATTGTAACAGGATGTTATGGATGATAAAGTAATTGTAAGACTTTTTCAGACAGAAACGTCGTGCTTATTAGATCTCGCAAAACCGGTTTTTTGAAGTAAAACTTTTTAGACGTCGATTCGATAAATTGAAAGCGAATTGAGAGTGAAATTTCAAGGACGCATCACGTTTAGGAACATATCGTTACATGAGAGAGAAGAAAGATATAAGTCTCTTTGCATCTGACATAACCAAATCTTTCTCATTCTATAAGTTTCAAGAAGTTTCACTCCTGTCACGTGTACGGAGTTAAACGCTTAATTGTTTTAGTGGGGAACTGGCTATTGCCCGAGACTTTGTCTGCGATTTAGGATGAAAAGGTAGCCTACGTCCTTACCCAGGTCACGGTCATGCCCGTTTTGGCGTGAAAGCGTAACAAACAAACAAACTTATTATTATTACGCATTTATTATATTATACGAGTACATATAATTTTGGTATAATATTGTTTATAATATTATACAAATAAGTTTGGATTTATTAGACACCCATTGAAAAATCAAAGGAAAAAATTTCGTAATTATAACGCACTCGTCGAATTAGTGATATCCTCACTGGCACCGTGCAACTGTAGTGTTACTGCAAAACCTCAATAATAACTCGAACGTCGCTATTAATAGAAGGTCGGAATCGTATCAGAGCTAGCAATCCGTTATTGTTTCCGCATCGGGAACGTACCGTCGCTCATCTTGACGTGAACTACCCCCTCGGGATTAGAATAAGTGGCCTATTATTTCCCGGGATACACCGCAACCCCCCTAATTTCATCGTATTGATGAAATAAGGAGGAAAAATATATTGCCAGTAGTAACAAAAGCAGTATAAGCTGGCCTCTTATTCTACTGAAACTCAGTGTTACCAACACTTCGTGCGGTCTATTGTACCAACTTGTATGTATTTATTGATTGATTGAAACGAGTTCTTAACTATATTTACCAACTTCCATGTCCAGAAATGTACTACATTAGAGGTTTATTTTTATTTGCTTACCCAAATCAAAAACATCCGTGATAACATAAATAAACATAGAAATTATTTACATTTGAGTGAAACTTAGCAGAAGGATGACAAATCAAATCAAATAAAAAAAATCATTTATTCAAATTAGCCTGAGAATCCGCACTTTTCGAACGTCAAAATTACATAAGACAGTCCCCAAAACGCCCGCCCACATAATTACAAGCCCAGTTACCTATTATTCCAGAAATAGAATGACCCAGCTCATTAGTACCTCGGTACTTTCCCCATGCCCTACCATTAGTACCTAACACTAAGTAGGCAAGACGCAGAGTATGTTAACTTAGACCAAACACGGACCTACAGCAAGTACATTGAGTACATTCCCGATACAGTTTCACTTGGAAAACTTATGATTTAGTAAGTAGATAAATAATGTATGAGTTAGGTAATAAATACTTACAATTTATTGCGCGCCTCACTCGTTTGAATGGGGAGGAAGTTAATCGATGCATTTGTAAGGAGCGGTCTTGGATTCTATGAAAATATGTCTTCCTGCTGTTTCTGAGGTCTCCAAACGGAATCAAGATTAACAGTTGCAGAGTCTTTGTATGTAATACTTTCAAACACTTCATGTTTTACATAGACACCATTGTATTAAGATGAAATCAGGTGAAATAAAACAAAATATCTCAACAACAACCGTTCCGAAAATATCCACGAACTTAATTACTCTGTATTTGTCATATTACTATGCTAGCAAGCTCACTGCGTCCTTCAAAACCAACAAATAAAAATAAAATCTGCTTGTGTCTTTAAAAAAAAGCAGATGACAGAAAGTCATCAAAAGAAAATGTTCAGAAAAAATGCATGAAAGTGAATAAATTGTACACTGCAGACACGAACAGTCATCGAGTAACAAATTAACAACAGTTTAAGTCCGTCATCTTCGCAGCAAATATACATAAACGATCGCAGTTAACACTTTAACACTCTCAATTACTATTTAAACATATCTAAAGTCACACATATCACAGCAATCTTCAAGTATTTATGTCAAAATGTGACGCTTTCTTGTTCGTTCACACTTTCGCGTTGTGAATATTCATAAAATGTCTGCCAACATAACGCAAGAGCTTTGCGTCTGTTGGTGAACACACACTGTCCAAAGGTTTTCAAGAGGTTTTCGCTATAAATGTTCATGCTGTTGAATAATGTGGACGTTTCCTTGACAAGTGGTTCAGGCTGGACCCGCCATGAGTCGTAACACGTCTGTCAGTCCGTCAGGAAAATGATAGGTTGTGTCTAAAATGTTACCGAAGTATCAATATAGTAAGATACCGTACACACAGCTAGGTATCATATTTTTAGAGCAAAATGGATAAAGCTCTTATAATCGTAATATTGTTGTTTTTTCTGTATATATGCCTACAAATTGTCCAGATAACTTACCAATTTTTACAGATGTATTAAGTGAGATAAGTGCTACCATAGCAAGCAGTGATATAGAGAATGTTTATATTTTGGGTGATTTCAATGCTCACCCCCAGGAGTTGTTCTATAAAGAGTTAATGAACTTTTGTTCGGACCAATCCTGGGTTTGTGCTGATATAAAGAAACGGGGGGTTGATAGTGGTACCTACACTTTTATAAGTGATGTGCACGGAAGCAGGATATCACTGTGTGGTATTGCAAATGTGGATGTATCGGAGGATGTCTATGTTTCAGATCATCTACCGTTACATCTGGAATGCGACTTAGAAGTAGTGAGGCCTAAATTGATGACGGGGGGTGCTGGCCGCAATTCTGTCTTTTGGGGTGAAAGAACTAAGTCAGAAACGCAAAGCTATCATAATTTGTGTATTGGTAAATTGCGAGACGTTGATTTCCCCCACGAGTTCGAAAGATGCAGCGGTGGATCATGTGAATTGGCTGAGCATAGAGTTATACTGGACAATTTGTATGAACAGATTGTTGAAATCCTATGTGCGGCGGCTAGGCAATCTAGAAGGACATTTGAGGGGGGGGGGAGGCGAGGTAAGCGAGTGTGTGGGTGGAATGAGTATGTGAGGGACGCCCACCGCGAGGCCAGGTGTAGCTTTCAGAGCTGGATACTGAATAATCGTCCTTCGTTGGGCCCGGTTTATGACGAAATGTATGAGAAGCGAAAAGTTTTTAAAAGTCGACTGAAATTTTGTCAAAATCACGCGGAGCAGATTGTAATGGATAGGCTAGCAGAACAACGAGCTAGTAAGAATTTTGGCAAATTCTGGAAGTTAACTAGTAATTTGGATGCGAAACCTGGCCTCTCTGCGTGTGTGGAAGGGATAAGTGATAAGAGGGGAATTGCTAATGCTTTCAAGGACCATTTCAAAGTTCAGTCCCCTCTCGGTCCCTCAACCTTGGTGAATGATTGTGAGCCCATCCGTCTTGGTGCGAAACCTCTGATACGTTTCTCAACTAAGCAAGTATGTGCAACCATTAACAACTTGAAACGAGGCAAATCTCCAGGGCATGATGGGCTCAGCATTGAGCACCTGAGGCACGCAGGTGTTCATTTGCCACGAGTCTTATCTATGCTTTTCACAATGCTTTTCACAATGTCACGCGTACTTACCTGCTAACTTAATGAAGACTATAGTACTTCCCATTGTGAAGAACAGGACAGGTGACATCTCGGACAGAGGTAACTATCGTCCCATTTCTCTTGCAACTATAATAGCCAAGGTGTTGGACGGTATGCTTGATTCTTGCTTAAGTAATTACATATATCTTCATGATGCACAGTTCGGGTTTCGCCCCGGCCTATCAACTGAAAGTGCTATTTTAAGTCTCAAGCATACCGTTCAATATTACAAAGATCGCGGTACGCCGGTGTACGCCTGTTTCCTTGATCTCTCCAAGGCTTTCGATCGTGTTTCATACGATGTGCTCTGGAGAAAGATGGGGGACAGGGGTATTCCTGTGGAAATATGTGGGTTATTCCAGTATTGGTATGGTAACCAAGTCAATCAGGTGAAATGGGATGATGAAGTCTCTGAGCCGTATAGGCTGGAGTGCGGGGTGAGACAGGGTGGTCTGACGTCTCCCAGGCTCTTCAACCTCTTCGTGGATGGCCTGATAGTAGCACTCAGCAGCATGCGTGTCGGATGCAGTGTTGATGGGGTTAGAGTTAACAACATCAGCTATGCAGATGACATGGTGCTGCTGGGTCCGTCGGCAGGAGCAATCAGAGAGATGCTTAAAACGTGTGAGACCTACGCTGCCGCACATGGGTTAAAATATAATGTAAGTAAGTGTGAGTACATGGTCTTTGAGGTCAGCGGCAAGCGACGGGGGGAAGAACCCGAGTTGCTTATAAACGGGTCACCAGTTAAAAGGGTGTCATCTTTTAAGTACCTAGGGCATTGTCTTGATGCTGACCTCAGGGACGATATGGACGTTGAGAGGGAGCGCAGGGCTCTAGCGGTCCGGAGCAATATGTTGTCCCGTAGATTTGCGCGGTGTACAGACCAAGTAAAAGTAACACTATTCAAGGCTTATTGCCAAAGTTTGTACACGGGCAGTCTATGGGTCCATTATACTAAGAGATCGCTTGATGCCCTGCGAGTCCAATATAATAATGCTTTCAGGATGTTGTTGAGGCTGCCTCGTTACTGTAGCGCGTCGGAAATGTTTGCGCAAGCCCGAACCGACGGCTTCTTTGCAATTATACGCAAAAGAACTGCGTCGCTACTAAGGAGAGTGAGGGGAAGTCAAAACAGCATTCTGAAAACTGTAGCCGAGAGTCTCGGTTCTCCGATTATACAACAGTTTGTGCGGAGGTTGATTGTTACTAACACTAGACAATAAGTTATTTTTGTATGTATACTAACACTATATGGATATGTTGTGTCCGAAATAAAGAAATTCTATTCTATTCTATAAATGAGTAAAACCTTAATTCTTCCCGTGCGTGCAATGATCAATATTGATAAACGTGCTCCGAGGTAAAAATGCTCTCTACCACAGCATTGACGAACTAATACATTATGACAAAAAGATGATCTACTCCATATTAAGTGCAACAAGAATATTTTGATTTTGTTACAGTTATAATAACTGCTAAGCTCCTTTCGAAGCTGAGACGAGCACCTTAACTTTTTCCGTAAAAGCAATCTATGAAGAATAAGCTCAGTCTGCTTCCACTTAAATCTCACAAGTGCACAGTGCACCTGTAGT
Organism: Dasypolia templi; assembly: GCA_963555695.1. Classification (NCBI taxonomy): domain Eukaryota; kingdom Metazoa; phylum Arthropoda; class Insecta; order Lepidoptera; family Noctuidae; genus Dasypolia; species Dasypolia templi. Next base: position 2,296,362 of record OY743151.1, on the reverse strand, counting down.
CGGTCCCCAGTCTCTCGGGAACCCAGGTGTGTCATTAACCCAATAAGCGAATGTACACAGTACACACTGAAGATGTTTGTTTGTTTGTCAGCTTGTAGTCGAGAACGACTGAACGGCTGGCAGTCACGGATACTATGTGAAAACAAGACAGACTCAAGTTGGCGACTGACTAAACACTGACATGATACTGGTCTGTTTACACGCGGATAGTTAACGGGATTTTAGTAGTTTATGAATGGCGGGAGTGGTGGCAATTTAGGAATATTTTTGTCTTACAATAAAGTGTAGTAATAGGACCTGTATGAAAATTATTAAGCATATTTAAGGTATTGTTTTAAAGTCGGCTCAAAACTCTTCATTACCATGTCACATATTCCATTTTTTTTCACAGGTTTACGTCCTTTTCGTCATACGTTCCTCTTTCTAACGGCACTTAAACCTAGACGAGTTTTCACATCTCCCTTCATCTTAGTAAAGTGCAAGTGATTATCGTATAGGTATTATTTTATTGTAACACCACATTCTGTTGAAATGTGATGTTGTGAACGCTGAGCTGAGAAGACTTTAGCCAGGTTTCGATACAAAATTAAGTAAATTATTATTTCTATAGAACAGTGCTGGCTCTGTTGTAAGGGCCCCGACTAACATGTCGTATGTTCGAACCCAGGCAGTCGCTTTACTTCGTGTAAATAATTTCATCGCCACTGCTCTCAAAACATCGTGAGGAAACCGACATGTCTTAGAACCAAAAAATCTATTAAATGTGACATCTGCCAACCCGTACTGGGCCTGCGTGGTAGACTACAGCCCACTCCTTCTCGAAGAGAGAACGCTGTTTCCCAGCAGTGGGAACATTATAGGCTAATAAAATAAAGTCGAAGTAGTTACACCATTTATAACTTAAGAACGGCTGAACTGATTTTTATGTTCTTTGAATTGTTGGATTTGTCTCCGCCCAGAGTAGCAGAATAACTATTAAAACATTGAAAAATGTCACGCATGTTTGTTTTTATTAAGGATAATATTGAGGCGCTTCTCCTGGTCAGCTAGACGCTAGTATTATTTACAACACTGAGCGGAGAAGTTTTTACGAGGTAATTCTACTATATTTAAGACTAGCTTCTGCCCGCGGCTTCACGCGCGTGGATGTCGCAAATTAGCCTACGTCCTCGCCCAGCAGGGCTAACATGACAAGCGCGAGAACGCTCGATATCTCGATTTCTCGAAATTTGTCTACGATTTTGACGTCATCCTTACACCTAACATGACCGCCAAGCTCGAGTAAACTCGAAAAAGGCACTTTGACATTTCTATATCTCGCGACGAGAAACCGAGAACCGAACCGAAGCAAGTTTTTAATAACAAATATTTTTTATCACTGCAACATCGGTCGATTTTACGCATGGAATAAGTATGTTTTGTATTGATTTAACGTCCACCTCTTTTAACTTTTGTTTAGGTCCATAAAACCGATTTTCGTAATTATGTTGCGTAGGCAGGTACAGCCATAACTCCCTAGATTTCGATAATCACCATAATTGACAAACTAGACTGATTATTACTGCACTTAGTAAGATGCTCATCTACGTAATAGTGCTTCCCTGCGCCAAACTTTCTCTCGCGGCCGCCGAAAGGAACTTCATTCCAATGTGTATAGTAGGCTGTTTAAAACTAAGTATGTATTTTCATTTAATTCAATCAAATCAATTTTGTCAATTCAGTATTTCAATTAAGTTTTTTCATGATGTCTAATAGAACTAGAACGAAAATAAGTATAATTATGAATTTGCCATGTTATTTTGGATATTCTATTTTTTTTTGTATCATAATTTTGTCTACTCTTGTCGTCGTCAAAATCGAGGACGACTAAATTATAGAAAATCACGATTTTCTCATGTTGAATTGTCAAAATGCGAGATAAATTAGGTGGTCATGTTAGGGTTTAACGAGAAAACATCAAGTTTGACAGAACAAGTCTAGTATTTTGTATGGCAGTGCTGACAGAAAACGAGTAAAGTGACGGTATAGACGCGACGAGAAAGTACGAGAGTGAGTAATTGTCGCGTCTGGCATGTTAGCCCTGCAGGAAACCATCTATATCCTCGCCAAATTTTATCGAAATCCGTTCAGTGGTTTGGGCGTGAAAAGATAGCATACAGACAAAGCTACTTTCGAATTTAAAATATTAGTTTGGATATAATATAAATAATATATTATATTATACAAAGTATAGAGTGAGTGTGTAGTGTTGTAAATAAGATGCATGATGAAATGTCTTGATTGGGAAAAAATACAATCGCAAAAAATTACAAACGCATCCGGATGGAAGCACTATTAACACCATTGACGGCAGCCTGTCAAAATACTTTTTGCATAACTTGCTTCCTTTACCGGGATTTGGAATTTCTTTATATTAATGCTTAGAATTAGTATGTACTTTAAGGAAGCAAATTTTCTCCATGGAGTAACATAAGAACTAGTTACGACATATAAACACCTACCTGTCCAGCCCCAGGCCATAAACACTAGAAAAGACTTAGGAAACTTACGGAAATATATAAAATGGCATTTATGTTGAAATTATTATTGGCAAAACTAGTTTCATTGCAAAACATCATAATATTTTCATTAACTACGTGACTGTCAAGCTTTAATTCATACGTAAATTGATACATAGAGCAGTTGTACCAATTTGAATATACATGAACACGACGACGACGCGCACTCCAAGCACTTTATTCTACTATTTTCCGATAACAGTACGGAATTCCGGATTTATTTATATTAACATAGCAACATCGTCAAGTAAACTGTCATCAAGACATTTGGATGCGCGCTGTAAACGCGCACGTATCGGTAGTTCTCCCATCACTGCGCCCACGCATGTTTATACCTCGCTCACTAGTTTAACTTGACCATAAACGACGACGTGGGAAATAGAAAAATTTGGGAAAGAAGGCATTTCTAGGAAAATTGGTTCAATTGGTACCCAAATACGGTATTAATGGTAGTTAATCTACATACAAATAAATTGGGTATTGCTAAATAAACAACGAAGGAACGACAAAGACAACGGTCAAGTAAGCTTTTACTGAAGCCGAATTCCAAATTCTTTATCGCATTTTAAGATCTACAAGAGAAATCCAGTGGAAAAGAAACTTTAAAATCACAAAACTCACAGTCCGCCTACAGGAAGTGAAGTTAACTTAAGTGAGTAAATTTGTAGTTAAGTTAAGTTGTAGTTAAGTTGAGGCAGTAACCGACTGCTCGGTGACAATGTATTTAACACGGCAAGAGATGAAGACACCCTGCTGGTAGAGACATACAGCCTGGGAGGGTGGCGAATGACACAAATACACCGATTTATTACGGCTCATTCACAAAACGCCTTATTAAATTTAAATAAGTATTTATTTAAATTCCGAATACGATAATGAGTTGATCTGCACCCTAGTTGCGCAACGTACTAAGTATCAATCACAATCTTAATCATTTTGAAGGATATTTCTAATCCATTGCATCATATGTCTGAAAAAATTGTCTGCAAAACAACGTAAATAACGCAATGAATGTTGTTGAACTGTCAAAATGAAAGCCATCCCTACTGTTAGAGTGTTACGCAATTACCCTGCTGATTTCTGGCTATTGTCATCAGATCTAGAAGAAGTACGTGAGCGAAAATCAAAATCTGATGATGACATCAATGATGTTCCAAAATGAGACCGAGATGGATGTAAAATGAAGTTAATCAATGGTAGACTGGCTGAAATTATTAAGACCTAGGCATATAAATAAAAGCAGAAGCAAAACAAAACGCCATTAAGTCCTACTACGGTTTTGCAAAAATGTATACTTGCACGAATGCTTGCCAGTGTTCTTCCCCGTATGTCACGGACGTTAAGCGCGTCTGCAAGTGCCACTAAAATGCAAGTAGTTAGTAAGACTCGCAGTCCTATGAATAAATTAATAATATCCCGCGTTATGCCTGCCAGTCGGAATCTCGTGTTATTAAAACTCATTCGATCAGCATTTTATCACCCGCCGCCATTCCGAGATTAACAAAAATTGTAGAAAAGAAACTTATTATCTACTTTTAAAAAAGGTATTTTTACACCTAGACTCTTTTACGTCGCGTTATATATAGTTATATTTTAAATTATTTATGTTTATGTGTTGTATTGTATTTAATGTTTTAGAGGCGTATGTGTCCTGGAGAGCTATGGCTCTACTTACCAACTTTGTACCATATCCGTGTCCTTGTAAATATCTGTGTCTTTAGTAAAAAGGTTCTCTGTTAAATTAATATGCATTTGTTTGTTTTTGTGCATTTGTTTTTGAGAGTGTACTATAGTTATGTACACGTCTAGGTTACTTTTTGGAGACAACATGCGAGGTGTAAGTTATGTGTTTACATGTATTTCATCATCATTGGCAGCCTTGTTCTCCACCCACTGCTGAGTACAGACCTCCTCCCTTATGAGCCATGCTTCCCTGGTCTGTGTCTCATCCAGGTCTTCCCCGCGAACTTCAGTAGGTGTAACATTTCATTTACGTTTTTATTTTAACACTGACAAGAGTAGCAGTTATACAATATGTCTCGATTGATCTGTGATATTTATATTGAAATCGAAAAAAAACCCTACTACGGCTTTTAATGCCCGTCTGCGGTCTTCTTTTGTTAAAAATATAAATAGCAATGACAATCAATATTCAGGAGCGTTCACGGATACCAAGTTTTTGTGGACAAGGGAACATACTTAATATAATAACAGACAAGTAACAGGTAGCCTGGTTAACGTACAATAGAGTTTTTTGGAACCTGATTTCTTAGCTGTAAATGGCGTACTCGTATCTTGGCTATTAAACAGCTATGTTTGCTAAATATATTTAAACAATACAGATCAAATAACACTGGTACCAAAGCGGTAATAAACTTCAAATTCGCTACAAATAAATCCATGTCAAAGTATACCTTAAAACTTGCATACAGCCCGATCTAAAGCTGAAATAGCTTGTGTTTCCTTTCTGTGCACAACGCGACCTTTGAAATAGGAATACGTACAATATAAGCTGGCAAAAAGAGATACACAAGTTTTTGTTACGTTTTGAAACGAATGGATGTACTGTGATGACAGATGTATGGATGATCCGACTGTGTACGGTTTTTTTATCTGTGGAATATCAGCTAGCTTAAGGCTTCACTGCCAATCGATGGTAGGAAGTCTAGAATAGGGAGAACGGGTTAATGAAAATGCAATAATATTGTAGCTATAAATATGTCGGGTGTTTTTAGGAATGTGTTACTTTTTCAGTAACGGTCCTAAACATGCATTGCAATTACTTTACGAAATATATTTTTGCGTGAAGCTAAAGACGAGGATACCACTTTTTAACGCGAAAGTTTGTGACTATTGATGGATGTTTGTTACTCTTTCACGCAAAAACTACTGAACGGTTCTGGATGAAATTGGGCACACAGATAGTTTATAGCCTGGATTAAAACATAGAGTACTTTTTATCCAACATTTATGTGGGTGAAACCGCGGGGAGCAGCTAGTCTATACTAATATTATAAAGAGGAAAGATTTGATTGTTTGTCTGTATTGAATAGGCTCCGAAACTACTGGACTGATTTGAAAAATTGTTTTGCCATTAGAAGCCGAAATTATGTCTGATGAACATAGGCAACTTTTTTTAATTTTTTCGAGACCCACGCGGACCAAGTCCCGGGCGAAGTGCTAGTATCTTATAATTACCTCATACTTACACTTGCAATTCATTGTAAGCCTTTGTAATTTATTCGTCATCATATGTTTGTATGAACAGGCGAAGCAAAAAGAGTAAGTAAGGATTGTTGCAGGTGGTGTCCTGTAGTGTCTGTCTACCCCCTTGGGAAGAAGGCGTGAGCTCATGTATGTTTCCGTAACACTACGTTTTACACAATTGCGTGCAGAATGAAATACTTACAAATATCAATTTACACCAGAAAATATAGGTACCTAACTTACCTACCTACCGTGTAAATCAGCATAATAACTTAATATCTGCAAGTCTAACCGTATTACTGTTATCTGATTTAACAGTTTCTTTGACAATAAGTCAGCTAATAAATGACCAAGTGTTGGATTATCGTAAATAATAACATAGGTAAAATAGTTGCGTGGCACTGCGGGGACTGGAAGTGGCACTAATCATTATTAAGACAAGATAATTTGTTGTTGAGTAACACTTAAAGTGTTGAATGAATGGTGTTTGTTAGTAATCGATGGTAATATGTGGAGGATTATGTTCTTAATAATGGGTGTGGGCGGTAGATTTGTAGTATACTCGTGAGTGGCTTCCTCGATTTATTGCTAATATATACCTATGCGGAAAACATGAAAACAATGGGTTCTCATTGTGTCTGTCTATTAAACAAAATGGCTATTATTGGATAATCTCCTTATTCTTTCAATCCATGAAAAACTGACGTGCAAAATGGAAGTTCACTTTGGAATTATTTAAAACAGCTCCATTAATTTCCTGCTTTTTTATAACGACGGCAGAAAAATTACAAAAAAAGCTCGTGAAAAATACCCCAAGGACTGCATACGTTCAAGATTCAGCAAAATTAAATAAAATTAGCATAGCTCTGTGCGAAGGGAAGTCTACGGAAAAGAAAATAATTCACGTAGCAGGTAGACGTATCTGAAATGAGTAGCACCGGAACTGACGCCATGATTTATTCATCCCGACTTCCTTTGGAAAATGAACGAGATCCATTCATTGGTGTAAATAAAAGGTGTCAGTTTGAATGTTGAGAGCTTACGGAAAGTGAATATGATTGTCAGTCTAAATGTGCCTAAATTTAACATTTCGCTAATTGAAAAGATATTGCTGACCTTAGCTTGTTTTTGAATAATTAAATTAAACATGTAGGTAGGTGTAAGGACTTAACGACTTTTCTTTTAATGAAGACTGATGAAACAGAATTGGCTCATTGACATAAGCCCTGAATATTCAACATTTATATAAAGCTAATGTTCATTCTAGCCAATAGATTCCATTATTTACGAAAAACTTCGAAATTACGACATTAGGGTTTTCCCTAATGTCGTAATTTCGAAGTTTACCTGTACGCACTAAAGAAAACATGACAATCGAGTTAGCCGACAATTTAATACAACTTAAAATTCAAGAAACGTTCTCGTGAAGGCAAAATTATTATAATTTCCTGCTCACACTGCCAAGATCACAGCGTGAATGGACTTTTTACAACTCTGTGCTTAAAGAAAACATAGTTTGGTAAAAATATTTTCATGAAACTACCTTCAGTTCCTAAAAGTAAAGTCCAAAATCCAATGTGTGGAGTAAAGTTGACAAATCATCACCAATAAGAGTGTGTGCCAATGATATTATGCGTAGACACGAGGTCGGTCCCATCCACTATGTTTATTCTGTCATTATACATACAAATGTCTACCCTATACCATGCTAATAAGATCTACTTTCACCTAAACCTACACAAAGCTAATATTTTTTTATTTAAACTTTATGTAACCTCAAACAATTGAAATTAACCTTTAGGAGTAAGGTAATAAAGTCGTAATTGTGAATGTTAAGTTGATTCATTAAGGGGAAGTACTTTCGGTAGAACTTCCGCGGCATTATGTAGCGTTAATCCGCGAGAAGTATGCGTGAGCGCGACGCACGCGACGTGCCCTTAAGGCGACGGTCGAAGGATTACAAAAATATTTTTTATTAATGTTAGTTGACCGATGAAAGTGACACGTGAAAGAAATCTTCGTAAAAATGTTTCCTGTGTCGCTTATTGGTGGCCATAACCATTACAATACCATGACACAAAGATCAAACAGTGCGGTAAGCTTCGACAAACTACGAATTTGTCATGTACGAATAGAAAACCGAAACTGTTCACTTTGAAAATGATCTTCTATACCTAATACGCAAGACACGTGTCCCCAATAACGTAAAAAGTTAAAAACTTACATTTTCATAATAAAGTTTGGACACACGAAGGTAATAAATATCCATTATGTGGCTTTTAAAGGCTCTCGATATTGTTCTTATACTCGTAATACATCTTACTTCGAGCGAACTCTTCCGAGTCATGAAGGAGGCTGCCAACTTTTTTCATCTCATTACGACTCAAACAACTTGGTTGGAACGTAAAAAAACCAAAGCAAAGGTTTTTCCGTCTCCCAAAATAACTGAAATATCTTGTTTCCGCCGTTCTATCGTATTTAATCACATTTTGACCCGAATGTTTGTTTTCGAATGTGCAGAAAAATCCCAAGTTTTTGGAAAAACTACGGCAGGTACCTGCGTATAAGGCATAAATAAATACTTATAAATGATTGCGTTTCTGATGTGGAATGGAATTATAGGTACCTACCTATTATCGAGTTATCATCATTTTACAAAACGAGACAAAGTTTTTAATTGCATACCGCATTATGAAATCGCACACATGTTATTAAGCAATATTTCCTCTTTCACAGACGGACACGGAATATCAATAAACGCAGTTATCCCATAAGTTTTCCAATTACAAGTACTTAGCATTGTGTCGTTAAACGTCTGTCCGCAGGCGGGCGGCAGGCGCGGCTCCATCCATCTCCGTCATACAGCATCATTTGTAGTTCCCGCCAGGCGGCCACTCGCCAGCCCGGCCAATCCCGGTATTGAATCTCAGCCCGCTCTGTTTGACTAATGGCAGGCCCGCCATCCTCCAAACTGATTTATTAAATAAATTAACGTCCGCTTGATAAACGAGCTTTTTAAAAGCAAATTCTAATGCGAATTATCTAACGCACAGACTTCTCCTTAACTTCGGTTAATCTTGTTTCACAAAAGACTCGCTTTATTTTGCTGAACAGCTAAATCCCTCTTTTGATTCGTTCGAACTAAATTCTACGTGTTTACAATCGTCACGGGCGATACAAAAAAAAAATGTATTTTCCGCCAATTTTAACTTAACCTCAATAAAATCCAACCTTTCTCGTAACCTCCTTTGTGCGTGCCATAGACAAAAAATAATGTTTTCATGCGTCGCAAAAGAAATAAATCAACATGGCTAAACTCACCCCAGTTGAAACCGTAAAGTTTAGGGCGCATATTGCTAATAAAAACAGGGGCAGTGCCACCCCCGCGCGCAATGAAACGGATACAATAAATAAATGCCGTAATTAACTCTATTCATACATCTAACTATCTGCCGTATTTACGAGTTCCCCAAAATTTTGGCGTGCACAATGAAGTCGTACAATTTGTATAGAAAGCGCGCGAATTGGAATCGGATGGCAGTTGGACAGCCATTTTGTATTGTTGTATTGCATTAATAGTGAAGTCTGAAGGTCAGTGGGAGTGTCTGTATTGCCTCTGCAGGCCGGATGTCACGCGAACATCTGCGTTAAGTTTGGGACGATTTAATTTGTCCTAATTGAATTGTAACAATACACAGCTGTTGAATTAACGCGATTAATGTTAATAAGCTAATGAATGCATGTGAAAGGGACACTGGCTATTGTTATCATCTGTTGCTTGTCTCTGCATAATGACTCGCTACACAAAGTCTACCGGACTTAATTCAATGTCCATACTGTCCACCTTCTGGTACATAAACCATTGCAGTTAGTCAATCATTAACAGACTGTACACTGTCTGTTGTTGCATACCTGTTGTTGGTACTAAAGATATGAATGACGATCATTAGATTTTAAAGCTCGTTAGTTGTTTGGAATCAATATTTGATGCTATTTTCATTACCGGTATAATTTTCACACCACTTAACAATTTCCTAGAATCAGTAGTTAATACAACAAACAACTCATAGCATAACGACATCTCAAATTTCACGACCACAATATTAATGGCAACTGTTTCACGCGCACCATTGCCCTACATAAGCCACATCCAACACAACAACTATCCTGCATTTGATAACTTCATAAATTACACGAAACGATCCAATTTGAGATCTGAAGCAGTCATCTAAATACGGTATTTGTTTGACAACTCGGAAACATACTTATTTTGGCGGAAGGCCAATTTAGAGCCCATGTAGGCGAGCTGGAATGGCTCCTAGCCTGAAATAGAACAAATTGCAGTCATTTGTGAAACAACGGTGTATCTTGATATAGGCATGCTGCGAACGTGTGGGAAGATCGGCTACACAACTTGCAAAGTTTGAGGAAAATAGGTTTATGGTCATTTTTTAAAGTTTTTTTTTAAAGTGTGACCTTGATAGATAAAACAGATGTTGCTAAATTAACAAGAGCATTTTACTTTGTGGACACACAATTTAGTTTTTTAAAAGAGCACAGCACCAGCATGAACTAAAAATACAGCTGATTTCCTGACTACGCATTGATTTGAATACGTTGTCCACTTGAATACCTAGATGTCCAGGTCTTTTCAAACGGGTATCATTAAACAATACAAAAAAAACAGCTACCCTATTCCCCACAAACCACTTGTTGTTTCAACAAAACATTTATAAATACAGTCCTTAATTTCAAAACAAATTTGTATATTCGTATTACATAACAGAACTGGCAACAAACGGTTCCATTGACGGCTGTTTAAAAAAAGCAAAGAGTCCTGTTACCGAGCGCTCCATAAATCTAGCAGTAACCGCGCGTTTAACGCCGCGTTAAAATAGACCTGAGGGTATAGTGGCCAGGTGGACGCCGGTTCCGGGACCACGGGTTTATGTTTAACCTGCATTTTGTAATGGGACTTTGAAGTAAGCTGTCAAACGTTTCGTTTCCTTGTATGGGAACGGTTTTTAAGGATGAAATAGACTAGAAGCACTCTATAACTTGTGCAGTTTTCAGTTATAGACTACTATGAGTTCTCCCTACCCAGTACCATACACAGCATCTTCAAATTGATTCAAAGCATTGGACAGCAGAGAAACTTTATGCAGGTAATCATAAGTAATCTCATACGAACAACTATGCCAGAATAAGATTTTTGCTATTTGAATGCCATTTCCATAAATACAACTAAAAAGAAATATATTCATAGCAACATTAAAAATACCTGAAGCATTTAAAATCCCGTATCCCAAAATGTAGCGCCCTATTATCTGGCAACTCTACACCGTGCTATAGTTAAAGCGTTAGTTATTATTACAACGACGGCTTTATGACTGATATTCGAACTAAACGTATCGTTATTTTAAACAAATGTGACGTTAAAAACTATATAATAACTGGGGACTTTCATTGCTTCCTCGAAGGTTTCAAATAGAAGCACGTGTAATAAGGAAATGGTTTTCATAAAATATGAGACGGTTTTAATGAAAAACTATAATAGTTTGTAATATTTAAGAAAGTAGGATCTAACTACTCCACATTTCTGTAATTTGTCTGGTTTTTACACATTTAATCCTCGCCCACCTTTTCAAATCATCAACTTTAATAAAAAGTTGGCAACACTTCTTAATAGGGACACGTCAACACATATACAGCCTTAAGCTCCAGCTAATGACATATTATTAGAAGAATATCCGAACGTATTTAACTGTCATTACTGTCATCAGCGACCATCCATCATGGCGGCTTAAATTCTATCGGCGGCGGCGTCCTCTGAACAAGGCATTTTTGAATTATCTCGTTGTTGTATTATAACCAATACGGATGGACCTATTTCTATAATAATGTAATCTATGAATAGAGTAGTGGCCGTCTCGACGTCATCCGGAGCAATATTTTGGTTGAAGTTTACTTTTGAGAATTTAAGGGCCTGTTTCAGCAAGTCTCTAATCATATATTTTTTTGCAACTGCTATCTTTTTATTCACATTTAAAATAATTTTGCAGTATTTTCTGCCAATTAACTTATTAGAACACGACTACCTTCCTTTGCAAAACATGTAAATTTGACATAGCGCTGTATATCGCACGGACGGGGTCGATATTTTGACAGTTTGTTGTTTTATCCCGTATGTCAGATTGATTTATAACGCAAATGAATGGTAAACACATGCAAGCAAACAAGAATTATTCATCGATGCCATGCTAGTACTCGTATTAAAGGATTCAAACAAAATGGCTACCAGTTAAATATTTGAAGAAGGAATTATTACATTCTGTCTTTAGTAGCTATTAGTTAATTTTTGCCAAATTAATCTTAACATCGAAGTGGCAGTTGCAGGTATTCTTGCGGCTTATTTATCAGTATAAAGTGCGAACCTCCCTGCACGTGGGCTAAAGATCAGGAACTGGTAAGTAGCGACCTGAAGCTTGCCAGTCGTTAGTCATGACGAAGTTAATAACACTAGGGTTTTTTATTACATAGATTTTATGTACTAAATGTGTGCTCATATTATTATCTACCTACGTTCAAAGCCTTTCTAGGTGGTAGCGGTCACCGACCTTTATTGTTATTCAGGTTTCAGTATGACAATGAACTCAAGATTAGATTCCAAATTAAAAAAATTGATTACTCTCTTCTTGCTAAGTTCAAGTTCAAGTTTAGATTCCAAATTTAAAAAATTGATTATCTCTCGCTCCACATATTCCTTTCAAAACGGAACATCTGCACCTAAAAAGGACATCAACCAATCTTGTCACACAGACAAAAACTAAATGCTCAACTTTCATCTAACTCTAACTACACATAATAAGGGCTACATTATCATTATAAAAGCACACAACTATTAACTCGACAACCAGCTTAACAATTTTATATTTTTGAGAACAACTTATCGTAATAAGCTCCTATTAACCAAATTACCTTGATCTATCAAAGCCTCCACACTACACCTACTCTAGTATAAAGTGAAATAAATGAGGGGTCATCTCACACTGGTTGTCTAGTAATTGAAGCTTCGCGTGTCTGCATACATAATGCTCAGGAAATTACTTAATTGCTGTTTTGAAAGAAAAGTGAAATAAATAGTGTTTGTTTTCATTTAAAACTTGTTTCTTATGTTGATTTGTGTGGTTACGTGAGAAAATATGTAGCGGTCTGGGAATGTGAGAAAAACTACTGGGATATCATATTTATTGATTATTTTTAATGAAATTTCAAATAAATTATTTCCTTTTTGAAAGTGAATGCGACACTTGAAACAATAAAAAAACAGCAATTTAAGACACGTGAGCACAGAAACAAAAATTCGTTGAGTACAAGTTTTAGACATTCAAGATTAATTTTTAACGTGTTTTGTTTACTATATTTTATTCAAAATAAGAAACCTTAAACATATTATGTACAAGTATAAAAAAAGGGAAAAAAGGCAGAAAGCTCATTACGCATCAAAAAATTCGTCCGCATAACTGTCAATGTGTAAAGTGCCCAAAAAGCTGACAGCGTTGCCACGTTGGAGAGCAATGCTGATTCTTTGACCTAAGAATAGGACAGCCCTCTGGTCACGTGAAGACCAACCGCGGCTTTAGGTCACTTTTAAAGTTTTTTTTTTCTTTTATAGCCATTACAACAAGGCCAGCAAAATGGACCAAGAAAAATACAGCTGGTTTATCAAACTCATGTCATAAGAACCAGTACCTAGTGTACAAACGTTATAAAGCTAACGAGTCCAGCCAGCCTCCGTTATATTTGCGCTCGCGCTGATCTCTGACCCAACACGTCGCTCGCCAGGCTTTGACTGATGCCGACACAGTTATATTGATACTGGGATCCTGCTTACCTGGATACATCATACAAGGTTTGATGATATTATTAATAAAACCTCTTTCATGGGATGTTACTGAAGAATGGTATGATTGAGGTCTTGGTGAAGAGATTCAATTATTTGGATGAGTGACTAAGCAATATCTTTAAATGATTGCTTTATTTATCTTTAAAAATGACGATTGTTTAAGTGGGGTCTTGAGATAGGATGCTTTTTTTATGCGGCCGATAAGACTTTTCTTTTTAATGAGTCCTGTAGTGCTATTCTGTTAAAAAAAACGGTCCGTTCCGTTTCAAAAATATCCATAGGCTAGTTCTCGAGTTCTATGGTGGCTCCTCAAATCCAGACGTCTGAATTGATGAGCCACCTTAAACGTCATGTAACTGTATATGGGTTTTACTACAAATTCCAGAATCGGGCCTACACAATCGGCAAATTTATTACGTAATACTGGTTGTATCTGCGTTTAAATATGATACATGGCTCCTCAATCCATACGGATACTGAAAGTTTAGGTGAAGTGGATTGTCGTGAGCTGTCAATACCTAGAGTCCTAACGTCATGCCAGGTACAATGACAGTTCACTAAATTAGGCTTTTTGAGCCCTAGAATTGTTTATATTTTAACAGAATTGTTGCGATGTTTCACGCCTGTAATCCCCGAAGGATTAGGCAGACGGGTCCCTACAGTAACACTCACTTTCGCCAGTTATACATATTTACTACAACAAGACAACGCAAAATAACGTTTTCTGAGTAATACAAGCTTCAAAAATTCCTTTTGGTCAAAAACAGCAGGACATTCAACCAAATAAAAGTGTGTTACAGCCCTACCAACAATTTATACGTAATTAGTCAAAACATCCTAACTCAATACAAAACAACTATTATTCCACCAATTGTTTTTGTACGACCATTGTACTATGTAAAACTAAAAAAAACTTTTAGCATAGTGGGCGGTCAAAACTTGACTTCACATCAATTATATTGACAGTTCAAAACATTACTTCATTTGCTGCTACTCTGCTCACATCCCAAACGATTTTAAGGCTTATTTTTAAGGAATAAGGGTGTGATGTTAATTTTAGAGATGATAATATTAAGTTTGTAAGAAATACTGACATAAAGGACAATGTGTCAGTTTAGTTGTATTGAAAGATTGAATGAATAAACAATGATTTGAATGATGACTTCCGAAGGTAATTGTCTGAATGTGTTGGTTTTAATCTCAATGCCGCTGACAATGATTCATTTGAAATCGTTATGCTTGATGATGATTGCGGTCATCATTAAGAAAATTAATGGTTTGTGTGTTGTTAGTACTTACTGTGTTTTGTGTTCTGTGTGTGTTGTAACTTTAATTTGAAATAAATAATTTACTTAGCCCTTTCTGAAATACAAAGTACTATAATTATCCGTCTGAAAAGAAGGGTTATTTTCTAGATTTTATTTTAATGGAACATTATGAAGACTTAATAACAAATGGGCACAATGAACATAAGAATAAAAGCAACATCTACTTATGTAAAATAAAGCCGGCTATTATGTAAACAGCAGTAGTTTGTCAAACTGAATCACTTCTAACCATCTCATTGCGGGTCGTGAATGCCATCGCTGTATTGGAAACTTGGGGAGAAGCCAAACGGACGTTTAAGCTCCATTTTGTTATAAAGCTAATGTGTTGATGCTAATGTGGGTATGAAAAATGCATTATCACGTAACGTTTTGTTATAAGCCAAGAAAGAAGATAAGTCATTCCAAAAAGCTTGAAAGCTTGATTGGCCAAGATATGCATACCTACTGCTGAGCATGAGGTCATGGGTTCGATTACCTAACGGCAAAGTGTTATGAGGTTTTTCTGTCTAGAATTTCTCAGTAGCAGCCCGAAGTCTGGATTTGTGCCCGGTTGATGGCAATAGGCTCACCCCCTATTACATGGGACTTAAGCATAACTGGCGAAATATGGTTTGGGATTACAGGCGTGATGTTGTGTTATGTTATATGCATTGGCCAATACTGAAGTAAACACCCATTACACCCATTAACACGACGGTCAATGATAAAGCCTACCGTCAAGATAAATTAAGGAGTAATTCAGGTCAGTTTAAGACCAGCGAAAACGGCATTTTGAATAAAAGAGGCCTTCTCTGTTTGGTCATAAGTTCCAAACAAGAATAGGAGAGTTATTGCCCTCGGCAAGTATTTTACACAATACCTAAATGCTACGTTTTCTATGAATAATCCTAAGTTCGTCACAATATGTGCCACGGTGACCAAAACCACCACTCTAACAAAATACTGTAAACGGCCGGTATCATAAATCACCAATAGATGCAGAATAAATAGACAGATATTGCGCTCGCACTCAATGCTCATGATCCGTAATGGGTCAAGCAGTAACCACGAGTGTTATTTGAGAGCAGCACTCGAATCCAAACCGAATAAATACAATCAGTTATGGATGATAACTGTGTTATTTACTCTGCAAGTACTGATAGTATGCAAACCTATTAGTAAATAAGAATTATGGTATACCGGGTGATGTTTTAGCGGGATTTTTTACGCTATGGCTTTGGAAATTCCTTGGTCAACTTTTGTTAAGAGACCAGAGTGGATGAAAAGTACCTATTCTGAGATTAGCAGAATACGGATATGATGGCATTGCAGCCATCATATCCGTGTATTATTTTAACACAAACTACAGAACATTAATTTGTCTGATAAACAGTTTATGAAATAATGAAGGATTTACAATCGGGCGATTTTCGTATCGCTTATCAAAACAAAAATCGTCGATTGTCACCTGCGGCCCAGCCGAATTGCCATTTGGACAGTCGATTTCTGGGCACGCCACAATTGCGGCGATAAGTCCCTCTTTGAGGAGTGGTTGGAGAGGCGCCAAGGCGTCCTCAATTTCCGTCCGACACAGGTCCTCATCGGTCACGGTTGTTTCGGGAGGTTCCTGTTTCGTATACGGAGGGAGGAAACGCCCGGCTGTCACCATTGTGTGGATCGCCCGGAGGACACGGTGGAGCATACGGTGAAGGTTCGCAGGCTTGGGCGGAGCACCATCGTATCTTCGAGGAGGCAATCGGCGGTAGAGATCTCTCGCGTCCGGTCCTGGTCTAGGCAATGGGAAGCTGTAACCTCCTTTTGCGAAGCAGTAATGCTCGCGAAGGAGGAGGCAGAGCGCTTGAGGGAGAGGCAAGCCTTGCGCCTTCACGCCCCTAGTTGCCGCAGGAGACGCCCTTGGCGTCGTAAATCGCCAGCAGATTCCCGGCCACCGTAGGTGCGGGCTTACCGTCCGGTAAGGAAAAGCCCCGGATCGACGGCGCGTCGTGTTCCACGCGCGCCTCAAAGAGATTTCAGCACTAAGTGACGGGGTCCAATAGGGCCGATGCCTGTCAGGGTCGCTCGAAAGAGATACCGTGGCCCCTGGCACAGGCAACTGAAGGAACACGGGTGGGTCGCTTCGCCCAGAGCGGAAGAAATCATTTGAGGATTTCCTATACAATAAAAAAAGACTGTCAATTTCCGCCGTTCGGCGAAAATTATAATTCTGTCTCATGAGTTATTTTCTCATAGGTGGTAACTACGTAACCAGCGTATGTTTTAAAAGTTCTTGTGGTTTTTTTTTTAAACATGCTCTGCAATGTCAAATACTAAATATTCCAACATATGATAGAAAAGCAGTGTCATTTCTGTTTTATAACTGGAATCGGATACTTATAAACATAGTACTTACGTAAGTCGATGATACTTTTATGCCTCTTTCCTTATAAAGGTAAAGAAAAATAAGATTTCCATTTTATTTATTACTTAAATCAATAAATAAACTACTGGTTTCGTAAAAACGCACATGACTATTGCGGTCTCGTTTTACTGCAAGAAAAATGACAAGAGAGGTTAGATTTATCGAATGTTTATTATTTTATGGATGCCAAGATGCTGAGAACTAGAAGACGTACACTCTTGAACATGGGTTTGAACCGTAAAGCGATGTGTGCCTACAAAAAATGGATCATGCCATAATCAACGCGCTTGACTAATGACTAGAGGGACCGTGATCGTGTATCCTCATTCCATTCCATTTACCGGATAGGTGCAAGTGTATTTAAGCTTTGCATTTACGAAAAACCAAGAACTTAATTATATTATAAGAGAAATTGAGAATAATAAATTATATACACACTGATGATCAATTTAAAAAAGCCACTCACTTAAAATGAAATATTTCCGAAACCACCCAAGATAGCTTCTTGAATTGAAAATCAACATTCAAATGTATTTAAGAACGCATTAAAAAAACAACAACTTAAAATAAATAATTTTAAGTTATTATAAACTATTGCATGCAGTATGTAAATGCGTTATTTTAGTTTTCGACTTCAATATGTTCATATTTTTCTCTTCTTGTTTACACACACTATTGTCTACATTCTTTTTCACTTCTCCTTTCGCAGGTCCGTGTCCCTTTGTAATTTACTGTGTGTACATAAATAATAAAATAAATAAATATTTAATGTGATAAAGAAGGAAAACACGAAATTCTTCAGTATTTCCTATTGCCTCCGCGTACTCTCAATTCGGCTTCTGCAAAATTTGGCATGCTGGCTACCAGATTGAGGAATATTCTCCCATTCTTCAATAAGTGCATTTTTCAGTACATGAAGTGTGGCAGGGGGTGGATTTGAGCTTCTACCTCGTCTGCCAAACTCGTCCCAGGTATGTTCGATAGGGTTTAGGTCAGGGTTTCTCGCTAGCCACTCTATTTCATGGATTCCCACGTCTTTAAGGTCGAGTACCACATGAGTTATGGGCCGGGGCTGGGAGCAGGGGCTGAGGCGTGGGGCCGGGCATTATCATGCATAAACAATGCATTGTCGCCCATATTGACCAAATGCGAGGATGTTCATTGAGAATCTCATTTATGTACCTCACAGCGTGCGGTCAGATTGCCACTTTCTATCGGTCCCTTCGTGTCCGCAAAAGAAGTTGCTGGGTCGCAACTCCCGTCTGATATTGATTTCTTAACATCGTTGACACAATGAATCGATCTCCTCTGGCCGTTGTACACCGTTGCTTGGTCTTCTTAGGTTAAGTCCAGTGACCCTAAACCTCCGAGGCACTTGTTGGACAGTAGAATGTCTCACACCCATTGTTCTGGATATTTAGACTTCTTCAAGCCAACACAAGTGGCTTTTTTGTATTGCTCGTCAGTGTATTTATGTCTGTAAATTGGTTTTATAAGAAACACTTTTACATGTCAAATAGATTACACGTCACAACTAGATGTGACTAGATGTGATGAACTGTCTGACAAATAGGAGACGAGACACCGAATTAACCACAGAGGTCAGAAGTCTCTTTTAAAGTCTAGGCATTTTCTTGGTCCGATCACATGAGGACTAGTGTAGTATTTGAGGTATAGTGGCTGAGATGGTCGTCGACCACGACCTGTCAGTAATCGTGTAGCTCAGCTCAGAAATGCTGAAACTATCTTTAGACTTTAGATTCTCAAAAACCAAATGGCCTCATTAATCCTAAAGAAAAAATACCGTTTTATGTATCTATACGTAGGGCGCACTAAATATTTCTGATATGAATGAGAAAAAATTACTATGAACTGACAAAAAATCATTTATTGTTTCTCAAAATATTTTCCGTAAGCTTAAATGCACTTTTTCATACGAATAAACCAATTTATAAAACATTTATGCAACTCCTCCGTGCAAAGCCTAAGTCAAATTGTGTGGGATCCACCGCGAGCACAGCTTTACCATACCATACCATGTTTGTGTGATTGCATTTGCTTATGCCTAGAGATGCCCGAATCTCATGCCTGTCTGTTTCGACCATACGGCGCACAGCATAGATGTTTTGTTGTTCACAGCGGTGGACGATAATTGCCCTACGTACCAATGTAATTTAGGGAGGTATTTCATTATTAACTAAAAGCTAAAGTTATTTTATTGAAACATATGTAACAACTTGGAAGAGCAGCCCACTTATGTATTCAAATAAACACTAAAACAACAAACCAAGATACAAATGTTATGGTAGCCAATTACGTTTATCGCTGGCGCTAGTAACTCGCTCCAGTAGCTCGTCCGTTGATGCGCTGCCAACTCGACTAGATAGGTCCGGATAAACACTCGGCCGTAAATACTCGCTTATCTGTAAAGTTTTTTTACTGCGTTTTGTTGACAAAATTAGCTGCGATGTATCAGTCCTGGGTTTTTGTGACAGGGAGAGTAGAGTTAGTAGGTAAGTGGCTGGCTGCTAAGGTGCAGAAGCCGTTTAACTGGGTGAAAAGTTGTTCAAATTTCATGAGCTTTGACTCTCCGAAAAGATTACAATAATTTTAAAGAAAGATTGAATATATATTCATTTATTTTGCATTTACATAGCCTGCATGAGACGCAGGCTATTAAAAACTTCAATATAATTTTTAACACTCATTAAAACTCACCCTCAAATTTAAAACAGCAGCCATTAGCTATGTTAATTCGCTCACCACAAGCGATCGTAAGCCCGCATAACCTAACCATAGACAATAATAGCAGGAGATAGCCGATTGTTCCTCAAAAATAGCTATTAGACATGTCGTAAAGGAAATAAGCCATTGGTAATCAAATACATGGTTTTTGTCACTTCCTAAGGCTATAAAACATGCCGTAGCGACATATCTCAACAAATAACTTGATAATATCAATCACTGGAATTGATAGGGTTGGTGCGACCAGTTTTTACAGTATAACACTTTTACTTATATAGGATAGTTAGCATTCCAATTCCTACAGTGCTATTTTAATTCGATATGAAACTATTCAATATGTTGCCAAACTCTGATTTGATAACAGCACCCTAATTGCGTAACACATTTTCGTAAACGATTACGACAAATCTGTTTGATATTGACGGTTCAAGAACATTCATTGCGTTCTATATATTGTTAGAAGAAGCAATGGATTAGCAATCTGTTTCAAAACGATTCAGATTCCGATTGATTGTGTATTACGCAATTAGGGTGCAGAAATTCCTCAACGAGAATTCATTAATTTATGCTTCACCAAAAATACTTTGCGTTCCTGAATTTTTTGTAGTAACCAATGGAGCAAAACCTCTTGTTGCGACCTGAAAAATAAGGATATTCTCCCAATAAGAATTCTTAGATTAAATGCGACATGAGACTACAGGCTTGCTACAATTCCATTCATGGGTATTATCTTTTTTTGCTATTTGCATAAAAGACTCAGAGAATCAAACTTGAAACTAAAATTGGGCGACTAACGTGTTGTGAAAGAACGAAAAAGGCTTTCATATCTTTTGGGTGCTCCAGCTGATATAAATTGCCCTTATTAGGACACTTCGATTTGCTTCAGCGCAAAATCCTAGTTATCAGTGGGTTTCCTTACTTAGTCATCAGGGGCAGAAAGCATTTCGTAGTCAACGCACTTTTTAGAAAGATTAGGAGAACAGACACATTTTAAAATATTTATAGTTATGGGAAAGAACAAAGTACTTAAGTAGTTCTCGAGATTTTAGTTATATTTCTATCTTTATGCATGTAATTTGGTACGAATGGCCCCCATGTATGATAATTTGATAACGAAAATATATTTTCATAGCAAAGCGTTATTTAAATCGTATTTTCTGTCGTGCCAGCCCTGTTCGGTGTCTAAAGCAATAAACTAGAATTCCGAGACAAACAGCACGTTTAACACTAAACTAGCACAATAAAATAACATTATCTTGATGCCGATCGACGCGCTGTGATTCATCCTAATTTTTATCCTTTTTATTGTCTGTACTTTAAATAAAAGGAAAAAGGTTTCATTGGATCCTTATCGGTGTGACACTGGCGTGTAAGTATTAAGCCGTTAAAACCTTAAACGGAATAAGGATAATGATGCATTTAACCCAGTTCTAAGACATTTCTGATAAGTTGGTCTATGTACAAATGTTATGTAAGGTCTTGATGCATAGAACAAAATGAATATTAAAACTCTTTTAGGTATAAGTAAGGGTAAACTTCATAGTTACTGTTTGTGGTATTTTGTTACACCAAAAACACATCATATAATCGATTTTTCTATTTAACTGTAACGTAACGTTTAGCCGGCTGGCCTAGCGTGGTAACATGTTACAACACAAAATTCTGCACATCGCGCGTGTAAATTTGGAATTCTACTTGATTTGCATTGGAATCTTCTAAAAAATTACGTTTTTTTACATTTACCTCAATAAGTAGGTGTCGCTTTTTCCAACGCTTCTTTGCTATCATGAACTGTAAAAAATACCCTTTATCACAGATTCCCTTTACAGATAATAAAAACCCAATGTATCAAGCTTTCCGTCAACTGTCACAACTTCTAAAGGTATAACTTTATTGAAATAGTAAGTTAAGTTATTTATATTTTTATAGTGTCACGGCTATGTGGGTGCTTCTGAGTGTCCATAGCGATAGTGAAATGGCTCGAAATGGCCTTTATTACACCGAATCATGGTTTTATGGCTTTATTCTGATATAATTTTTGTTGAAACTTGTTTGTGGTCTATATTTTATGCAGTAACTGCACAAATAAGACGTATTTTTTATGACGTTCTGGTAAAACAAGCTCTATTAGAATACTGGATACATTTTCTTTAATTTATCTTTGCCACCTATGCAGTACGTACCTACTTCTTCAGTTTCCGTATAAAATACCCGAAAAAATAGAACAGGTCAGGAATTTAATAAACCTGGTTTTGTTTAATAGCACGACCGTTATTTTTGTATAAAATGTTAAACTGTTGTTTTTTCGGCCATTTCCTTTGAAGTTATTGCCAAAATTAACATTTTTGTAACATTCGCTGCTACACACCGAAAAAGCCAGTGTTTCTTTAGTTTACGTAATAATTAGATCTCTCCTAATTAAGACGATATTCTAACAATTAAATTTATTCTGTTACCAAATAATCCTTTAAAAATCCAAAAAGAAAATAACGATCTACATACAAAATCCAAATAAGACTTGTCCATTACTTTTAAGGGGAGATAATAATACTGAAAAAATAAAAAGAAATATCCTTGAGACGTCTTTAAAAGTAGAGTTGGTAAATTTATGATAATATGCGTTTGTGGACCACAAATCATAGAGGTGGGGTGCGTGGGCGCACCTCTATTATCGCGGCGGAGTTTGTTAGCTCTACATTGTGATACCAAATACATAGATGGGTAATTATGTGAGGACAAAAATTTATGATAATTGTTGATTGCAATTCAAGTTTATTTTGTGTTACAGTTAATCTTTATAAAAGCCAAAACTGCCGCCGGAGCTTGTTTTTCGGCTAAAAGCTACTGAATCCATAAAATAATAAAATACTTACCTTTGGTCGTTTTATGTTAAATAAATTAAGCTTATACCAACACTGAATGCTGAAACGTAAGTAATTTTTTTCCTAAAAAGCTTGTTACTGTCAGAAGCCAATCCGAGATAATTTAACGACTAATAACTTAATTTTCTAAAACACATCGATGGCCTGATTCCCATTCAATAAAAAACGGTCATTCCGTTCTTCAAAACTGGTAACCACTTACTCCATCCACGTTCTAATTTTCTAATATGGTATTCTTTCTCATAAAGTTGACGGCCATCAATCTATGATGGATAGGGTTTTGCTGCGCTCGCGCCGCTCAGCTTAAAAATTTATAACTCATAAATGTTAATTAACGGACAGCTATGCCGTGCAATAAATCAATTAATTTAACCAGCAGTTAGCTGGCAGGGAACGGGTTAAATGTTTCTTGTACTTACGATTAAGTACTGTTTGTAGATAGCTATTATTTGGTAGAGTATTGATATTTTTCAAGGAATATAAGTTGAACTTTGGTGTAATTAGAGAATATTAAATTCAGTCCAGTTCCGTGGCAGGAGATGAATCGAATTTAAAACAAGAACGAGATCTAATATACTTTTTATAATTTCCAAAATAGGTCGGTCTGCCTGTTTGGTAGATTTTCAGGACTAAACTACTTAAAAATAAGTTATTTTGTAGCAATACCTCGAATATCCGGTGAAAATCATTAAAGACCGGAAAATTCTTATAAGAGCTTGCGTCGAAACCTTTGGTATCTTCAGGAGGCTATTGGCTACTTTGTATGTGGGTATTTAATGTATTAATTTTTATTTACGTGCGTTTTTTGTACAAACTTCGTAAAAATGATAACTCGCAGTAGTTTTAGTTCAGCAGTAAGGAAGAAGTTCATGAAATTCATTGATAATTTGCATGCAGTGTCATTCTATCGGATAAAAATTAAGTAAGTGATTTTAGCACAGAATAGATTTTTTTTAATTCTCTTTAAGTGTGGCTCTACACATAACTGTTTACTCGTTTCCGTAAAAATAATGTCTAATATTCTGGGCTATGTAGGCAGAGCTATTCTGTTAACCGTAGACCCCACATTTAAGTGAGTCGTGTAGGCGAATGGTAATCTTCCTTTGTCGTAGTCTTTTACTAAAGTTTAGCTTTGAAGCTAAGTTTAAAATAAGATAGGAGCTGATTTACATTTTCAGATTCTTTGATTCTATTTCTTTTGATTTGATTTTACGATTTCAAAGTGAGACGGATAATACTTATCTCTTCATTATTAAGATTGTTCATTAAATTAGAGATCGTAATTACTATTTTTATCTTGAACTAACTTTGTAGAATTAAATTATTGCTTTACAATTATTGCGGAGTAATTACGGAAATAACATTGATTGGACAGTCGTAAAACAAACAGAGAGCAACAAAAAATAAGCAAATCATGTAATTGTTTGAAAACAAGAATGTAAATTACCTCTAATCTATGGATACCGAAATAAAAATACATCGATTCGTAGAAACAAATAATAAAATACAGCAAGCAAAATGAAGTTTTGGGGAGCTGACCTTTGCATTCGTTGGCATCCCTGGCCGTGGCGCGTCCCCAGGGCCGGTCGAAGTGGAAGGGCTTGCAGCGCTCGCAGTCCCTGCCCGCTGTGTTGTGCTTGCACTCGCAGGTCAGCTGTTGCACTCCGCCACCAGCTGCCACCTCCCCGCCCTTCATCGGAATACACCTCGAAGCGTGACCATTGCACTTGCATCGACCCCCAACAGCAAAGTCCGACACCGCGTAATGCTGGCTGCCTGGAGCGGCCTGCTTCTTGTTGTCGACCTCATCACCCTCGTTGACCATGTGCAAGCGGTTGAAAACAACCCTGACATCAGTCGCAGTAACCCAGTCTTGGAGAACTGGGGATATGTCGAAGTTAGAAGCGCTTGGACGTCCCTCAAGGGTGCTAAATGCCAGCCTCGCTCCTCCAGAGCTCTCTCCAGTCAGTCTATGACTGTCGGAGCACCTGGCTTCCTGCTCATTAGCAGCAGTAACAGTCGCCTTGTTGGGTCTCCCGTACACCCGCCTGCATTGACTGGAGTAAAACTGGAAGGGTTGCCAGGTGATGCCGTTGTCCGCGCTCTTGTAGATAGCGACAGAGTCAGGTCGAGCGGCTTTCGGACAGAATTGTAGACTCACGTAAGTTAACTCATACTTTTTACCGAGCGATAAAGTAAGGGATACGTTGTCGGGAGGCGAATCATAGGAGGTCGGAGGTATCGGAGCGGATCTCCAGCAGGTAACATCGTGAGGGTTGTTCAAGTCAGTTAGATGGGTCGGCGGGTGTCGTCGGTCGGACCTGGCAGCATCGCATACTCTGCAGGAATTTTCTGGGGGTTGATCTCCGGGAGGATCACAGAGGCGTTCGGGGCCCCGTCTTCCGCAGATGGAGGAGGCGATAACAGGGGCGCCGAAGGCAGCGTTGACGAAGTCTGGGATGCAGCGGCGCGGGCGGCCGTCCTCCAGGCAGGGGTCGGGCGGGGTGGCGGCGAGCGCGAGGGCCGCGGTGGCTAGGAGGGCCACGGCGCGGGCGGGCATGCTCACTCACTGTCACTACACTCGCGTAAAGTTTCCGTGGGAGGGCGTTGCAAGCGGCACGTACTCGCCGGTCGACTGCCGCCGGCGGACTGAAGGGGCGCGGAGCTTTGCGAGCTTTGTTGGCGGTGGCGCACACCGCGGCGCGCGGCGCACGGCGGTCCCGGCACCCGCCGCGCAGTGAAAGTTTACTATTTTTAATATCGTGTGTGATTTGATTAGATACTAGATAAGTATAAATTACCTCTGTTGTACAAACGACATCAACGAGCCGTTCTTTGCCGGTGGACAGCTAAGTGCTCTCTTCCGTGATTGCGGGTCTTGTTAACTGTAATCATTCATGCTATTGAGATTGTTCGATATGACCGTTTAGATTTTGGTATTATGTTTGCATTTTTTTTCTTTGATGACATTAATCAACACATAAAAGACTATACGTGTCTAAACCACTTTATTTTAGAGCTCTAATACGTTTGGAGCATTAGGGTTGCACAATAGAGCCAGCCTCTGCCAGACGGTTTGATACCGCGTGTGTAAGAATGCGCCCCTCCGCGCACCCATCATACCTGAGACTAATTCATAACTCGCTTACCCCCGGAGCCCCGGAGCCCTGAGCCCTAGGGTTCCCTACGGCTCCATTGAAAACGGTTTTGTTTAGAGTCCTCCGTGTTATACGGTCTGACTTTATTATGTTTGCTTGTTCAGCATATTGTTTTTTTTTTGTAGTGCTCTGTTAATTTTTAATTGGAAGATTTATGTACTCTTATAAAGACGTGAGTAGCGTCTAGGATGTTATTAACAACAAGTAGTTTGTGTAAACGTAAAACTTGACTATGGATGTTTTAATTACCTATTAGTACCTCTCTATTATTGCCATAAAGAAACAAAAGCTTTCTTCAGTTACCTAACAGGATATGCCAATCGTAAAAAGATAAAACACAAAAGTGAACTAACTTCCGGGACACAAACTTTACCTTTAATATTAAACTGTCATTAAAAGCTCGTACAGTGCCCAGGTATGGAAAGTTTCCAATATATTACGATGTAGGCCGCATCAAACTATCGCCTCAGGCCGTAGTGCCCACAGTCTGTAGTGGCCACACGGGATTCAAACTGAAAGCTTATTACAAGTAATCATAATACGCTTTTATCAAAAACTCGCTGAAAACAAGAAGCCAAATATTACAGGGAGGTATTCAATGTATCATCGAAGAGTTTAATTGTATTCGATGGAAATAGTGTGTTTTGAATGCTAGTCACACGAAAACAAAACATAAAATAAGATGTACCTGTTTAGAAAATGGAACGAAGTCAAAAAATGCCTTTCGAGTATTTTAATGAAAAAATACTGCAGAGAACAATAATCTGCAAAAAAAAACGTTTTTATGTGATGTTTGACATTTCAATAAAATTTTATTTTGTTTTGAGTGTATCTTGCCGGTTTATTCAAATTGATTGCAAACTTTTCTTTATGCTTAATTAACTTATTTTAGCTAAACTAGGTTTAACGACACTATGACTAGATCAAACTCTTTAACCTCATTCAAATGTCCATAACGCAAAATAACGTCTGTGTACCTACTTATATCTATAATTAAAGCTCTCATCACTCATATGAGCAAATTATGTTCATCAATCACATCGTTCATTATCCGCTGACATGTAGTTAATTAACTAATTAAATACCTTTCACATTTCATTGTGCGATTTGTTTGTATTTTAAAGCTGTTTTTTTTTTGTATCAATATAGGATAAAAGCCGCTGGCAAAAAGCCCATGTAGTTTTGCTTACGTTCTTTAAGTTTTTTTTTATTATTTTCTTTTTTTTTAATGTTGTAGCTTTTCGGAATTAAAAGTGAAACTTGTAAAAGTCCGGATATTTAAAAACCCGGATTTCCGGATGAATAAAAACTTTTTAACTAGACCTGAGAAAACCTTCATTATTGGGGTGGCACCAGAATAAGAACAATAACCTACACTTGAAACCTATAAGTGACTTTATGTAGGTACTTGTGTAGTACCTACCTACTGTATTAATATTTGAACACTCTATTTTAAGAACTCCTAAGCACCTAGTAAATTAATAAAAATAACAAAAATAATTGTACTAACTTTATTACTAACACAAAATTTTGTGGGTTGGTGTCACAAGCATCCATTTCTATTAATTGAGCTATTGAAGAGCATTTTTACAAGACATGTCTATGTGTACAAGGTTATGTTAGTCAATCTGTCATGTGTCGCCGAGCCTCAAACTGAGTACCTACATTACATCACGCTTGACTCCAAGGGGTCCTGCCCGATGCCTGATCCTTCTTCATTATTTAACTTAAGCCCTTCACGGGGTTATTGCCAGGGTAAGTTTGAAGGTAGCCACTGTTTGTGCGTCCATTTGCAGAAATGAGACGATTCGTAGGTATTTATTTTTCCATTGAAATTACATTATTGGCTTGTACTATTATGTATTCTGTGTCATTGGTGAGTTTTTGGGACGCTCTAAATATCAGTGGTGTTTATATCTTACTGAAAGTTTAAGATAGATATTAAAATACAGTTTATTATGTACCTCCATAAAATGTGAGCCTAAATTTTTTTTAATATCTTAATTTATAATAAAAAGCCATTGTTGTCTTCACAGCATCAGATTTCAGCAAAAGTTCGGCCGCCAATGTGTTATTGCTGTGTTGCTTGGCTTTTTTTGCGCCGTTTCTTTTTCTTAGTACTAGTAAGCCAATATTGCGGAACGCTAAAAATACATAAATAAATAAATTATTCTTAATTTACGTTTGTCGTGTAGATATAACTTCTGGGCATTTTCACAGCACATTTGTGTAAACCAGCAATCTATTGTTGTTACTTTGGCTAACAGAGTGCGTTCGGCGAGTGCATCGTTGTTTCAGTCGATATGCACCCAACGACCAACAGTTCGCCGCTAAACGAACAGATTACTCACGTATAAACGTCACTAATAAAACACAAGAATACAGTGCCCAGAAATCTAGATAAAGGTACAAAGCTGGAATCACATCAGAGAGGCAGAAACTACAGATCACAACGTGCTACCTACGCTACAAACCTTCTACGCAAAAAGAACACCAGAAAATACACTCATTTAACAAAATGCGCACATTATAAAATTCCGGAAGCACTCGACTAATTACAAAAAGTCCTCGTTAAGTTTCGTTTAAAATTCCGGACATGCATAATTTCATTAGACTGCACTTGACTGCCGGGCCCGGACACCGGAATGCATGGATGACGTAGTAACGTTATCTTCCCGCCGGCCAGCGGACGGTAATTACTCACTTCCGTAACTTCCGGTCACCCCAGCATCCCTTTATGGCCTTCATATTTTAATGGAGGAGAGATTCGCGCAATTTAAAGGTATTTTCGTGGAACAAGATTTTGTTTTATGTGGCTGAAAAAGTTAGTGTAGCTGAAAAAGTTATCTCACGTATTTGTGCTGGAGGGTGGATTTCTAATTGTAGTTTCATTTGTGGTGGTACTGTGTGACCAATTCTGTGCTATTCTTTAACCAAGTGAGTAGGGAGTGAGCTGCGGGGTAAGATTTTTATAGAATCGACATGCTGATCACGTCGCTTGACATATTTCTTGGTAACTGAAATAATTAGATCCTGCAATCTTATTAACATTATACCCGTCATGTCTTCTCTTAATAAGTAGGTTCACAAATACAGACTTAGGTACTAAATAAGTAGGTTTAGTTTACATAACCATATTTTCCTTGTGCCTATTGTGAAAACCGGACGTTTAACATAATGTATCGATTTGTAATATTCAATAACTCTACGGCACATAATTTACAACTACTTACAAGTAAATCATGGCTGATTCATTCAAATTATGCCGTGAAACTGAAACAGTTCCACAATATTATTATCATGTGGAAATAGCAACAATGTGTTAACTTACTAAGTGCCAGTTTCATCGATGAAACTGAACGCAATCAGCACTTTTAAACCCAATTCAAGAGCTGTCAGTTTCAACATTCCATAACAAATTTGACACTGACAGCTCTTGAACTGGGTTTAAAAGTGCTGATTGCGTTCAGTTTAATTAGTGAAGTTCACCCTTAGCAGTTTCGATAACGTAAATAAATAAAAGAAATAAATTACTTCAACTAGTTAATTTAAAATGTCGTAACTCATAATAATACACTTTGTAAACTCATATCTTGAAACGTACATTATTTAAATCGAAATGGGAACCATTTCATACTTGCTTATAAAACTTTTATTTTTTTTAACTTTTTTTGGTCTTAATCGTCTTTGCACTAATAAATAAATTCTATTCCATTGGGAAGGCAAAATAGGCGACCTTAATATCGTGCCCTCTCCCAACTATAGACAAATGAGAGCAAAGTTCATTAGGGCATTTATACTATTTACTAAAACCTAGAGCTTCATTACCTGGCCCATATTCACCTAGACACCTATTTCTAAAGCTACAGAATGATTACAAGTTGAGAGTCTGCCGTAGTGTATGATTACGCAAATGCTACGCGTGACGTGTGAGAACAATGAGAACAAAGTGCAATTGTATGAACGGCTGACAGGAGGTTGCATTGAAGATGTGAGTGAGGACCACTCCTAGAATAATATGTTGAGCAGCGAGATCATGATGTAGCTAAATTATAGTGTTTTTGAAAGGAAAGTCGGATGATCGGGCATTAAGATAGATAGTATTATTCCGAGAGCTTTGTTGTAGATGGTGTGCCTTTCTTCAACCAGTTAAAATTAACAGCTTAATATTTCTATACTCACCACGACAACCAAATGTTTTGGTGATCGTAGTTCGTCGTTAATACCGAAAGAAGCATGCTTCCTTTCAAGCCTATTTCTCAATCGCTTTTACTACACTCGAAAAGGGAACTTCCTATTCACACCAGAACTCTATAAACAGAGCTTGGTTGCAATCGCGAACTGCGAGTGTACCAGCATTTTCAAGGAATCGAGGCGAGATGTTGTACAATGTTCCAATTAGTCTCTAGCCAATAACATAGCTCACATACAACATTCCTCACCCAACACCATGTAACTATCCTCTGCAGGCAGCCTTAAAAACTGCGCTTAGCAAGTGTAATAACATAACTGGCCATACGAACTTGTCTGCGATGCTATCTGACGGATAGTCGCACAAAAAGTCGCGGCCCAATGGCGACTAATCGCAGCCATTACCCCTGTATGGACTACTGCGGCACAGAGTAGTGTGTGACAGATAGTATTTGTGAGCTTGTATTTATGTGAGACACTAGCAGCGACATTGCTTTTAGAAGAGAGAATTTATCACGGAAGGAAGCTATCAAGAAATGAACTCGGGATTTTGTGTATTTTTTATCATACCAAACTGTAAAGCAAAAGAGAACCTTATAAGAACAAACACTCGTACAAATAATACAAAATAATATAATATAATATATTTCGATAAATTACGTTAAATTAAATGTTTGAGCCGATCGATCCGAAATTAATCCTTATTGTACACACAGTTAAAATTACAATTACAATCAAAGAATCCCTGCTCATCCCAAAACAAAAAGCAAGAAAATACCCTCAACAAAGGAATCTATCAAATAATCGTGCAAGTCCTGCAACATCTGTTCGAGGTCTACTCTGTGCAAACCGCAGGACTTTTACGGGCGCGGGCGAACGGACACAAAAACGGAATGGCAGTCGCTGCCTGCTTAGTGGACAATTACTTATCGACGCCGGGGACATGTCAGTCTTGTTGGACGGCTTATTCTGATGCAGGAGGGTTAAATCGGAGCCATGCAGTCTCAAACGGAAAGGTGGAAAACACAAAGACAATTTTTCCTACTTTGCAACAAACATGAGCTTTATACAAACTTGAAATCCATCTCTAGTATAAAATATAAATATTGCCATGCAACTTGGGTATTAACAAATAACAATTACTAATAGGCATAGAAGTAACTCTGGCAAAAAAATCTGAAAGAGTTTCTCCAAAACTCACTTTTGTGTTAATAAAAAGGCTTTCCTTGTCAAGCCTATTAAAACCATACCGTCTCATTTTGCTGCAGATTACTGATAAGTCGGACCCATTCCAATCATTTCGACGCAGCAACCATAAATCTATGACCACATACCACCAGCTTTATCTGCGAAACGCCACACTTATCGATTTAAGGGCCTAGAAAAAAGATTGAGACCCTCGAAGGCCGCACTCCGACCTTGCGTTGTTGGCATTCCGAGGACCATAGACTCAGGAGTTTGTAATTTAATGTAAGGATAAGTCCTTGCTCAAGAATGTCTTAAGTTGCTAAAGTTGGAAAGTTAACTTTGACATTTTGAAGGAATTAGTAAGTGTACAAGCTCTACATCGAATCAAACTTGAATCAAACTTACCTAGTGTATGGAAAATAAAACCTTTTCGAATTTTCAAATATAACCTATTTTCGTAATCTCCAACAACCTTGTGTGTTGTATTTAATGTAGGACGTCATCAATAAAGTTCACTGCCTGAAAAAACAAAGACAAACTGAAACTGCCAACCTGTACCTTCAACAGCTTTTGGGGTTACACATAACCCGGATATATATAAATTCTCTTAATAAATTACCTTCTTATTATTTTCAGAATACGCATCCCTCACTCCTCCATATCAACACGCTACTAATCCCTGGGCGGGTGAGCAGACGCTCGCAGGGATCGTGGGTAAAAAGGAACTATGCGGAAGGCATGCGTACGCGCCGCGTCACTTCTGAGCGACGACGCCGCGTGGTCGCACGGGTAGGGACGCGTGCCTACATCCATCATTGTGATTCTTGATAAGTCAGGGAGACGAGATCGGGGAAATGGGAGATATGACTTCACTGAAAAAATAAAAATTATGTTTTTTTGCTTTGTGCTCTCAGTTTTGAGAACTTAGAAGGTTTCCAATATTCAAATCGACTTGAAAATTGTTTGCTTCGTTCCTTAATTCGTCTGCATTTTAGTGTTATGATGTTTTCTAATTCTTGTTCTTCTTCGTGTCGATGGCACGAAACATACTGTTCATATACTGTTGGCCCCAAAACATTGCCACTTCCAGGGCGTTATAGGTGGCAGCGCAGAGGTCACTTTGGATGCATTTTTTGGGGCACAGAGGGCAGGGAGGTGGGAAGGTGTAAGTCGAATCTCGTAAAGTGGGTCTACTCCAACGGAACGGCAGCAGGGTGTGGATGTGGAGCTAAGTCACAAACTCTGCTCCACCTCCTATCCTGCCCTCTATACAACAAAACATGTTTTCTAATATGCTTCACTTTACTTTTGTCATAGAAGCGTCAGTAAACACGAGATAATACGGCCGACATCATCAGCATTGATAGCCCATATCTCGTTTGAGAGGTCGTCTACCAGCCTCCGGGCCTCACCTGCTTTCTGTTCAACCTCAACGTATCATCTTGCCATATCAAACTCACTTCTGCGATCCATGTTGGTTTCCTCAGAATATTCATAAAAGGTATGTAGATACCGCTCGGCAGCCGAGAACATATTGTACAACATGGAGCATTCAATAACTTCAAGTTATGATAATCACTATTACTTTTATTGACAACTGCAACTTTTTGCAGTTCTTGTTAAACAAGCCATTAAAGGATACCAGGAGT
This sequence comes from Dasypolia templi, assembly GCA_963555695.1. Taxonomy (NCBI): domain Eukaryota; kingdom Metazoa; phylum Arthropoda; class Insecta; order Lepidoptera; family Noctuidae; genus Dasypolia; species Dasypolia templi. The sequence goes on along the minus strand of OY743151.1, from coordinate 2,263,152 downwards.
ACATCAACAGGAGAGAACTTGCTTGATTTCCCAGATAGAAAACTTTGTTGTCTGGATTGAGAGATTTGACCTGTTGTTGTCAGACCTTATGATTCGCCGAATTTCTAGATGCATACCATATCGATTTCCGGGAGTTAACAGAATTAGGTTCCAATAATCAGTAATCAAATGAATGATAGTTTAATCCACTAAGAAATCACTTTTCAATTATGTAGACAAAATCACATCCTATAACATATAAAAGTTGGTATGGCTTTTCTATATAATTTACTATAATTTAATTACCCAATTTCACACAATTCGTATATAAACCCGTCTCAAGGTCAAAGAGGCTATCAAGATAAGAAGAATCGCTTCAACATTAAGAATTGCGAGTGTGAATATCGAGTAACGCTCAGATTTTCTTAGAAATGAGGTAAATATCACCGGCTTTTACATCTCCCAAAACACGAAATGATATTAAAAAAACAACTAACGCCCTTATAAACTTTATCGATAGCAAGACTACCTAGGTGTACATAATAAACGCAATATTAATACAAATAATGACCCCAACTGCTCAATATTCACCGCACAGCTCCTCGCCAGTCCTCCCTTATAAATCCAATAAGTGTATCCGTCTGTCCCGGTGATCTCCAGAACAAAGCGCTAACGAGACACCGTTGATGTGATGTGATTAATTCCTATATATTTGTTATAGTTAGGTATTTAGAAGTGCTATACGAGGGCTTCACTGAAAGTTTTTAGAACTGGCCACTTGTAAACGATATAATAAAACAATAAGTTCAAATTGTGAAAATGGAACTCTTTGACAATATTGTTGTGTATGTATTGTTGTATTCATTTGTCATTTGTCGGCAAATTGAAAATAGTCTGTGTCCCGTCAGCATGAATTTAAAAGACAATTAGAAATAAATCCAACTAGAGAAAATTTAAAACAAATAGAGTAAATTTTCGTACAATGATTTTTTATGACTTTCGATGTCATTTAAGTCAACAAGAAAGTTATGATAGACTTCGATTCACGATGAAGCCCCATCTCGTGCCACTGTTGACAACTGGTTTAATAAGTTTAAATGTGTTCGCACTAATCTCACCGATGATCTGCGTGAGGGACGGCCTACTACGGTGACGACTAAACATCAGTGTTGTGCGGCGTATGATAGACTGGCAAAAGAGTGACATATCAGCAGATTCGGACCAGCTTAGGCATCGGTATGAGTCAAGTGCACAAAATCCTCCATGATCATTTAACGGTCAGGAAGCTTTGTGCTCGGTGGATACCTCATAATTTGACAGAGGCCCAAAAACTCCGTCGTGTTGATTGGTGTCGTGAAATGGTTCAAAGATTTAACGGAGGTGTCTCAAATGCTGTTCAACATACTTACGGGTGACGAAAGCTGGAATTATTGTTATGATACTGAAACTAAGAGACAGTCTGCTGTCTGGGTGTTTCCTTGCTAGGAGTGGCCAACTAAAGTGAAGAGAGGTCGAAGCTTGGGAAAAAATATGGTGGCGTCGCGTCGTTCTTCGGAAGGACAGGTCATTACGCAACAACTGTTTTAGAGGTTCGAAAAACAGTTACTGCGGAGTGTTACACTCACAATTGTTTGCTAATTGTCTTGCAAAAGGTTCGGGAGAAACGACCTCGCAGTAGGATCCTCCTTCACCAAGACAACGCCTCGTCGTACACCGCCAAGCAAACAATCGACTACTTGGCTACGTCAGACGTAGAATTACTGGGTCACCCGCCCTATAGCCCCGACCTCGCACCATGCGATTTTTATTAATTTCAGAAAATAAAAGAAAAACTTCGAGGAAAACGTTTTATGGACGCCGAGCAAGCAGTGGCTGCGTTTCAAAATGCTGTCGAAGAGACCCCTAAGGACGAATAGGCTAAGTGTTTTTCTCAGTGGTTCTATCGGATGCATCGGATGTAAATGGACACTATTTTGAAAAGATATAATAATACTAATAACTTGCTAGTTTGTTCAGTTTTTGATTTTCTAAGAACATTCAGTGTCGCCCTCTTAATACTATTGGATTAGTTGTGAATTGTAGTAATAAAAAAACCACTCTGAATTCCTGAAAAAAATACTTCTCCTCAGTTTAATATTTTGCTAGTCCAATAGCACAACGCTCTAGGTATTTTTCTTTCAGATTACGAGTTCTATTTATGAATTGAAAGTTATTTCATCCCCTAACTAAACCATACCTATTTCTACAATTCTGGCTCACAGGAAAAATATAAATATTATGATTTTCGGTCAAAATAATAATATTACTAGAAGAAAAGAATACTTAGATAGTAGAATAACACAAATTGTCTCTTTAATGCTTCATCATTCTAGTGGACTACGCGGCGCGGCGCTGAGCGTGAGCTCCTGGGTAAATTACACCTGCGTGTGGCCAATTTAAAACCATAAAAGCCTGTAACTGATATTGCAACTTAGTCTTATCATAAATAACGTTTATTAACACCGGAATGTCGGAAAAGCCGTGAAATGAAAGTTTGTTTGTAATCTTACTGCGTGGGTTGGGATGTGGCACAGATATTGTTTTAGAAAATTGTGTTTTATAGCCTGCGTGACCTTGTGCGTTCAGTGGGTGGCCTTGTTTGTGGTCAGAGTCACGCAGTTTTGGGCTGTTAATCTAAATGGAGACGAGAGCAGTTTAACGGGGAGATTAAAATCCAGAAGATTTCACATGAAAAAATATTTGTTTTTATTTATTTGTTTATCTTTTGCTTAGAGGCCTAGGGGATTTCATTTTGGATCATTTGTTCTTGCACGAACATTCTATGTTGTTAGGAGTTTCTATATGGATTAATTACAGATCAGCTCAGCGAAGAGGAGTGCTCTTTATTTTAAGAGTCACTTTACTTATCATTGAACTCTTAATATCACATTACAGGCCTGCACAGCAAGACCAGATATTGTCGATTTAAGAATAGACAAAACTACTAATTTTTATTTTTCCCATCTGTCATTTTGTCTATTCTTCCGCCGACAAAACATGTTTCTATGGTGGTCATGCTGCGCGTGCTGTTCAACTGAAATATATCGAGAGTAGACAAGTCAGTCACGGACCCAGTCACAATCAGCGGGTAATTCGAGCGAACCCTAGAACTAACCACAAAACAAACACAAGCAGAAAACAAACTGTACTTATGCAACAATCTACATTTTTGCAAGTCTCACACTGTGTAAGTTAAGAAAGGGCAAGTCTGCATACTAAAAAACAAAACTTTCATGAAACGCGCGTTGTCGTAAGGCGAAAGCTGCGTGGGCGTAAGTTTTAAGGGTCTTAGTCCTGTTTAGTGCCTAACACGGTCACTTTATAAAGCTTCTCACTAACGGCTTGGTTAGAAGATTTCAAAAAAAATGTCTGTGTCGCGCGTTGCTCCGCTCCTGCTATCGACCAATCATGAAAATCATGCTGCAACGGACCGCTGTGTTTGCCATACGCAACTACCTTTTGGAAGGGGCGCCTAGAATCAATACTATTTTAATGTAAAATTTGACGTTCAAAAGTGCCGTTTTATGTGCCTATTAGAAATAAATGCTTTGACTTGACTTGACTTGATCTAGCATTTACTGACCAGTCACCTTGCTAGAGTGATCCTACGAACATGAGGTAAATGTGTTCATTCTGTAAACTGGACCTTCTGTAATATCTTGGTTGATTGACTAACGGTATAAGATAAATGTCTGAAACTGCGGACTGCAACTATTTGATATCATTGTTCTCTTGATTAGACAGGGAACGAGTATGTGCGGTACACAGCGCTATCTCATTCTAAGATTGCAACAATGTTGGATTTTATATTTTCATCGTGTTGATGATGTTCAAGATCTCTCTCGTAAATATTTGGCTTCAACTTTAGTTTAGTATGGTTTTCCGTGGTTTGCTATTTGATCACCGACGTTTATTATTGATGATACTACCCATTTTCTCGATATGAAATATAGTATTCACCTTTGGGGAAAAGAGGAGCAGTAGGATATACCTGCTTAGATATGTAGTTCTTAGACCAGTTTCTGTTTTGAGAAATCATCGACACACACTCCACACCTAACAATATTGTACTACATATTTTATCAAGGAATATCCTTGATTTTCTGAAGATTCAATCCTAACATGCTGTGATCTACAATACAAAACCATATTCATATACACGCTGTCGCTGAACCTGAAACTTTCACAAGCTCCAACGATATGTCCACTTCAGCGAATCACCCAAAACACGTCATTGACGGGTTGATCACGTCTCGGAAACACATAATTGGCTATTAGCAGCTGTTGTTGCGCTGGCGCAGCGCCAGCCTGGAACCAATCAGGTGCGCGACCGAAATACTGCAGTGTGAGGAACACGGTATTTTCCCCACCAGTAACTTAGGACAAGTCAGCTGGTGAAATATGCTGGTTTGATCATGTTGAAAGGATGAATGAATGGCGATTAACAAAAGGCAGACAGCAAGTGTTGTTCCGTAAGTACATGTGAAAAAATGCATGAGTTTATGTAATATTTAGATATGTGTATGTATGAAATATGCTATTTCGTAGAGTAAAAAAACATTCGTAGTCACAAAGTTAATAGTAAAGTTAAGTTATTAGTTAAGTTAATAGTAGTCGTTCAGGAATCGGAAGGGAAGTAATAGTCATCGTTTCGTAACTTGTAATTGTCACCTCTGAAACAATATGCACTGCACTACTCCTCCAGTTTCCATGTAAGTGCAAAGAGCGGTACATATAATAATACACAGAGAATTTAAACCAGAAAAAAAGGCTAATTAACGAAAAAACTAATTAATCAGAATCGTCAATTGTACCACCCTTTAAAACTTACTGGGCGATTCCAATGGCTGCAACTTTTACATAAATCACTAAAAATATTAAAGACGCAAAAAACATACACACATTATTTAGCTCTCTTGTAAAACAAATTCACATTCATATAATTTGAAGTACAGTCCAACCAATGTAGAGTCATCAACTGAAGCACATCAACTCAACGATCACTGATTTTACGTCTGTACCGCGTATTGACGTGCCAACTTTCATTATCACTTCAAAGTACAGTCTTCATTTGACCTTCAACCTTGTAGCTTTCTGATAAGATTGTAGGTGGGGTTTTGGAGGTGTGGTTAGTATTTTTGTATGACTGTCTGTCGGCTCTTTGAGTGTCCAATGATATACCAATACTTAAGATATAGGGTCTCATTAACTTTGTAGGTGTTTTTGATGGCAAGCGATATAACTAAGTGTTGGACTGATCGTTCGAGAAATGTATATGTGGGCTTCGAAGTATTTATACCAGGACTATGTATGGGCAACACGTTAAACAAAGTTGTTACTTTGTTGGTCAGTCAAGGCAGTGATGTTGAGTGATGGTCAAAATATAATAAATCAAACAATTTGTAATTAATAGTTACTACAGTCGAGTACACACTGCTTGACGATGGACGATTATTTAGTATATTCAGGGCAGTCATCCCCGCTATGGCCGCTACAAACTCTGCTGCATGAGCTGTTCTTCTAAAGAAGAGGCGCAGAACTTAAGTAACACAAGGGACTCTTCACAGATAAAAATAATTACAGCAACAGACCTTCAACACTTTTAACGGTTTATAATGCAGCAATGATAGATAGAAATCTTTCTTCTACTTCGAATTATGGCAGGCAATCTCAGAAAATTCTCGTTACAATTATTTTAATTTAAGGAAAAACAAACAGGTGCACAATCAGAAATTAAAGTATTTAAAAACTAGCTAACCGCTAACTAGCTAGTTTTTTATAATAATCAACATTATCCTAGAACTCATAACTGGATTTATAAATTTAAAAAAGAAAAGTTAACTATTAAACATTACCTCTCCATACAGTACGTTGCCGATCCTTTGGGGTTGCTTTGATTTGCTTCCTAAACGCATTTTTACAAAAAAAAGAATGTCAATTGAATTAAACTCATTGTTATAAGTTTCAATCAAACGAAGAAGTGGTGAACGTGAGCCAGCGTTGGATTTACAGAGGCGAGTAGCAAATAGACGTCGAGTGCGTACCTCACGTGCATGAACCGTTAAAGAACGATAAAATTTCAAAGTTCTCACTTTTGCTTGTAAGACTACACAATAATTAGCCGCGAGGGTATTTACAACGCAATCTGCATATTGAATGAGTTATACTATGACACAAATTCTCGTAAAACGTGATAAAGCATTTATTGAATTCCGCATCTAAATTTAGGTAGCTTTCATTCATGATTCACATTCCTGATAAAAGGTAATAAAACATTGGTCAGCCGTATTCTACCTGTTTATAAAAAAAAACTATACAAAATATAGGCTCATGCTGGAGAGAGTACACAATAAGTTTGTTAGTTACTTGTACGTACTCTTGTATAGTGTGCGCCCATTTTATCCGCTTATGCACCCAACTTTATTTATTTTGAGTATGGTTGGATATAACGAACAGGAGGGATCTCGGACTCACCCCGTACATATTCAAAGTACTTAGAGGGAAGGTAGGTACATAATGCGGACATATTAGGGCACATAGGTTTGTGTGTTCCTGACAGGTACGTGTGGCGACGACGAAAGCCACGGCTGCTGGCGGAGCCGCGCGCTCGGACCTATCTTCTAAGTGAGGCGCCACTGACGCGTGCACTCCGCACTCTCAACCTCATAGCTAGTGACACGGACCTTTTCTATTGTTCTCTGAGTGAGTTCACAAAGAATGCATTGTTTGTTATAACTAAAAATGTAAATATTATAATAAGTTAGGATATGTACACTATCGCAATAGTTTACCCTGTACTGATAGATGTAAGTTGGATAATAAAAATAAAAAATAATTAAAAAAATGGTCTGATGATGTTGAAAATTCTTTTTAAACATCCTGATCGGTCTTTTTCCCTAATTCAATAAAAATCTAAGGCATTTTTGTGTCTCGTGTAGATTCCAATCATTTATTTCAGTTCAGGAAAAGGTTAAAAAAATCAAAATCATACGGATCTCTTCACGAAATCTCACTGAAATCTGTCTGACTGTAAAAACACTGCGCAGAGTGTCACGCGAATCAGCAGGAAGGCGCGGATCACATCGGTATGCGCGCACGCATTTTTGTCGAAAGCGCCATGTAAATTATAGTGCGACAAAACAATCACAACTCATCTTCAAACCACAAATAATTCAATTAAATTGGGTTAGTGTGCTGAGGAATACAGAATTAAATTACAAGATGGTTATATTGAGAAAAGTCATAAATTTGATTTTTGAAAAGTTTATAGAGCCATAAGATATTAAAAAATTGAACTCTTAACATTAATTGGCTAACCGAGCTTCCAAAATGAAATCCTAGATACTGCCATTTTTTTTTTTGAATCCTTGTTTGATAATCGACGAAAAGGAATTTAACACTAAGAAGAATCATCATTACTAGATACAGAGGAATCTCGTTATTGTCAAGAAAGCGGTCATCATAGTCACCAGTTCACCTAAAAAGTGAAAATATGTAATAGCCTTTGTAATCAGTACATAAAAGAAATGTTAATTGCTGTTGCCACAACACAAATCATAAATCCTTAACCACTCTTGAAATTTACAACCGAGTTCACCGTTTTCCATCCAAAATTATGACCGAAATAATTTCCAAACGAAACTAATTTGTCTTGAAATACATCATGGCGAAGAATTCGTATAATTGTAACATGTTATGTTTATTTATGAGAAGATAAATCTGAACAAACACCGGGCTATGGCAGAGCCCTTATCGGGACTGGTTGTAAATTTTAGAGACCTTAAAACAAACTTGGAATAAAGTGGTCGAATAAAACGTATAGCTGCGGGCTGTTTAATATGGAAGACAGTCGTGTCGGATGGTCTTCGTTGTCAGTGTGCATCTAACTGCTGGGTACCTAACTATTGTTTTAATTAGTTTTTGATCGTGGGCAATATCTTTTGCGTAGCAGTTCCTTCTATCTGTGGAAAACCATCATAAAGGTTTCGTTTTCATCGTGCCTGATTCACAATTCTCAAAAGCAAACATAAAGGCAGATTCTACATGTTAGCTTTAACATCGACGCGCAAACTGTGTCTGTAACCATGAATTTAGCACATGGTTCTAAACATTGTTATATTATAACGAAAGAAAAATTTCAACACAAGAGGGTTCCCGAATCAAGTACTCAATCCATGGTAACATTATGTATACTGTATAAGTGTTCAGCCATGAAACCAGTGCCAGTAATACACAAACTGCAAAAATAAGACTTTCATTATTCAGTGCACAGTGTAGTGTTACTGGATCCAACTGGCCAGTCGTGTCGTGGTATATAAATATCTTCCGACCAAGCTAGGTGTGTTCCTGATTGAGTTTTTACTGCGCCCCAACAGTTGTCCGTCCGCGTCTCGTTATCACACGAACACGTCCAATTATTGATAACGCGGAGAAACCTCTGATTTGAGCCACATTTTACTGCAAGTGAATCAGTTTACATCTTATTATGGCGTCGCAAGCTTCTCCATATCAGATTAACGATCTCTTGACCAATATCCTGGAGCTGATACGAAGGATGCATAATCAGTAAATCAACAAGTAAGTCTGCTGAACATGTAGAACATTTCTATGAACCGCTGCCATCGAATACATTTAGAAGAATTGGTCACCACGTTTCATTGATAACTAGCGATCAAAACAAGATCAAAACTTTCATAAATCAAAATATTGAATTATTACGAACTCATCATTTGCAGTGCCGTATATCCACCACACATATCCTTATATTAGAAAAATTTCGCTGATGTCAACACACATACATACAAGCTGGCTTCTTCGTGAGGATTCATAAAAGTCGCATAAACTGTGCACATAAACTTGTACAGTCAATGGAATTTTAAGAGTTTTATGTTAAGAGAAAGAATTAATGTTAAGAGTTCAATTTTTAAATGCACAGCTATACCATTAAGGTCCTAGTTAGAGAAGCCCTTTAACTAGACTACCCTATTAGTACACAAAACACATAAAGCTAGAGTGAACATGTGAACATTCCCTAAAAAGGTGGACTATTGAACACCCACTGCGTGTCGTTTGAGATCCTATTGCTAATCGAGAAACATTTGCAACACCCAGTTCTAACAGAATTTTACTACACCAAACTCTCATGCGAATTTAAATCGATATAATTATTGATAGACGTAGGTTTAAGTGCTGGCTACGAATTATTTTATGCTTACAGGCTTAAGTGGTATCAAATGATCCGTTAAACACGATTCCCGAAGGTTTATAGAATTAAGTGTTCCATATCCATAAATTGTACATAATTACAATACCTACATTACATTGTATTGAATGTGTTCACTTAGCTTGTGACTTCATCAGCTCTACAGTTCCAGACTTTTCCTTAACTTCTTGCTCAAGAGTGTATACCAAAGCGATGGTTGCAGCACTATAACACAAGGCTACTCAAAAGCAGGCATTACTGCCCCCCTCAGACCCAGACGATAACCGACTGGAGGAAAGTAAGCGAAAGACTGAAATCCACCACGTCGCCTCACTTAGACACCATCCCCGATCACTTAGTGTCAGTCGCTGACACGACGGCCGCAATCGACTCGTTTACAGAGCACGTACAATCCGTATTGACGGATTGTTCACGGGAAGTTCCGGTGATGGAAGACCATCGCTGGAAACTACCTACTGACGTACGTGACCTGATAACCGAGAAGAACGCGGCCATCCGTGCCTACGACTCCTTCCCTTGTGACGCGAACAAAGCCCACATGCGCCATTTACAGCGTGCTGTAAAGAAACGCATAGGGGAGGTTCGCTCTGAGGGCTGGAACAAGATGCTCAGCGAACTCGAGCCCACTCATCAAGCCTTCTGGCAATTACAGAGAAAATTGCGTTCCTCAGAAGAGGTCTCTATGCCTCCTCTCATCCGCCCCGACAATAGTGTCGCTTTCGACAGTCCCGATAAGGCTGAATGTCTTGCCGACAGCCTAGAGTCCCAATGTTCTCCCAGCTCCCAACCAGTAGACCAAGCTCACCTGAACAAGGTCGACGCTGAAGTCGAACGAAGAGCCTCCCTCCCTCCCGTCGAAGACCCTGATGATCCTCTGCCTCCCGTCACTCCAGACGAAGTGCACGACATCATTAAAGGGCTCCACGCTCGTAAGGCCCCCGGTTCGGATGGTATTACCAATAAGGTATACAAACTCCTTCCTGCCCCGCTAATAATGCTTATGACCGCCATCTTCAATGGCGCCTTGAGCAACAACATCTTCCCACAAGCATGGAAAGAAGCCACCGTCATCGGTATCCCAAAGCCAGGCAAGCCAAAGTCTGAGCCCTCCAGCTACCGCCCTATTAGCTTACTCAATGTCCTCGGCAAAATCTACGAGAGGCTTATTTATAAGCGTCTCAAAGACTACGCCGAAGCAAAGAGCCTCATTCCCAACGAGCAGTTTGGTTTCCGCCCACAACACTCGAGTATCCACCAGGTCCACCGTATCGTAGAGCACTTGTGCGCCGGTATGCAGCGTAACGCGACGACGGGTGTGCTATTCTTCGACATAGCGAAAGCCTTCGACAAAGTCTGGCACAACGGCTTGTTATACAAGCTTTACCAACTAGGAGTGCCAGATCGTCTCGTACTCATCTTACGAGACTTTTTGTCGAATCGCACCTTCCGCTATCGCATCGAGGGTGCACTCTCGTCCCCTCACCCTATTCGCGCCGGTGTCCCTCAGGGTTCCGTCATATCTCCTCTAGTTTTCACGCTGTTCACCAGCGATATCCCACAGAGTAAAAAGGCTCAGTTGGCTCTCTTCGCCGACGACACTGCCGTTTACTATACCGGTCATTGTCCCAATGCTATAGCTCGTACTCTCCAAACCTCCGCAAACGTCTTAGGCGCTTGGTTCCGGAAATGGAGAATCGAGGTCAACCCCGATAAGAGTCAGGCGGTTCTCTTCTCGAGACGTCGTCGAGTCCCACCCCCCCTTCCCAGCCCGATCACTATGTACGGCAAGCCAATCCCTTGGGAGAAGCAAGCCAAATACCTAGGCGTGATCCTTGATAAAAACTTAACGTTCAAAGAGCACATTAAGGCTGTTCGCGCGCGCGCCGCTTTCGCTCTTGGTAGACTCCACTTTATTCTGACAGCCCGTTGCAAACTGTCACTTAAATGCAAGCTGCGCATCTACACCGCAGTCATCCGTCCCATCATGACCTATGCCTGCGTTGTATTCGCGCACGCTCACCCACGTCATCTCCATAAGATGCAGACCCTCCAGAACCGTTTCCTCAGAAAGGTCACGGGTGCCCCCTTCTATGTCCGTAATATAAATCTCCACATCGATCTTAAAATGCCTACCATAAACCAGTTCATGAAACGCTTATCGAAGCGTTTCTTTGACTGTGGCATAAAACACCCCAACCCCTTGATCTCAGCGGCCGCCCGCTACACTCCTTCCCGTATTAGTAGTATTCGCCGACCAAGGCATACCTTAATCGCCCCCGACGACGCCACTACCCTCCTGCAGGAGAGTAGTAAGGCAACCAGCACGCTTCATAAGCCCAAAACCCGATCGCCGTCCTACCGTCCTCGCCGCCGAGGCCCGCCGCGACGCCCAAATCTACGCCCCTCCCGACCCTTGCTCGAGCCAGCCCGCGCCGCTGAGCCTGTAGCTGTAAATTCGTCCCTAAATAATATCATTCCTGATCCAGCTAGTCATTTGCTGCCCTCTTCCAGCGACGCCCTAAGCCGAGGTTCGTACCCCACAGGGGGTGCCCTTAGCGTGTAGTCGCTTAGTTTTTAGTTAGTATTTAAGTTTAAGTCCTGGCTGGAGGCCTTAATTTATTAGGGAATCCACAGGCAAGTCCGTCTAAGCAGACGACAACCTCATAGGTTGACCTGCGAGATGCCATTTATAAAAAAAAAAAAAAAAAAAAGCAGGCATTACTTTCAAGGTATTACGGTTGTATTAGGCAGAAGAGAGGGCCTAGACAAAGTGACATATAGGTGTTGGAAATGTCACCGAAAAGCTGATGTTAATCCGTTGAAAGTCGTTGTAGAAATACCAAACGGTTTTAACATTGGCAACCTCTGGGGAGCCTTCAATCATGCCCGTCATACTTAATTTATGTTCCTACAAACATTCCGTTGTTAACAATTAGGTAACAAATTCACTCAATTTTATGGCAAAGTGTCAGACAAGGTGACCTTGAGCTATGTATAGCTAGGACACGCGTCTGACATCTCAATCATAATGTTTTATTGATTTTATTCTATCGATTTTACCTGGAAGAGACGTGCGTTGTATCAAAAACAGGCTGCTTACAAAATGGAGCGTCTGTCTGATGTCGGTTTATATAAAGTGAGTCTTTCAGAGGCTAGACAGAAATTAATTATATACTACCTAAGAGGAAGAGACATTAATTGAGTATTTAGAAGAATTGACGTCCCCCTGTCTTTTTTTTCTTCGCGTAGGAGATTTCTATATTTCTGATTACTGATAGCACAACTCTCCAGAGTTCACTCCCTATCTGTTTCTTTGGCAATGCATAATTTTCGGGGACATCACACGTGCAAAGCATTTTCATCAGAAAATCCTAGCTCTGCCGGAGTTGTTACATGTAGTATTTCCCAATATCAATCCATCATTGTTTCTACAACCCATAATACTAAAACACACCCCTTTCACAAACTAATTATTTTGTTTAACCTGCTGTAACCTTTTTATTGAACCTCGCAATGAATACTATATCAAATGTCGTGACAAATTGTGAAGGATTACCCCGTCCCCCGAGCGCGCCCCCCGCCTCATACCTCCCCTGGCCATTGAAAACATTTAATTAACAGGGGTTGGCTACCCCGTTGTTACGCACAATCCTGCATTCTTGGATGTGTAGTTATTTATATTGTGACTAGCTGGTGTTCTCGTAATTAATTTATTGTTCGACACAGGGTTTAATCTATTGAAATATTTTTCGTAATTCAAAATCATGATGTAGGATGTATCTAACATGACTTTTTTTTTGTTGTAGGATTCAGTCTTTGCCTAAAATATAAGGTGCCGGTGTAATGCTTATCGAGAATATTCGTATTTTTATTTTATTAAAGTTGGCAGCTCTAGAACAGTTCGAAGAGAGATGATATCAAAGGTCTACATGCTATTGTTATAACTGACTGTACGACCTACCGTACACATTAGCAGACACCTACCCATAAACACCAACCTTTTTCAATGTATTACCCAATTACCTACGTACTGAGAAAGTCGAAGTGTATCATGTGCCTTAAAGGACAAAACTTAAACCGGAATACAGTAATTTAAGCCCTTTCACAAGATGCCCAAATGAATTAATTCCCAGCCCCGACCATCCCAGACCAGCTTGAATCGTCCAATCCAGCTGTAATTAAACAAGCTGCCATCTTGTAACTCGCCTGAAGTCAGAAGGCTTGAGCTCCTTCGCATCACTTGTAATAACAATCCCGTAATTCTATATTAATAGTTAAATTCGCAGAGGGCGCAGTGAGCGACGGCCGGAAATTGCGCGCGGTTGCACTTCCGCATGCAGCGGTGCCTAAGTTCGGCGCAGTAGTCCGGGATACAGTTATTCCGTTGTACCGGCACTGGCGCGATGGCGGTAGGTAGGAGGAGGTGCTGCCCGCGGCGGCTTTCAACTTAGATTAGATGTTGTGCGCAAAGATACGGAAGGAAATTCAAGTTGTTACTTGTGTAAACGTTCTTGGAAAGTGGTTGAAATTAATTTGGAAATAAACGAGTTTTTGATAATTGAGCGAGCTATTTTGCATTAAGTATTATGCCAAGGAAACTAGCCAAACGCAGTCAATAGCTAGTCGTTGTATCTGCTTTTTTCATCAAAGAATCTATCTCACACCGCCTCAAAGTAAAACAAATCTCACATACACTTACGCCCAGATGCAGCTCAAATCCGTAAGCTGCACAAAATATTAGCTCTTAGCTCCATATGGAAATTTAATATATGCGACCCGCGTTGCTCCATCAAAAAAAACTATACAATAACGTGGTTCATTATGTCCCGATACTATGTGTATACTCGAACGAAGTTTTTAAAATAAACCTTTTATCCATCAACGTAGTCTCCTTCAACCGCAATACAGTCCCTCCAAAGCTTTTCTTACTTTTCTATATCTCCATGTGTGTAGAGGGAGTTATTTTTGGCTTCAAAATAAGCCTCTGTTGCTGCGATTACTTAACGATTCAAGTCAAATTTCTTACCCTGGAGCATTTTTTTACGGTCTGCAAAGAGCCAGTAATCACTGGAGGTTTATATTTTTCCCCTTATCAAAGTATTCGATGCAGACTATTCCATGCGTATCCCAAAATATAGTTGCCATAACCTTGCCGGCATATTTTTGTGTCTTAACCAGCTTCCCTACCACTCTCCACTCTGCTAACTTCTTGATCAGACTCTTTGATTCATGTCACATACTGACGTAAAAATCCTTTTAATTTCTACTAAACAGTGCCAAACAGCGAAGCCCTCTAAATCATTGATATATTCCCATTCACCGTGGCGTTTAAGCGTTGTTATACAATATTATTATTTGCATCAGAAAGGTTAAGGATTAGGCAAATTTAGATAGGTGGTGATCTCTTTCGGCATGTTGCTATATTTGTTTTTGTCTATAACTTGCCTTGTGCATTTTCCGTTTTGATAATTGAGAAAAAATCTTGGCATGCCCACTCCACGCGGCCGTAAATCTTGGTAGGCTTTGACAATCTTTAAAAAATCTCCATTTATACGAAATTGTTATTTTACACTATTATACCTTTGCCTTTTTTTTTAAAATATAATATGCTTAAAAGTAAATCTGTCTGTTAGCACGAACAATAAGTTGGTCAGTGTTCAACTGTGAGGTTACTTAAACAACTGTGGTTTAAGTAACCTCACAGTTGAACACTGACTCTTAAGATGCAGGTTACCCTAGTTTAAGAGGCAGGCTCACAATACCTGTGTACATACTTGTGCAGCGTAGTTAGCGTCTTGTTAATCAGTCTAATACTAATGTATGTTTTTTAAATCTCGGAACCCCGGTCCTTTGGACGGCGTACGAGGGGCCGTAACCAACTCACAGCGGCCTCTTAGATTTTTTTAAATGGAATGAGGCATCAACCGACGATATATTATTATTATCCGCACCTTATTTGTCTTTGTATTGGGCAGATTTATGGCTTGAAGATCGGTCAGCTTCTACATCTTCCACTGTTATGTTAGCCAGTTCTATCCCTCTGCAGGCACCGCTGATCCCAAAAATTAATGCAACCTGTGAAACAAAAAATAAGTGTCTAATAACGGTACTTTACTTTACCGTACCTACTAGTTTAGTTCAATGAAAATAATAGAAAAACGTTTACAAATGTAGGTTGGGATATTTTTCATTTGGCACACACACTTATACTATGAGTCCTGTTGTTCGAAATAAATGATTTTAAATATATTTACGAAAATCTGGATATCCTCGTGAAAACCACCGCCGGTGGATAATTTCTTGACAAATTACGTCAAATTTACATAGGTATTTAAATAGACATAATGTCTTGTCTGTATAGTTGTTCGTAATATTGAATATGTGCTCCAAGGGGTTGATCTTTGATAATTTTTGTCAATTTTGAAAAAGTCCTTCCGTACGCGAAACCGCTCGTTTTTCTGTGATCCACTTCATAAACTTTTCGTTAGCATTTAAATAAATGCTTTTGTGACCTTGACGGCAACGGATTGATTATTATTTATTTTCCTTTCTCTTCAATCTGCATATTAGGGTCTCCATTCTCACAAGATGATGACATTTTCACTGTTGTAAGATAAATTCCGGTCCCCAATTCAATTTGTAGTTACAGAAAAAATGTAAAGGTTTCGCTCGCGTCAATGCCTTTTTTTTCTTCTTTTGAAACCGCAACGCAATGCACGCATTCTAATGAAGAGATCGCTACTTCAGACTTTTTCGTTTTTTAAGCTCGATGGTAACAGAGAAAAAAAAATACTTCCCCCCTAGAGGAAATTATGCTATTTTACTGACGGACTTTTGGAGCAAAAGAAGTAAAAAATCTTCCAGGGTCAAATTTTGACATCAAATAGTGAAAACCACAGCCAGTTAAAATCTTCACTATCTCAGATATCTCGCGCACTTTTACCTTCCGATCTTCCTTCACGAATTTTAGGACTTGGTTGATGTTTTGTCGAGTTACGGATTCATTTGGACGACCACAGCGTTCAGCATCATTGGTGTCTCTACGACCGCGAAATCGGCATACCACCGACAAACGTTTAGTTTCGACGGAACAGATTCCGGATACCACTGATGTGCTTGAACGGGTTTTTTTTATTAAAAAACAATGTTTTATCAACACACGAAACTCGTTGTTTTCCATTTTTTTCGGAATTACAAATGTAGCTTCACTTATAATTAAGTCAGTAACTCAATATTTTATTGTTCTATTTTTTTTTTTATGGACTCTGCCTCTTTGGTCTAGTGGTCGCAAGAGCTACTGCTGAGCATGAGGTCCTGGGTTCGATTCCCAGGTCGGGCATAGTGATATTGGGTTTTTCTGTCTGGAATTTCTCAGTAGCAGCCCGGAATCTGGATTTGTGCCCGGTTGATGGCAATAGGCTCGCCCCCTATTACATGGGACTTACAACACAACTGGCGGAAAACTGGAAACATAACTGGCGAAATGTGGATGTACTACAGGTACACCTCTGCCTAGTCCTTCTGGGATTACAGCACTATCCAAAAATCCAAAGAGTTTTAAAACTATGCGCCATCTCCAAGATAGTCTCGGGACTTATTGAACAATGTGAGTATTCAATTGCTAAGTTAACCTTAGACCCTCTGTCCACTTTTCAGCAGTTACAAAAAGCAACGATAAGCTAAACGTCCCTCATTCCTAACCCCTTCGATTTATCTCCGGGGATATGATGTGGGACATCATAGCGAAGTCTTCACGATAGACCTCGGCACCCTGGGAGATGAACCCTGAATTATTCATAACACAGAACAGCTGTTACGATTCACTTTACATAATGATTTGTGTTTATACCATACATTTGAAGAATTCGGTTTCGAAATGCGTTTTTGATTCAGCGATGTTTTTTGGCGATTTTCATGGGTTATAGAAAAAGAAACTGTTAGATACAGTTATCTTTTGAATAATGAAATAAAATAGCACAGTCTGTCCAATGCTCGAGGCGCGGTCTGGCAAGGGAAGCGTCTTAGCTTTGAAAACTGAACTTACCCATAAGATGCGATACAACTCCTGGACCAAGCCTATGCTCCAAGGTTGGGTTACCTTGGAGTAGGTTTTAGGTTCATTGGGGATCGTGCGATCGATGGCCCTTTACGGGGCCCCGATCTGGGCGGCTAACCTGACGGCCGCCAGCATCTCTGTGCTGCGAAAGCCGCAGAGAGCAATGGCCGTCAGAGTCATAAGGGGGTATCGCACGATCTCCTACGAGGCGGCTTGTGCACTGGCCGGATCCCCGCCATGGGACCTAGACGCGAAGGTGCTCGCGTCACTTTATCGGTGGCGCGAGGAAGCGAGGGCGCGGGGCGAGCGGCCGATGCAGCGCCATATGGAGCAGCGTCGGTCGCAGCTTCGCGAGGTCCTGGTGGCGGAATGGCGGGACAGGCTTTCACGCCCTACCGCCGGCCTCGTCACCATCGAGGCGGTCCGGCCAGTGCTCGACCTCTGGCTCGGGAGGAGGCACGGCTCCCTGTCGTTTTGGGCGACGCAGGTGCTCTCGGGGCATGGTTGCTTCGGGAAGTACCTGTGTCGCATAAACAGGGAGCCGGACGCTCGGTGTCACCACTGCGTCGACTGCCGGGAGGAAACGGCGTGGCATACGCTGGCAGAGTGTGCCGCTTGTGAGGAGCCGCGCCGTGCCCTCATCTCAGAAGTAGGCAGTGACCTGTCGCTGCCGACCGTAGTGAGTTCGATGGTCGGCAGCGCCGAGTCCTGGGACGCGGTGGTTTCCTTCTGCGAAACAGTCATCTCGCAGAAGGAGGCTGCGGAAAGGGAGAGAGAGATCTCGTCCACTCTCCCGATCCGCAGCAGGCGCACCGGGCGCAGGCGGAGGGCGGACAATGCCCTCTTCCAGCCCCCCTAAATGGGTTCAGGGGCGACGGATTCGGGGACATCCGTCGCCCCCCAACATCAGGACCAGGCAAAAAAAAAACTTATTCACCCACTTTCACCACTATTTATTACAGAACCATGTTCTTCCTCCACCATCCACATTGTATCCATTAGGAACATTCCTCTGTAAGGTAAACACGGCCCCAGTGACGGAGCTGAGTCGTTCCGAGTGCATTACGTGCACGTGACCGGCATGCCCAATACCGGCCAGAGGCTATTTAGTGTTAAGTCTAGACTAGTTGCTGAAGAGTGCGGCCTTTTGTGTTGAAAGTTATTGATGTTCTTGGAATGGGGTGGGTGAGAGATATTTTTAGTTTTTTAGTTTATTTGCGAGATCGTTATTACTTTTAGAATAGATGAGATGAACCACACGCAACCTCCGGCAAGTACAAGAGTATATCTTGAAACCTGCTTTGGTACACCAAAATTGCAAAAAAAAAAATGTGCGTGTCAACTCCGACACGTGACTGCAGTTTACTCCCAATTGTCTCAAAATATATAATAATGGCAAAGGAAGTAAATGAACACATTAATTAATTTATAATATTTTTATAAAATATAAAATTATTCATTTCGTGAGTGACTCCATCTTGGATTTTCATTTTGACTTCATTATCGGCTTTAGCACCCTTGAAAACGATGAAAACGACACCGTAGACGAAAATTTTCATTTTTCATTCAGTTCCCTGTCTATGAAACGTTTCTCGAAAACAGGTCAGATTTAAAAAAATGCAAATTATATAATACTCTTGCGCCATCCCATCTTCCTGGCTCGGCATGCTGTGCTGGCACTGCTGCTGCGGCTGCGGAAAATCTCAAGCATCGAAAGTATACTAACAAACTCTCGGGCCGTGGGGTCCGAGTGCTCATGGTTTGTTTAACGAAATCTCCAAACGCCTGTACCCTAATTGCGTAATACACAATCAATCGGAATCTGAATCGTTTTGAAACAGATTGCTAATCCATTGCTTCATAAGTTCGATAAAAAAATCTGCAGCCTAATTGCGTAACACATTTTCATCAAATGATCGAGAGTAATTGTCTTCGTTTAGACCGCACTCTGCTTGATTTTACGACTTTCGTATTGCGTAACTCCACTAACATATGAAACCAATTCTAGTCTGTTTGAGACGAATAGAGTGAACGATATGCCAGGAAAAATTGGGCAAGCGCCTTTGTTTCGAATTGTGCAACCATTATGACAAGTGACAATTGGTTTGGATCACTGACATGAAACCAATTACTAGTCGCATTGAAACCGAAGTCAAGCTTCTGGCCGCTTTCGTTTTCCGATCCACATATTTTTGGATTTAAACCTATTATCTCCTTATATAATTCGAAAAAATGTAAGTGGTAGTCTTCCTGGTAAATTGTGAATGTGATTTAGTGTAAAACCTAAATGATAAATCAATATTAGTGGTGTTTTAGTTATCGAGTCGGCGAGGTGGCTATATTGGAATAATTGTAAAAAAAATCTTCTGATAGAAGTGCTTACAACAAAAACTAAAGACACATATTATTATATTTCAGAAACGAGGTATGTTGGTGAAATTTTAACGAAAGACAAATACGTACATATGCATACGAGATATACCGTAACAAACTTATCATAAGCGACAAAGCTTAGTTAGCAACCCAGTCGACAACTTCATTGTAAAAGCCAGAAGCACCGAGAACATAGACACCATACCTATTCCACACCATTGAATGTTCAAGGTAATTGCAATATTATTTTCTCAAATGTGTTGAACAGTGAATGTGCCCATTATTGGAATGTAAATATCCTATCTTAAAAGAAGTAAAAATGTTGTTGTTGTTACACACATTGTTTGATAAGTAGGTACTGGATAATACAAAAATAGGGAAGGCACCACCAAACCCAAACCTCTTTGTATAAACCTATCCAATTTACGAAAATCTGTAAAAATGCCTACCCATTTATTAAATATGTATTTTGTCATAACCATATAGGACGTACCTAGTGTAAATCCTCAAAATCTATTTCGAGGATTTTAACATTTAATTCTAGCACCGCTATGATAGTCATGAAGTTATCTAATTAGGGAACTAAATTTAGAATTTATTTTATGGAGCCCTTTCAAAATACTCTTTTGCGTTGAATTGGTTTTGCTTGATACTGCATTGAGCAATTTAATGTATTTATACTTAGATATATTATTATATCCTAGGCCATCCACCTTTTCAACTAATAACAGAAGTTAAACAATAAACAATAGAATTGTGGCACCAAATTATTGTACATAGCAGAATATTACTGTTCTGTAGATTGATTGTGCATTGAAGTGTCTAAGCGATAGGCCTATTAAACTTGTGGATGGATGATGTAAATTAATAAGGATTAACTAGTTCTTTTTGGTGTTCTTTCAGGTGTCAGGCTCAAAGAGAAAGTTATTTTCCTGAATAATGTAGGTACCTACCTACATTATTCAGGAAAATAACTTTCTCTCAGCGCTCACAGCAAGCATTAGCAAGCAGAAGGTATATAAATTATCCATGATGACTTCTATGGGAATACATTAGCTGCCAAATTCCACCAATCCATGCAATATATTTGTTCCAATTCCATTTAGTCTCATGTCCAAATATTTTATGTTAAATGTGAAAAATTGCTATTTTCATGAAGGTTGTAATAATATAAATAAAACAGTTTTTTTCTCTTTACCTTAATTTATTTGTTTCTATTTACCTATATCTATTGAATAATAGTTCATTTAGCTAAATACCACCTTCTTTGTAATTAGTATAACAATAAACACTTTCCTTTACATATAAATTTTAAGTTGTTAGTGTATTCTTAAATATTTCATCCAAAGTTATTTTTAAAAGTTTACACTGTTTTCAATTAACACAATAGGTACATATGTTTACATAGCTGTCCTGCAGACCACAATCAATAGTGTTCTAATAAAAAATATGAATAGCTTATAGGAACAATTGTCAGGTTCTATGTTAAGCAGTTGAAGTGTGTACAAAGTAGTAGTAGTGATGTCAGAAGTAAACAGCAGCAGTAGCCGAAGAAACAGCAATGGGGCTCCATCATTCATGCTGCCTTCTTGTCTTTGTAGGTGAAGCGCCCCGGGAACTTTCCTACAGTTTGAAAACAAAATCAAATTATTTTCTGTTCAAACTAAGTAGATGCCTAGTTTGCCAATAATGCCTATGGCTGAACAAAAGCCATCGGTCTAGTGATTGCTGTGGGTTGTATGTCTTCTTTATTTAGAGCCCATTATTCAGTATCCAGATGTTTTTATTTAACATAACACTAAATTAGAATAGTAAACATTAGATAATTAAAAATAAAATATGTGATGTGACTACATAAGTAGATAGTTCGCCCAAGGAAATATATTCACAATTAAGTGAGTTGCCGCTTGATTCATAACTGTGTCAAAAAGCTTACCTTCAATTATTATTACAGATGATTGGTTTTCCATGTCCTGCACAAAAACGTCTTTGTAAGGAGTTCCCCCATAATGTCAACTAGATTATTGTTGGTATTTGTATTCCATTCTTGTAAGCTTTAGCACCGTCTGCAGAAATGTTTTGATTATTTTTTTAAGTTGTTATTATAGTTTGTTTCAGTACAAACAAAAACATCAATTTACAATTTCAGTTGTTAAGCGAGGTTGAAGGTGATATACTAATTTACAATCGTTATTTTATCTGCAACAAACAGCTCACCCCACATAGGTTACTAAATTGTGTCTACACAACAAATTAATGATTGTCCTTAGGTAGACTGACCGATGAAGAACCTCTATCTACATAAATCAATAAGCTATGAAGGCACACTCCTACACATGTTATTTCTTTATATATTGGCATCGGTACTTACTTGTCGTGATGATATTGACATAAGTACTTTTCGCTGTGGAGTGTGTGTGCAGCCAGTACATAACGAAGACATAGCCTTATCAGCTCTAGCCCCTAGTCCTTGCCAAACGTTTTCAGCGATACACACACAAAACAAGAATTCGAAACTGTAACATAGGCCAACATGTATATGTACCTATAGGAATAGTAAGTAAATATGATTCTATGTGTTGAACAATAAAAAACAACTTTCGTATTTTAAAGCAAAACAATGCGAATCGTAAATATTAAAATAACTTTTATCAGTGTTGCCAACTTTTTTTCCCGAGTCCACTTGGGCCGTAGGACTAAACTTGGAGAACTACTTACTTTATATAACATCACAAATAAAATTACTTGAAAAAGTTAGTGAAGATGTTTGGATGTTTGTTAGATACACATTAATGGCTTAACAGTTCAATTTTTATCCTGGAAGTATGTTCCGTGTATTTTTTTTCGAAATGACGTTGTTTTCGATCTTTACACGACTGCAGCTTCTCATAAAATTCTTCACTATATTCGTCATGATAAACAGTCTTTACAAATCAGCTTTCAAATCCGAAGTAGTTTCGGCATTTGAAATAAATAAATGGTAAAATTACTGACACAGGTTTTAGACAAACAATAGTTTTAGTGTATGATTGTAGTATTTTCAACAAAGTCCTAACCACCATAAATTTTGTCTGCCGACCGCCCTAGTACGGGTGTCCAAAACTCCTAGTTTTATTGGAAGTCCCACTTATTTGACAACACTGCTTTTCTACGATTTTGTCATTGGCCACAGATAACTAAAACGTGAAGAAAAGAACGTTTCGTTGCGTATTTCAAATTTGGTAGTTTATGGTAGAAATTGTTTTATAAGTTTTTTTTTAATTTTTCAGCCATCATTGTACAATTTTATTTATAAGCATTAGTAGACGGTCAGTTGTAATTAAAACAAAATTAAATTGTAGCAAAATTATTCGATGAAACAAAACGCGAGATAGAGCTAGAAATGATATACATCCCTATAAAATTTGGCAGAATTGAGATCATTTTCATTACACAGTTCCGATTATAGCAAACGATTAAGATCGCAATTTGTTTCATTTCAGAATCGCATTCAAAAACAAAATGTGTTACGCAATTAGGGTGCTGCTCAACATTGTATACAACGCAATGAATGTGGTTGAACTGTCGAAATACAACAGATTAGTCGTATTCGTTTACGAAAATGTGTTACGCAATTAGGCTGCTGGTTGACACTTCCCACGACCCAAGGCCTGGCTTTTTATCTTGGCCAGAGGCTGAGCATTGCCATACAACGTGGCAATTCCACCAGTCTCTTGGGTACATTACCAGTCGACAGCGATGCGGAGGAAGTTTTCGACACCATTTTTTGTTTATTAATAGTTTTAGTTCGGTTCACTTTATAAAATTTTAATACTTAGTTTGTTAGTTACTTTATATAATAATGTGTTAATTTTAATAGTTTAATGTGTAATTACTAATAACTTGCCTCCCAGAAGTTTACAAATGCAATATTTTTTAAATCTTGTGATTGAAAGTGTGTTACGCGTAGAGCGCAGTCTGAGATGTTTAATAATATGTGATCAGCACTGCAGATTCCCAAATGCTTCTTGTACTTATTCCGACGTATGATCGTGCAGAAAATTAGCTGTAACAGTGTCTGATTACACGTGACACAGCGTGCTCCTGAGTTGTTGGAACCCATCAGACTAATGGATGCTGCCACGCCCGCATCTCAGGACCTATTAGCGATCATTACAGGCAACGACATCTTCATTATAAAGACTACTGGTTTCTACGGGGCTTTGCAAAAAATATGTCCCAGAGATATTACATGTACAAAAGTCACACGCGAGACTCTGACCAATTAGTGTTTGTTTCATGTCATTCGTCACATTTCGGCTTACAGAAGAGGAAACATCGTACTTAAGGAGTGAAAGACATTTATTAAACGTTATTGCTCATTTCTTCTTTTAATGACAAGTGTCCTTATTATGAGTTGAAGTTGAGAAGTACGAGTATCTTCGAATGCAATGGACAGTTAGGAATCGATTCAAATATCTGTTTCATTGTTTTCACGGTAGCTACAATTGTTTTACATGAAAACTTTGTACGGCAGAAATAATGTAAAACATTAGTCCTCTACTAAATCCGCGTTATATTAAGCTCCGTACTCAGAACAAGGTCATGTTTCTCCAAACGCCAGTTTATTATTACAACGAAATCTTAATCCTGACGCTGTCGCCATTGTTTCCAGAACATATTTATACTTAAACTCTTCCGCTAAAGACGGAGAATGATTATAGAAATAAGGGAGAGATGTCAAGAATATAATACAAATAAGTAATTGCCAGGGGAATCACAAGAGCCCTTCGTGCAAGTGTCGAAAATTCATCTTTCTTTACAATTGCAGTCCAAAATTTTTATTTTTTATTTTATTGAGTTGGGCTTGCTCTTGACTCTAGTCTAGGTCAGAAGTGACAGAGACAAAGTCTACGATGGAGTGAGCTTACCCAGAAGAAGCCTGTTCACTCTAACTTTGAAGAGATTCGAGTTGAATACGTTCGGGAACACAGACGCAGGTAGTGAGTTCCACTCTTTTACCGTGCGCATTATGAAGGATGTTTGGAAGAGCTTAGTGCGAATTGGTGGAATGGCAACTAAGTATGGATGGTAATTAGCAGTACGTCTAGATGTCCGGTTGGTAGAAGGGGGCAGGTGGGATGAGGTCGTGGAGTTCTTGCGCACACTCACCGAAGTACAGTCTATAGAAGACCGACAAGCAGGCAACCTTGCGGCGATGAGCTAAGCTGTGAAGCTTGCCATCCACCAGTTTTACGTCGCCTATGAGCCTCTTAGCTCTGCGTTCCACTGAGTCGAGTGCGGCAAGTTGGTATTTTGCGGAGCCATCCCAAGGGTGGCTGCAATACTCCATGCAGGATCGGAAAAATTTCCAACTACTGCGCTGCTTTTGGCAAAACATTGGCAAACTCGCACGTCTGTGTCTCTATGGGTAAAACCATTAATATCTTGCAGGCTGTCAAGAGACAATCTGTTAAAACTAGTTACGTTACAGGTTCGTTAATTACAGACGCCTAGTATCAGTGTCACCTTCCAGGCTTCTTCCAGGGATTTCTTTCACAAGAAGCTCTACAACACAGATTACAGATGTTTCAAATTATGGCGTGTCCTCTGTTTTTCTATGATCTATGAACCAAGTCGATATGGCGTGTACATTAGGCAGTAAATAAATATAAACCAGTTTCCAAATAAGGAGGTATTAGTATATTGTTCAAACTTGATTTATGTTTCGTAGAACAGTAGCGTGATAACCCGAGCGATAAGTGGTGAATGAGACACGGTGCGGTCAGTATCGCGGGTTCGAATCCGGCCACAAATCAATGTGTTCGAACTTTTAATAAGACTTTCTTCAGGCTGCTTAAAAGTTATCATTGAAGTGAATTTGTCACAGTTTTAACTAAACTTTGTCATTCCTGAAAAGCTTTTTACCCGACTGCGGCGAAGCAAAACGGAGGGGTATGATTTTGACCGGTATATATGTATGTATGTACCCTTATAACTTAAGTCTTGATTTCTGTCTGAAATATTTAAACTTGTTAGTCTATAATGCCCATAGCATTAGGGGGAACATCTCACGCATATTTTAATCCACAACCGTAATAAATCTCTTCTCGCCTTTGAATCTTAACGTCAAACAAATTGTTTCTCTCTTTCTGTATATGGTACACGTTACACGTGAAGAATTCGAGCAATGACGACAGGTGGCGCCACCTGAGCGATGCTGACTATGCTGACCACGCAATACAGTGCGGCACGAATACGTCAGGTGTCACGCATCCTGCATTCACTGCGATGACAGACACTGAGATGGCAATCAACAACAAGGGAATACCTATCGATAGTGAAACTTGTCAAGTCCACTCATTGTGATGAAGTGCGGATGTCAGGCTAGAAAACTTATATTTGGTTCAAGCCTAACTCTTGACAATTAAGATAAAGATAATAAAGATAATTGCCGATACATGACATCTTATTCTTCGTAGATCATCAGGAGGTAAATAATAAATCATAAACCTCAACACAAATTAAATTAATGCATTTCCAAATAAGAAAAGTGGAAAATAGTTCAAGTTGGAAATGTATAAACATTTTTATTTTGATTTACTTGCCCATGCATTGTAACGTAACGTTTAGCCGACTGGCTAAACGTGGTTACAAGTTATTATAATTTTTTGATTATAAAATACAAAATTACGTAGAAAAAGATATTAATGAATAGGAATCGATTAGTAGTAGCAAGGACGATCCTCTTGCCCGCAGTCTAACACGAGGGAGCTCACGGTCGTGCAGCAGCTCGAGGCGTCGGCCGCTCCTCCGGCCCGCAGTCTGTCGAGTTGAAGCTCGCAGTAGCCTCTCCGTGCTCACAGTCGCGAAGCAGCTCACGGTTGAATCAGCTCGCGTTGGCCGCTCCTCCGTCCCGCAGTCCGTCGAGTGGGAACTCGCAGCAGCCTCTCCTTCAGCCCGCAGCCCGTTGCGAGGGAGCTCGCGTCGGTTGGTATTTCTTCCGGCGGCGGTGTCTCACGCCACGTTTATTAGTTCTATGCAAACCGTCTCGAACTCCTCCCGTAGACGCAAGTGGGAGGGTCGGAGGTGATCGAGTGAGTCGAACACATTTACACACACAAGATGTTTGTAATACATTCATTGAGAATAACTTTTAGGAAGGTTTATATTTAAATAGCTTTTAGAAAAACATAGAGTTAGAAAAAGTACGAAAAGATAGGAGCCAACAGAGCGAGCCAGAAGGGCGTGTCAAAAGAACGAGTCAAAAGACGGAATCAAAAGAACCTGGTAAAAAGTAACGGTTGTCTTATAAAGCCCCTGGCCGATCGTTCTAGAAGTGACTTTTTTAGTTTTCAATCCAAATACTTCTTAGTTGGTTATCGGCCAGGAACAATAAAGATGGCTTACAGTGAGAACCTGGCTTAACACTAGTTTTACGATACCTTTACAATAAAATAGACGACCTCTTAGCTCTATACCATAGAAAAAGAAAAACTGACAGATGTTAGATACAAAATGTCACAACATTCAATAAAAGGAAAATAATTTGAGATCACATGAAATGAGATAAATGAATGTGGAAAATAGACAAAGGTAGCTAAAGGTTTGCTTTTCAGCAGTACAACAATTATCAGATAAACAAATGTAAGTTAAATGAGTGTCATACAATTTTCATAAAGACTTTAGTACCTACTGAATCATAGAAAGAATTGCTGCACAAGAGCTCCTCAGGTGTTAAATACATAAATAGATAATAAGATTTGTTTTAGGTGTAACAAAATACCACAGCAGGTAGGTAAATGTACGCAAAAGTTGACGCATTTTATAGAGTGCACTCTTATTTGAAAAACATGAAGTTTTAAAAGGAACTTCAGAATTCTCTATTTTCGTAAAGTTGTATTCAAAAGTGTTTTTAAGTTTCCGGTATAAGACAAAATTCAATTTTACAAGTTTAAATTACCCCTAATAACCAGGCTTATGGAACCATCACCAGTATTAAATTAACCGCCATACGACTAGGAGCCGATAAATTAAAGAATGAGTTCTGCCGAGCTCCCTCGTGGTCGTAATGAATTTATAGATCTAGCGGAGAGATTTATGACGATATCGCGGCGGCTGTACATCATTCTACTGTTGTTCTGCTGGTTTATACTTGTTTGTTCAGGCTTTAGAAGATTTGGCTGTCCTATGCTTGATTTGGAAAGAGTTGTAATCTTTTTTTTTTACTAAACAGATCTAATACATTATACAAATCTTGCGCTGCTACATGATGCTGGAAACATTTCATGATGTTTCTTCTTATCTTAAGGGTGAATCGTTGGTTGTTTGTTGTTCATGGTGCTGTTCAAAAGCACTGAGTTATTTGACTAAGTTTAAATAAAGAGCAAACGAAAACTGCAAAAAAAAAATCATTGGTAAAGCTTGCCAGACTCTTCTGACTCGTAAGTGCTCATTGTAACCTAAAAGTAACAGACATTCAAATTGATGACACTCTAGTACAACAATTTATATCAAAACTTCATGGAAATTGTTCTACTAGAGTCAAGTCGCGCTTAAGTTAAACACGAACATTGAAAAGTTCGTTCGTCGGCAAATCGTTCATCGGAGAAGCGAATGTCGGAAAACTGTGTCAGAATCCTGCCTACCCCACAAGTAGCAGATAGGCTGAGGACAATGCCGTTACAAGTTATTACTCGCCCAGTACTAGCGTCAAGCAGCGTCTGAAGCGACTTAATTACAGCGATGTGATGCCACCAGAAGTGCTTACGGCGGGACTGCAGTGCATGGCTATGCTATGCTTTGATTTTGGATATTAGATGGTGCCTCCATTAAATATGTACAATGTTTTCTTAGATTTGAGGACGTTTAGTAAGGATACTGCTGGCTCTTGAATATGACCAGATAATACGTGTCTCAGCTTTCATAATTAACCCGATCGCGATGTCAGGTGGCATTTTGCATAAGAAATGTTAAACCCATGCACGATGCCAGTGTTAGGTTAGGTTAAGTTATTCCTATCAACATTTTGGTTTTTCGCATGGCAGATGTCTATGGTAAGCGCACCAAGCGTTAGCGTAGGTTTTTTTGGTTGTAGGACAAGCTGATTTGGCTCACGATGTTTCCATTCACCAATTTGAGAGCAGATTTTGGTATTCCGGTAATTCTACAGGTAAAGTTAAGTAGATGGGCATTTTTTCAGTCTAACGAGTAAATACAGATATCTATTTATTCTACATATTAAACCCATAGCTAGGAGTATGGCCGTCACTTTACCCCTGCGTGCGATGTTCATTGCGTGGGGAGCACTGAGAGCGTTAGCGCCACTCACTGTCAACTAGCGACACCTCGCGGTCGATAATTGCATTTAGGAGACGTTTCAAATTCAAATTCATTTATTGGTGTGATTTTTGGTACATTTTACATGAAGTCAAAGCATTTATTTCAAATAGGCCCATAAAAAGGCACTTTTGAACGTCAAAATTTACATTAAAAATAGAACAGATTCTAGGCGCCACTTCCAAAAAGTAGTTTCGTATGGAGAAGAAGTGGCAAGAAACTCCACCGTTACTCTTTTAAAATGTTTTACAATATTTTGTATACATTAATTATATTTCTTTATGTGAAGACGATGCACCAAGAATAAAAATACTATACCACAATTGGTAAAAAGAATTAAAAATAAAGCAAAGGCATATAAATTAATCACGTGATAGGTACATTGTGCTCACATATTTACAAACAATTGTAAAAATATATGATTTTCCTAAAATATTAACTAGGAATAAGTCAGTGTGTGAGTAAAGTAAAAATAACCAAATATACAATACAATAAGCAAATAGTTTGATTTTGTCTAGCCTCTAGATTGTCCTATGGAGCAGGACCAGCGTGTTTCCAAGCATTCTTATCTAGGATATAATCTTCTAATTTGTAATATGCTTGATTACAAAGTGTTTTTTTAACATGAGTTTTAAACTTTCTTTCATTTAATTGCAATATTTCACCAGGTATTTTGTTGCAACATTTAACACAGTACCCCATAAAAGATCTATGTACTTTAGATGGTCTGAAAAATGGTTGATCTATTTTATTTTTATTTCTAGTGTTAATATTATGTCTATCACTTATTTTATTAAATAGATGCAGATTTTTTCTAACATACCATAATATTGTCATAAATGAACTGGCAAGGTACCGTCATTATATAAATCTTCTTAAATAGTTCCCTAAGAGATTCGCGGCGACGTAGATTGTAAATGGCTCTGACAGCTCACTTTTGCAAAATAAAAATGGATTCAATGTCCGCAGCCCGACCCCACAGTAAAATGCCGTATGACATAATGCTGTGGAAGTTGCTAAAATAAACCAAACGCGCGGTTTCTACGTCTGTTAACTGTCTTATCTTTCTAACAGCATACGCTGCCGAGCTTAGTCGCCCCTCGAGAGATGTTATATGGGGTCCCCATTGTAACTTCTCGTCTAGCGTGATTCCTAGGAAAACCGTCTGATTACTAAATTCCAGTTTTTCTCCATTCAATATAATGTCACATGAGAACTTAATAATAAATAATAACATAATTCCTCAAAAAATCTACCTTAAAGGTGTACACTCATTCACGTATGGAGTAATTATTATAAACAGGAATAGTCAACAAATTAAAATAAAATAATTATAACAAAACACATCGTAACTTAATTAATGGAAATAAAGATAATAATACAATTTTTTAAATAAATAAATATCAATGTCAAGTAACTTACAATTTATCAGGAATTCGTCAATAGTGTAGTAACATTTTTCCAGTAACAAATGTCTTAATTTATTTTTAAGTTGAATAATATTTAAGTGCTTAATTCTTTTTGGTAATTTATTAAATATTCTTGGGGCCATGGAAATAATGCTTTTGAGCATCAAGGGGGCGGGAATTATAGTACGTCCAGTTAAGCTACAGTTATGAATGGTTTAAAATAACCATCTGTTTCCAGGTTCTCGATTATTACAGAGTTGAAAATCGTTCAATCTTTTAAAATGTTTACAATTACATCCTGCTGTCTCTAACTGTGTCTTAATTTTAGACAGAAACTACTCAATTTATTTATATTTTTCACATAAATATTACCCGCATCTTCACTTAAAGCTAAAGACTTGTAAAAAGATAATTCTGACAGAACTATCTTTTTACAAGTCTTTAAAAATCTGACAGGCGCGTTATAGGGTTAAAAATCTGTCCATTTATCCGGTAAGGCTCCCACATACTGGCGCGACGCGACGGTGCGACGCGATTCTGGTATAACAATTTCCATGAAGTTTTCAGAGAAATTGTCTACTAAAGACTAAAGCCTAAAGCCGAGACAAAAGCCGCGTCACGCCTATCTGCAGTAGCTTTTAAATGTAAGGATTTTCTTGGTGGTATGGAAATGTATTTCCATTTTAACGAAAAATTAACTTATATATTGCAGCTTCATTCATTGATTTAAAGACAACTTATTGGCCCACAGTAGGTGTAAATAGTTCTTAATACTACATAATTATGTAAGTCCTAAAGTAAATAATATATCTACAGGGTGAGGGTCTTGTATACAATATTTTAGCAAATGAATGATATTTCTATTACTATTAATGTAACCATAAATTCACGGGTAGCGTTGACATTTTCCAACGGCTGTTAAAAAAGATATTGCTGTTCCATGCATATTGACGAAGCCGTTAGACGACTCGCTGCACTGTAGAAAGTGACAAGCCTATTGTTCTTGCTGTACTTCGCGTTCTTCTAACATAGTGACGACACGTGCTCTTCTGGTGTCAGAAACATGATTGTAGTTCAATGATGTTGGTGAAAGACGATAATGTCCGCGTTTTATCATTTTGAAGTGACAGCTTTAAAACAAAAGTGAGAAAACAAGTAAAAGTAAAACAACCGCGAATTGAATTTATTTCCGAATTCGAGATTTATAACATTTTATTTTTCATTACGTAGCTTTTATTCCATTCGATATAACATTATCTGTATTATTTCACAAATACGATCTCTAAGCTACAAGAGCTAGGGTTGGCAGTTTTGCATCATCTACCGTACTCACCAGACCTGTCGCCGACAGACTTCTACTTTTTACAGGGAAAAATTTCAATACCCGAGAAAATGCCTTTCAAGAGTTTGTAGGCTCCCGTACACCTGGCTTCTTCAAGAAGGGCATTTAAAAATTACCACAGCGATGAATCGATAGCAAACGTGCATATTTTGATTGATAGAAATAAAAAATATTTACATACTTCGACGCCTGAGTGTTTTTATATTAATTTGTATAGGTAGTTAGTTATTTAGTAATTTAATTTAGATATATATATGTTGTTATGTTTTAATTAATTTGAAAAAATTTACATAAAATAAAAATAAAATAAAAAATATTTATTTCATCAACGTATGTAAATTACATTGTTAAGTTTGGAGTCACCTTTTAAGCAAAGATTTGCTTGTATTAGGTGGTTTCGCTCTTCCAGTTTACATTTTTTATACTTAGCATAAGCATAAAATAATCAGCCTACAATGTTCCTACTGCTGGGACACAGGCCTCCTCTCTATGAGAGGGAGTGGGCCGTAATCCGCCACGCGGGCCCTTGCGGGTTGGTAGATGTCACATGTCTTCGAATATGTGGTTCTAAGACATGCCGGTTTCCTTTCTACACTTATGTGTGAGAAAATAAACAATACATAATTTTGAAAGCATGCTAATATACTTATAAAATTAAGGAATAAGGAATGCGCACAGTGTTACGTGTGTGTGTGGGGGGTGTGAGTTGGCGGCGTGTGTGATGTAGGGTTGTGAATGTTGGTGTGGAATTTTGGGAATTATGTGTTGTATGGATATATCCGCATTTCTTCGTAAGTTTTGCTCTTCAACCATTGTCATAGGGTACATAGTGAGAATTTTGTTGAGTGAATTGTAAAAGCGAGAAGATTGCTTTGTGTATTGACTTGTAGCAAATGTAGTTTTGACTAAGGTTTCTGGAGCTACTTTATTCTTCCTCCTAGTTTGTATCCTCGGAGTGACGAAGGGGCTTCGCTTCTTCAGAGCAGGGCATAGAGCTTTCTGACTGACAAAAGGAAGTTAAGTATAAGGTTTCGGTGGGGATGGTTTATAAAGTACATGACTTTTAGTAAAGCCCTCTGCGCCCTCTCTTGTTCTAAAAACTTTGTCTTCGATGCTCCACCCCAAATTGGCAAACAGTACTTCAATATGGATTGACCCAGAGACAAATATTTTTTTTTGGATAAGATCTTTAGGAGTTACGTGGCGAAGAGATTTGAAGGTCCAGATTAATTCCCTGACTCTGTTCATTATCAGTTTTAGGTGCAAGTGCCACGTAAGTTTTGGTCAAGCATAACACCAAGGTATTTAGTGCTACTTACTTTGCAGATTTTTAAACAAGAACACTTGGTATCAGGGAAGTCAGAGCAGGTGTGTATTTTAATCTGGAGATCTTGAGATGACTCAGTACGTTTGTCGATGGAGAAACAAATGTAGTTAGTCTTTGAAACATTTAACGTTAAAAGGTTACTTTCGAGCCAGGTAGCTATTGCAGACAAGCATATTGTTTTTGCATATTGTTGCGGTTATGTATGCAACGCAGCAAGCCTAAAGTCATCCAAGGTTTAATCAATCTATTTTTAAGGGGGATTCTCGTAACAAGAGTACTGGCAGTGAGACATTTTTGTAGCAAGTTTATTAATTGAACAATTACAAAAAAATATAGATTTTAAAGCTATAGCCTTTTATAAAGCTATAGTTTAATTCAGACTATCAAAATATTCATCTTTTGTTAGTATTACATTATCTTAAAACTATGTTAGTCATGAGGAGATCAATTTATATAACATGAAAACATAAATGAAGACTTTATCTACAATTCGAACTCATAATGATAAAAGTAGACCTACATCTGTTAATCATTTTGCAGAGCTCTTTGCAATAGATGGCGTTTTACTCAATTTGTCCTGTCATCAAAGTAACCACTTTATCGTTACTAATTTAAATCAAACATTTTTTTTAAATCTATTACTTTACATAGAAATTTAAAAGGAATCTATTAACATGTTTTTCTGAACACGGGACTATAAACTTTATAAAAAATGATTGCACGAAACGTTTTAGAAGTAGGTCGACTCCTAGATGGCGTTGTAAAGCTACAGTCTCTGGCAATAAGTGAGTCGCTGCCATCTTGAAAATTTGGACGAATTAAAATAGATACAACTATTTATTATACCTGTTGACACTATTACTAACCCAATTATCGTAGACAAATAAGTGTTTCAGCGGGTTTTCATGTTAAAAGGAATAGTGATGGTTGTATGTTTCTTGTGTGATCTTCAATGTTCAAATATTAGGGGATTTGGTTTGCGGACTTAGTCCTTCAAGTGGACCATTGTGCGAGGGCCATGGCGGCCGTCAGTGGTTATTCCAACCAGCCCAGCTCCCTCCAGAAGTTCATCAAATCAAATCTCCTGGCTTCTATAGCATACACCGATTGTATGATACCCACACATTCCGCCTATTAAACAGTGTTGAACTGTGCCTGTTTAACATTCCTAGCGGGCTGGATATGTTTATGTTAAGGTTGTGTGAGATGGTCTTTGATCCGTCAGTGTATTTTCTCAGCTCTTTCGGGCCTGAGTAGTCCACACTGTTCCTCTTTGACTATTATGTTGTAGTGCTTTTGAAAGTAGTGTTCAGGCCTTATCACAGGGTGATGCCATCATTGGTTGCCATTTCATCGCATAGTCTTTGATACGTGTGTGCTTGGTTCTAGAATATTTGCTTAGGGTTCCTGACATATAGAGCCTGAGGGCGGCCAGGGCTGCCTGTTGATGATTGGTCGAAGGGGCCCAGCACGCCCGGTCCACGCCGCATATTGAGTTGGTGTCTGGTCGAAAGGGCCCGGAACGCCCGGTCCACGCCGCATATTGAGCTGGTGGTTGGTCGAAGGGGCCCAGAACGCCCGGTCCACGCCGCATGTTGTCTAGTTGGCTAGTCTTGTACGTCTGATCCGCGCCGGATTTTGTGTAGATGGCTGGTCGAAGGGCCCTAGTACGCACAGTCCACGCCGCCAGATATGTAACTTATCTGAGATACAAGTATCTGAAATACAGATACAAGATACAAAATACGTCTCTTGTATCTGTGTTTCAGATACTTTTTTGAAATTTATTTTGTATCTTGTATTTAAATACCTGTTGTTTGGTATCTTAGTATTTTGTAGATACTATGTTTGCTAAAATACTTTTAGTAATTGGTGATTCTATTTTGACATCTTAAGTGACATTCATTTTAAATATTAATGTTGTCGTAGATAAAAGTGAACGCGCTATTGAATCTTTAGTATTTGAAGGCCGAATTGATAGGTGGCGTGGCAGTTCTTTCTTTCTACAAAATGTTTGGCTATATGACCCTTGACTCGTGTCATTTTTAATTATTCAGCATAATAGTCTGTGTGCCGAATACACAGGATCTACTGGCAGCACCGCTGACTTAGAAACATTGCAATACTTAAATAATAAAGATATCAACATAAAGAGCTTAATTGCTTACCCTACAATAAAAATAAAAAAAATCTAATACAACACCTGTTTGCCAAGTTCTGCGACTCTTCTCATTTGGGGGCATGATCATGAGGCCTCATCGAAGAAAAATGCGTGATAAACTGTTTGAAGAACTAGTTTTACTTAGGTCTCAATTGAAACCTTAAAAATATATTATTATGCTGTGTCGCGTTTGCGCAATCAACGCGATTTACATGTTAAAAAATAAAGTTTCATTACAAAAAGTGTTGATTTTTCACAAAAGTATTTTATCGATAAAAAGTATTTTAAAAATATACGTATTTTATATCAAGTATTTCAGATACCATTACAGAAAGTTATTTGCATCTGGTATCTGAAATACTTAATTTAAAAGTATTTTACATTTTGTATTTTACTTTATTAAAGGTATCTTGTACATCACTGAACGCCGCATAGTAAGTTGGTGTTTGGTCGAAAGGGCCTTGTGCGCCCAGTCCACACCGTATGGTCTGATAGTGGTTGGTCGAAAGAGCTTTGTACGCCTGATTCACATCACATGGTAAATCGGTGGTTGGGGGATGGGGCTTAGCACGCCCAGTCGAAGCAATTTATAATCGCTGCGTTGAGCCAGTGCTGCTACAGAGTGAGAGATCCTGACGTAGCATGTCAGGAATGGACAGCAGATGCAAACGGAATGTTGTTTCTTCTGGTATTTGAGATAGAACATATCAGAATAACAAAGCACATGAGGACGTGTGATGATCAGTGTGGCCGTGACGGCGCGTCTAAGGGTTTAGCGACGCCAAACTTACGGAGTTGATTTTAGACGAATTTCTTGACAACTGTGAACTTGACGTATCCGGGTACTGAGAAAGGCGGCAAAAAGAAAAAGGGACGCTAGACGTATCGAAGCTGGCGCTGATTTATGGCGAAATTGTATTATTTGTATTAGTGATTATTGTGACTACCCTTGCAATGTGGTGGTCGATTGATTTACGCTAGCGCCTCACGTACTCGGTGGAACGTCGATAACATTATAGTTCATTCCTTAACGTGATCAGAGACTTGTGGTTATTTAGATTATTAACGTTTCATTTACTTACATCTCATTGCCCTTATACATCTCATACCCACGTATAAGAAACAGTAAGCGTTCTCTTGATAAAGACGACGTATTGCCTTTATATTTTATCAATTCTGATCTCATTTTTCTTGAACTTCCCTGTGTGGTTTCCGGGTAGTAGAATAGGACCAACCCATCTCATCCAGTGGGTGTCGTAAAAGGGCGACTAAGGGAATTGCTGCAGGATTTTATTGTTTTTCTTCTATGTGGTAAGAACAACACACACCCAAGCTAAGGTTGCCGTGCCGAGAGCTGCGTGGCTAGGGGGGAGCCTAGTTGCAAAGATTATGCTTGTGTGAGTCCCAGGATTCAATGGGTGTGAACAAAGTGGGAGCAAAGGTGGGCCTAAACCCTATCTTTATTTTATGCGTTTATGCACCCGATATGGGAAGCCTACCTTCGGAGAGGGACGAATTTTGGGGCAGTATAAGGAATTTAGTGAATTAATGTAGGTCAAACGAGAAGATTGTTATGCTTGGAGACTTAAATGGTTGGGTTGGTGTGAAGAGGAATGGGTACGTAAAAGTATTAGGTGCATTTGGATGATAGAGTGAATGAGAACTTGATGAATTTACTAGAGATATGTGTAGAAAAGAATTTGTCAGTTATGAACACTATGTTTAATCATAGAAAGGTTCACAGGTATACGTGGGAAAGGCAAGACAGTAGATGCATGATTGACTTTGTGATTGTGGATGAAAGATTGAAGAATAAAGTCACAGATACTAGAGCATATCGGGGTGTTAATGTAGGGACTGATCATTATCTGGTTATGTGTCGGGTGGATGGTCTGTTCAGGCATTGGCGTCACCGAGTTCGAGTTCCTGTGACTGCTCTAGACAGAATAAAAGTAGAAACACTGCAAGCTTGAAAGTAAAAGAGGAATATAAGAGGGAATTAAAAGTGAAGACGGATAAGATATTTGACGATACGAATAATTACAGTCTAGAAGAAGTATGGGATATAGCAAAAGATAGTATGGTGCAAGTAGCCACAAAAGTATGTGGTCTGGCGCAGAGGAAGTGTGGTAGTAGAACGAAAATTCTTGGGTAGATGGTGAAGTAAAAGAGGTTGTGAGGAAGAAGAAAGAGGCCTGGCTTAATGTGTTAGTCTGTAAGGCCCAAAATAAGATAAATCAGGCAACAAATGTGACCAATGATTTGGAAAGAGTGAAGAAGAAATACTCCGAAATGAAAACGAAAGTGAAAGAGATGGTAAAAATGAAAAAGGATGAAAAGGAAGCAAAGTATAACAGGAAGTTCTCTGACAACTTCAGAGCCAATGTTAAGCTGTTCTGGAAACAGGTACATCGAGTATGAATGCTATAAGAGCAGAAGATGGATGTATACTGAGCGAAGAAAGGAAGGTCTTGGAACGCTGGAAGGGATTTGAAAGTTTGTTTAGTTGTCAGGATAGTGTGCAAGGAGTGGGTAAACGGGCAGACGCCAGTTTTGAAGACCAAAGCTAAGAAGTAGATGAAGAGAATGACATAGAAATAGATGAGATTGTAAGAGCGCTGAAAGGGATGAAAGTCGGGAAAGCTGCAGGGTACGACAGAGTGTCTGCTGAAATGCTTAAGCGCGGTGACGGGCTGGTGGAAAGCCTGGTGTGCCAAATCTTTAATATGTGTTGGAGATATGGCCGTGTACCGGATGATTGGTTTAAGGCTGTAATCGTACCACTATATAAGGGAAAAGGCTCTCAGCAGGAGTGTAAAAACTACCGCGGCATTCGTCTTTTGAGTGTTGTCGGCAAACTGTATGCGAAGGTTTTGATAAACAGAGTGGTAAGAGTGACAGTTGAGAAAATATGGGATGCGCAGGCAGAATTTAGAGAGGGAATGGGCTGTATGGACCAAATCTTCTCCTTAAGATGCATAGCCGAAAAACATCTGGCAAAGCATAAGAAAGTCTACTGTGCTTTCGTGAACTTGGAGAAGGCCTATGACAGTGTGTGGAAGGAAGAACTGTGGTCGACACTATCCTAGTACGGTGTGGACTGGCGCTTGGTACGTGCACTGAAATACTTATACAAGGATTCCAGTGCTTGTGTTAGGATAAATGGAGCATACACAAACTGGTTCTCCATCTCGAGGGGTGTTAGACAGGGTTGTGTAGCGTCACCGTGGCTGTTCAACCTGTACATGGATAATTGTCTGAAGGATTTGAAAGAGGGTAATGTCGATTGACGATGAATGAGTTGCCTGTCAAATGCCTGCTCTATGCAGATGATCAAGTGCTACTTGCATCGTCAGCAGAACAGTTGCAAGACATGGTGACTGTGATGGATGAAGCATATTAGATGAAAGGAATGAATATAAATTTAATTAGGACGAAAGTCATGGTGTTTGAAAGAGAAGAGGATGTATGGGTGTGTGATGTGAAAATAAATGATAAGAGTGTGGAGCAATTAAGTGAGTTCGTATATTTGGGGAGTTTGTTTACAAGTGATGGAAAGATTGATGGAGATGTAGAGAGGAGAGTGAATGCTGGAAATAAAGTGAATGGTGCTACACATGCAATTGTGACCAACCAGTTGATGTCCAAGATGGCACGACTGGCTGTTCACAATAGTGTGCTGGTGCCTACGCTTATGTATGGAAGTGAATGTTGGGTGTGGCAAAAGAAGCATGAAAGCAGAAGAAATGCTGTGGAAATGCGTTCCTTGCGAAGCATGTGTAGTGTGACTTTGAATGATAGGCTGAGGAATGATGTGATAAGGCAACGGTGCGGTTTAAAAGAAGAGGTAGTGACAAAAATTGAAAAGAGTATGCTATCATTCATCCGCTCAACATGACCAAACCATCTAGTTTGGTCATGTTGAGCGGATGAATGAAAGGAGACTAACAAAAGGTATTTATAAGGCAGATGTGAGTGGAAACGCCGCGAGGGGACGCCCTAGGAAGACAAATAGTGACCTTATTGGTGATGTTCTTAATAAATATTATTTTATTATGTTTGTTATTATTATATGCAATATAAAAGGTTTTTGGACTACTATCAGCAGTTTTAGAACATATTTAAGTTCCAGGCAAGATTTTATCAAGTGGCTAGAAGCTTTTAAATTAAAACTATCTTGGAAAGAAACAAACATGTTAATTGTAACTATCACTTAACATACTGTGTGTTAATAGAACCGTCACAGTGCCTGTCACCCAATCAAGCCGTGACAATAACAATTGACTGGGAGAAATTGTATTACTTACATAGTAATGTAGCAGACTGTAGACAGCCTAGACTGCACAAGTGACCGAGTTACACAATTAACACCATTACGCACATGCATCGACGCACGTGCATAATTGTGCACAGTCACAGTTGTCCATTCTCATTAATTATAAGAAAATTGAGTTCCTTAATTCTGCAACAATCTAGACGATCTTTTATGAAATCCTTGTAATCTGCTGTCAATATTCGTAGTCCCTTATATTGACTGGCCTATTGTTTAAGGCACAGACCTTAGGCACAGACCAGACACTACGTCTTAAGGAGATAAACTTCGGTAAGAAAACCCTAACATGAAAGCAAATGCAACATCAAAAGTTTCTGGACCCCAAATAGGCTTATACGAAAAATAACCACCACGTTGAATTGACTTGTGTTAATCTCCTTTTAACGAGCTAAGTACCCACCTACTGATTCATCCGTCGCCAGGTTATTGACGCTTGCAATAAAACTGTTTTATACACAACACACTGAATTATAAATAAGATGCCATACATTATATTGAAATGAACATTGTAACTCTCGACATAACATCTAATTGGTGTTGGATTCTTAAAAATAAAAGGTTTATTACGAGGTGTTTCAAAAGGAAATTCTTTGTACCCTACCTGAGAGAAAACATAACCAGAAGCTCGTCTATAGAAACAATCTTGGGATCAACCAACTAAGTACACAAAAAAAAGGTTTAAATGAAAGGAAGTTATGAGATTTCCTATCTTTTTATTTCAAAGGAATTATTTACACTGAAACTAAGCTAAACATAAACAACCTTTATTATGTCAACCAACTTGTAATATTAACTAAATCAAAATTGTAGATAAGGCAACTATTTAAATAACTCAAACACGGTACCAGTTCACTTGGTTCAACAATCGTGTTATAGCATCTGGCGTTTGAATAAGACATTAAACTACTACTGCGAGGCTGCAACCGAATTCTAAGGAGTCAAGTTAACTTAGTAAACTAATCTGCTGATCTAGGTACACGTGGCTCAGCATTAATGTTGATTAGAATGTACTTTTGCTAAGGCACGGTTGTTGGAATTAAATCATTAAGTGCCAAGTGCAAGAAGGCATTAAACGGTATGGATTTAATCAAACGTGATTTCATAAAGGGCTAGGCAAAAATCTTATAAAGTTTAGTTAAGTGTAAGCCTAACAGCCTAATCATTTTCTAAATGGGCCCTTTTAGTATTATTTTAAGGTTTTATATGAGATTCGTATTCAATGGCACCTGCAGAAATGCCCGCTGCGGGTATTGCCTTAAAATATGGTATGAAAAGGAACCAAACAGCAGAATTGCCGGGCAGAAGAAGTTTCAGCTTATGAAATTTGAGAGCAGTGGTGGCCCAGTGGTAACGGCCGCGACTTACGAGTTTTAGGTCGTAGGTTCGAACCCAGACAGGCGCTTTATTGTGTGTAAACTATTTCATCACCACTGCTCTCAAAACGGTAAAGTAAAACATCGTGAGGAAACCGGCATGTCGTAGAACCAAAAATTCGAAGACATGTCATCATCTACCAACCCGCACTGGGCCCGTGTGGTGGATTATCGCCCACTCCCTCTCACAGAGAGGAGGGCTGTGTCCCAGCAGTGGGAACATAATAGGCTGATTATGATTATAAAAACTTGATAAGGTCATGTTAAGGTCGGTTTCCCCCTTTACCCGATTCACTCATCGACACTAACTCTTCCACCACAATCACCCCTTCCAAGTATTCAGTCTTTAGCAGTAAACCCGCCAACTAAATTAACATATATCGATACTTACACATGCAACACATAAGTACAAGAAGTAGTAGGTACGATGGATGGTGACAAACGAAAAGTTCCGCGAACCGCGAGGCACGGTGCCAGTCACTCGGAGTCGATGTGTTCTCATAACGTTTGTAGTGACGGCAGAGATTTAACTTGTGGATGGGGATTATCGTGGATTTGGCTACTGGGCAGTGCTGGGTGGGTTACCTAGAACTGTTGTCTAGAAATGAGGTTGAAGTTAACTGATACAAATTGGCAACAGAGCATTAAATAAAGACATGAAATGATGTATGATATTCTATTTTTAATACCTAGTATTTGTAACATGCTATAAATAAAAGCAGCCTGAAATATTATCTTCAGTATCAATAGTGTTTCAGGCACCTGGTTGAATAAGCTAATACCCAGGTAATTAAATATCTCTGACTGACCAACTCCTTGACTATTCAAAAATGTATTTAAATGGCAATACGCGAACGGTATCACGAAATTCAAGTCTGACTTTGGCAAACCTTCAGTAGCATAAACTGTTGCGTTTTTCGCTAACCCTACTTCTATCAGCATGCAATTAAGAGGTAATAACCAACAAGCAAACGTATCTGTATTTCATATAAAACCACCGTCCATTCATCACATCATGATATAAACGTCTGTATCGCTTCAATCACAGATCAATCAATGCAAATGGCCGTCGGATAGGATCCCGGTCGGCTATCACTCATGTGTTGCCGATTGATTTGTCAGCCGCACGGACAGATGAGGAAATGGAGACATTGATGAAGAGAAACAAAACCGGCACACAATAATAAACAATAATTGTACCATAGTGCTATGAACATACAAGTCATTGAGACATGATATTATTATGTCGCAGATGGATTGTCGAATCCGTTGTTTTACAGCTCCGACGACCAACGACATAAAGCGGATTTAAGTACATAATTATATTATACATTTAAATTATATTGCTTAAACGTTTTGCGTTTATAAATGCTGCGGGTCAACGATTGTGTAAGAGGTTTTGTAGAACAGCGTATTTTTTTTTCGATAGATTTTAGTTCCAAATTTTGACGCTCGAGGCTCTGTGTCAACAACATTAATGGCGTCCGAAAAATAAATAAAATGAGTATTAACTATTAAGAGTGACAAATGACCCTGACTCAATTTTATGATTCGGCATTATATGCAACACCAAACGCTTTTTGTGACTGCAGATAAGCCATTCTGCATTACGTCTAAACTTCGAAAGCAGTTTTGTTAAACGTAACGCAATAGCAATGCAGCTGAATGTTGTTCAGTTATTTTCCATATCGGGGCTGTTTAACAACTGGCGGTTTTGTAAAACAGCGGATTCGACAATCCATCTGCGACATATAGGTGCATAATAGAAGAGTGTTTCATGTGCAGATTACACCAGAAAATGCTGTACTGTTATGTTTATTTCGTTGACAAATGCATTGGTTTAATCGTTGCAAATCATCATTGTTGTCAGGCGTTATAGGTTTAATCTATACCGCCTATTTTGAAGAAGTTAATATTACAACAGATGCTTATTTTTTTATAGAATTCAAATACTAAGTGGATTATTATCTATGTTCAAACCGGGACAGGCTTGCCAAAAGACGTTCACACTACTTAAATAAATATTGTTTTTTTTTAGAGGCATATTTTTTTTACGACAATAATGCTTCGAATATTTGCATCCCAGTGCTCAATTGTTTCTTGTTATCGGGGTAGACATGCGACTTACCATATATCAATCATAGCAATCTGAATGAATTTGAAAGATATTGCTTATTTGCTTTATTGCTTCATAAATTATGTTCGAAAAATAATGAAAACCATTCCTACTGTTAGTGTGTTATCTGCGCAATTACCCCGCTGGCCCATTTCGTGAGATCTGTTGTTCGTCAAATGTTTATTTAATTTTTTTTACAGCCAATAAAAAAATTAAGCTTTCAGTAAACGAGGCCTTTGCGTTAGCCGCGGCCGTCACATGCCCGAAATCATAATCAAACATTAATGCGATAAAATTGTCTGTCAAATAAAGCCAATTTCATAGACATAAAAACGATGTTTTATTTCAATTTAAAAGTTATAGAATACGACAAGTGCACTAAACGCTTTTACCCACGAAGGCCTTAAAAACTAATTCCCGGATTAATTTACCCTCTCAGATTTCCTTCCTTCAAATGCATTTAGAAGAAAAAGCCGTAGCGTTACCGTCTCGGTACAAATGGCGGGCGCGTCTAAGCGATTGGCGACGCTGCGCGAGCGCTGATGCTGATGACGGCGCGCTTCGAGACCACCCGGACGATAGATTAGTACCCGTTGGTAGTTGATGCAGCCTTTCATTTCATTTGATTTGATTGTAATTATAATTTATTTGATACTCTAAAGCTGTAGAAGTGCGGGGCAAAAAATTTGATGGAGATGGCCTACTCCGTACTCGCTTGGTGGTCACCACTTTCTACTAGAACGCACCAAATCGGTCTAAAAATACTTTGTTGAATTCCTCGATGACTAAACTATCCAGCCAGTGACGTAATTACCTAACTTCCCTGTCTACATTTTCACTAGGACCATTAATCTAATTTAAACTCTAGTAGAAATAAACTGAATAAATTCTCGATATTTAAGTTTCATCGGAAACTAATTTATTTCTAAAAATTGAATTCATTACATCCATCGACTTGACCAAACATTTCAATCTATTATATTACTCTAGAGTCGAGAGCCCGACAAAATTAAAACCAAAACTGTTTACCGTGAGAAATCGTTTACACACTCGGCCACGCAAATGTACCAACTAATATAACAAAGTTTAAAATTTCAACAAAATTAATTCCCGCCCCTGCGGATAGCAAACATTCGCATCTCGTTATAACTATCCCTCATCGCAGAGGGTGAGCAGAGAGAGCTAAGTCCCTGAAAAATGTCAGCAATATTTTAGGTCGACATGCCGGAGGGCAGAGGGTGAAGGGTCACAAACAGGATTAAACAAGTTCCGATCTAATTTACAAATACGTATCTTTGCCATGCCGGCGCGGAAAACTGCACCACTTTAATGGGTTCTTTGGTAATTAAATTATTAATTGTTTTGTTAATCCGCAGCCGGAACAGCCAAAGTGTAAGATTTAAGCAGATTGAAAAGTTTCTAATGAGTAT
Organism: Dasypolia templi; assembly: GCA_963555695.1. Classification (NCBI taxonomy): domain Eukaryota; kingdom Metazoa; phylum Arthropoda; class Insecta; order Lepidoptera; family Noctuidae; genus Dasypolia; species Dasypolia templi. Next base: position 2,218,672 of record OY743151.1, on the reverse strand, counting down.
TTTACATGGTTTAATCTTTAAGGTGCTCCTTTATTGGTATTTAACGAAAGGGTAATGAGCATTATAGTAGCAATTAACTTAGGGAAAACGAAATGTAAAATTGTCCCAGTTCAAGGACACTGGACAGAAAAGGGGTGGTAGCGGTTGTGCCAACTGAAACACATGTTATTTGCCATTATTTTAATATGTGAATTGTTTAGCGTACTTACCTAATATTTTCTAGCCACATGATTATGTCCGCCACTGCACAACATCTGTTCGGATACTTTTAGGTGGATACGTAATTAATTTATCGTTTTGGCTCATGAGGAACTCAGGGACTCTATTGAAAACAACGTTCAAGCAAAGTACCTACGGTTTGTTATTTTCTTAACGTTGAAATCAAATTCTGATTTTTCCAATACAATACATAAAGAAAAAGACATCGAATCCGGTCGTCAAATCAAAACAAAATATTTACTCATCGTCAAGCCTACTGGGTTCCCCACTTATGGGGTAATAATAAAATAATAATAATAATGCGCCGGTGCGAGGGCGGCGCCGCGTGCCACGCTACGAACAAATCCAATTTTTAATAAACTCACTCTTAGCTGAGCAAGGGAAACCATGCTTGTGGGGAACTTGGGACATTTCGGCGTTGTACAGTCAGAGAAAATTTATTATAAAACTAGCTCCTGCGTGGAGGTGGGAAATTATCCCACAGAAACGTACTACCGGGATAAAAAGTATCCTGGTTATAAATTGTAATTTTACAAAATGTATTACTTACATTTAACTCACTACTGAAGTTTCTAATAATGTAATTCAATCATGATTTGAAAGACACGTAGTGTCTTCTAGCTTCCTAAAGAAATTGTGACGGTCGAAAGTTATTGTTTTTTCACTCAGGAACATTACTTTTTTTCTGAATGATAGGTACCCTATGTCCTTTTCTGTACATACCCCTTACCACGTATATGTAAATTTCATGATGATTGGTTCTGTGGTTTAAGCGTGAAAATGTTACAAACAAACAAACTTACTTTGAATATTAGTTAGGATTAGGATCATACGCTACCTTGAAAATTCTTGACAGCCGTAGTCTCTCATTTTCCATAATAATTGTTATGAAAGTAAGTTTGAGACAGAGTTCACAAGTAACAACAGAGTTTCTGCTTTTGTTCTTTTTCCAATTATTGTTCACGGGATCAAAAGATGAGTACTTAGGTATAATATTCGTATCTACTAGGTATTCAACACCAAACCAATCACACCAACCAACCCAAAACTAAATTAAGCCAAACACCATCACTTCATTCTTTAGTTTATCTGTAAACCACTGACTGTCCCTTTAAATCCAAACGCACAGTCACTCCAACTTCCCCCTAACCAAAGCGAAGAGAAGAGACACTGTTTATATTACTAGTGGATTATTTGCATCGCATCGCGCGCCGTCCTTTTGCCATAGACAACTATTTTTTCGTCCCCACAGACTCGGGGCAAAAACAATGACTATTCAGCCTCTGCCCTCTGAGGTCATAGAGTTCATCACTGAAAAGGTTTTGTGGAGAAATAGATAGGCCGAATGAATGAATGAAGATGTATCGTCTAAGACAAAAAGTAAAGTGGGAGAAGCCTTGTAAGTTATTAACTTACTACTAAATATTTCCACGCGTTACGATGCCGTTCCTGGCATCAACCAAGTTTCTGTAGTATTTTACAGTAACTAGGTAGTGTCTAAGACCTACGTCTTTAAACTGTGGTAACGCTACATTTGTTTTACAATTAAATTAAAACAATCCCATTTAACAATTAACAATCGGGGCCACCGACACCATAAAAAAAATATTTCACCACAAAATGGAGTGCAGGAGTCACAAGTCATGGATGACATAATTAACATTCCTCAATTGTAAGTATTTTCTTAAAAACATTCCAAAAAATGTGTTATTACATCATCCTTATTGGCTAACGTGGCTTATGTCACGATGAAATGAAGTGAAAATTCCTGCAGCAGCCGCGAGACGGCGGCTGACGACAAGGGATGCTGGAGTGACTAAAAGTGGGTATCGAGAAGAAATACATTTCACCTTTAGAAAACATAATAGGTAACCTAAATATATTGTGTCATCTGAAATTTAATCCCCCACTAATTGACGCCAATGACCAGCTGTGAACGGCTATGGTCTTGACTGTAACTAACTGTAACAATTCAAGTTTGAAAGTTATATCTTTGGCTGAATCTGATACTTCTTTTGAGAGTTGTGTGAAATTTAATTGTGAATTATACTTATATATTGAGTAGGTACTCTCACCTTTGGGTAGGTACCCAACTACCTACACGCAGAAACATATACTTAGTGTACAATGCATACATCTATTCTACGCTATTATTTTGCTACAGCTTACTTACCGAAGTAATAAATACTGAGGTACCTATCATCGATATTTCAGCTGCACATCACTACACAGACGTACACCAAACATTAATCTCAGCACACGCGAAATGCACATGTTTTTACTTTTATTTGCGCAAAATGTCCGCGTCTTTAGAACGCTGGCACGAGACAAATTTTAACGGATTTTTTATCTTACAACTGTAATTCTGTCCCCAAAGTAATTACGAGATAACGAAATAAATGGCGCACCGACATTTTAAAACAACGGTATTTGCATATTCTGACTTGAAATCTCAAAAAGTGTGACAAGTTTATTTATTTCTGAATCAAATTAAGTCTTCTGTCATGGAAGAACGATGGCTTGATTATCGAAAGTTATTAGCCCAATCAATCGCATAACGCCTGATGTATTTGGAATCCTTTTTAACCAACTTCAAAAAAGAGAGGTGTATAAATTCTACGAGTTTTGATATCAGTACCTACTTATAGTACCTTATACTTGTATATACACTCGGTTCCAAAAATAACGGGTCAGCCACATAAGTTCGAATATCTACAAAACTGTAAGAGTTAGATCAATGAAATTTAAGACATGATGGGAAAAATATATTATGGTTATACTCCGAGAAGTTTGTAGTAAACACATCATAATATCCTATAATGTATACTTTGTACGATGTTATTGTTTCTTACCTTGGGGACCGGCACTGTACTCCTTAACACAGGTTATCTTTTAACCTAGCTAGGAATACAGCACCTCACCCACCACTTTATTGTAGTCTCTGTACAAAAAAAGAAACAGAATAAAGATTATTTAGTTGCGCTTCGTATTACATACTTTTTATACTGGCTAATGAATGAAACTTATTTACAAAAAAACTTTTTTAAATTAATTTTTTTGCTTTATGTCATGATGGTTTCTTTCCATTTCTATTATGTCACAAAAAAAATATTGTGAACGAATTCCACGTGCATAATCAGTATTCTCTGAGGTGGAGCATGGCAGTCACGTTAGATGAGTGTACCAGAATCCTGACTTTCTTGGAACTTGGGCGGAGCCAGCGTGAAACAGCAAGAAACATTGGTGTATCTTTGTCGACTGTTCAGCGGGTAGCCTAGCGGTACCGAGAGACCGGATCGCACCTTCGGAGACGAGGAAATGGCAGGCCAAGATTTGTGCATCTTAGCCTGCCATTTTCTGGGCTCCGAAGGTCAGGCCAGGGATGACAGATACCTGGTGACTACGATGCCCCGAAATCGTTTTCAAACTGCAGTTGGTCTAAAAAAAGCCCTTTATTCGCTTTGGTGGTAGCAATTTAAGCGCACAAACAGTGAGGAGACGTCTTGCAGAGGCAAACTTGAAACCATTAAGGCCCGCAAATGGCCCCAAACTGGAACGGTAACATCGAATTGCATGACAGAGATACGTACGCGAGCGCCAACACTGGACACTGGACGATTGGTCTAGGCCTCTAGGGTCTCGACGAGGTGGGCAAGCTGTTCGAGCGCATACTCGCAGCCCGCCTCGTCGGCCACTTGAGCAGAGAGGGGCCGGACCTGGACGAGAACCAGTTCGGCTTTCGACATGGGCGCTCTACCATCCACGCTGTGTCGAGGGTAAGAGTCCTGCCGGAGGAAACAGTGTCCCGGGGCGGGGTGATGGTGGCGGTGTCTTTGGACATCTACAACGCCTTCAACACCCTGCCCTGGAGTTGTATTCCGCCGCATCGTTGGGGCTTGTCTGGCGGGGAGGTGTGTCACCTACATGGGAGCCAGGTGCCAGGTGTCGTGCGGTCTTCCACAGGGATCGGTCGTGGGACCGCTCCTGTGGAACATCGGGTACGACTGGGTGCTGAGGGGCGAGCTCCCGCCGGGCGTGGACCTGACGTGTTACGCGGACGACACGCTGGTCACGGCCCGGGGGAGTTCGCACAGGGAGGCAGCGTTGCTCGCGACGGCGGCGGTCTCACTGACGGTTAGCCGCATACGGCGCCTCGGCCTGGAGGTGGCCCTCAACAAGTCGGAGGCCATGGTGTTTCATGGCCCCCGGCGGGCGCCGCCGGCCGGATCACACATTGTGGTCGGGGGGGTCCGGATCGCTGTCGAGCCCACCATGAAATATCTGGGATTGGTTCTCGACAACCGGTGGGACTTCGGACCCCACTTCCGGCGGCTGGCGCCCAAGTTGTTAGGCGCAGCTGGGGCGCTGGCAACGCTGCTTCCCAATCTGGGGGGCCCGAGCGCCGCTTGTAGGCGGCTCTACGTGGGGATCGTGCGATCGATGGCCCTTTACGGGGCTCCGATCTGGGCGGCTGACCTGACGGCCTCTAGCATCTCTGTTCTGCGAAAGCCGCAGAGAGCAATGGCCGTCAGAGTCATAAGGGGGTATCACACGATCTCCTACGAGGCGGCTTGTGCACTGGCCGGATCCCCGCCATGAGACCTAGATGCGAAGGTGCTCGCGTCACTTTATCGGTGGCGCGAGGAAGCGAGGGTGCGGTGCGAGCGGCCGATGCAGCGCCATATGGAGCAGCGTCGGTCGCAGCTTCGCGAGGTCCTGGTGGCGGAATGGCGGGACAGGCTCTCACGCCCTACCGCCGGCCTCGTCACCATCGAGGCGGTCCGGCCAGTGCTCAACCTCTGGCTCGGGAGGAGGCACGGCTCCCTGTCGTTTCGGGCGACGACATAGCACCACAGTCAAACCACGCACTGAGTGAGTAACCAATACAAAGATATCATGAATATAGTGCGCTCACCAACTAGAAGTGTCCTTGAAGTCGGACGTAGTGATTCGCAACAAAATTTACTATCAGGCGATTCTCAACCCGAATTTTTCGATATCTCGAAAGTGCTCTCGGGGCATGGTTGCTTCGGGAAGTACCTGTGTCGCATAAACAGGGAGCCGGACGCCCGGTCATCACTGCGTCGACTGCCGGGAAGACACGGCGTGGCATACGCTTGCAGAGTGTGCCGCTTGGGAGGAGCCGCGCCGTGCCCTCATCTCTGAAGTGCGTGTGTGTGAGTGAGTGCGATGGTCGGCAGCGCCGAGTCCTGGGAGGCGGTGGTTTCCTTCTGCGAAACAGTGATCTCGCAGAAGGAGGCTGCGGAAAGGGAGAGAGAGATCTCGTCCACTCTCCCGATCCGCAGCAGGTGCACCGGGCGCAGGTGGAGGGCGGACAACGCCCTCTTCCAGCCCCCCTAAATGGGTCCAGGGACGGCGGACTCGGGGACGTCCGCCGCCCCCCATACATCAGGACCCGAGGTGGCGGCGCGTAGTGTTCCACGCGCGCCCCTCTTAGACGTTGCGGGGGGAGTCAAACACCTCACTCCCCCCCCCCCAACCCGAGGAGGCCCGCAGAGGCGGGCCGGCACCAGTCGGGGTCGGCGGAAGAATCATGTTCCCGCGACCCCGACGTAGGTGTGAAATGGAACACCGGGGCGGTTTTTAGTCAGTAAGAGTCTGACAGACCCCTCCGGATTCCAGGACACCATGAGGATTTTCCACGCCGGGAACAAAAAAAAAGGCCTCTAGGGTAACGTTAACGGACGAATCGTAAGTCATGCTTTACAAGCATGATGGTAGGCAGTTGGTGTACAGAAGACCAGGGGAACGCTTCCATCAAGAATGTGTGGAGGAAAAAGTGGCACACGGCGGAGGCTCAGTACTTGTTTGGGCTGGAATTTCTGCCGAGGCCCGCACCGACCTCGTGCTAATTCAAAATGGCACTCTGAATGCAGGGAGGTACGTGGAGGAGATCCTGAATGAGCATATGGGACCTTTCATGGCAAGGATGACCAGGATGGCATATTAATGCATGATAATGCGCGTCCCCATACCGCCGGAATTGTAAATGAATACCTTGAAGAGGTCGGTATCGAACTGATGCAGTGGCCAGCGCGAAGCCCTGATTTAAATCCCATAGAGCAGGGATTCCCAAAGTGGTCGACATCGACCTGAAATATCGATTCTCCTCTGGAATCAGGGAGAATCGATTTTTCAGGCCGTGTAACATTTTTTTACTGACAAAGCCTATATTCCATGCAAGAACATTGTTTCTGTTGCGACTGATGGTGCACCGTCTATGGTTGGTCGTCATCGTGGTTTTATAGCTCACTTAAAGTGACAACTGCCTGATGTACTGGTCATTCACTGCGTGATTCACAGGCAGCAATTAGTAGCAAAAAAGCTGAGTCCTAGATTGCATAAGTCTTTACAATATGTAATAAATGCTATCAACAAGATTCGAAGCAATTCTTTGAACTCTCGGTTATTTGCTCAGCTAAGTGAGGAAAACGACGAAGTCATTACTCGATTACTTCTGCACACAGAAGTTCGCTAGCTATCAAGAGGCTTTTGCTTAGAAAGATTTTCAGCCATTTTTGAATCTGTGTTGGAGTTTTTACAAGAAAAAGATCCGAATTTGAAAGAAAATCTGAATAATTGTGAAACAGATATTTATTACTTGACTGATATCTTTGGAATGTTCAATAAAGTTAATTTGCAGCTGCAGGGTGACGATCTTAACTTGATTAAAACAAAATCAATAATATCGGCCTTCGTGGGTAAACTAATCCTTTATAAACAAAGTTTAGGCAGAAAAGAATATTCGCAGTTTCTGCATTTGTCAAAATTACCAGAAATGCTTTAAGATGATGACATTATATTATACGTCACTCACTTGGACGCATTACACAAGGATTTTACGGAGAGGTTTGAGGATCTTTTAAATTTACAAATTCCTCAATGGATAATAAATCCGTACAATACCACAACCATAGAAGAAGCCAATGTGATAATGCAAGAAGAGTTGATTACCATCAGCACAGACGAAGACCTTAAGCAGAAGTTCAACCAAGGCTATCAGAAGTTCTGGTTGCAACGCAACATTGAAACACAGTATTCTACATTGTGGAACATTGCTGAAAAATACCTTATCGCTTTTCCATCATCATACCTAGTTGAAAAAAGCTTCAGTGTGGTAACAAACATTTTGACGAAACAAAGAAACCGTTAGAAAATCAACGAACGTGGAGATTTAAGGCTGCAACTCACCAATATTGAACCGGATGTGGCTAGATTGGTAGATAGTCACCAGGTACATCCATCACACTGAATGTTTTATTTTCTCTTTGCGAATTAATACTTTTTTAACTAACTTTCCAACCTACTTAAGATTCTTTAAGTACCTAATTTGTAATAATCATTATAAATTAAACATGATATTTACTGAGTTGTATGTCTTTTTATTTTGTTAAATTTTGATGAGAAAATGAAGTCAACTTTACTCACTTAACCAAGTGCAAAGTTTTCCAATTGGTACCTTAGTACCTAGGTATTTTGTATCAATAGGAAAAAACTAAAGATAGCCCCTCTTATTCATAATAGTCTGCTAACTTAAAGCATTGCTAATTCTCACTCTATCTTCTATTGACCTCAGTCAGAATGAAAAATAACACTCTGTAGCAGCTGTTTTAAGTTAGCGGACCATTATGAATAAGGGGGTTGATCCTAAAAGTAGGTAATTTGGCCATGGGGGTCTGAGGTAACAGTTCATTTTGGCAAAGGGGTCACTTGTCCAAAATAGTTTGGGGATCGCTGCCATAGAGCATGCATGGGACGAGCTTGAGCTTTGCGTAAAACGTCGTAACTCCCCACCAATCACGCTACCCGAGCACAGACAAGCACTGGTGGAGGAATGGGAAGCCATTCCTCAGAACCGGCTTCAAAATTTGGTGTTCAGCATACCGAATTGCCTGGAAGCTGCAAGAAGAGCTCGGGGAGGCAATACGAAGTATTATAATTATGCGTGTAACGAAAAAAAGCTAAAAAAATAATCTTACAAAAAAATTAAGTTTCAGAAAAAAATGTCTTACTTTATTTTTATTTTTTTAGAATAACAATGAAGGTACACATAAGTTTCAATTTATTCATCTTTTGTATCATTAAATGCCCAATCGAACAGTATTCGTTTCATTATGATAGCATACGTAGTTCGGGAGATATTCGGACTTTTGTGACTGACCCGTTATTTTTGGAACCGAGTGTAGTAGAGATATAGTAGTAGTTCTAAGTAATACCTAGTACCTCATGACTGTAGTAACCCTAACTTGAGGTAACAAGAAATAGAAGAACCGAAGATGTGTAACATACCTAAGTAGGTGGCGTTAAGCAATCAGGAGCAATCAAATCCATAATATAATATATTTGAAACTTACAATAATTTTGTTGCTACGCATTCCAAAAAAAATTGAAATACCTGCAAAATAGCTAAAGCCCTGTACATTAGCAACAAGATCAAATCAGCAGAAAATATAATGAAAACAGTTTGGAAAGTTAAAAATAACGAGACTCGAATGGAGACGAACATTGGAGACTTCACGTGGTGCCATAAGCTCTAACTTAGAAGTAGCTCAAGAATTTGTATTTTTGCTTTAAATTCCTCACCCATAGTCCCAATTGATTTATTAAGAGCGAACGTTTTCAGGCTGCCCGGTTGAATTTGAAACCCTATCATAGGTAACCAGGTATTTTCGGTTGACAGGTTTTGAACGTTCCTAACTTTTGTCTTAAAAACGTTTTTGTTCCTAACTCTTTGGTTTTATTTAAAACTTCGAGTAAATGTTGAATCGGAAGCCTTCGAATTTTAAAACACTTTTACACTCTAGATAACAAAAATGGCTTTTACCCTCGGAAATCGATGGGTAAAAATTGCAAATAATAGGTAAGAGGTTGTGATGAAATAGTAATTTGTTTTACATTTGGGTAAAAGTGTTTTTTGCAGTGAGTGCTTGGATTGAAACCTGAGCTAGCGAAGGTTTCAAATCATGAAACGCTAAAAACTTTTACCCATAAGTGAAACACAACAATTTTCACCACACTACGAGGAACTTGCAAAAAAGAAAGAATACCAGTAAAATACGTATAGAATCTGTTTATTAAAATAAATTAAAAAGCGGATATTTTCGGTTCTGAATAACCAGGTACTTTCGGTTGACGGGTTTTGAATTTGAACTTTCCTAACTTTTGTCTTAAAAACGTTTTTGTTCATAGCTCTTTGGTTTTATTTAAAACTTCGAGTAAATGTTAAAATAAATTAAAAAGCGGATATTTTCGGTTCTGAATAACCAGGTATTTTCGGTTGACAGGTTTTGAACGTTCCTAACTTTTGTCTTATAACGTTTTTGTTCCTAACTCTTTGGTTTTATTTAAAGCTTCGAGTAAATGTTGAATCGGAAGCCTTCGAATTTTAAAACACTTTTACACTCTAGATAACAAAAAAGGCTTTTACCCACGGAAATCGATGGGTAAAAATTGCAAATAATAGGTAGTGTGGTGAAAAACACTTTTACACTCTAGATAACAAAAAAGGCTTTTACCCTGGGAAATCGATGGGTAAAAATTGCAAATAATAGGTAGTGTGATATCGTTGCGTTGCTGGTGAAACGAACTTTTGAATAGTGAAAACTGGACATCAATACATTGACGGTCTGCAAAGTTATAGTAAAAAAATTATACCAACATTATTTAACGGCTCCGAACCAAGACCTACCCCAACCCGCAGAGCGACCGATACTCCTCGCGCGCTCCGGGCCTACGGCGCCTGCGCTACTTGGAGAACCTATGACTAAACTTTAAAAAAGAAAGTGTCACAGCGCACTTCGTTCGCGTGCACTCGCAAAAGCCGGCTATCACGCTAGCGTTTGCCGCTCGGTGCGCAGCAGAAAGACAAAACTAAAACTATAATGCCGCGCATACAGCGTTCTCCTACTGCAACTACAGCTAAGCAGAATGTTTTGCAAGTATCTGAGCCTGTCTTAACGCCGACAACCCCTGGTAGTAGTAGTGTCACAGACGCAGCCAGTAATATTTCTGTAAGGTCTAAGCGACCACGACTGAACAACTCACCTAACAAAGACGTTGTGTACGAAGAAATTTTAGAAGTTTGATCAACCGGCCAGGATTCGGTTACACACTCCCCTATACTAGATGTAGCAACAATGTCTGAACTTCGCAAAGAAATTGAGTCGGTGATGACCGTGCATCTACAGGCCTCACTGTAATCCTATTTTGAAAATGAATTTCTTGAGTTAAAAAAAACCTTGCAAGGATTGGAGATTCAGTCGAGTTTATGAGCAAGGACTATGATGGAATAAAGATTGAATTGGAGCAGAACAAGAATATCATGAATCAACTGAAGAAAGAAAATGAGGTATTAAAAACCTGTGTTTCTGACTTATCTATAAGGCTTAATATTGTAGATCAACATTCTCGTCAGGATAATTTAGAGATAAATGGAATTCCTGAAAATCAAGCTGAAAACCTATTAAGCACGGTAGTTCAACTCGGGAAAACGATCTCGTGCAATATTGAAGCCAATGATGTTTATTCAATTACTCGTGTAAAAAAACTTGACATGCAAAATAGCCGTCCGCGATCAATTATCGTCAAACATAAAAATACTAGGAAACGTGATGAAGTTCTAGCATCTGTAACGAAATTCAACCGTGCTCCTGTTTCCGACAAACTTAATTCAAGTCACTTGGGCTACCTACGGTGGAACTAAACAGCCCGTCTTCGTCTCCGAACATCTGTCACCCCTGAATAAAGCCATACATGCAGAAGCTAGGAAAATGGCACCTGAGAAATGCTATAAATATGTTTGGGTCCTTGATGGTCGCGTATTAGTCCATAAGGAAGATGGAGCACGCGCTGGAGAGATTAAGAGCTTACACGCTGCCTCTTAAATATAAGTACCCAAAACACCCAGGAGCCGAAACCTGTGAGTAAATCTTTCAAATTCACTGTCTACTACCAGAATCTCCGAGGAATGCGAACAAAATTGAGTGATATCAATATTGCGGTTAATGTCAATCAATATGACATGATTGTGGTGACCGAGACATGGCTCAATAATAATATCAATGACGGAGAGCTATTTAACGCCCGCTATTATATTTACAGAAGAGATAGGGCTTCCAGCGCACTTACAGGTAAAGAAGGAGGTGGCGTCCTTATTGCTGTGTCCAAGGCATATGACTCCGCGCGGGCTTGCCAGTGGGAAACTACTGCAGAAGACATCTGGGTACGCGTTAAATTAAATGAGGGGAAGTAAGTAAACTTCTGTGTATTTACTTACCATCGTCTGTGACACAGCAGCACCTAGGCATGTTTCTCAGTTCGGTCACGACTGTAAATGAAACTACTAGCGGAGAAATGATAGTAGTCGGAGATTTTATTCTTGGCTTTGTCGAATGGAACCAGTACCCAGGTTACTTTTATGTAACCTCAACTATTCCGTCTAACTATAGTAATAATTTGGGATACTCTCTTATAAATTTCATGTCTTTAAACAGTCTGTTTTCTTTCAATATAATGTTATTAAAAACACGAACAGTAGAATATTAGACTTAGTGTTTCCAAACACACGAAATGCAATGGCCAGAAGATCTGCTTCACCTATCTGTAAAGAAGACTGTCACCACCCTCTTTTAGAAATTGAGTTTATTTTAAAGGCGTACGTGCCAATTAAACATGTTAAACAAGCTAGATTGAATTTTAAGGCAGCTGATTGTATACTTATCAATGAAAAATTGAGAAAATTAAACTGAAAAGAGCGACTGGAGCAATGCGCAAATGTTAATCTTATGACAGAGGTGTTATATATGAATCCGTTCAAACAATTATTAATGAGCATATTCCTAAAATTAAGTATGTAAGCAAAAAGTTTCCTCCATGGTATTCTTAGTGAAAGTTCTCAATGAAAAAGAAAAACTAAGACAACGTTTTAGAAAATACGGTAATCCACGTGATGATATTGAGTACAGAATACTCAATGAGAGGCCACGGTCGATTATAAAGAGTTGTTACAGAAAATGTGTCCACTCTGTGGACCATATCTGTCGAGAATAACATTCAGTCAAATCCCAAAGCATTCTGGTCTTTCGTTAAAACCAAAAATTCAAAATCCAGCTCTAATCCATCTATACCATCCGAAATTTCATTAAACGAATCAATAGCTACGACAGGCGATGAAATATGTAAACTTTTTGCTACTGAATTCTCCAAGTATCTCATACCGGGCCAATTCTCTTTGTTGTATTAATTAATGACATAATAAATTGCATCAAACATAGCCAATGTTCTTTATTCGCCGATGACCTTAAAATCTATCGTCAAATAAAAACTCAAGAAAGCATTGCTCTACTCCAAACTGATCTAAACTCAATACAGATGGTGTATGGTGAATGGGATGGTTCTGAATGCCAGCAAATGTTATCACGTAACATTTACGGGGAAAAACATCCCATACCATCAACTTACTCCCTCAATGAGACGACCCTACAACAAGTCAAAAACATCCGGGATCTAGGTGTAGTCCTTAGCAGCGATCTCTCATTTACCACACACATTAATAATGTTATTAAAAAAGCAATGAAAACGATTGGGTTTATCAACAGAATTGGCAAAGGGAACCTTGGCATTGGAAGTGCTCTATAACACCTTTGTGCGCAGCCTATTAGAATATGCATCTCCCGTCTGGAGTCCGTCTTATAATGTTCATATAGACCATATTGATCGATTAAAAAAAATGACGAGGTGCTTGCGGTTTAAAGACTTGTGGTCTAAACCGCAAGCACCTCGTCATTTTTTTGCATACATATGCATACAGAGTCGATTAAGCAGAACGACTAAGATACTTCGAATTAGACTCATTGAAGCAACGCAGGGCTCGAAATGATGTGATAACACTTTATAAAGTTGTAAACCAACATGCTCTCCTAAACAGGATGTTAACTTTTTACAATAGAGCCCGTTCGGTCGACAGAAATGTCGATATTTTCTTTGATAGTCTGCCAATATTTAAACCTAAAATTAATAACATTGATCTGTAATCAGCTGCCTAACATAAACTTATTGTAATATAATAATCATTTTATTTGATTAAATTTCATTTGAATTTAGTTTAATTAGACTTACAAATATCAGTTTTTATTTATTTTCTTTCCGTTAAAATTGTAATACTTACCTTTATTTTATTTTGATTTTTTTACCTTATATATGCGAATATTTTTATGTGATTTTGTATGGTTGCCATTTTCTAGTGCAATGTGACGAAATGTATTTTTGTATTTTATTTTATTTTAAAATCAAATGTTATTGGTTATTTTATAATGTATAATTTTTGTTATACCTTGCAATCTAATTACCCTACTAGAGAAAAAAATTGCCTTGATCATGTCATGATTAAAGTCTTGAAATCTGTAGTATCATTTATTCTGGACTCTCACATTACCGATCATGCCCCAGTACTCGTTTGTATTAAAGACGTAGCAAAACAACAAACGACCAAAAATATCTCGAAAGTAGATCTACTTAGAGTTGTTGCTGAGATTGCAAAAACCGATTTCAGTTCCATCTTGTCTACTAGCAATCCAAATTGGGCTACTGATTTTCTTATTAATACAATCGTTTCTATTATCCAAATAAATACCGTCACTAGGTGCATTCCTGCTAGGATGAGAATAATCAAGCCCTGGATCACTCCAGGACTATTTAGATGCATTAGAAATAGGGACAACATGCATAGAGAGCACAAAAATACACCGGATCCTTTAAAATTAACCTACACACGTTATCGCAACTTTTGCAATAAGCTTTTACATGGGCTAAAAAACAATCACGAAAAAAGTGAATTGGTGAAGGCTAAAAATAATCCTAAAAAGACCTGGAACATTATAAACACCATAATTAATAATAAAAAATCTAGATCTTCTCCTATGGAGTTATTGTCTTTGAATAATTTAGACTGCAAATCTTCATTAAACATGGCCAATAATTATTTTGCTAATATTGGCAAGGAGCTTGCCAATATTAGCAAACCAATATTTGTGAGCTAAGCACACAAATGTTGGTACGTTACATGAGTCATTTGTCAGGGACGCCGCTCAGGTGAATTCAATTGTTCTTCTCCGGATCACGCTGAAGTTGATAATATTATTATGAGTCTTCGTTCCGGTTCTGCCTCGGGTTGGGATAGAATTGGTTCGCAGCTTTTAAAAATGAGCAGACAGACTCTTGTGCCCCTCGTTGCTCACATATGTGGTCTTTGTATCTCTGAGGGTGTATTCTCAAAAGTATTAAAGAGAGCGGTCGTTCACCCTATTCACAAAGGACGAGACAGAGGCAGTGTCAACAATTACAGACCAATTTCAGTCCTTCCGGCATTGTCGAAGGTTCTTGAGAGGGTTCTGAATAATCGTCTCGTATCTTTCCTTGAAAATCACAATGTTCTCTCTAACAATCAATTTGGTTTTCGTAGGGGGAAGACATGTGAGGATGCTATCTCTGCCCTTATTGACGAAGTAGTTGTGACTCTTGATAAAAAGTCTAAGTGCCTGGGAATATTCTTAGACTTATCTAAGGCATTCGACACCGTCTCTGTCCCTATCCTACTCGAAAAATTAGAGAAAAATGGAATTAGAGACCCAGCACTTGCTATCTTTGCAAGCTATCTGTCTGAGCGCACGCAGTGTGTTAAAGTCTCCACATATGTCAGTGACGAGTGTGGTTTGTCATTCGGAGTGCCGCAAGGTTCCATCTTGGTCCCTACACTTTTCTTAGTATATGTAAACAATCTATGTGATTTAGTACTCCCAAATTGATCCATTTACTCATATGCGGATGATACGGCCCTTGTGCTACATGCTGAACATTGGGACGAAGCCCGAGAGAGAGCAGAATCCGTTCTTGGTATTGTTATGTCTTAGCTATCAGCGAATAGTCTTACCTTAAATGTGGATAAAACCAACTTTATCACTTTCTCCCTCAAATCTTCTTCGCAACCTGACATGACAGTATCAGTTAAAGTACATACTTATTGTAATGTTTACCTACACCAATGCTCCTGCCTTTCCCTGAAAGGAAAAACTAGTGTGAAATACCTTGGCGTACTAATAGACACCACCTCATATCCTGGAATGCTCAGGTTCGGGCATTGTCTGGCAGAGTTAGAAAACTAATTACCGTGTTTAAAAGCTTGCGGTACAGTGCTGACGCAGATACCTTACGTATGGTTTATTTCTCACTGTGCCAGTCAATATTAACATATGGCATAACAGTCTGGGGTGGTGCCTCAAAGACAAGTATGATACAGCTGGAGAGGGCGCAGAGAGCTGTTCTCAAGGTCATGACTTACAAACACTATCGTTATAGTACGGCTCTTTTGTACAAAGAATGTCAGGTCTTGAGCGTGAGGCAGCTCTTTGTGCTAAACTGTACGTTGTGTTGACATGCTTGTTTACAGTTGGATCTCAATCGCTTGACAAAACGTAGGACCACGGACGTATGTGGTAAAGAGGCACAGAACAAAACTTGCACAACGTCATTTTAGATAGTCCTTGGTAGTCGTTTATATAATTTTGTGAACAAAAAATGTAACATCTACACGTTCAATAAATTTTACTGTAAAGCTAAGGTCCGTAAATGGATAATGACCCTTAGCTAGGAAGAGGTTGAAAAACTTCTCGAAATGTAGATTTCACCCAAACACGGGGTACTGTCCGACACATCCTCGTATACACACATATACCTACACAACACATCACAACTCTATACAACACACACACACACACACACACACACACACACACACACACACACACCGCACACCACTCACACACGCACCCACACGCACAACACTCAAATAACACACTATTGAAATGGTTTTTTTTTTTGTTTTTTTTTTTTAAATTGTTTGTGTACAAAATCTTTATTTTCTCTCTATAGTACCTACATTGTGAACTTCCGAACCTTTTTTTTGTCTGATTGTTGTTAACTTGAGAGCCCTGTCACCCATAACACAAGTTTAATCTTAGCTTGGGTGTCAAAGGCTTATCACTCTGTATAAATCTACAATTTAGCTGACAAATTTTCTTGTTCTATACCAAGTGCATAACACTGCATAATCAGCCCATTATGTTCCCACTGTTGGGACACAGGCCTCCTCTCTGTGATACCAAGTGGTAAATGTTTAATTGTAATTCTGGAAATAAAGATTTATTATTATTATTACTCAGTAAATTATAACCAAATAATTTGCATAATTGTAGTTCATGTAACTTAGGATAAGTGCATTTTGATTATTGTTCCGTTGGTAAATAAAGATATTAGAAAATAAATAAAATCATGTATTATTTAATGTTAATATTTTAATGATTCTAAAGTTAATTGGATAGTGTTGTTCACCTTTAAATAAGAATGGTGTGCATGCCTATAAGTGATATATTTATACAGAATTAAAAACTCCTTTTGTTCTAATCTTGTAAATATGTCGTTGGTGTGCCTTGCTTTAATAAATAATTTAATAATAAATTATAGACCAGTATCCGTGTTGCCGGTATTCAGCAAGGTGTTCGAAATGGTAACGCTCAATCAGATGCTTGCTTTTTCAACAAAATCTTACACGAACAGCAGAATGGTTTCACCAAAGTGACGCTGGTGTCACTTTATTAAAACACATTTACAGCGTGGGAGGAGGCCCATGATGCATAAGGATTTTTTTGTGACCTCTCCAAGGCATTTGACTGCAATAATCACGAAACCTTGCATTACGGACTAGGTAAACTTGAGCTCAGTTTAGTTAGATCTTATTTAGAAGATAGACAGCAAAAAGTTCAAATAAATGGTGTCAATTCACTTGGCTTAAAATAAAAAATGGGTGTTCCACAAGGCTCGATATTAGGTCCTTTTCTCTCTTTTTTATATATTAATGATCTACCCCATTTGTTAAAAAACCAACCACAAATGGTGTTATTTTCTGACGATACTTCCTTAATTTTTAAGGTAAGTAGAAGTACATCAAATCTTGACGATGTAAATAACGCCCTACTGCGGGTACAAAATTGGTTAATTGCTAATAATTTAGTATCAAATGGAAAAAAAAACAAAATGCATCAGGTTTGCTTTGCCAAATGTTAAAAGTAGTGATTGTGACATAGTATTGGATCAAAGGAAACTAGAATTCGTTGATAAAACGGTTTTCTTGGGGAACACGCTCGACTCGAGGCTGCAATGGGGTCCCCATTTTACATCTCTTGCAGGACGGCCAAGTTCAGCAGCGTTATGCTGTAATTATCATCATGTCTTACGATATCTTATAATGGGGATGCGCTGCAGACATCGAGTCTATTTTTATTCTGCAAAAAAGAGCCATCAGAGCAATAAATGTACTGCGCAGGCGCGATTCTTTAAGGGACCTGTTTAAATATATTAACATCATTACCGTACCTTGTCAATATATTATATAACACATCATGTTTGTAAGGAAAAAATTTAATATTTTCAGTAAAAGAAGTGAAAGACACAACAATAGGTCTAGAAATAGGGACCAATTAGTTCACCCAGGTTTCAGACTGGCTAAAGTAGATTCATCCTTTATGGGGTACTGATTAAAATGTTACATTAAAGTACCTCCCCACGTACTCCAACTGAATTAAACGAAGTTTAAAACTTGTATCAAACGAATACTATGCAGCCAAGAATATTATAAGTTGGGGGATTACGTCTCTGACAAAAATGCTGGGTTCAACGCTCGTTCTGCTCCACAAGGGTGCATAAACTATTTGATTAGCAATCGAAAATATTGTTGGAGCTGCTGAAGATTGTTGAAACTATCTTTGCAATGTAAAAAGTCAATCTTTTATAATTATATAGTTGCAAAGCACACGTATGAGCACTATGTACCTACTAAAAGGCTACCCTATACTGGGCACGTCTGTCATTGACTTGAATGTGGCGTGTGTGTTGGATCATTAAGTTCCCTTCAAAATGGTTGAGCTGAATGGTGCTGATTCATACGTCATGTTTGTGAACGGGCGCCGTCAGTGGGGTCTGGTCATCTCTTGGCTGCCACGGCTTTTCCGATTTTTTTTTTTTGTTTTGTGTGCTTTTCATAACGGACGCCATTAACGTGCACGTCTTTCTACATCGTTCTCACATGTGTAATTTCAACAAGATGTAACTAATTTTCTTTAACAATATTATTTAAAAGAGTGTCCATAGAGTTTCTTGCCCACTCCTCTACATAGGTACCAACGACGCTTTGGAATGGGCAACTAGCTTCATATTTCTGACTGTCCGACCCCTTGACAATTCAAAAGTGCCTGTAATTGGTTTATTTGAAATAAATGCTTTGAGTCTGAGTTTGAAAGGAACTGTCTGTATGTTACCTTTTCACGTCTAAACCACAGAACGGATTACCTATAATAACATTTGGTAAGGATATAGATGGCAACCTGTGTATCATCATCATCGTCCACACGCATAGGCTATTTTATGTCCCGGTAGCACACGTTCCCGTGGGATAATTTTTGACATCCACGCGGGGCACCACAAAGGACTCTACACCTACCATAAGTACCTACCTACTGAACCTATTTATTCGACTCAAGCGATTAAGAATTTTACAGTATCAACAAAAAACTTCCTCAAGTACATTAACTTACAACATAAACGTGATTACTTTATTTGCCAGCAGATTCGCGCTCGATATTTTTAGCTTTGCCATTTGCCAGCGAGAGAACCCAAAAAACCTACCCCAGGTTAGGTACGGTCTGAATTTGCATAGATTTACTTTTTACTTAATCTGAACCGTTGTTATCTCCCGTTTAACAAAGAAGGAGTCATTTAGTTGTCATTATTATCGCAACCTTCACTGCCATTTTTAATTGTCTCTTTTAATTAAGGGCCTTTGAAACGCCAAGTTTCGCTGAATTGCTTGAGATTTCCCTTTAGATGAAACTGGCCTAATGGACGTTGGTTGCTGATTAAGGACTATCAATTAATCTTACAGAATTGATGTAAGGCTGAAATCAAGATTATGAACATCAAATAGATGTTAACCCATAAACGTCTTAATTTCTTGCGTCTGGGTGTTGTATTAAATTCTTGAAGGAAAGGGTATAAATTCTCGTTTTCGTAATTTCTTTTCAGAAAATCTAGTAATAGATGTTTTTTTTAAACAAGAATATCCTCACAGTAGTAACTTGATAAAATAACGCCTACCTACTAGCAATTGCTATTATTTGCTATACGGAAACGTAAAGGCATAGAATCTCAAATCAGAGCATTAGCTTGTGAGTATTCCCCAAATACAAAGTAAAGATACTGTAAATCAGGATCAGTATTCAAATCAGCAACTAAAGATGTACCCTAACTAACTCGACTGCGTTTTTATCCGTACCGTAGTTGTGATAACGAGTTGGCAGCGTGCTAAATGTGTCAGTGTAGCGGGCGGCAGTGGGCCAGGAGATAACTCCTGTTAGTTATATCCTCCACTTGGCTCGCTTGCCTCCAGCCAGCGTTAGATCGCAGTCGCATACATAAGCCAGGCTTTGCTGCAGATTAAAGCTGGATGTTTTTAAACTGGTCGTATAATTTGCTCGTTTGCGAATATCAGCGATGATCACGGTAATGTAAGGACGGACAGACTTGCGTGATAGAACTGGAGGTCAAATTAAGAGAGATTGTGATAAGATTTGTAATGCGGTACCAGCAAAACGAGAGCTTGCCGTAGTAACCTTCCAAATTGAAGATAATCACGATTGTAAAACATAGTAACCCGCCTCGACCGGGTCGGGTAACTATTATATCTGCTTCGCACGGTTTTTACGACTTTACAAAACATGGAGTCTTCTCTAAAATGAAAGTGAATTGCGCGCCTTTAAAGGCACGGCAGCGACTGAGAGGACTTAATGTTTCCGAAACGAATGCTCTAAAAGTCTAAATTTTGGTGGAAACCGCATTAAAATCCGCTGCGTCGTTTGGAAAACCAACGCGGTCCCTGTATAAAGATGATGATGATCGTCATTTGGTATTTTCGAAAACTTTCCCATTTGCATGTCCAATCTGCAATTTATTTTCTCTACACCTTTTCTTCCAGTTTTCGTATATTTACTTCATGACTTACCCATTCGGGAAACTGAAGCATACTTGTAATATAATGTAATGTTACACCCTTGACGGACCTCGTCTGTCTGTGCTCAGCTGTGTTAGCAAGTCGTTAGCTGTTAACATTTGCTAAAGCAGTGGGACATAGCGAGTAAATAAAACGCCGATTTTATTAAAAAACTTTTGTATAATAATTATTATTGTACAATAATCAAGAGACACACCCACACAGTCTTATTATAATGTAACTTAACTCATCCGAGGCAGCCTCGGTTTTAACTGAAATGGAAAAGATAACATTGTCAAGGCACATTGTCAAGGCACACAGTTAATTTAACTGCCATCCTTATCCAGGCACGCAAGTATGCCTACTTCTGGGACCTGCACCCTAATTGCGTATTGACCTGCGTAAAACACAATCAGAATGATTTTGAATTCATAATCCATTGCGACACATGTTTGACAAATTCGTCTAATCGACCACGTTAAAAACGTAATGAATATTGTTGAATTGTCAATGACATTACCATTGGAAGTGTGTTACGCAGGTATACTGAAGGTGCAGGACGTTTTGGTTAGTGATGTCGCCGAGTGCAGCAGTAACACACTTTCATCTTATTGTTATGAGGCACTTCCCAAGACTGCCTCTAAATAAAAACTAAAAACAAATGATTACATCAAACTACTTGGATACAATTAATTTAATTCCAATCTTTATCGTTTATACTATTATCAACATAATAATTATCTAAAAAGTAATAAAATCTACTACAACTGAACATGATTATAATGAATATTTTCATTAAAATAAGCAAATCTGAAGTGGAATTTGTAAGTACGTATTTGGAGAATATGGCGAAAGGACCTTTGGTAACTCTACACATGCGATTTATTCTTCAGAGAGTTATATTTATTAAGTTGGAATGTGTAGTTCAAATGTCTAATATTGGAATTAGAAAACTTAAATTTAGAGTAACATAAAATAACAGTTTTGGCCTCTGTATGAGCATAATAACCACCCTGCTGCTAAGACCAAGTGGTGTTTTAATTATTACTACAGTATAATTTTATTATAATAATTATGGCAAACTTCTCCACAACTCAAATAATACCTCTTTGGACAAATTGAGTATTTAAAGTTTATTATGATTAGCAGTTTGCTATTAAAGAATAAACTTTATATAAGAGAGTTATCTCAAATATTGAAACAAGATTAGTTTGCTTTAAGGAGAAACAGAAGTTTAACTATCTAATGTGGATGGCGCCATCCTTTTCTATTCAACCAAAAGTTTCATGCTTTGAGTTTTTCAAAGTACCGACCGACCGATTCAAATTCATACTATTTATCTGAAAAGGCTGCAACCTCAATGGTCAGTCAAGCATCAAGATTCGCAATGTATTTATAAGGCAACCTTTTTCAGCATGGCAACATTTTCATGAATCCTATAATTGCTTCCTCGTCATCAGTTCTGCGCCTGCACCCCACTCTTCCGTCTCCTAGTCGACCGCGTGGTCTTCTCTTCAGCCACGTTATCTTCTGACTCATGCAGCACCTTCTTGCGTGAAGACCTCCTCGGAGTAGCCTCGTCATGGTCGCCATCTAGCGTCGTGTTCATACTCTTGCGTCGACTCCTCGTCACTACCGGGCTCCTATCTTCAGCATCCTGCCGCACTAACTTGGACCTTCTTCTAGAATTTTCTTTATTCTCCACCTTTTCGAGGTCCATAGACGAAATTCCACTATCAGTTTGTATCTCATTAGTTTTCTGTTCGTTTATCTCGCTGTCTGGGGTGTGGTAGGATACGTCTTGTATGTCCGCGTCTGATCTGTTGAACAGTACCATTTTTATTGATTTTCTGGTGGATTTCTTTTCTGTGTTGGTGCTCTTGAGTATGCTGCGGCCCGGAGTCGCGTATAGGTTGATTGGAGTCATCGGCATTGGAGTTTGCTGCGGAAAAGTTTAGTTTAGTAAAGTGAAGTATTCTTTTTGATTTCATAAGTGTAAGGGAGTGCGTAAAACTAGTGCGTACATAGTTTTTTTTTACGCTTACCGGTAGAAGAGAGAATCCGTCAAACTCCACATTCTTGCCAAGTACTGACGCTCGCAGCATCGCAAACGATGTTGAATTCTGAAATGGGATTAGTAAAATTGTTGTTTTACAAACTATATACGATTTCATACTTATGCCAATTTTATAAATCCATATCTCCTTTTCAAAAAATATATTCTAAAGTTAGATGATTAATAGATTGATAAATTTGGTACTAGATTTTAATGTTTTCGTCATGACATTGTGTCTTTAGTTATTGTAATATAAATTGTTTCCCAACCTTATGTTACCTTAAACCGGTAAGTTACTGGTTACCTTACATTAAACATTAAACATTAATTAACCTTATATTAATAAGTGATGTTGCTTCCATGATTTGCTAGTGTCATACATTGACAAATTACTGTAATACCAATATCATGACAGTTTCAATCTTCAATTGGTATTCGGCCCACAGATAGTGCCTACCTTGTTAGCGGAAGCCTTCTTCGCCTCGCTGGACAGCACGGCCTTCAGCAGACTGGACTTGGAGCCCGGCGTGCTCGCGGGCGAGGGCGGCGCGCGGCCGGCACAGCGCACGGGCGAGCTCACGCTGAAGAAGCCTGCCTCGAACGTCTTGCTGTCGCCTGAGGGCGGCTGTAGGGTGGCTGGGGGCACTTCCTGCTCCTTCTTGGCTTTTCTCGCAGCTAGAAGTAACATTCAATTATAGAATTTCATTGGTTTCAAGCGGGTAAATATATCTCAATATGTTTGTTGGGAACCTTAAACTTAATGTTAGATCAAATCAAGTAAATGCCATTTTAAAACTGTAGTCGCAGCATTGACGATGCGAGATGTAAGGGCAAGTAAATGAAAGCTTTCAAACATTCGCCACCGGGAAGCCACCGGTATTGCTGGTGCGTGTGAAAAGAATCTAATGTCTGTAATGATGATGCGTCAAATGAGCGCTGTTTGCCGTTTATAAGAGCAAATGATTTATCTTCTCAATCGCCTAAAGAAAATAAGCTATAATACATATAATGCCTACCAGCAATCATCTCCCTCAGGCGGCTTGGTCCACCAGTAGGCTTAGCAGCTTTTTTCACATTTACAGTAGGTCGGACCACTTTCTTCTTGACCTCAACCGGTTGTTCCTCCACCCAGCCACAGAGACGCAACTCTTCAAGCTTCTTGAACCTCATGTCTACATTTTCAACCTATGAAAAAAGAAAATTATTAGGAGGTTTTTGCGAAGAAACAGAATGTTTTTTTAGTTTATTTTTTTTACATCTAGCGATCGGCTTGACAAGCCCTTAACAGATTTGTTGTGGAAGTTTATTGACAGGCGAGAACTGTTCCACTTAGTGAGGAAGCCGTCTCTTGTTTTTTTTTAGTGAAACAGTTTTAGTCCCATATGTGTTGTCTTTTGAGCCTATTGATTTACATAACGCTGTTGCTAGGGTGTTGGTATGAGCTTTTATGCAGTCTTAATATGCTTTTGCTCTGTGTTCAGCGTCCTCCTCAACTGTTTTCATTTCTGTAAACTCATGTAATTCACTGGTTCTGATAAATAGTGGTGTATTTGTAATTATTTTGAGTGCTTTATTCTCGAACCGTTGTAAAATGTCCACATAACTCAATGACATATGTCCAAACTGGCTTGATTATAGTTTTATAGATAAGTATCTTATTTTCCATGGTGATGTGAGATCTTCTGCCTATTAGCCAATTAAGGTTTCTGAGTGTATTTAACTCATCGCGTTTCTATTGGATATGAGTTTTCCATGTTTGCTTCCTGTCAAGATGCATTCGGCGGAATTTTGCTGAATTCTGGTGGGGTAGAACGTCGTTTCCAAGTTTAATTGGGGGGCAGTTGTCTTTTCTCAAAGTACAAGTGACATGCACTGATTTGTTGGAGCTGGCCTTGATACGCCACTTTTCCATCCATTTGTTGACTTTGTTCTGGTGACTCTGTAGAGCTAAAGACGCTATACAGGGGTTATCATGGTTACAGAGTGCAGCAGTGTCATCAGCGAATGTGGCTGATAGGATGTGATCCGTTGTCGGTATATCTGCAGTGTACATAAGATATAGACTAGGGCCCAAAAAGACACCTTGCGGTACCCCGGCTTTTATATCTTGAAAGGCAGATTATGTGTCATTGATTTTAACTCTATAAGTTCTATCCTCCATTTACGATTTTAAGGAGAAGGTAACAATTATGTGGAAGTTGGTTCCGTTATTTTGTTGACAACTCGGTGAACTTGTTCTATAGTCGAATGGCCAATTCTGAAACCAAACTGATGTGGACGTGTAAGCCTTCGTAAGATGATCTTCTCAAATAGTTTAGATAAAGTTGACTAATTGGTCTGTAAAAAGACACAAAATGCGGGGGTTTGCCAGGCTTCGGAATCATGATTATCTCTGATATTTTCCATATCAATGAAATGTCCAATCCTGATTATACTATTAAAATGATGTAGAGGTTAGGAGGTTGTTGTAGAATTTAAGTTGTTTTCAGGCAGAAGCCAGGAGCCTTATTTAACTCTAGACCCTTTATTTCTCTTTGAACTTTGCGGGGTGAGCAGCTTTGTATTGGGAGTCATAGTTGCCTAGTAGTAGTAGTTGTAGTCTTCTATTTCCTTTTCGGTTTCTAAATCACCGCCATTCGGAGTGAAGACTTCTTTCGGGAAATGTCCAAGCGCCTCGGCCCGTTCCTTGTCAGTTCTAGACCAAATGGTGTTACTCTTTTTGATTGGATGTTGTGCAACTTGAGGAGCCAACTTACTGCTTTTTACAGTGTTCCAGAGTGAGTACTCATTTTTAGCATGGGGATTCAAGTTTGCTCATTTATTCTGTAGGGTTTCCTCTTCAATGTCTTTAAGGTACTCTTTTAGGTCAGTGGCTGCTTTATTAAACGCACTTTTGTCTTCGGAATGTCGACTACAATGCCACACTCTTCAGAGTCGTGTCTTTTCCAATATCCTTGCTTTTATATCCTTAGATACGTTCTTACTACCTTGTATGAATGTGGAAACCGGTGTACATTTCCACGCGGCTGTTTGTATTAGGTTTGTTATAGCTGTTGCATATTTTTTATGTCGTCTTTTGTTTTAAGCGTCACCTTCAAGTTGAGGTTTTCGGTTATGCATTCCTATCTGTTTTTTTGGTGTAGAGTCGCTCTTTCACTGGTCTTTCAATTATGGTGGTACTTATTGTGGCTATTACTGGTGTGTGGTCTGAACTGCTATCTAGACAAGGCTCCACACTTCATTTCTTAAGTGTGGAGACTTGTCTAGATAGCAGTTTGACTTGTCTAGGTTGACAATCCTTTATACACAAAGAAATCTAGAAGAGCTGGTGTTTTATTAGGGTCTGTAGGCCAATACGAGGGTTCACCTGCACTTAGTACATATAGTTTGTTTTTGTCTATAGTTATTTTCAATTCTCGGCCTCTGGGTATTGTTAGTCTTGATCCCCAGTGAACGTTTTTGGCGTTCCAGTCACCTCCACATATGAATCTATGTCCAAGGATTTGAAGCAATTTGTAAATGCGTCTTCCTTTAAGATGTGCTTTGGTGGACAATATATAGCCGAAAATGTTAGAGATCCTCGTTTATCTTGCACCATTATTGTATTTGCTTGTATTGGCTCTGTTTTATACTCCTGAAGAACCACATGCTTGATATGTTTTCTAATAATTACAGCTGTGCCTGCATGAGCAGTTCGGACAGAGTGGGATGTCGAATATATGCTGTAGTTTTTTAACGTTTGTTGTGATTTGGTATTAATTAATTAGCTTCATTTATTTCAGAACCAGTCCATAAGCATACATATGTTTTTTTTTAAAATACTTACATTGAGAATTAATTAAAAGATTACAATTACGAAAACATTACAGAAATTTAACAATACAAACATTATAAATTACAATTTGACACTAAACAAATAGACTTATATGTGTCATCTTAGCCTAGATTTAGATAGAGATTAGTATTAAGTGTGCCTCAGATACAAGAAGTACGTCAATATTTTCTAGTTCTAATAAAGTTTGTACTATTTGTGTTTAACCAACCCGTTTGTGTTCCACGTTGCTACTTTTAGCGTGGCCATTTCAAACAAGTTTGTTGATTACTGTTGTGAGAAGGTTCATCATTGTTGACATTTGTTCTAATAGCATATCTAGCTTTACAGCTTGTTGTGTGAGTAGCATAATCAGCCTATAACGTTCCCACTGCTGGGACACAGGCCTCCTCTCTATGAGAGGTAGTGAGCCGTAATCCACCACGCGGGCTCAGTGCGGGTTGGAAGATGTCACATGTCTTCGAATTTTTGGTTCTAGGACATGCCGGTTTCCTCACGATGTTTTCCTTCACCGTTTTGAGAGCAGTGGTGATTATATTATTTACACAAAGTAAAGCGCCTGCTTGGGTTCGAACTCACGACCTACAACTCGTAAGTCGGGACCGTTACCACTGGGCCACCACTCCTCCAAGTTATTATTATATTTTGTAGGTTGCATTTTCATAGCATCTGCATAGGATTTTGTTTCTATGGTTTTTTTGTTTGTATGTCTCAATTTCTCAAACAATTGGTATTGTTGTTGGTGTGATTCTGTGGTAATGTTTGGCTGTCCTACATTATAATTTGCTGCATATTGTGTGGTAATGATGTTTGCAGGGATATTTGTTTGGTTTTGTCTACCTGTTTTCCTAGATAGTATTTCTTTGTACACCTCACACCCCTTATAGTTAGCAGGGTGTGCACCTTTCCGTAATGCGCAGGTGGCGGGGGTGGTTCGGCCCTTTTTAGGACAGTCGGATGTTTTGTGATCTTGTGCAAACTTTGCACAGCGGTATGGCCGCATGCAATTTTTTTTAGAATGCCTGTATTCCACCTCTGGCATTGTGGTATTGTGTTTATTTTCTTAGGCTCTTCAATCATAATAATTTGGTTGCTAATAGATTTAATTGATTAAGCAGCATTGATGTTTGGACCAGCCATGAGATTAACAAAGAATGTCGACGTTGGTTTTTTTTTCTAGGCTATACTTTACATTAATAATTTCCCCTTGTGCTTTACTTCCAGTTTTTTCGACTTCTTCTATGATGACAATGTGAGGAGTTGAATGATGAAGTTTTTCTTACTGCAAGATAAAACGCGTACATATACAATATCCGCAACGTTGGTGCTTTCTATTAAAAGTGTGGCCTATAAGTACATCTGCATGGACTATGGTAATGATTTTCTTATATGCTTCTAAGTTTATGGAATTTATTCTTAATTGATTTTTGGTGAAAATTTTTAGGAAGAAATTGTCTTTATCAGCAACAGTGTTAATTACTTGAGTTAATTTATTTATATCTTCAATGCCATATAAAATGATCGGTGGAGGTTTGTTTGAGCGCTTCTCTTTGGGATCGGCTTCATCTTGTGTCAGGTCAATCTGTAGGCCATCATACCTATTGGTAGTTTTGAGTGTTTGAGTGTGTCAGTCTCTTTGCCATTCGGGAAAACAAGGTGTGATACCATTAACACAGAAAAGATCAGGAAAGTGAATCACTAACTAATAACACCATAGTTATTAGTTGGTGGCTCACTTTCCTGTTCTATTGTTGGGAGAGCTGTGTTGGTAGCTTCAAGCTGCGGTTTATTTCTAAGGGATTGACTTCTTTGTCTACTCATAAACAAACATGGATTTAAAGCTTGTTGCACGAGTTTTTTTATTATAACTATTGCCAATAGTATTCACCAGCACAGAAGCCTGGTCACCTACTCCTGTGCGGTTTTTGGTAACGTGATCCGTAATTTCCGGGATGATTTACGTTTTTATGTGCTGCACTGGTTTTAAGATGGCAACCCTTTTAATAGTGACTTAGATGACATATTACAAAAATTTGGACAAGTTGGAGTAAAATATTAGTCCTAATGTGGGTAGAGTTTTTTCACAGATTGATTTTTATATTGTTACGATGAGTTTTTTTTATCGTATATCGGATAGGAAAACGCTAGATAACAATAACACAGTTTCCAAGACACTTCCACGACACTTTTATAATGTTTTAGGGCACAACTTCACAGTATTTATCACAAATCGCGAAATTAATTGAGGAGCATTTGTGCTTCTGACAACTGTTTGACAGCAACACCCTGATATGATAGATAACTCTATTGAACTTTAATAATATGCAATGCAACACAACCAGAAAAGAGCACAAAGCTTAATTTTTTTGGCTGGTGTTTCTTTTCAGACCCCACTGTAGCAAATAAATAACATGGTAAGATTATAGCAATCCAAGTCCAGGGCTTTTTGCTTGCTTATGTTACATTAGCAGTTAGCACACTCCAGATATAGCTGTAGATACCTTACCGCAGCTTGAGACATCAGCTGCATAGCATAGAAACTGTCTCACAAGTACTAGTGAAAGACACGACGCTCTACAAAGCTGAAGTTCTTCTAAAAGTCGTAACTGTCAGGCACACTAGTTACCTGCATGAACACCATGTCCCAGAAGCCGTGCAGGTCGGCGCGCGTCACGAGCGCGGTGCCGGGCTCGGGCCGCGCGCACCGCTCCACTAGCGACGCGAACTGCTGCAGCTTCTGCGACATCAGCAGCCGAGCTTGGCCTACTGCGGAGAGTACTGCTTCCTGGGAAACCAAATGGCAGGGGCTGTAGTCCCACAGGTTCTACTACTGCAGAACAAATGACTTTTCTCATACAAAGTACTGTGCTTAGTTTGTTTCGGCATTTCTTCTCAGGATCAGTCAGCCAACTATACTACATTGATTTATTATTCAACATAACTAGTTATATAGTGTTTTCTATGATGAAATGAAATTGTGTTTATTTATGTAAGTAGATCTTAAAGAATTCAGTATTTTTTATTTGGACAAATTTTAAAAATCTATACACCATTTGAAATAAGATTAGACAATTAAATAAACCTTTTTTACATTCAGTACAGTCCGTTCAACCGATTTTGACTTTTATTGCGTTGGTGGCATGACAAATGGCAGCTGCAGTAAATATTTGGTAATCGTAACCCCGTTTTTGCTTTAAATGTCATCCTTATGCCTCCGAAATAGTAGTAAGTCGGTTGAACGGACAGAAAAGGTTTATTTAAATGTCTAATCTTATTTCAAATGGTGTTTATATTTTAAAATTTGACCAAAAAAATTACTGAAAAGATAGTCTTTAAGATCTACTTACAGAAATAAAAATCATTTTATTTCATCATAGAAAACAATACATAACTAGATATGTTGAATAACAAAACAACCATAGTAAAGAATTGGATGTATATATTTCGTATATAAATGAATCTACTTCCATGATAATAGCAAAGAACAGTATAAATAACTTGATGATCAAAGACATACTAATATAAGACCTTTTTAAACAAGAAGAGGTAAGATGAAGAGAGGTAGAAGTAACAAGTATTGCAATGTGTTTAAGATTAGTAAAATTCTCTAAAAATCTTGACAGTTTACCTGCACAGACTCTGATAGCACAGTCTGCTCCAGAATCTTGTCCCATGTGTCACACATCTCTGTCATCCGCTTGATCTCTGAGGCCAGTTGTCTTCTGAAATGGTCCACGCTGTCAATGTTGCTGGTATCTTCATCCAATAGACCTGTTCCATAGACATTATTGTTATTTACAAGTTCTTTGAAGTAACGGGAAAAGGAGCAAAACCAAACTTTTGCTCTCCCAGTAGAGAAAAAGTTTGGTTTTGACCCTTTTCCTGTTCCAGCGCCTGTCTGGTTTCGAATCTATGATCTATAACTCGGTAGTCGCGACCGTTAGCACTGAGCCACCACTGCTCTTCTATTTATATATTGTAAAAATTCTGTATTTTTCATCCCAAAGTTGAAGTCCCAATGTGTACAAGATCCCAAAGTTTTAGCAAAATCGCCGGACGACTTGTCTACTATGCGAAATGTGTGTAATACATCTCTGCCTACCCCTTCAGAGTATTTAGACAAAGAGTTTATATGAATTGTGATATATATCCAGCCTTCGTGGTGATAATGG
Source organism: Dasypolia templi (assembly GCA_963555695.1). NCBI lineage: Eukaryota > Metazoa > Arthropoda > Insecta > Lepidoptera > Noctuidae > Dasypolia > Dasypolia templi. The sequence continues at coordinate 2,188,280 of OY743151.1, read as the reverse complement.
GCGACAGTTTACTTCGCAGGAATTTGAGTTTTCTTAAGGAAATTGGAGTAACACACAGGACATCCGCCCCTTACCATCCCGCAACCAATGGACAGGCGGAACGCTTTGTTCAAACTATAAAGAGAGCTTTACACGCAATGGAGGGGGAGAGTGACAGTTTAAATGAGAAACTGATAATCATCAATAATAGACTGCGGCGCACCCCTGGCCGAAACGGGCTTACGCCCTATCAGTTAATGTTTGGAAGAGAAGTGAGAACTCATTTACATGTTATGTTCTCCTCGGATAAACAATGTAAACCTAACTCAGAGAAACCCGAAACTCCGACTTAAACATTGAGAAATTTCGCTATTGGAAACAGAGTGCAAGCCAGAAATTACTCAGATCCACATATGAAATGGAAATTTGGCAAAATCTTAAGACGGATCGGTCTCCTCCACTAAGAGGTACAAACTGATGATGAGTGCCTGATCCAAAAATGGTGGCGGAGGACTGATATATATCCAGCCTACGTGGTGACTCGTTGAGAAACGTGTCAATCAACAGAGGAGTAATAAAATGTCCATGTCACTTTTCATATTAATTAAATGATTGAATATACAGCAATTTATTACACAACAAATTGATACTTGTTTTTGTTTATATTTTACATTAACATTAACTTAAAATCATCAGGAAGATGATTTTACGTTAATGTTAATGTAAAATTCTTCAACATTAAATTGGCCATATCTCTAAAACTGGTTATTATTATTTTTGGCAACTATACAGATTTTCAATCAGCATATTACAGGCTATACTGTAAAATTAAATCAGTCAAATGGCCGTACATTTTGTGCAGGATCCTTTATATCCAAGTCCATTCCGCCGTTTAGGAGCCAATCCGGAACATACATCCATCCCTCCTTATCCACATATTCCTGCCGTTTCCCAAATCCCAAGGCCTAATCCCAGACCTAGGGTGACCCCAAAGTACCCACAACCTCTCACCAAATGCCTTCCTTCCTATCCCTACGTCCCATCGGTCCCGGAGGAGGGGTAACCTCGATTCCAAAAAAGCCCACCCCCAAACGATGATAAAATGCAGGAAGTCAAAAAAACTACCCAGGTGGGTTCGGCCAGGCCGGGGAATCCCACACCGCCACGGCGGTCAGCCCCCAATGTAATCTGGCGGGGGGCAACGGACTGCACAGAGACACCGCGTTCTTCAGTGCCCACAAACCAGACAGCGACTAACGCGCCTAACAATCCTACACCGGCTGCGACTTACGTTCCTATATACTTTAATTCGGCCGCGATCAATGCGCCAGTACCCACAACCGAACGTATGCCTCCCACGAGCCTCTGGCAACAGAGTATTGTGCGGAACAGTGTCACCAACCCCGACTATGACCAAAACAGACAAAGACAGAGGGCGACAGGGATGGATGACGGGGCTGGCAGCTCTACCACCCTCCCGGTTGATGAAGTACGACTGTTGAAGAAGCGCGGAAAAAATCAAAGTAGGCGACCGAAAGCAGGACTGCGAAGGCACTAGCCAGCGCGAAATGCGATCGGACGCCGAAGAAACAATACGCGACCAGCCACGAGTACGCGAAGGGGCAACCCGGCGCGCAAAGTGGCCGGACGCGGAACCAGACGAGCAGGAGCAAGTACGCGAAGGGGAAACCGGGCGCGAACAGAGTCTGCCAGGGCCGCCAGTCGACCCCAAAACCCAGACTATACCCATAACAGAACTCGACCCAGACAGCACAGGGGTAAGCGCCTTAGATCCTCACACGCACAGGCGCAGCCGGCGGACAACAACTTGCCAGGCCTCTAGACCTCTAAACCGCAGCCTGGACCAAGCGGTACAGGGCCGGCGAAGAGGGACCGCCCTGACGACACAGCCTCATCGAGCGCACTTCAGGGAGACTCCAAACGTGTGAGGGTCCACTCCGGTCAGGAGGAGCAGAAAACCTTCGCGCGAGCCACGAAGGATATATCCACGCGATTGGCCGTGGTGATCTGCTTCTCTACCCAATCTAGAGACCTGACAAGGGAAGAGGGAGAACTCATAAAGTCAGGCCTCGAAGACCTGCTAATGAACACGGACTCGACGACATCACACCCCCCCTTCCACGGATACTCATGGGTAGCAGAAGGCACCGTGCAGATGTGGTGCGAAGACGACTATGCCCTGACTTGGTTGACGCAGAATGCGCCCAAAATACGACTACCAAACACCGACCTCACACTTACGGTACTACGACAATCCGACGTGCCCATCCGTGTCCGAGCCTCGCTTTTTGTCCCTCGTTACGGAGGTGACCAGGCCCGGCTCCAAAGTGTTCTGATCCGTCAGAACACCTGGTATGACATCGCCAGGTGGTGCTGTACAGGGCAACCACCGTCGGTGGCAACAACTGTGGGACTTTTCTGACCCTGGGTGTGCCACCGCAGGAAGTTGAAAAGGTCTTGGCTCAGGAGCGACGGATATCGTGTACTTTCGTGGTTCGATATACGTACGCTTCTGGACCACGACCCAGCCCGCCGACACAAAGACCGACAGTACTGAAGTGAAAGAGACAGCACTGACACCGACACTGACGTCCGACTCAGACATCGCCCACCTCGAGGAAGTCATGGCCCGTGCGGCAATGGCCGATGTCGACACCAAATCGCCCGGATCACCTGGCTGGAACGAGCAGCTCTTAGCCTCGTCGCCGGGCCACCTACACACCGACCAGGCCAGAGTGGAGGAAGCGGAGATACCGTCCGATGGATCCATCTCCGACTAACTCCACCCTACTGCCTTAACGCCCCTAAACATAATACAGACCAGCATAGCCAAAAGAGATGGCCGACCTGGTACAACACTGCGAACGCGCCAACCTAGAACTGATCATCAGCACCGACTCAAACGGTCACCACCCACTCTGGGGCAGCGACGCACCGAACTCCAGAGGAGAGGTACTATGCACCTATTTATTGTGGTGCTGAACCCACTTGGGTCACAGTTCGAGAACAAACAATCATAGACCTAACCCTTGTAACAGAAAATGCGACAAACCTTATCACAAACTGGCACGTATCCGACGAGCCTTCTTGCTCAGAACACAGAAGGATTCGTTTTACATTAACTACTAACACAAGTAAACCAGTGCCTAGGCGGAACCCACGGCGCATCAATGTACCCGGGTATTAGCGCCTCCTAGCCTCCCTACCAGGCAGACACTTATCACTAGTAACCGTAAGAGACCCCGCACAACTAGAACACATCGTGAACAAACTATCTGGATATCTAACCGAAGCATATCATGCATGCTGCAAACTAAGAGCGCCAAAAACCAACAGCGAGAGGAACCCATGGAGGAACGCTAAACTTAGTAAACTCAGAGATGCATTACGTAAGCAACTCAGTATTTAAACAGCAAATCGGAACTTCTGTGAATCCATCGAAACCAACAATGAAGCCGCAAGGGTAAGGGAAATCCTATCAACTGACCAGGACCGAACCCTCGGCGCGCTGTAAAAACCCGACAACTCATACACACTAACTGACCATGAAACCAGTAAGGTCCTCATCGATCAGGGCTGCCCGCAGGGGGGCATTCTCTCGCCACTTCTGTGGAACTTGGTTGTAGACAGCCTCATCAGAACACTAAATGACAAAGGCTACTTTACTGTAGGCTATGCCGATGATATAACCATAATAATAAATGGCACCCACGAAAATACCCTATGCAACCTTATACTGCAGCAGTTTGCTTGTGTAGCAATCACTAGCTGTATGAGAACTACACCCACTGCTGCCCTACAGGCAATGCTTGGGCTGCCACCCCTACACCTCATCGTTCGGGAGGAGGCGACCCTGGCTGCCTTCAGGCTCCATATATCGGGAACTCTAAGCAAAGATTCTAGGGTCAGGCACTCAGGCGAATCACTGGGCAACGACGCAGCTGATGAACTAGCCAGGAGAGCATCCAGCACGTCGGCCTGCGGGCCTGAACCCACAGCCATCCCCTTCAACCAGATACGCAGGTGGCTGCAGGAGTCCACCCACACACAAGCCGAGAGGTGGTGGACCTCAACACCAGGCTGCAGGCAGTCCAAGGAAGCTTTGCCATCCCTAGATGGTAGGCTAACCAGACGTATATTACACCTGGACAGAAATGGCCTGTGCCTGGTGACAGGGACCATCACAGGACACTGCTTGCTAAACAAACACTTTCACACAATAGGCATAACAGACAGACCCCTGTGCAGGGTTTGCATGGAGTCGGATGAGACCGTTGCGCATGTGCTCTATGAGTGCACAAGCATTACCCAGATTATGACAGAAACCCTCGGGACACCCGGATCTTACACAGATGTTCTCAACAGACCAGAAGCTTTGATCGGCTTCTGGAGGAAGGTGGGCTGGTTGGAATAATAACGACCAACAGCTGCCATGGCCCACATACAATGGTCCACATGAAGTGCGGAAACCAAACCCTCTAACATAGAACATACTAATAGTATGTATGGATATTAATACATTATTAATAATCCTGCTAAACAACCAATTAGCAAAAACTTTTTGCAAGAATATTATAAAGGGTTACATAGATACATACCCTCATCAAGTTTCCTCCTCATCTCCTTCCGTGCATTATCCTTGCCCCGAGACATAGTGACACAAGGACTTATGTTCTTAGCCTCCTCTGCTATATGCTCAGGAGTCAAAGCAAAATCATCTACATTCTTGGGAGACCGCAGACGTTCCTCAGAGCTTGACTCACTCCTAGGCACAGGTCTGTTAGGTGTAATATTCTGCATTGATTTCCTTGGTGTCTTGGTAGTTATTCTCGGTGAACTTTGAGGTGGTAAAGACTTCCTCATGTGCTTATTTATCAAAATTGGTGAAAGTTCGTTATTCTGCTCTATTTCGCTTGAAGAACTACTTTGAAGAGCAGTTTTTGTATTTTTTTTGGTTTTTGGAAGTGAAAATTCATTATTCTGCTCTATTTCGCTAGAAGAACTACTCTGAAGTGGAGTTATTGTAACTTTTTTGGTTTTTGTAAGTGAAAATTCATTATTCTGCTCTATTTTGCTAGAACTACTCTGAAGTGGAGTTATTATAACTTTATTGGTATTTGGAAGCAGTTTGGTTACTTTGCCTTTGGTTGGTCTCTCTGTTTGCTTATGCACCGCTTTTGTTTCTGTCACAGCCTGTTTAACAGCCTTAGATCTTGTCTGCTTGCCGGTTTCCTTCTCAGTGGTGGGTAACACAGGGTCAAATGTTATATTATGTTTCTTAGTCTTTGCAGGTGCCAATTTTGGCAGTTTCGTCAATGTTATGATTTCTGGTGGTTTAAATGATGCATTTTTGGGTGCAAATGAGCGTGATGCTGCCTTTGTTTCCTTAAGTTTGACTCCAGTTGCAGTTCTAGCAGACTGGGAACGTGTCACTCTCCCAGAAGTGCTTGGCATGGGTTTTGGAGGTGGAGGTGGGGGCACAAACTTTAGTGGTGCATGTGGCACTCCTGCTACAAAAGGCTTCTTCTTCTTTGAAGCAGCTTCTTTTTTCTTCTTCTCTTTTTCCTCCTTCCACTTCTCTAGTTGCTGTCTCCTGTGCTCCACCTTGCACTGCACAGGATTGACTACAGGAGCTGGACTGTCGCATTTTGACAAGTTCCGCAAATTGTCAAAGAATGACAATCGGCTGCTCTTCCTGTACTTTAAGTTTTTCTCTAGCCTCTTTTGGACCTGAAACCCAAAGTTATTCTAATCAATTGCTTGTAAGTAGCATTATATAGGACCATAATGGTGCATTCATAAGTATACTTTGATACAATGTTATTAAAGAATGTAAAAGTGGAATGAAATTATTGTGCATGAATGTTTCAAGAGTGGGGAAAAATATAAATATCCTTAGCACCCAACTCCCTACATGCAACCTAATATGATCAAACAAAACATACTAAGGTAGAACAGTGGCGTATTTCTTATTATACTAACATTATAAACAAAGTACAGCAACATGAATGCACCCTGATATACCTACATTACGGGAGGTTTCTACCCCATGCATGATGATAACTAAACTTTGATTTATTACTAAAATACTAGAAACACACCCCGCCAGCTACGCTGCCGAACTGTGCCGGCTTGCTCTTGTGCTTCTTCGCGTGATTCTTCAGCAGCTTTCCGAAATCGAAGCTTTCCTCTGCAATTTGTAATAAATAACGCTCATGCCAATACCAATTCAAATCACTTAATCATTTTACCTTTACGTTAATACTATTGTTTGTTTATTTAGAAAATTTGAATGTTTATTTAATACAAATTAATGGCAAAACATAATATTATAAAACGATCTTACCCATAATAAAAACCTGAAACAAATTAAATAATTTTAAATAAATAACTGTCAACAAACTCAAACAAAGTCATCACTAGTGATGCGCGTAAAGCGTCTTTGAATTCGTTTTTCTAGAACTATTTTCATGGATAAAGTAAGTACTGAATATTTTAGAAACATGTATGAAAATAAATGTTCATTTTTCTACACAAATAAATTGAAATGTCTGTTTATAATTTGTATTATTATTATTAATAAATAGGGTATTTTTATCGACATAAAACGCAGGTGAAGCCGTGGGCCGAATCTAGTTTCAAATACATACGTACAAATACAGGAAAATCATGAAAATATAAAAAATATATTAGATTTTTAAGTTTGTTTGTTACTGTTGGCTGAGCTAGCTTTCAATGAAATAAGACATCATTGTAACACAGTGGTTTAATAAAGATAATTACATTTTAAATAAAAATTAACTTCATCTTACACATAGGATGACATAACAGAATAACAGTTGCTAGGCAACAACCAAAGAATACTCTACTCCTAGAACATAGTGCATTATAACCTTCATGGTACAACACCCCCACTTAATCCACTATGCTGTGTGCAAAACACATGTTTCTGCTTACCAACTCCCTTTGTCAACATATCAGCAGGCATTACGGCAGTTTCACAATATTCAACACAAATTACCCTTTGCTCTGCTAACTCCCTTACGAAATGATATCTTATATTTATATGTTTGGAACGTTTTCCAATAGCAGGAGTATAAACTAGCTTACTGGCACTTTGACTATCACTAAAAATAGTAACAGCAGTGTTATGCGAGCCAGTCAGTTCAGTATATAAACCATTTACTGATATCACTTCCTTAGCGACCTCACAGATTGCGATGTACTCAGCTTCAGCAGTACTTAACGCAACACAACGCTGTTTTAAAGATTGCCAAGACACCGCAGCACCACCGAAAACTAGGGTATAACCAGAGAAAGATTTCCCATCAGGCCCATTTCCCCAATCTGCATCTGCATAGGCAACCAAAGGCTTATTACATTTTTTGTAACACAGCGATAGTTCCGCTGTTCCCTTTAGATACCTAAGCACTCGTTTCAGTGCCGCCATGTGAGTAGAATCATTGCAGTTATTAAATTGACTTAGCATCGTAACTGCATACGATATATCAGGTCTTGTACAACATGCCAGGTACATTAGTGAACCGATAATTTCCTGATACCGAGTGTTGTCATTCTTTCCACCAGATTTCAGGCGAAGATTTAGTTCAACTGGTGTACTAACTGGTTTGCAGTCCAACATTCCATATTTCTCCAGGATTTTTGAAACGTATTTCTTTTGAGACAAGTGTATTTCACTTACACTCTTCCGCTCGATCCGGATTCCAAGACATTCTCTTGCCTCGCCCAAATCCTTTATTTTGAAGGATCTTCCAATTTTATGTATCACCATCCTGGCTTCTACAGCTTTATTTGTGAATATATAAAAATCATCGACATACAGAGCAATGACAATAAAAAATCCTTTAATATTCTTTGTGTAGACACACTGGTCATATTTAGACCGAGCAAAACCCATCTTTATTATATGCTCATGATTTTTTTGGTTCCAACACCTGGCAGCTTGCTTGAGGCCATATATGGCCTTCTTCAATTTGCAAACCTTGCGTTCATTCCCCTCTTCAACGAAAGATTGCGGCTGTTCCATATAAATCTCTTCATACAGATCCCCATTCAGAAAAGCGGTGGTAACATCAATATGATGAATGCTCAAGTTCTTCTCAACTGACAGTGCTAGTAGAAGACGAATCGACGACATCTTGACAACCGGTGCAAATGTTTCAAAATAGTCTTCACCAGGTTTTTGCGAATAACCCTTAGCAACCAGCCTTGCCTTATGGCGCTGAGTGCTGCCATCAGCTCCAACCTTCAACTTGAAAACCCATTTCGTTTTGATAACATTAGCGTCATCCTTCATCGCTTCCACCCATAACTTCTTGTCAGAACGCTCCATTGCATCTTTAACTGAAATAGGATCAGGATCATCTGACACATGGAAGTTATATACCATGTCATTCTCCCGCTTCGGAACCCTGTTTCGAGCAGGATAACGTCTCGAACTTTGCAAATCTTCTGCCACAGGACACTCTAAGTCGACAGAAGCTGAACTTTGCAAATCCTCTGTCATAGGATCTTCTACGTCGACAGAATCGAAAAAATTATCTCCAGAATCCGATCTCGTCAGTGAACTAGCCCTCGCTGTACTAGATGCACTTCCAGATTCTTCTTCATTTACATTCGAACTAGCCACCGGAACCCCTACTGCAACTGGACCAGCAATCCTTGGAATCTCTGGTTGAGTAGTGGAACGACTAACTCCAGGAATGTCAAACTGTAAATCTATGATCACAGCATCCTTCTTAGAAACAGGAACAGCTACATTTTGTTTTTCTTTAGTAGTAACGGAAACATTTTCCATAAATGTAGCATCTCGAGCGATGATAATCCTCGTTGGATCATCCTCCAAATTAATAAATCGGTACGCCTTCGAATTTGTCGAATACCCAGTCATTATCATTTGGACTGTCTTTGGATCAAACTTCTTGCGACTATGATCCTTTACTAGAACCTGAGCTCTACATCCGAATATTTTCAGATTCGATAGATCAACTCTCTCTCCTGTAAAAGCCTCCTCTGGAACTTTGTCCTTGAGGGCCATTGTTGGAGATCGGTTCTTTAGGTACACGGCACAACCAACAGCTTCTCCCCAGAATCTCTTGTCCAAACCAGCCTCATGCACCATACATCTAGCCTTCTCAGTTATTGTACGTATTGTTCGTTCCGCCACTCCATTCTGTTGAGGAGTGTAAGGTACTGATCTCTGGTGTTGGATTCCATGTTTCTTTAAGAAACCTTGAAACTCTGCGTTGGTATACTCAGTGCCATTATCGCTCCGAAATTTCTTAATCTTCTTTCCTGTCTGATTTTCAACAAGTGCCTTGAATTCCATGAATTTAGCGAAAACTTCGGTCTTCGATTTTAACAAATAGCCAAATGTTTTTCGGCTGAAGTCATCCACAAAAATCAGGTAGTACCTATTACCGCCCCAGGATTCCACCTCCATAGGGCCCGCCAAATCCGAATGCACGAGTTCAAGAAAGTCTTTTGCTCTCTTGGTTTTACCTTTTGGAAACATTTTGACGCATTCCTTTCCTTTACAGCACCCTTCACATGGTTCCGTGCTCACTTCTCTAAAAGTCAGACCATCTGCCAAACTTTTCAGCTTCACCATCAGAGGTCCACTCAGGTGACCTAGTCTTCTGTGCCACATATTAAAACATGCGCGAGAAGAATCTTCTGGAGGACACGTCAGAACCATGGCTGCTTCTCTATCTAAAACATATAACCCCTGTTTTAGTGGTGCTGTGAAAACTGGCTTTCCAATTACTTTTACTTTGTAATCATTTTGGTAAACCTTACAAGAAGCCTCATCGAAAACAACAGTGCAACCCTTAGTACACATTTTACTTACCGACAGCAAGTTTGTCGTCAAACCTGGAAGCATAAGCACATCCTCAAACCTCACAGAGCGCCCCATGGCATACACATCCCCTTGTTCACTAGACACAATTTTATCATTGTTCGCGGTTGTCACTAACTTAGAACTAATGTCCTGTCTATCTTCAAGAATGTGCACGTCAGACGTCATGTGTGATGTAGCTCCGGAATCTACGACCCAATGGCCCTCACCAACCGTCATAGATAGAGCGGCCATTAGACCCGAGGTCTCCTTACTGTCTTCCTTCTTATATAAACGTCTGTCTTTGTTGTCTCTAGTCTTGTCTCCCGTCTTACGTCGTTGGCACTGCCATTTATAATGCCCATTCTTTTTACACAAATGGCATATAACACCCTTCTTCGACCTTGACATCAGTGCCGTTGCCGTGTCATCTTCAGTTGTGTTCATTGTGCTGCTTTTTCTCAAGCTTTCTTTGAGCAACGCTGCCTGCACAGATTCTGTTGTAATCTTCATACCTGAATGCTCCAATGTCATCACCAGAGGATTGTATACATCGGTTAAACCTGCTAACATAATAATCCCAACAAATTCATCATCTAGACCTGCCTTTATGCTAAGTAATGACTGACTGGTTGACTGGATATCATTGAGATATTCCTCCATTGACGAAAACATTGTCAATTTAACGTTGAACAACTTCCGCAACAGATATAGCCGTCGCAGTAACCCGCCGTCAGCATATGATTTTTGCAACGCTTGCCAAGTATCTCTCGCTGTCTTGAGATGCATGATCATGGGATAAATATTTTCCTTACACATGAGGCAAATCTTACTCCGAGCTTTGGCATCCTTCCTTTTAGCCTCCACCGAGTTTGCCACGAAGTTCTCGTTCACACACTCCCACAGATCGAGGTCGGTCAGGAACATTTCCATAGCAAAAGCCCATGTACCATAATTAGCTTGGCCTGCCAATCTCTCAATACTCTTTACAGCTTGTTCCATATTGGAAATTGAGATCAGATACTTCTTCGCTCAGATACACCAGATCACGTCTGGGCCCATAACCTGTTGGCTGAGCTAGCTTTCAATGAAATAAGACATCAGTTACGCTTTCACACTAAAATGATTTGGATGTAATTTGGCACATAGATAGACAATGACCTGGGATTAGGGCTAAAGATACTTTTTATCCCGATATTCCTAGGGGATCGAGACTTGTGCGGGTGCAGACAGGATTTCATAAAATTGAGAAATTGGTGCTTCTTCTGTAATCGATACTTTGTAGTCATTTTTTTCTTAGACCATTGCAAGATTGCATTGAGATTATTGCTGTAGTCTACTTTTAGGCTCTTTCGGACTTATCAAAGTTGGAAACCTTTCCGATACATTTAAAACTTACTGGCGACTCTGAAGAGCTCTACCCGCTGCGCAGTACCTCACCCCTCAAACCCGCTGACACGTGAATTTGTTAATGCACAGCGACTAGCCTCATGATTTGTTTGAATCTGAAAAATTTAAAGCTTGTCATAGGTGACAGCACTGTTGTCGGTCCACAAACCGCCATTTTTGTATATTTGTATTTGATAAAACGAGGCGCATACGTTTGGTGTAGTGTTAGTGCACAGTTAAAAGACAAGCTAAGGAAACGGGTAGTGTCTATCACTGGCAAAAATGCAGCCTTATTGGAAACGTCAATAAATTATAAACGTTTCATTATTTATAGGTTATTCTGCGTTTGATTAATTTAAGTTCTTTTTTTGTTGAAGACTGGAGGCGTATGATAGGAATAACCAGGATCGGACTTGAAAACCAACTCGTGGATGATCTTCCTGACATCTTGAAAAACTTCAGAGACGTTAATTCTGCTACTGATCTAATCTATATAAAAAATTACATACTATCTTACAACCAGTGCCTGTAGGTAAATAAAACAGACATAGTTCTTTTGGGAGCATCACCTGCATACGTATTTCTCCCATTAAAGTTCGGGTTAAAAAAGAATGGCACATAGTTTCGAAGAAATATTGGCCTAGCATTTTTTTCGGAGAGCTTTCTTTTATAGTTTTCGTCGTATAAGACCTTTAGGTAAATACATGGCATGGGTCACCGTATTTTACATTCAACAGCTGTGTAGCGTTCTGTATGGCAATGATGCTGATGTCGACTGCCAATGTCTGATCATCAGATGTGTTATGAGAAAACGTGTGAAGGAGGAAAAAAAACTAAAAATCTAAATCCAATTCTAATTGATCAATAATGAATTGAATTCAATGTAAAACTTGGGCTGTGAATGTTGTGTAAAAAAGTCTTCTCTTTCTTTCTTTCTATTCTATTTTTATTTATGGCAATGCTGCCAATGTGTGATCTGAGAAAACGTGCGAAGTTGGCAAAAAGATTCAAATTAAAAATAAAAACAGTTTAAAAAAGACAATAACTATTTGATTATGAACAATTGAGTTTACTGTGAAACTTGTAGACAAAAATTTATTAGTAGGTACAATGAAACAAACAAACAAAAACTATAGCTAGTTATATGATAAATGTTCATAATAGACGATAAACTAGACAAAAAACATCATAATTAAGGTCATTGACACGAATAAAAAACATCAAAGCCTCAAAGAGCTTTGGAGAAGAATGTGTTAGTAGGGATCACAGAGTACTGTACTAAAGACTATTATGAAAGTAGGGATGGAAAGCACAGACTACTTATGCCCGGTTCCTATATTCAACGGATCGTCATAGTATAACAGCCACCACCCGTTTCCAACTTACTAATTACGAGGCGTAACTTGGTGTTCCACAAAGTTTTTATCTAGCCGAGCTACGAACATTCGTCGGTTACCTGTTAACCGAATGGTCCTCTTTGCGTTTCGTTATTACAAAAATGATGTAATATCTAGTTCCGAAACTACGACAAACCGTCAATACCTGGGGCAGAATCATGAACATTTTTTTTTACTGAGTTAGTTCTTGCATAGAAAATGGTGCATCAAAGGGATCCTCTGAATAAATGAGTGACGGCTGATTATGTTCTGTTTCCGATGGTACATAAGGAGGAGCCAGTTTATCAAAGAACTGATCAGCAGTCTCTCGAGGGATTAAGGAATAAATTGAAGGGGAACATCCAGATCTAATGCGGTTGATCTTCTTGCATATTTCTGATAAAGGAGTGGAGGGGGACAGAGACCCACAAAAGTCAGCCCAACCGGCACGTTTCTACCTTCGCAGTAATCTTTTAAATTTAACGAGGATCCTATTAAATTCTATGAGGTTATCGCGAACCATCGCCTCATTATACACCAGTTCAGCATCATCCCTTTCTCTTATGGCTGTTGTGCATTCATGATCCCACCATGGTGCTGGAGGAATCTTCCCACATGCTGAGTTTTTAACAGGAAAACATGAGTCGGCACTAGCCGATATGGCAGAAATGAAGTTATTGTAGCAGTTTGACACATGGAGAGGACGAGGATCAAAATCAAGAGGTACTAAATATATATATACCATAGTTATATTTTTGTAAACTTTATACATTTGTACGCCTTACGGGTGAAACATGTACGTACGAAAGATTTATATTGTGACATCCTGCATGCTTAATTTGCATGTATACGCATGTTTTGACAAATTAAATTATCTTTATCATTATATTTACCCTCCACCCTACCGGCCACAATGCACACAGGTAATGATATTATCACCTAGAGAAGGCAAAGATACAGCCACAAGTGGAACACGATTGTTCCCACAGAGAGCCTACCCGCCATAGCCATCAGATCGGTCGCAGGTCAGAATATTAAAGAAAGGTAAACGAAAACTAAGACTCTGAACTAGCCAAGTCTCAGCAAGAGAACAAGCTACAGGTTTGTATTTGTTCAGAAGAAATGTGAGTTCGTGTTTCTTATGCCAGACGCTCCTCACATTCCATTGAAGGAACACTTACTGAGCAATTATTATGGGATGAGAGTGAGTTAAGACGTTGGACGGTAATTGATTTTTATTGGATGAAGACATTAAAGTTCACAGGAGTTTACTAAGAAGTTCAATAATACAGTAGAAGACAAGTTTTCAGCAGATTCTGTTGGTTGACTATTGAGAACACAGCCATTAGGCTGGGAAGATTGGGGGGTGCTGGAGAACTGCTGATGAGCTGTTTTATCATAGGAGGGAGAAAAGGGAACATGGGTCTTTAGCTTGAGAAACACAGTTTTACGGTATGACTGAGTCTGTGATTTAGCTATGTCTGCATAACTACGAGTAGATATTGGAACTGTTTTTCTTGCTTCTGAATAGGAAATTACTTACTCAGCCATAATAGTTTTTATTGACTTCCACCTGCTTACTCCAGGCTCTGCTATTTGCAATGTGACTTCCAGAGCACAACACACAGAAGGCTTCGGCGTCAGCAATGCTACAACAATCACCGGGGTGATCATTGCCACACTTGCTGCAACGGGGTTTGGAACGACAAAGAGTTTCTACATGACCAAATCTGTTAAATATACTGTTCTACAGCCAAAGATGTATAAAAACAGAAAATTCGTTTTAGTAAAACTTGGCCCTCAAAAGTGATGACACAAGTTTCTGTGCGTCTCTGTTAACCTTCCTGTTGAATCGCCTAACTTTAATAATTGGACCACAGCCTACTGGAACTTTCAAATATGTCAGTACTTCCTCTTCTGAGAATTCAGTTGGGATACCACTAACAACGCCCATACGGGTTAAATTAAAAGACGGGATTATCGCCTCATTTAAATTTGTACCCAAAACAATGTTTGACAAAAAAGCGTTTGCATTCTGTGGGGATGTAAATTCTACTGATACGCGATTTCTACCAACTCGCTTGACTGCAGCAATATTAGATATGTTCTGATATGCCAAAAAAGCGCCCAAATGAAACTGGGTGTAGGATAATTCCAGAATTAGGTTGTGATTCCTTTCGGAAAACATGAACAATAAAAGGTCCTCTGTGACCAAGTACTTATCACGGCATAAGGTCGTTCTCGGTTGTTTGCTTGGAAGATTGAAAACATCCTCTCTAGTACCGTGACGTTTACGCATGTTAGTCTGGGGTGGCAGGGTTTGGGACTCCAGATTACAAACCACATCTGCCAACTGGCTTAATGCGTTGACTGAGACTGAATCAGACTGAGAAAAGCCGGATATGAGGAGTAGGTATTTCATAAGGAGGGTCTGGGGGTTTATATTTCAATTTATTAACAATATAGTTAAAAACAAACAAAACAAACCTGATAGCATGTAACAACGATACCACACACAAACAAACACAAAAAAACAGTATCACAGAAAAACAGTGAAAATTCAAACACACGTGTTACCCAGCACACATTGGCGGGAATCATGTGTTAAAAAGTCGCTCATGAATAAAAAATGCATAGATAGTTTATTGACAGTTATCTGTCAAATTCTTGGACTAGTGATAGGAACGACATCTGAAGTGAGTATGTGGCAGTTTTATCCACGATGACTATAAATTAAAAAAAATTAGTAAGTATTAGTTACTTTCTGAAGCATGGAAATGTATAAACTGACCTTGAATGCTGAAATAAATTGAAATACCGCCCAATGAATAGCAACATTCGGGAAATAAAACACAATTAAAGGGCAATACCGTTTCCGACTTCCGGCTGTCAGCTGATAGACTCCCTATTGCTTTCCAAAACCTATTTCGATTTTCGCAAAGAAAGAATACGTCAGGCACCATTCAATATGGGCTTGAAATACGCGATCAAAAGCTAGTTGTAGCTGAAATATTGCTCTAATTGTAGCGTTATTGTTATTATAGTTTCATTTTACATGTACGTTGTGTAACTTTATTAGTAGAAAATGGATACGTTCAACATAGGATACTTCGGCTATGGCGTTTGTTGATCATTAAAAAATTACGTTCGGTTCTTAATTTTTCTTTATATTTGATGTCAGCTTTTCGTTTGTGATCGTCTGTTTAGTTCGTGTTAACGTGTTTAATGTAAAAATGGTGAAGGAGAAGCCTAATTCGATTCGGATTTACGACGACGAGGGATTTAGACGTCGTGCGGCGTGTATCTGCGTTCGTTCTGACGCCGAAACAGAGGTTAGCGTTGTATTTCTGTTGGTTCGGTGTTGTTTGAGACGTGAAGAGGTTGTAAAGTACGTGTGTTTGCTGTTGTGTTATGTAGGTGCTCCTGGTGACATCGTCGCGACGTCCCGACAACTGGATAGTGCCCGGCGGCGGCGTCGAGCCCGAAGAAGAGCCCTCGGTGACCGCTATGCGTGAGGTGCTCGAAGAAGCTGGCGTCATCGGCAAGCTGGGCAGGTGTCTCGGAGTTTTCGAGGTATGCCACACGTAAACATGAAAATGTGTCATGTGCGACAAAGTGTCAATCAGGCACTGGAACCTGATGCCAGATTAATACATGAACAGAATCATTGTGAAACAGCATTGAAGCATAAATGCTGACAAACATGAAAGGTCAATTTCTTAGTTCATCACATGTGTTAACAAAATGATGTTTATGTGATGATAAAGTTGAATGATTCATAAAAGTTTATAATTCATTCAAAAGTCATGAAAGTCTTAATTATGTTGACAGAATCATTTTCCACACAGTCCATAGTCCAATATTTTTCTAGTCTATAATCTCACTCTGCTTGTCATCATAATATCAATCAAGTAGTACATAAGCTAATGTTGCTATTATCTCTTTCCTTGACTGATTCATTTGGAGTTTAAACATTCCTTCCTTTTATCTTAAAAAAAAACTACAATACAAGCATGAATTGACCTAAAGTTCAGTGAGTTGATAGTTGCAAAGATCTTATAGTTTATTTTTCTGTTACTACTAATATTTACGCACTTTCTCTGTAGTAGATGGCTAAAGACTGTCTGTAGAAGTGTTAAATAAAATGATTTTATAAGGTCTTATTGCAATATTCAATCAATTCAATGATGAGATTAATTTTCAATTTGCATGATATTTTATAAACCTACTGTGTAGTTCCTCTCTCTCATAATAATACAATTATTGTTATTATCTGACCTTAGAATACCTGAAAGAATGATTTTTTGTTGTAGGGCCAGTGTTGATGAAGATATCATTATGCCCATTATTTTAAACATTGAAAATGTAGTTGTATTCTCATATCAGCAAAAATCTATGTAAAAATGCTTGCAACCTGCACTCTAATTGCGTAACACATTTTCGTAAACGATTACGACTAATCTGTTTGATTTTGACGGTTCAAGAACATTCATTGCATTCTATAAATTGTTGAGCAGAATTTTTATCGAACTTAAGAAGCAATGGATTAGCAATCTGTTTCAAAACGATTCAGATTCCGATTGATTGTGTATTACGCAATTAGGGTGCTGGTTGTCATTTGAAAGTTGACATTTAGACAATTTGTAATAAAATGATATTTCATTGACATTTGTAATTTGATATGTAGACAATTCTTGATTTAGTACTTTTTTTGACATGGGAATTTAATTATTTTGTTTAAATTAGAATCATTATTATTGTCACAAAATTTGCATGCCGAATTTAGTAGGGATATGAAGAACTATTGTGTATGTGTTATAAAATCTGTATAAAATACCATATTTCAGGCAAACAAATTAATCTGCATATGTATCATTGGGCCCGCGTGGTGCATTATGGCCTACTGCCTCTGGCAAAGAGGATGCCTGTGTCCCAGCAGTGGGAATGTTATAGGCTGATATGCCTATGCTACTCTTTTCTCATTAAATAAACTGCCTCATGGTCTAGTGGTCGCAAGAGCTACTGCTGAGCATGAGGTCCTGGGTTCAATTCCAAGGTCGGGCAAAGTGTTATTGGGTTTTTCTATCTAGATTTCCACAGAAGTAGCCCGAAGTCTGATTTTGTTTCCGGTTGATGACAATAATTTTGCTCTCCTATTACATTGGACATAAGCATAACTGCCGAAATGTGGGTGTAATATAGGTACACCTCTGCCTCACCCTTCTGGGATTACAGGCTTAATAGTAAACTACCTATTAAAACAACATTTAGTATCTATTTCCACTTCTTCTGTTTCATTATTGTGTCGATGGCATGACATTGTCACGATGATGTTCTATTCTCCAATTTTTCAGCCAGCGACCTCGCTATGTCAGATAGCCGGGATGTAGTCGCATCTTCCAACATAGTGGATACTAAAACTTTCTAACAGACCTGTAAATACTGTAAGCTTACATACCAATTCGTGTCGGCTTAAAATGTCTTTGTCTTCCATACTTCTCTCTACCCTCTTTTTTGTCGTAATCTCGGTAGTCACCCATTTTCAATCCATATCATTTTTGACATAGCCCATCCATCGTTTCTTTGATCTTCCCCTACTCTTACGGCCAAACCCAATAACCTAACTGCTACTGATGATAGACAGTACAATTCTATCTGTCCCTGTCAAACAAATAGCTGTCAACACGTTATAGGGTCGCATACTTTGGCCTTATTGGGACGTTAAAACCAGGGAGTGATAGGGCTTCCTATCTCCAGTACGCCAAAATTGGAGATAGATACGTTATTGGGTTCGGCCGTAAGACAGATCGCTACACATCACAATTCTATCTGTCTCTGTCAACACGTTTTAAGGTCGCATACTTTGGGTTTATTGGGACGTTTAAACTAGAGTTTAATAGGTTTTTCTACGCAAAAATTGGAGATAAATGAACAAGTTATAGGGTTCGGCCGTTATACTATATCCATCGAAAATCATCTAAAAACTTACAATTATCATTAACGTGATTTTACAATGTTACGTGTACAATTCAATTTATAACACAAAATAACATCGCTTCAACATAACAGAAAGTAAACAAGCTATTGTTTACCATATCTAAATAAGTTTTGCCGACAATGTAGCAAACGTTGCAATGAAGCGATCCCGCTGTTTTATAAGGAAATGTTATGGCTATAGTGTGGCGAATTATTAGGAAATTGGCGAGCTTTAAAACAATGATTCATTGGGATAATACATATTATGCTGCGCAGAATTCCCTTTTGATTCTTGTAACTTGTAAATGATTGTCTGAATTATAGGATTAAATCCGTCAAATCATTATAAAACTATAGAAAAAAGAAAAGAAAATGCCAAGGTTCTCGAAAACTTTTAAAGTTATGCCATACTTAACATAAATGAAGAAGCCACGGAAGCGGATGACTAATTCTAGGCAAAACGATAAAATCTACTTTAGATAGGTACTAAGTATTTACTTTATTTTTGACCTAGAATTTGTCATAATCGGTCCGAATTTATTTTAAGTTCCCTCTCTAAAACTGAATGGATTTCAAGGCTGTCTATCTGACTCAATCATGCCAATCGCTTTATGAAAAACCCAACTATTATCAGAATCAGAAAACTCTCCAACCATTGCCGATCACATCCATTCTAAACAATGCCATCTTCGTCCAAAGGCTTAAAAGATTTACTGCCGCAGATAGTTGGCCGTACGCGCATAATGCTTACTACCTACCAATTCTCAGGAATGTCTTCATTTACGAAACCTGTAATTTCATGTCCGGGAAACCACACGGACAGCTAATCATTGCAGGAAATTTCAATTTAAAAACTCATTGCGCGCTGTACTGTTTCTCTAGCTACATAAATAACCTCGTTCATGAACCTATAAAATGTCTCAGACAGTCATACAAAAAAAAAACGAAAGCATAATCTCCTCATCAAGTCAGCAATCAGTAAAGCTGTAAAAGCAAAAGCGCAGTTTTTTGTTTTTCTTTGAATAATTCATTACGGCAACGACATACACATTGATGTTTCAATTATAGATAGATTAGCATGTTTAGGAACGTTCTAGAGAAGTATGCGCAGCATTGGAGGAGCTTCACGAATTTTATCCCAGACTAACGTTGTATGAATTTCCCGCAGATGAGACTTGTTTATTACATTGTATCGTTCGGCCGTTAATTCACCTTCGATTGTCCGAGGGATAGTTTCGATCTAAATATGTGCAACACCTGACTAAAATCTACTGAATGTTAAAAATTGTTACATTTTCCTTTATTTACTGTTAAAATAACTGCCGACATAGGTAACACTAACAGGTAAATCAGGCAACAGGTGAGGGTCAACAACTTATTATTAACGATTTTGCAGGACTAATAACGATAACCTATTTAACCTTATCGGTCGAGGCATTCAGTCCACAGGCGACACAATAGGTAATGAATACCTAATTGCGAATAAGAAAACATTGTCTTCATTCCAATCGGATTATACAGCATGTAACAAAAACCCTGTCCGATCCAATAAAGGCGGACTCCTGCACCCTAATTGCGTAATACACAATCAATCGGAATCTGAATCGGTTTGAAACAGATTGCTAATCCATTGCTTCTTAAGTTCGATAAAAATTCTGCTCAACATTAAATAGAACGCAATGAATGTTCTTGAACCGTCAAAATCAAACAGATTAGTCGTAATCGTTTACGAAAATGTGTTACGCAATTAGGGTGCTGGTTTAACATACGTACTAGAATAAAAAAAAAAAAAATCAAAAGTTATTGATTTTTGATTTTATGAACCATGCACGTATTTGTGTACGCAGTATGATACCAATTATTTTTACCCTTCAGGATCGGACTGTGTTTTCGTTAAATGCTGTACATACTTACACATTATTTAAATAATAAAGCATAAGATTTAGCTCATCAGAGTGAACTCCTGACTTACTTATCAAACGCTAACTAACGTTCCTAATTACGTAAGCAATTATTTTGTCGTAAAATTAATTAACATCGCTTGATTCGTATTTACGTTATGCCTCACTTCTATTGTTTACAAACTAGATTTTATTCGAGACCAACTACTTTTACAGTGCTTCCGTTTTTGTAGTGTTAGGTTGCAAACAGGTTTACTTAATTACTGCGGAAAAAAATAACAAGCTGCGTGACGTCATTTGATCCCCGACAATCGCTGTGCAAAGCTGTTGTTGTATGTAAAGTTACATTACTCGGCCCATGTTAAATATTGCCAGGGCCAGCCGCCGTGCGACGCGGGCTGTGGGGTATCATGTTCCGCGGTCGTGGTCAACACTTTGTTCACTAAAATCGACCATAAAAGTCGGTTATCTTTATGAACTTTGCGAACCTAACACATAATCGGCGAATGAATGTCTCGTTTAAATCTAACATATGTTGCCAAGATAGCTAATGTGTTTTTGGGTCTTTGACCTGTAATATGAAAGCCGTTTACAAATCCCCATACGATCATAGTTCTAGTACTTACTGGATTATCAACTTAACTAGCGTATTTCCTTCTATCAAATTCCAGAACCGAGAGCACAAACACCGAACAGAAGTTTACGTGATGACGGTGACTCAGGAGCTGGCGGAGTGGGAGGACTCGCGGCTGATGGGGCGCAAGCGGCAGTGGTTCAGCATCGACGACGCGCTGGCGCAGCTGGCGCTGCACAAGCCCATCCAGCGCCACTACATCCAGCAGCTGCGCCGCTCCAAACAGAACAAGCCCGACGACCCCGGCAGTTAAGCCCCCCCCCTTCCCCCCTAGGTTAAGTCAGCCCGGAACTGAATCGAGCCGCGGCCCCCCGCGCCTCCCGAGCGTTGGGCTCATAACGACGCAGACGCCACACGTATAACATCTCCTTTTTTCTATTTTTACGTATATTTTTATACTACGATGGAATAAATGTTAATTTTATTTTGTTAGCATTAAAACGAAAAGACATACAAGCATATTTTTTATTTTAATTAATCTGCGTTTTATATTCCTGATGAAATGAGATTTAAAAATAAACATTTTATATTGCTCTTCTGTAAAGTTTTTGTTTGGAGGACGGTGGTTACCCAAATATTTACCTTGCGAAGCGGAATGCTCTGCTTTTAGACTTATGCAAAAACTGTTTGACGTATTTTGTAATCCTATTCAAACAGTCGGAAGCCAAAATACGTCATTGCATATTGACATAAATACTTTACTTCTAAACACATACCATTCGTATGCGAAGTTTAGTTAAAAACATGTTACACATATTTTACTGAACTGACACAAACATCATAAGTGCTGTATCACATCCTTGCGATACTAGCCAGGAACACCCAGACACTGATGACGTTGTTAGGGTAGGCGCACACTTCCACGCCGAGCGCGAACTCTGCGTTCGGGTCGTCGCACAGATGCAGGCCGGTGGACTTTACGGTGGATATCACGGACTTAGTGTTCACATATGACATGTTTAGAGGGAAGCCATACATCTAGAAAAAGAAAAAATTTTTTAAAAAAAAACACAATTTTTTAAGACATTTCTAACCCTTTTCTATAGAACTAACCTTGAATGTAACCATCAAATGTTTCAGTTTCTGACTGAACCCTGGCTTGGTTCCTTTTGGATTGAAAACCCAATATTCCCATTGCGGCAACATATCGCGTAACAGCGTACTGCAATACCTAAAAATTTAAAGAAATCAGTTGCTTTGACGTCTCATAACCGATAAGATTTGTAGAGCAACAGTAACTGGGCTCATAATTACATTCACGCCCAGTTACTGTTGCACCTTGAGAGAGAGATTTTTTGACAGGTACATATATGTAAAAGTAAGACGCCCTACATAATCGAACTTTTTAGAACTCGATGTCCCATTTTTACGCCATTTCACAAGTATATCATTGAAAGCTAACATATTTTTTTATCTGCGGACTTGAATTATGCAAAAAAAAGCCCACTCATCTCATTACAGATCAATTCAGCAGAGATCAATAACAAACGGAAACCCACAAAAAAGAAGAAATCGGTTACCATCAAGCCGGAAGCAATGATCTCAGTGACCGTCAATATGGCTTTCGCCGGGGACGGTCAACTGGCGATCTTCTTGCGTATGTCACGCACTGCTGGGGCGAAGCCATCGAGAAACACGGCGAAGAACTTGCTGTATCGCTAGATATCTCGAGGGCCTATGACAGGGTCTGGCACGCAAGTCTACTTAGCAAGCTTCCTGCTTATGGCATCCCCACAGATTTTTGTAGCTGGATATCAGACTTCCTTAGTGAACGATCGATTAGAGTAGTAGTTGACGGCTGCTCCTCTGAACGTATGACTATTGATGTCGGAGTTCCTCAGGGATATGTTCTCTCTGCAAATCTTTTCCCTCTGCACATCAATGACCTACTTCAACCTGGTATTGTTGGGTACGCAGATGACAGTACTGTTTCAGAGAGATACTTTTCCAGCCCGAAAACCAGCGGGGGTGAAGTTCGTTCCTTAAGAGAGGCCATGGTAGAGCGGACTAATTTGACCTTAAGCCTTGTTCCCAATGGGGTGAAGACAATCTGGTCTCTTTTAACGCCACCAAAACACAGGCTTGTCTGATCACCGCAAAAAGGAGTCGTTTCGACCAAACTCCTACTTTTCGGGGTACATCTGTTCCTGTAACTGATCGGCTCGAGCTCCTAGGCATGGAGTAGACGACCAGTCTCAACTTTGGCGCCACCATTGAGCGCAAAGCCCAAACTGCGGCAAAAAAACTGGGCATTCTAAATAGAGTGAAGCGATACTTTACGCCTGGACAGCTTTTAACTATTATTATGTACTATACTACTACTGTACTATACTGTACTATACTCATAATATATAGCTATTATTATATATTATGAGTATTGGAGTCACCTTTGGGATGGCTCAGCTAAATACCAAATTGCCGCGCTCGACTCAGTGGAACGCAGAGCTAAGAGGCTCATTGGCGACGTAAAACTGGTTGATGCAAAGCTTCAGCTTGGCTCATCGCCGCAAGGTTGCCTGCTTGTCGGTCTTCTATAGATTGTACTTCGGTGAGTGTGCGCAACAACTCCACGACCTCATCCCATCTGCCCCCTTCACATCCAGACGTACTGCTAATTACCATCCATACTTAGTTGCCATTCCACCAATTCGCACTAAGCCCTTCTAAACATCCTTCATAATGCGCACGGCAAAAGAGTGGAACTCACTACCTGCGTCTGTGTTCCCGAACTAATTCAACCCGAATCTCTTCAAAGTTAGAGTGAACAGGCTACTTCTGGGTAAGCTCACTCCATCGTAGACTTTGTCTCTGTCACATCTGACCTACACTAGAGTCAAGAGCAAACCCATCCCAAGTAAAAAAAAAAACCGGTTAGTACAAATAGACTTCCAGTTATCTACCTGTTCCATATGGTCTTCATATGAGGCCGCCACTTCTGCACCTTGGTCTTAATCTTACTCTCCAGCGCTACCCTGAGCCCCTCTACATTAGGGGGAGGGGTGTAGAGTGCGTTGTCTGTCACCACAGGCTGCTTCATTGCGAAGACTGTTTTATCGAACACCTGTAGAGTGTAGATAGATAATGAACCTTATGATTGAGGTGTTAAGATAGTTCTTTTGATCCGACATGTTTTTTTTTCAAAGGCTGTTCTTCCAACTATGCCAATGTCAATACTAACACCTTGCCAATCTGAAGACCTGGTGAAATCGAACGACATGTTCTCGCAATCTTGAGACGCTTGCATATTCACCCATATCTGAGAAAATAACGCATCTGTCAAAAATTCTTCACAACAAAAGCTACTTTTTTCGCTACTTGTTACTCACATTTTCGTTATCAAACACGTAGTCAACAGTCTTCAATGGACAGCCGACATCTCTGAGCTCGTACCTCTCCCCACTGCTCGCATCACATACATACCAAGTATACCCATCACTCTTGTTCAAGAACCCTCTGCTCCTGAACAGCTGGTCATTCTCCAGGACAATCCTGCGTGTGATCAGGTCGTACTTTATGAGGACAAAGCTGCTGTGACCTCGGGGGAGGCCCAGGCCAATGGCCACCCAGCATTTGATGCCAAGGTAGATGAAGTAGCTGGCTAGGAGAATTGTGTGGTCTAGAGGCGAGCCGTGGAGGACTTTTAGCAGTTCCTGGGTAGGAAATAAAACTAGTTCTAAATGGACTTAGTGTTGAAAAGATAAAAAAGAGCAATAAATATGGACGGAATACTAACAAGACCCAAGAGCGTTACAGCATGCGACTCCGTTACTCCATAACAAGGAATCAGCGACACGTATCGCATGCACGCGTTCATCATCCTGGCTAAACTGTCTCCTTCACGGGCGCTATAAATCGACTCCCTCTCTTCCTGATTAACTCCATCCAAATCCAACTCTCTCGGTCTCCCACTCGAAGACGAACTTTTCGAAAATCCGGAGGACTTCGAAATAGCAGAGTCACCCCTCGGATTCTTCGGAATAAAGTCCCTCTCGGGCAGAGGAATCGGTTGTAAAAACTGCGTGACGCATTTGTTCCTACCCGCGCTATCTATAAAAGACAACGAAATATTCCTCATCGGAAATTCATTTGTGTATTCTGTTACGAAACTGTTCAAATGTTTGATCAAATAATCGTCTTCTGTTGAGCTTGGTAACGGCTGGTTGTAAGCGTGTAATCCTCCCAAATGCGAGAGGCTGCTAGTTACTTCTAATGTAATGAAAGCGGTGTCTTTCTTCATGAGTTGGGTTATTTCTGGGATTAGCGATGTTGACTCCTTCGTTTGGATGGTTTCGTATCCAAACAAGAGTGGTGGGGTTGTGATCTTGAATGTGCCCCGCAGCTGAAAGCGTGATAGTTAGATCAATATCGGTTTGGTCAATATTTGTGCAAACTCAAATTATATTCAGTTGTACAATTTGGCTACTTCCTTACGGTTTTTTCTGAGAACCGGCTGGATGCAGAGCCGTGTTAAGGGGGGTGGGGCGAAGACGGTGACACCCCCAAGATACGAGGGACGCGACGTGTAGAAGCAAAAATTCGTGAAATATTTTACAAAACCTCAAATTGCGGAATGAGTAAAAACCTTTAAGCGCTTGTGGCTTACTTGTGTAGAGTATACAGGAAAGTAGGTACTATGTCGAAAATTAAACTCAGACTGGGCTGAACAGTGAACTGAACTTGACTTGATTGTCGACTGCCCTTTTTTTTTTTTTTTTGTTTATTTTATATAAATGGCATCTCGCAGGTCAACCTATGAGGTTGTCGTCTGCTTAGACGGACTTGCCTGTGGTTGCCCTAATAAATTAAGGCCTCCAGCCAGGACTTAAACTTATGTACTAACTTAAAAACTAAGCGACAACGCTAAGGGCACCCCCTGTGGGGTACGAACCTCGGCTTAGGGCGTCGCTGGAAGAGGGCAGCAAATGACTAGCTGGATCAGGAATGATATTATTTAGGGACGAATTTAAAGCTACAGGCTCAGCGGCGCGGGCTGGCTCGAGCAAGGGTCGGGAGGGGCGTAGATTTGGGCGTCGCGGCGGGCCTCGGCGGCGAGGACGGTAGGACGGCGATCGGGTTTTGGGCTTATGAAGCGTGCTGGTGGCCTTACTACTCTCCTGGAGGAGGGTAGTGGCGTCGTCGGGGGCGATTAAGGTATGCCTTGGTCGGCGAATACTACTAATACGGGAGGGAGCGTAGCGGGCGGCCGCTGAGATCAAGGGGTTGGGGTGTTTTATGCCACAGTCAAAGAAACGCTTCGATAAGCGTTTCATGAACTGGTTTATGGTAGGCATTTTTAGGTCTACGTGGAGATCTATATTTCGGACATAGTAGGGGGCACCCGTGACCTTTCTAAGGAAACGGTTTTGGAGGGTCTGCATCTTATGGAGATGACGTGGGTGAGCGTGCGCGAATACAACGCTCATGATGGGACGGATGACTGCGGTGTAGATGCGCAGTTTGCATTTAAGTGACAGTTTGCAACGGGCTGTCAGAATAAAGTGGAGTCTACCAAGAGCGAAAGCGGCGCGCGCGCGAACAGCACTAATGTGCTGTTTAAACGTTAAGTTTTGATCAAGGATCACGCCTAGGTATTTGGCTTGCTTCTCCCAAGGGATTGGCTTGCCGTACATAGTGATCGGGCTGGGAAGGGGGGGTGGGACTCGACGACGTCTCGAGAAGAGAACCGCCTGACTCTTATCGGGGTTGACCTCGATTCTCCATTTCCGGAACCAAGCGCCTAAGACGTTTGCGGAGGTTTGGAGGGTACGAGCTATAGCGTTGGGACAATGACCTTGACCTGACCAGGACCTGAGCCTTTTTACTCTGTGGAATATCGCTAGTAAACAGCGTGAAGACTAGAGGAGATATAATGGGACCCTGAGGGACACCGGCGCGAATAGGGTGAGGGGGCGAGAGTGCACCCTCGATGCGATAGCGGAAGGTGCGATTCGACAAAAAGTCTCGTAAGATGAGCACGAGACGATCTGGCACTCCTAGTTGGTACAGCTTGTATATCAAGCCGTTGTGCCAGACTTTGTCGAAGGCTTTCGCTATGTCGAAGAATAGCACGCCCGTCGTCGCATTACGCTGCAGACCAGCGCATAAGTGCTCTACTATACGGTGGACCTGGTGGATACTCGAGTGTTGGGGACGGAAACCGAACTGCTCGTTGGGAATGAGGCTCTTTGCTTCGGCGTAGTCTTTGAGACGCTTATAAATAAGTCTCTCGTAGATTTTGCCGAGAACATTGAGTAAGCTAATAGGGCGGTAGCTGAAGGGCTCAGACTTTGGCTTGCCTGGCTTTGGGATACCGATGACGGTGGCTTCTTTCCATGCTTGTGGGAAGATGTTGTTGCTCAAGGCGCCATTGAAGATGGCGGTCATAAGCATTATGAGCGGGGCAGGAAGGAGTTTGTATACCTTATTGGTAATACCATCCGAACCGGGGGCCTTTCGAGCGTGGAGCCCCTTAATGATGTCGTGCACTTCGTCTGGAGTGACGGGAGGCAGAGGATCATCAGGGTCTTCGACGGGAGGGAGGGAGGCTCTCCGTTCGACTTCAGCGTCGACCTTGTTCAGGTGAGCTTGGTCTACTGGTTGTGAGCTGGGAGGACATTGGGACTCTAGGCTGTCAGCAAGACATTCAGCCTTGTCGGGACTGTCGAAAGCGACACTATTGTCGGGGCCCTTTTATTTGTCAAAGCAACCTATTTATATACATTTATTATTCTAGCTAAGGCCTGATGGGCGAAACGCGCGCGAGGCGCGGGGCGCTGTTTTGCACACGGCACGATTTGTCGCGAAAGCATAAATAGGAGTCGCGAGCTAGGCGCGATCCTTTTCGCCGCGCGCCATCGTCGAGTGAAGACTGCCTGCCGGTCCGCGGGATGCGTGTGTCCATCTGCGTGGTCCCTAAGTGACCAATGAAGATACGGAGGGTGCTGGTGCTTCTGCTTGCTTGCTTCCGCTTACAAACCGTTTCTTTCGAAGCGAACTTGTTTCTTCATGTTTGTCAATACTTGCTCGTCTTTTTCAAGATGATTGCTTCACTGTTTCTTGCAGACTGTCAAAAACGTGGTAAGGTAATTGGTTCGGTGGTATGTGGTAACTGTTTCGGTGATATGTGGTAGCTGGTTCGGTGGTATGTGGTAACTGGTTTCTGGTGACTGTGTGACGGGTACTGTGTCACTACAAACCGAATAAAAATTAACAGATACAAATTTCGTTAAATCTACAAGCCTGGTATCCGTGGACATTGTGATTGGTACCCCAATTTTCTACCTCATTTCGCTCGCTCTTGCATTTTCTTAGCAAAATTGCAATGAAAACAACCTATCCCGGTCCGGAGAGAAGTGAGCTCATTTCGCTCACTCTTTGGTAAAACTGGATCTGAGTCAGAATGCTTCTTTCAAGGTCTCTTCGCTCGCTCTTACATTATCATATTTTGATCACAATGACAACATGGAATAGCTTGACCGTTCGGCAAGCAGTTTTTTTTTTTCCTATACAGGGTATCGTTTTTGGAGTTTTACTGCGGTCAGGTAAATTCGGGTGAAATCTAAAATTTCATTTGATCAATAGTATTTCATACGTCAATACGGATATAAGTTTATATCAGTGTTACCCAAAATGGTCTATATCGATCCCCAGGGGTCGACGACTGGGCACGCCACAATATAAAAGCCCACTCATCTCATTACAGATCAATTCAGCAGAGATCAATAACAAACGGAAACCCACAAAAAAGAAGAAATCGGTTACCATCAAGCCGGAAGCAATGATCTCAGTGACCGTCAATATGGCTTTCGCCGGGGACGGTCAACTGGCGATCTTCTTGCGTATGTCACGCACTGCTGGGGCGAAGCCATCGAGAAACACGGCGAAGAACTTGCTGTATCGCTAGATATCTCGAGGGCCTATGACAGGGTCTGGCACGCAAGTCTACTTAGCAAGCTTCCTGCTTATGGCATCCCCACAGATTTTTGTAGCTGGATATCAGACTTCCTTAGTGAACGATCGATTAGAGTAGTAGTTGACGGCTGCTCCTCTGAACGTATGACTATTGATGTCGGAGTTCCTCAGGGATATGTTCTCTCTGCAAATCTTTTCCCTCTGCACATCAATGACCTACTTCAACCTGGTATTGTTGGGTACGCAGATGACAGTACTGTTTCAGAGAGATACTTTTCCAGCCCGAAAACCAGCGGGGGTGAAGTTCGTTCCTTAAGAGAGGCCATGGTAGAGCGGACTAATTTGACCTTAAGCCTTGTTCCCAATGGGGTGAAGACAATCTGGTCTCTTTTAACGCCACCAAAACACAGGCTTGTCTGATCACCGCAAAAAGGAGTCGTTTCGACCAAACTCCTACTTTTCGGGGTACATCTGTTCCTGTAACTGATCGGCTCGAGCTCCTAGGCATGGAGTAGACGACCAGTCTCAACTTTGGCGCCACCATTGAGCGCAAAGCCCAAACTGCGGCAAAAAAACTGGGCATTCTAAATAGAGTGAAGCGATACTTTACGCCTGGACAGCTTTTAACTATTATTATGTACTATACTACTACTGTACTATACTGTACTATACTCATAATATATAGCTATTATTATATATTATGAGTATTGGAGTCACCTTTGGGATGGCTCAGCTAAATACCAAATTGCCGCGCTCGACTCAGTGGAACGCAGAGCTAAGAGGCTCATTGGCGACGTAAAACTGGTTGATGCAAAGCTTCAGCTTGGCTCATCGCCGCAAGGTTGCCTGCTTGTCGGTCTTCTATAGATTGTACTTCGGTGAGTGTGCGCAACAACTCCACGACCTCATCCCATCTGCCCCCTTCACATCCAGACGTACTGCTAATTACCATCCATACTTAGTTGCCATTCCACCAATTCGCACTAAGCCCTTCTAAACATCCTTCATAATGCGCACGGCAAAAGAGTGGAACTCACTACCTGCGTCTGTGTTCCCGAACTAATTCAACCCGAATCTCTTCAAAGTTAGAGTGAACAGGCTACTTCTGGGTAAGCTCACTCCATCGTAGACTTTGTCTCTGTCACATCTGACCTACACTAGAGTCAAGAGCAAACCCATCCCAAGTAAAAAAAAAAACCGGTTAGTACAAATAGACTTCCAGTTATCTACCTGTTCCATATGGTCTTCATATGAGGCCGCCACTTCTGCACCTTGGTCTTAATCTTACTCTCCAGCGCTACCCTGAGCCCCTCTACATTAGGGGGAGGGGTGTAGAGTGCGTTGTCTGTCACCACAGGCTGCTTCATTGCGAAGACTGTTTTATCGAACACCTGTAGAGTGTAGATAGATAATGAACCTTATGATTGAGGTGTTAAGATAGTTCTTTTGATCCGACATGTTTTTTTTTCAAAGGCTGTTCTTCCAACTATGCCAATGTCAATACTAACACCTTGCCAATCTGAAGACCTGGTGAAATCGAACGACATGTTCTCGCAATCTTGAGACGCTTGCATATTCACCCATATCTGAGAAAATAACGCATCTGTCAAAAATTCTTCACAACAAAAGCTACTTTTTTCGCTACTTGTTACTCACATTTTCGTTATCAAACACGTAGTCAACAGTCTTCAATGGACAGCCGACATCTCTGAGCTCGTACCTCTCCCCACTGCTCGCATCACATACATACCAAGTATACCCATCACTCTTGTTCAAGAACCCTCTGCTCCTGAACAGCTGGTCATTCTCCAGGACAATCCTGCGTGTGATCAGGTCGTACTTTATGAGGACAAAGCTGCTGTGACCTCGGGGGAGGCCCAGGCCAATGGCCACCCAGCATTTGATGCCAAGGTAGATGAAGTAGCTGGCTAGGAGAATTGTGTGGTCTAGAGGCGAGCCGTGGAGGACTTTTAGCAGTTCCTGGGTAGGAAATAAAACTAGTTCTAAATGGACTTAGTGTTGAAAAGATAAAAAAGAGCAATAAATATGGACGGAATACTAACAAGACCCAAGAGCGTTACAGCATGCGACTCCGTTACTCCATAACAAGGAATCAGCGACACGTATCGCATGCACGCGTTCATCATCCTGGCTAAACTGTCTCCTTCACGGGCGCTATAAATCGACTCCCTCTCTTCCTGATTAACTCCATCCAAATCCAACTCTCTCGGTCTCCCACTCGAAGACGAACTTTTCGAAAATCCGGAGGACTTCGAAATAGCAGAGTCACCCCTCGGATTCTTCGGAATAAAGTCCCTCTCGGGCAGAGGAATCGGTTGTAAAAACTGCGTGACGCATTTGTTCCTACCCGCGCTATCTATAAAAGACAACGAAATATTCCTCATCGGAAATTCATTTGTGTATTCTGTTACGAAACTGTTCAAATGTTTGATCAAATAATCGTCTTCTGTTGAGCTTGGTAACGGCTGGTTGTAAGCGTGTAATCCTCCCAAATGCGAGAGGCTGCTAGTTACTTCTAATGTAATGAAAGCGGTGTCTTTCTTCATGAGTTGGGTTATTTCTGGGATTAGCGATGTTGACTCCTTCGTTTGGATGGTTTCGTATCCAAACAAGAGTGGTGGGGTTGTGATCTTGAATGTGCCCCGCAGCTGAAAGCGTGATAGTTAGATCAATATCGGTTTGGTCAATATTTGTGCAAACTCAAATTATATTCAGTTGTACAATTTGGCTACTTCCTTACGGTTTTTTCTGAGAACCGGCTGGATGCAGAGCCGTGTTAAGGGGGGTGGGGCGAAGACGGTGACACCCCCAAGATACGAGGGACGCGACGTGTAGAAGCAAAAATTCGTGAAATATTTTACAAAACCTCAAATTGCGGAATGAGTAAAAACCTTTAAGCGCTTGTGGCTTACTTGTGTAGAGTATACAGGAAAGTAGGTACTATGTCGAAAATTAAACTCAGACTGGGCTGAACAGTGAACTGAACTTGACTTGATTGTCGACTGCCCTTTTTTTTTTTTTTTTGTTTATTTTATATAAATGGCATCTCGCAGGTCAACCTATGAGGTTGTCGTCTGCTTAGACGGACTTGCCTGTGGTTGCCCTAATAAATTAAGGCCTCCAGCCAGGACTTAAACTTATGTACTAACTTAAAAACTAAGCGACAACGCTAAGGGCACCCCCTGTGGGGTACGAACCTCGGCTTAGGGCGTCGCTGGAAGAGGGCAGCAAATGACTAGCTGGATCAGGAATGATATTATTTAGGGACGAATTTAAAGCTACAGGCTCAGCGGCGCGGGCTGGCTCGAGCAAGGGTCGGGAGGGGCGTAGATTTGGGCGTCGCGGCGGGCCTCGGCGGCGAGGACGGTAGGACGGCGATCGGGTTTTGGGCTTATGAAGCGTGCTGGTGGCCTTACTACTCTCCTGGAGGAGGGTAGTGGCGTCGTCGGGGGCGATTAAGGTATGCCTTGGTCGGCGAATACTACTAATACGGGAGGGAGCGTAGCGGGCGGCCGCTGAGATCAAGGGGTTGGGGTGTTTTATGCCACAGTCAAAGAAACGCTTCGATAAGCGTTTCATGAACTGGTTTATGGTAGGCATTTTTAGGTCTACGTGGAGATCTATATTTCGGACATAGTAGGGGGCACCCGTGACCTTTCTAAGGAAACGGTTTTGGAGGGTCTGCATCTTATGGAGATGACGTGGGTGAGCGTGCGCGAATACAACGCTCATGATGGGACGGATGACTGCGGTGTAGATGCGCAGTTTGCATTTAAGTGACAGTTTGCAACGGGCTGTCAGAATAAAGTGGAGTCTACCAAGAGCGAAAGCGGCGCGCGCGCGAACAGCACTAATGTGCTGTTTAAACGTTAAGTTTTGATCAAGGATCACGCCTAGGTATTTGGCTTGCTTCTCCCAAGGGATTGGCTTGCCGTACATAGTGATCGGGCTGGGAAGGGGGGGTGGGACTCGACGACGTCTCGAGAAGAGAACCGCCTGACTCTTATCGGGGTTGACCTCGATTCTCCATTTCCGGAACCAAGCGCCTAAGACGTTTGCGGAGGTTTGGAGGGTACGAGCTATAGCGTTGGGACAATGACCTTGACCTGACCAGGACCTGAGCCTTTTTACTCTGTGGAATATCGCTAGTAAACAGCGTGAAGACTAGAGGAGATATAATGGGACCCTGAGGGACACCGGCGCGAATAGGGTGAGGGGGCGAGAGTGCACCCTCGATGCGATAGCGGAAGGTGCGATTCGACAAAAAGTCTCGTAAGATGAGCACGAGACGATCTGGCACTCCTAGTTGGTACAGCTTGTATATCAAGCCGTTGTGCCAGACTTTGTCGAAGGCTTTCGCTATGTCGAAGAATAGCACGCCCGTCGTCGCATTACGCTGCAGACCAGCGCATAAGTGCTCTACTATACGGTGGACCTGGTGGATACTCGAGTGTTGGGGACGGAAACCGAACTGCTCGTTGGGAATGAGGCTCTTTGCTTCGGCGTAGTCTTTGAGACGCTTATAAATAAGTCTCTCGTAGATTTTGCCGAGAACATTGAGTAAGCTAATAGGGCGGTAGCTGAAGGGCTCAGACTTTGGCTTGCCTGGCTTTGGGATACCGATGACGGTGGCTTCTTTCCATGCTTGTGGGAAGATGTTGTTGCTCAAGGCGCCATTGAAGATGGCGGTCATAAGCATTATGAGCGGGGCAGGAAGGAGTTTGTATACCTTATTGGTAATACCATCCGAACCGGGGGCCTTTCGAGCGTGGAGCCCCTTAATGATGTCGTGCACTTCGTCTGGAGTGACGGGAGGCAGAGGATCATCAGGGTCTTCGACGGGAGGGAGGGAGGCTCTCCGTTCGACTTCAGCGTCGACCTTGTTCAGGTGAGCTTGGTCTACTGGTTGTGAGCTGGGAGGACATTGGGACTCTAGGCTGTCAGCAAGACATTCAGCCTTGTCGGGACTGTCGAAAGCGACACTATTGTCGGGGCCCTTTTATTTGTCAAAGCAACCTATTTATATACATTTATTATTCTAGCTAAGGCCTGATGGGCGAAACGCGCGCGAGGCGCGGGGCGCTGTTTTGCACACGGCACGATTTGTCGCGAAAGCATAAATAGGAGTCGCGAGCTAGGCGCGATCCTTTTCGCCGCGCGCCATCGTCGAGTGAAGACTGCCTGCCGGTCCGCGGGATGCGTGTGTCCATCTGCGTGGTCCCTAAGTGACCAATGAAGATACGGAGGGTGCTGGTGCTTCTGCTTGCTTGCTTCCGCTTACAAACCGTTTCTTTCGAAGCGAACTTGTTTCTTCATGTTTGTCAATACTTGCTCGTCTTTTTCAAGATGATTGCTTCACTGTTTCTTGCAGACTGTCAAAAACGTGGTAAGGTAATTGGTTCGGTGGTATGTGGTAACTGTTTCGGTGATATGTGGTAGCTGGTTCGGTGGTATGTGGTAACTGGTTTCTGGTGACTGTGTGACGGGTACTGTGTCACTACAAACCGAATAAAAATTAACAGATACAAATTTCGTTAAATCTACAAGCCTGGTATCCGTGGACATTGTGATTGGTACCCC
Organism: Dasypolia templi; assembly: GCA_963555695.1. Lineage (NCBI taxonomy): Eukaryota > Metazoa > Arthropoda > Insecta > Lepidoptera > Noctuidae > Dasypolia > Dasypolia templi. The sequence goes on along the minus strand of OY743151.1, from coordinate 2,153,633 downwards.
AATTTTCTACCTCATTTCGCTCGCTCTTGCATTTTCTTAGCAAAATTGCAATGAAAACAACCTATCCCGGTCCGGAGAGAAGTGAGCTCATTTCGCTCACTCTTTGGTAAAACTGGATCTGAGTCAGAATGCTTCTTTCAAGGTCTCTTCGCTCGCTCTTACATTATCATATTTTGATCACAATGACAACATGGAATAGCTTGACCGTTCGGCAAGCAGTTTTTTTTTTTCCTATACAGGGTATCGTTTTTGGAGTTTTACTGCGGTCAGGTAAATTCGGGTGAAATCTAAAATTTCATTTGATCAATAGTATTTCATACGTCAATACGGATATAAGTTTATATCAGTGTTACCCAAAATGGTCTATATCGATCCCCAGGGGTCGACGACTGGGCACGCCACAATAGCGGCGGTAAGTCCCCTCTTTGAGGAGTGGTTGGAGAGGCGCCACGGCGTCCTCACCTTCCGCCTGACACAGGTCCTCACCGGACACGGTTGTTTCGGAAGGTTCCTGTTTCGCATAAGGCGGGAGGAAACGCCCAGGTGTCACCATTGTGTGGATCGCCCGGAGGACACGGTGGAGCATACGGTGGAGGTATGCCCAGCTTGGGCGGAGCACCGCAGTGTCCTCGCGGAGGCGATTGGCGGCGGCGATCTCTCGCGTCCGGCCCTGGTCCAGGCCATGGTACGGAGCGAGAGGGAATGGCAAGCCGTCACCTCCTTCTGCGAAGCAGTAATGCTCGCGAAGGAGGAGGCGGAGCGGGTGAGGGAGAGAGACTTGCGCTCTCACGCCCCCACTAGCCGCCGCAGGAGACGCCCTGGGCGTCGGGAGTCGCCTGCAGATTCCCGGCCACCGTAGGCGCGGGCTTGCGGACGGCGAGCAATGGGTAGCTTGCCGTCCGGTAAGGACCAGGCCCGGGTCGACGGCGCGTTGTGTTCCACGCGCGCCTCAAAGAGATGTCAGCACAAAGTGACGGGGTCCGATAGGGCCGACGCCTCAGGGTCGCGGGTTATTCCACAGAGAAAACCGTGGCCCTGGCACAGGCAACTGAAGGAACACGGGTGGGTTTTAGTCAGTAAAAGTCTGACACGCCCTCCCGCTCCACCCAGAGCGGGAGAAGTCATTTGATGATTTCCCACCCAAAAAAATAAAATAAAACAAAAACAAAAAAAAGGGGCGTAAAACTACTTACATTACTAAGCGAACGCTCGCTAAGGGCACCCCCTGTGGGGTACGGGCCTCGGCTTAGGGCATCGCTGACGGGAGGTCAGCAAGATGGGACAGGCTGGATCTGGATTATATTATTATTATTCGGGGAATTTAAACCTACAGGCTCAGCTACGGCGCGGGCTGGCACTTCGTCGAGCAAGGGTTGGAGAGGACAATTACGTCGGGATCTTCGCGAGGAACCTCGGCGGCGAGGTCGGAATGTCGGTCTGTGTTTGTGCACTGTACTGGTGGCCCTGAGAGTTATGTGGTCATCGGGATCGGTGAGGACATGCTTGGGACGGCGGACATGACTAATGGAGGAGGGAATATAGCTAGCGGCTTTCACAACCAGAGGGTTGCGGTGATTCGCGGCGGTCTCGAAGAAACGTTTTGAAATGCGTTTGACGAACACGCTGAAAACCCGAGTATTTATAGGACCCTAGTTTCAGTATTTGTGCAAAACCAATGATAAAATTGATAAAAACAGTTCTCACAGGAAAGCTGTAACCAATCTGATTATAATTACCACAACAGATATGAACTATGCAGTTATCTTTTTATCAAACGTGTGGTTAAAATGACCACCGCAAAAAAAATCTTATTTGAAAATATTTTTCGATCGTCATTTTGCTTCTAGCTCGAAATGGCGCAGTTATGACGCAGGATTCTTTTATTTCCTTCTACTATTGAATAGTTAAGGAAACTAAAAATGTCATTAACTCGACATCGGCAGCCATCGGTAACAAGGAAATCCCACTAGAAAATTTAAAAGACTGAAAATTTCCTTATGACACTTCAAAATTAAATAAATATATTTCTCATAAAAACCTAACGCAGTTATAAACAAGAGATCTTGAGGAATCCAAAAATGTATAATACTTATATATTCCCTTTGAGAAAATAGAAAATATATTAAGTTGACCTTCCATAACGAATAATCTAGTAAATATAAAATTATCAAAGTATAAAGTTTGGCTGTAATTTTATACACCTAAACCTGCTTTTCTGATAGCTCTGTCATCTTAGAATATAAAACAATCAAAACGGTTTCTGTATTACGACTTTTGTCCAAACCATTTTTGAGATGGAAAATACCGTTTGGTCCCATATTGCGACGGCGCGTCGTGTACCACGCGCGCCTCAAAGAGATGTCAGCACAAAATGACGGGGTCCGATAGGGCCGACGCCTCTGGGTCGTGGGTAATTCGAAAGAGTAACCGTGGACCTGGCACAGGCAATTGAAGGAACACGGATGGGTTTTAGTCAGTAAAAGTCTGACACGCCCTCCCGAGCGGAAGAAGTAATTTTATGATTTCCCACCCAGGAGTGAAAAAAATTATTGGGGATCCGTGAGATGTCTTTCACGATAGACGATAGTGGATCTAATTTAAGCTGGTCGTGAGTTAATAGAGGGCTATCGAACGGAGTATTCAAAATCAAAATCAAAAGTCATTTATTCAAATTAGGCTGAGAATCAGCACTTTTCGAACGTCAAAATTACATAAGACAGTCCCCCAAAAAGCCCGCCCTTCACCACTTCCTAGTGCTTTAGCTGGGAAGAAGAAGTGGCGCAACAAACTCCCCAGCAGCACAGCTGTCTGTTCGGTTAGAAGAACTTGATTCTAAACAATTGCAAGTAATTACCGAAACGTCAATGACAAAAAAAAAGAAAAAAAATTGCATGTAAATAACACAAATACATAAATAAAGCCTTCGGGCCTAAAGGGCATGGCAGCTTACATATGCAATACTGGAATTATTATACAAACAAATAAAATAAATAAATGATAAACTAGGACCATCAAAGTAAAATAAATCAACAGAACAATTACTGTAACAATGATAAAACCAAAGGCAGCAAGACGACCAGTCACCACAAGCAGCACCCGTTCACGAGCATAACGCAAAGGTCAGCCATTACCCCCCTCGCCATATTTGAGGGAAGGAGGAAACCCGACCACCGACGCTACCGCAAGCAGTGACATCTAAGGGAGCATGACGAACCTGCTGTTGGTTGCTCAGGCAAGAATAATATTATCAATTGTCGAGGTCGCTAGCTAACCATATATTGCAATACAGCTCATTAAAAACATTGTAATGAGTAGATCATGTCAATAATAAATGAAGACAACAAAATAATTGACTTATACCGTCAAATAAAAAATTTAAAAAATATATGAACTCATATACCCTGTCAGTTAGTAAGCTGATTCTGGAGAAAGAACACGAACATTGTCTTGAGTTAATCACAGCGACCAACAGTTCTTATCGTTTATGTAGTCGTTAATGGAATAATATGCCTTTGAACAAAGGTTGGATTTTACTTGGGCCTTAAACGCATTAAAAGGTAAATCTAGTAAAGAAGAGGGCAACTTGTTATAAAAGTAGTATTCTGGGTATCAAACTAACAGACCGTTAGGAATACGACCATGCGTTTCAATACAAAGATAACTGATATCACTTGGAAAGTTGCGACGCTAAAATGGAACGCCGCAAGTCAGACGACCAATGGACCAAACTCACGACCCATTGGGTCCCTCTTAATCCCAAACGCCAACCAACGCAAACGACATCGAGGCAGGCTCAGACGGAAATGGCAGGATGAGCTGGACTTCTTCAACTTACCGATCCGGTCCTTAGCAGCTTTAAACATAGAAGTGGAAAGAGCACGCACGCCTTGCGCAAAACCGTCAGTTCCGGCGACTACCAGCACACCTGGCCCCAAGCAGGTCCGGGCTGGACCCGGGGCATTGCCACGTCACATATTTCGGACATGGCCTCCCGGAACCACTCCGCCTCGTCGTTGATGTCAGCAGGCCTGTCCGGTGGTGACACCCAGGCCCGCACGATCGAGGCTTCCAGGAGGAGCTCCCGGTCCAGCTGCTTCAACGCCCACCGCGGACCACTCGGGGCCTGTCGGACCGGCGCGCTCGAGGTCTGGGCGGAGACGTCGAACCGGATGTACCGGTGGTCGGAATAGGTCTCCACCCCCTCCATGACGCGCCAGTCAATGACGTGCGGCGACAGAGCGGGGAAGGCGAACGAAATGTCCACCACTGATTCACCCCGCATACGCACACACGTTGGGACAGAACCCCGGTTTAGGACGACCAGGCCTGTCTCCAGAGCCCAGTCCTCCACCATCCTGCCCCGCGTGTCCGTGAGCCGGGAACCCCAAGCCAAGTTCTTGGCATTGAAGTCCCCGAAGACGAGCACGGGGAGGGAACGAAACCCGACGACGACGACTCTCAACTCCGCTAGGGAGTTGTGGAACTCGGCGAGAGTTCGGTTCGGAGAGAAGTACACCCCTACCACGACTATCTCCCCGAACCGTGCTGCCACGCAACCCCGTCCCCTCTTGACGGCCTCGAGGGACAGGGTACCGGCGGCGGCCGACGAAATTAGGGCCACTGAGCCGCTCAGGTCCTCCACCCAGTCATCCCTGGGCGGGACAAAGTACGGCTCAGCGACCACGGCGATGTTAATCGACCACTGCGCCATGCTCTGGAGCAACAGATCCTGAGCAGAGGCGCAGTGGTTGCTGTTCGCCTGGAGGAGGCGTAATGGGGCCATTACTGACACTCCATATCAGCCCCCTCCCGAGCCTCCTGTGGAGGCCCTGCCACGATGGTTGCCGCGGCGACGACGGTGGAGGCGGCAACGGCGGCGGCAGTAGCGGCGGATGCAGCCTTGACGGCGGTGGCAGTGGGCTTTCCCCTGCCCCTGCCCCTGGCTTTGGCGGGTGGAGCGCAGACCTTACTCCCAACCCGGTGATCGGCCGGCTTGCCAGCTGCCGCACATATAAAGCAGTGCGGCGCGGCATTGCACGAGCCGGCCTTGTGACCGGGCTGACCACAGCGGAAGCAGTGACCGCTGCGGTCCACCTCCAATGCGCATTGCACTCCCACGTGGATGCCCACTTGGCAGCGGAAGCACCTCAGAGGTCTAGGTTCCAGCAGTTTGACCTGCGCGGAGACCCAGCCCACCAGGAGCCTTCGGCCCTCCCCGGTAATTTTTTGAGCCGCCGTTACGGGGCAGCTCACCATAATGGATTGCATCCCCGTGAAGTCAGGACGAATGGTGCCTGCCCTTACCTGCTGGGCAGAGCACCCCCCCGTCCTAACAACGGCAGCCACGACCTCTTCCTCCGTCACGGAGTCGTCCAGGCCCATGTCAATACGCATGTCAATGCACTTGGTGGGCCTGGATACTCGGACCTCGTCCGCATTCAGGGACGCCCTAAGCTTTTCAGCTAGAGCGTCTGCGGTCGGGCCGCTGGCCGCACCGGGGACCTCCAGCATCCGGGCCCCAGTTGCAGTGACCCTTAACCGAAGGCCATTGGTGACGCCGATCTCCTAGAGGTTCACCGCCGTCCTCGCCTTGCCGAGCACCTCGCGGTAGGTCATGCCCTTCTTTTCCGCTTCCGGCTGTAGTGTGATAACTACAGCTGCGGACTTCGGGGCACGGAGCCTAGCCGCGACGTTTCGCTCCTTGCGCCGCTGCCGCCTGTTTTTCCTCGTGGCCGCCCTTGGTGCCTTACTCTTTTTCCCCTTCTGCCCGACTACTTCCCACTCGGCGTCGGCCAGAGGGGATTTTGAAGGCGGGAGCGGCCGTCTCGCCGCCGGGGCTGAGTTCTTCGCCATCTGAGGAGCCACCCCACCCTTCTTGGATTGGGGCGGCGGCGCCTTCGCCAGGGGCGGGCCCGCCACGGCCCCACTTTTGGTGTGCCCCGAAGGCCCTGGTTTGGCCGCGGTGGCAGCATACGAGGCCGCCTTTCGCTGGGCCAAGGCCGGCTGACTCGCCGCTAGCAGGGGGCGCAGGACAATGGCTTCCAGAGCAGAAAACCTACTCTGAAAGGAAGCCAGCTCCTGGCAGCGCACCAGGGTCAGAACTCGGTCCTCGGCAGACACGGGCTGGCCCTGCCCATGCTGCGCTCTTACTAGCGGGACCTCCCTGGGGCCCACTATTCGGCTCTTAGCCAGATCTGCACGGAGCTCCTCGTTCTCCTTTCGAAGAAGCTCCATGGCGGTAGTCAGGCGGGCGATCTCAGCCCGCATCTCGGACATACCGTCCGTCGGAGGACCGAAATGAATGGCCTCCGCTGCCTCCATAATGGAGGCCGTGGCTGCGGATATGGCCTTGTCTTTAGAGGATTGAACCCTCTTCAAGGCCACACCCTTGATCGCGGCAACCACGACCTCCGCAAATCTGGCCGATCGCTCCGATTTCGAGCCGCCAGCGGCATCCGGCTCACCACCTGACGACTCTGAAAGAGCTGTACTGCGGCTGGCCACTTCAGGGCGTCGTTCCTTCGTAGCGAGCCTCCCGGCTTGCTGGGCTGCCTCGGCTGGCCTTGCTCTGCCTGTCTCTCTGTCCTCCTGAGTGGTGTGCCCTCCACCTCTTCCTCGGACCCCACCCCGCCGACCGATTTTTCGGGCCGAGGCCATCCCGCCATCCGAGAGTGACCCCTGGCCATCCCTCGGTTTGGGCCGCTTCAGGAAGAACCTTTTATCCTTCCCAGCAGTCCCCACCACTACGCGCTCCGGGCTCTTAAAGGAGCCCTCCACGCCAGATGCAGCGTCGGACTCCGACCGCGCATCACTCCCCTCCTTCTCGCGACTCTTCCTCTCCTCGTCCTCGGATGACCGAGAGCGCGATGAGCCTCCTTGGCTCGGCCGACTATTTGTTGCCCCCCCCAGAATACGAATGGGGGCTTGACGTTCCCAAAGGGAACGTGGCGGATTCTCCGACTGCTGAACAGCCGGTACCGTCCTGGGGTAGTTTTTTCACATTTGTCTTTTCCATTTTTTGTTGTTCCTTTGAAGGGTGTGGTCCCTTTTTCCCCTGTTAACCCTCCCCAGCGCTAGTGACCGGATTCCCTCCGGCCATTCATCCCCTCAGCACGCTCGACCTTGGGATTGGGGTAATTTTTTAAAGAGGTTGTCTTCCTCTCCCCTTCCCACTCGACGCCCACAAAACTCACCCTCTGCAAACAGAGGGGGTGTGGACGGAGATGGCCACCAGACCTGTCCCGAGGACGGACTGGCCGCCCCAACACTAGCCCGGTTCCCTTCATCGACCAATATAAATTATCGATGATTGGAACCATGACCCTTCCCCGTTTGTTGAAGATTGGCCGCCAACCCCAACTGTTCACCAAAAGCAGGTGGACAGTTGGAGCTGACGTTGCCCAGGGTGCGCCGCGTGGAGGCTCTTCAACATGCGACCCCACGTTGCCCGACCTGGAAATCGAACCCAGGACCTCAAGCTCAGCAGTTGCGATTGCGACCACTAGACCTACGAGGCAGTCAGAACGAGTCAGTAAATAAATTCTTCTGTATGTGCTTTCCAGTTTAGACGTTTGCCAATGGTTACACCTAAAATACAAGTAGTAGAAGTCCTTATCCATTCTTGTCTCAGAAATTCGCAAATACGTTATACATATACTTGTCGTGTATTTTTTTTAATGGTTTTTGGCTCTACACCTACATTACAAATCAATCGAAGCACATTTGCAGTTGACGAATTTGAAAAATGCTATTTAAAAGCTACAGCTATAGCAATAGGCTCGCCCCCTATTATATGGGACTTAAACATAACTGGCGAAATGTGGGTGTACTATAGGTACACCTCTGCTCAACCCTTCGGGGAAACAAGGCGTGATGTTATGTTATGTTAAAAGCTGGGGTCAACCAAAACCGAAAAACATGGCAAGTGGTCTACGAGACAAAAATAATAGAAACCTCTTGTTTATCTAACTGAATGGAAGAAATAATTTATTAATCTTTCGTTAGTCCGTCCCAAAAAGTTCCCTAAAGGGTAGGTATTTAGAAAAATAATAAAGTTGTACAGGCAGGCATGTTCTAAAGAATGCTAAATAAAACAATCAGTACCTACTAAAGCAAGGATCACATGGTGACATTGGGTTACTAACATCTTACATGTGAGTAAAGGTAGGCACATAATCACCATGTTTAGTCATATAGTGAGTGCTTACGGTAAAACATAAATATGATTGTCAAAAAAAATTGGGGCACTGTCGATCATGAGTGCAGTGGCGAGGTTTACTGGGTTGTTAATATATTCGCTAACGCTCCGACTTCGATTACACATAATGAGATTTTGTGTCTACCAACTACAGGAAAAAAATCCTTGTGTCTGCTTGATACTTACAGTGCCCAAAGTCAACACCGCATTTAACGGAACCTCCAAGGTTCCCAGCCACTTGTTATAGTAGCGGTAGTGAACTGTCTTGTTGGAGTGCTCCTCCTCGGAGAAATCTTTCTCTATGTTCGCCTTGTACTCGTCGAAAACGTTAATGTGGATTGATGAGAGTGGTTCCAATCTGTAAGAGATGTATTTATAAGGGTGACCAAAATAGGGTGGGCACTTATCTACATATATCATGAATTCATGAGGAAGAACTAGGTACTGACTTGGTGTTAATTTTGAGAGTGTGACTCCACGACGGGTGGCAGCCGATGGCAGTGACAGTCTGTGCTGAAGCCCCTTTGTAGTTCACCCGGACGAACGGCCTTAGAGGGCGCACTTTGAAACCTGTAACAACAAAATATCGAGTTAGTCAAAAAGCAGTCACCTGGTCTGCATGTAGTTCAGGTGTAAATGTAAACTGCAATAACGATGACATCATTAGCACAAAGAACTACTAAGAGACACTATTGGCGTGCTTTTCAGTTACAGTATTTATAGGTTTTATTACCTGCGATTTTCTCGTCGTCTTCAGACGCCTCGTCAAGCATAGCAGAACTACGGTCGCGCAGATTGAATGCCCTCAATACAGTCACGTGGATTTCCTGGTCTTTGCTCAGGGACTCTTTCAGTATCTGCTGTTTAGTGGTATTAGATGCCGCCGCCAGGGTTCCTACGTTGGAATGATTGGAAAATAGGCTTCTGTAATAAAAAAAAAGCAGGAGCTCAAATATGTGATCGGTTTCGTAACAAATTTTTTTTTTTAATTCAACGTTGTAGGAAAAGGTTAGATTTGATATCAACCTTAAAAAAAAATGCGATTTTCCGTAACCGGGATTTTAACGAGAAAGAAATCATTGAAGCAATGCCTTCAACTTACCTAGTTGTTTCAAAAGGTTAATTAATATCGGTTTTCAGTTTATTCTCGGAACCTTGAAAAAAAAATAACTAATTGAAATACAAACCTGAAACTTAAATTGAACTCCTTAACGACGTCTTTATGGGTCTTCTGCAGCAGGTACTCGTTCAGATTCCTCAACATATTCTTATTTAACTTCTGGACATACTTGGCTCCAATAAACCGTTGCAATTCGATTGGATCCATTTCCATTTCTCTATCATTAAGATAGTCCATGACGAATTCCTTTTCATTTGTCTTTTGAAGACAGTTCAATTGCTCAGTCGTTATTTGACTTGCATAGAGAGGAACTAGTTTCTTGTCTATGTTATTAAATCCCCCAATATTCCTCAAATGAAGCAACTTCAACCTTGTGATGTCAGGATTATTCTGGTCCAGAGGAAAACTATCATCATCGTGAACTTCCATTTTACTTAGTTTTTGCAATGTCTCTACCATGTTTTCGTCAGTTACATCTTTTTCATATATCTTACTGACTACGTCTAATATCAAATCTAAATTCGGTTTGTCAATGCCATTTAACAATCTTTTTATTTGGTTACCAGTTTCCATAGAAGATTTGATAGCTTCAGATTGATTTTGTTCCAGCTTATCATTCCAACCCACTTTTATGTAAATTTCATATCTCGTATATAATTTTTCTTTGAACAGATTGCTGCTTTTAAGTCTGACTTTATTTGCGTGGGCTATTTCTTTGATACTAACACCACTACCTACGTATTTAGAGTTAGGTTCAACTATTTCTTCATAAATAAGATCTTCAGCAACAAAATCAGCATTAGCGTTTGTTTTTCTTACTTCGATTAAGTTTATTTTAAAATCTGAAACCTTTATGTTGTTTTCTAGTAATACTACTTTTATACTTATATTATTTGGTAGAATCTGTACGGAGAAACTCTCTGTAAACTCTACACTAAACATATCATTGCTAGAATATTTTTCAGACTCGCATACGAAAACATCGTCAACGTAGATAAAAAAATTATAATTATTTTGCAGGAAGCGCTGACCTACTTGCCTAAAGTCAGTTAACATAGTTTCATCTTTTTTCAAATCCATTTCTATTTGATCTTTAGTAATGTAAACATTAACAAACGCTTCCACTTTACTTTTGATTTTCTCTTCGTCTAGATGCGATTTGGGCTTAGTCGGTTTCTTATTGGGATTTCCTTTTTGTTCATTCTTCGCTTCTTTATATTCTATGTAATTAGTAACGTATTCGAATTCAACTTGGTCCAGCATATCTGTGTATTCTTTGTTAAATGTATCGTTCCATTCTTTCTCGTATTCAGTTTGATTTAAAACTTTTTTCGTTATTTCCAATTTATACGGTGTTTCAATACATTCACGCTTTTCTCTAATCATTTCTATGTCTAACCATAGTGATATTATTTTATGTATAATCTCTTTTTTGGAATGTAGTATTTCTTTATATTTTTCTTTGAGGTTGATAATTTTTTCTATGTATTTTCGTACAGTTTTATCGAATCGTAAATCATCTTTTTTACTAGGACTGACTTTCATGAGATCTTTCTTAAGATTATCCTTTGTTTCTCTATTGATTATAATGTCTTTTCCTAGATCTTTTAACAGTCTCTGAATATGAATATATTCATTATAACTGTCTACAACTTTCACACAAAGTAGTTTTTCTAATGTGAAAGAATGATGATGTTTAGATGTAATATTTTTTATTGAGATTTCTAGAAATTTGATTGGAACATTGATATCTTTATTATTGTTCGCAACAATATCATTAAACAAATAGGGATCAACATATTCGACTGCAATTAAACAGTCCTCAGTAACAGTGTTTTCTAGTATTCTAGGAAATATCGGACTTAAATTAACAGTCCCTGATTTTTGCGTCCATCTGAAAGTTCAAAATTTGGAAATTAAACTAACAAGATTTTATAAATTGTTTTAGGAATATTTTCACCCGTTTCAGGAGTGCTTTTAGTTCCAGATTTAACTCGATGACCTTCTCGACAGCATAGGTCACTATATGTAAACAGAATTGGGATAATGATATTTTTTTTATTTTTGTCTCAAAAGACTGTTTGTTTCCAAATAGCACAAACTATATTACAAAAAGTGTAAAAGCTTTAAAAATTGCCAAGTTAAAAACGTTTTAAGATAATATTGTTGGACAAGGACAGCACTATCGTAGAAGTGACGTCACGACTATGTAACTTAATACTAGCGCCGTACATTGTCATTACCGCGCGACAAGGACGGCAATAATCCCCTCCAAAAACTTTTAAAGCGTGTTTCTTCTATTTACACCGATTTAACAGATTTTTCTGTTATATCATTTTTACCATGCCTTCTTTGAAAATAATGTAATATTATTTTTATGAACATTTCTAACAAACTTACCCATTCTCTAAATCAGACGAAAATGGCTTTGATTTGTGAAATGTAGGGATTTTAGAACTAGTTTTTAGGTAACTGCTTTGTCGCTCTTTAGTAACATCCACCATAGTCACAACATTTTCGGTCACAGGCGCTACGCAAGCGGCTATCTCAGAACTGATTATGTCCATTAAGTTCGATGGTTTTTCTTTCTTCTTCCCCTTTTTCTTTTTCAAATGCTTCTTAGGTTCCGTTTTTATCTCATGTTTCGTAAAGAAATCATATTCATTCAAGTGTTTCGGTGACTGTTTTGAAGAAAACGAAGTTTCGATATCATCGAGTGTTGTGTCTTGTTTGATCTCGTGATATTCTTGAATATCATTTTCAAGTGAATCATCCACCGTCCAAGTATTTAACTCTATATTTTCATTCATAATAAGCTTATTTTCGTAATACTACCAAACTCGATGTTTGTTGTTACCGCCATTCGTTGCTATGGCAACAATATTCAAAATTGAATTTTTGTCTATGACTTAGAGTTAATGACAATTTTTTCATAAAAATACTGTCCGAGTGACAAAAGAATCACTGCTTAACCTGCTTATCAGTTCATATCACAAACGTATAGAATCAAAAGAAGTAAGGGAGCAGTTAATTGCATTAACTAATAACACAAGTGGGCTAAAAGATGAGACTTGTGGCACTCCTACTCCTCACTTTTATCATTATCTTAAAAGCTGTTTTTTTTATTTTTATTTTGGGTATGGCATCTCGTAGTTGACCTTGAGAGGTCGTGACTACTTAACCGGACTATCCTGTGGCTGCCTTAAGCGGACTCAAAGCCTCCAGCCAGGGGCGTAAAACTACTTACATTACTAAGCGAACGCCCTCGGCTTAGGGCGTCGCTGACGGGAGGACAGCAAGATGGGACAGGCTGGATCAGATTTTGTTGATTATTATTATTCGGGGAATTTAAAGCTACAGGCTCAGCTACGGCGCGGGCTGGCACTTCATCGAGCAAGGGTCGAGGGGGACAATTACGTCGGGATCTTCGCGAGGAACCTCGGCGGCGAGGTCGGAATGTCGGTCTGTGTTTGTGCACTGTACTGGTGGCCCTACTGCTCTCCTGAATGAGAGTTATGTGGTCATCGGGATCGGTGAGGACATGCTTGGGACGGCGGACATGACTAATGGAGGAGGGAATATAGCTAGCGGCTTTCACAACCAGAGGGTTGCGGTGATTCGCGGCGGTCTCGAAGAAACGCTTTGAAATGCGTTTCATGAACTGACGGATAGTGGGAATCCTGAGGTCTACGTGGAGGATTTCGTGGCGAACGTACCAGGGGGAGCCTGTTATCCTACGGAGGAACTTGTTCTGGAGGGTCTGCATTCTATTGAAGCGAACGGGCTTGGCGTGTGTGAAGACTGCACTGGCATAGGTCATGATCGGGCGGATGCACGCTGTGTAGATACGCATTTTGCACTTTAGTGACAATTTGCTAAGTGCATTGAGGACAAAGTGAAGTCTACCTAGAGCGAAGGCGGCGCGCGAACGAGCCGCCTTAATGTGCTCTGAAAAAGAGAGGTGTTCGTCTAGTACAACACCCAGGTATTTGGCTCGCTTCTCCAAGGGATCGGCTTGCCGAACATGGTGATCGGTCGAGGGGGGCAGGGGTTGCGACGCGGTTTTGAGAAAAGAACCGCTTGACTTTTGTCGGGATTGACTTCGATTCGCCATTTTCTAAACCAAGCACCAAGTTTGTTCACTTGGGTTTGGAGAATGCGAGCTATCGAATTTTCATCACGGCCGGTGTAGTAGATGGCCGTGTCGTCTGCGAACAGGGCCAACTGCGCCTTGCTGCACTTGGGCATATCGCTGGTGAATAGCGTGAAAGCTAAAGGAGAGATCACAGAGCCCTGAGGGACTCCTGCGCGAATAGGGTGGGGGGAGGATAGCGCTCCTTCGATGCGATAACGGAAGGTGCGATTCGACAAAAAGTCCCGTAAGATGAGCACGAGACGATCTGGCACACCGAGTTGGTACAGCTTATATAATAAGCCGTTGTGCCAGACTTTGTCGAACGCTTTCGCTATGTCGAAGAAGACAGCACCGGTCATCAAACCTCGTTGGAAACCGAAGTTGATGTGTTCGACTATACGGTGGACCTGTTGTACGCACGAGTGTTGGGTTCTAAAACCAAACTGTTCGTTGGGGATTAGGCCCTTTGTCTCGGCGTAGTCTCTGAGGCGCTTATAAATAAGCCTCTCATAGATTTTGCCGAGGACATTGAGCAGACTGATGGGGCGGTAACTACTAGGCTCTGACTTTGGCTTGCCGAGCTTCGGGATACCGATGACGGTGGCTTCTTTGAATGCCTGTGGGAAGATGTTGTTGCTCAGAGCACCATTGAAGATGGTGGTCAGTAGCATTATCAGGTGGGCAGGGAAAAGTTGGAATACCCTATTGGTGATTCCATCTGAGCCGGGGGCTTTACGAGCCTTAAGACCTTTGATGAGGTCGTGCACTTCGTCGGGCGTGACTGGGGGCAGTGGATACTCTGGGTCTTCGACGGGAGGGAGGGAGGCTCTATGTTCGACTTCAGCGTCGACCTCAGAGAGGTGAGCTTGGTCTACTGGTTGAGAGCTAGGCGAGCATTGGACTTCTAGACTGTCGGCTAGAAGCTCAGCCTTGTCGACATCATCGAAGGCGATGGTCTTGTCGGGACGGATCAGGGGGGCATGGAGACTATTTCTCCGGATCTGAGCTTCCTCTGGAGTTGCCAAAAGGCTAGGTGGGTGGGCTCTAGTTCGCTCAACATCTTGTCCCAGCCGGCGGTACGCAGCTCCTCTATGCGTGTTCTTACAGTACGCTGTAAGTAACGCATATGGGCTTTGTTCGCGTCGCAGGGGAAGTTGCTGTAGGCACGGACAGCCGCGTTCTTCTCATTCAACAGTTCGCGTACATCGTCCGGCAATTTCCCTTGAACAATCGTTCAGGACTGATTGTACGTGAGCTGTGAATGAGTCAATCGCGGCCGTCGTGTCAGCGATAGAGTCAAAATGATCGGGGATTGGGTCCAAGTGGGGGGACGTGGTGGATTTTAAGCGATCGCTTACTTTCCTCCAGTCCGTTACCACTTTGTTGGGAAGGGGTTGGGTGGAATCGGGCAGACCTATGCAGGGGACCACTTTCATGACTACTGGACGGTGATCGAAAGCGATTAAAAGCTGATAAGCTAAGTCGAATAACTTAATCTGTAACAGCTAGGGATGGGCATTTAAAATAAACATCGATGTTTTATTTGATGTAATGCATCGATCAGTTGCATCGATGTTAATACGATGTATTGAGAAATACATCGATGTTTCTAAAATATCGATTGTTTTCGTAATAACATGTTTAGGCATTAAAACAAACTAGGTAAGTACAGGGAAAAATATGTATTAAAATTCACAATCACACAGCCAATACAGATTTATGTTCTTTACATATTCCAAATATTTTTTTCAATGCTATGTAAAAACAAAAGTTTACTTAATCTTTTCCCCTTCAATCGGTTTCATTGCGCAGTCAAAACTAGCCCTGCCTATGAAAAGAGTCTTTCTAAAGGGACAGATGTGCCAACAACTGTTAAATAATTAAAAGCAATTTTGTACAGCTTCGGGAATTGTTTTTTAAAATCCCTCCAGATTTCCAACGGATTTTCGTTCAGTCTTCCAACAGGAGTTCTGAGATAAACTGAAAGGTCGTCGGACAAAACATTTTCAGATTTAGTTACTTTTCCAGTTAAGATGCAGTAACTTATGGTGATCACTCCATAATGAAAAGGTCTCTTCATTTTTATCGGACTTGTCAGAATCGGATTCAGTTTGACTGATTATAACGTTCCGTTTCAAGAAACGTCGTGAAACTCACTGCAGTCGTCAGTCAGTGTTGGTCATACTCATAGTACATTCATCTATAATTTGCGTATTCGATGCATCGAATGAAAAACATCGATATATATTCGATGCCGAAGTATTAACAATACATCGGTTCAATACGATGCATCGTTACTATACATCGAGTGTTTAAAATACATCGATGCATATCGTCAATCCCTAGTAACAGCCATAGACAGGAATGAAAATGTCACTCAGTCAGTCGTGTGAAACTGACATTGACAGTGTCATAACAAAGAGAAAAGGTTCGTGTTTTAATTTTTGAACCGAAAGTTTATTATGTTCAAAAAATGGCACGATTCCGTTTAAAAGACAGCGACGAGTACTACTTGGCACTCTCTGATCAGCCAAAACGATTTGACGCTGATAGCCCAGTTACAAACGTATTTTTCGATGACAGTAATGGACAGGTAAATGCTCATCATTTTCTGTTGTCCTTCAGTTTTTTTTTTGCTATTTACAAATTTTTATGTTTATTTTGTGTTAGTATAACTACACAAGCTTAAGCCATCTAAAGGAAATGCTCTTCTAACTTGATCATAGCTATTTTTATGCGCATATATCGTGTGTTAAACATATCATAATTTCCTTCTTAAGGTGTTCACAGTTAGATCTGGGGGCGTCACAGGAGTCACGGTCAATGGCATGGATAACTCAAAATCTACTTCATTCCGAATGGAGGACCGTGGGCCAATTATATCAATAAAGTTTTCTCCAGACCTCAAAATTCTGGCTATACAAAGAAATCAGGATAATCAGAATGCTACTGTAGAGTTTGTAAACTTCAAAGATTTGGCCCCTACCAATGTGGAATACTCACACACATGCAAATGGAAGAATGCTAAGATCTTAGGCTTTGTTTGGCCCAAAGTAAATGAGATTACATTCATAATAGACCATGGTATTGAGTTACTTCAAGTTTTACCTGAGAAGAAACAGTTGAAGAGCTTGAAAAATACTTCATTCAGGTATTACTATTACTTACTCATTATTAGTTAGTGTAATGATCTTGTGTTGCAATAATATCTAAATGCAAGAATATATATTTGTGCTATCTTTATTTTAGCTAGAAGCAATGCACTAAGGCCAAAATGGCTATTCCATTTTGAGTACTTCAAATGTACTAATAACCATGTCAAATACCTACAGTGTCTAGTCCAAAATATAAACAGTCCTAATAATTTTTACATCAGTGTCTTTTTCATTACACTGCACTATAATTTTTTGTTCTCGTTTCCAGCTGTGCATGGTTCTCATGGTGCTCTCAGAGTAACATTGTGCTGCTGGCAGGCAACAATGGAGTGCTGCTGCAGCCGTTCTCACTCAACAACTCTACTATCACCAAACTGCAGAAGTTGGAATGTAAGGAATATTTTTTAACAAAAGTCAAAAAAGTCAAAGCATTTATTTCAAATAGGCTTTTGAATGTCAAAATTTACATTAAAAATAGAACTGATTCTAGGCGCCACTTCCAAAAAGTAGTTTCGTATGGAGAAGAAGTGGCAAGAAACTCCACCGTTACTCTTTTAAAATGTTTTACAATATTTTGTATACATTAATTATATTTCTATATGTGAAGACGATGCACCAAGAATAAAAATACTATACCACAATTGGTACATAAAACTAACTATGATCAAGCAAAGCAAGTAAACAAAACTTCACCTAGATTTCAAACATTATTAATGAACAAAAAATACTTTCTTAGTTAACGCACGGAATACACCTGCACCCTAAATATTCAACCTTCAGCATAAAACTGTTGTTGGTTCTTGAACAAAGAAATACACGTTTCAGTGGATGCAACAAGGCCGGTAGTAGAACGCGACGTCTTTATCCTGCGCCTGTGTGACGCAACTTGGTGCGCCGTCTTCAGACATGCACACTCCGCCACTGTCAGCGCTCCAGGGCCCACTGAGGTAAACTACCAATGAATAATGTGCGTGTGAACTGAGGGAACAAACCGGGAATTCACAAAATAACAATCCATTTTTACTAATAGACATAAAACAATTATAGAATGAATCTGGGAATTTGTAAACAAATATGTTAAAAACTACAGCTCAAAAGGTTATGTCCCTCAGTTCTCACAGACCATCAGCCAGATCTCACTCAGCAGTATTTAAAAACTGAAGGTTTTAATAAAGAATAAAGTAAAGAAATTTAATATTTTTGTGAATATTACCGAAATTAATAAATTAAAAAGGTCTTTTTCTACATGAAGTAATAGTAAAACTCTTACAATGTTTGTATAAGAGAAATGGAGCAGAAATATCGACGCAATTTGAAGATATCAGTTATTAAAGCTGGTCCCTCAATCCTCAGATCCACAGACAGTATGTGCTTGTACTAGCTGCTTGATGGAAGAAATTTAAGACAGTCTAGTGTACTTAACTTTTAGTAAAAAGTTTCTACTAAATAATAAGATAACATCATAACATCACGCCTTGTTTCCCTGAAGGGTTGGGCAGAGGTGTACCTATAGTACACCCACATTTCGCCAGTTATGTTTAAGTCCCATGTAATAGGGGGTGAGCCTATTGCCATCTACCGGGCAAAACGTTGTAGGTCTTTTATTAAAATTTCATGTAGAAAATTTTTATTTATTTAATTCGGTAACATGCACTAAAATATTTTATTTTTGTTGTGAGGACTGAAGGACCACAGTTTAGTTGTTTTTTTTAATCTTAAATGCTTTGTGGTCTATTATTTTGGTAAATTTCTTTACAAATTATTTACTAAATGTCTGTATTCTCAAAACATTCATTTTTAAAATACTTTTCGAGATCTGGCTGATGGTCTGTGAGAACTGAGGGACCACACTTTTTGAGCTGTAGTTTTTAACGTATTTGTTTACAAACTCCCAGAATCGTTCTACAATTGGTTTAAGTCTACTACTAAATTCTGGGATTATTATTTTGCGAATTCCTGGTATTATATGCGCTTGAGCTGAGGGTCAAGCGCACATAATGGATAGACTATTGCTAGACGATACGTATACAAAGCGTAAGCTTAAAGAACATTACTTCAACTGGATTGAAACTTAACTATCAATAGCGCGTTGATCAAATCTCAGGCCATGGCCTAAGATAGACCCCAGAGGTCTAAACCACCAGCGTGAAGTGATCGTTCTCTGCGCAACTTGCTTCGGACTCAAAAATTGTGACTGTGTTTTTTGTTTTATGTTATCTTATTTTCTAACACTACTTTTAAGGAGTTTTACTAACAAAATGGACCACATTGTTGTCTGAAATCAATAAAAAAATAAATAATTGTGTGCCTTGTTAAAGTTTAAGAAAATAGTAATTTATAAAAAATAAATACATATATAAATATGTCGTCATCATTCTCCTGGCATTTTCCCAACTTATTTACGGTCGGCGCAACAAGTTTTTTTCTGCCTCTTTTTAACTTCTCTATTATCCGTCATCTCTGTCATGCACCCCCTTTCTAGAATATAAATTGCTATATACACACATACTTACTACTGATCAACTTGTTCGCTTTTTAAACATTTCGGGGAAATGCTGAAACAGTGCATGTTTCCGAAATTCCAAAGTGAAAAATCTTATATAAATATTATAATTAATTTGATTTGTGTGCTTATTTGAGCATGCAGAACTGACAAATGGTAAATTGCACATTTGATAAATTATAATAAAATAAACATTTCCTGTATATATATATAGTATATAAAGCTACGAAGGCCTTTCAGGGACACGACCTTCAGTAATGAAGTAAGCTACCAAGAAGATACATTTCCTGTAGACTTGAAAAATTCAAGGAACTTTTGTGACAGATAGTAATCAAATAACAAAAACTTTCTTCAGGTGTGGCTGATGCCGATCACGGGGCCCTCCGGCTTCCACTATACGCACGTGCTGAAGACTGGGCTGGTCGGCAGGTTCGCTGTCAACGTGGTCGATGATCTGGTTGTGGTGCATCATCAGGTAAAAGCTATGCTTAGTGTAAGTTGCTACATCGGTATCTCGTCGCGAGATACAGAAGTGTCAAAGTGCCTTTTTCGAGTTAAATTGAGCTTATCGGTCATGTTAGCATTCTAATAACGACAGATTCGTAGACAAATTGAGATTGAGAGCGTTCTCGCGCCTGTCATGTTAGCCCTGCTGGTGAAGTGGAGCCTGGATATATGAGAAACCTTTATTTACTACTGATAATCACAATGAGGTCCCGAAACTTTTGGATTGAAATACTTGTTACTGGGAATAATTACACCTTTATAACTGGTGATGCATTTGATTTTTTCGATATTTACTTCTATAATTGGGACGTTGTGGTTCAATAGCCTGTATAAGTTAGTCAACTATAAAAAAAAAAAAATTGAGTATTGGTCTGGGCAGGTTGCTCCTCCTCCTCTATAAAAAAAAAAATCGTTCTGTCTTAACGGGGGCCTCTGTAAATAAGACATTTGTCATTTAAAACCTATTTGGGAAACTTGGAAAACTGCGGGGTTGCGTAACGCAGTAACAGTACGAATGGGTTTCATTTGGCATTTCAATAACATTCATTGCGTTATATACGTTGTTGAGCAGACAAATTTTTCGAATATGAAGCAATGGATAGCAATATCTTTCAAATAATCCTAGGTCCCTTGCGATCCTATTTGTCCATGTCGCTATGTATTTATAGAAATCCAGTTTCCGGTTTTAGAGATTACTTTATTCTCATATGAATACAATTCACTTACATGAGAATGTTAAAATTATAACTTAACTCAATATTGTTGGGCGTTTTACAAAAACTAAATATTAGTAAATAGTTGATTGACAAGACAATGATTATAAAATTTTGCGGCTAGCTAAAAAAAAAACAACTCAATGTTCGCTTGATACACGGGCTCACTTGAATATCACGTATTAAAGTAAACAAGTTTTCGTTCATCACAGATAAGCGTAGCTGGATGTGGCTTGAAATTATTGTAGGGAATGTGAATTTTTAATGATGTGCTGATTGAGTAGTTTTTTAAAAGTGGTTATGGTTGTGGGTTCTGTGATGTGTTTAGATAATTTATTATATAATTTGGACCCTTCATACGCGATACTTTTTCTTCCGTAGTTTGTGCGGGGTGGGCGTAGCTGTAGTAAGTCTTGTTCACATCTTAGTTTCATATTGTGTTTTTTTTTTCTTTTCGTGAAAGTAATGTTTGTGTGTATTTTTATTAAGTATTTTTCGTATGCATGTATTATAAATGTATGTTTGTGTAATGTTCATTAATTTAGTATCTTTGCAAAGTAACACATTGTTGTGTTGAAGTAAGATAATCATAATTAAATAACGTTTTAAGTAAGTAATATATTTTGTGCAGTTTGCAGTAGATATAAGAGTTATTGCGGCAGAACCCCACGTTTCTAGTAGGTAGTCAATGTGAGGTTTAACGAGTGAGAAATAGATTAAATATCGAATTTGTCGTGGTAAACAGCAAACTACACCTCGAAGGGTACCCGCAAGTGATTGTAGTTTTGACATTAACTTTTTAATGTGTGGCATCCACGTCAATTTACTGTCTGAGATTAATCCAAAGTATTGTTCTTGTTCTGCTTTATTTATCCTTTTATTGTTTATTTTTAATGGGGTATAATTGCATTTTTTTATTCTTAGCCGCAAATATCATATACATATTTGGTTTTTGCCACATTTGTGGTAAGAAGATTTTGCTGATACCACAGGTTAAGTAAATCTAAATCGCTTTGTGCTTCTATTATAATTGTGTCAATGGAGTGACCAAAGTCAAATAAACATATTGTGTCATCTTCATAAAGGGTTAAGTTCCGTTTTAGACCAATTTGTTGAACACTATTTAATATGTAAAGTAGGAATAAGAGCGAAACCAAAATGTTATAGTTTTGGGATTACTCTGACTGTCCCCAATCTTTACTACTTGGTAACGGTTTGGCAGGTAGGACCTAAAGATGTCAAGGGCAGGGCCCTTTATGCCGATTTCGCTGAGTTTGTTTAATAGCAATTCGTGACTGACCGTGTCAACCGCCTTTTTTAGGTCAATAAAAACACCTAAAAATAATATAGATAACAAACAAATTGTTTGTTATCTATATTAAGCTTAATAGTTGTCACCAGGTCTATTGTCGCTGAAGGAGTATTAGATCTTGGTCGAAAACCGTTGTTGTTGATTATCGAAGAGAAAGTTCAGTGAGATCAGATATTTTTCGAGGCGATTGTACAAAACCCTTTCAAATATTTTTGACAGCACGGGAGGAACTGAGATGGGACGATAGTTTCCCGGCTCGGATTTAGTTCCCGATTACACAGTACCGAGAATAGGCGTGACTTTTGCAATTTTAAGACTACTAGGAAGTGTACCTAATTCCATACATTTGTTCATACAGCTTGTTAGTTCTTCAAGAATTAAGTTTGTAACGCTTTTTAATGATTTTGTGGTGATACCTTCTAAACCTGCGCTGGTGTTGTTATTTAAGTTATTAATGATTTTGAGAATTTCATCTGTTGTAGTGGGTTCTAGGTTACCAAGTGTAGTAGTGTGAGATCTAGATAAAAATGTCAAATGATTGCCGGATGGATGATGTAATATGGGAATTTGATTTGCCAGAATCCAGCCAACATTCTCAAAGAAATCGTTAAAACATTCACAATCTGCTTTGAATCACTAACAATTCCACTTGGTGATTGCAGTTTTCGCGGGACGGCTGTTTCAGTTAATTTATTGCAAGACAGATTGTTAATAAGTCTCCACATTTTCAATGGCTGTTTCTTGCAGTTAGCGAAGACTTTCAATTTAAATTTCGTTCGTTTAATATGTTCTGAAACATCATTTCTTTTTTTAATAAATATATCTTCTTTTTGCTTGTCTTTTGTGTATTTTTTGTGTTGAGTACACAGTGTTTCTATTATTTATTTCACCTATGATTGATCTATTTATCCAGTCCTGTCGAGGTGGATTTAGCGTTTTAGACTTAGTAATTTTGCTCATATCTATACACTTTATAAATTTTTGTTCCTGGGAATCATTCTCGGTTTTGGTCTTGCGATTCCAAGATGGTCATATAAAGACTTCATAGTCAATAACGTGATAGTTTCTTTTTTCCAAAGGTTCTGGTTGGTGACGTTTTAGTTCTAGGTAAATTTGTTTGTGGTCTGACATAGGTGTGTCGACAATAGCGACATGAAAATTATTCTGTTTAAGATTTGAACAAATATGGTCAATAATACTCTTCGATGTTGTGTTATTTTATTTTATTTATTTGGGAAAACAAACAATTGTACAATTTGTGTTACAATAAAATATGTTATGACATATGGGTAAATGTACAATCCACAACGTTTCCACAGATTACTTGTGTACATTTTTAACTATGTAGGTATGTACAATTACACATCGATACTATCTTATATTTTTTATGACAGTCGCATAAAAAAAACAATAATTATTTTCTTGAAATTGCTTATGATTCTCTTGTGCAATAGTCTTCATCTATTTTGTTCAAAAATTCATATCCATTTTCTTGGATCACTTCTTTATACATAGTAGTTGCACGTTGTGTATTCAATAAGTTAAAGTCCACTCCACGTTTTTTTTTATGTAACTGTTGAAAGTAGGTAGGCAAACAAAAAAGCATATTTGACGTAAACAAATGACGATTCTATGAAAAAAAATTGCTTTTCAAACTAATCACAGATACAGACAAATCATTGAGTATAATAACAGTGTTTAAGTTAACTAATATACTTATTGACTCATTAGTACAGCAAAAAGCATGTGAAACGGTATAGTGACGACTGCGACTATATTCGTGACAATCTAAGAAATCGGGTTGACAGCTATAAAAATACTTTTATAATGGGAAAAACACAACCAAACAAAAAGGTAACGGTTTTAAAAGCAACATTTAAACACCATTATATGAAAACATTATTAAGATGGCCACATTCTAATCCTTTTTATTGCACACAAATAAAATCCACAATTTTCGGTATACCGTTAATGTACTTAATTGTGAGACTTTTGTGTTCAATATGTGGTCGGCGGTTAAGTTTATCTTTCAGATTTTGCAGGAACTTACGATGTTTTGGTGTCTGATCGGAGTAAATTTTAAATCCTCCCTTAGAGTTGTTTCGATTACGTAGTATTGATTTTGCGATTTCTTGCGATTTGAAGTATACTTTTATCGGACGTGTTTTGTTTATGTCATTACTTTCCCAACCGCATTATCCTTTGAGAATGCTGGTTCCGGGACTCCACTGATAACGAAATTTTTTGTTCGGAATTCACGTTTGTTAATTTTTGCTTTATGGTTTTCCTGCGCTTCATTTGAGGAAGATGTCTGAACTTGTTCTGGTTTAAGTAATTGAACTGCGTGTTTTATCACAACAATCTTTTTCTCAGTTATGCCATTTTCATTGCGTAACGATATAACATCAGATTGATATTGTTTTGTTCAATGGCGAGATTGTCGGTAGTGGTAAATCTTCTGTGTTTTTTTTTGTAAATTCATTCTGTGTAGTCGTAAGTGTCTTTAACATTGTCATCATTTCTGACATTTGCTTACGCATTTCACTTAATTCCGTTCGAATGTGTTCATTATCATCCAGCTGTTTTCGTTCATTATTACGATGGGTTACTTTCGAGATATCGAAAAATTCGGGTTGAGAATCGCCTGATAGTAAATTTTGTTGCGAATCACTACGTCCGACGTCAAGGACACTTCTAGTTGGTGAGCGCACATGATATCTTTGTATTGGTTACTCACTCAGTGCGTGGTTTGGCTGTGGTGCTATGTCGTCACCCGAAACGACACAGAGCCGTGCCTCCCTCCGAGCAAGAGGTCGAGCACTGGCCGGACCGCCTCGATGGCGACGATGCCGGCGGTAGGGCGTGAGAACCTATCCCGCCATTCCGCCACCAGGACCTGGCGAATTTGCGACCGACGCTGCTCCATATGGCGCTGCCATATATTGAGCTTCGGCAGCTCGCCCCGCGCCCTCGCTTCCTCGCGCCATCGATACGGTGACGCGAGCACCTTCGTCTCGAGGTCCCAGGGTGGGTATCCGGCCAGCGCACAAGCCGCCTCATAGGAGATCGTGCCGTATGTACGTTATGACTCTGATGGCCGTTGCTCTCTGTCGCTTTCGCAGAACAGAGATGCTAGCGGCCGTCAGGTCTGCCGCCCAGATCGGGGCCCCGTAAAGCGCCATCGATTACACGATCCCCACGTAGAGCCGCCTACAAGCGACGGTCGGGCCTCCCAGATTGGGAAGCAGCGTTGCGAGCGCCCCAGTCGCGCCCAACAACTTGGGCTCCAGCTGCCGAAAGTGGGGGCCGAAATCCCACCGGCTATCGAGCACCAATCCCAGATATTTCATGGTGGGCTCGACAGCGATTGGAACCCCCCCGACCACTATGTGTTATCCAGGCGGCGGCGCCCGCCGGCATGCAAGTGCACCAAAAGACAACGCGCGGATGGTACAGGACTATTGCAGAACACGGGAACAAAACATATTAGGCTATGGGTTTGGGGGGCTATAGTGGATTGACCTGACCAAGATTATGTCTGAACTTTAAAAGAGACCTCTGAATTTGTTTCGGCCTTTCTTCTCAGAGTAGTCAGATAGGAAACGCCGATCTCATCTACTTTTAAAATATGATTGACGTGTAAAAGTGTTTGTAAAAAACCTACTTACAGAAATAAAATCATTTATCATTTATTGGTAACCAAGAACAGGCAAGGACTATGTCTCGGCCTGATCAATATACAATACACTGATAAAATGGCAGTGCGAGTCAGTACACTCAATAATGGGCCCCTGAAAACGGTCGCTTGCACATAGTGACGTAGCAACATCTCGATGTTGCTACATGTCCTGAGGTGCTTGAGGAGTGAAGAGGTATTCGGCTATCAGGACAATCCCGGAAGTACGGTCAAGATTTCTACCAGCATCTTACTGCAATACTTCTTCCTCCGATTACGTTTGCTCTTGCGAATCTCCACTGAAACCGGCCAATAAAGGCAAGAAAAGGGTGGAATCTCCATTTCTCGTCAGTGTTCACTCCAGCCGGCCAATAAAAACAAGCCAGAGGTCAGGAACAAGACTTTTCCCAGAAGATAGGGTTCGTAGAGTCGGTACTGCTCCCTTTGTCTGGCTCCTCATCCTAGACCTGTTTCGGTAAGGTAAACCCTACCGGCATAGACCTGCAGTTCAGAGCGCGCAAGCCCCACCAAACCGTCAACGAGAGATACGGCGGTGGGGTTATTACAATTTATGTAGTAGGGTACTTATTTTTTTAGGGTTTTTTTTGTTGTTGAAAATCTCTTTCCGTTGCAGGCCACTCGAACATCCCAGCTGTTCGACATAATGGAGGAGTCTCGTCCCGAGGCCGGCGTAGTGATCCACATCCCGGCCGTGCCCGGCGTCGCCCTGCAGCCCGCCGGCGTCGGCGACCTGCGCTGTCCCATGTGTATCCTTTACTTTACCAGTTAACTAGTAACAGAAAAGCTGGGAATTGCAACATTTGACCTGATTCTCTCGACCAACATTTTATATCGATTTCAATAATCATCATTGATTTGTTTATTGAATTTTATAAACGACATCATTTACATTTTGGTTTACATTTAAGTCGTTCCTTTGGAGGAAAATGCCAAAAATTACTGTCTGTTCTCGGTGTATTACCTTAAATTGCGAATGGTTACACGCAAAAAATAACTAATTTATGTTTCACCGAGTTGTTAAGTGTACGCCTTGACTATAATGTAAAGATTCTGACACGTGGGTGGTGTTTCAACCGGACTACATAATAGATGCGCGGCTCGGCTGTCTGTGGCGCGTCAACCTCATACCCGCAGGACTGGCGCACTCGGTAATGAAACATTTAAATTTACTCTAGGTTCTTAAACATTACTAGCGATATGTGGTTTGTTAATATACCTCTGCCTAACCCTTCAAGGAATACAGGATATAAATAAAAGGAAGCACCAGGCGGATAACCAGGTATTGTGGTGCAACTTGTGAGAATCCTGTGTTGATTAATTCAACAGCAACCGAACTATCTAAATAAATTCAAATATTCAACTGATCGTTTATTACACTCAGGTTCCAAAAGACGAGGTAGCCAAGATAGTAGCGTTACTTCTACGTCGAACTAACGGCAAGGACACAATATACAGGATCGTGAACCAACTGGTGACTGAGGCTGGCAGCTATCTCGTGCAGCTATCCCAGGTGTTCGACGAGATCAACGGTGTATACAGGTGAGTTGAAGATCTCAATCAAGGCAACCACAACGGTGTATTTAATAATACCGACAGGCGACAAATTTACAAGTTTATTTCATACATTTTCTGCTTTTTTAAACAGAACTTCGTCGTGAATGTGTGTTTTTTTGATGACAAATATGTCGCAGTAGCTGTCGCCTGCGACTTCCTCCTCGTGGAGATCGGAAGTTACCCCACGGAAATGTACTATATTTATAAAAAGTATCATGTGTTAATCCAGGTTGTAAACTCTCATAATGTATTATTTATATACAAACGTTTCTAATATTGTAATTCAAAATAAAACAATCTAAATATTTTATTTTACATAAATATACATGGGCACTTATGAAACGTCAGAAGCTAGGTGCACGGTTCCAATTGGTCGTTTCCTATGGATTAGAGCCGGCAAGAAACTCCACGGTTAATCTTTAAAAAATAATTGGCTTGTACAATGTCAGTGCCTCTCTGTCGTAAATTAAAATAATTTAAATCGGTGCAAAACTGACATACTTGCGTTCCTGTTCTTCAGACTGCGGCCGAGGAGCATGGAGACTCCGAACAATAGAGATCGGTCCTTATATTGCAGGCCTTCGATGCTATATCAGGTTAAGTTTTAGTTTGTTAACTTGAAGCTGCATTTAAAAAAAAACCAGTGCTATAGTGTTCTAAAATCTTTATAAGTTCAAAACTGCTACAAACATTTAATGACCAAATCGAAAGTGTTTTTTTTTTAGTGTGCGTCCATTCTATTTTTGATATTTCAAGTCTCCAGTGAGTGACTCAGATAGTCGTACCCTTGCGCCCCTGGCGCTAGATGTGGTTTGTTTATAAAAAAAATGAAAACTCCATCCGTTTGAACGTGTAAACAGTGTATTTTGTTATAAAACATGAAACTAGTGTGATCCTTACTATTTAACATAAAACTCGCAAGACGCAAGAGTGCTTACGCCGAGCGCATGCGCTGTATTCGGGTGTCTTAAGCTGAACCACTGCGAATCCGTTGAAATCTGATTCTGGCGTTATGCAAGCCCTCTGTCGCTATCCGGCGACAATGTTTGACATTCGAACGATAG
Organism: Dasypolia templi; assembly: GCA_963555695.1. Lineage (NCBI taxonomy): Eukaryota > Metazoa > Arthropoda > Insecta > Lepidoptera > Noctuidae > Dasypolia > Dasypolia templi. The sequence goes on along the minus strand of OY743151.1, from coordinate 2,125,676 downwards.
CTAAGGACATGTAATACTTCGAAAAGGAAAACAAAATTGTTTTTCTATTTTATTACATGTCCAAAAGAATAAAAAGTTCTTCGAATAACTTTTTTTTCTCTAAGTACTGTAACCGACTTTGGCAACTTGTTATTAAAGCGGATACTGTTTACCTAGCGGTGGCGGTGGCTATATTGGTCAACAGTCTTATTTTTCTTACTGCGTATGCAGCTGAACTTAATTTACCTGAAAGAGCTCTAATGTGGGTGCCCCATTGCAATTTTAAATCTAAAGTAATTCCTAGAAATACAGTTTCCGTAGTAGCATCTCTTCAGTTTCTTGCCATCATGTTTTAAATTTCGTGTCACTACATTTGGTAATGAGAAAAAAACATAGAGTTTTGTTCGCATTAAGTAAGATTATTAGCTGCGAACCATTTCGAAAGAACAGCCAGACTATCGTTGACATGTAAAAAATCCGTATCTTTTCTATCAATTTGAAAAATAAGAGCAGTGTCATGAGCGAATAAAATTCAATCCGACAAGTTAGCCACCATGTATGGAAGGTCATTATTATAAACTAGAATTAAGAAAGGGCCAAAAATTGAGTCTTGAGGCACGGCCATCTTAACTAAGGACCCCGAGGACGTCGCCCCTTTAACTTTTACTTTTTGCTGCCTGTTTGAGCAAAATAGGAAAGAACAACCGAAAAACGTCCACCGCCTGGCCACACATAGGCCTGTTCAAAGCATCGTCACAGTGAGCGGATTTCCGCTACCTTCACCAAGTCATCTTTCCACCTTCTGGGAGCTTTTTCACGCTGCACAGTAGGGATGTGATAGTCTTGTGGCGGCATCTACATCTCCACATGTGAACTACGCATCACACTGACGTCACGCAAAATCCTCCATCGCGCAAAGTATTTATTTCAAAGCATTTATTTCAAATAGGCAGCAGTTTTGAACGTCAACATTTACATTTAAATAGAATTGAGTCTAGGCGCCCCTTCCAAAAGGCAAGAAACACCGACCTCATCTGGGTTAGTGATTCTGAGGATAAACACCGAAACAAACTCAGAGGGCACAGAGTCTTTGGTGGCAAGAACCATAGATTTGAGTGGTCCTGTCCAGTCTACTAACAACTCAGTGGAAACTTGTAAATGGCCTTCAATTTTGTATCGTTTAAGGACACTGTATAGTTTAGCTGTAAGTTTCCCGAATAAAATAAATAAGTAAACTAACAAGACTTGTTCATCCCCGTGCCGCCAGGAAGTGGGCAGACCTGGAGGTGGCGCGCAACACGGCGGGCCAGCCACTTGAGTGCGCGCGCCCGCAGCACAAGTTCCGCGTGCTCATCTCGCAGCCCGACCTTTGCAGCCACGTGCTGCAGCATCATGCCGATGACCAGTACTTGGTGCAGGTAAGTCGTAAAAGTGAGTATTTTTTAGCAATAAGCTTACGCACATCAAGGAGACGACCCGAGGGCGACAAAAAAAAGGTAAACCTTAGAAATGGTCGATCCCAGTGCTGTAGTGTTCCAACGTTTAAAAGTGCAGCAAAACATTTTATGATGGAATCAAAACCGAAAGAGTTTTTTTTTTGTGCGATTCTACTTTTTAATATTTCGAAAAACAACATTTGAGTTTCGAACAATAATAGCTCAAGACTTTAAATATTTCGTCAAGTGATTCAATTATTGGATGGTCACGGTGGAAGATAAAGAATGCTGCTAATGAGATGTACGGAAACGGTGAAAACAGCAACATTTACCACAGCATAGCAGTGAAATAGGAAAAAGCCGAGAAAGAAGTTGAACCCCGCTAAAAGATTCACCGGTGAAGCTCGACCTGAACTGAACTCAACCCGGCTGCTACGTCGTTAAAAGATCTCTCCCATAGATAAATATCACCCGTCTCTCCACTAGTCCAATGCTTACGTTAGGGTGCAAACTCTTCGGGAGGAGGCACGGCTCCCTGTCGTTTCGGGCGACGCAGGTGCTCTCGGTACCTGTGTCGCATAAACAGGGAGCCGGACGCTCGGTGTCACCACTGCGTCGACTGCCGGGAGGACACGGCGTGGCACACGCTGGCAGAGTGTGCCGCTTGGGAGGAGCCGCGCCGTGCCCTCATCTCAGAAGTAGGCAGTGACCTGTCGCTGCCGGCTGTTGTGAGTGCGATGGTCGGCGGCGTCGAGTCCTGGGACGCGGTGGTTTCCTTCTGCGAAACAGTGATCTCGCTGAAGGACGCTGCGGAAAGGGAGAGAGAGATCTCGTCCACTCTCCCGATCGCGCGAACCGGGCGCAGGCGGAGGGCACCTCACTCCCCCCGCCTGAGACGGGACCCGCGCAAGCGGTCCCAGTCGTGGATGCGGAAGAATTATGTGTTCCCGCGACCCCGGCGTAGGTGTGAGATGGAACACCGGGGTGGTTTTTAGTCAGTAAGAGTCTGACAGACACCTCTGCCCGCCCCAGGGCGGAGGACATCCATGAGGATTTTCCACCCCGGGAACAAAAAAAATAAATAAACGTGGTGGTGCACCTCCTTCTGCGAAGCAGTAATGCTCGTGAAGGAGGAGGAGGAGCGCGTGAGGGAAAGAGCTTAGCGCCCTCATGCCACTAGTCGCCGCAGGAAACACGGTAAATTATTTTGACTGTCCACATGCCATTACAAGAAACATGATTTCTTCCCTAGGTGGTAACAGCCTACATCGCCTCCCTCTGCCGTCACGACATGGTGGTGCAGCAAGCTGCGGCCGAGGTCACGGTGCGCGCCCTCGTGACGCGCGGCGCGGCGGGCCGGCTGCGGGCCGCGCTGCGGCGGGGAGCGTTGGGAGACGCGCGCCCGCTGGCCTGCGCGCTCCTGTCGCTGGGGCACATGGACCCGGCCGCGGCGCAGCTGGCGCTCGACATGCTGTGGAGACTGCGAGGTTATGAGGTAACAGATGACAAGCCGCAGCCGAGGTGACGGTGGGCGCGTAGCTTCCCAGACGCTGCCCAGCCGAGTCGGATTCGACGATTGATGCGTCCTCTAAGAGTTTTGCAGGCTACTGTGAGCTGTAGAAAGCCTTTTTTTTTTGTTTTGTTCCGGGGTGGAACATCTCATTCATCATTCTTCCGCAACCCCGACTGGTTCCGGCCCGACTCTACGGGCCTCCTCGGAGCTGTAGAAAGCCTCGTCTAACCTTTAACGAGTTGAGGTCCAAAATTCCTAGGAGGTAATTAGTAGGGTACATGAAAGGAAAGAACTCATATCTAGCTTATATGTCTCCTTAAGCAATCCATGAACGTATCAATTTGAACTACAAGTTTTAGGTCATCAGACTTGACCACGATATCGTCGGCAAACCGAAGGTAAATGATAAATGATTTTATTTCTGTAAATAGGTTTGTACAAACACTTTTACACGTCAATCATATTTTAAAAACTAGGTGAGATCGGCATTTCCTATCTGACTACTCTGAGAAGCAACGCCGAAAAAACTCAGAGGTCACTGTCTCTTTTAAAGTCCAGACATAATCTTGGTCAGGTCATGTGAAGACCATGTGGATTGATATCTGAAATGGTCTTTCGAGGAAAGAACCACACAGAATGAGTGGACCTGTCCAGTCAGTGCACGCATTTGTCAGTTGTCATGCAGCTCAACACAGAACTAAAGGAGCTAAACGATTCGACGAACATTACCAAAGCAGTAATTTATGCGGCCTACCCAAATGTCCTTTACATTTGGGTAGGCCGCATAAATTACTCAAACTGCCAGACCATGATTAAAACTAATAATTTAAAAAAAAAATGCATTATAAAAAACAACAAATCCACAATGTCTTCACATTCACAATAATTAAAATAGTGTAATCCTTTACAAAGTAAATGTCATTGCATATATAAAGTGCATCAATGTCAAAGTGTAAATAAAATATGAAAATAATCTTGGTCATATCATATGAGGACTATGTAGACTGGTGTCTGAAATGGTCTTTTGAGGAAAGAACCACACGGATTTGAGTGGACCTGTCCAGTCAGTGCACGCATTTGTCAATCATCGTGCAGCTCAACTCAGAACTAAGGAGCTCAACGATCCGACGAACAATACAAAAGAAAGGACATTTGGGGAGGCCGCGTAAAGTACTCAAACAGCCAGACCATCATCATTAAAAGAAGAAAAAAAAAATGCAATGACCCACATAGTCCTCACATTCACAAAAATTAAAACAATATTATACTTTATACAGTAAATATATACATGTCATTGTTTAGATAAAAATATAGATATAGAAAAAAAAAAGATTAAAAGAAAAAATAGCAAATTACACATCAATTATGTCTGTGTAAACTTATTGGAGCAGCTCAATCCCAAGCCTTCTTGTCCTCAATATAGTCCTTTACAGTATAATAGGCTTTCTGGCATAATTTCCGCTTTATAAAAGTTTTAAATTTATTAAGGCTTAGTTCTTGAATGTGGCTAGGAAGTTTATTATAAAAACGTATACATTGACATTTAAAACGAGCCACCTATTTTCTTGAGCCTGGTAGTGGGAACAACAAATTTGTGTTTATTCCTAGTATTTTTGTTATGGATATCACTGTATTTTTTAAACAGATTAATATTTTTATGTGCATATAAAAGATTTTCATAAATGTACTGAGAAGGCACAGTCATTATATTAATCTCTTTAAATTTGTCTCTGAGGGAGTGTCTGGGACTTAATTTATAAATTGAACGAATTGCCCTTTTTTGTAAAACAAAAACTGTTTGAATGTCGGCGGCATTTCCCCACAAAAGAATACCGTACGACATCACACTATGAAAATAACTAAAGTAAACTAATCGCGCTATCTCTAAATCAGTTAAATTACGAATTTTTCTAACGGCGTATGCTGCAGAGCTTAGTTTTTTTGACAATTTATCTATATGGGGGCCCCATTGAAGCTTGGCATCCAAAGTTATGCCTAAGAATACTGTGGAGTTTTCGGGTTTCAACTCTTCACCCTTTAAAAGAACACTAGTTTCTACTTGTCTAACATGAGGTATCGTAAACTTAATACATTTAGTTTTTTTCTCGTTAAGAAGTAGGTTATTAACATTAAACCAGTTAACTACCTTAGCGAGGGCGCTATTTACATTGTCAGTAACCAGCTGCTGACGTTTCAGTTTAAATAAAAGTGAAGTGTCGTCTGCAAACAACACTATATCATGATTATCCTTTATGAGGTATGGCAAGTCATTAATATAAATAATCTCTACTAAAGATACGTCTCATTCTAACTACAGATAAGTACTAGAATTATAAGTTTGTTTCAGTCATACAATCTTGCTAACCAATTTTTGGAGCCCACTAGAATAACTCCCACTAGTGCCACATGCCTAGATAATGTTTATACAGATGTTATACCAACCCACAAGGAAATTATTAATTTAATAGACTCAGATCATTGCGGACAGTTGGTCAATATTTCAAATATTAACAAAAAAACAAAAAAAAAAGATATCACTGTTAATCCAAAAACTAATAATGTGATTATTAGTTTTTGAATTTCCTTGTGGGTTGGTATAACATCTGTATAAACATTATCTAGGCATGTGGCACTAGTGGGAGTTATTCTAGTGGGCTCCAAAAATTGGTTAGCAAGATTGTATGACTGAAACAAACTTATAATTCTAGTACTTAACCCAGAATTTTCTAACAAATTAACATTAAAATCACCACAAGTGATAATAGACTTATTAGAATTACAGATTTTGTTCAACACTTCATCCATAACCTTTTCAAAACAATCATACAATCCTGAAGGCGGTCTGTACACACTTAATATAATGAACTGCTCCAATTCGATACACGCTATCTCAATTGTTCGCTCAACAGAGAGGCACACAATATCCTTACGGTCTTTAAATTGTATCTGGTTATTTACTAATATTAATGAGCCACCATGCATATAGCATTTACTCTGCTGAACGAATTACCAACCTGGTGATTACTAAAATTGAATATAAACTGGTGGCCTTTAAGCCAATGTTCTGTCACACAAAGAATATCTATATTGTTACAATTCAGGAATAAATCTACTTCTAAATCTTTGTTTAAAAACCCTTGAATATTTTGATGCACCAGGTTGATATTATTAAATTTATTTACACACACATTTGGTTTACCATTTGCTTTCCTTACATTTTTGCAAGAGGTTGCCTCTATAGTCCTTATTTCTAATTTAAATGAAAGTCAATGTCAATAATTGGTTCCAAATTATTGGCAGAATAGTCTTAACATGTCATTGCATTGCTCAAAAGAAGCAAGTTCAAATTCTTGGCTGTAATAGAAAAAAAATATGATAGCGACACAGCTATCTGTCTTTTATGATAGTTTGAAAGATAGAACATAATAATATTATACCTATCTTTTGTCAAATACAAGTTATTACCAACATAATTGTTAGTATCAATTAATTGAAATAGATTATTATTAAATGTCAAATTATGTAATGTCATATTGATTTCAAATCTTACGTTATTTTCCTCCTGTGGCAAACTGTTACTATAGGGGAATGTAAACAACACTATTTTTCTTAAACTAAGATTAGACAATGTTCTATAATATTGGTAAGTAATGTACTCGCCATGGATAATCAATATCCATGGCGAGTACATTACTTACCTTCGGTTCGCCATCCCCTTTCAAGTTCGTACCACTATATAAGGGAGAAGGCTCTCAGCAGGAGTGTAAAAACTACCGCGGCATAAGTCTTTTGAGTGTTGTCGGCAAACTGTATGCGAAGGAATTGATAAACAGAGTGATAAGAGTGACAGATGAGAAAATATAGAATGTGCATGCAGGATTTAGAGACGGAATGGGTTGTATGCATCAAATCTTCCTCAGATCCATACCCGAAAAACCACTGGCAAAGCCTAAGAAAGTCTACTGTGCTTTCGTTGACTTGGAGAAGGCCTATGACAGTGTGTGGAAGAACTGTGGTCGACACTATCCTTGTACGGTGTGGACTGGCACTTGGTACGATCACTGAAATCTTTATACAAGGATTCCAGTGCTTGTGTTAGGATAAATGGGGTATTCGGGGCCATACGGAGTTCCTGGCCGCACGTTTATCCTCTCTCTCTGGAAGAGCCAGAGCCCCAGCTGAGAGGACTCTACTCAGCTTGCCTTGAGGGGGGCCAGTTCCCTACACTGTGTCGTGTGTGGAAAACAGGTCGTCTGGTCCTGCCCAGGAAGGCGGGGCGCCCAGCAGACTCGCCGTCCGCATACCGGTCCATAGTACTGCTGGACGAGGTGGATAAGCTGTTCGAGCGTATAATTGCGGCCCGCCTCGTCGGCCACTTGTACAGAGTGGGGCCGGATCTGTACGACAGCCAGTTTGGTTTTCGGCATGGGCGCTCTACCGTGGTTGCCATAACGCGAGTTAGAGTCATGGTGATGCTGGCGGTTTCCATGGACATCTCCAACGCATTTAACACCTGCCCTGGACCAGGTGCCCCCCTAGTTCCGTCGGGAGCGCCGAGTCGTGGGATGCGGTGATCTCTTTCTGTGAAACCATAATTTCAAAGAAAGAGGCTGCGGAAAGTTTGAGGGAGGTCGAGACTACTCTCCCGATCCGCAGCAGACGTGCCGGGCGTCGGCGGAGGGCTGACAACAACCTCTTCTAGCCCCCATAGACAGGTCCAGAGTATGAGAAATCCAGACATCCAAACAAAATTTCCATAGAAACAAAATCCTATGCAGATGCTATGAAAATGCAACCTACCAAATATAATAATAACTTAGAAATGCTACTCACACAACAAGCTGTTAAGCTAGATATGCTATTATAACAAATATCTACAATGATGAGCCTGCTCACAACAGTAATCAACCAACTTGTTTGAAATGACCACTCTAAAAGTAGCAACGTGGAACACAGACGGGTTGATTAAACACAAATATGACGTACAAACTTTATTGGAACTAGAAAATATTGACTTGTATCTGAGGCACACTTAATACCAAATCACAACACAACGTTAAAAAACTACAGCATACAGGGTGTTTGGTGCATCGTGTGCCAAATTGAAATGCTCGACTGAAGGGGTCATCTGCTAGCCTTTCAGACCCCTTAACAACCCTCATGCCCTGTGGCTTTTGTTAAAGGAGAGTGAATGCGGGAAATAAAGTGAATGGTGCTACACATGCAATTGTGACCAACCAGTTGATGTCCAAAAAGGCACGACTGGCGATTCACAATGGTGCCTACGCTTATGCATGGAAGTAAATGTTGGGTGTAGAAAAAGAAGCATGAAAACAGAATAAATGCTGTGGATATGTGTTCCTTGCGGAGGATGTGTGGCGTGTCTATGAATGATAGGCTGAGGAATTATATGATAATGCAACGTTGCATATTAAAAGAAGATGTAGCCACAATAGAGGATGAATGAAAGGAGACTAACAAAAGGTATTTACAAGGCAGATGTGAGGGGACGCCCTAAGAGGACATATAGTGACCTTATTGGTGATGTTCTTAGAAAGGTCAGGTGCGTAGTACTCGCAACCGGCGCTCGTGTATGACCAGATGTATGAACGTAAACATTTAAACAAGGCAAAAGTAGTATTTAATTATCGTAGCATGTGTCGTTCTATGGTTTCTGCCTTGGGAAGAAGGCGTGAGTTCATGTAAGTATGTGTAGAACCTCTCGATTTCACTCAAAAACTCAGGTTTGGCGGATACGATCCTGCTATAATCGGTCTATAGTTTCGTAAGCTGGCTCTGCACAATAGACAGATCTCTAGCAACCTTACCTTAGGTTAGGTTTGCATGATATATCATTTGACTTTATCGAGCAGGTGGTGTGAAAAGTGTCTTGTATCGTTCTGCAGGAAGTAGTAGAAGTCCTGCTGAGCTGGAACGAGCCCGTGGGCGCGGTGGGCGCGGCGCGGCAGGCGGGCCCCGCGTGGCTGGCGCTGGCGCCGCGCAAGCTGCTGGCGGCGGCGCAGGCGCGCGCAGGACCCGCGGCCTTCACCGCCGTGTTCCACGCGCTGCAGGCCAGGAACGAGCGGACCAGGGGGGCGCCGCACTTCTTGAAAGGTGAACAGGAATTATATTGTTTTACTCAATTCAGCCCTAAGATACCCAACTATCTAGATATACAGCATGTAACGAAAACCCTGTCCGATCCTGAAGGGTATTATTTGGTATCGTAGTGCGTACACAAATACGTAATCATTTAATGGATACGAGATAATTATTTTTCCCCAATGAAAACAATTAATTTAAAAATTAAAAATAATCATACCAAAGGCAACACTGATCGCTCGACGGGGTTCACCAGAGTTCACCTACAGTTTCGTGTCAAAGAAGCCGCCTGAGCGCGGCGGTCCTTTGTCGCATGCCGCCAAAGAAACGTAGGACTAAAGAAATCTACGTTTTGCCTACGCGTAGGTATCAGCTGATATTTTATTGTAGGCTTACGCACAATGACCCCGATTTCTGACCTTCTGTTTATCAAGAAACAATTATTATTGAGTTAATGTGATGTGCTTTTGGCAATGTACCCACTGTAGGTATCAGTTTATTAAAACATTTACTTGTTACATACCTCTATCTATCTAGAACATTAGTACACATTCGACACCTTTTTATTAAATTTGCATGTACTCTTCGCAGCGCACATGTGTACGATTTGAGTGACTCGAAAACTTCCACAATCCGAGCTGTTACTTCGATTTCCGAATCACACATTCACTCACAAATAAAAATTAACATATTCAAATATTCCTGATTGGTATACGACATTGTTCGCGATACGATAGCGGCACGTGATACGTACGGACATCCGATCGCAAGCTATCTCCACGTGAGACTGGCGAAGTGTCCAAACAAGTAGCGACCAGTCGGCTACATCAAAGGATCGAGGACTCGTTATGACGCGGGCGGTGTCCTTTGTAATAAAATAGGCAAAAAATAAAAGATTTCGCCGGCCGGTGGAGTGTTGTCAACTTATGAAAAGTTACCATATTTAGTGTTACATTTCGCATGGTAACTAAAAATAAAAAAATCAATAGCGTTTGGTTTTTATGAGTTAGATTTTTTTTACAATTTTTTCTAGTGCGTATGTTAAACCAGGAATACGCCTTTTTTGGATCGGACAGGGTTTTTGTTACATATTGTATAGAAGGTTAGGCAGATAGTAGTAGAATGTTTAACCCAAAATTCAGCCTCGCAAACTGCGCGCACTGATTCAGTCATAGATCATCAAGTGCACGGGCATGTGGCGCAAGATGTTTGTTAACCTAGAGTGCTAGAAGAATCTTCTAGCGCCTTAGTGACAGCGGGGCATTGTTACTAAATATTTGTGAAATGTTACTCACAAAACCCAAGTGGAGTCCCCCAAGGTTCATTGCTCGGACCATTACTTTTCATTATCTATTTAAACGACATCAACTCTTGCTTGGTTTCGTCTAAACTGTTGTGTTTTGCTGCCGATATGACAATCTATGCCACAAAATCATCACATGTGGAAGTGATTGCACTTCAGGATGATTCACTTCGTCTGGAGGCTTATTGTCGTGAAAGTAAGCTTGATCTTAACCCTGCTAAATGTACGGGTCTGACATATTCACGAAAGTGCTCAATTATAATAATAACAAATAATTCTTTATTCACACAAAATACACGTGTAACATACAAATTGAAACCCTGGCTCCTGAGCTAGGTAGCAACCTATGTTACAGGATCCAGTGTCTTCCCCCGTTTGTGGAATAATTATAGTAGCTGTGCAATAAATTAATTTAAAAACAACATAAAATAAAAGAAATTAAGGATGTACGCAAGCTCTTTTGGTATGCAATAACTGTGCATAAATGTGTGTGTGATTGTGTATGTTTAAATGGGTGATGGTGTGTGGGTTTGTGTCTTATGAGTACTGCTGTTGAACTAGATCTTCCGTCCGGTGATAATCCAGTGTTCGAAGCCATGTGGAGATTTTCTTTTTTACTTTCTCTAGTTATTAAAGGGTTTATGTTCAATATTTTATTGTAAATGTACGTAGCCATGTAAAAGTGTTGTCGTCTAGCGGACGCAATTTTACAAATTATATGTCTGCCTTCATATGTCAGTACGAGTAATCGTTCTCTTTAATTTTGTGGTGTGCTTTACCGGTGTGAATTGATGTTGTCTCACTGTGAGATTAAGAAGGTACAACTGTCTCACGGTAAGTACTTTACAATTTTCGTACAGATCTTTCGTAGGAAACCGGTATGGTTTGAATGTCATGACCTTTAGCAGGGATCTTTGGGCTCTTTCGAGGTGAATCACAAAGGTTTTGCAACCGCCTCCCCGGGCCGTGATACAGTAGCCTATGATTGACTGTGCCAGCGCAAGATACACCGTTCGTAGTAGTTCAAACTGAGCCACGTGTCGAATCTTCTTAAATATAAGTATACTAACACGGGAAGTGGTCAATTCAATGTGAGGACGCCAGCTTAGTCGTTCATCCAGAAGTACACCTAGGTACTTCACTGACTTTTTTTTTAAATTGGAAGACATGGGCATTGGTGACCGTTAAAATCATTACAGGAGTGTGCTTTGAGACTTATTTCCAAGGGTCTTTGAAATATTCAAGGTAAGTAAGTTACTTTCCAGCCAACGGATTATTTCCCGTAGGCCCAGCTCTGCCGCTTGTTGCGCTGCTTCCCAACTCTCACCGTGATATATTAATACGGTATCGTCTGCATAACTAAATATTCTACCGTTTTTAAGAGACTTCTGGCACAGGTTATTAACATAGACCAGGAAGAGACTTGGGGATAGGCAGCTAGCTTGAGGTACACCATAGTAAATTTTTACTTCATTGCTAATCTCTTCACCAACCTTTACTTTTTGTGTTCAGTCAGACAAAAAGTCAGTAAATATGCTCAGAGGCTTTCCCCTGATTCCGGCATGTTCTAGCTTCCTCACAAGGGTTGAAGTACAGACCGTGTCAAACGCCTTGGCCAGGTCCAGAAAAACACCCAGACATTTCTGTTTTGCATCAACTTTCACAGTAACGTAATCAAGAAGTTGATTAACTGCGTCTACAGTGCTTTTCCCAGCCCTGAAACCATATTGTGAGTCCGATAATATATTGAAACGCATAGACTCATAAGATACTTATCTTATGAGTCTATGGTTCAGTAGCTTTTCCAAGATCTTTGTCAGTGCTGAAAGTACTGAGATAGGTCTGTAATTTTTAACCTCATTTTGACCCCCTCCCTTGTGAACAGGCGTTATTAGAGATTTTTTGGAGATACGGGGGAAGGTTCCTTGTTCAAAACTTATCCCAATGAGTTTTGTAAGAGGTGGGACTAGTATACAATATGTAACAAAAACCCTGTCCGATCCAAAAAAAGGCGTATTCCTGGTTTAACATACGTACTAGAAAAAATAGTAAACAAAATCTAACTCATAAAAACCAAAAGCAATTGATTTTTTTTATTTTTAGTTACCATGCGAAATGTAACACTAAATATGGTAAATTTTCATAAGTTGACAACACTCCACCGGCCGGCGAAATCTTTTATTTTTTGCATATTTTATTTCAAAGGGCACCGCCCTGCATTAGCCGCGCTGTAGGTACTCATAACGAGTCCTCGATCCTTTGATGGAGCCGACTGGTCGCTACTTGTTTGGACACTTCGCCAGTCGCACGTGGAGATAGCTTGCGATCGGATGTCCGTACGTATCACGTGCCGCTATCGTATCGCGAACAATGTCGTATACCAATCAGGAATATTTGAATATGTTAATTTTTATTTGTGAGTGAATGTGTGATTCGGAAATCGAAGTAACAGCTCGGATTGTGGAAGCTTTCGAGTCACTCAAATCGTACACATGTGCGCTGCGAAGAGTACATGCAAATTTAATAAAAAGGTGTCGAATGTGTACTAATGTTCTAGATAGATAGAGGTATGTAACAAGTAAATGTTTTAATAAACTGATACCTACAGTGGGTACATTGCCAAAAGCACATCACATTAACTCAATAATAATTGTTTCTTGATAAACAGAAGGTCAGAAATCGGGGTCATTGTGCGTAAGCCTACAATAAAATATCAGCTGAAACCTACGCGTAGGCAAAACGTAGATTTCTTTAGTCCTACTTTTCTTTGGCGGCATGCCGCCAAAGAAGCCGCCTGAGCGCGGCTGTCCTTTGTCGGCATGCCGCCAAAGGACCGCCGCGCTCAGGCGGCTTCTTTGACACGAAACTGTAGGTGAACTCTGGTGAACCCTGTCGAGCGATCAGTGTTGCCTTTGGTATGATTATTTTTAATTTTTTAAATTAATTGTTTTCATTGGGTAAAAATAATTATCTCGTATCCATTAAATGATTACGTATTTGTGTACGCACTACGATACCAAATAATACCCTTCAGGATCGGACAGGGTTTTCGTTACACCCTGTATGTTTACCCAATTTGAGTAGTTTGGCCGGAATTGAGCCCCATCCCGTGGCACAGTCATTTCTCAGGTTATCAACCTCAGCCTCGTCCGGGGATAGTAAAACCATAGACTCACCGGCCGAGGATGTCTCAAATTTATATGGGGCTCTTGGGGAATTTTGGTTTTGAATAATAGTGTCCGCTAATTGCTTACCAATGTTTGAAAAATAATCATTAATTTCCTCTATGGCATTGGGTGTGTCATTTGCAGTTAAAAGTTTTTCCGCTGTTATTTTTCGTCCAGATTGGTTAGTAGTAGTTTTAACAATATTCCATGTATCTTTACTGTTTTTCGAAGATTCTAAAGCGGATCTGTCATGATTTAATTTAATTTTCCTAAGTATAAATATGACAGCTCAATAATTCCGTCTTTTCGGTTAGCTAGAAATGTTTTATGTAGATTATCCCGGTGTCGAATACATCGTAGTAGGCCAGGTGTAATCCAGGGCTTGAGTACTGTTTTACGATTAGGAAGTTTCTTTACATGGGAGTGCTGAGATATAATGGACATCAAACATTCGACAAACCCAGTTGCAGCTTCATTTGCATCGCATTTGTAAGATATAAATGAGAAATCGGTATTTTTAAGCTGCTCTACAGCGGCCTCATAATTTACTTTTGTGACGTATTTTGTTTTTACCGCCTCTATTTAAACATATCAATAATGAGGCAATGTTGGTGACTGTTGAATCTATTACTATGACAGTCGTACAACTTGATTTATTAATCATTACGTGATCGAGGCAGTTCTGTAATCTTGTAGGATGTGTGTGTCCCGGTAAGAGGCCTAACTCGGCGGTCAGATTAAGATAAGACCTAACTATTCCTGTCAGTGTTATTAGGTTTTATGTCAATATTAATATCTCCTGTTAAAATTCTGTTGTTTGCTTTTTGTTTACTTAAAATGTTTCCTAGGGAATTTAGGAAGCTGTCAATACTATATATCGATGGGAATCTATAGGATGCTAGAATACTTGTATCTGAATCAATTTTTTGTAAAAGACAGTTGGCACCTATCGAATCTGGTTCTTCCACTGTACAATGAATACTGCTTTTAACATAAATTGTAATACCATCGTTTTGATTTAAGCATTTCTTACTGGAGTATGTCACATAATTTTCAATAGGAGGGATCGGTTTGTCTTCATTAAGCCAACACTCAGTCAGTATTTATAACGTCCATTTCACAACATAACCTAGCTAACTGAGCCTGAAACCCGTCTAAGTTTTTATATATGCTTCGGATGTTCTGAGTAATTATTTTTAGTGAATCCTTCGAAGTTTTAATGATATTGTTACAGATATTAGTATCACAGTGATGTTTGCATTATACCTTCATCGTATATCTTGGGTGATTAAGTACTACCTCGAATGAATTGCATCCGAGATCGGGGGTATATCACGATTTAAAGCTTACGTTTGAATTTCATGTCGATGGTCCATATTCGCTAAACCATCTACAGCACTAGGTTTCATAATGCGATTGTCCAAATGCTTCACTGCTTTTCGTTGTACTTTTGTTAGAAGCCACTTGGAATACGCGTCTGAAATCTGGAATCCATGTTATCACAAATACATTGATCTTAAGAGAGCATCCAGAAAACGTGCCCTGCCGGTCTTAAGATTATCGCGACCTCTGTAAGAGATATCTTATATTACCCCTAATTAATCGGCGAGCAATCTCTGACTGTATTTCTTTATTTAAAATTTTCATAAATTCTATTAATAACTCTGATATTCTATTAAAATTTTATGTTAACGTTCCGGGAAGGTCGAAACGATGGAACGCACCATTGCGGGTTCCATTTACCTCAACGAATTACAGGCAAAATTCATGTATAGTACTTGCAAGTAGAAACTTTAATAGCATGTGTAAACAGCATGATTTTGATCCTTTCATAAAATGTGTGTCCTCGGCCAGAAATCGTCTGAGCCTTGGCTTTTTCAATTAATACTTCGTATACATTTTGGGGTTTATTCTTGTATTTAATATGAAATATGAATTTTGTTTATGCTTAAATGCTATACAGTTTTTTTTCTTTTTTGGTAGCTGTATTGTGTTGTTCACTCTCTTTCTTTCCAATCTGTTTTTAGAAGTTAAGTCTTTAATTTGGCTGTCAGTCTCATTTTTTTTTATTCCGTACATTTTTTGCTGTAAGTAATCCATAGTTCATAAATAAATAAAAATCAAGGCGGCGCACAGTGGTCTGAAAATCGAGCTCCATACTCATAGAAATCAAATATCAGGGATTTCAACAATCTATGAAAAGCGGTCGGCAATTTCATTTGATTACGTAAAAGTCTTAAAAATATAAATCACATACAGTAAACTCAAAATTTTAAAAAATTCCTACGCGCAAAGCGGCACCGAAAGGTGCATGAATTGTATTGTCATCTTGATCAACGTCTGAGCTGCAATAATAATTCATGTGAGTACCAGCCCTTCAGTTCCTTTCAGTTCGAAAATAATGAACTTTAAGTGTTTTCTCCCATACAAAAAAACACAAAACATTTTTTTTCTCACGCGTGGAGCTGCGTATACCCTCCATACTTTAATATTATATAAAGGGAGTTTTACCAGAGACATTTCTTTTTTTTTTTTTAATCCCTGACATTAAGTTTCTATGAGTATGGAGGTCGATTTTCAGACCACTGTGCGGCGGCGTTAATTCCAACTTAGGCCACGCGCCAAAAAACCTTGTAGCTTTTTACACGTAGTTGTTCCTGATTTAACCGAGATATGGTGTAGATAATATCGTGTGGCAATTCTTTAGCAAGAAAATGCTGACGAATGACAAATAGCTCCTTTTTAAATTATACTAGTCATACTGACTTGAGAATGCATGAAATACACAAAGGAATATCATGTTTTTCAGCAGTATTTCTTGTACAGGATTCTTAGGTAATGAAGGCTGTACCTTACCAAATGTCGCCCCAAAGTCGTTAATATCTTAAGTAATATTTTTACTATCAAATAAGTCTTGACCTCAAAAACTTCATCAGTCTAAATCCAGTTCAGGACAGTTTAAAAAAAAACATATCACTACCATGATAGTGATATGTTTTTTGTGTCGGTTATTATTCAGCTGATAGCTTATCAACCCTATTTAATGTGATGAATGTCATATTGATATCATGGAGTTGCTGAGTCAGATAAACTCTGTTTTATGTTGACGATAATAAAAAACCTAAATCAAAATCATTATCAAATTATGCTGAGAATCATTACTTTTCAAACTCCAAAATTACATAAGACACTCCCCCAAATCGCCCTTCACAACAACAAACTCCTCAGCAGCACAGCTGTCTGTTCAGTTAGAAAAAAAACTTGATTCTATACAATAGTATGTATTGCAAAGTAATAAACATAACGAGACACAGAACATCAAATTAAATTTGTAATTATTTGCTATATGTCAGCTAGCCTTGCCAATATACCAACAAATACAATGACAATAAACTCAAGCAAAAAAATAAAAATTTAAACAAAACTTAATACTTAAATAAAAGCCTCCAAGCATAAAAGGGCGTGACAGCTTTCATAAGCAATGCTGGATTATGTTATATCATATAGTGTGCATCACTTATGCTATAAAATAGCTACAACCTTATCCACTAATACTGAATTTCTCCCTCCATTTTTCCCTGAATTATCATTAGTCTGACCATGAGGTCCATGAGGGGTTCGATTCCCAGGTCGGGGAAAGTGCTGTTGGGTTTCAGGAATTTCTCAGTAATAGCCCGGAATTTGGATCTATGCCCGGTTGATGGCAAACCGCTCGCCCATATTGAATGGGACTTATACAAATGGCGAAATGTGGGTTTACTACAGCTGACTACAGGTCCACCTCTGCCTAACGCTTCAACGATCACAGGCTTGATGTTATGTTTTCCTAATCAAATGTGTCTCCTCATTACAACTATTCAATGTTTTATTCTTCACTCACACACTCAAAACATTGAGTCCATGTTAACCGTAGCCCCATTGTTTCAGGAGAGCAATGCGACAGTTACGTGGAGTACTACAAACAGATCACTGCTGAACCACAGTAAAAGACAAATAGTTGTGGTGTGTAGTCCCAGAGATTAGCGCGTTCAAACAAACAAACAAACTGTATAGCTTTATTATTAGAATAGATATATAAAGTCCGAAACGTGTTACCACTGATTTGCGGTCGACTGTACCTTTTTAAACATAACTTTGAATGGCTACAGAATCTCAAAAAACTGTCGGCTGCTTTTATGCATTTGCACCAATCAGTTTTAAAATTTAACATTAGAGGAAACTCTCAAATGAGAGTGATTTGTTCACACAGCTCAGGCTCATGGCTATTCGAAAAATTGCTGAAATAGTCAATAGTAAATCAACTTCACCATGAAAAATTATAGTCATGGCATATTCCTCGAAGAAGTAGTCCACACTGGTTGTTCCAGCAGTCCGTCTGGCTTAGTACCAATGATCGCATCATTGTTACTAAGCCATTAAATTGAATAAGCTCAACTTATTCAATTTAATGGAAAATCCTTCGTATGCTCTACCTAAATCATAAATAATGTCTACCTTTGAAGTCGTCCTACAGCATCTGCAAAGACGATTTTTTTAAAAATATCGTACAGTTATTTATTATGCAACGGTTTAATCCTCACTAATATTAGTGCGAAAGTAAGTTTGTCTGTTTGTTACGCTTTCACTCCAAAACGGCTGAACGGATTTCGATGAAATTTGTCATACAGATAGACCATGACCTAGGTAAAAGGACATTGGCTGCTTTTCATCGATATTTCACGAAGTCGCGTGCAACAGCTAGCTTATAATACTTCGCAGGTGTTAATTTGTTACTCGCATTTGTCCAATGTAATATGTAAGATTCTTAGATGTTTAGTTGAAATAATAATTTAAATATTCTAATACTGTGTACATCTCCTATTGAGTGCTTGTGTTAATATTTTATAAAATTTTGACAAAGATGTACCTACAAGAGTACATTATCTTTCATTGTTTAACATAAAATTTTATAGATGTAATAATTATGACAAAATATTTATAATTATTTTATCAATGTTTCTCTAATTAGTCGAAATTATTGTGTAATTTGTAAATAAATGTTTGTAAAAATATTGGTTAGTTAAGCAATGCAATGTATATTTTGTTATGAATATAGACAAATGTTATTTTTATACATCGGTTTTGTTAGTATTCCTTGACAAAATGGGACACTTTAGCTGAACGCACATTTGTCAGCATCGTACGCGCCGAATACGATGCATGTGTGTACAGCTTTATAAATTCACTTTGGTATCCGTTCGTCCTAACGTATGAGGCAAGCAATTTTATCTAAAACTTTCGGGACAATATGATCAAAAGGTTGACCTTTTCAGCTCTAATGGCTATTGGCGTCACGGAGTGTCAAGATTCGTATAATTACCGATTTTATTGACCATACTTACTGATATAATAATATAATTGAGCAACGCTCACGGTCTTGATAAACCCGTTATTTTGAGAGAAGCTAGTTACGAGTAGGTACCATGGTCATTTACCGGGGGATATAAACTAATAGCTGCATCTTTTACCTAGTAGTCGCTAGTGCGTCTGCTAAGAAAGGTCCTGGATTTGGTCCCCAGGTTGGGCAGTGTTATCATTGTTATCAACTAGAAATTTCTCAGTTGCAGATGCGATTCTAGATTTTAAATATGATACCGTCCGCGAGGCTTAAGCTGAGCTTTGCATTTGTGTGAGTCGAGAGCGCCTCAGGCCGATTCTATAAACCGGTTGAAACCAATCGCGCTTTAGGCCGACGTCACACCTACACTATCTATATGTGCACTCACACAAAAGCAAAGCTCAGCTTAGGCCTCGCGGACTGTACCTAAACACGATACCTAATTAGCTAAATGTGTGTGTAGGTACCATACACATCTGCCTCTCAGTTCGATGAAAACAAGCGTGATGTAATAAAACATATAAAATATCTAGTTATGCCGTTATAGAAACAAACTAGAAGAAACTAAATATTTTCGTGAGTATTTTTCTACGTTATTTAAAAAAAGGCGAAGTCAAGGTCTACTCAATTTAGGTAACTGTTTGTGGTATAGTTTATCGTCAATTAGCAACTAGGTACTGAGTGTAATAATGTTGTCAGCTGTATGTAGATTAGATACTGTCTACTGATATAGAATCCCATCGTCTTACCGTGTCGAAGGCAATCCAAATAAAGTTCGCCCAGAATTTGGCTACGAGTTTGGCACCTTCAGTAGCTTCGACTATAATCTTAAACCTATGGGGAATTTCACAAGTTTATGGTGATGAATGTGATGATCAAAAACGATGATACAACGTGCCTTGTTTTATTTTTATCCGTTTGCCAGTCCTTCATCGTTCCTAGTTTGAAGTTTAATATTTTGTAATATGGACAGTAGGACATGTGAAATAAAAATGAACGTTGTAGGTAGGTACATAACAACAAGGAACCTATTATATAATATAGTATAAGTGTATAAGGTGAGTAGTATAAGTAAAAATAAAATAATCTATAATTCGGATAAGCAACATCCTGGGTTAGTAAACAAAAGGATAACTTATACCTATGTTAGTAAACTTAAAATCTATTTATTGACTAGGCTGTTGTTCGAGATACATCGTCGAACAACATCACCTAACAAAGGAGAATCATACCTCCCCGCTATTGTCTTCAGGATGGAGTTGGAGCTCTACCGCACTCTGCCGAGCAGAGAAGCAGATTTATGTCTGACGATGGCGTGGAAGCCATCGACGTGTGCTTATGCAAACATACCTGATGCACTGCAGAAACGGGGCAGTCCCATCAGCATCCTGAACCCATTATTATACTGCACCCGTAGGGCGCTGATAGCCCGCCGAGAATAGTTGGTCCACAGGCTGCACGTGTAAAACACTTGGCAATAAGCTTTGAAAAGAGTTATTTTAACTGCCTTGCTACAACGTGCAAACCTGCGAGCCAACATATTACATCGGACTGCTAGCGCCCTACGTTCCCTCTCAATATCTACTTTGTCATCAAGGTCGTCGGTTACATAATGTCCCAAGTACTTGAACTGGTACACTCGCAATATGTCATTCCCATTAAGTTTAATCGGGGGTACATACTCAGGACATTTAGCACCGCCAGCCTTAAAGACCAAGAACTCACTTTTCTTGACGTTATATACTAGGCCATGTTCACGAGCATAGCCCTCGCAACAACTAAGCAGCTCCCTAAGCGCCCTAACCGTAGGGCTCAGCAGCGCCATATCGTCAGCGTAGCTGATGTTGTTGACACTTACGTCATCAATACGACATCCGATTTTATTGCTGCTGAGCTCAACGATCAGATCGTTAACATACAGGTTAAAAAGTTTTGGTGACGTTATCCCTCGTTGTCTTACCCCGCACTCTAGCCTGTACGACACCGACAGCCCATCGGCCCATCTCACACTGTTCGTCTGGTTGTAATACCAATACTGGAAGATACGCAACAGCTCTGCTGGCACTTTTCTCTCCCGCAGCTTTTTCCACAAAACATAGGTACATACAACTTACAACTTATATGAGTTGTACCTCTTTTCTGTTTATTTTAAACAGAGTTACATCTTCTTGTGTGCTGTTTTTATTATAAGCAATAATAACACTCATACCTACATACTTCATTGCACACATACCTACGCCTTACGTCATTTACATAAATACCTAACCTAAACACATGACTATAATTATTACCGTCGGGTATCAGTAGATACAGACCTGACATGAGATCATATAAATACCGATAAGACAATGGCATTCATTAATAAGTACGTATAACAGGTAGTGGATGATTACATAAATACCTACCTAGCTAGTGTTAGAAATCTTGTGGCTTGTCTGTCTATGTCAAGTCTCTTCTTCCAAGCTTCAAACTAAGCTCAACAATGATGCATCCAGGGTAAGGTCAGCACAGCAGCTGCAGGCCCCTTTTAGTGATAGTCATTACGTTCTGTGATCACAATCAGTGAAAACGTAATAGTTATTATATCACTACATGCCTCTCCCCAATCAAGGTAAAAAGAAAATGCAGTTCAGAATATCATGATTAATATTTATAAATATTTGGTAACATGTTAGACATGTTTATCACTTCTTGTAAAATGCAGAATGACAAGAACAATAACATAAATGCTTACAAAAATAGAAAGATTTCCTTATAATTAGAACTGTACAACTGCGCGGATAGATTTCCCAACATGCATCAGGTGGAAAGCCTCATTGATCTCCTTCAGAGGCACATTGTGGGTGACAAATGCATCCAGAGGAAGTTTGTTGGCCAAGTACTCATCAACAAGCTTTGGTACACTCTCACGGCTCTTGTAACCTCCAAAAGCTGTTCCCTTCCAGGTACGTCCAGTAACAAGCTGGAATGGGCGAGTGCTGATCTCTTCACCGGCAGCAGCCACGCCAATAATAACAGACACACCCCAACCCTTGTGACATGCTTCCAGAGCAGCACGCATTGTGTTCACATTACCGATGCACTCAAAAGTATAGTCCAGACCTCCATCAGTCAAGTCAACAAGGACCTGTTGAATGGGTTTGTCAGAATCTTTGGGGTTCACAAATTCATTGACTCCAAACTTCTTAGCAACTTCGAATTTGTCAGGGTTTATGTCTACTCCAATTATGCGTTTAGCTCCGGCCGCCTTGCAGCCTAATGCAACAGCAAGACCAACTGCTCCCAGACCGAAGATAGCACAGTTTGATCCAGGTTCAACCTTGGCTGTGTTGAGAGCTGCTCCATAGCCAGTGGGTACTCCACAACCCAACAGGCACACTTTATCTAAAGCTGCTGCTTCATTGACTTTGCACAAAGAAATTTCTAGAACAACTGTGTATTCACTGAAGGTGGAGCATCCCATGAAGTGGAACAGTTCCTGTCCCTTGCAGCGGAAGCGGCGAGTGCCATCGGGCATGACACCCTGGCCCTGTGTGATGCGCACCTTCTGGCACAGATTGGTTTTGGGGTTCAAGCAGAACTTACACGTGTTGCACTGGGGTACGTACAGGGGCACGACGTGGTCTCCAGGCTTGACGGAGGTGACTCCCTCGCCGACACTCTCGACGATGCCGCCGCCTTCGTGGCCCAGCACAACAGGGAACACTCCCTCCGGGTCCTTACCGGTGAGTGTGTATGCATCAGTATGGCAGACTCCAGTCGCGGTGATCTTGACGCGCACTTCCCCAGCTTTAGGCGGGTCTACTTCGATCTCTTCGATGGAAAGAGGTTTGCCGGCCTCCCACGCGACGGCCGCTTGACACTTGATTACTTTCCCAGCTGTCGACATGTTCGTGCGCACTGGATGACTGCCACAAAATAAGTAAATTATACAATCAATACAACTAGCTGATAATATGAAACGACCACGGCGGAGACAACGTTTTTATGTCGTAGCGATGATATGATGTAATAAATACGAACGTTATGAGCCAAACTTCAACGCCGATAACCTTGAACTCTGATCTTGAATTTTTAAATTCGGTAACAATGCTAGGTACTACAGTGTTCGAATGAAGTAGACATAAGCTGTAAAGAAATTGATGAGTTTGGAGATTGGAGTTAGTCCTGGTTAGTACGCAAAAGCAAAATTATCGAACTTTTGTTTTTAACTATTGTTTATGACTTGACGTAGTTGACGTACTAATTCGGAGTTTCTTGCCGGCTCTTCTCTATTAATCTCTACGACCAAGAACCGTGCAGCATCTATCTGACGTTTCTCCGTCTAATTATAGTACTCTTTGCGTTTCTCTTTCGTATGTGCCCATGTCATATATAGTTTTGTATTTAATAAAAAATAAAAATAAATGTTTTGACAAATTCACTTATTTGGTCTGTGGATGTGCATTATTCATTAATCATTAATACGTCAAGTTCTATGTGATCTGTGTTCAAGTCAGACGGACGCATCAAACACATCTCGATGCGTTTTGCATCGGTTATCATAGCCTAACAAAAGTAAACCTAAAACGCAACACTTATGGTTAACTTTTGTATGATACGATTTTTGGAGAACTCAATCCTGTTCTAACACATCCATGGTCACATGAGACCAAAGAGTAAAGTAGTATTGAGAGGATGAGACAAAACTGCCCTTCTGCCCAAGGCCCACAGCACAGCCTCGTGCCTACTACACACACTCGGCACTGGCACACATTATGTCAATACTATGCCAACGTGTATACGATTCGTTTGGCGTGCCTCGCCACCACTCGCTACGAATCGTCTCACTTCGGATCGATTTGCCTACACTCGCGTTGGCTGAGGCTTGCCCAACATGTTGACAGTAGCACTCTTCTTGTATCAATTTGCCAATGCTCGCGTTGGCTGAGGCTTGGCTTAGGCTTGGCCAACATGTATTGCCGGATTATGATGCCGGCTTAAAGTCTATGCCATAACCTCATGACAGTTGACACCATTTGACACCACTGTATTACAAATTGTCAGTGTCATTTGACAGAATCCTCCTCAACCAAAACGTATCGTCGTGTTTGTACAAGTACACGCGGTTTTTTCGTGTTTTTGAATTAATACGTGTGAGAAATAATGGCTAAGTTACATAACTACTACGTGCTCTGCCCGTTAATAGATCAGAAAAGTTTTCTCGGCGTTGCAGAAGATAAAGAAGAAGAACACGTTATTGTTACTTTGGGACGAAATGTCGTCAATAAATACCAAGTTAGTTCATTTTGAACTTTAAAAACAATCGAAAGATTATTCCATTGCCAAATTTACATAGCAACAACTTAATATTATGTTTTGAAGCCAAATTTGTTCATCCGTAAAGGTTATGACCGTACCTTACTTTTTCAGCTTTCAGATCAGAAGCAGGTCGGTGGTTGGACATCAAAAGACCACATTACATCTACTGTAATCTATGACAAGGAGCAGGCAATCTATGTCGGTGTGTTCAACAATAATACCATCAAAACATGGAAAGAGAACTCAGAAAATTTGGATAAAATCAAGAAATTCAAGGTAATTTAGCAGAACTTAACTTGCAAAATAATCTTTAATAGTGGCTGGCTTCACTATTCATAAATCAGGGCTTAAGAACCTGGAAACTAACATAATAAAGAGTAATATTCTATTCTATCAACTTCTCATTTTCAGTTTCCCCTGAATATCTTAAAAGTCATCCCTAGGAACAAACAATCATCACTCATTGTGTTCTCCAACGGCAACTGTGCATCGCTACCGTATGCACTTGACAACAGAAAGACTTATGAAAGCAAGTCTCTGTTGAAAGACACCGATACAATTGTTGAATCCGTTTGCTACACAATCAACAAGACTGACTTCATTTGTTATATTGTGAAGAATAATAAAGATAGCTATGAAATTCTTAACTGTCCATTGCGAGATGAGCTTGGTGACATGGACAGATCCAAGTTGATGAGGACAAAAATTACAAGACCTGATGATGTTTATGTTGTTGGAAAGTTTATCTGCACTGAAGAAAAGAATGCTGTATATATTTTGTGTATGTATTGATTCATTTACTTTTGATTTTCAACACTAAACAATTTTTACTTTCATGGACTCACATGAGTGTCTATGAGAATAAATATCTTTAAAACATTATTTTATTTACAGGGAGTGATGGAAAAATGACAGTATATAACTTTAAGGACTGGAAAACAATAGGGAGTGTACCGTGGGTGTCAACTCTTTCTAGTGTATCACTAGCCTGGATGGGCAAGGAGCATCTCATAGTGTTTGGAAGCAACACAGAGCAAGATGGAGCCATCATTATAGCATACAACATAGTTCTCGGAGTTGGGTCATGCAGATACCCCATGAAGATGTATTCAGAAGGTGCTAACTTATATTGCTTCCATGGACGCATAATTTTAGAAGCCTCGAACCACATTGGTATGTTGCCATATGTCCTACATACAAAAAGGAATCTGTCAAGTCTCTTAGGATCCCATGAAGTCATTCAAGACGAGTGTATGGAGATAGCAGACTGGGATTCACCAACTGAACCTCAGTTCCCAGTTAATGATGAGACCAAACAGCTTTTTAAACTAGGTCTCACAGAAAGAAGTATATGTAGCAATGTAATACCTCCACTGTTAGAAAAAGATGACTTTAGAGTTGTGTACCAAACACTCAAGCAGTTCAAAGACATTCCAGAAACAACTCTAGTGGCATTGCTGAAGTATTCTATAAAACTTGTGAACCCAAACAATATTGATGTCACTGATGCTGAAGAATTTATAAAATTATGTTCTGGTGAGCACAGAACTAAGAAGGAACAGATAGTGCACAGGGCTAAGTTTGAATTGCTAAACTTTACTCTGCAAGTCTCATTCAGTGATGCACTGATTATTCCACCATTGAGAAGTGGGCTCAGTTTGGATGACACTCTATTTCTCATGATGTACATGGCACACATACTTGTGAATTCTGACAAAACTATGGACACAGACTATGAGAGCAAGCTGTTTGATTGGTACACACTGTTGATGGATGCATTCTACCAACAGTACCTGATGACAAAGGATGAGAAAGTAACTTCAGTTTTGCAAAACACACTGAATATTGTGTTAGACCTTATAAAGCAGCTACACACAGTGAGTGAGATATTACCTAGTATAAACAAGTTGTTGTCTGGTAAGATGATTGAGAATGATGAAAATTCCATGTCATATGCCATTGAATTAATGCAAATATAATTTTTTTTTTTGTTTAAACTGTACTTTTATTTACTTAATAGAAAAGAAGCATAATGCCGTTAAATACGTTAAATTGTAATAGTTGTTATGTCGTCATTAACGAACTTGTGGCATTTTACGACATGTTTTGGACGTTATGGACGAGGAAAGTGTGCATCAGCTGTGTACTTCCTCCTTGACGGTGGAAGAAATAGTGAAAGCCAAGACTCTGCTGTTTGAGTCGATACCTAGCGGGAAGACGATATAAGCCTATGCGAGGAAAGGATGGCAAGAAGAAAATGTCTCGGGACCTTGACAATATTATTTGTCTAATGAAAGGAGCAAATCCAAAGTTTTTCGCGACATTTGTGGCGAAGGAGTTGCACAAACTCCCTCCAGTCTCTTTTGATCATGTGGATGTTACCAGATTGCTTAAGGACATCGTTAAGTTGCAAAATAAGGTCAGTGTATTAGAAGAAAAAACTGTCACAATGGAACAATTTGATCGATTTAAGCTAGAAGTAGAAAGTATGAAACATGCATCGTTAGTTGACAATTATGATATAGACATGAATGTAAATAGAAGAAGGGGAGCATGTTTGCAAAACAGTATTACTTTAGATAGTGGCCCTATAGGCTTACAATATGTACTGGTTAAGTATGCACAAGTAACAGCTAATTCAAAAGCCAACGGCCGGACTGCAAAGAATTCGTCATCAACACCTGGACCCTAATTGCGTAATACACAATCAATCGGAATCTGAATCGTTTTGAAACAGATTGCTAATCCACTGCTTCTTAAGTTCGTTAAAAGTTCTGCTCAACAATGTAAATAACGCAATGAATGTGGTTGAACTGTCAAAATCAAACAGATTAGTTGTAATCGTTTACGAAAATGTGTTACGCAATTAGGGTGCTGATCGGAGTGTGAATAACTGCGTCTCTGTTTTGCAAGATCAAAATAATGCGATGGTGAATAGTAGGCGCGTAGACGAGCGAGAGGGTAGTAAGGCCGTCGCGTAGAGTGCGAGCGAGATCGAGTGCGTGACAAGCAAAATTGCGACTATAGAATAGAATACAATAGAATTTTCTTTATTGGAGTAACCAAGACTCAACAGTATTATTAGTAAATACCTACGACTATGTTAGTAAGCACAGACACTAAACAAAAACAAGGAATATAAAAAAAAAACAAGGGTAATGGTTGGTCACTGTTGCGACATCCCATGAGAGACTGCACAACAGTGAGTCTGACTATGAGCGGCAAGGAACCAGTTTCGGTATCAGCTACATATGCGATGATGTCACAGTCCCCTCCTAGCGGACAACGTGCTACTGTAGTCGCGACGGAATCACATAAATTAGTATCAAGTGAGGCTAGGGCCTCGCAATCGTCGATACGGTGTGAGGGTTTGCGTGATGTTGATGTGAGTAGTGAACAAACGGTAGGTGGTGTGGACACTATGGACTCTGAATGGAAGTTAGTGCAGAAAAAGCGTTATAAACAAAATAGGTTGGATAGTAGGAGGGGAACGGCTATAACTGCGCCGAACGGTAGATTTCGAGCAGCGGATATCAAAGTGCCGCACAGTGATCTGAAAATCGAGTTCCATACTCATAGAAACTAAATGTCAGGGATTAAAAAAAAATGGGAATGTCTTGGAATAACTCTCTTTAAGTAATATTAAAGTATCGAGGGTATGCGCAGCTCCACGCGTGAGAAAAAAAATGTTTTGTGTTTTTTTGTATGGGAGAAAACACTTAAAGTTGATTATTTTTGAACTGAAAGGAACTGAAGGGCTGGTACTCACATGAGTTATTTTACCTCATACAGTGATCAAGATGACATACAATTCATGCACTTTTCGGTGCCGCTTCGCGCGTAGGAAATTTTTAAAATTTCGAGTTTAGGTTATGTGATTTATTAAATATTTACGTAATAAAATAAATTGCCGATCGCTTTTCATATATTTTAGTTAGTTAATAGCGCAGGCTTAGGACCTTTTTAATGACAATAATAGAAAACTATATTGATTACATATATTGTTTTATGAATATCGTTCGGGAACCACAAATGATGGGAACACAGCCAGGATTTTTTTTAGTGATTCTGCAAAAACTGCAGCTATCACAGGATTGGATTTCCGTTTGATCCAAAGCTTTCCAACAATTTTACGTGTGTTAGCCTGTGGGGAGCCCATAAATGTTGACGCGTTTGCAAACTTTACGCGCCTCACTGCTGAAATGTATGTAGACCTCTATGGCTGGTATTACATGCCTTCGAGTGTCCACAAACTTTTACTGCATGGCTCTGAAATTATCAAACACTTCAACATTATGCCCATTGGTAAATTATCTGAAGAGGCATCGGAAGCCAGAAACAAAGACTTCAAGAAAATTCGAGAGCAGCATTCGCGCAAATTTTGTCGTAAAGTGACAAACGAAGACATCTTCAATGGTCTCCTTGTATCGTCAGATCCTTATCTGTCCAGTATAAGACCTGTGCTAAGAAAATCCACAAAAACAGCTGTTACTGATGATATGAAACCTCTTCTCATCAGTGACGATGCAGGTGTAGACAAAGAGAACATTGAATTTGTCGATGTTAATGCGTCAATGATAGACTCGGGTTTAGAGGACTTTGATGATGGCGAAGATACTACCTGTTAGTAGTAGTTTTTTATGTTGTTTTACTATTAGTCGTAAATAGCTAGACTTAGTATAGTTGCTATAAATATAATAAATGTAATAGTTGTGATATTCACAAAATAATACTGTATTCACTGTTTTTTACTGTGTTAAATAATTATAGTGCATAGTTATTGACGTATTTTTGTTGTAATGTCTTGGTATTAGCATTCAAGTTTAAAACTATTTGTATAAAAAAACTTGATTTTATTGGACCTTATTTTTAATCATCTATAATAAAAATAATTTAGGAATATTACTTTTCTTTATAGGTATATATATCTTAATTGTTTTATGAATATCTATTGTTTCACTAGTATTTTCCCATTCAATGCGTTCGGTACCATCATTTAATTACGTTAAAGATTAGAAAAATCAATAGTGTAACTACCCTCATTAACGCTGAGTATGCCATGTTATTAATATCTAATTAAAACTCAACGAAAATGACGGTGATTACCAAATGAGTTCTTTAAATGCAATTTGTAAAAAAAAACGTATGTAATCAACATAGTTTTCTATTATTGTCATTAAAAAGGTCCTTAGCAGGCTGTTAACTAACTAAAATGAAAAGCGATCGGCAATTTCATTTTATTACGTAAAAGATTTAATAAATCACATAACCATAACTCGAAATTTTAAAAATATCCTACGCGCGAAGCGGCACCGAAAGGTTCATGAATTGTATGTCATCTTGATCACTATACGAGGTACAATAACTCATGTGAGTACCAGCCCTTCATTTCCTTTCAGTTCGAAAATAATCAACTTTAAGGGTTTTCTCCCATACAAAAAAACACAAAAAAATAATCTCACGCGTGGAGCTGCGCATACCGTCCGTATTTTAATATTATATAAAGAGAGTTATTCCAGAGACATTCCCATTTTTTTTTAAGTCCCTGACATTTAGTTTCTATGAGTATGGAGCTCGATTTTCACCGCTCAAGTCCCGCTGGTCCCATTTGGGATCCAACCGTTTCGCTCGGTTTTATCTCTAATCTAACAGTAAAATAAATAAAGGTTATATTAGTCTGTGGTTTGTGTCAGGGTCGAGCCAGATAGTATTACTCTATTCAAATCAGTCGTTCGAAACCATAAATTTTGTCGGAATATTTTTTTAAAAAAATGTTAAAGTCGCGTAGTTTGTCGCCGCGTAGTCTGTCAAGGTGCCGATTCTCTTGTACACCGAACTAAACTAACTAAACTATCACTAAAATTCCTTACTTTTTACTATGAAAATCTTGAAGCTATTCTGCGAAAAAAAATCTCTAAATTTAAAAATTATTTTGACACAACTAATCGAATTTGACAGTCGCGAGTCCACGTGTTTTTTTTTTTTTTTTTTTCGCAACGTCTTTGTTAGAGCCGGAGGCAGCCTGGGGGCAGCCTCGACGTGTTTTCTATAGAATTTTTGACTTTTTGTGTGAAAAATATAAAATAAAAATATCTACATGTAGAGATTTGGTGGTTTCAGGGTTACAAAGGGGGTCGAAATTTTCATTATTTTTGTGATAGGACACACCGTTTTCGAGATATGAGCAAAAAAAGAAAAAGAAAGTTAAAGACCCGTTTTTGCACGTCTGAAGTCGAGGTGTTGGTGTGAATTTTAGTTCACGCCACCTAATTTTATTCCACACCTTTTTAATCGCGATTAAAAATAGTCAGATTCATGTTCAGATTTAGTTTGACAATCAAATTTTTTGGTGAAAAACGTAAAATTCAGAATAATAAAATAGCCATTTTCACTAAACTAATAACTCAGTGCAATCTTAGTGCTGTCAAACTAAAATATAGTTAAGTTGTGTCACTATTAGTCAATTTCAGAATGGAAAATCGTCATTTGACAGAATTAAACCAAATTTTAGTGATTTTTAGTCTAGTTTAGAGACGTTTGTGACAAGAGAATCGGCACCAATGACGCATGTTCGTTTTTTAGTGAACTTAAGTGTTTTTGTGTTTAAATTGACTGTGAGTGGATTGATATTTACTTGTGAATAGTTATTTCATTGTTGTGGATAGTTATT
This sequence comes from Dasypolia templi, assembly GCA_963555695.1. NCBI lineage: Eukaryota > Metazoa > Arthropoda > Insecta > Lepidoptera > Noctuidae > Dasypolia > Dasypolia templi. The sequence continues at coordinate 2,094,828 of OY743151.1, read as the reverse complement.
TGAGCGAAAAATCATAAAAAAAAGTTTTTGTGTGCAAAAATGTGTTCCGTAAACAAACCGTTTTTGAAAATTGTAAGTATTATTTCGTCATTTATTTACAATATTCAACTCTCGTATTACGAATACTGTTTTTATTTTGTAATATGGTATGTTTATTCAAGAATTCAAAATAATTTACTTATAGTGGGTGGATCTACCAAAAATTTATGAAAAAGTTTTTTGTTTATCAAAACCGCGTAAACGGCGAATTTCCGCGATATCGCGAAATTTCGCGAGCGTTTTGCCACATGACGTACGCCGTTTCCGGGGCCGAAAAAGGTTCAGACCACTGTGTGCCGTTCATCGATCACTAATAAAGAACTTATTAGTGATCGATGGTGCCGTTGCTAATTTCCAACGTTAGTACAGAAGAAAGTGAAGATGACATTATTCGTTTTATTAAAGACAAGATAGCTGAAACTGTAACATTAAAAAAGATTATCACGAAGTCATTTAGAAAGTATAATGCGTACAAACTATATGTTTCGAAGCACAAGCCACTTGTTTTTACAATGAGTTATGGCCTGATGGAATTGTATTAAGGCGTTTTGTACATTTTATGTATAGAACTAAATCTCAGAAGTCTCCAGTTATAGTCAATTAATGTCGTTATTAATGGATAGTTTTTTTTTTAATAATAATTATCTTAAGTTAACTAGTTTTAATTGTAAGTCGGTTAAACGATCCATGGATTAGGGATATATGTGTATGGTCTGATTTGGTAGCCCTACAAGAGACGTGGCTGCTTCCCCATGATATTCCAATGTTAGGAACAATTAGCACTGACTTTGAGTGTAAGGGTAAGTCGGCCGTGGACACTGCGGACTTGCGGAGGGCTTGTTGAGAGGAAGACCTCATGGGGGGTTGCCATTCTCTGGAGGAAGGGCATTTTTGAGAAGGTTTCTGGTTCAGCGGCCATTACAGCCACATCAAAGGGTCGTAATAATGTCGTTTTTTTACGTATACAGTGGAATCTCTATAACTCGAATGTATGTCAAGGGAAATGCAAAAAAAATCGAGTTAACGAGTTTTCGACTTAACAAGAACTTCGAGATACATAGACTTAACTGCTGAAATTTTGACTTACAGAGGCCCGATTACTAAGTGTATATTTCGATTTGTAGAGTCGAATTTGAATAATAATTCAACTTACGTTTTTTACATATTAAAACAAATAACATATGTATACTTCTGCGTTTTCGCGTAAGATAGGCCCAGATAAGCTTATGTTTTTGTCCCGACACTGTTTGAACCAGGTGAGTAAGCATTCTTCTAAATCAGGAAACTCAGCTAGACGCCGTCTTTTGCTAGATAAATTGCTACTTGATTCATATCTTCGCAATATTTCGGCTTCATTCTTAATTATTGTAGACAAAGTGCTTGCTGGCAATCCGTATTGAGCTGCGACGTCTTTTTTTATGCCACGTAGAGTCAAAGTCTTTAGTTTCCGCTTTGTACTCATGTTGTTGTAAGTTAACAGCCAAAATAATACTGACGGACAAGCTCCGCTATAAGTAATCGTGTCCTGTGTCGAAAAGGAACAAACATCACGTTCACAGCTGTGTTACTTAAAGTGTTACCGAAAGTTTCATGAATGCATTCATTCATTGCACGTGTACAAGAAAAAAACAATAGATTAGAAGCCCCGAACCCGAACATTCATTTTGGATTTTATTGCTATTATTTCGGGGAATTCCAAGTAAGACGTCATTATAATTTACTAACTACGACTTACGGAGTCTCCTTTTTGAAATTCGAGATGATAAAAATATAAATATGTATCATCAATACTTCGTAGGGAAATAACATTTTGTTCGAGTTACAAAGTCTAAATAATTCGAGATACCGCGTATTTAGGTATTTAGGTGTTCAGCGGAAGGGAATGGCAATTTTTTTCGGCTTACTGAGTATTTCATTTCGACTTAACGAGGTTCGAGTTATAGAGATTCCACTGTTTATGCCTACAAATTGTCCAGATAACTTACCAACTTTTACAGATGTATTAAGTGAGATAAGTGCTACCATAGCAAGCAGTGATATAGAGAATGTTTATAAATTGGGTGATTTCAATGCTCACCCCCAGGAGATGTTCTATAAAGAGTTAATGAAATTTTGTTCGGACCAATCCTGGGTTTGTGCTGATATAAAGAAACGGGGGGTTGAGTTGTCACCCCCAGGAGATGTTCTATAAAGAGTTAATGAAATTTTGTTCGGACCAATCCTGGGTTTGTGCTGATATAAAGAAACGGGGGGTTGAGTTGATAGTGGTACCTACACTTTTATAAGTGATGTGCACGGAAGCAGGAGATGGTTAGATCACTGTATGGTATCTTTATCAGCGTGGAACACAATTGCAAATGTTGATGTATCGGAGGATGTCTATGTTTCAGATCATCTGGAATGCGACTTAGAAGTAGTGAGGCCTAAATTGATGACGGGGGGTGCTGGCCGCAAAACTGTCTTTTGGGGTGAAAGAACTAAGTCAGAAACGCAAAGCTATCATAATTTGTGTATTGGTAAATTGCGAGACGTTGATTTCCCCCACGAGTTCGAAAGGTGCTGCGGTGGATCATGTGGGTTAGCTGAGCATAGAGTTATACTGGACAATTTGTATGAACAGATTGTTGAAATCCTATGTGCGGCAGCTAGGCAATCTAGAAGGACATTTGAGGGGGGGACGAGGCGAGGTAAGCGAGTGTGTGGGTGGAATGAGTATGTGAGGGACGACCGCCGCGAGGCCAGGTGTAGCTTTCAGAGCTGGATACTGAGCAATCGTCCTTCGTTGGGCCCGATTTATGACGAAATGTATGAGAAGCGAAAAAAAAAAAAAGTCGACTGAAATTTTGTCAAAATCACGCTGAGCAAATTGTAATGGATAGGCTAGCAGAACAACGAGCTAGTAAGAATTTTGGCCAATTCTGGAAGTCCACTAGTAATTTGGATGCGAAACCTGGCCTCTCTGCGTGTGTGGAAGGGATAAGTGATAAGAGGGGAATTGCTAATGCTTTCAAGGACCATTTCAAAGTTCAGTCCCCTCTCAGTCCCTCAACCTTGGTGAATGATTGTGAGCCCATCCATCTTGGTGCGAAACCTCTGATACGTTTTTCAACTAAGCAAGTATGTGCAACCAGTAACAACTTGAAACGAGGCAAATCTCCAGGGCATGATGGGCTCAGCATTGAGCACCTGAGGCACGCAGGTGTTCATTTGCCGCGAGTCTTGTCTATGCTTTTCACAATGTGTATTAGTCACGCGTACTTACCTGCTAATTTAATGAAGACTATAGTACTTCCCATTGTGAAGAACAGGACAGGTGACATCTCGGGCAGAGGTAACTATCGTCCCATTTCTCTTGCAACTATAATAGCCAAGGTGTTGGACGGTATGCTTGATTCTTGCTTAAGTAATTACATATATCTTCATGATGCATAGTTCGGGTTTCGCCCCGGACTATCAACTGAAAGTGCTATTTTAAGTCTCAAGCATACCGTTCAATATTACAAAGATCGCGGTACGCCGGTGTACGCCTTCCTTGATCTCTCCAAGGCTTTCGACCGTGTTTCATACGATGTGCTCTGGAGAAAGATGGGGGAGAGGGGTATTCCCGTGGAAATATGTGGGTTAATCCAGTATTGGTATGGTAACCAAGTCAGTCAGGTGAAATGGGATGATTCAGTCTCTGAGCCGTATAGGCTGGAGTGCGGGGTGAGACAGGGTGGTCTGATGTCTCCCAGGCTCTTCAACCTCTACGTGGATGGCCTGATAGTAGCACTCAGCAGCATGCGTGTCGGATGCAGTGTTGATGGGGTTAGAGTTAACAACATCAGCTATGCAGATGACATGGTGCTGCTGGGTCCGTCGGCGGGAGCAATCAGAGAGATGCTTAAAACGTGTGAGACCTACGCTGCCGCACATGGGTTAAAATATAATGTAAATAAGTGTGAGTACATATTCTTTGAAGTCAGCGGCAAACGACGGGGGGAAGGATCCGAGTTGCTTATAAACGGGTCACCAGTTAAAAGGGTGTCATCATCTTTTAAATGCCTAGGGCATTGTCTTGATGCTGACCTCAGGGACGATGTGGACGTTGAGAGCGAGCGCAGGGCTCTGCGGTCCGGAGCAATATGTTGTCTCGTAGATTTGCGCGGTGTACAGACCAAGTAAAAGTAACACTTTTCAAGGCCTATTGCCAAAGTTTGTACACGGGCAGTCTATGGGTCGATTATATGTACTAAGAGATCGCTTGATGCCCTGCGAGTCCAATATAACAATGCATTCAGGATGTTGTTGAGGCTGCCTCGTTACGGTAGCGCGTCGGAAATGTTTGCGCAAGCCCGAACCGACGGCTTCTATGCAATTATACGCAAAAGAACTGCGTCGCTACTGAGGAGAGTGAGGGGAAGTCAAAACAGCATTCTGAAAACTGTAGCCGAGAGTCTCGGATCTCCGATTATACGAAAGTTTGTGCGGAGGTTGATTTTTACTAACACTAGACAATAAGTTTTATTTTTTTGTATGAAACTAACACTATATGGTAATTGTGTCCGAAATAAAGTTATTCTATTCTATAATGATCTAAAAAGTATTCTAAATTGAGGAAAGAAATAAATCTACACAGATAATCACTCAATGGTCATTTTATTGGCTGCTCTAGCAAACTGTACAACCATTGGTTTCTCCTTCAGCATATAGCCATTAGTTTCATTCAGGGCTGTTTCTGCTGTGCTCACAGCAGGGAATGTCACAAATGCTTGTCCTTTCATCCTGCCTTCCTGCATGACTCTCACATCAAAGCCTGTTAGTTCTTCATCAGTCAATCCTTCAACATAACGCTTATAAATACTTTTGAGATCTTGTTCAGTTACAGTTTTAGCCAAATTTTTTATGTATAATCTCATTGATGGTTGCCCAGGATGATAGTTTTTGAAGACAGGTAGGATCTTCATGTCCCTGTATGATATTCTGTTTCGTAACAATTCTTTCTTGGTAATGACAGGTTGGTCTGGTACTTCTTGTTTTTGTTCAACTTCAACTGGTTGCTCCTTTTTCTGGAATTTTCCAAGTTCTCCTATAATTTCTGGTTCTTCAGTGGGCTTTTGTAGAGCATCTTGATGGACATTCAGCATAATTTTCTTTGGTTCTTGAATTGGAATTATAGTTTCGAATACTTCTTGCTGAACTACAGTTTTCTTAGTCTTAACTGCTCGCACGGCTGGTGGAAGTTGCAAGGGATTGTGCTTGGGCACTGCTAGTTTTCTTTTCCTTGTTACTAGTTTTATGACAGGCTGAACTATTTGCTCATCCTCTGCACTTGATATCTCAGACTCTGGCTCACTCACGGGTGGTGGTGGCAGTTGTATATCTCCAACAAAGAAATGCTGATATGTTTCTTTGAAAAACTCCATTGATTTAGTATTTTCTTCGAAAGGTACATCAAGACACATCTTGTTCATCAGATGTAAACATTGTGTATAAAATGGTTTGTGAGAAAATAATGCATTAATTATATTGACAGCTATTTCTGGATTGATATCAGGGTACTTGAACTTTAAATGTATTGGTGGAGGTTGATAGAAGTCGATAGATGGATTCCAGGCATTCAAAACTTTTAGGAATTGTTTTATTAAATTAGTGGTCTCCGAGTTTTGTTCTACCTCTGGCTTATCACTTGTTACAGGTTCTTTTTCTTGAGAATATTCAACCACTAGTCGTCTGTTGGCTATTTCAAGTTGATGAAGGCGCCAAAGCGATGCTTTTGCTTTATTTGCGCAACTAAATGAAGCAAAGATGTAGTTTCGTTTCGATCGCGTCTCCCAAACTTTATCAGCTCCAAAATGCTTCAAAAGTTGTTGCTTATCTTGAAATGATAGCGTAACTGGTAAATGCTTTATCATTAACACTTTGGACATGTTTTATTTTTTATTCACTACCGTTATTGTGAAACCTGATGATCCCGAAGGCCGGACCAAACAAAATAGTTTTGCAATTTTCGTCGCGCACTCAATTTAATATAACTTGTAAACAAACAATGCAAAGAATCTATCTACTCTCTACCGAGGAAACAATGTCATCAAATGTCAATATTGTCAATATGTCATGCCTGTGCCCAGCTGTTTTTGACTGGTAGCTCTGAAAGGCTGAACGCTGATGTTGCTTCCTGTCACTTGGGAATTAAAAAAAAAAAAAAAAAAGACTTGACACTCGGCTCTTACAAAATAACTTAAATATGGAATGACAAGTAGTTGGACTTGATTAAAGATTTTGTGTAATAACAAATCTTAAACATGGATATTATTGAAATGAACTGAATACTTTAAACGGATTAACTTTACATGGAAGATAAGAAACTGATTAATTATATATAATAAACTGAGAAACTGATGAATATACAGTGTGTCCGGACATGGACTAGCGATATTCTAAATACTTAAATATAAACTATTTTAAAGTACAATTACACTCTAGGCTTGGGTCCAATACACTTACCCGCTATGTGGCAGCCATTTAGTTTTTTTTTTTGTTGAAATATGCTCTATGCGAGTACAAAAAAAATCATATCTCTCAAAGTTTTAGTCATACTGAGCTAAAAATAGGCTTATTCGAAAGGCAATAATATTGTCTACCGTCTGCATTACAAAGCAATGTGTTCACAATTCCATAACTTTTGAAAAAAAAATATGAAAGTCGAAAAAAATACGAAAAATTATGCTATTCTACCAATAATTCTTAATTACTACAAAAACACCCCAGACAACTTTTTTATTTTTTTACTAGATCGACAGATTTTGAGCTAAGCTACAATTCAACATAAAATTCACAACTGTATGTTTAATACTTTAAGAGTTATTGTTGTTTGAACATAGCGTATGCGCAAGCACAACAGGCCTTTGTCGGAACCCTAAACAGGAAATCATTTAAAACACATAACATTCATATTGAATTTTATTTAATGTGTTTTTCCAATATTAAATGACGATTGAAATATCTAAAGCAGTTGCTTAAAGTGGCCACCTCCAGCTTGTAGACACACTACGGCTCTCTGAGCCACCTGGGTTGTTGAGCGCCTAATTAAATCCAAATCGGATCTAATTTCTTCGGCGGTTGAATCGCATAATTTTACGTTTTTATTTTTCGACTTTCATATTTTTTTTCAAAAGTTATGGAATTGTGAACACATTGCTTTGTAATGCCTTTCGAATAAGCCTATTTTTAGCTCAGTATGACTAAAACTTTGAGAGATATGATTTTTTTTTGTACTCGCATAGAGCATATTTCAACAAAAAAAACAAAATGGCTGCCACATAGCGGGTAAGTGTATTGGACCCAAGCCTAGAGTATAATTGTACTTTAAAATAGTTTATATGTAAGTATTTAGAATATCGCTAGTCCATGTCCGGACACACTGTATAACTGAAGAATTTAATTGGATTTCCCTACATTATGGATTTACATACTGATGAATTGAACTGGATCTACTATAGTCAAGAAAAGTGATTACTGATGACTAGGCAGCATGGTCTCAGATCTTAGCCTGTTCCTTTAGGAACAAACAACAAAAAAAAAAGGCTGAACGCAGAAACAGCTGGAAATCAATGGAATGGATTCTCTAATAAATCGTATTAGAAGGGGGATGCACCTTAGATTCTATGAGATGCACCGACTAGTATCTTCCTTTGTAGTTGTGCAAAACTAAATCAAACCTCCTAAAAATGTTAAGTTTATTGTTCTGTGGTCAAAATCACAGTGATGAACGACCTTTGGCATAAAGGCCTCGTAGCCATGCCATATACAATATATAAAAAAAAATTGATGAACACCCATAGACAAAAGAAGTGTCGTCGCACTCGTCGCACGGTTCCTTAAGTTCCATTACCGTTGCTGATGGGTTGCTGCCATTGATATGTCTGTCAAAATAATGCTATAAAGACGTTAAAATAATGTTGCTACTGACAGAGGTACAATCACGGAATAAAATGGACTGTACTATGCTTATTTATTTCAGCACGACTAAACTAAAATAAATGTAAGGTTTACGAAAAAAACTTTTCGGAACAAACGTACACATTACACTTGGAGCACTTTTTAAAACTCAAAAGCTTACAATCAGGAAAGTTACAACGCCTTCTTGAATCTGATATAATGAGTTCATGGCCAACTTTATCAAGTCGGACGTTTTTAGTAGGCATAGCGGGTAAGCTGGTATTTTATTTTCTTCTTACAGATTGCTTCTTCAAGACTTGTGCTAGGTCTTCCTCTCTTGCTTTCATCAAAATCAAAATATTTTATTTCACATAATGAAACATCAGATTCTAGGTGCACGGTTCCAATTGGTCGTTTCCTATGGAGAAGAGCCGGCAAGAAACTCCATGGTTTTTTAATTACAGTGTTAATAGGTATGGGTGGGAGGACAGTGTAGGCCTGTCAACAAGTACCATATGTTAAACAAATAGACAATGGTCTATAAATTTACAATCCACAAGGCCTACGACGTTCTCACATTTACAAAATATAAAATAATCTAATAAAGTAAAATCAAAAACTAATTAAAAATTGTAGGCATATAATGTCAAATAATGAAAATATTAAAATACCTTTCACAGAAGAAATACCCTAAAACATCGCGCAATAAAACAACATTTTAACTTGTATTCCCAACTCCAAGTCTCGTTTACTTTATTTGAAAGACTCCCAAAACTCGTTCCTTCACGTGATTAGAATGTCAGAGTTATGGAAAAGTCAATATAATAAAACATAAAAATTAAACACCATTATTTGGGAGCAGTTATTAGAAATTTACATAGTGATGCCGTTTATGAGGTACCAGGGAAGCCACATGTGCAGAGGGAATTATTGCCAAACTTTCTTGTCTTCGACGTAGTCTTTAATCTTTTATTACGCTTTTTTGATAAGGACACGTTTGATGTGGGTTTTGAACTTTCCATCGCTAAGTTCTGTAACCGACTTTGGCAACTTGTTATAAAAGCGGATACTGTTTATCAGAAATGATTTGCTTGTTTTAGTAAATCTAAATTTGGGTATGACGATTTCATTTTTACTACGTGTAATTATATTATGGAAATCGCTTCTTATTTTAAAAGTCCTAAGTTTTTGCGAACATACAAAATACTTTCTAAGATATAAAGAGAAGGCAGAGTTAGTATATCAATTTCTTTGAATTTGTTTGTAAGAGATTCGCGAGGACCCATTTCATAGATCGCGCGGATTGCCCTCTTTTAAAAGCAGAGATGATGGCGATCGGTTGATGACCAGTCATGCCGAGCCGACAGATAGAGGTCTCCAGATGGGAGAAGAGAGGAGGTGGGTCTATAGGGATGCAATACAAAGATTTCCTAAAGTATATTAGTGTGCCACCCTTGTGGCATCGAGACCTGTCATTGCGAACTAGTTTAGCGCCAAACTGCAGCAGCGCCGGGCACAAATGGGGGCGAAAGCCTGTGGCGTGCCCGCCAACAGAAGGAGGGGAAGAAGGGCTCCTCTTCGGCAGACTCCCGGCCTAAGAACGGTACAGGCGCTGTTCCGTCTCCTCTTCAGGATCTCTTGCTCCAGAGCATGGCAGAGTGGTCTATTCACGTGGCCGTGGTCCGAGCCGTACTGGGTCCCGCCCAGGGATAACTGGGTGGGAGACCTGGACGGTTTGGTGGCCATCATTGGCGGGGCTCTCGTCAGCCCGTCTCGGGGGCACGGCTGGGTAGCCGCCCTCGCAGATGGCGTAGGCGTCGTTGGCGCGTATTTTTCGCCCAACAAGAGTCTCGCCGACTTCGAGAGGTTCCTTGTCGAGTTGGGTGCCGTCGTGGGCCAGCTCCATCCTCGCGCGGTGCTGCTGCTCGGGGATCTCAACGCCAAGTCTGCGGCGTGGGGATCCCCGGTGACCGATGCTAAGGGTGAGGCGTTGGAGGAGTGGGCGATCACGACTGGCCTGGTCGTCTTGAACCGGGGTTCGGTCCACACGTGCGTGCGACAGCGGGGCGGGTCCATAGTGGACGTGTCGTTCGCCAGCCCTGCTGTCGCGAGCCGTGTCCGCGACTGGCGTGTCGCCGCGGAGGTGGAGACGTTGTCGGATCACCGATATATCCGATTCGCCGTCTCCGCCCAGACCGCTGGCGGCCGCAGAACATCAGTCCCGCGATCGGACAGCCCGCGCTGGGCGCGTAAGCGCATCGACAGGGAGCTTCTCGAGGAGGCAGCCATTGCTCAGGCCTGGTTCCGGGGGTCGGCAACGACCGGACCCGAAGACGTCAAGGTGGAGGCGCTGTGGTTCCGCGGGGCAATGACGCAGATATGCGACGCGTCCATGCCCCGCGCCTACGCACGGGGTGCAAGGCGCCAGGTGTACTGGTGGTCCGACGAGATCGCGCAGCTGCGAGTCGCATGCGTGGTGGTCAGACGCCGGTACACCCGCTACCGGAGGAGACGTCGTCGGGTACCCGAGGAGGAGGCCGCGCGGTATGAGGTATACCGCGCGGCACAGCAGACTCTGTGGCTGGCCATCGACGAGGCGAGGACGCGATCCCGGGAGAGGATGTTGGAGACTGGACGGGGATCCGTGGGGGCGCCCGTATAAAGCGGTTCGAGGGCAACTTCGAGCCGCGGCGCCCCCACTTACGGAGAGTCTCCAACCCGAGCTGCTAGAGGAAGTGGTAGCAGCCCTCTTCCCGGTGAGTGCGGAGCATGTTCCGCCGCCGATGGCTTTGGCCCGCAGCCGCAAAAACAGTTATTTGAAGTCCGCCCATGTCATACCGGGGTAGGACACTGAGGATAACCACGCTGATGCTGATCCTTTGAGAGCTTTGCTAATGGTGACGATCAGCGGACCTCCTTCCATTGGGTTATCGGCGAAACACAGGTCTGAAATGGCACACCATGAACGTGCATCTGCGTTGGTCGTGTCCGGGTCAAATTCGGGTAGGTTCAGAATCTGGGTAGAACGTTGCGGCTTGCTTAGCGCTTCAATCAAGACCTTCAATATTCTAATTTTGCTTAGCGCTTCAATATTCGAATTTTGCGTTTCGAATAATAACCGCCAGTTGTCAACGCTCCCGCTATTTTCTTCATAGCGTGGTGTGATCGCGGTGCGATGTTCGATTGTCTGCTCGTATCCCACTTCTGATGTCGGTGCAAGAGGCCGATCAGGGTGAGGGTCTTCCCCAGAAAACATAATGTGTGGGTGATAGGTTAGCGAGCAAACAAAGTATTTGAAAATCACTGCTTATTTATTATAATAACCAAGTAGGTACACTGAACACAACGAGTCGTATGACAGTTTCTAGACTTGTGTTGTCCGTGCGGCTGCCAGCAGAGAAGTGAGTCGTCCCCTCCTGCGCTCACAACGCTTCCGCCTCGTTTTTAATTTAGCTTCCGTACTAATGACTTCTCCGACATATGTATTATATTTACCCGTAGCACAGGTTTTACTTAGTATGGGCTCCTGTCTCCCATCTTCAAATGTTGAAATATAAAATGTGTAAAATTTAATACTTGTGGGAGAAAATAAATATATAATATATATAATAAATAAATAAATAAATTTATTTATATATATATTTATTTTTTATATTTATAGTTTAGGTATCTTTATATTTAAATATTTATTCCCAAATGTATTTTTTATAAATTGCACCTACCACTGTTTGTCCCTGCATCACTCAAAGATAAATGATTGGTCTCGCTGCGCTCGACGAGCGTCGAGAGACGTCAATCATTTATCTAAAAATTCACCCTACGAAGTCCACCTTACGCAAACAGCAAATACATAAAATCGTTATATCTTTGCATCCAGGTGACGCATTTTGAAGCTGTTTTCAGGTAATTTGATCTGTATAAAATCAATTTTTGAAAACAATTTTTTTTTTATAATTTCGGTCTTTTTTCCTCAGTAAGTTAAAACATATTTGAAGGCCTATTTCTCGGACACGGTGAGACTACTACCCCACCAAACAACCCGGAAGCATCCGCGGCTGAACCTGCTGCCCAGAGACCACCCCGCGTAACACACCGAGCAAACAACCCTGGTGTGGCGCGGATCTGGAGCGCAATCGTGGAAAGCTAAGGAAAGCTCTGAATAGAGTCATGATCACATGTGCGTATGAGGACTAGGAAAACTATCATTCGGTCAAATCAATAGGATATACGTCGGGATGGCGCAATGCTATGGTAGCATTGAATGTTGTAACTGTTTAAAATGTTACAATAAAATACTTTAACTGAACGAGACGAAATTCAAATCTTTTATACAACGCACACTATGCAGGCAGGCATATTACAAGTTGCCTGGCTCAATGCTGGGTCCTGCTCCACAACCACAACTAACTGATTAACATTTGAAAATACTGTTGGAGTTGCTGAAGATTGTAAGAATAGCATTGTATAAACTCAATCTCCTATGTATTGTTTGTATGCAATGCACAGGTGTGAGTACTATTTACTATGGTGCTACCATTTACCGGGTAATATGTCTTTTAATGACTTGAATGTGTCCTGGTGGCTAATAGTATGTTATGCTCACTCAAATGTCTCGCTGATTGTGGCGCGTGTCGGATCATTTATCTCCCTTCAAAATAGTTGAGCTAAATGCTGCTGATCCATGCGTTATGTTCGTGAACGGGTACCGTCAGTTGGGACTTGTCATTTCTTAGCTGCCACGGCTTATTTTAATATTTTTTTTGGATTGTTCATTTTATTTGTTGCGCTCTAGACGTTTTTAACGTGTACGAATTCATTACATCGTTCTTATAAACAACATTAATAAATAATAATAAATGAGTTTATTTCGGATCAAAGAATCCATAGTGTGAGTAACATCACTTTCCTGTTCTTTTGTTGAGAGAGCTGTGCTTGAGCTTCAAGCTGCGGTTTATTTCCAAGGGATTGACTTCTTGATCTACTCATAAATAAACTTGGATGAAAAGCTTGTTGTTCGAATTTTTGCACAGGAGCCTGGTCACCTACTCCTGTGCGGTTTTCGGTAACGTGGTCCTTAATATTAATTAAAATAACTTATTATCTAACGTTAGTACTATGGGAGTCATGATAACAACACATCGTGACCGCGCAGCGGCGCACGGTTTACTGACGCGCAGAGCGCGTTGCCAAATACTTACACCACATGTAATCATTCCATTTGCCGCCGCCACACCAACAGTCCCAATCACCCTTCTCACAAACTGCTTTACAATTGGAGAGCTGAAACTCTCCACTACAGTTCTCAGGATACGGTTTTGACTGTCTCTCACTGTACTCAGTAGTGAAGCAGTTTTCTTGCGCATGATCGCATGAAATCCGTCGGTACGAGCTTGCACAAACATTTCCGACATGTTGCACCGAACGGAGAGTGCCCAGCGCTCCCTCTCGTCGTCGGAAAGAAAGGTATTTAAAAGTTGATACACTCGTAATTACTGACCCGTTTATAAGAAGGTCGGATCCCACTTCACGACATTTGCCGCCGACTAAGACCATGTACTTACATTTTTTACATTAAAAATTAATCCATATGCGGCGTAGGCTTCACAAGTCTTAAACAACTCTCCGATTGCCTCTGCAGACGGACCCAGCAGCATCATGTCGTCAGCATAGCTGATGTTGTTAATAGTAACTCCATCAACACTGCATCTGACACGCATGTTGCTGAGCCTCTCTATCAGGTCATTTACGTAGAGTTTGAAGAGCCTGGGAGACGTCAGACCTCCTTTTCTCACCCCGCACTCTAACCCATACGGTTCAGCGAGCATACCGTCCCATTTCACATGATTGGTCTGATTTCCATACCAATGCTGAAATAGTCCACATATTTCCGAGGGTATACCCCTGTTTACCATCTTTTCCCAGAGCACATCATACGAGACAAGATCGAGAGCCCAGATCAAGGGAATAGGCGTACACCGGCGTCCCACGATCTATATAGTATTGAACTGGGATGATGACTACTATTAAAACTGTTCGTAAAAATAATGTAATTTCAAAGAAGGCATAGTAAAAATGAGATAATCGAAAAAATCTGTTAAATCGATGTAAAAATGAAGAAGATGCACGCTTTAAAAGTTTTTGGAGGGGATTATTCCTGTCCTTCTCGCGCGGTACGGACAATGTACGGTGCTAGTCTGAAGTTACGTATTCGTGACGTCACTTCTACGATAGTGCTGTCCTAGTCTAACACTTACTTTAAAACGTTTATAACTTGGCAGTTTTTAAATTTTTACACTTTTTGTAATAGTATTTGCACTTTATGGAAATAAAAGTTTTTTTGAGATAAAAATAAAAAAATTATCATCATCCCCACTGTATGTTTGAGACCTAAAATAGCGCTTCCGGTTGAAAGTCCGGGACGAAACCCGAACTGCGCATCATAAAGATGTATATACTCACACAGGTATCAATCATACCGTCCAACACTTTTGCAATTATTGTCGCAAGAGAAATGGGACGGTGGGTCCGAGATATCACCCGTCTTGTTCTTCACGATGGGAGTCACGAAAGTCTTCATCAGATTAGCAGGCAAGTATGCACGACTAATACACATTGTGAAAAACATAGACAGGACTCGCGGCGATGGGCTGCGTGCTTCAAGTGCTCAATACTGAGCCCATCATGAGACTGGGCTTCCCATCCAATGTACTAATGAACTTCCAGAATTAACTGATTTTTTAGTAGCTCGTTGTTCGGATAACCTATCCATAGCTCAGAATTGTTTTGACAGAATTTCAGCCGAGTTTTAAAAACGCGAAGCTTCTTACGCATTTTATCATAGACCTGAAGAGGGGCGTTTGTTAAGTATCCAGTCCGGAAAACTACATCTGGCCTCGCGATGTGCGTCCCGTATGCGGTCATTCCACCCACACACGCGCTTACCCCGTCTCGGTCTCCCCTCGCGTGTCACTTTAGACTGCCTATCCGCCGCACATAGTATTTCAACAATAGTTTTGTACACATTGTCCAGAACAACATTATGTTCAGCCAAACTGCAAGATCCACTGCCGCACCTCACAAAGTCATCAGGTAAATCAACGTCGCGCAGCCTACATATATTATGGTAACGAAGCGTTTCTGTGCTCTGAGTCAATTGCTTAGACTTCTAAATTACATTCTACACACAAAGGTAAATTATAGCAATTAGCGTAACATTGAAATGAAAAATACGAAACAAAAGAATCAGACTGATTCAGTCTGCTCCATCAACAAAGTTTTTTGACGTAAATCCGCGATGATCGAAATAGGTAGATAAGAAGGTTATCCACGTAGTAGAAATAAGGATTAAACGAGTAGAGTAAACTACATATTAAAAAAAATGTCATTTGGTATTCAGAGCTCCCATGCGTCACACAACGGCAAAAAAATCTGAGAACTTGCGATCCCATCTGCAATCGAAAAAAAATTTCGTATCCGTTTTCTGTCGTTCCTTGTTTTGGTACTTGTGCGTTTCGTAGTGCAATTGTTTATTGATTTTCGTAATGTTTTTCCACGA
Organism: Dasypolia templi; assembly: GCA_963555695.1. NCBI lineage: Eukaryota > Metazoa > Arthropoda > Insecta > Lepidoptera > Noctuidae > Dasypolia > Dasypolia templi. The sequence goes on along the minus strand of OY743151.1, from coordinate 2,079,314 downwards.
TAGCATGCCTTTGAATTGTGCTTATCGATTTGTAAACATCATCAAATGTAGAATGTATAAATAAAACAGAATTCAAACTATGATGCAATGTTTGAGTGGATGTTTTTTGCGCTTGTTTTCAAGTGTTTGTTTTGGTTAGTCGATACTGTTAAACTAAACACTTCTAGCAGCTGAGACTCTGTCTGTGATAAGTATGTAGACCATTTGTTATTGTAAGATAACAACCCAAGCGACTTAGCCTTTAGTGCTCGCGGAATTGACGTCAAAATGACGTCATGTTTTTGTAAACCTTGTAACTTGCAAAAAATGGAGAGGTGTGTACTTTTAATGGATTATTGTGAAATAGTGTATATTTATGTAAACTAAGCAAAAACTTTTTGAAAAAATGTTTTATTTTTTTAATTATAATGACTTAAACACAAGAACTGCGAAAAAATCCCTCAAGCTGATTGCAAATTAGAATTACTAATATAATTACAAGGCAAAACTGGGCTAATCTATACATAATCTGGTAGCTTATTTCATATCGATTCCAACGACGTACCTTTTATACAGCTCCCGTTTATAACTTAGGAGTATCGTCGTTTTAATCACACGCGCCGTTTTCGGGCCAGACCACCCAGAAGTAGCTTCGCCAATGCGCGCAATTGGCCCAAAATGGCCTTCACCGCTGAACGTACTTCACGGTAGTCGCCACTTAAAGGGCAAAGTACTTCGGTAACCCAGGTACCCTACCTACGTAAGATTGTCAGCAACACAAAGGCGTTGCTGGCCTTCCTCGAGGAGCTGAGGTGGATCGAATGATCGATTTACTCACCCGAACGCAAAATAAGCGCATTGACGTGGTGTTGCGGACACTAGCCCGTATTACCTATTCTGGTCACGTAAAGAAACGGCCACCCGCTTGGCGATGTCTCGAAAAACTGAATGGGCATTCGGACCCCATGGCCTTGGTGTTTCAACCTTAAACGGCTCGAACATAATATAATTAAGTCCAAATAAGATTGGAGTATTTTCACTGTTTGAGGTTTTCCGCATTGCAGCAGAGTTGCATCCCACACCAAAGGCCTTAACTACCTTGCAAGGCATGGTATGGGCATTCCGTCTGGTCTCTTCCCATAGTCGCGTGCCAAGCGATTCAGTTTTTAAAACAAGTAACAAGAGCACGACGGATGATGTCAGCGCCCAAACGCAGACAAGTAGCGAGCTGGAGGATGCTGTCACCCAGCACAGTGCCTATGATGATTGACTGAAACCAGAGTTCCGACTCCCAATTACCCACAGCCAAGTGCACGCTTCGCAGTATTTGTGGACGTATAAGATAGTTCTGTACCAACCTGCAGAGTGGCTCATCCCACTGCCTCCAGAAAGATTGATTCACGGCCCACGGGCTGAGCTGTATCCAGACAAACCACTTTCCAGGCGTTCTTCTTTTTCTTAGCGTGTCGATAGCAATCTAAATGGAATCTAGTTCCTGTAACCGCGTCGGTCAAGCACGGCACTTCAGAGGCAACCAAAAAGGGGGCAAAAAAGTTGGTCTGTCGGTCAACTTTTTCAACAGGGTCGCCGCGCTGGTAAGGAATACTGAGAATTTTGCGGGTTTTCATCAATAATAAAAGTACTCTGTGGTTTTCATAATGTCTGTAATTAACGGCTTGGCGTTTTAGGCCGCATTCCGAGTTAAACCATAATCGCTGACAGCGCTCACATCGATAATTAGCGTTCCGATTTAGATATCACGATTATGACAGCTGACAATTTGCTCACAGTGATATTTCTATAGGGCATGGTCGGCGTTATCGCAAGATGGCGCATGTCATGACGTCACCTATGACGATTCACAAGACATCGTTATCGCGCTCACGCAACTCGGAACGGGTGTAAGCGCGCTCAAATCGATTACATCCCAGTTCGGAAAGCAGCCTTAATGCGACTATGCCAATGTGTCAATCAAAGGCCGCATTCCGAATTGCGCTGTAATCGATTTGAGCACGCGTACACCCGTTCCGATATACTTGACTTCATGACATGCGCCATCTTGCGATAACGCCGACAGCTTGATGACAGCTCTCAGCTGTCATAATCGTGTTATCTAAGGCCGCATTCCGAGTTAAACCATAATCGCTGACAGCGCTCACATCGATAATTTGCGTTCCGATTTAGATCACATGATATCGTTATCGCGCTCACGCTAATTCGGTACGTAGTACGTAAGCCCGCTCAAATCGGAACGGAAATTATCGATATGATCGTTGTCAGCCATTGTGGTCTAACTCGGAATGTACTGTATGTGTCAATTCTTCTGTCATTTTCGCATGCATGAAAAATTGAAAATGTTTGATAACAACCCGATTTAAGTTACCGGTTTATGAAGAAAAGTTGAATTAACTCGCAAAAGTATGATTTTAAGTACAGACTTGTGATTGTGGACTTGTGTAATGAGCACCATGGCATCAAAACAAGAAAGAAAAGTTGTAAAAGTAGTAGTTTTGGGCGATATCGGCAGAAGTCCACGTATGCAATATCATGCTTTATCTCTTGCAAATAATGGATTGGAAGTGAATATTATTGGATATCTGGAGTCTCAACCTCTCAATGAAATCTTGGAACACCCTCACATCTCGATAACAGAGCTGCAGCCTATAAATATTGGCCCCAGATTTGTGAGATATGTCGCCAAAACGCTATGGCAGACGATAAGCTTACTTTTTACTTTATACGTCACCGGAAAATGTAACTATGTGCTCTGCCAGAACCCTCCAGCAATTCCCACATTGCCAGTATGTAGATTCTACTGCTTATTTAGTAAAGCCAAGTTTCTAATAGACTGGCACAACTATGCTTATTCTATCATGGCCATGTCTCTGTCTCCTGATAACTTGTTTGTTAGAATAGCCAAATTTATAGAGAAGTTCTTTGGTCAGTCAGCAGATCATAGCATTTGTGTTACATATTCTATGAAAGAAGATTTGATAATGAATTGGAATGTTCAGTAAGTATTTCTCATTAGTAAGCATCCATGTTAGATTGATCTAAAATGTTGTTATCTAGTTATTTTGAATTAATGAATGAACTATATGTTATGTTGCACAAATGTGTATTAGAAACAACAAAATTAATTTGTGCCCTATTCTTTTAATTAAAACTAGATATATCTTACTTTAACACCAAAGTGTAAAAAGCATCTGCTGTGATTAAAATGCTTTTGTTATTATTTTAGCAATGCAACAGTTCTTTATGATAGACCACCAAAAATATTCAAGCCACTCACATTACAAGAAAAGCATAATTGGTTTGTGGCTTTAAGCAGGATATACCCTGGGTTTGAGGGCTCTAGACGTGAGCATTTGAATGAGGACAGCGGCCAGGTTGTTGGAAAGACAATTTTCACTCAGGAGACTAATGGCCAGGTACAACAGAGGCCTGACAGGCCTGGCCTTTTGTTTAGCAGCACAAGCTGGACCCCTGATGAAGACTTCGGACTACTGATGGAGGCTTTACAGCGTAAGAAATTTATATTCTCAATTAGTAATACTTATATTGTTTGTATTGTAATTGTCACAGATAAACAGCTGGTAATGTTCACAATGCTGAGTTTGTGAGTTGTCTTTAATAAATAAACAAGTAACCTTATTATTATTCTGAATAAATTTAATATTGTTGTCTACAGTCTATGAAACAAGTTATGAACTGTCTAAAACCCTACCCAAGTTGGTCTGTGTGATCACTGGCAAAGGTCCCGAGAAGCAGCGCTATATGAAGGAAATAGAGAGACGTAAGTGGCGGAACATCCAGGTCTACACACCGTGGCTGGAAGCCTCTGACTACCCCAAGATGGTTGCTAGCGCAGACCTTGGTGTGTGTCTCCACACCAGCTCATCAGGTCTAGACCTGCCAATGAAAGTAGTTGATATGTTTGGAGCTGGACTCCCTGTTTGTGCATTTGATTTCCTCTGGTAAGTTGAATGTAATAAGTTCTACAACAATCTCAGGCATGCCTGTTTGTAACGTGTTGTCATCTACATGCACATACATTCTATAAAGACGAAACACGCTTTTTCTGCTTTCTAAGTAGCACTGATAATATATCTTTTAGACTCATATTCTTTGCCCACAGCCTTGATGAGCTTGTCGAAAACGGCATCAACGGGTACACTTTCAGGTCTAGCGATGAACTCTTCAAATTGCTAGCAAGCTGGTTCCAGGAATTCCCCGACAACACTAGACAGAACCTGATAGCAGAGAGGATGCGCAAGGAAATTGCCACCTTCAGGGAAACCAGCTGGGAGGCCAACTGGGACCTCAGAATCAAAAAGTTATTTACCTCCTGATCAATTAGTGTTGTTTTATTTTTAGGGGCCAATGTTAATGTAAATGAACCTTTATTTTTTAAGAAAAATATTATTATTGTAATAGTCTTTTATTGCAGTGCAGATGCACATAAATTTGTGAGGCAGTTAATTTCAATCTAGGGCCAAATATAACAAGAATAAGAGCACTACTGACATTGAAGTTTTAAAATATAGTTTGTACCTTAGGTAGGTAAGTGTTATGGTGATATTCTAGGAGACTAAGAATGCTATGAAGACAGGTTACACACAGGATAGTAAAAATAAAAATAGTATTTGTTAGTAGATATTGTAATTTCAATAGATTATTTAAAAAACAGCACTTAACATCAAACCACTTATACTAAGAGTCTCTCAATTTCCTGTTGGATGCCCTGGATCTGCGGCTTCAGCTGTGAGCCTTCATTGATAGTAATAGAACAAGATATGATCGGACGGGACACGCCGCACGCCCGTCCCAGGGCTTGCTTAGACCTAACAAATACATAAGGTACATTTTTGTCCTCACAGAGGATAGGAATGTGTAGCACAATTTCTAATGGCTCTGCATCAGCCGCCATTATAATGAACTCTGAGAGCCCTCGGTTCAACGTCTTGGTAGCTTCGTTGGCGCCCTTGCGAAGCTGCTTGTAGTTGGAAGCTTGTTGCACCAAGTTCAAAATCTTCGCCGTGAGGGAGGCATCCGCTAGGGGGTATGCTTTGGGATTAACTGCAGCCTCGTCGCCCTGCAAGCAAAAAATAACCAACTGTAAGAAAAGAGGCGGTAATATCATATAACCTAGAAATTAACCACGTGAACACTTCATAATATCAACCTGACCTACACTTTTTCTTAATTTTAATGCACTGATAACAATTTAGTTTTTTTTATGAGGTTAATTAGGGAATTTAGTGTAATAGGAACACGTGCTTACCATTTTGATTGTTTGTTGGTACGAAGTGTTGATTTGATTTCTTAGTCAACCTCTCGGCGATTTCTCGCTTCACTGAGGACCTTGAATCACAGAGAATACTTGGAGACTAAAGTGTTAATTCTACTCTGTTTACTTATTATAAACAGAGAGAAAAATAAAAATTGTGAAACAGCAAATGCACGACGAACGGACGCAAAGGAAGCAGTAGCACAAGAGTCTAAGTCAGTGTTGCCAACCAGCGTTGCCATGTCTTGGTTTTGTTTTACCCCAAGTCTAATGTCAATTTACCCTAGATTTTAAGTTAAATGAAAAAATTACCCTAATTTTTATAAATTGCTTTCCTGCACGGTACTATACATATTTGATACATTTCATGGAAGATCATAAACAAGACGAGACATTTCAATCTACTTATAATATACTTAATTATAGACAAGTTGTATAGATATTTGAAACCATGAATAGATCTGGTGTTTTCCAAAGATCCTATTTGTCCTAAGTACTTGAATACTTCATTGAGTCTATGATGGGCGTAACGAGAAAGAAGTTTTAGTAGGTACGCGTCGAGCGAGTGGGATACAAAGTACTTTGCGTTTGCTAGCGCTTCGCGGGCACAGAAAAATATGTAGTAGGAAGGAACAAGACAGGCGGAGAGGGACTCGAAACAAACAAATTAAATGAGTGCGTTCATGAAATCTCGAATCGATGATAATTAGGTGCATTCACAGAAATTTAAAACCGAATAGCTCAATTAATCATGGCTTGAGGTACAAAAATGTTTGCATGAATGTTTATTCAACTAGACCCTTGACAAAAAAATTACTCTAAAATTACCCTCACCGAGTTTATACCCTAAAAATTACCCTGTTGATTTTACTTTACTCTAAATCTAGGGTAAATTACCCTAAGTTGGCACCACTGTTGCCAACCCGAATTTTAGAAAATTAGTAGACTATGTGCCGAATGTTGGTAGAAGTTGGTAGAATGTAAAATTGGTAGATCTACCACCTCAATTTAGAAGATTTTTTAAGATTAAAAATGCATGAACTGTTCTTAAAATGTATTTTTCTTGGAAATTATACATATTTTTATTGAAATTTTTTAAATGTTCTGCGCTAGGCTGCCCGTTGTTTGCTACGAATCTTTTCGTACGCAACAATCCCTCTAGTCTCCGAGCTGTATTTCTCTGGAAGGTTGGTACTTTCTTGAAGCCAACCTGAAAATTCCTTGTCTTTCTTCCATAATTTCGAATATTCTTGGTCATAGTGCCTTTTTCTAGCTTTTCGTGGCGGAGTTCCTAACCTAAAACTGTGTGCATCGCTTTCGCTGCTCACTGCTTTCAAATCCATTTTATAAATAAATGCACGCAACACAGAACAAACAGCAACTAAATAACTACGTATTAACGGTGCTGCCGTTAGTGCGTAGTTATTTAGTTTTCACCCTTGAATCCGCAACAAACCAACCGGGAATGGGCCACAGAACAATATATGTTTAAGAATGTGTAAAAAGGAGTTATAGTGTTCTGTGATAATGTCCATGGGCGCGAAGCGCGAACGGCGAACTGTTGCTGACGTTTTTTTTGTGGTTTATGGCCTGGACTCGTCGATATAAAAATAATTCAAAGTGGTGATATGTCAAACTAATTTAAAAAATAGGTAGTTTTTAGGTCTAGGGTGGTAGATAGGTAGACTGAAGTGAAAATTGGTAGATCTAACAAAAAGTTGGTAGATATGACATCACTGGTCTAAGTAGTACTAGCTCTTCTATAGTTCTTTAATATAAAATCTATGTTACTAGCTACACCAACAATCACAGATAATTAATACTCCATCAACCAACAATTTTTTTTTTTTCCGTTTGGCTTCGCACGGTTTGTGCATTCAGCCAATGTCACGTTTATTTTATTTTTATTTTATGAAGGATACAAAGCTAGGGAAACGAAAATATAACTATAATAAGTTATCACGGAATTTGGGATAAAATCTATAGGATCAGTATTTACAACAGTGATACTATAATGAATAATGAACTAAAATTACAACTTAATATTATTTAAAGTAATGAAAGATACTATACATTTATATACAGGAAAGCTATTTGTGCAAAGTAAAGAAAGTATTGAGGTAGGAAAAGGAGTACGAAGGTTACTGAGAAAGGATGAACGATCATATAAGGGAGAAAAAAATGTGATCAAAGTCACCTACGTCTGTGCCACACAGACAAGTGTATAATTGCTATATGCCATATGTGAGTACTATGTACATGATTTAAAGCTACCATTTACAGGGTACGTCTTTCATTGACTTGAATGTGTCCTGGCGGCTGAGAGTATGTCATGCTCACTTTAATGTTTCGCTGATGGTGGCGCGTGTGTTGGATCATTTAGCTCCCTTCAAAATGGTTGAGTTGAATGGTGCTAATCCATGCGTCATGTTCGTGAACGGGCGCCGTCAGTTGAGACTGGTCATCTCTTAGCTGCCACGGCGTATTTTAATTACATTTTATTTTCGAATTGTTTTCATATTTAATTAAATAACGGACGCTTTTAACGTTCTGCATCGTTCTCACATGCATAATTTCAACATGAATGATGTAACCAATCTATGGTAGATGGCGGGACCATAGCTAGGTCCCTACGGCCTTTTATAAATTTGACATTTCGTTCATTCATTCCATTTTGTGTTCATTCATGAGTTTGATTTTATGTCACTATTTTGTTATTTTCGGTTATTTCAGTATTTTATATCAAGTACTTGACATGGAAACTGACAGAATTTTAAACCTTGAATATTTCCTCGTAATCACTTTCTTCAAAATGTTTCTGACACTAATTCGAACTCAAAAAATCTCTACGAATAGCTTTATACCACAATCTTCTAATTTTAGGGTCTCTCGGGAAATGGTGCACTCCAATTTCGGAGTATCTAGGAACATAATAACGCGTCAATTTTCACTAAAATAAAATAAAACCACATCACGCCTTGTATTATAAGCTTGTGTTGGGAACTAGCTACGACAGCGCCATTTTGACAGTTGCCTTCTCCATTGTAAACATAATTTGATTTAAAAGAGTGTCCGTGGAGTTTCTTGCCCGTTCTTCTCCATAGGTACCTACTACGCTTTGGAATGGGCAACTAGCTTCATATTTCTGACTGACCAACCCCTTGACAATTCAAAAGTGCCTGTAATTGGTTTATTTGAAATAAATGCTTTGAGTTTGAGTTTGATAACGACACTCAAGGGACCGAGCATATTTTGACGTGATAGAGAGTTGTCGTTACATGGAGAGAAGTAAAATCTGTATTAGAAAAAGAAACTTTTTCGTCAATACCTTGATTTTCTCTTACTAGCCATGTTTACAATTTGAAAGTTTGTGAGCAACTAAGAATATGATAACGTATAGATAATCCATCACTCCTACTAACAACAGTCTGCAACTACACGTGCAAGCAATCCCATTTTGTAAACAAAAGAACGAATTTCTTCGAAAGTTCGGTGTGTATGACGCCGACAGACGTCGAGTTTATTATGGTCTAGGATAATAAAACGACCATGACCATGCTCCACACACATATAGCATCAATGTCTCATCATTTGCACCACTGACGACTAAGGAACAGTTTCCGTACATGCATGGGGTTTTCTCGCATGCTGTCACAAGGCAGAATAGTCCTGAAAATTTATGAAAAAGTTGTTTTTGGTTTTCATTTTTTAAGTTGTTTATTATTTTTAATTTAAACGGTACCACCAATTAAATTATTTAACAAAAAGATTGAATAGTTAGTCAATTAAAATAAAGTGTTAAGTCTATATAACTTTTTTCTGTATCCATATTATTTAAAAGAGTGTCCATGGAGTTTCTTGCCCGTTCTTCTCCATAGGTACCTACTTTCGCTTTGGAATGGGCAACTAGCTTCATTTTTCTGACCGACCGACCTTGACAATTCAAAAGTGCCTGTAATTGGTTTATTTGAAATAAATGCTTTGAATTTGAGTTTGACTAATGGGGTCATCGATGATATGAAGTTTGGCAAGATGGGCTGGAGAGCAGACATGACCCAATCTCATCCGTATCAGAATGGAGGTCTCCATCTTGCCAAACTATGCCCTGCCAAACCACGGTTTTTTCGGAACGTCTGGTTGGATAAATGAAAAATAATGTAATTTCGATTTGCTTCCGATATCCCAAGCTTCCTTCCAGGTTTTCCGAAGAAAAGTCTTTGGTAAAGACTCGAGGTCAAAGTAAAAGTTTGTATAAGGAACTAAGTCCCCGCATTGCACCGCATCAACGGCGAGTGTATCAGCCACTTCATTGCCATGGATTCCAGCATGGGCCGGAGTCCACACAAACTGCAGTGTATTACCCTCAGAGATCGTTCGGAACGCAAATTCTCTTATTAAATAAATGATTGGCAACTGCGATTTGAGTACGAAAGGAGATTTATTGATGGTTAGAAGAGCACTTTGAGAATCAGTAAAAATTAAAGTTTTTTTAAGCTTTAAAACACGAATATATTCTATGGCTTTTAAAATGCCAAAACATTCCCCGGTAAAAACAGAAGTCTCAGGTGGCAGTTTTATTTTTTGTACTCTTTTCTTTTTGTCTCCAGTGTGGTCTTGACCACATTTAAAACAGCGAGGTTTGGACCTGCACTGAATTTTAGTGTGACCAAAACGACAGCAACTGAATCACTGAACGGTAGGGAACATATATAAATCTACAGGTAATGCATTGTAGCACATAAAAATTCTTTTAGGTAAAACCTGTCCATCAAATGTAACAACTATGGATGGGGAAGGTTTCCAAGTAGTTGTACCATCAACATTCGTTTTAAAATTGAGGCGTCTGACTTTTAAAATTGGACCGCAACCAATAGGCACAGTTATATTATCAATAACTTCCTCTGGAGACCATTCCGCAGGAACACCACGCACTAAACCCATTCTAGTAACATTAAAAGTACATAGGTATAAAAGCTATATAATTATGTGTTTCGAGACTATTGTTTGTAATAAAGGAATTCGCGTCCAGGAAATTCGAAAAATATAAAGATATTTTATTGCGCCCGATTTTTTTGACGCTACCGTTTATTATATTTTTGAAAGCGTTGCGCTTTAAAACTTGCCAAATGTGATTGGGTGCAATGTGGTTCCATCATCAGGTGTAATTTTTTTTTTTGAATATGAATAACGAATGGCGAGTTGTCAGTTTTTTCATAACTTTTTCTGCCAATCTGAGTGGAAACTAAGGACGGAGCAGGAATATCAGGAATTTTATTTGTGGGAACAACGTTGGAAACAAGTGTTTCGGAGCAGTTTGGCTCCAATGTAGAAGTTAATGAAGAGTCCGTGCAACCACAACCTGAAGACTCTGAACCGTGGTTTTTACGGGTACGGCGACGCTTATTGCTGTGTTTGCAAACATGCACACGGCTTCTTTTTAAATGACGAGCTGAAGATGACCCATCGGTATCCATGTCCGACTCATTCGATACGGTAACAAAATTGCCTGCCGGGGGCACATAGGCCCCCGGGTCAGGCGGTTCGTTCATTTCCCGCTAATACCACTATACACTATATATAAAAACTTACCACTACCGAAGTAAATACACAAAACTAATATTAAAACTATAAATAAAATAGAAAAGAACACTAAAACTACGACTACTGATCCTATATTTCAAGTTTTTTCAATTTAAATTTTTTTTCTCAAAAAGGACGCGTCCGCCAAGTTCGAAGTTTCCCGCGCTTTTCCCAACCAACAATTGCCACAGATTCACAGATCGGATAATAGTAGCAAGCTAATTAGCAGAATATACAATAGCTTAGGGCTGCCAGATTTGATTTCGCAAATTTTACCAGAAAACATTATCCAGAAAAAAAAAATTGGAAAAAAAAAAATATTTTCCCTTTTATAAATTTGAATATAAAATAAAGGGCATCTTAACTCTCATCCTAAATCCTTGGTAATCTAACAGCTTTAACATTAAAATCAGTCAACCTATCCACATATGTCCACAACATTAATTGTAAATCTAGAACTTCTACAGCTATTACTTATTGTTGTAAAAACCTGTAATAAAATACTGTAGTTACTTAGATTGTTTTCTGCTATTTCATTTCTAGACATTTCCTTCCGGTGGCTTTGGCAGAACTGAATAACTTTAGGTAAATAATCCAAATGTATTTTTTTAAATAATATTCATGATTTTATTGAAAGTCAAAATCCTAACCTCATTTTGATTTCTCTTTCGATTCAACCACCATTTAACAAAACATTTTATAAATCGAGTATTGGGTTAAAATTTAGTATCGTTTGGCAGGAGGTGGGGGTGGCAAAGAAAAAACAAAGGATAGGCACCTATCCTTTGTTACGCAAGGGCGAAGGGGTTGCACTTCCCGCAGCGCCGGAGACGTTGGAAAAGCGACATTTAAGTGTTTTGAGGTTAGGTTACAATAATTAGTTTTTCTCAAGAACGGTGCGTTACCTTTTCATGGGAGTGGTACCAGGGGGGGCGGAGCACCCCCCTCCATCCCCCCACCACCTCCCTATCCCCACCTCCTGCCAAACGATACTAAATTTTAACCAAATTTTCTATTTATGAATTTATTATTCTTGCAGAACCAAGGTTATTTGAACATCTAACGTAGCAAACCAAGTACCTTTATTTTCAACCTGAGTGTGCTGGTATGAATGTCTTCCCCACTCTTGGCACATGCGCTGTCTTAAAAGACTAACTGCATCCGTAGGTGATATAGAAACATTCATATCAGGGTCAGGATTGGGAATTAATTCTTCTAATCAACAATTTTCTTGGCCAAATAGTCTACCTTTTCATTCCCTGCAACACTAATGTGTGAAGGCACCCACACAAAACTAACTACAATATTTGATTGATATAATTCCACCCGTAACTGTTTTATTAAATAAATTATATAATTAGTGTTAGCATTTAATTTGTTGTTTGCCAAGTTTTCCAGAACACTCATGCTATCACTTACCACAATCCATTTGTTATGGCCTGAATTATAGTTTACAATGTTTCAAAGCACTCAAAATAGCAACAGCTTCAGCTGTAAAAATACTCGAGTTTTTGTAAATTTTTCGACCAATACCTATATTTGAGGAGGGCTCATAAATAGCAAAAGACACAGCCCTATCGTTCTTGGAACCATCTGTGTAAACAAATTTATTTATTTATTTATATTTCTACAATCACTGCTATCATTACAGGAATATTCCTAATGCGGTAGCGTGGTCCTTATTATACTATCATAAATAACATAAAACATTCAATATTATTTTTGTGAATTCATTCAGAGAGCAGGAAAATAAATCGATTATGTCAGCAGTGTCATTAAGTGCGTGCAAGGCGCGCGTCAGTGGCGCTTTGCTGAGTAGGTAAGTTGGTTCGTGCGTGTGGTTTTATGATTTGAACACTCTGATAACATTGCATTTACTTCCTCTTTTGTGGACAAATCCTTTTTTTTCTTTAAAATTATATTAATAGCTGGAAATTTACCTATAAAAGTTCCTTCATAGCAAGGCAAAATATGTTTGGATTGATAGATGTTTAATTTTTGAATAAAATTTACGAGACTCTGAAGTCCTTGTAGCATAAAAATTGGTTTAGAAACTGAAGAAGTTATTGAATGTAACAAATTGACCCAAAATACTGTTACCAGATACACTATAAAATTTTAGTATAAAACTTTCTTTTAAGTAGTTAAATCGAATGCCTAATGGTGGGACATTACAATCAATCCGCATTGCATTAGGAGTACTTCGGAATGCCCCAGTTATTACACGCAAACATTTATTTTGAAGAACATCTAAACTATTTGCCTATTTCGAACATCTGCAGCAAAACAATAGAAACCATATTCGAAATGACTACATATGAACTAATGATTTGTACAACAGTAACAAAATTTTTGGGTCTGCACCCCATTATGAGCCAGACAGAGTCTTCAATACATTATAAGCTTTAGGTACTAATTATATGTTTTATATAATTATTCCAGGTTAAATTTTATGAAAAAAGTACCCCCAGAAATTTAACCTCAAGTGCAATGGATAGTGCACAATTATTATATTGCACATTGGGCATATTAAGACACTGTTTACCAAACACAACAACTTTGGACTTGGACTGATTAGTATTTAGATCAAGGTAAGAAAAATATTCATAAAGAATTACCAATGCATCATTGACTATTTGGACTGTTTGTGATAAATTGTTCCCAGATGTATAGACAACCAAATCATCTGCAAACTGTAGATTTTTGACCTGAGACCCTAAAATAAGATTTAATCTACGTATTTAAAATATAAATATTAAAGGTGATAGTATACCGCCTTGACAAACTCCTTTTGACGAAAGTCTAGGACCATATAGATGTCTATTAAATTTAGTAAACACTCTCTATTGCACAGAAAACTTTTAATCCAATTTATAATTTTTACAGGAATCCCTATTTGCACTAATTCGTGACAAAGAATATCTACATTTACACTATTAAAAGCTCCTGCAACATCAAAGAAAACTCCAACTAAATATTTTTTGCCAGTAAAGAGTTATTAATATCAAGCTGTAATTGACATTGAATATCTTTCTACTTTTAAAATCAGTTTTTTAACAGCTCGGAGCCTTTTAAATTGTAGATAGGTTTCTTCTGTTGGATTATCTTTAAAATTAATATATGCTGTTTTGAAATTCAATACAGCCTCTGTACTAGCGGTGGGTAATCTTTATTCCGGCAAGTGAATTGATTCACTTATTCCGACTCCGGGTCCGGTACCGGTTCACCTTATTTATTCCTTTGGCACCGTTTGGCACCGGCACTCACTCGCTCATTTTGGTTCCCCGGTTTCGCAGAACATTTTATTCATTTGGTTCACTGGATCATTTGGCACATTTTGAATTGAACAGTTGGTTAGTTAGAGCGATACGACGCACAGTGGGTCGAAACTATGATTTTAGTGACTTAGGGCTCAACTTTGCTTTTTTACTTTTTTCCTCATGTGGATGGATAGAGCTCATTAACCTCAACAATAATTGTTCTGATGTATTTTTTCCTAAACTTTATACTTTGGGTAGAAAAATGTGTTTTGTAATTTTTTTGTATGGAGCGGATCAAATAACCTTAAATTCCTGCTAAGTAGCGTGTGATCCCGCGTTGAAACTTTATTTTTCATATACCTTGTCTAGTCTATTATCATTTGATGCTATTAACGTGTGCATAAAGTTGCAACTCTGCCAAATAAATGGATCGAAAAAAATGAAAAAATATATAGAATAAAAAGCTACATTTTTTACTTTCGTAAGTTCTTTTAAGTTAAATTTGATATGGAATAGTAAGTAAAAGCACGTAATAATACACATAGTTACTTAACAACTAACAACAATACATTTAAAAGGTCCCTAATTAGCTTAAATTTACTAATATATGTAGTATTAGTAAATTTAAAGCTAATCACACTAATCATAATACATTTAAAAGGTCCCTAATTAGCTTAAATTTACTAATATATGTAGTATTAGTAAATTTAAAGCTAATCACACTAATCATAATACATTTAAAAGGTCCCTAATTAGCTTAAATTTACTAATATATGTAGTAGTAGTAAATTTAAGCTAATTAGGGATCTATGAATTTCAATTTCTTTGTTTTAATGACTTTAACATGTTTATGAAATGTTATTTTAAGTTAGATTTAATACTGAATAGTGAGTAAAGATAGGTACATAATAATACAAATTAGTAAAGGTAAACTAACATTACTACAACTAACACAAGCAAACTAAAAACTAACTATAAACAACATCAAACATTACTATTTCCTTTCAATTATGAGTTTGACATTTATAAACTAATAAAAAAAACAAGAAACTTACAAACTACCAAAAAATCTTATTCACTATCGCTATGACTATCTTGTAAATTATCTACATCAATAAAATCTATATCGGATTCTGTGGGAAAAATCAGCAGAAGCTCTTTGCCTTTTGGAGAGAGAACCATTATATTTTGTTTCACCATTCGAGGTCTTAGACTTGTGATCTTTGGATCAGAAGACAAAAGAAGATTGTGTATAATATCCTCATTTGTCGCCGTTCTACTTACCTTTCTAGAATGACTCTCTCTATATTTCCGGAAATCTTTATTACGAGCTTCCGCTGCCTCTTCCGACAGTTTACCTATAGGTATGGCACCAAAGTGCTTAATTATATCACTCCCATGTACTAACAATTTATGTATACTGGAAGGCATATAATACCAGGGATATAAGTGAACGTACAATTGTGCAGTATCTCTACAAAATTCGGAAAACTTAGAAAGATCCACGCTCTCTCCAGATGCAACCGTCTGAAGAATCACATGAAACCTTTCTATTAAATCTTTATCTATTCCTGTTATGCGAGCTGTTGTTTCTGCATCCCTAAAAAATCTTCTGGCAGTATTGCCATCATTGGTTGTGCCTACTCCTTGCTTGACTACGTCAATAAGTAAACCGCATTCTTTCTTAAACGCTTGCTGTATAGCGCTCTTTCTGAGTGACATTTTTTCTTTGTCATCGCCCCTGCAACTCCATTTTTTGAAGTCCAAACGATAAGCTGCAAACAAAAAGAAATATCACTTAAATAAAAATCTCACAAGTAACTATATAACGTGAAAAAAATTATGAACTAATAAAATTATATTTACCGATATGAAGTAAGCACTCCATGCTTCTTATCCAGGCATGTAAAGATGACATTCCATACTGGAACACTTCTTCGTTGTTCTCTTTTTGAGCAAGTGACTCTAAATTGTTCATCTCTGACGGTTTTGCTTTGCAGATATCACAGACAGCTGAAGATGTGTCTGACAAATATGACGATATTTTGCCGTCTATCATCGTCAAGTGCAATTGATGCTTAACTTCAACTTGATTGAACTTGATTGGCTGAAGTGTTTCTATTTCTTCGGTTATGCTAGCTTTTATAGTTACCACTGTTGACTGCGTTTCTTTGGTAAATTTGAACATTATCGGACGGCAATAGAAAGTTGATGAGGGTCGATCGTTTTCCCAAACAATTGTTCCATCACATTGTTGAAGCCTTATAGGAACTAGACTGGCCATGAAGATAGTTGAGTCATCAAACTCTGCTTCAGTCTTTTGTTTATAATTACTTTGACCTGAGGCTCCATCAAAACCCCATTTGCTTATTAGCAGTAACTCAGTTGGCGAATCCAAATCTAAAGTAATCACTTCTAAAAGCCTAGATACCGTCAAGTTGAGTAAAGCTTGCAGTTTAATAGCAGCTCCTTCTTCAGTTATAATTATGTCTTCTTTTCCTGGATAACATTTTGCCTTCGCTTGTTTTATTTTATAATAAGAAGGGTATAAATCAGACCTATTTTCACTTGCTGCTTCTCTTAGGCTTATATACTGCCACTTACTTAATTTAAGTGAAACTAATAAAGACAGTGCCTTATCGGGTGAATATGTACTACTTTTCGGTTTACTTGTACTTAAACACTCTTTAACTTTTTCTAGATCTTCGGGGTGATTTAGTAAATGGTTCATAATTTTTCCTACATCCTCATTTCCGGTGTTTCTTAAACTAGCAATTGTAGTAGCTTTAAGTTCATCCGGGGATAACGAAAGCGATTGGTTAATTTGATCAACGCGTCGTCGTTTTTGCCTGGAGCCCAATTCCTCGAAAGGTTTTCGAGGTGTAAATGTAGATGTCGAAGCTTCTGTAGTAGATGGTGGTAGATTTTCGACATCTTCAGTATTACAAATCTCGAGCCTTTCCTGTTCAGTGTTCACAGCTTCAGGTATCATTCCTTCGGGCCAGTTTATTGCACGTTCCAACCAATCACCATTTTTTCTTACAAACTGTGCTAACGTGCGACTACTTCGTTCCCATCTTGCACTTATATTTGAACAAAAGCGCGTACAGAATTTTTGGAGCTCAACACTGTTCTCTTCGGTCACGTTTATTTTATGTTGTAGGAATTGAAAGAATTTTTGACTATCCGACAGTGACTTGACCTGCTCTCTTAAAATCATAAATAAATCTAAATTGTTAACTAAATTATCCATTATAACGAAAAACGGACGATCAGAATCACGAGATGTTAGTAGTAGTACGAATAAACGAACACTAGTTAGTATATAATAAATTATGGTCATTTTATACTTCCAGAATCCAGTGACAAACAATGTTTACTAATTTTTCTACTACCCTCATTAACTAATTATCCTAATTAATATTACAGTAATGACTAAAAGTGAAAAACATTGTTATTTTATAAGGTAAAAGGTTAAGCTAATTACAGTAATTAAACACACAAATAGAAATTAATTGATTTCATATCCACATTTTTAAATAAAGGTCCCTAATTAGCTTAAATTTACTAATATATGTAGTATTAGTAAATTTAAGCTAATTAGGGACCTTTTAAATGTATTGTTGTTAGTTGCTAAGTAATTATGTGTATTATTACGTGCTTTTACTTACTATTCCATATCAAATTTAACTTAAAATAACTTACGAAAGTAAAAAATGAAGCTTTTTATTCTATGTATTTTTTCATTTTTTTCGATCCATTTATTTGGCAGAGTTGCAACTTTATGCATTTGTTTATAGCATCAAATGATAATAGACCAGACAAGGTATATGAAAAATAAAGTTTCAACGCGGGATCACACGCTACTTAGCAGGAATTTAAGTTTATTTGAGCCGCTCCATACAAAAAAATAACAAAACACATTTTTCTACCCAAAGTATAAAGTTTAGGAAATAATACATCAGAACAATTATTATTGAGGTTAATGAGCTCTACCCATCCGCATAAAAAAAAAAGTGAAAAAGCAAAGTTGAGCCCTAAGTCACTAAAATCATAGTTTCGACCCACTGTGCGACGTGTTCCGAGTAGTCCGAGTACTTCCGAGTGACTTGAGCGAGTGAACGAGAGTGAACAGTGAACGCGCGCTCCGGAATCATTTGGTACCGCGGTGCCGGTAAGGATTGTGAGGAATAAATAAGGTTTACGTATCCGCGTTCGGTACCGGCTCCTTTGGATCAGTACCTCCGGAGTTACCCACCGCTACTCTGTACACTTTTGATTCCACCAAGGAAGGGAAGGTGTTTTAGTCTTATTTCTTACTTACTTACTTATTTACTTATGATTACACTAGTCTTTACTTACTTATGATTACAGGGATGTGATAACTACTACCGAGAGGACTATCATGTACAGACCATTCACAATTAAGTGCCAACGATGATGAAACCAAGGATAAATCCAGTGCATTGGTACGCCATGTTACAGAACCAACTGTTGTTGCTTGACCATTGTTAAGCAGAACCAAATTATTTTCATCAATAACTTCTAAGATTTCTCTACCTCGTGGAGAGTCAGAAACACATCCCCAGGAAGTGTGATGGGCATTAAAGTCCCCAGTAAATATAAAAGGACCCGGAATAGACTTCACCAACAAGTCAAAATCACCTTTATTAAAAGCTGGATTAGAGTTTAGAGGACTATAAAAACTGACTATGATTATTTCTTTATTATCAACCTGTACACAAATGTTTTGTAAAGAATTATCAAAATAGGTGTTAATTTTAGTATAAGTAATGCTCTCATGAATGATAATTGCAACTCCATTGTGTTTGTAACCACAATCATTCCTTTCAATGTAATTTTTTATTTTAAAAGATTGATCAGGTCTGAACCATGTTTCAGAAATTATTGCAATATGTATATTTTGTGTATAGAGGAAATTAATAAATATGTGCTTATTGCTATTAAGACTTCGTGCATTCCATTGAACTATATTTAAGTTTGACAAATCCATTAGGAGGATGCAGGAAATTTATTACTTAGAGTTGTTTTTAAAGCCTCTTTGATTGATGATGAGTTAATAGGAACATCTTTATTAGTAACTATTTTTGTTATCGTTTCTACTAAAGTACTTATAAATTTATCGGATTTCATTAAATTATTAATTTGTACATCTAAAGTTCGAGCAGCTAGAGCTGGAAATGCGTTAACGTCAAAAAGATCAGAGTATGTGACACTTCTTGACTTAATTTTATTTTCTTCAACTTTTTGTTTTTTAATTGGGCATGATGAGGAGATAGCTATGTGATTACCTTTGCAGTTTGCGCATTTAGCATCCTTGGGGTCAACCTGACAATTCTTGAAATGATGGTTTAATGTGCAAATTGAACATACCTCAGTATTGCGACAGAATTTAGCAATATGTCCATATCGCTGGCACTTAAGGCATTGTTTAACTGGTGGTATGTATTTACTCACTTCGTGACGCCATGAGTCTAAGTAAATGTACTGAGCGAATAATAGTGGAGGCGAATGTTACCGCAACAGCCTGTGTAGGGACGAAAGTTACGCCAGCGTCATTTCTGACCCTGCGCATAAAGCGCCGAACTTGGATGACATTTTTGGAACTACCAATCAAAGAGAAAATCTGTTTAATGGACATATCTACAGGAACCGAAGTGAGGACTCCCGTTACTTCGGTATCTCCAGCCGGTATAGTTGCCTTGAGAGACAATTGATCTAACAACTTATTGTTCTTTAAAAACATGTAAGCATTGTTTGGTAGGTCAAATGTTATGCCGACTTTATATTTATTTATTGAACGTAGATGCATGACGCCTGCAACGCCATGCTCCCGTAAACCTTTTGATAGGGCCATACGGATTACGGTCCCTGTCGCTAAATGTCACATTGTCTTCATAGTGAGTCAAAAATACAATGAGGTCCGTTTGCTTGGTTTCCTCGGGATATTTCCGTGTGTACCTACCCTTTTACCTTGTAGATGGCGTACTTTAACTTTGCGTACTTGTCATTATTTTTGGAGCTCACTATTGTCTGTTCAGACTCTGCTGAATCAGAGTCCGAAGACTCAACCGACTGCTGCTGCTGCAGGTCAGGATAGGACATTTCGTCCTTCTTCCGCTTTTTTTTTCACCATTTCGGGGTGCTAATGTATTATTTACACTGTGAACTATCTATTTATAAAAAAAATACAAAGAAAATGTTAAAATACAAATGATTAATTATTAAAAATAAATTTGTTTGAAAAAAAAACACGCCTTTCCACTTTTACAGTTTCCCGCCTTTTTAGAACGTAAACAAATGGAAACTGACACATGACGCAAATAGCTTTTTTTTTTACGTTCCGTTTCATAGATTTTGCACGACATTTTACACCACAGACAATACACTAGTACAGATTTGGTTGTCAATCGCCGATTTTAAAGTTTCGTTACGCTGTAATCTAATTTGAGGTTAGAAACATTTATTATTAATTTCTCGAAAAATATGCATTACCTTGTATTAAGAGTGGTAGCGTTACAATCAGGGAACCCAACCCTACCATATTTAACCCTTTTTACCCCCGAACTCCTGCCAAACGATACTAGACCCAACCCAACAGAAGGTCAGAAATCGGGGTCATTGTGCGTAAGCCTACAATAAAATATCAGCTGATACCTACGCGTAGGCAAAACGTAGATTTCTTTAGTCCTACGTTTCTTTGGTGGCACGCGACAAAGGACCGCCGCGCTCAGGCGGCTTCTTTGACACGAAACTGTAGGTGAACTCTGGTGAACCCTGTCGAGCGATCAGTGTTGCCTGTGGTATGATTATTTTTAAATTAATTGTTTTCATAGGGGAAAAATAATTATCTCGTATCCATTAAATGATTACGTATTTGTGTACGCACTACGATACCAAATAATACCCTTCAGGATCGGACAGGATTTTCGTTACATGCTGTAGATAGATAATTCTCTGAATCTGCAATACTATTTTTAACACAGGTAGTGGTGTTTCTAGGTACTTCGACTAATGAGGATGGGGAACAATCAAGAACATTTCGACTATAATAAACAATTTATTCATTCAATGTTACAATTACGTTTTTGTAGTAAAATATACAAATATATTGTCTTCGGCTTCTGAGACAGGGAAGTAAACCCTTACAACAAGATCCCTATTCACAAGGGTCTTGCAAGCTAGCATTACCTACTACAGTAGTTTTATTCTTTCATTGCTAATAGTAGTGTGGCCAGTGGTCTCTCAATCACTCACTATGCATTATAACCGAAAGTACTAGTAGCAGTGTAATAGCTGGACATAGGCCTCCCCCGAGGATCATCATGAATTCGAATCGTATTTCATTTTACAATACACACGCATGAATGCATGGATGTTGCGACAAACTACATAGTCATACTAATACTTATGATTCTTACTTTTGTTTCACATTCTTTCATTTATCTGCTTCGCAAACAAAATACAGGAGAGTGGAGTGGGTGTAAATATTATAACCTCGCCTATGGTCTGTGGGTTCTCAGCGCATGTTCAGGCTTCGCTCTGCGCCGAAGAGAGGTAGCTTTATCATAGCAGAGGATTTTCTGAACGATGAAATTAATAGCTCTATTTCGTTCTATTGACAGTGCAAGATTCACAGATCACACTTGCGTAGTAAAGTAAGCGCTTCATACGTGTAAAGTCAAAGTGTGTGTGATTCCGAGCCCGCACGCACCTACCCGTTTCCTCAAGTATATTATTCAATGACACACGAAAATCTTTATGTCTGTGCTGCGCCTCACAGATTGAGGAATGTGACTAGGTGTATCAGCTCACAATAGTATAATTACAAGAACTATTTATTACAATTAAAGAAAATGAAAGCCTGGGAAACTAAGGCCAAGATTCATAGAGCGGCACTTACTTAGCTAAGTCAAAGTGCGATCTGTAAATATTTCCCGTGCAAAACATATTTAAATATCTACAACCAGAAATGGCGCTCGAGTGCTTAAGCGCCACTGTGCAAGCTTTGCGTGAGTTGCGCGCAGCTCGGTAGGTTTTCATGGAAGGTAAAATGAGGACATTATCGCAGAAAATTTGAATTTCTGGAAAAACATAGTTTTTTTATGGAATGATTGTATTGATATTTGGACAGAACAAAGTCTGTGGGGTAGCAGACTCCACAGACTGTGTTCTGTTTTCAGTCTGTCTACACTAATTTTATAAAGAGGAAAAATGAGATTGTGTGTTTGTATTGAATAGGATCCGAAACTACTGGACCGATTTGAAAAATTGTTTTACCATTAGAAGCCGAAATTATGTCTGATGAACTTAAGCAACATTTTTTTTTTCGATATCCACGCGTACGGAAGTCGCGGGCGAAGTGCTACTTATAAATAAAGTACTACAGTACTTTATTTACAACCCTGGGATGTCAAATTTTAAACTAAGGGACTCCAAAAGCCAAGACCAACCTAGTGTGGAGTCTAGTCTTGTCTTGCGCCGCGGCGCGCGGGTTGCGCAGGAACGGCGGGCGAAATCGAAATGCTTGGCCGCAGCTCGCGAGCGAGTCGCTAGCGGCGCATTCGCCAGATGCGGACACACTCTAACATGTAACACACGTTGAAACAAATCTGCCTAGATTGGTCGTGTCTCACGCACCAACAGCACGCTACACGTCGAAACCGCGTTTTGAAATGTCACATTATCTTTTACATACCGCATAATTATGTGTACCTTCAAATAGTAATTCAAAGTTCCTAGATCAATTAATCGCTGTGGAGTGCGCGATTATCGATTGTTTGATCAGGTATCATGCCGGACAAACGCAGGTAAACGTGCACCACTTCGGCGTCTCACGCAAATGTACAATGATAACTTCACAGATATTGAAATATTTATGCTAAATGAAAATGCTTTTCGAAGTGAAGTTTAAATATTTATACTAGATAGGTTTTTTGAAAGGGTTCTGATTGTTGTGATGGTTCTGATGATTTGGATGGTTCTGATGATTGGGATGGTTCTGTTGATTTGGGTGGTTCTGATTCTGATGGTTCTGATTTTGGCTGGAAAGGAAGGCCAGGTGGCCCTTAGGACACTTGTTGGCGTAATGTCCTTTGGTGCCACATTTGAAGCAGGTGACTTCTTCCAGTGGTTTGTGAACAACTCTCTGGAATCTTGGGGTGCTAACATCGTCGCTGTCAGTTGCTGGTTTGACGTAGCCAAGGGCGCGATATCTCGCCTCTTCCTGTCTTTGAGCTGCTTCTCTTTGCTGTAAGTAATTCAATTTTAAATGAAGGATCTCAAGTATAATCAACCAAAAATTATTATAAAATCATTGATAATACTGGGCTAAAACTTCACCCACAAAGATTGATGAATTAAACAGTATTTTTCTGTACCTGCAATAAAGTAACTAATAACACTACTAACCTCTGCTGGTATCTTATTACAAGAGGAGGCTTTATGGCCAGCTTCAGAGCAGTAATGACAGACAGGCAGTCTCTTAGCATCCTTGGTTTGTTCTGGAGGGGCAGGCAGTTCAAACCGTGGGTGCATGTACTTGCAGGTGGAGCCATCGGGACAGAAGCCAGAGAGGTAGTTCATACAAAACACGCGGCGCACATGTCGATGCCTGCAGTGGGGACCATGACGGCAAAAACCTCGGTCATACCTGCAAAAAAAGGTCATACCTGTAAAGTTGTGATTTGCTTGCTAAGTTACACTGTAACATTTTTTGTAGTGTTACAATATTTTAATAATGTAGGTATTATTCAAGTGAATATCATTATAGTTATGAAGTCATAGGTCAATGGTGCCGATTCTCTTGTACACCGAACTAAACTAACTAAACTATCACTAAAATTCCTTACTTTTTACTATGAAAATCTTGAAGCTATTCTGCGAAAAATAATCTCTAAATTTAAAAATAATTTTGACACAACTATAATCGAATTTGGCAATCGCGAGCCCACGTGTTTTTTTTTTCTTTTGGTTTCGCAACGTCTTTGTTAGAGCCGGAGGCAGCCTGGGGCAGCCTCGACGTGTTTTCTATGGAAGTTTTCACTTTTTGTGTGGAAAATATAAAATAAAAATATCTAAATGTAGAGATTTGGTGGTTTCGGGGTTACAAAGGGGGTCGAAATTTTCATTATTTTTGTAATAGGACACACCGTTTTCGAGATATGAGCAAAAAAAGAAAAAGAAAGTTAAAGACCCGTTTTTGCACGTCTGAAGTCGAGGTGTTGGTGTGCATTTTAGTCCACGCCACCTAATTTTATTCCACACCTTTTTAATCGCGATTAAAAATAGTCAGATTCATGTTCAGATTTAGTTAGACAATCAAATTTTTTGTTGAAAAACGTAAAATTCAGAATAGCAAAATTGCCATTTTCACTAAATTAATAACTCAGTGCAATCTTAGTGCTGTCAAACTAAAATATAGTTAAGTTGTGTCACTATAGTCAATTTCAGAATGGAAAATCGTCATTTGACAGAATTAAACCAAATTTTAGTGATTTTTAGTCTAGTTTAGAGGCATTTGTGACAAGAGAATCGGCACCAATGTATGTACAATTACTAAAAGTATGACAAATTTTTTACTTCTACAACTAGGATTAATAATTAATTGTTTATTAGCCATCTCATGGGTTCTTACATTTCTGAAAAACTGTTACACTAATAGAATGATTGTTACAAAGGAAATAACTTTAATATGTTAAATTGTAGACTCCACACTAGGTTGGGCTTGGCTTGTGGAGTCCTTTAGTGTAAAATTTGATATCCCAGGGTTGTAAATAAAGTACTGTAGTACTTTATTTATAACAGACTAGCAGGCCCCACAGGCTTTGTTCTGTCCAAATATCAATATAATAATTCCATAGAAAAAAACAATGTTCAGTTTTTTCAGAAATTCAAAATTTTTGCGATTGCAAATGTGTTAAAACACAAAACAGCCAAAGTCAGGTTAAGTCGGGTTAAGGTTAAGTCAGGCCATTATAGTGATGCGCTTTCCAACTTCATTTCAATTTTATTTATATAGACTGGTTTTGTTTTTATTTGTGAATACATACCATGGGCAATCCTTTATTTTGCTCTCAGGGTCTATATGGAGGAAAGGACATTCTTTGTTGTGACAGGCGTTAAATCTAGCGTAGAAGTAGCATTCAGGCATCTTGGACATGTCATACTCGTGAAGGAACTCGCACTGGTCGCCTTTCTTGCAGAGGCCTCTCAACCAATGCTTGCAGACCACCGTGCGGTCACCGCGGACGTGCCTGTAAGGGCACTGAGGGCCGTTCCCGCAACCTCCAGGCTGGCTAAAGAATTCACATACTGCCGCGGTTGACTCTAAAAACAACGAGTTTTTTTTTATATTTATTACGTTATTTACTAGTGGATACTAGTAGTTACTGATATAATCTTGAATTTAAAAAGATAATCTTGATTTTATGAAATTGGAAGGAAAACAACTTACTATCCATTCCTGGGAAAGGTAATGGTAACGCTCCATATTGCTCTTCTAAAGCGTAATCTATATCAAATTTTATGTGGTCGACGTTAGCGACAATTACTTCCATGTTTTCTCAGATTATTGTTAGTTTCTTGTGGAAATAAAGAAAAATACTTCTTGCGAAACGCACGGGAACACAACGCAACGGCAAAAAATCACAACCAAAGAATATAACTACTCTCATCACAACGTACATACCACAGAGTAAATTTATTTTATAAGTAGTGTAGTACAGACAGTGGCACAGCAGCACAGATAAAGAATAAAAATGTAAAAATGTGATGTGCTAAAACTTGTGACAGCTGGCTGGATAGACTACGATTTGTACGGTGACGTTTACAACTAAACGTAATTCATTTTTAGTTGTAAAACCGACCGTTCAAACTATACCATGAAAATAAAATTACTAATGAGCTTTAAACTAATAAAAACAAAAGGACTCGGAATACTCCTTCACATCATGTCAACCGGGAATGTGCCCGGAAGACTGGCAATGGCAAGGAGCCCTCCAATCACGTGAAGTGTCGTGCACTTTGCTAGTCCCGTTGTAAAAATAGACATCTCGCAGATTTTAAAACTGACATCGAATAAAACGCAGTTGATTGATGACAGCAAAATAAACGTTTCAATTTAGAGAAGTCATATTTTTAGCATTAATAATCCACTTTCTCTGTTATACATAAATGTTGAACAGAAAGGAAAATATTGTTGTGCCAAAAATTCGGTGCAGCAGTTTTACAGATTCATTCATATTATCTCCGTTAGTTCGATAGAATAAACTCAGAATTGTTTTTTTAGTTTGGGGAAATACACAGAGATAACTGTTTTCAAAATGTCTATAACCGATTTAAAACATTCTCTGAGGAAGTATGAGTTTCCTGTATGTGCTAAGGAGGCTCTAAGTAAAATTGGTAAGATCCATCCACAAAGCAACAAACAGTGAATACAAGTTCACCTCTTTCCTCTATCAGATGTCTTACCACTCGAGATCAAGACCTCTTTTAATCAGACTGTAGTAGGTATCTAATGAGTTACTTTGTTTCTAGAACAACTGTTGGTCGGCCGTGCGGCTCCATCGAACAAGCAATTAGACATAGCAATGGACATCATATCAGAATTCGTGTTCTGCGAGTCAGACCGGCGCGGCGGCAGGCGTGGTGGAGGCCTTACCCCGCTCCAGGACTTACAGCTCATAGATATCATATGCGACTACTTGTCTGCATGTAATAATGAAACTACTAAGAATACAGTGTTTTTATCACTGTTTGGTGGTATGGAGAGTCAGAGAAGATTGAAAATACTGAGTATACTTGCCAGCATGGCAGTGTCTGCATCTAGTACACCAGTTAGTACAAATCATTGATTTTTTTATGAGTGAAACATTTTATGTCCATGTTATCGATGAACAATCAGCTTTTATTTTGTTTTATAATCAAGCATACAAACTACTCTGAATTTCAGGTATTACTTGCAGTTGGTGTTTGGCTTCAACAGATGGGCTGTTCATCAGCACAATCCCTGCAACTGGTTGAGAATGTCATCCGAGACCATTTCTATCTGAACACCTCAAACCAACTGGCTCTGAAGTCTCTAGCTAACACGGCCCCGCAGTTTGTGTCCAACTTCATAACAGCAGTGACTGAGCTGTACATGAGAGATGCTCAAGAAACTACTAAATTGCCACCTAAGAACCTTTTAGGAGTGATCACAGCTTGGGTTTGTCATTTAAACACAACTTAATACAGAATACTAACAGTAATAATATTAATGATCATAGGGAACTAATAATCTGTTCTTGTTTGATTAGTAGAGAGAACAGAACATGGGGTCTCCCATCACCTTTAATTTTGTCATAGTTTAACAGTCCAATGCAGAGGTTAGGCTGTTGCAACAACATGAAAACTGCATATGGAATTCTTGTTTGATTTTGCAGGTATACTCAAACCCCACTCTGTGCATGTCAGCACAACTGAATCCGGCTGCACTGCCAAGTGGATCCATACCAATGGCTGCTGTGACACCCTTGGCAGGTCTCATACACTGGTGTGCACTTGCTCCACTTTATATTGACGAAGGTACTTAGTAATTTTTAATTTTTTTGCTCTAGAAAACCTTTAATTAGAACTTACTATTGGCTCAACACAATTTGGCACATGCCTTTGCACCCAGTGCTTAACCAAGGGGTGGTCCACCTTGTCAAACAATGCTTATAGGATGCTGTTGACTTCCACGCAACCTACCCATTATTGACGCCGCCCTTGTTCTCATTATGGCATGGAAATCAAATCATCAACAACGGGCTTCGGCAAGCATTAGCAGAAGCGTGGAATCGCCATCAACATCCTAAATCCATTGTTATACTGAACACATAGGGCGTTGTAGGCCCTCTGCATATAGAGTAGAAATAATATTTAAAAATACTATTACTCTTTGCAGATACAGAAATGGTAGAAGTACCCGTACCCGTAAAAAAAATTAAACTGGAAGGTGACATTGATAGATCAGTCATAAAGACTGTGGCGCAGAAGCCCCTGTCGGAATCCGAGTTGTACATAAAGCTTCACCTTGGCGTCTTGCACAGCCTGCGAGCCGGCCGGCGCACGCACGGGCCCCCTACGGCGGTGAACGCGCAACACCTGGCTGCGCTGGCGCCCGTGGTGCAGAGCTACGCGCACGCTGTACTCAAGAGAGGGGGCAGGCTGCTCACTGATTATAAGTTACAGGTTTGTATTACTTGTGATTTACATACATAGACCCACTATTTCTTGCCATGGGGGTAGGCAGAATCTACAGAACTCCACCTGGTAAGATTGAAATATTTTTCCTATTTATACATAGGTATATTTTTATGATCTTGCTCATCTACAAAAGCGATATTAAAAGCCTAGAATTTGTTTTTACAGGATTGCCTAGACAGGACAGGGCAGGCAGTCCAAGTGGCCCTAGCAAATGGCTGTGTTTATGGCAACATCAACAACCTCCTTGCAGCATTAGACACACTGCCAGAGAACAGACTGCTGCGCATCATCATCAAAACTCACCAACAGACCATCTGACATGTGCCATTTGACTAAATAATGACCAGTGAACATTGTGAGAATTGTTTAGTTCATAAAAACGATAGGAGGTTCCTTATTATATGAGTTTCTATAAAGTGATTTGAAGGATTCAAGCATGATATCAAAAAAAATTGGAGCCAAAAGATGTTGCTTTGAAGAAATCAAAGTAACTGATTCTACAATAGCAATAATATCATGGGAATGATAAAATTTACTATATCAAAGTAATGGTTCTTTTGAATCAATTTAAAAGTTATAAATGGATGTATAATGTGTACTTATTGTAAATAAAATACTGTGATAATTTGATAAACATAATTGTTATTTATTTCAAAATGGTTTAAATCTCCGACTCTGTTTGATCTGAGATATTTTCTTTTTGTCTTCTTCAAACTTCTGCCTCAGTGACACAATGTGCTTCATTTTTGATTCTCTTATTTGGAAAGTGTAGAAGTTCTTCAACTCTTTTCGTTTTTTGTTCTTCTCTTCCTTCTGCATTATTTTGTTTTCTACCTTCTCTGTTCGTGCAAAGCTCTGGACCTTCCCTCTCTTAGTCACAGTGACCCATCCCTCATCATCCTCTTGTTCCAATTCTTTTTCCTTCTTGTCTGTTTTCTGTGCATTTTCATCAAACTGCTTCATAAATGTTTCTACATTCTCCTTGAGTGTTTTGGGCAGCAAAATTGCACTGTTGTACTCATCAATCCATTTTTTTATTCCCACTTTAATTTGGTGAGCATTTGAGTTCAGTGGTCGTAGTTCAGTTAATTTCAATGCTTTCTCTAACTCTGCCACCTTTTTGAAAACTATATAAGCTGCTCTGAATGTGGTTTTGTTTTCTTCTGGTATGAACCTTATAAAATGCTTTATGTCGGCAGTTGATGGTTTTAAACACAGTTGAACCGACTGTACAGTGCCAGCATCTCTAAAAGCATTAATCAATCCTTTTTCATCAGCGTAAGGTGGCACATTCACTACTAGTAACGTACGACCCTGAGGCTTGTCTTTTGTGTGTTCTCTTACTATATGCTCCTTGAGATATACTGTGTGTGGTGCTACTGAATCCTCTGTTAACTGGAGCTCTAAAGCTGAAAAGGGAAACAACATTAAATACATCTAAAAACAGTAAAACCATACATTACCTAACCAAAAACGTACGATTTATTCTTACCTTTAAAATCTTGAATACGTTTTGCAGCCTTCATGTTTGTAGTTTTAGGATCTTGCACATTCGACACAATTACAGACTTGTTACTTTTTAAAATAATACTATACACAAATCAACATGTTTACTGAGCAGAGGTTATGTTTGCGGATGAAAATGACAATTGCATCGTCGTTCAAAAACGACAAAAATATTTTATGGTATTCCAGCTATAGAGTTAATTTAATAAATTCAGACAAACAAATTAGCTACTACTAAAGCGTTTCTTGAAATGATAATAAATGATTAATATTTATTGAAATTTTTTGAAATTAATAATTATTGCAAGCGGACAACAATTTTTTTTAAAATTAATAATTATTGCAAGCGAACAATTTTTTCGTTCTGAAATATGGTTTTATTAATTTCTCTATGTGCATGAATTGACAGACCTTGACAGTTTTCAACAATAACAGTGACAGTCGTGACAGAATTACCATTTTGTCTATGATATATTGTGACTGTTGGCGAAGAGTGTCTGTTTTGCCCGTATTTTGTCGTAAATTTACGGCCATGTGTGTTTATAATTACGTGTTGGACAAAATTTCTAGTGATGATACCGACCACTGCAAACAGTAAAGTAAAAAACCCGAAGGAAACGGAGGGTACCGACGCTCCGGAAAAGGACGAAATTGCACAAGAAAACACGGACGATAAGGTCAGAGGTTATGTTGGTGCGTACGATGCATCCTCGTCATTTGGGGGGCCATCCAGAGATGGTAGGTATCGGTCCCGCGGTCGTGTCACCGAGTTCAGGCCGTCTCGAGGCGGTGGGCGCGGAGGCAGGGGCCGCGGCGGGTTCCCGCCCCGCGGCGATCGTGAACCTCTTGATAATTCCTTCAAATATCACGAATCGTTAAACCAGGCTTCCAACGACACCTGGTCTCAAGGAAACAGCAGCAACAAGTTCTATGAACGTTCAGAGTTGGCTGTCAACCTTCCCGAAGACCCTCGCATATCCAAGTTGCTGCGTCGACTATGTGCCGAGGTGGACATGGAGAAATCGCTTGTCATATGCAGTAAATTACAAGACGCCGTTATGTTGCCAGAAAACTCGCGCTACATACGACGTTCTTACGACATACTAGTAGAGTCACTGCTGGATGTGCTCTATGATGCCCCTGGCCCTGAGACAAAGGAAGGTGCATCCGTAGTACTCGGGAGGATCGGCTACGTCATGGGTCCTGACTTCAGGAAGCATCTAGATTGGATTGCTGCTAGTTATGCAGTGCATAACTCGACTATAAAACATTTTCTGACTCTCTCATTTACAGAGACATTTCAGCTGGATTACCAAACTCCTCATCTAACAGATTTTGCTGAATTGACTCTAGATAGGCTTCAGACTATCATTGAGGGCACCGACTCAGCTGATGTGTTCATGTCTGCTATAAATGCTATGATCATCATGTCTAATTCATATCCAGAACACTTTGCAAACCATTTTGTGGACACGGTAGACATTCTGGTTGGTTGGCATGTAGATAATGCTCAGCCTAAGAAGATCAAAGATTTTGCTCTTCAATCATTGTTCAAACTCAGTCGCCACTGGCAAGCAGATGTTGGATTTTCTGTAAACCTTCTGAATCAATTTGTAGAGGACATGGTGGTATATTCTACTGAGATGGATTCAACTCGTATTGACAAACAAAGTGATGCTACCACACCTGAAGATTGTAAGCAGAAGATCACATCATTCCTCAATGTTTTTAACACTGTTGTCAAGAGCTTAGGGACACTATTGAGTCCTACAGTGTCACAAATTGTGTCATGGTCATTTCTTACAGAAGCATTTACAAAGATTTTGCAAGTTTTAACTAAAACTCTGAAGGATGATGCTGAAACGGAGCTGATACTGGCAGGTAATGAATGTATTGCTTTGCTTTTGAAATATTTGCAGTCAAAATCGTCATCTTGTTCTCCAGCTCTGTTTGCATTAATAACAAAAGAGATGAGTAACTTCCTGCAAAGAGAAGAAAGTGTTAGCCTCAGTGTCATTGACTTAGTATCCACTGTTATAAAGGAGATAGCTTCGAACCTTCCAATTGAGTTCATATCACAAATTATTGGACCTGAATCACTTTTTCGTCAACTACGCTATTCAGAAAGTTCCTACATATTAAACAGTGTGATGTCAGTATACAGTAACTTGTTGAACTTGAAGAATATTCCACTTTTACAAGAAACATATAAATATGTTTTGACAGATATTCAGAATTCCTATTCAGTTATAATACCTGACATACAAATAATAAACCCGGAGTATCCAGAAGAAGTAGACAAAGATGATGCGGAGAGAAATGTTATATTTTATTTACAATGTTTATCAGAGCTGGCTAATGCTAGTAATTCTATTATTGGGATGTGGGCATTACAACCTAGCATACTAGAACTGCTAGCCATCAAAATGTGTCCTCATGATGAAAAGCTTATTAAGGAGAAGCCAGCTCTTCAGTATTCTGTACTATACTTGCTTTATTCGCATTGCAAAAAGAACAATCACTTCATAGCTTCTAGCGACTTGGTAACAAATACCCAGCAAAGAGCGAATGATATATTTGGCCTATCAAACTTGAGTCTTGGTGATGTCTCTAGCTCTAGCCCAACATCTGGACATTTAGCTGTGATCCTCAATACATTAAGCATGGTATTAGATGAAGATGCCCCAATAGAAACTTTAATTTTAGTTCTTAATTGGATATCTGATATATTTTGCCAGTTAGACAAATATTTACCCATAGTAAGCATGTCAAAGGGTTTTCTTGTATTAACAACTAACATGTTGTCTCTGGCATATCATTTTGATGAAGATATTGTTTTGCTTGTAATGAAAAACTCCCAACATTTACTGAAAAATAAGACCCTCACTTGGAATGTTATGGTGTTGAAAACAATAGCAGTCCTCTGTATATTACACATTGATAATCAAAATAAAACATTGTCAAATGTTTGCAAAGATGTGCTATTTGAATTGCCTTGGGATATTGTTCAGCTGGAGTTGGACAAACAAGTTGTTAAAGTGTTTACTGCAAGGAAAATGAGCCTGAATGTGCTCAACAGTGATACAAAAGCTAATTCTTTTAAAGAATATCTCATGCGAGGATCCTTTTGTAACCTATCTAACCAGCATTTTAAAATAATAATGAATTGTCTTCTCCCTAACACAATGGAGGATAAAAAAGCTTTAGTAGATGCGTTTTTAACATCTTGGCCTTTACAAACTGCTGATATTCACGAAAATAATCTTTTGTTCTTTCGGCAATGTGCTACAAGTTTCTCATCTATTTGCGTCGGTTGGGCACTCTCAGAACTGGCTCAAACTTGTGTGTCATTGAAATTAAGAACTATTCTGGGCAAACCACAAGAGACTTTTATGAGGATCGAAGGAGCTTTAAAAGGAATAGCAAGAGAAATATCATCTCATGAAACTAAATACATTGGTAGTGACCGACAGCAACTGGTGGAAGTTGTGACTTCAGAGCAAACTCGAACACGATGGATAACAGAGTTCATGATGTTTCTAGAGAAATATATTTATAATGCCGGAGAAGGAACTGCCACAGTACTGCCAGCTGTCGCCAAACCTGTAAAAACATTCTTTCATACGAACAGGCCGACTTGCCGCGAGTGGTTCACTAGAGTACGTCCCGCTGCGCTTGCCGTCAGCCACTATGCTGGACATTTCGGTGCTGCCATCTACCATGCTTCACTAATATTGCAAACAGCTGCTAATTCAAATACAAATATTGACGTCGAAGCAATAGCGATTAGTGTTGCCAGAGCACTTATACAAATTGAAGAGCCAGAAGTGTTGCACGGTTTATACGTCTGGATAAAACAGAATTTTGACAAGAAGTTATTGTGGCTTAAAGGAGCCGCTGAACAGGCAAATTCTAGACATGAATTAGCTATAGAGTTCTATAAAAAAATGAACAACTTAAAACCACATGAAGATTCAAAAGAGGGTGAAACATCATCCCATGTAGAAACAAGAATTACCAGGTTCATTGACGAACAGGTAATGGAAAGTTACAAACACATACAAAACTGGGAAGACATGCAAACATGGAAAGACAGTGATCAATTTAATTCAAATATTTCACAATGGAGCTCTTTTTCGACGTTAAAGTTTTTCGAGGATAACTCAGAGATCCCGCAAGACCTCACTAACTGGGACATACTTGATAATAAAGCCAATGAGATATCGAAGAATACATGTTCATATCAAGGTTTATTAAACAAAATTGAATCGACTCTTGTATGCACTGCAGTGAAGATGTATAACAGTGATTACAATGACAAATATGAGGACTTATTAAAACAATGTGACATCTTACTTAAATCACAAGCGGAAGAATTCTCCAGAACGGATGCCGTACATTTCTTAAAAGAGGTTGCAGTGTTGCAATTAGCAAATCATGGGTTAAGCGACATTGTGAAGAGCGGAAAAGTAATCCCTAACCCTTTTAAGCCATCAACAGTAAAGGATTATAAGTACGGAACAAATTTTAAAAACCTAAGCAGAATATTATGGTGGAATCAATATTTTACTAAGCTTAATATGACAGAAGAAAACGTTTTCTTCGCAGAATGCCTTCGCCTGGATGTGATAAAATGTTCTAGGAAGAACGCTAACTTGTTAATGGCAAAAAGAGAACTTTTAAACCATTTCAAACAAAATTCTGCTTTCCAAATGTGTTTAGGCAGCGTTAATAACTTGGATGATTTAAGTGAAGCACTACTTATGTCTACTAACACTTACGATCTCGAAATTTGGACACTTAACAACGCCACTGCGTTGGCTGAGCTTTGCAAATTGACTTACGCGAAAGAAGAAACTAAAATACGCGCTGTCAACCTTTGTGCAAGCATTTCCTTTGCATTTTCTCAAAGATTGGCAATGAGTGAACAAAGTTATGAACTGCGCGAAAAAGGTACAAGACTACTGCTCACCCTTTCGAAGTGGGTGCAAACCGAAACGGAAAATATATTGGACATAGATTCACCCTTACTGAAGTTGG
Source organism: Dasypolia templi (assembly GCA_963555695.1). Taxonomy (NCBI): domain Eukaryota; kingdom Metazoa; phylum Arthropoda; class Insecta; order Lepidoptera; family Noctuidae; genus Dasypolia; species Dasypolia templi. Next base: position 2,044,409 of record OY743151.1, on the reverse strand, counting down.
TGTCAGCTTTACCAGAAATAGGTTTGGTAGACAATAATATATCAGAGAATGTCATACCAGTATCAGACTCCGCCGTTGGTAAACTACTGCAATTTGGTGTTAATCAATGCCCAGGACTAGCTAAAGCTTGGGCAAGCTTTGCTGCATGGTGTTTTAGATGGGGTCGTAAAATGGTTGAATTTAGTTCAAAAACTCGAGAGCAATTAACAGAAAATGATAAGTTACAGATAGAGAGCGTTATGATTGGATGCTCAACTCAAGATTTTGAGCAGGTTTGTGAAATATTGTCGAAAACAAAAGCTACTTGTGACGACGAAGACATTGATTGGAACGAAATTAACACATCTGAAATGATTGAAAGTCAACTTCGGACCGTTCCATCTTTGAGCAATGCTTATCCTGAACACCTTGCATTGTTAGTGGATATTTGGCGTCAAGCACAAAAACGAGTATTTTCTTACTTTGAACTTTCGGCTGATGCTTACTTCAAATTTCTGCAGCTTATTTGTGCATCAGACTTTATCAATCACAGCGGAGAAAACGCGGTAGTTAATGCTACTTTGAGACTTCTACGTCTAATTGTAAAACACGCAATGGAGTTGCAGACAGTATTAGAATCCGGCTTAGCTAACACACCGACTCAACCTTGGAAAGTGATTATTCCTCAGTTATTCTCACGTCTTAACCACCCTGAAACGTACGTGAGGAAATGTGTATCTGATCTCTTGTGCAGATTGGCAGAGGACACACCACATCTGATCACATTTCCAGCAGTAGTTGGTACGGTGGAAAATGAACAGAATGATCTAATGGAGTTGAATGTTGCAAGATCTTTCATGTCTAATGACGCTGAAAGTGGGGAAGAAGAGAATCTTGACTTAGAAGATGCTACCAGCGATAAAATCGTCAATAATGAACTTAATTCTTGTTTCCTAGATATGGTGGAAACACTTGCAAAACAAGCCCCAAAAACGATTCAACAAGTGAAACTGTTAGTCAAAGAATTACAAAGAATCAATTTACTATGGGATGAACTATGCCTGGGCACATTAGTCCAACATCACTCAGAGTTTACGAAGCGACTTTCGCAATTGGAAAGCGAAGTTGCCAAAGTAAAAAACAACGCACACTTGTCAGCAGAAGATAAAGAAAATCTGATCAAAGAGAAACATCGCATAATTTTTGAGCCAGTCGTTTGTGTGTTGGATCAACTTTACCAAGTTACTTCGGCGAAACCTGAGACTCCGCATGAAGTATCTTTCCAAAATAAATTCCTGACTCTTATCACCGACGTGATAGACAAATTGAAGAACCCTGCGAATCCAGATAAACCCCAGGAGTCATGGGCGCCATTCAAACAACTTCAAATAAGACTTCAACTAAAAGTAAATAAAAGAACTTCATACATATTAAAGATGTCGGACATCAGCCCCGTATTAGCAGAACTTAAAAATACCGTGATTACTATGCCAGGAGTACATACAAATCAAAGAACTGTTAGAGTCACAATAAAGGCAGTTGAAAACACTGTGGCTATTCTGCCAACAAAGACAAGACCAAAGAAATTGGTGTTTAACGGGTCAGACGGCAAGCCTTACACGTATTTGTTCAAAGGATTAGAAGACTTGCATTTAGATGAGAGAATAATGCAGCTGCTGTCTATAACAAATACGATGATGGCCAGGGATTCTGAAAATAACGATAATCAAACATATAGAGCGCGCCATTACTCGGTGATACCTTTAGGTCCCCGATCGGGGCTGATCAGCTGGGTAGACAACGTGACACCATTGTTTGCGGTGTACAAACGTTGGCAAAATCGGGAAGCTGCTATGCTATCAGCTAAAACTAATAAGCCAGTTAATATATTGCGTCCTTCAGAGTTATTCTACAATAAGCTTAATCCGCTTTTAAAAGAAGCCGGTATATCAACGGATAACAGAAAAGACTGGCCCGTGTCGATCCTAAAGCAAGTTATGCAAGAGTTGGGTGCGGAGACTCCTCGGGATTTATTATGGAGGGAGTTTTGGTGCAGCAGTGTTAGTCCTGAACAGTGGTGGCAGATAACGCGTCGGTACAGTTACTCTGTGGCCGTGATGAGTACGATTGGCTACATCATTGGGCTCGGTGACAGGCACATGGACAATGTGTTGGTGGACCTCACGTCGGGTGAGGTGGTGCATATAGACTATAACGTGTGCTTCGAGAAGGGCAAGACGCTGCGGGTGCCGGAGAAGGTGCCCTTCAGGATGACGCCCAACATGGTGACAGCGCTGGGCGTGACTGGAATTGAGGTGAGTGTCTTAACGATTACTTCCTTCCTAGTTATCAATTGTTCTTTTTTTTTAAATGTTATTTTTCCGTAAAAACAGTACTTTCAAGTTTTCCAGATCTTACTTAACCTATAGCTGCCGTATAAAGTATATTCTCTCTGTCTATTTAGGGTGGATTATAAGTTAAGCGGATATTCCGCTAAGTCATTCTTGCTTGTTTGACAAGGCAAGTTTTGCAGTGATCTGTTTCATGATGATAATCCGGGATTACGTTGTGCGCAGGTTCTTACGTCGCTAACTTATCCTCTGTTCACGTAACCTTTGGGTCTCATGCGGACCTCTTGATCACGTGAAAGACTAGTGGACTCAAACTTCCTGACTTACTAGCGACCTATTCACAGATTTACCTAAAGAAATCAGAGAAGTAGCTCTTAATTCCCCGGGTGACGTTAGTCACATTTTTGCGTAACCTCGTTCCAACAGGCCATAGGCAGCTGTCCTACCGAAAGCGACTAGCTTTTCTCGCTCAAGAAAAGTCAACAAAATTGTAAGTCGCTTGTAAGCAAAATAGGTGTCACCGGTGAGCTAAGTATCAAACAGAGTTCTTGCTCAGCGACGCTCGCTTGGCGGGCAGAACACTCGCTGGGAGATTCGCGCTTGGTACTCGCTGCGGCGAAGAGCGATTACTCGCTGGTATGCGTATGTACATACGCATACCAGCGAGTAATCGCTCTTCGCCGACGCGCACTCGGCTCACCAACTCGTTTTTAGTTGCCATCTATCTCCACTCGCTTCTCATTAATCGCCAGCGGTGGAACTGGTGTTTTTGATGTAGCCCAACACAGATGTATTCCGTGTGTCCAAAGCTTCAAATAATTAAGTTCTGCTCGTAACTTTGTATAAAATATGCTGTTACAGGGTCGTCTTGCTTTTATAAAATTAGAGGTACCTACTTATTTTTACCTTATAACTTTGTTAAGTTTTATTCTACGGCTAAGTTTTATTGTACTGCAATCTAAATTTTTCACGTTTCTTAAATTTTTTGTACACTGCTCGTAGTATTATTGGTAAGGTGGGTTAATTTAATGTTTATTTGTTGTTAAAGTTCATACACGTGTTTTCAATATCCAGTAATTGGATAAAGATGGGCTATTAATCTAATAGCTTTGTTTGATTGCGCTCAGATTATATACCTACAAATTAATTTGTTATTTTCGATACAGTGTTCAGTTTTGAAATGAATAAAAATGCTAATATTGCAACAAGCTGAGCCCTGACGTGATTCTCATCCGTTACTGACCTCTTTAGATGGCACAATACGGACGACAAACAGGATTATATCAGTTGTGATACGTTCTCAACGTGATCAGTCAAACAGTCATGTTTCGTTAATTTAGTTAGGAACTCCATAAATATTTTAAAGCAGCTCGTCGTATTATCTGTTTATTGTAATTGTGCTTTGCAAGTTTCCCTGGACATTTTGAAACTTCATATATTTTGCTATTATGCAAATTATTCAAACAATTGCTTTTCCATCTTTTGTACGGAATCATATTTTTGTTAGTTAATGTAGCGCCATCTATGATACGGATTTATGCGTTGTTTCAGTCGGGTACACATTTTATATATTTCTGTGTTTTGTCATAGATGGCGTTGTAAGTCTCAGTCTAGACAACAGTAATGTTTGGTTGATAGGTCTTAGATTAATAAAACACATTATTTACATACTTTAATATTACATAGAACATCTTTTAATTAATATTTATGTCTTTTAAACATCTTTATTTGACAGAGAACCTCTTTTTAAAACATCATTATGGCAGGGAACTCATTATAATCTCTCAATAAAAATTCAACAATAAAGCTTTTAAAAACTTGAGCGTGGATCCGAACAGGTACCTAAATGCGCAAGGGGTACCTACAGTCACTAACAACTTTAAATACTAGAAGCGTTTCACGTTTCCCACAAAACGTCTAATGATTGTTCGTACACTACACAATGTCTGCGCCCGCGCCGGGCGCGGTGGGCCGGTGTACGGGCGTGGGCGCGGCGGGCCGGTGCACGGGCGTGGGCGCGTCGGGCGCGTACGACGGGTTGGCGTCGCCGTGCTCCGCCTCCACGTAACCCGCGTTCTCGATGATGCGGCACCGCGCTGTGTCCGCCTCGTGCTCCATGTACAGCAGGCGCGCCGGCCGCCCACCGCCGAGGCCCGACAGCGCGCTCGGGGCGCTGGACCGGGTTATAGAACCTTCGCGAAGCGCCACTGAGCCCCGCTTCCTCTCCGGGGCGGGTGAACCTCGATACTCCGACGTGTCGGGTCTCTTGCATCGCAGTAGTTTAGCGAAGGCGGCGCGGAAGCCCGCGTTCTTCCACGCGTAGATGAGGGGGTTAATGCCCGAGTTGGACATGGCCAGGGACGACGTGACACGGTACGCTATGTGGTTGTGCAGCGGCAGCATGGGCAACGTCTGGGCACATGCCACCACCACGAACGGCATCCAACATATTGAGAATGATCCCAGCACCAGCAGCACCACCTGCGAAAATATTAAGCCCGTGGTTATGTAGAGTTTTGGAAGCAGTTGGGTTTTAGATAACGTTGTGTCATTCTGGAAATTGTGGAAATTGTGTGATACAATATTTATGCAGTTGAAATAATGCATTCGTCGCAGGATATAATAAATACAATTGGTAATAAAACAAATGGTTCTCAGGTCAATCGCGATAGAAAAACATTACAAACTAATCACGAAGTAATGCTTATTTTTACGAGCTAAGCGATTACTCTGCTAATAATATGTATACCAAAAAAATCCATGTAATGTATTTAAAAATGCAATGGTTTCAGCAGACTTTAAAATACTGCCTCTTTCCCGCTCGGAGGTGTCAAATTAGAACACAATTATTTTTCTGTATAATTGAGTTGTTATCGTTTAACATACGTGACTCATGCCTAAATGACTCGTAACTCATGCATGACAGATTTTTTAAACTCATATGTTATAATTTTCTAATTTGAAATCTCATTTCTTCCTTTTCTACACCTAATTTGGCAATTCTTCAACCGTGTCTTATGTTAAATAATGGTAGTCTCTGCATCACCCAAAAGTTGAAAAATAGAAAATGCCTATGGCATTGAGTCCGTGCATACTTGAAGTATTAAATAAATGGGATTGATCATGCCACCTGTATACTCTTCCAATCGTTGGCCCCGGTTGGGCAGCAGGTGTTGGCTCTCATGCGGCGCGCGTGGCAGGTGGCCTCCCTCCATATCCGCCAGTACAAGATGAACATGACCATCCAGATGAGAGAGAACATCGGCGCCAGTATGCTGGTCGTGTAGTTCGTCGGCACCACCTGCAACATTTATAACAATTCGGTTAAAGCATTTGTAGTTAAATGAAGCATTTTCTCTTTCATCTTCAAGTTTTTTTACTGTTGAGAAAACGCAAACGACACGTCTGCAATTCTCCTAGGTTTTAATAATTGTGGTACAATTTGTACAATACACAGTTTTCCCTGATCCCCGAGATAAGAAGCCAATGCGAGGTCGTATTGCCAGATAGCTTGAAATGCTTTACTAAATCGTGTAAAAGTGCAACGCTCGCTAGAAAACTGCCTTTTCAGTTTGGTTTCTATCTTGAGTGAATATTGACTCGATTTTGACGGCCCGATATCCATATTAGCATATGCTAATATGGATATCGGGCCGTCAAAATCATACATTTAACTATGTAGTTAAATGTATGCAGATTAAGGATAATGAAGTAATCGCACGTGAGCAATATTTGCTCATTGTCTATTAAACTAACTAACCGGGCGAACTTCGTACCGCCTCTGAATATTATCTTCATTATTTGTTTGAATTTTTCCCATGTTGTAATAGTTATTCTGTTATTCGAGACGGAGACAAATCCAACAAATCAGAGATCATAAAAATCGGTCCAGCCGTTCATGATTTATAAATGGTGTAACTAACCAGACTTTGTTTAAGATATATGTATATATAATATATTGATATTCGCTTTATTTTATTTCATTTGATCAAGAAACGGAACTATACGAGCATAATATGGTTGAGAGTCAACGGGCCGGGTTGAAAAACTTGATATCCAAAGTCTTATCCGCATGTTAGGTGACGACTATGTTTAGCAGTACTTAGTTCAAAGATTAAAGTTCTATTTCATTATTTACCTCGAATTTTCGATAGTTCAAATCTCATCTGAACATTCCCATTAATGAGTTTGGGAATTAACTTTATCTGTGAACCAGATATATATAATTATCTTCGAAGAGCAGGATGTTTATTTACCGTTTAATGTAATGCTTACAAATAATGGCACGGGTCCAAAAACTTACTGTCAGTTACTTAGTTGTTGTAATGGAAATGATTCTAGCGCCGAATATTATTTTAATATTCCTGAACGGTTGTAACTTTCTCATATTGTCTCGTGATTTATTTTCTTCGTGCATAATATCAAACAGCAATATATTCAGAATGTGTGGTTACATTAATATACTGATGTATGACATAGCTCCTCGGGCGAACATGTACGTACTCGGTAATAAGATATTCTTTCCAGAAACAACTGTATTAACTATTTATGTTGTAGTGGGTTTGCGGAGCGTGCCTCGAGGATACCATTTCGTTCCACTATGAATTTCGGATAATGTTGTCTTATTACGGAATGTGTTGACAGAGTGTTTATCCCTGGAGAAATTTATATGCTTTATACTCGAAGGCAATATAAGGTAGCATGTTCAGATTCTATAACAAGCAATATCTTGTTTTATGGTGCTTTTAGATGTTTAGAGGACGCTGAATGTTTAGAGGACGCTGAATGTTTAGAGGACGCTGAATGTTTAGAGGACGCTGAATGTTTAGAGGACGCTGAATGTTTAGAGGACGCTGAATGTTTAGAGGACGCTGAATGTTTAGAGGACGCTGAATGTTTAGAGGACGCTGAATGTTTAGAGGACGCTGAATGTTTAGAGGACGCTGAATGTTTAGAGGACGCTGAATGTTTAGAGGACGCTGAATGTCATGAAATTTATATCTTCGTTTCCATACGATAAACACTCACCGTAAAGTATAACAAAGCATAGCATGATGTTAATGTAATTAAAAAGGAAATTATGTATAATTAGGCCGAAAATCTGCTCTGACTTTTACACGTGTGTGGATTTATTGTCATTCCTTAACTTTAGAAGACCCTCTTTGACCTCATAACGTGACGTGTCTAAGGCCATCCGGGTACATACCAAATTCATCTCGCACGCGACGCCTTCGTGCCAGTCGTTCCAGAACACTGGGATGCAGCTGATGCAGACGGCCACCGACCACGTGAAGCTCATCATGAGGCGCGTCACCAGCTTCGTCATGTACCGGCTGTAGTGCAGAGGGTGTACTATCGCTATGTACCTGGAAATATAAACCATTCAAATTAATATGACAACGGGCGCTTCACTAGCGTTATAAGTCAGTTGATTGTCAAAAAGCAGCGCAGAAAATAGTTTGTAATATTGAATTTAAGTTCACATGGCGTGACGATACCACGACATTGAAATAAAAATTTAAAACTGAGGGCGTTCCACTTACCTGTCTACAGCTATCGCTATGATGTTGTAAATGGACGCCAGACACGCTACGATTATGAGGATGAAGCGCATCAGGCACGACCACTTGATTTTGCCGAAGTCATCGTTCAGGTAGAAGACCAAATGGTAGGGCAGCGTTAGCCCTACCACCAGGTCCGATATGGCCAAGTTTAGCACGAACTGGTTGGACACGAGCGACGACAGCCGCCGACTCAAGGTCACCGCCAGGATCGTCAGCGTGTTCCCGCTCACGATCAGCAGCATCAGTGAGCCGTCCACGATGCTCCATCCCCAGTGGTTGTAGACGTTCGTACTCGCCCTCTCCTCGGTCGCGTTCCACCCCCAGTCGCTATCATTCCCGAATACAACGTCCATACCATCGCTGGCCGCGGTCGCCAGCGCCCCCCACTCCGAGTACTCCGACGTCGTGGTACAACTCACGCGCACATGCTCTTAACTGTTACCCTCACCCGTCACTCGTGATACACTAGATAAATTCACAGAGGTCTTTTCCCGTTTGCACTTGTCGCACATTTTATTTGCACTATGTTGTTGATTCCGAACACCTGGAACAAAGTGTACATATTATAGAATTAGTATTTAGGGCATGTGCTGTGCGGGGTGCACGTGCGACGGGGTCTTGTAAATGCATAGCGGCGTGTGGTGTGAGGTGCTCAGTATGCAGGGGCGCGTCGCTACACAAATGAGTCGCCTGGACCGCCCCACTTCGTACGCCTATCTAAATCACATTATCAACTTTTTCAAGGGATCGCCTGCGAGAGCGTCGGAAGTTGCTGCTCCCGCTGCTGCCGCTGAATTATTTATGTTGCACAGTGTGAGACGAGCCCTGTCTGGGCCCTAATAGATTACCATACCGCTATAAATGAATTATTTCCGAACGTTGAAGGCCACACCACACGGGTTTATAAGTCGGTTTAAGGAGTCGTTTCGACCAAACTCCTACTTTTCGGGGTACATCTGTTCCTGTAACTGATCGGCTCGAGCTCCTAGGCATGGAGTTGACGTCCAGTCTCAACTTTGGCGCAACCATTGAGCGCAAAGCTCAAACTGCGGCAAAAAAACTGTGCATTCTAAATAGAGTGAAGCGATACTTTACGCCTGGACAGCTTCTAACTCTTTATAAAGCGCGAGTCCGATCCTGCATGGAGTATTGCAGCCACCTTTGGGATGGCTCAGCAAATTACCAACTTGCCGCGCTCGATTAAGTGGGACGCAGAGCTAAGAGGCTCATAGGCGACGTAAAACTGGTGGATGCCAAGCTTCACAGCTTAGCTCATAGCCGCAAGGTTGCCTGCTTGTCGGTTTTCTATAGACTGTACTTTGGTGTGTGTGCGCAAGAACTCCACGACCTCATCCCACCTGCCCCCTTCTACCAACCGGACATCTAGACGTACTGCTAATTACCATCCATACTTAGGTGCCATTCCACCAATTCGCACTAAGCGCTTCCAAACATCCTTAATAATGCGCACGGCAAATGGGTGGAACTCACTACCTGCGTCTGTGTTCCCGAACGCATTCAACCCGAATCTCTTCAAAGTTAGAGTGAACAGGCTTCTTCTGGGTAAGCTCACTCCATCGTAAACTTTGTCTCTGTCACTTCAGACTTAGACTAGAGTCAAGAGCAAACCCACCTCAAATAAAAAAAAATAAAAAAAAACTCGAGACTGTTTTATTACAATTATAATCGGCATTGTTTGAAGGTTCCTTCAGCGGCCGGTTACTTATTCATGTGCGAGCTGCACATCAAGTCAAGTTGGAAACTCCATAAGTGATTCTGAACACCGAGTTCGACCGATTTTGGTTTATGGATATGTAACGAACGAGTGCTTTCAAACGTGCAAAGTTCAGCACTGAAACAATGTGTATTGGAAATGGAGACGCTTGTAGTTGAAATATCTTGAAATAAAAGTAGTAAAACTGCAGAAAGAGCTCGAGATTGTTTCCGATAGACACGTAAGTATTCATTTTTAATAGGTCTTGATTACTTTAAACTAGCAATAGCTTAATATCAAGCAGATATAAGTTATCTATACTAATATTATAAATAGGAAAGATTTGATTGTTTGTTTGTATTGATTAGGCTCCGAAACTACTCGACCGATTTGAAAAACTGTTTTACCATATGAAGCCGAAATAATGTCTGATGAACATAAGCAACTTTTCAGCGGCGACACGGCCATCTGAATTACAAATAGGCACGGATTAAAACACTTAGCAGACTCCATTAATTTTAATCCATCAACACCATTTTGCTCATCTACTGCTGTTAATCTACTTTTTTAAAGATGAATTGGTTGTTGAAGCTTTACTTACGATAACTAAATCTTTAAAAAAAAGTTCGAATATATTAATGAAATCATAATTGAACATTAATTAATAAAGTAGTACCAAACGTGCTATCAGACGCTTAAATATCTTTTGTAATGTATAGCTTGTCCATTTATTTCGATTCCGTTTAAGTGGAATCGGTGCCGGCGTTCATTTGATAGCAATTTATGTTTGGACTAATAACGAAGTAGGTACGCGGTATAGTATTCGTAAATTTCCTGAGACGCGGAAACGGCTTTAGAATTTTTGCACGGAATTGGTCCTTCGTCCTTACGCAGCTTTCAGAGTTCGACAGCCTTAATACGACAATTCATCGGCATTTATTAATAAAACGATCAAGTTGGAATCGAGATAGGATATCGTATCTCGGTTCGGTGTCACTGATGGACGCTTTAATGAAATAAGAGAGCAGTGAGCCTCATCAAAATCAGATTGCTATGTCGTTGCTACGTAATTGTTCAGTAAAGCCAAACGAAGTTTTGATGAATGAAATGTCAAAAGTACCGTGTGGCAACGATGACGGATACGAGATAGCAATTTGTAACTCGATGATTTCGACGGCTAAAATGGATGGATGGATTTATTCACGTGTAACGGTGCGACTTCGTTCGCGTGTCGGCGAATTGTAGTTCACGTATTGGATTAGTTTGTAGCGTTAAATTATTTATGGATATCTCCGAGAATACGTTAAAGTTTTTAGCTCTAGTGTTTTGATTCGATGCTCTCGTTTTGTTGTTCTTCATGAGTATGAGTAATTAATTTAAAATCCGCTTCTTTAGACCCGTCTATTAAAGAAAATATTTAATAGGAATATTCATCTTGTTACTCGGGTTCAATAACGCCGTAATTAAGCAAAAGTCTTGTTAATTAAAGTCCCGTTGTCTAAGAATTTGGAACGGAAAAATCCTAATGAAATATTGATTAATTAAATAACAACGTTTACTTACGCAATTCGGTACGCAAACACCAAAATTCTAACGAAGCCATAAACTGGATAGTTGTTACGTATTACAACTAGTAGGTACTTCAAAACACCAACTGTTTTCAAATTCAAAATAGACAATGTAGATGAAACGAATATGTTAGCAGCCGTCGTCCATACAGATGAGTGATGGAGGCAGTATTCTGGTCACAGGCGCACAGGGCTACTAGAATGCCCTTTTGCCAATGCCTAGTGCATTAGCATGCACTACGATCGCCGTGACTAATGTCGTTTGTCTATGCTTCGCTCATGGCGCCGGTATGCGGACTCTCGATTATGATCATTTTGGTCTGATCGATCCTAATGGCGTCCACAATACTCACTCTACTGTCGGTAAACAGCGCTTGGGGTATCAACGCCGAAATTTGTGTGTTTATCTACATAAGAGCAGTAGGCACTTGGAAGTGTTACACGAAGTTATATATAAGACAAGTTCAAGAGTGGCAATAACCGAAGCCACAACAGTTTTTTTTCTTTAATAAGTATAAGTTTATTTGGAGTTATGTGTGGAAAAAGAACCACTTTTTATGTCAATAGCTTTGAGCTTTTGACCTAAAGTCTTTGGACATTATACTTTTTTTAAACCAGTCGGATGAGCGAATAACAGACAAAGAATAATTAATCTAAAGTCACGTGTGCGAATGAATGCCACGCATTGTATGAGCTGTTTTACAGCCGTGTTTGTGAATATTAGGCTATTTAGCGCCAAGCGCCATATTGACCACACGTTACAACTCACTTCACTCGCGGGACTACTCTTTATATATTACCTAACACCGAAGTTGCTTGTGATGTGGTACCGTGTGCTGAATTAGGGGAAAGGAAAAACAAATTGAAATAATTTGTTAAACTCGGGAAATAGATCGTGCGTATTATTATTTGTATTCTAAAAAAAATTGTAAATAACATTATACTTTGAAACAGTAGAGTCACTCTTATTCTATTTACCTACTCGACTGGTCTCATTGAATATCGGAAAATAACACCGTGGCATTGAAAAAAGGTAATCGAGAAAACACTAGAAAGTGTTGGTTCAGTACTTGTATCGATTCATAAATATTTTTATGTTTATATCTACGATCGTCCTTTACGTAACGTGGCGTGCGAGCCTCGCGTGCGACCTCTGCAGTTCGATTACTATTACTATTACGATTACAGTAACTATTTTAATAGTTCAATTTTTCGTTACATTCCGATTTTAATGAATGTTTTTCTTTTTTAGTTACTCACTAAAATAGAAAAACATTCATTAAAATGTACGTATGTACGTTAGTGCTTCCATTTCACGATTTAACATGTAGAAATAACGAACGATGTTTAACCATTTCTGACGTGGAAATAAAGTTTAAATACAATATACGTATGTACATAAGTGAATATCAGGGCAATGTTGCAATGCCAATCTGCAACATAACATGCATATCACTGGTCAATTGCATGGCACGGTACCTACTGATTGGTACCTTTATCAACAGAATATCTATTAAATAATGTTACAACGTTTTAAACAAATAAAGCAACGTCTGACACTTACCGGTTACTCTACTTGCCCCGGAGATATCGACAACTATAATAAACGCCCAAACAAGAAATTACCACAAACATATACTATATTGGGTAAACTCCCATTTGGTTCGGCAAAGGCCAAAATGAAGATAAATGGACTGGCTATTATTACTGACCACAATTCAATCAAGATAGCAATATTCTTTGTTTTACAGTCGTACTATATAGCCGGTCAGCAGTATGTTTGGAAGTAAAGCAGACGTTGCTGTCTATCTGTGTTGGTACATTTAATGATCTTTAATTTACTACAGCGTTATCAAATGACGTGGTTAGAGGTCGCGCGATACCGTTGACTTCTGTGATTCATTGATTAGGTGTTATTAGTACTCACACTTGCACACAGACTTCATTCACTCTTCCTTCTTCGTTCAGTCTATCTCTCTGTGGAATGCACTCCCCCAAGAAATCAGGATGGCAACCAACCGATTAGCCTTTAAAGTTAAAGTTCGTGAGCACATTCGCAGGAAGCTGGCAGTATCATCATAACGGTATAGTTTTCTAATTGTTTGTCTTATTTGTTTTTAGTATATTCATTTATTTATGTTTAGTTATTTGTGTTTATATTTATTTATGTAAATATATGTTTAGGTATATATATGTATTATATATATAGTTTAGGTATCTTTATATTTAAATATTTATTCCTAAATGTTTTTTATAAATTGCACCTACCAATGTTTGTCTCTGCATCACCCAAAGGTTGACTGCTAGAAAATGCCTAAGGCATTGATTAAGAATTTCCTCTAGCCGTATCGACGTAAGTGTTACATCGCACAATACTTTACCAGACGAGCACCAACATTATTTTCAGATTGTGTTGTGTAACACAGTATAATACCAGGGACTAAGAAAGTTTCGTGACGACATTGTTCGCGTTCCGAAGAGCGCGCAGAAACGAAAATGTCCGTTTTATTGGAGAATCTCGCTTGTCAAATAACTTTGATTTATACTCGCACTTGCCGGTTACAGCTTCATTTGAACGCCTGAAAACTTTATAACATAATCCTTCTAAATTAAACGAAATGTTTAGTATAACGGGTGCCCTCGAAAGCATGAACACATTACATCTTTAGTACTTCAGAAATAATGTTACTAAGTGGTTGGCGACCGCAACAGTGGGATTCTCTGAAGCCAACGTCTACGAGCGAGGAAAAACTTATATCCCATTTTCATTCATACTTCCGCCGAATTAAGTTTACGATTTAATTGCGTGATAGAAGTGAATGGCGCAATGGAATATACTTGAAAATAAAAACGGTAGCGGAGCCTCGCTGGCCTCGATAAAAATATAGGACGTTGTCCCCAGAACGTGAGGAGCTGTAACTGGAGATTCGAAGTGCTGGAAGTTATCAGCGAGAGAGGAAACCACCGCCGTCGCCACGAGCTCCCGGACTATTACTGATACGAGTCATGATTACAACTAGGTACTCATATTTCGCGCCGCACTTAAACATCGCGAACAGAGAAACTATCCGAACACGCGGATGGTACAATGTCTATTTGTCCAAAGCCGGATGTACAGCCGAGGCCGAGAGGAACACATAATATGGCCGCCTCGTTAAAGACAGTATTACTACAAAAAAATCGAAAATGTTGACTCGATGAGCGCTTTAGAATTGCGAAAACTTTTAAATAGGCACCAGGCACTTGCTCAATGCGTGCAAATATAGCGAAATCTGCGTATTAGTGACGTCACTTATATCCTTAAAGCTGTTTGACAGAAAGTTGCCGTTACGACATCATGAGTGCAAAGAACTGCCCATAAGTAATATCTACTCGCCAAATAAACATGACACAACCATCGAAACTAAACAATGACGTTGATGTAATATTTTGTAGACTTTGGACTAGCAGACGTCTGTTATAGATTGTCTCCAGGAGCCCGTATTTTCCTCATCTGTGAAAACAAAAGACAAATTAAGAAGCTTTTTTCTGGAACTCAATTAAAAAGTTCTTTGACTAAAGCCTAGTCCGGGACTTTGGAATTTGAAAAGAGAATGTCCAAGTTGATTATTCAATTAAAGGCAGAGGAAACAGCTAGTGCCCTAAAGCACATTTGTTCATGGAGTTATAGTTTAACGTTATCGTTATCTTGATGATAGCTCGGCGGATGACCGTAGCGGTTCCGATATATGTGATCGACTGTTTTGCATGGAGCAAAAGGTGAACGAAAGGTCGTCGGCCGGCGAATAAACCTTCGCCCTTTCATAAACCCTGTTTCTGTACAGTTATTAGATTTTGTATTTTAAGATATCATAACGTAATACAGTGGAATCTCTATAACTCGAATGTCAAGGGAAATGCAAAAAAAACTAGTTAACGAGTTTTCGACTTAACAAGAACTTCGAGATACATATGACTTAACTGCTGAAATTTCGACTTACAGAGACGCGATTTCTAAGTGTATATTTCGATTTGTAGAGTCGAATTTGAATAATAATTCAACTTACGTTTTTTTTTATATGTTTTACATATTAAAACAAATTACATATTCTTCTGCCTTTTCGCGTAAGATAGGCCCACATACGCTTATGTTTTTGTCCCGACACTGAACCAGGTGAGTAAGCATTCTTCTAAATCAGGAAACTCAGCTAGACGCCGTCTTTTGCAGGATAAATTGCTACTTGATTCATATCTTCGCAATATTTCGGCTTCATTCTTAATTATTGTAGACAAAGTGCTTGCTGGCAATCCGTATTGAGCTGCGACGTCTTTTTTTTTCATGCCATTTTTTACCTCATTGATTACCTCACTTTAGTCACGTAGAGTCAAAGTCTTTAGTTTCCGCTTTGTACTCATGTTGTTGTTAGATAACAGCCAAAATAATACTGACGGAAAGCTCCGCTATAAGTAATCGTGTCCTGTGTCGACATGGAACAAACATCACGTTCACAGCTGTGTTACTTAGAAAGTTTCATGAATGTATTCATTAATTGCATGTGTACAAGACAAAAACAATAAATTAGAAGCCCCGAACCCGCACATTCATTTTGGATTTTATTGCTATTATTTCGGGGAATTCCAAGTAAGACGTCATTAATATTTTACTAACTACGACTTACGGAGTCTCCTTTTTGAAATTCGAGTTATAGTTAAATAGTTAAAAATATGTATCATCAATACTTCGTAAGGAAATAACATTTTTTTTGAGTTACAAAGTCTAAATAATTTGAGATACCGCGTATTTAGGTATTTAGGTGTTCAGCGGAAGGGAATGGCAATTTTTTCAGACTTACTGAGGATTTCGACTTAACGAGGTTCGAGTTATAGAGATTCCACTGTATCTAAATTGGTATCCGAAAGTTTATTTTGGTTTTTGCTGCGGTTGTTTTAGCGTTTGAAAAAAAGCTTCGAAAGCATTTTACCATGGTACAAAAACAAAGCCCAATCGAATTAACAAGTCACTTATTAAACAGGAAACTATCTGAGAGACTTTACGGAGACGTCAAGTTTATCACTCTGATTACTGCTAACTTAGTGTTCTTCGTGTGAGGCGATATGGGGTTTTTCCCAACATGCTTCGCGATACATTCAATAGAATGGGTACAGTAGAAAGGCGTTGCGAGTGAATCTGTCAACATCAGCCATCTTTGATTGTCAATGTTTATTGAACTGCGAACTATGTTTGCAGTTTCGTTGCAGAATTTAGGTTGAAGTGAAAGCAATGAACTCGAAAGTAGTAGTAGTAAAGTTTAACTAAGTTCAATTTCGCAAATGTTTGAAAATGTACTGCCAGTTGTTTTCCAGAGTTTTCTTATGGTAGCTAATACCTTGTTATCACGTTTTCGTATCATGAAGATACACCTACCAGTCTCATATTACATGGATTAACTTTTTAATAACAAAAGCCACGCGACGATAAATCAATTTACAAACGCGATTGAACGGGGAAGCTTAATAGTCTTTAAAGACGCTTCGCATCGGCGCGCTTCAATGGCCCGCGTCCTAATTGGCCGGTGATCTCAGTTCCGTCATCGTGTGACAGGCGACATCTCACACTTTAATAAGCTACGTAGGGTTTAGCGGCGCTTTTCATTAAGTTCGCTTAATTGATCAGATGTGAGCCGCAAATTCACGTTAATTTGCTAACTTTAATCACTTAAACACAGTCAGTGTTTGGTGTGAAACAGTTATGGTTGCTGTTGTCGCGGTAAATGTTGATACCCAATACCCAAGGGCCAAGGTAGGATATAACTTTGTTTCAATCAAAACGGACCAAACGAATCCTTCTGGTGTCAAATATAACCACGATTTTTATGTCCACGGTCCTATATAAAGCAATTTAGAACATATGTTTGGCGCAAGTCTCTGCTCTTGGGAGCTTATAGGAAATTGCGTTAACGCCTCCGAGACAGCAACGAGAATCTTTTATTTGTATAGATATAGTACGCTTCGTTAATGCCGAAACAAATTGACAAAACATCTTTCTTTTGATGTGCAGATCTATTTCACCGTAAGACGTCAGTAGGTCCAAAAATAATTAATAAAATCAGCACATAGTTCTGCGTGCTACCTAATGGACAAGTCTGAGTTTTAATAGGTCACCTACGAAATGAAAGAATATACGAATATACTTTTAAATTTTCTGCTAACGTTACTTTTACACAAAGTTGTTTGTACAAAATCGTGGTGAAATTCGAATGGAGTGCATACAATATTTCCCAACTAAAGTTTCTTTGACAATTATGTTTCGTTTTTCTCATTACTAATCTCCTAAAAGATTTTATGTTTTGACAATAATAGTGGTCCCTCCCGGGTGACTGTGTACCCTTCTGATCCACCGCCATCTTTATTATAGTGATAAAAGTTACATTGTGCGTTAAGGGTGCGCCGGTCAATGTGTACCTTAGCCTAAAAGCAAATAACCTTGTGATGGACAGCGTTTAAGAAAGCTTTTTATTGTATTAACTGTTAATAGACGCTTTTAATTTTTGTTGAGACAACAATTTGGCCATTAAAATGTTTGCGTCTATATTTGGCTCTTCTAAATTAAAAGAATTCACTTCGTTGCCAGGACAGATCTTGAGAATGCCTACAAAAATATTAATGGTTCTGTAGCTGTACATTGTACAGACCCTCTTTCTTATCGAGCTCCATTTATTGAAGTCTGCCACACACGCGTCACAGGGCGCTGATGGATTCATATGGTTCGCCTTTCTTTGTTAAGCGAAAGTTTCTCATCTGGAAGTTTATCTAGATTTTGCTTTCTTTATAGATTTCGAACTTTGTTTTCTGAGTTATATTAAATAACTAAACAAGGCACCGTGTAACTCAAAGGTGCTGCGATATTTTATTCATAGGTTTCATTGTTTCTTGGGTGAAGTTCGCTTTGTTGGGAGTTGTTCAGTTGTTGTACGGTGAGCTAAAACAACGTGCAGCCAAATATTTTATAATGGCGGCTTGTTCTGGCATTAAATTACACGCAGTTGATAGTATCCTTGAACTCAACAAACTACCTTGACTGCGGTTCACATGATGTTTTTAATAACGATGGATTTCTTGCAACAGAGCTTCCGCTTTCATTTTCGTAATTAATGATTACTAACCAATTGTTAGAAAACTTGTTCCGGCTAATAACCTGCTCTTAATACTCATCAAGCATATGTTGTGAATCACGACTCAGTATAGTTTTCCCTAATTTGATTATTAAGATTGTAATATTTAGTCATAAAACAACTCCATTGCAAATTTCACACAAATTATGAAACAGTTCCGTGTTATCTAACTGTTGTTGGTGTTAGACGCAGATGGGTAGGTAGGTAGGTAAAACATGTGATGTTGATTTGGTGTTGCAGTTTGACCAGACGGCCAGAGCTTTTACATAGAAAAGGTACGATCATAAAATAAAGTACTTGAGGTTGTAAGACTGGTCATTCTCCGTACTGTTATAGTCAGCACAAAAGATCAGTTGGACTTTATGTGTGAATGTAGTCGTATTGCGGAGTAGGTCGTATCAGATAGCTCTTACGTTTCATTAAAACTTTACTGTTGGTCCAACTTAACTGTCCATTAAGTTTTTGGTCCTTTCTATCTTCTGTCATCTAAGTTGGGTACCTACTTATTTCATTTCTACTGCTGAGTTAATCTCCATCAATAATTTTATAATTAAAACGTTGATTGACGTACAAATATTGATGTTTATCAACCTGTAGTATTATGCCGTGCGTAACGACAAACCCGCGCGCGTTGTCCAAATTACCCGAAATTACCCGCTGCGTTTAATTGCTCTCACATTAACTTTTATTTTACCATGAAACAGCGCCAATTTCACCCTCAACAAATTGTGAATGTATCGTTTGGGATCGCGACCAATGTTTGTAGTACTTCAAGGGATGAACTGATTAACCAGTATCATCTTCGATAGATTAAACTGACCATACAGTTCTACTAACCTAAAATGCAGGGGATAAAGCATACTGAGGCATTTAAAAGGTTCCTGTAATGTTTGTAAAGTGTACTAGCCAAGAACGGTTTCAAAGCCCCGAGAAGCTACTATGATAGATTGTCGAACCTTTTCCAAATTTTCTAGGTCAAGTTAGGCAAATTCGTATAAGCCTAGGCGATATGAATTTGCCTATCTGTCGGCAATATTTCTAGCCTAGATCGAAATTAACGATCCAGTTTCATAAATTGAAGTTTGACTGTCCCTCGCATATATCAAGGGGGAAGATTGGTTTGGTGTTATGTTCCTCGCTTAGGTCAAAGGAAGGTTATGTAGTGCTTCCATCACTTTGTTTTATAGTTGGGTGTATCCAAAAGAACAGGATCTTAGATCATCCTCTTTCTCAGGAAGTCATCTCCACTTTCGATAACTGCTACAATTGTTTGTCTAATCAGATTTGAATTTGCTTTGTGTCTTTTTCAAACAACTCTTTGTGTAATAAAGCTTTCCGCTCTCTACAAACATGAATGCTAAATACATGTGCTACTTCAAACGTGTTATCATTATGATGCTATCGATATTAATCTATTATTATCGACGTTATTATCTATTCAATAGTGTTTCTTTAGCTATTTTTGCTATCATGAATTATGATGAGTACGCCTGTAGCTGTATATTATAAGTTGTTATTCATAAAGTTTGGTACAGATAAGCTTGGGCGGCGAACGGAGCGAGCCTGTTTGATGCGACAAACGTTGGGAGTTTTTCTCCACGATAAAAGGAAAATTTATTATTTTAAGCTTGTCCCAGAGAGTAATTTGTAAAATGAAACATGTAAATCGACCAATTTTCTGTCAAAATACTCAGATAAAGCGTAGATGAAATCTGTTTCGCTTCTAAAATGTGGGCTGAATTTTCAATTGAAGCGTCAATTCTTTATCGATAGTTGATTTTGCTCTATCCATTGTAAGAGTCGGCACAGAATTCAATCATAGACTGCTCGTAAGCGTCCAATCCAGAAGCGTTAGTGTTCTCTGTTGACCTACTGGATAATGGGTTTTCAACCCCACCCCACAGATATTGGCTATTTCTCTCATCAAATTGACAGTGAACGCATCTTCCATCCAGATATCGCATATATCGGCTATGTGTTCCTATGGTTTCACGTTGTATCGATGTGCTATTTAAATATTTTCTTTCATAACTGACTCATCAAACGAATCGCACCTCACCGGTATAATAAATAACTTATATCTTCTAATTGATTCCTAATTTTTGTTAGGTAGGATAAAAACAGCTTAGGTACTCATGTTATGTGGTTTTTATCACCATGACAAGAAATAAGATATTATTTGATGTCAAAATACATAAATGAATGATATATCCAACGTGAGTGTATTTTTGTCACTCGGATCACGTAAAGTAAAATCAAGAGAAATGTGGAGTCATGACTGACCTCTGGGGAACAGACCCTTCTCATACATTTATTTGACTTCATAACTCCTTGAAATTATAATGGATGTACTCAGTACTCTAAATTACCGGCATTCTGGGCATTAACCATCGCACCTTTAATAGTTTTTGTAAAGATTTATGTGTATTGTAGAAAAAATTTGTAAATTGGTTTAAAATATTTGCTGCCGAAATAATACGTCGAAACTTTAGCACCGTGCGTTAATTCGATCTCATCAATGTTTCTTGCCCCTTAAAACTCTTTGGAATTAATTAATTTATTTATTATGGGACAATAAACAGCTACAATATAAAATGTTTACAAATTACAATAACATAAGTAGTATTAACAATATTGCAGCCCACTACATTATCCTCATGTTAACAAAATTAAAATAAGGTAAAAAGTGTCACTAGGTAAGCATTACTCAGAAATATGAAATTATCAAAAAAATAAAAAAAATATTGATTATTAAAATACCATAAAATTAATTAATTATTAAAAAAGAAAAAGAACAATACATTATTAGTTCGATAAAAATCCAAGATTTGGGATTGTTCCTAATTATCACAAATCATAATTTAAATTAAAAAAACAAAAAATTAAATAAAGGAGTTGACAGTAGAATGCAATTAATTAAATAACAATAATCCGAATGGTAACACTAAATAAATTTAGAATAAAATACTCACACTATTTCTTATTATCATATGTTTATTCAATGAAATGTTGTAGTGTGGTAACGATACATTTTTATGAGGCGGTACGTATGTAAAGTGAGTGCGGTCAACGCACCGTGAGTTGGGCGCACGACGCTAAAGTGTATCTGTAATTATACGAGGTCATACAAAAAGCTGCCCCTAGGGCAATATTGGTGTAGGCCATCCGGTGAAATGGAGTAGATAATTCGAAGCTTCTTATCGACCGTTGAGCCTCAGTATAACATAACATCACGCCTTGTTTCCCCGAAGGGTTGGGCAGAGGTGTACTTTAGTACACCACATTTCGCCAGTTATGTTTAAGTCCCATGTAATAGGGGGCGAGCCTATTGCCATCAACCGGGCACAAATCTAGACTCCGGGCTGCTACAGAGAAATTCCGGAAATTACTGGTCTTATGATCCGGAATTTGTTACTTCACCTGTCTTCTATTTCACGAGGCAAATACCTCTAACTTTATACTGCCCATTTAATATTTATTAAATACCATTATCGTGGAATAGCCTACATAAACAATCATTTTATTTGCCGTTTAAAACACAAGGTCGGCGGCACCTGGCAGGAGGTCGTAAACTGAGCACAGCTGATAATAAGTCTCAAATCTTGCGATATTTACCGGTTAATGGCACCATCAAATCTAACCCTTTCTAAGCGCCTGGACTATAAACACTGGAAGCCTGAGTTATCACTATCCTTGAATGTTAATTCGATTGCTTATCTGAAACTTCTGCAGGGAGCGTGGTCGGGGTAGTGCACTGTCTTTGAATGTTCACTTTTCTCAAAGCTTGATCTCTCCCAGGTTAGAGTTTTAGATCCTTCAAACGTAAACTTTGGCGGTCGTAGTGGATTCATTCATAACAATTATTGTTCTTCTAATTCAACAGATATGTTTGGCAGTCGGAGGAGCATTAATAGGCAGTTAGAATCCGTTACAATCTTCATTGAAAATGCTGCGGAGATACTCGACCAAGGGCGCAATACGATTGCATTAGCCCCATTAGCTCGCGTGCATCGAATCTCTGGCTCAACACACGAACCGAATAGTGAACCAGCCGCGGTCTGCAACGATAACACCAAGTAACAAGGTTGCAGCGACCTATTTACCGAAATAAGCCTTCCGAAGCCTATTCACGCCCGACTCAATTCTCCGCTGTTATAAAAAAAAAACAGAAGCTTTAAATGAAAAGATTTTTGTCTAAAGAATACAGAGCAACCCAGCGCTTGACAATTTATTGAGCTGTTCTTCGTTGTCTGGTCTTCGAAACGACCTGGCGGATACAATCAACTTTGAGATATACTTTTAGATAGCAATTTCAATATTCCATAAAATTGAATCCCAAAAAGATAAAATTTCAACCAAATCGGGTTACATAAGTGGGGGCGGGGAGTCCGTCGAAAGCTTACGTAAGCTCGTCTGGAACTTTAACAGTGAAATCTAAAGAGCACTTTATTTCATATCTTTTGGTGGCGATGTGTACACACGCCGTACGTGGTTCCGTGTGATCCTGCATTTACATATCGGACGCGAGCTTTTAAACGACAAGCTAAATTCTAAACGTTCGGAATTATCTTGAAATTACGTTTATTGCGACAAACTGCGAGAATTTAACGTTTGTCCGTGAAACGATTTCGAGTCTTTTAGTGTTTGCTTTGCTGAGGGTTATATGAAAGAACGTCCGAAACGTATTTGCTTTCAATGATCATGCAAATAATGCAAATGAAATCGCAGGGAAATGGAATGGACGTTGTTCGAGCGTTCAGCAAATACTTATCTGGCACCGGACAGTGGTCGCGAGGACTCACCAGTGCCGCCTATCGGCTACCGTCAATATTTACCTCCACGACGATACTGCCATTGACGTGAACAGACTACCAAAGTGGTCTGATATGGGCAAAAATCACGCTCCTACATTATACAACAACACTGGCACTTGAACTATGTTTGTTCACTGGATGCAACTTTTTCGTGTTGGAGGTTTCTCCCCGAGGGTGTGGGAGTGTTCGTGGGTGACGTACGCTCGCGTCGGCGCTCGGCACGCAACTAACGGCCGCGGTCGCCGCCGTCGGATTCCAAACACGAATTTCGAGGTCTTTGAAGGCATTAGTGGACAAACACCAGTGGCAAAGGTCATGGTTTTTTTCGTGGTTACAAATATGTATGCTACAAATATGGATTCGAAGTGGATTACTGAGATATATACGCAGCTTTTACAGCAGCAAGTTATGTTATTGTATAATGATGATATAGGACCGCTACTCCGAGTTTTTGCCGGCCGAAGTTAGTGAAATGTTTCTCGCGATTACAGTTATGATTCTTAAAGTTAATATTGTTATTACCTAAATGGAAAAAGTTTTGGCAAACTCTAGCATATTCTCAGTTGTTATGGTACCTATATTTAGTTGCTTTTCTTAGTCCCAAGAATAACTTAATTTTCTTAAGGTTCTGAAACATTATTTCCAGAAATATTTCGTGACTTTTTGGGGTGAGCTATTCCTTAGGCAGTATCTATGAATACTTCAGAACTTAATATGTTATTGTTCGCCTCTTCAAATTGCTCTGTTGAGTTAAAACAAGGATAGTTAAATCAAGCTCACTATTTTAATTTTCGCAGTTAGGAAGTTCATTGTTTACTGAATTGCACAGAATGCAGAAAATACAATAATGGCTTTAAAACTGCATTAATTGCAAGCGCTTTTGTAAGTTACGAGTATTTCTCTCGGCCGACTTTCTAAACTAATATTATAAAGAGAAAATATTTGATTTTTTGTATGTTTGTTTTTTACGCTTTCACGCTAAAACGGCTGAACGGATTTGAATTGAATTTGTCACATGAGTAGACCATGACCTGGATTAGGACATACTTTTTTCCGGTTATTCCAACAGGATCGAGACTTATATGCGGGTGAAACCGTTGGGCGCAGCTAGTCATTTATGTTTAGACTTAGGTACGAAATGCGACATGAGTTGCACACTATATAGTGTGACACGTAATATCTTGTTTCTTATATACATATCATTTCGATAAAAGAATCAAGAGGTCCCTGCGTAACGTCCCTGTCGCTAATAATACTGCGATAACCAACTCGTATTCCAACTCCGTTAGGTACAAGTCAGATAAAATCATTCGACGAACTTGAAGGGGAATTGGAAATAAAATCTTTTAATTAACTTATATATAACTGCAGACTTAGATAACATCTAATTCTGCAGTCTGCAGCTCTCGGTTTATTTGTAACATAATAGCCAACCATTAGCCAATTTAGCGGTGTTTGCCAAGCTGACGACTGACGAGCTTACACTTCACGCTTGCTTGTTTCCACTTCTTGCTCACACGTGTTACCTGTTCTCCTCTCTCTAATTCTTACGACTTGGTTTGCAGATTTACATTATGAAATACGTATTACAGTTTTTATCTTAAATGTTTTGACAGTTATCATATCATTTGAATGTGTTACTTACCCTATCCTATGCCCACTTTTGTTACAATTGCGAGCAATATACAATGCTGTTGTTGCAGCAGACATAAATAGTATTAGTAGTTGCCATAGCCTTCGTTTTCGTTTTGTTCTTTTAAAGCAAGTTATCCAAGTCTCTTGACATAGTATCTACCATATTATTTTAACATGTATTCCAACGTAAATCTTTCGGTAATAAAGCACGCAGCTAACTACTGAGTGCGATTCCTTTTTGCTCGTTGTTTCCGGAGAGTTTAATCCCGTGTGTCCGAACCGGCATATAAATTGTCGCTAGGTGTCGCGCGGGTAACTAACATTATCCTATTGTGCCATCCAACGAATATATTTCGGACAATACACTTTGACATGGGAATAATTTGATGTTCTTGCTTGCGTGATAGGAATAGAGAAGTAGAGTTTGGGTGAAATCGGAAGTTGAGCTAAGCAGAAGAACAAACACGTGGGAATCTCTTGTATATTCTGTGAAGGTACCTTTTTATTTACTCGTCGATATAAATTTCTTTTTATAAACACATGTTTCTTTTGTTAGAGTTTTTGGATACTAGGACCAGTTGTAGGTACCGGGTGTAAAACCGGGTGTTTAAGTGTAAGATACCACATCACACATTTTTTGTTACGCCCACAACCATTGACAAGATTTGAACATTTTGTTTAAAAATACTGTTTTAAGAAAACTTTATGAAAAACTAAAGCTAAGCGGTGCACAATTTTACCCACCTCAAAATGCATCTTTGAAACGTCGTCGCGACTGTATTTTAAGAGAATTCCGCAGAGTAATGAAACAATATTGTACCAATGACCCGCTTTGTGTTTTCTGCCTTTAATTTATTGTGTTTTGTCTTGAAATATTGTTTTCTAGGTCCTTTGTTTGTGCTATTGTTCTTACTAAGCAGTCTTCAGGCGTTTGATCACTTTTTTCATCTGAAATTAATCAAATTCTACAAAACGTTTTGGCATAACAATAGGCCAATTATGTTCGATATTTATTCATCGTTCAGCGATAGTCACAGGGTTACTGTAGTATCATGTGAGTGGCTACGTTTGGTGACGTCACACTTTGTGATCACAGTCCATTTGAATCGGATGGAACCGGTGGAAGCTCAAAGCAGCAGTTGTTATTTCGTGACATGAGTGCGTCTGCTTTGCAATCTTTAATATCGATCCAGTCTTTATCGATAAGTCTGTATCTCTTGAAAATCAACTCAATTCGGATCCTTGTGAGACTATTTCTGAATTAAAATTTTTGGTATTAGTTTATTTTGATATTCAGTTGAGTGTTAGCTTTTGCATAGATTTAGGAACATATTTTCATGGGATTTATACCTTGTCAGAAAATCAGAAATAATTTGAAACTCACATTCATGATTTTTCATCATCGATTAAATCATCATGAATGTGGGTTTAAAATAAGATGTAAACACTCTACCTTACGGCACGCAAAAGAAAAAAAATATTACATCTAGAAAGAAAGAAAGAAAGCCAATATTTTATTTGGGACACGCATAGGGAATACAAATAGTAAAAAAATAACAAACAATGTATAAACTAACAGAATAACAACAAAAAACAGTAAAAAGACCTGTGCGAGGCCAAAAAGGCTCCTATC
Organism: Dasypolia templi; assembly: GCA_963555695.1. Lineage (NCBI taxonomy): Eukaryota > Metazoa > Arthropoda > Insecta > Lepidoptera > Noctuidae > Dasypolia > Dasypolia templi. The sequence goes on along the minus strand of OY743151.1, from coordinate 2,018,000 downwards.
TCAGCATAATGCTGCGATATTTAAAAAAAAAAATAACGCAGCACTGATATTCTGACAGGGCCCGTTATGATGCCACGGACACATATACGGACATCAATAAATCCTAATATGGGATTTAAAAAAATAAAAAATATGATATGTAAATAAATACATAAGTTATTATATACGGCAACAAAAATAAACATATACCGTATTATTTTGTGTACAATTTAAAAAATATGTATACGCATAGACCCACCACGCCCGACGCTCCAACATCACTTGTCTGTGGGACAGACTATTCAAATAAACAATATTTAGTCTATGACAAACTATGAGACGCGGGCGCAGCCGGCTGTCAATGTGTTCTTCATAAAAAAATAAAAAAAAAACTACTAAGTTATACAAACAAATAAACAAAACAAAAAAATACCGTCATGAGGCAGTGACTGCAGCCTTCCTACATTAACTAAACATCAAAAATAACAATCTTAATTCTATATTTTAAAAATGATTGATTATATTGATTATTTTACTAACATTAACAAAACAAAAACAATAAAAAAATAAACGTTAAAGTTAATATACACATCATTAAAAAAATCTTGTGTGGTAAATAAGTAATACTTACATTTATCTATTAGTAAGGATGTTAGCCTCTTTTAAATATACTTAATGATTCATCTTTATAGGCATGGGGTATTTTATTAATGATGAGGCCCCATTGACAGTAAGCTTTTTCTTAATAATGCTGTTTTTTGCCTTTCACGGCATGTATGTTCTTTTGTCTGCTTGATATACTTATCCCAAGCAGTATGTTGTTTCAAGTGAATGGAGAAAGAATGAGTTTAATAAAGTTTAAATAGAGAATTAAATAAATTTAAAATACAAAACAATTTAGGGTTTCTAACGGGTGATTAATTTAGAGATTTAATTTATTCAAAACTAAAACAAACAAAAAAACAGTTTTATCGGGTTATCTTTTTATCGTGCAAAATAACCATTCTTTACATTTATTTGTTAAAGATTATTTCTTTAAAATGTTGGCCGTAACTGCGGTTAAAATTCTGTAGTTTTAATTTTCTATAACGCCTCGGAGCATTTATAGTGTAATTGGATAATGTATTTTATTTTATTTATTTGGAAGAACAAACAATTACACATTATATATTACAAAGAAGTAGAACATTAGTAGTTATACAAATGTGCAACCAACAACGCTCTCCACAGATACACGAGAAGACAAAGACAATGTTGGTAAAGTAAAAGTCGGACAGAATAGATAAGTACATGACAGAAAATACACATAAGTAAGGAACATTACAGATAATTTATATTATTCACATGATTTTTTGAGTCTGTCAAGCAATAGAGTTCTAAATTTTCCAGCGGATAAGGCAAATAGATCCAAGTTGGAGAAATACTTATTGAAATTGCTTGTGAGACGACGTAAAGGCGAACGCAAACCTGCATTCGTACGACTAGCAGTAACGGCAAAAACAGGTCGTGAACGCACCTCACGTCCCTGAATGGTTCTAGGGACAACATAGCACAACTTGTTACGAATATCCACACAATCGTACGAGTTGTTACACAGATCGTATAAAAACATAGTTTCTAGAAAAGTACGTCTAGACTTCAAAGAGAGCAAGTTGTATTCTTTCAATAAGTCGATATAGGGGTAATAAATACGACTTCTAGAACAACGGTAATGCATCGTTTTCAAGAACTTACGTTGTACACGCTCGATACAGTCAGTATATTTATTATAATAGGGACTCCACACCGGCACCGCATACTCTAGTTGAGACCGGATTAATGATCGATACAAATGTAAATATGTGCTCGGGTGGACGAATTCCGTAGCTGATCTTATTACGAATCCATACATACGATAAGCCTGACTCAAGATTTTATCAACATGTGCGTCCAGGTGCAATTTATCATCGAGCAGTATTCCCAGGTCACGAATTGTGTTAACTCTGGCTAAGATTTCACTTTGTAGTGCATAGGGGTGTTTGAATTGGTTTTTATTTTTAGTAAAGCTGATAAAACAACATTTGGGAATACTAAGTAGTAGTTTGTTTTTAATACAATATTCTACTAAGCGATTAAGATCTAGTTGGAGTAAATGACAGTCTTGGATTGATCTAATGGGTCTAAAAATTTTAAGATCGTCCGCATAGAGTAGGAACTTAGAGTTAAGAAAACACATATCGATATCGTTAATAAAAATTACAAGTAACAGAGGTCCGAGAATTGAGCCCTGAGGCACTCCTGACGTTGCGGTTATGGTGGTAGAATAGAAACCATTGACAGCTACTCTTTGTGTTCTATTTGACACATAAGAAATGAACCAACGTAACAAATCACCACGGATACCGTTAAATGCCAGCTTTTTCAAAAGCAATTCATGATCAACCTTGTCGAAGGCTTTTCGAAAGTCAGTGTATACAGCGTCAACCTGCACACGAGAGTCCATACTATTAAACAAATAGTCAGTGAATGCTATCATATTAGTTGTTGTAGATCTTCTTTTTACGAACCCATGCTGGTGCTGTAATATTTTGTCATGGACAATCGGATACAACTGATTGTGAACGAGCCTCTCGAAAAGCTTCGACAAGGCCGACAATATAGAAATGGGCCGATAGTTTTCAACATCCTGTTTTGGACCAGTTTTATGAACGGGAGTAATATTTGCTCGCTTCAAGACTTCGGGAAAAGTTCCCTGACATAAACATTTATTATAAATAATACGCAAAGGTGCACATAACGCATGAGCCGACTTATTAAGGAAAATTGGTGGAATACCGTCTGGTCCTGGTCCTTTAGTACAATCTAAAGATTTGAGGGCACTAAGTACTTGGCCAGTACTAAGCACAAGGCTACTAACAGGAGAACAATTCTCAGCATATTCAATGTCGTGGGTTTGAATATTTGCGAGAGTGGAGGGTTCGTACACCGAGTGGAAAAAGTTTGCAAAGAGATAACAAATCTCCTCGGGATCAGTTGACGATTGATTTTTATAGTGCATTGTTGAAGGGATTAGAGCCCCAGATTGCCGATTAGAAACATAAGTCCAGAAATATTTGGTGTTTATTTTAATACTATCTTCTACTGACTTTAGGTACAGACGGTAACAGTTCTTGGATTCAGTTTGGAATCTCGACCTATAAAGTGAAAACTGTTCATAGTCAGATATGTTTTGATAGGTCTTCCATTTATTCCATGCCCTAAATTTATTTTTAAAAATGTGTATTAAAGAGGGGGAAAACCACAAAGGAAATTTGGTAGACCTAAGTGTTTTTAGAGGAACATGATCTTTAATAATTTGGTAAACAATTTCATATAACGTATTCAGCGCGTCTTTTGCAGACTGCCCGTGAAGTTCATCATCCCAGTTTATATTGAGTAAATCGCGATTAATAAATTCATAATTCGCTTTCAAATAATTGTGCTTTTGAACCGTCTTTCGCATCATTGAACTATTACGCAATTTACTGGAGACTAAAATATACAACGGTGGGTGATAGAGATCTGGTTTTAACAATACATCAGTGGGTGTCAAAACAGAACAGTCGGAATTACTTATCACTAAATCCAAAATCTTTCCGCTAGAGTTCGCAATATTATTGTACTGATAGGCATTGAGCACAGACATAAAAGTACTCAAGTGCCTGCAAACAGGGGAACTACCAACACACATTTGTTGCATGGCAGCCGTGTTGTTGCTACCAGCGAGCCATCCAATATCCGAAAGATTATAATCTCCAAGTAAATAAAATTTTTGAACGCTCCTGTCCTCCATCAAGGTTTGCAGGGAATCTAAGTATGCAACATAAATACAGTCGGGTGTTTTAGGTGGGATATATGCTGAACATATTATATCACATTTTCCTCTCATTGCGCTAGGCAAGCGTAGGATGACATGTTCAATGCTTTTTTTAAAGGCCACAAAGGGTTCAACTGTACTGGACCTTAGTCCCTTCAAAACTGCAATAAGGGTCCCACCTCCATCCTTTTTTTTAGTAGCCTCACGATCCCGGTCGCATCTGTATACAGTATAACGGTGATCAATGAACTCGGAGTCTAATATTTCAGAGGTGAGCCAAGTCTCGGTGAGTATAATAATGTCATAACAGTTCGATAAAATATTCATATATAGACCATGCAGTTTAGTGCGGAGCCCCCTACAATTTTGATAATATATAGTTAATTTTTCATCAGCCATTTTCATAAGGAAGGAAACCTAAAATAATTACAGTTATCGGGCCAATTAAAATAGCATTACGGACAATATCAAAAAACAAAAAAAATATACTTAAAAATGTTCTCTTTGAAATCAAACGATCTTAATGAAGTCAAAAATATAAATATTGTTAAGTTATTAAAACTATTAGAGCACAGCATCAACAGGCGCAACAAAAAGAAACATGATACACATTTAAAAAAGTACATAAAACGTCCAGAAAACACACATTTAAAATAGCAAATACAATCTCCAGACAACACAAATACATGCATCCTCCGATCGCACCGCCCAACCAGTGCCCTCGCAATGAGATTAATCAAAACAACAAGAACACCAGCCAAACAATACGACCAGTCCGCCATACAAAAAGAAAAATCAATGAGCATAAACAAAGACATATACGCAATGCCAATAAGTCCGCTAGTTATCCTTCGGGGCAGCAGCACCAGGTCTGATTTTTCCAAGATCCTGGTGTGATCGAATGGCAAACGATTTGCATTGTTCTTTTTCTCTAACCAGAATAGTCCCATGTTTAACCCACACAAATTTATAATTATGCTTTTGGGCAATTTCCTTAACGTCCCGAAACAAATGTTTTCTCTTCAACGTTAGATGTTCATGCATGTATATACGTGAAGGTGTGCCAGAAATGGTAAGTTGGTCGGAGGTCAGCCCTTTGGCTAGTCGAAAGACACTGAGTACATTGTCGCGAAGTATACGTGAGGACAGTTTTACGACAATGTATTTGGCGAATAACGCGAGTAATGTTGGCTTCCAATTCCTCAATCGTAACCGGCTTATCCATGTAGTCCTGTGGACTTTACATAGCCCCAAAGGAAAAAGCCTTAGAGGTTTGATATTACACGATCAAGGCGACCAATTCACCGACCCGATGCGAGAGTAACGGTCCACCGAATTGTTCTCGCAATAAAGCTGGTTCACGTCAAAATGGTTTCACGGGCTGTATGGTACGTAGCGCCTTCTTGTTAGTACCAAATGTCCTGGAGATCACGGGCTCCAATTTCAGGCAGCAAATAGTACGCTTACAAGGCGCGATGACGGATTGGAACATCAGAATTTATTTTGTTAACTGCAGCTACGGCCAACGTTTGAAAGAAATAATCTTTAGTAAATAAATGTTAAGAATGTTCCTTTTGTATGATAAATTGATAATAAAGATAACCACCTAGTGGGATGATAGGTATAGGAAGCGTTACGTACTTGTTACCGTATGTCCGTGTGTTTGTTACCAAACTCCTTCGAGAAAGCTGGACCGATTTGTATGAAATTTTGTGTGCATATCGGATAGGTCTGAGAATCGGCCAGCATCTATTATTAAAAAAAAAGCAAAACAACGTTTGCGGCATCAGCTAGTAATATAATACTACGTACAGATACCCAATCCCATACAAAGAAATGAAACCTCCCAAAGTCTGGCTATTGAGGTGGTAATTTTTCTTCGTCCAATTTTTCAACAGATGGCAGCATCAGCGACTCACTAATTGCCAGAGACTGTAGTTTTACAGCGCCATTTAGGAGTCAACCTACTTTTAAAACCTATTGTGCAATTTTTTTTGTATAAAGTTTTAAAGTTCCGGGTTCAGAAAAACATGTTATTAGATTTCTTATATATTTCTATGTAAAAGATAATAAAAAAACAAAGTTGTTTGATTTAAATTAGTAACAATTTTGGAAACTGTGATGACAGGACCAATTGAGTAAAACGCTAACTATTGCAAAAATCTATAAACAAAAATAATTAACAGATGGCTACTTTTATCATTCAAAGGTTTCGAATAGAAGTTAATTTTTATTTTATTTTTAAAATACTTGCATTATGAGTGGAGATAGATATATCAGCACTAAACAAGGAAGTTTTGACTTTTACCAATCATAATTCAGCCAAAATTCTGGCCTAACTCGCTTTTAATGTTTCATAATGGTTACCTATGCTGCCATATATGTTTTTTTTGTCAAGACAAGTTATAATTTGTTTGAGTTGAGACCCCAATGGTTGGGAATATCATTACAACTTTTATTTTCAGTGAAGATATTTTTATTTTAAGTACAAAGTTGTAGCCACCTCACGGGTGTAGTTTACAAGGTATATTCTGAAGTTATCGCTACAGTACTCGTTACTTGTTCTAAGTGAATTCCGTCCACGTTGTCGCCTCGGATTTTTACTCCTCGCCAGAATTTCATTAGTTGAGTAAACCACAGAGGTGTGCTGTGTTCTGTTGTTTAATTTGGACTGGAAAGTGAATACCATGCGTGGGGGTTAAAAGCTATCTCATTCTGATGTCGTTTTGTTGGTTTTACTAACAGCAATGAATTTTAATGCCAATCTTACCTGTTCAGCTTACACGGTGAGATTTAATGAGAAGGTCCAGTGACGTCCAGCTTGACTTGGGCAGTCAAAACTGTTAATCCTTAGCATCAGATGGAACGACAGCTCACTTCACTAATATTTCGCGGTGAAATTTTATAGACTACACCGACTGGTGTTGATCCTGGCATTAAAATGCCAGGATCAACACCAGTCGGTGTAGTTTTACTGTACGCAAATCCCAGCAGCATCCATCTGGATTATCATTATTACGACGATAACACAATGAGTTTGTCTATTGATAGTGGACGACTCACTACCCCAGGAATTTCTCGTCCGTAGTATCAACAGTATTTGCATGTATTATCCGTTTCTATTCTGTGTTCAGTCCGTTTCTAGTACAAATTAGTCAACAAATAACGAACGTGGATTTCATTGTCTAGTCCTCCTTTTTTTTTGTCTGTGAAATCATCAAATGACTTCTCCCGCTCTGGGTGGATCGGAAGGGCGTGTCAGACTTTTACTGACTAAAACCCACCCGTGTTCCTTCAGTTGCTTGTGCCAGGGCCACGGTATCTCTTTCGAACAACCCGCGGCCCTGGCAGGCATCGGCCCTATCGGACCCCGTCACCATGTGCTGACATATCTCTTTGAAGCGCGCGTGGAACGCGACGCGCCGTCGACCCGGGCCTGGTCCTAACCGGACGGCAAGCTACCCATTGCTCGCCATCCGCAAGCCCGCTCCTACGGTGGCCGGGAATCTACGGACGATTCTCGACGCCCTGGGCGTCTCCTGCGGTGACTGGTGGAGGGGCGTGAGGGCGCAAGGCTCTCTTTACTGACTAAAACCCACTCGTGTTCCTTCAGTTGCCTGGCCACGGTATTTCTTTCGAACAACCTGTCACCCTGGGTCTCAAGGAGAGTGAACTTCGGTTGGCTTTTGTCCCGTGTACAATTATTACCTACACACTCCTTATTCACGTAAGCTAGGTGCCAGCAGTGTTCGTTTGAAAAAAAAATCTTTGGGTGTAATTTGTAGATACCCTGAAAGTACATTAATTTGTAAGCTTCGTTCCCACGGGTAAAGCAATTACAAAAACGTTGGTGCCTTGCTCTGCTATGGGAATACCTTTGGCTTAATGTTGTTAGTTGGAAGCTGATAAAATTTCCTTGTAGCGAGAAGTGAAATGAGCAGTAACAAGAGTATTTTGCGAAGGATTCTATGGCCTCAGTAAATATGGAAGCATGTTTTATTTTCATCAATCCTGCAACAATTTGAACAAGATATGTTAACTCACTTTTCATATTTTCTGCACCTGATCAAACATCCCCTTTATGCGGATATTTTCCTCTATTCCTTTCAAACAAGACGTACTAAATAAATAAAGGCTACATAAAAAAAAAACTTGATAATCGTCCGTTCGGATCGAGCTGCAACACCTGCGCTATTTGTGAATTCATCAATCTCATCTACGTGCTCCGAATGCTGCGATGATCATCCCACAGTTTTACACGTAAATATTCCGCTTTTAGGACAAGGACGCTTTTTTGCAAGGATGGAAGGTGAATGTATGGATGAGAGTAATATCGTTTGATGTTTTTGTTACTTGCGTGATCGTTTTGGATGGCTTGCATTCAGAATAGCTTTCTACTAAAATATAATAAAGGATGGAAAAGAGCTAGATCTTGACATGATATTTAGTAAATATTAAAATTAACTACGGGAATCAAATGAAGTATTTATTTGATTCCCGTAGTTAATTTGAAAAATAATACAAATGCATTAAAATAGGTAAAATCAGTAGCCGTTCGTAGACCATAAATTATACGTACCGCCTGTACTGAAATGGCACCAAACGCGAGGGTTGGAAGCAGAAAGGGAAAACTAAAACATAAAGAGTTTGAACCGCAAACCTGGCAGTCCTGAATAAACAGCCCACAAAGGAGGCCGGCCTGCAGAGAAACTACGCGAAATTTTGACATTCTGAATATCTTACTTTGATGATATCAGGGCTACACCGTTAATTTAAATGAATTACCTTTCCTTCGCACTGGTCTTGGGAAACTGCGCCTTATGGCTCAGCAATTCATTTTACTATGCACGCCGAAATTAAAACGAAACAGTTGTTGAGGTTTCGTACGGGATCTACACATTATCAGCTGTAATGTTTCTACCCTTGTACGTTTTGGATAAACGGGAATGGGAAAAGTTGATCACGTAAACCAATAACGTGATCAACTTTTGCGTTTATATTATTTAGTTCTCTAAAGACTTCCCTTTTAAATATATAACGACCTAAAGTTGCGTACTTATTGCTTGGTATCTTTAGCCTGTTGACAACAGGGTCTTGGATCAAAATCCCTTGGTTTATAAGCTCAAGGTCGTTTCGTGGCCTTCGCTTGAACAAAACCAGTACAGCCTAATTAATTGCGATTTTATATGATGTCAGCTTCTTTCCCTAGGGAGGGTACCCTGAATGTAACCTTGGGGATTGATCAAAATTATTGCATTACAATTTCTGCATGATACTCGCACATGAAATAATACTGGTGACATTGCGCTTTGTGAGGTGAACGTTGCGGAGGGAGTTTCGGTGGGATGGTTATGCTTGATTAAATTACTAGTGAGACATATTTTCACGCAGACGTCATGGTGGCCTTTACTGTCATTTTAGTTTGCATGAAATAGAAACAAATTTTTATATAAGAAAATCTTATCTTAAAAAAGGTGCGTGTACACGTGTAAAATACATACACTGTTTAAGGTTAACGTTTCTTCCTAGCAAGCAGAAATCTATAACATGAAAACTTTCAGACAGAGGATAGCTGTATATATTTTTTATCCTCGTAAACTAAACGCAGACATGTCAAGGTTACGCCTACAACCTAAACTTAGGCGCTCCTGAATAATTTTAGTATTGGTATAACATTTTGTATCAAATATCTCCGTAACGTATGCTTCCGAAGTGTTATAATATGTTCTATTTTTGGTTCTTCAATAAAATCTGGTTTTATAGTCGGAAGTTCTTTAAGGGCCGATTTTTCAATCCTCAGTTAAGTCGTCGTCGTCGATCTAGAGTATAAGATTATCGGGCTGTTTATCAAGCGAATAAATATTTTCGATTTTTCAATCGAAGGTTAACTAAAGAATAGCTATCTGTGGTCTATGCTAGCGAACTTCACACCGTCTATGTGCACGCGAGATGCACAGATACGGTATTCAATGTGTTAGACGAGAATAGCAACAAAACGTGTAAATCTCCAATTGCTACATAAAAATTCCGCCAGATTTATAGAATCGCAGGGTGAGTAGTATTTTTTACATTGGTGGCACACACAACTATTCCTGGAACTATACAAATAATGAAGATGTAGGTTATGCTAATTTCATGATTGTAGGTAAAGATGGGGTCCCCACCTTGAAATAATTTTTAACAAAGATAACTTACCTTTCTGTTTCCTGTTTAGTTTTTTCCTCAATGAATAAAATAGGCTATGGTATATTTTTCAAATCTTCTCCAAAATTCACTGTCCGCCCATGTTTTGAAATTATCAGGGTATTCTCGTAAAACTCGTTTTTTTTCTCTCAGGTGGGTTTAATTAATTAAGGATTTCATGTTTTTCTTCGATTGCAAAATCGTCAATTGTTTCAAACACATCAATGTTAACAAATTACTGGACTTTTGTCACTTCACCATAAACACAAATAGAATGAAACAGTCAAATATAACCTAAAACATCTTTACATAACGGAGGAATAAAACCCTAACTGGCTCTCAAAGAAGCAGATAACTTTGTTCCTCCGTTAGAGACTTTATTCGACCGTTAACTACTATCTGACCATTGAAAAACTGAGAATCTTGCTATCTATGGAATAAAGTCTATCTGGTTGTTTATCTGAGGAACCTTTGTTGGTGTTCTTTTGGGCCCTGATCATCTTTATATAATTACTGGTTCAAGATTCATCGGACAGTGATTTCTATTAGAAGACGGGGGTTGCCGCAATGTGTGCTGGTAGTAACAGCTTATATTTGATTGTAATTAGCAGTCAATGACTTATGAATCACCTAGAACCCTGTAGAATTGATTACCGAAGAGAGTACAAGTTAATACAACTTGTACTCTCGTGGGTAATAAATTCTACAATTGCCTCGTGGGTTTACCATGCTTAGATTCAAAGTAAAGGGTCGTACTAAGTAGATTTCGACTCATGAAGTTAGTGGTATTTGTCTAAAACTGATGACTAAAATGGTGCTTTAATTAAGTTCAAAATATTTCTGTAATAAATCTTTGTTAGTTTTCTAGTAAATAATGTGTAGCTTTTACTTCTAAGCCGACGCCAGCCATTTCTTTACTTTTCCTGTTTTCTGTAGTGTATATATTGGCATTGTTAAAGAAGATTAATGATGTAGACAAATAGGCTATTAAGAGAAGTAAGGCGATGCTTCCCTGCTCAACAGGAAGGTCGTATGTTTTTTTTTCTTAAATAAATATATGGTGTAGGTAGCGCTTATTTTCTCTAACGAGCAGGCTGACCGCCGATTTATTCTGAATTTTATTTTGTTTTAAAATAGAGAACAATTTTTCTAAACTGTGTTTTCGTTTTTTAGCCACTGAACTCCACTACTTTTAATTAAGTTACTTTCGTAGCACTGCGGTCTGAATTAATCAAAAAAACTTCCTAATTTTCATACCGAATACGAACAAAGGCTTGTTAGTTAGCAAAAGCTTGTACCTTTACCTTCATTGTTTACGTGCTTCATTCCGTGTCAAAATTAACCTTTAAAACTTCTTTGCAAATATTTGACAAGCCACCTGTCGTAGGTGTTCAAAACGACAGTAATTTATATTTACGTGCTCAATACGCTTCAATTCCATCTCGCGTTACTATTTCTTTTATCAATTTACGTTAACATAATATATAGCGTATTGGACCATCTGTGGCGCTCGGCATTCGCTGGCTGGCTGCCGTCCAGGGACATTCGATGTTAATGTCAAGAACACTCTGACACTCGCGTGATTACACACTCATGTTTAGGGGAAATGATAATATACATATTCATTATAGTTGATAGGACGATAGCTTCGATACGGATGAGTTGGATAAAAGTTTCAGTAGAACTTATCTGCTAATAATCTCTCGAAGATTTTAGAATTTTTGTTGTAGTCTTGTTGTCTGCCCCTAAAACTGAACTTGACGTTCAAATATGCAATCTAGTAGCTTCGAACTCAAAGAGGGATTTGCGAAATTCGCGCTGCGAACGTTTTTCATGGGCTGTTTTCAGTCATGTTTCTTTTGTGACCTACATGAGTGGGATAATTCATTTGTCAAAAGCGAATAAACTTTGCCAGATAATAATTAAGCATTAATAATTAATTCTTAAGCACTTAATATTTAATTCTACATGCGTGTGAAATCTCTAAAACGTTTTGGTTTTTTTTTTCTAATAGAAAGTGAGAGACAATAGACAATAACAAATACGCTACGTTCTCTGCTTATGAGGGAATCTAAATCGTAACAAGTATGTGTGTACAGCACTATCATGGTTAAAATCATCAATACAACCCTCTTCTTGGTTCATATAATCCATAAATCAAAAAGTTAATATGAACTTAGAGGGTTGTATTCATGGTTTTAATAATAATAGTAAGTAAATACGTACGTTGTTATGATCGCGTTTTTTTTACATTAAACCTAACACTGACCTGCAAATTACAAAAAACGTAACTAAAATTTTAATTGCGCCAACCTGGCGCTTCTTCCTTCAACTTAAACTTGAGCTTCGAGGCTGGCTGCAAAAAAAGAACACGCGAAGACAATAAATATTCCGCTATAACAATAGCTTCACTATCCTTTGGCTTCGTCTCAGAGAAATAAAAAGTTTGCTCCGGCAAGCGTGGTCCACTTATGTTGCCAAGTGTCACCATAATAGGTCAAGAGCAACCTGAAGTTGTTTCCGCCGGAGAATGGCGCTTCAGCCGTGGAGGATGGAGGACTGATGGAAACTACAACTATCCCGCTAATGTTGCCAGCGTGATTGTTTTACTTAAACATGCAATTGAAACATTGCGAGCTCGAGAATTCGTTTACATATGGATGAGAATTGTTTCGTATATGTCCAATTCATGATTCATCACCATCGTCGAGAGGGTTTCAACAAAGTTGATGTTTTGTTAATCTTTTATTTATTTACGGAGAACGTAAATAGAATTGAGCAAGAAATCCCCTGTCATAAACAAAGTAATCTAGATATCATAATCATATACATACTCAGTAGTTCATTATTCTAAGAAGAAAGTAAATTGGTCAAATAAGGGAAAATCTGTAACATACCTTATGAATATTTACAGAAACGATGCTGTAATAAAGAAATGTAAGTAAAGTGCGTCTTGCCGCGGAATAATTGGAATCTTTTTTTTTGTGTTATTGCTGTAATTGTGCCCCAGGGTTATAAGATCACGAATTATGTGATTGTTCACAAATAACGGAGAGCTCCCAACGTCTTTAATGGCTCATAAACTTTCTATGTTACCCATTGTAGTGATGAGGTCGACATGACAGTGTTTTCGTTATTTTTTAATGTTTATTTACTACGTTATTTTTACTACTAACAAAACATAAACTTTGTCCTTTTTGTTTTAGGTAAGTTTCGCCGCAAAATCAACACGTCTACCAAGAAGGAGACAGTGGTCCACTTTGGAAGACAAACCAGGTTTGATTGCACAATGCTCATTACTTCCGGGGCTGTTCTCGTAGGCACGATAGCTCATTTTAAGCTGAAATTAGTGCTGGCTGCGTGCCATTTTACACTATCAGGGCTAATATGCAATCTTCAGTGTCCGTTATTAATCTTAGTAAGCTTTCAAAGTCACATAGACACAGAGATTAAAATAGTAGTATAAGCTCAACTAAAATAAAGACCTTACCATAAATTACGTACATGTAATCTACGCGTATACAAAAGTTTCTAATTAAGATCAATGACTGTCCAAAGTGCTGGACATTTTATAGAACAGGTAAATACACTTCGTAAAGAGCACGTGTTCGCACTTTGCCGACGGATGTCATTCGGCTACCATCCCGAATAAACTGGACCATAAACTCCACATGTCTACCGGAGACTATTAAAAACTTGCCTAGTAAGCCGCGAGACACTCCGAAGCGATAAAATTTCACGACCGTGACCCTATTGTCGAAAGCGTTAAGACCGAAAATCCCATGGTGAAGGTATGTGTGAGAATGGTAAGACAGCGACCTTCAGCGGGCATGGTGTTCGCCCTTGGCACGGCGCCATCCGTTACAGCCAATGTCAATGGCATGAGTGAAATGCCATGCTCACTTTTGGCGTTTTATTGCGCCTGCAGGGGTCTGGCGGCTGGCTGAATTAAATTGTGGTGTCGTAAAAGTTAAACATAGGTTGATATGAATTAATAATATTTGAGCGTGCGTTCAATTAAATTCTCTGTTAAAATTGTAAACGGCAAAACTTTGATATTTTTACAATGTCTGTAATTCTAATCTCTTTTTACCGATATGCTCAGTTACAACCCGGAACGGGTCTTCGCAGTCTAATGTAAAGGCAAACTCTCATTGCAAATCGACCTATTTGTTTGCACGTGCTTTGAAATATTCAGCACATCTGAAGGCTCTATTATGTAGTCCTACATGATCCGTTCGATTTCGCTCACGAGTGTGGAGATTATAATATAATTGTAAAATGGTAGCTGAAAATCTTCCAACGGTTTCGCGGAGCTTAGGATCGAATGTTGTGGCGGAACATGAAAGTAGCCTGTGTGTTCAGTTATGGGCTGCGTTAGCTCGTCGATTGTTTTAGCGCAAATGTAATGTGTGACTGACTGACCAACCGAAGGAAATATAGTTCACTTAAACAAAGTCAGAACAGCCACAGCTAATCACTCTAATATTTATAGCCAGCTAGCAAGCTTTTACTTACCAGGAAAAATGTGAAGGACAACTCATTGGCTCAAACCAGAAGGGTTCCGTGAAATCGGTAGCTTATAATAATTTTATCAGCATTGATTGATAACTAGAGGTCGTCCATCAGAAGGTGATGCTTCTAACATTCCCCATGTATTTGTCACGGGAGCTACCGCGAACGAACGAATTTTATTACGATGATATCTTTATTGTCGATCGGCAAACTGTCATGTCATAAAAGACGCGATAAGAACTGTTTATGTAGCTGCACAGTATTTCTGTGTGCCTATCATAAAAACGTTATGGGTTCGAATCTGTTTATTGAGGTTTTGGAAAAGTTTCCGCATTTTTTCGCCAGTGAAATATGTGAGCGTGTCGGCCATGTTCACTTGGCAAACTTATTGATGTGAGTTCGATTGCTATATCGGTTCCAATATCTTTACTTAAACATACTTCGAATATTTGTACAGCCATTTTTTCTTACTTTATGGATATTTGTTCCAAGCTCAGTGGTTTGTGTATAAGATTTGTTTGTTATGCCACCCGCGAGCGGGTGGGTATCTGTGCGTTGTCGCGAGTGAGCCTCGTTCATTTCTTTATTGTCGTGGGAAATCGCAGGTCAACGAACCTCTTTTCTTTTGTTTGCTGTCATTTCTGAGCAGTTCGGTATGAATAAGAAAAGCATGTCGGGTACAGAACTGTAATCGTGCGTTCGTGAAAAATTGCGCGGCCGCATGAGAGCTGTGACCCATTTCGCCCGCCTGCCTCGACACTTGCGAGTGTTCGCTATAATAGCATATATTCGTTTTATTGCAGTATTAACAGCCAAATAAGAAATATAACTCGCATAAAAACCTGTTGACGCTCGTTATGACTGCATTTTATTAATAAGACTCAGCCAGAGTTGTTTTTCCTAACGTTTTATACGTAATCCCGTGAAACAAATTCAATTTGGTGGCCATTAAATTTTTCCATCATAAAGCCGGATGGGGGTGTTTTATACACAATACTGTCTCACCGGAAGTCGGCCGCCCGCCCTAATCGCCATCACGTGGCTGTTTACGGTCTGCCCAGCATTCTAATCAAAATACTTTTTGGTCGTTACAGCTGCTCTTTTGATCTCAGTATTTATTGTGTTGCCATATTAAATGTGATGCAAAGTCAGTAAAAAGGGTTAGGTGAAATTTCGTAAATGATAAAATTATCCTGTTTATTGAATGTTTAAATTAAACATATTTTTAACTCCTATTGAAGGGGATGAATGTGAAGATCCCGTTTATGAGATGTTTTATGTAACACGCGTGTAACATAAACGGATCAGACGAATTGAATAACGTCTCATTTGTTAAACCGAATATGGGCTTCACGTAGCGCTCTTGTACTGAAGGACGAGCTTTAATGTGTATTTTTGTACTTTTATTTTGAAGGTGTAAAGTGAAGACCGTGCATCGTTCTATATGTATTGCCTTTACGTTGTATACACACCCGTTAGGCTGGGTCTGCCCATGAAATTAAATTCATGGAGTTAAATTAGCCAGTTCCCCTACCAAGGTCATACCTCTAGAATCTAGCAAGTTCCACGTGTGCCAGATTTTAGAGGTTTGCTTTACGTAATGTTGCCACTAAATAGCGCGCCAAACTCTAAAGGTTGGTCACAGCCTACAATATGCTTTGCGAAAATGTTTTGACCATAAATAAAATTTACGATGTCGGCTATGTTCGGCACAAAAACAAAATTTAAAGTTAGACTGGTGTTACGCTAAAAGTGTGACATATTCTGCCCTAATTAAAAGTAATAAAATGTACGTTTCATTCATATTTAGAGGATAAAAACCTTTGCACGATTTCTGAGAGAGATTCCTGGTTGAGCTATCAAACTTGAAAAATTCTTCAGACTGGAACTGGTCCCGGATTTTTTTGTCCTTCTGTTTTTATCATCTAAATATTATGCTTCATGACCGCCTCGTTCGTCTAGTGGTCGCAAGCGCAACTGACCATCCTCGGCTCGAGCAGAGTGTTATTAGGTTTTTTCCATCTAGAATTTCCCAGTCGCAGCCCGGAGTCTGGATTTGCGCCTTGTCGATAGCAATAGGGTCGCCCCCTATTACATGGAACTTAAACATAACTGGCGAAATGTACACCCATACTGTCGGCGGTAACGGAGACTAACCTCTGCCTAACCCTTCATGATTTCTTCAAGTTAAAACTTCATACATATCATGCAGTTGATGTCTTCCACGATATGGTGAGGAGGAAAACGGCGTCGCTATTGGAGATAACGCGGTCAAGTCCTAATAGCATTCTGAAGATGTTAGTGGACAAATTTAACTAATGATGAATCACTTCATGCAGGTGTTGGTTGGCAGGGTTAGTAGGCAGGAGTGATTCATTGCATCCGGTGAATATATGTACATATTGTTTTTTCTGAGAACTTAGTACTTAGTTTTAATTGTAGCACACTAACATAGCTTTTAACTAACATAATAAGGATAATTGCTGGCTAAACAAATAAAATTTAACTTAATTTGTATCTTGAGTAGCAGTTAATGGTAAGCTAGGAAATACGCTCTGTGTAAATCGGCACAAACGCAGAGACTGTTTCTGTAGCAGAAACGAATAATAAAAAATACGCTTAACCCAGAGGCCCGGTACGCTCTCCAAGCCCTGGAAGGATTGCAATCTAAATAGAAATTGTTTTTTCAGATTTTCTTCTCACAAAGATAAAACTATCGTGAGATATCATTTCTGAAATGACCTCCGTTTATATAATACATTAATATTTAGCGGGCGAGCCTCCTCTCGTTAGTCGTGGCGTGAATTGCTCGTTTTTGCACTCATATATGCAAGTTTGAAGATAATGGATTTCCACAATCTTCAAACATGCATGAAAATCAAGGCACATCCGAGATGTGCTTTCATTTTTGGTAACGAGAAAAAATATTATATAAATTTTCTTCTGGCAAACCATTGTATATGTAAATAGTAATCCCTAATTCCTTATCCTAAGTAAGTCCTAATTGATTTCAGAAATGACGTCCCTTTGTAATTTGCTAGCATGTGTATGTAATAAAACTCGACAGACCGAATTTAGTTTCACTGTAAACACCAAATATACTTGAATTGCTTAAGCACAGTTTAGGCATAATGCAAATGACGCACCTTCGGAATTTCAGCCTTATTTCTATGATCTCCGTCCATCCCACACCATCACAGTTGAAACAGCGCCTGCGGGCTTTTTGTCCGCTCCGATGCCGCTTTTATCCTAGCATTTTTTCCAACCCACAATGTATGTTTTCATTATACTTCGTTGTGGTTACTTAGGCCACAAAATAATGTAACAATAGAAGGATTCAGAGAAGAGGTCATTAATAACATTTTATTCATAATTTAGAGAAGAAAGAACAATGCCGATAGAATAGATACCTAACTGATTCAGGTAAATTCGACTTTTTTGTTTGATTAGATTGTTTAATGTTTAGATTACGTAGCTGGGAACAATATTGAACTATACACTCCTTTACGAACTAAGATCTTTAACACAGGTTGCGGTTCCTGAGGGAAGTCCCCAACCTCACACGTTTTTTATTACCTTTATCAATTCATCATCATTCCCCGAAAGGCGTCCACTGCTGGAAATAGACCTACCCCAAGCATCTCTATAATGACCAGTCAGATCCGATCAGGTTTTCCCCTCATTATATTAAAAATACTGCTGACAAGGGGTTACGCTGTGCTGTTTCAAACATATGGGGTTGTGTCACTAGAGAATTTTCTCAGCTTCCAACTTTTATAATAATTTAAGTGTCATTCATATTTGATAACATCGCAAATCTGTGACGTAACTATGGAATAGAAAATCAGTTTATTCGGCAAGCTTCAATCGTCCGACATTCCTCCGTGGCTATGAATTCCTAACATTACTGAGGTTATTAGCCGCTCCATTGAGTATGCGCGATTCGGGGTTGCGCTACAATCTGCACTAACATTGTCTGTCTTGTGATATTTCTGCCATTGGGATGCAGCTCTGTAAATTACATTTAACGATTCACTTCCTTGAAATTGTTTTGATAGAATAACTATTTTCCACATTTGTCTAAAAGTCTTCGAATATGCGGTTGCATTTAATGTTGTGTACATACGCTCAAAGGTGGAATGCAAATTGAAACCTAGTTATGAAGTCTTTATAATATAATAAGAAAACAAACCAAGCCCGAACAAGTTTCGTCCAACTACATCTCATAAAATGTCTTTATCGGCAAGTCTAGTTTCTTTATTCACCGACTAAAAGTTGGCCTTTACCTGAATAGCCTTGAACAAGTCGTCGACCGTCGTCCATTTCTTTCATACGGTACTGAGGCACACCTAGAGCTATTTATGCCAGCCCCCCTAACCCCTTTAGGGCGCTCAATATAACCCCTAATAAAGATAACGAGTTTCCTTCAAAACAACGTCGGCGATATTTTTCCTGTTTGTGTTCTGTTTTATTATGGAGATTTGTAGATGAGATGCTTTTGTAATGTTTATTGAAATGTAACACCGTTGCGCGTGCTAAGTCCCCAGTACCACGTACTCTGGCCGCACTTAATGATCTCTTGGATTCTACTCCAACAAACGATCTGTTTGCGGACGAATGGGCGACGATTGTTTCGACATGCCAGAAGTACTGTGAGAGGGATTTATAAAAGTGTTGTTTACTTTTTACCTGAAATTGATGATTTTATATTTTCTCTTATATGTGCATGTGTTTACAAACTGTGTCTTTAATTTTTGATATTAAGTACATTTTTATTCCATCATTTTATTTGTACTTTAAATAAACCAACCAACTAATATTTACATAATTTAAAAGGCTAACCTTTTTAAAATAAAAATATGTACAAGTGTATGTATAAAAAAAAGTAATTATCAAAGGGGATAAAAAAAAATCGTCCATTGTCTTTGGAATTGGTTTTTAACCGTCTTCATTAAAGAAAGAAATGAATAAATAGTAAAGAGAATTATTTTTTGTGATATATATTTACATAACTCGTTAAGTAAGTCATAAGTTGTTAATCCCACTGTTCTGGCTAATTATCTAGTATAGCAATATATAGACGTTATTATAAATTTTGTTTTCTAAACAATCTATCAAAACTTACGCATCGATTTATATTAGACAGCTACTTGCCTTTTTTCTTTGGCAGATGAACGACGCAAGATTTATGGAAATAGATATATAATAAAACAGTCCTCTGAACATATTGCTAATTTATTCTATTACAAGAGACGCTTGAAGTGCCTTGTACCTTACAGTAAGGTACAGAGCACGTTGTGACTGGAAAATAAGAAAGTAAATAGGTACTAGGTACTTACTATCTTACAAACGCGCGATTAAGAACTAAGTTTCAGTGGTGGGGTTTTCAAATTATACACACCCGGTTTTAACGGAACAAAAAAATGTTGTTGTATTTTTAATGCGGTTAAGTGTAAAATCGAGTATTTGAGCTAAAAGCTATATACCAATTACTCTGTATTTTAATGAAACTTCGATATTTAAACTTTTGGTTTGACAAATTTATAAATAAGGGAAATTCGTTGGAAATTATTTAAGTTCGAATGAATATAAAACTTTCACATAAAAAGTGACGTTAAATAGATTTTTCAATTGGTTTAAAAATTAGTCAAAATATAAAATTCCCTGCAATGTTACCAGAAAACTAGATTTTCGATCTTTCTTATGTTCCGCTAACTTGGCGGTGTGTACAAAAACCATTTTGTTATTTGCCTTTTAATGTTTTTGTTCTGTTTTTCGCAGTTACTTGTGGTACTTCTGTACGTACTTATTATGTATTTTGTTCTCGCTCAGATGTTTCGTAACAGAATTTGTTCTAAGTTAAGTACGACCTTTCCTGCCCTTTGCACATAAATATTAGGTTTAAGACAAGTTTTGACACGGGGTACTATCGCCAGGCTTCGTTCGTGTTTTTGTGTCTTTTGTTTGTAGGCTGGTGTTTTGAGGTTTAGACCGGTTTGTTATATTCCAATTGTTAATATGCCATGAAAAACATAGATGTTTACGCATACGTACCACAGTTATTCTTGGTACTCAACCAAATCCACTTTTCCGCTTTAGATTAAACAATCAAAAAGATGAAAGAAACTTTCTCGCTAAATCGTACAATCGTGGTTTTGTCATAAATATCTTTGCCCACCATTCCATCTGGTTCCCAGTCCAATAACAATGAAAGTTCTTTAATTCTCTCCTGAGCACCGAACAGTTCCCTTACTTAGTTCCTACTTTTGAACCTTTTAATATTTCAAGCGCAAAGTTTCCCTGTGGCCTGGTTTTTGTTTGGAATCTAGGAAATTCATTATTTAGGATATTTCTGAAGCATTTTAATAAATGACCTTTGTGTAGGAATTTATTTCGATGCTTTGTGAGTTTATATTAAAACATTCCCTGAAAAGGGCATGTTTATGTTTTGTTCGCTTCAGTTGGTCTTTTATGTATCTTTGAATAAAAAATCAAAACATAGAATTATTTATGAGTGAGCTTTTACTACGCGGATTCGACGTAAGCTATATTCTTGGATAAAGTTCTATAGTATTTGCAACATCGCTGAAGATCTAAACTAGGACAATAAAGCTTGTGAATGATCATGAATGTGACTGTTCCATAATTAACATTTTGAAGTGAAATGTATGCACTCAATGGCAGTTAAGTACCGTTTAATGTAGCGACTAATTAAGTATATTGCAGCTAGCAGTTGTGTCTGTAACTCTGTATGTGATGAATTAAGTTATGTCGTTTGCAACTCTGCATCACGCAATTAAACCGGTGTTTGAAACTCAATTATTCACGTTTAACGTACTTACGTCACCTCGTATGTGCCTAGTCTAATTTGGGTCGTGTAATGTCAACTTAATCACACTGTGATGCACAAAATCAATCTGAAACATCATTTGCGTAGCGCGGTGCGGGCTCCAGTAAGCCAGCGCGATAAGCCAGCGGTATTCATCAACTGGCTTAGCTACTAGCCTCGCGGGTGAAACCTAACTTTGAAGTAACCACTACAACTAGGGAAGCGGAACTTTTTGGACAGCTATAATTGTGAGACTGCCTTTAGTGAACTGCCCAAAAATGCTATAGTCAGTTTTTTATAATTTTCTACATGCTGTACTGAAATTAGGTAACGAGCAATGGGCAGTTTTGCCAGATAACGATTATAATTTAAAAAAAAAACGGTTGTGGGCCTAATAGTTTATAATGGCAGACATACACTTGTCAATCATTTGCATTTTAGTATGTTTTTGACAATAAATGAAGGTTAAGGGGGAAGGGGATGCATTCAATAAGCGATTCTTAAGATTCTAGAACCTGGAAATTAAAAGAACACTAGTGTCGTGTTCTTTTAATTTGCTTTGACTACGTAATCACATGGGCTTGATTTGAGCTTGCAAAAACTATTGTAATCTGAGAGGTAATTCCCGTATTTTTAAGAACCATCGCATTCTAATTTCAGTCTCAATCTGTCAAAAATACAATCAATTTTCATACATTTTTGACAAGTTATAGACGGGCCCAGTGCGGATTGGTAGATGTAACATGTCTTCGAATTTTTGGTTCTAGGACATGCCGGTTTTCTCACGATGTTTTCCTTCACCGTTTTGAGAGTCAAAACGGTTATAACACTAAGTTCCGTTTAATCAGACATGTGCACGTCGCGGACATTAAGTAAATATGGAGTAATCTGTTGTGTTGTGTGCATAGTACAACAGTGAGATCCGTCGCGTCTGCAGTTGACGTGAAGAGCGTTCACTTGTTTTTGCGAATGTTATGTACAGACAAAAACGTAGACACGAACAGCATGTCGATTCTGTAAAAATCTTACCCGTGAAGACTTGCGTGGAGTTAGCTGTCAGTGTCATCCCGTCATGGTCAAATCTTAGCATCAGTGGCACTGACGGCTCACTCCACGCTCACTTCACCTAAGTTTTCACGGTGAGATGGTTACAGAATAATACTACAGACCGTTCAAAATTGTTTGCAAATCTTGTTGTGATTTTCATCTAGATTTTTCCATCGTCAGATTTTTTTCCAAGGATTAAATTTAATGTTTGTTTTTTCAACTGAATTTAATTGATCTGTCAAATAAAGATAACAGGTGATTGAGAGAAATTGAGCACCAGTTGTGTACTTGTTTTGTGTTTATTCTGAAACTTGTCTTGCTTTTTTTTAAACTCTACCTACTGCTGAATGAAATAATGTTCAATTTCGTTTTTTGTTGTGTTATTTTTGAACCGTCTGTTTTTTCCTGTAATTGTGACGCCGACTGTACAACGGTTACTCGGATTGTGAGTGGAGGCTCCTTTCGTGTGGAAAGAGAATGTGGAGTTTTTGAAGTATGATAAAGGATTTTGTTTTCTTTGTTTTGAACCTGTTGCTAGCATGTCTTACTGCTAAAAGACACGTTCTGCACCCATTCACGAAAGTGTTTTTGCGCTTAAAGTCAAAAAGTGTTTAAGAATTTCGCATATAAATTGATTCGGTTTAAAAAGACCAATTTTATTTCTGTTATCTAAATAGGACGTCAAATGCACAGTTTGTTATTTATTCCGTGAACAATTGATATAGCTGACCGCTTTTTCGAGCAGACAATCAAAAAGATCAAAAAGATCCAACGTATCGAAAACCTACAGATTATTTCGATTGAATATTGATTAAATTCTAAAGAATTGAGCAATGTTTGTTTTTAGTTAATTTGCTTGCGATAAAATACACATAGGTACTGACTTTGTATGTTAGTCTTTTAGGTTCCAGCTTGTTAGTTTTAACTTGATGAGTTCTAGTAAATTGTAGTTCTTAACGGTTCTAGCTACACTTGTGGTCTAGTGGTAGTCATGTGGTTGAACAAATATAGAGGTCTTGTCAGTAACGCATTGCTATATCCTAACTAATATTATGATGCGAAAGTAAGTTTTTTGTTTGTTACGCTTTCACGCAAAAACGGCTGCACAGATTTGGATAAATTTGGCACATTAGTGGACCATGACCTTGTTTGGAACAAAGACATTTTTTTTTATCCCGGCAGTATAATTTACGACCACCACGCGGGCGAACCCGCGGGCGAAAGCTAGTATACATATCAATTATTTAACACAAATTACTATTTCAAGATTTGTCAGTAATTAAAAACAAAAAAAAAACTATTTAGTGTATTTGTTACAAAATTGATAGTACGCGTACTACTTTTCAGATTTCTCAGAAATATGGCCGATTGTTGGTTGTCAAGATATTACCACAGCTTTCAGCCGCAAGAACCCGCGACTGAAAGCTGAAGTACTACTAATCCTGAAGCCTCTTTTGTACTTCCATTGTTGTTGTATGAGCATTATCCTCTTACGGTGACTTCGCTTGGTTTATGATAGTATCGTATGGTGTTATAAAAGCAAAATGTTGGTTCATGATAAAAAATATGTTTTTTTTTTACCGTATAAATACTAGCTAAGAATTCAGTTATTTTGGAAACAATACGAAACATACATAGTGACGTCTTCGTTGATATCGAGGGCGCCTTTGACCAAACCACGTTTGGTAGCATCAACATGGCCCTCGACAGACACAACATAGCCCCTACCCTGAGCGGGTGGATAACTAATTAGCTCAAATTGAGAGCTGTACAGGGCCATTGTGGCGAAGGGCTGCCCGCAGGGGGGCGTTCTCTCGCCGCTTCTGTGGAACTTGGTTGTAGACAGCCTCATCAGAACACTTAATGAAAAGGCTACTTTACTGTAGGCTATGCCGATGATATAATCATAATAATAAATGGCACCCACGTAAATACCCTAAGTAACCTTATGCGCCAAGACTTGAAAATAGTAGGGGACTGGTGCAATAGACACCAGCTATCCGCCAACCCCACAAAGACCGAACTGATCCTCTTTACAAAAAAGAGGAAACTGACGACACTACAACTACCACGATTCTTCGGAACTACCCTAATCCTATCAACCGAAACCAAATACCTAGGCATCTATTTGGGCAAACAGCAGAATTGGGCAAAACACACCAACTACAACACTACACAAGCCAGCATATCTCTGTGGCAGTACAAGCGAATGCTTGGCAGAAACTGGGGGATTAACCCCAAGGTTACCTACTGGCTATACACAACTGTCATTCGACCAATTATCACGTACGGCTCGTTGGTCTGGTGGTCTAGGACAGACCTGAGCACAGGCCAAAGAGATCTCGAAAAACCGCAGCGGTTTGAATGTGTAGCAATCACTAGCTGCATGAGAACTACAACCACTGCTGCCCTAAAGGCAATGCTTGGGCTGCCACCCCTACACCTCATCGTGCGGGAGGAGGCGACCCTGGCTGCCTTTAGGCTCCAGATATCGGGAACCCTAAGCAAAGATTCTAGGGTCAGGCACGCACGCATAAAGGAGGATGCGATCAAACGACAGCCAATGTTGGCATCACACTGCGACAAAACACCGAAGCAACACTACTTTCAAAAGCACTACAACATCGTTCTCTCAGAAGAACAGTGTGACTACTCAGGCCCGAACGAAATGACAGTATACACCGACGGCTCGAAGACCGGATCTGGGACCGGAGTTGGAGTCTTCTCACATGACCTCAACATAAACATATCAAGTCCGCTGCGAATGTTCAACACCGTCTATCAGGCGGAGTGTGTGGGCATTATACAAGCGGCGTATGCCATAGAAACCAGGAAAGTTACGGACACCCATATATGTTCCAGGAAAGTTACGGACACCCATATACTCTCCGACAGCGCCTCAGTCCTCCAATCATTGGGGAAAAAATATATTACCTCGAGTATAATACTAGAATGTCACAAGGCTCTAGAACGAGTAACGGTATCCAACCGCAACACAGTGACACTGCAATGGATAAAATGCAACGACGCATCTGACGAACTAGCCAGGAGAGCATCCAGCACGTCGGCATGCGGGCCTGAACCCATCATACCCATCCCCTTCAACCAGATACGCAGGTGGCTGCAGGAGTCCACCCACACACAAGCCGAGAGGTGGTGGACCTCGACACCAGGCTGTAGGCAGTCCAAGGAAGCTTTGCCATCCTTAGATGGCAGGCTAACCAGACGTTTATTACGCCTGAACAGTAATGGCCTGCGCCTGGTGACGGGTACCATCACAGGACACTGCTCGCTAAATAAACACTTTCACACAAAAGGCATAACGGACAGCCCTCTGTGCAGAGCTTGCATGGAGTCGGACGAGACCGTCGTTACCCAGATTAGGACAGAAACCCTCGGGACACTCGGATCTTACACAGAGGTTCTCAACAGACCAGAAGCTTTGATCGGCTTCTGGAGGGAGGTGGGCTGGTTGGAATAATAATCATCGACGGCCGCCATGGCCCGCGTACAATGAATGGTCCACATGTAGGACTAAGTGCGGAAACCAAACCCTCTAACATAGATACATAGTGACATACAGATGGTTCCGTATCGGAATACGAAGCCCATATTTATTTAACTCACCCATACACTGTACTAAACTCGTAGCTCGTAGTGCTACGAGATCTCGTAGCGCCTCTACGGGTTACTATGAACTACGCGGCTTTAGCTCCGCAGCGTAGCGTAGTCCGTACGAATTGTGACTATTTCTATAGACATTTTGAAATATGTTTGTGGTTGTTTGTTCGTTCCCTTGTTATCTCGTTGTGATGATATGGTTAGTTCTTGTAGTAATTGCGCTTGTAAACGATAGCCGGTCGATAATGTAGGAGTTATCTTATCTGTGTACACATGCAGGCTTATTTATGTAGGTACTAAAGCTCTTGGTGTAATTGTAATATAAATACATTGGGGAGATATTGAATATTGATTATGATTAGCTTAATAGATGCTAAAACTTGTATAAATATATTTGCTGTCAGTGTAATCTGTAAATTATTCTGAATCTCCCTGCGTTGAAATGTTTGTTCGGTATTTTTTTTAATTTGGTTTTCCGTACATGCCGGCCGTGTAGATACCGCACTTTTGTATGAAACAGCTCTTTTTTGTTGACCGACGAAATACTTCTACGCTAAGGATTCAAGTCATGTTCTGATTCGTGAATACAGTTAGCGAGTCGGTGCACCCTGTACTCTATGAGAGGATTTTTTTGTTAACTAGTAGAGTATGATAAAGTGTTTAAAGTTTGAAGTCATATTAAAAGAATCTTTAGATATTATGTATTACTGATATGAATCACCATTTGAGTTATTTATTAATAACAAAAGCCAACCGAACGGAGCGCAAATACAACTATATGATGATGCGCTGACGCACAAGTGCACACGCGTTCAATACTGCGCCGGGTAGTGAAACTGAATGCGTTATTAGTATTACGATAATATTTATGGGTCGATTTTATGGTGTATCTACTATCGGTAATATAGGTGTTTGTATGAATTGGGTGAGTCATAGTGATGAATGAATTGATGTGTAAAATGATCGGGAGTTTTAAACAGAATAATGAAGCTTTCAAACAAACAAAAAAATAAGGCTTTGTCTCGGTTAGTTCTCGAAATTGGAAGTATCATTATGTTTTTGTGAAAAATGTGTAAATGAAAATATTGGTTGATACACTAGTCTAGATAGTACTAGCAGCTGTATAAGATCGTTTACAGTTGTACAAGCTTCACAAATCAATCGCGAGCGTTTTTAAAAGCTTTTACTAACATACAAGTTTCTAGATTGCCTTGCTACTTTTAGGAGAGGTCGGGGGTAAGACGCACTAGTTGGTTTGTTTTACATAACGCTCAGCTCTTCATCATGTTTGTTTACTGCTGCCACACCGCACACAGCCCTCACTTACAAAATCTATACACGTGTCCACTAACTCGTATAGATTTGTTTACATATTCACTTAGCGAGTGTTCGAGAGTTTTACAGCGGTCGCTTTGAATATGAAATGTGGGGTCCCAGTGTTGGCGGAGCGCCAGGTCAGGGAGGTAGGAGGTTAGGATGGTCAGGGTCTGTCAGGTGTTTTGGTTTATTTCTTGGAAATATGGAAGGGTGAGCTGTGGTTTTGATAGCTTGCTGGCTCAGTCCAGACATTTAAATTGTATGGTTAAGACTACACGAAGGTTTTTTACTTAGATGTGTTTCATTTTACGGAGCATATTGCGACAGTTTTGCCCCAAAATTATTTCATATATAGGTTTTCATTATCTAGTTTAGTGATTGTTTTAATCAAGTCTCGATCATTTAATAAGTATAGTTGGTTATTGTTATCATTATTTTTTATTTTTTATACATTAATATTACATTTAGTTCTGATGATGACATAATATAAAATGAAGGCCTGTCTCAGCCAAACATAGAGAAAAGTTGAAGTGTCTCGAGTCCTTATTTGAATATACTCTGTACCTACTTTGAAACTTTAGCAGGGAGTTTGACCCTCACGTAAGTACAATGTACTAGAACAAGGTTTAAATACATTTTGCTTAAAATAAAATAAAAAACTATTTTTATTTGTACGCGTCCAAAGTATTGGTCTATGGTTTGCCTTCTTATTTCCTATAGGCTCTCGTCAATGTGTTTGCTTGAAATTAAATCCTTATAATTTAAAGTTTACCTGATCAGACGAGAACCCACTTTACGTTCATCTACCAGTAAGCCTTATCAATCCGAATAAATTTGAATCTAATGAATACGGACCCGACTAGGTAATTCGCACGTTCATCGGTACCATTAGCAATGTCCAGTGGCAATGTCACTGTTTTGACTGCTTGTTAATTAACGAGATCAGTTCAAATTTATCGTATAGGTACGGACGGAGGTGGTTATTATGATTTTGCAATAATTTGTAGACTTTTATCCAGTCACGATGGTAATGGCGTTAGGATTTGATGTCCAAGATTTCAAATCACTCTTGTATTATTCACTATCAATTTGGGGTATCGTGAGTTGAGGAGCCTAGGGTAAAGCCGTCTATACTGTATTGTGACATAAAAACGTGTCATTTAACATCGGCAGTGTTATTGTATTCTGACTTGGTCAAGGTTACTGTTACTGTTGCGTCACTACAAGGCATTATAAGAACTTACTTTCCACCTATGAAAAACAATACAACATCATTGGAATTGAAAGGCTCTTTTGTTAAGATGTTTTTTTTTAATGATTTATAAATTTACTAGCTGTTGCCCGCGACTTCGTCTGTGATCCAGGATGAAAAGTCGCCTATGTCCTTACCCGGGTCATGGTCTATCCGTGTGCCAAATTTCATCTAAATCCGAAAAACAAACAAGAAAAAACTCACTGTCGCATATAAATATTAGTTACAAAGTTAGGATTTACATGAGAACCAACAGTTTCAAGGCTAATGTTATTTAAATCTTTGATCTTACTCTTACAGACTTTCGTTTTTCTGAAAGATCCTAAAGAAATAATACAAATAAAAAATTGTGATACACAATCAGCATAGAAACGGCAAGTAAATCATGAAACGTCAGCTGCACGCTGTGTTGCACAGGAGACGATTGTGTTTGGGAACAAAAGGGTTCCGGATGCATTCATAATTGCATTTCTTTACAATAAGGGTTTACGGTTTAAGAAAATTTATTTCGCTTAAAAAGAGTACACTGATTCACTCCTATGAGGAAAAACATAGTAATTAATATAAGCGATGGTTTCGCTGGGTTATAAACTAAAATTGAGTTAAAAACTTTTAATTCATACATTATTCAGGTGGTGCTTTAATAGCCTTTTAAAAGTTGGAAGTGATTTCTATTCCTTAACTACTTTAGGAATAGAGTTGTAGAGTCCAGGCCCCTTATAAAAATATATTATGCGATCGGCGGTGGCGATCTCTCGCGTCCGGCCTTGGTCCAGGCCATGGTACGGAGCGAGAGGGAATGGAAAGCCGTCACCTCGTTCTGCGAAGCAGTAATGCTTGCGAAGGAGGAGGCGGAGCGCGTGAGGGAGAGAGCCTTGCTCCCGCACGCCCCTAGTCGCCGCAGGAGACGCCCTGGGCGTCGGGAATCGCAGGCAGATTCCCGGCCACCGTAGGCGCGGGCTTGCGGACGGCGAGCAATGGTTAGCTCGCCGTCCGGTAGGGACCAGGCCCGGGTCGACGGCGCGTCGTGTTCCATGCGCGCCTCAAAGAGATGTCAGCACAAAATGACGGGGTCCGATAGGGCCGACGCCTTAGGGTCGCGGGTTATTCGAAAGAGTAACCGTGGCCCTGGCACAGGTAATTGAAGGAACACGGGTGGGTTTTAGTCAGTAAAAGTCTGACACGCCCTCCCGCTCCACCCAGAGCGAGAGTAGTCATTTGATGATATCCCACCCAAAAAAAAAAGGCCGCTCATAAATGACAGTCTTTCTACTGTAGTTTATCCTTGGTGCTCTAAAAATTAGATGGTTAGCCTGTCTCGCTTTTGAATTTGTATTCTTTTTGTAAATGTCATTAGTGTATTCATGTCTCTATTAATTATTTTAACTAGAAGTATGCTAATATTAATTTTGTTTCTCTAAAAACCTTTTGAGAAGATGTTAAATAATCGTAATCGAAAAAGACTTTAATAATTTTATTTTGAGATGTTTGTAGTTTTTTAAGGTGATTTTTGGCAGCGTTTCCCCATATTTCGATTAAATAATCGAGATGCGATTTAACCATCGAGTTATAAATAATATATCTGGCCTGAAGTGGGAGACATCGGACAACTCCTCTAAGTGCACCAGTCAGTGATTATATCTCCTTTTTTTCTCAATGTGAGGTTTCATTGTACGTGGGACACTCAGAAATTTATGCAAAAATAAAAATACATGTTCTATAGGTAAATGTTTTTTATAAGATCTTTTCAAACTACTCTCCACAAACCTCAATACAAAGTTTCATGCGTCTGAACCAGTTTTCGAAACACTTTTTCCAGTCCGCCGTAGACACATCGTTTACAGCTTGCTCGAACGCTGACAGCGCATCTTTCGGCGAAGAAATTTGTAGGTCAGGGCTGTAAGGAGGGTTACCCAGAAGTTTGACGGGTGTGCTGTCCAGGAAGTCCCCCGTTTTGAGCGCGGTGTGCGAAGGTGTTTGCCTTGGTGGAGCAGTAGCCGGCGGAGCTCTGTGTTTGGTCGCTTGTGGCTCACAACAGAGAAAACATCAGCCAATCATTTGGTAGTATACCATTCAGCGTTGATTCTTCTTTGGTTCCGTAAATGAATTGAGACCACGTAGCCAGTCAAATTGAAAAAGCTCGCTATAAAAATCTTCCCCCCGCTTCTAGGTCGCTTCACTGAAACACCCAAACCGTCCACTGGCGCTTCGTTTCTGGATCGTATTGATAAATTCAAGACTCCTGTGTGACCTGTAATGATGTCGTAAACACGCCGAGACGTGCGTGCTAAAAATTTGTTTATCATATTACCATTCCACCCGGGCCTGCTTCTGAGCATCGGTGAGGTTGCACGTGTAGAATTTCATGAAGGCTTCCCGATCCTAACCGCAGTATGTGCTGAATCTCTTGACACGTTACTCGCCTTACGTCTTGGATTAAATTTTTCGTTCCTAACACGTTGTCTTCCGTAACAGCCGTCAAAGGGCGACCATATCTTTCTTCATCCCTCAAAGTTAGTCGACCGCGCTTCGAATTCGTTATACCAACGATTCACGGTTGACTTAGAAGGGCCTTCACCCATGAGTGCTATTTGAAGTCTATCGTACATTCGTCCGGTTTCAGGCGACACTTGAAATCGTAAAAAAATATAGTGCAAAAATGTTCCCGGCGCAGATTAATGTTGAAATGACACACGATAATTTAAATTAGCTTGCACAAAATGTGGATTGAAATTTTTAAAATGGAACGTACAGTACTTATTTTTACTTTCAAATAATCATATTTTCAAAATAGACTGTAGGTGGCCAGTCTCTCTTATACATTTTTTTTTCTTCGCAATACTTATGAGTGGCCTGGTAAGTTTATCATCAAGAGTAGAACCTAAATATTTTTCAGTATTTGTTATTAAGGGTTCTTAGCACTAAATATCATGTATTTTGTTTTACTAGCATTTATAGTAAGCATATTGCATTGAAACCAGATAGCTAGTCTATTAAGATCACTTTGTGCTTCTTCAACATATGACTGCCAAAGTAAACAATACTAGTATCGTCGGCATACAGTGAAATATCTGCCTTTGGACCGATTTTATTAATATTGTTGATGTAGAACCTTGTGGTACTCCACAGGTAATGGGTTTGGGTTCACTTTGATGTTAAGCAATACCGACTGCTTTGTATCTATTCGTAAGACAAAAAATTAATATTTTTAATGCAAAGCCAGTAATACCGATACTTTACAGTTTTCTAAGATGTTCCCAAGAGCTATTTGTTTTATCAATATTAGTTTTTAAGTTAAAAATAAGGTCAATAGAACCAGATATTGGTGCCGATTCTCTTGTACACAGAACTAAACTAACTAAACTATCACTAAAATTCCTTACTTTTTACTATGAAAATCTTGAAGCTATTCTGCGAAAAAAAATCTCTAAATTTAAAAATAATTTTGACGCAACTATAATCGAATTTGACAATCGCGAGTCCACGTGTTTTTTTTTTCTTTTGATTTCGCAACGTCTTTGCGCGAGGAACACTACGCGCGCCGCCTTCTCGGGTCCTGATGTTGGGGGGCGACGGATGTCCCCGAATCCGTCGCCCCTGAACCCATTTAGGGGGGCTGGAAGAGGGCGTTGTCCGCCCTCCGCCTGCGCCCGGTGCGCCTGCTGCGGATCGGGAGAGTGGACGAGATCTCTCTCTCCCTTTCCGCAGCCTCCTTCTGCGAGATGACTGTTTCGCAGAAGGAAACCACCGCGTCCCAGGACTCGGCGCTGCCGACCATCGAACTCATTACGGTCGGCAGCGACAAGTCACTGCCTACTTCTGAGATGAGGGCACGGCGCGGCTCCTCCCAAGCGGCACACTCTGCCAGCGTATGCCACGCCGTGTCCTCCCGGCAGTCGACGCAGTGGTGACACCGAGCGTCCGGCTCCCTGTTTATTCGACACAGGTACTTCCCGAAGCAGCCATGCCCCGAGAGCACCTGCGTCGCCCGAAACGACAGGGAGCCGTGCCTCCTCCCGAGCCAGAGGTCGAGCACTGGCCGGACCGCCTCGATGGTGACGAGGCCGGCGGTAGGGCGTGAAAGCCTGTCCCGCCATTCCGCCACCAGGACCTCGCGAAGCTGCGACCGACGCTGCTCCATATGGCGCTGCATCGGCCGCTCGCCCCGCGCCCTCGCTTCCTCGCGCCACCGATAAAGTGACGCGAGCACCATCGCGAGCCGGAGGCAGCCTGGGGCAGCCTCGAGGTGTTTTCTATGGAAGTTTTAACTTTTTGTGTGAAAAATATAAAATAAAAATATCTACATGTAGAGATTTGGTGGTTTCAGGGTTACAAAGGGGGTCGAAATTTTCTTTATTTTTGTGATAGGACACACCGTTTTCGAGATATGAGCAAAAAAAGAAAAAGAAAGTTAAAGTACCGTTTTTGCACGTCTGAAGTCGAGGTGTTGGTGTGAATTTTAGTTCACGCCACCTAATTTTATTCCACACCTTTTTAATCGCGATTAAAAATAGTCAGATTCATAGATTCATGTTCAGATTTAGTTAGACAATCAAATTTTTTGGTGAAAAACGTTAAATTCAGAATAGCAAAATAGCATTTTCACTAAACTTATAACTCAGTGCAATCTTAGTGCTGTCAAACTAAAATATAGTTGTGTCACTATAGTCAATTTCAGAATGGAAAATAGTCATTTGACAGAATTAAACCAAATTTTAGTGATTTTTAGTCTAGTTTAGAGGCGTTTGTGACAAGAGAATCGGTACCATTATTTCTGTCGGAAGCCATATTGGTTTTTAGAAATAAAGTTTATAGAATTTATGTAAGCTAGATTTTAGCAAATATTTTTCATAATAGGTCACTATTATGAATGATTTTTTCTTATATTGTAGAAATAGTCGGTAAGACCGAATTTGAACGAAAATAACTCACATCTACATTATTTCCGGCTTTATGTATCGGTGTGGCTTTGGCGATTTTTAGTGTATCAGGAAATATTCCTGAAGGCCTTTGGTTAATGCATTTTGTAGTCTTTCAAAAGTATACATTTTAGTACTGACGCCGTCAAGTGTGGCTTTGGCGATTTTTAGTGTATCAGGAAATATTCCTGAAGGCCTTTGGTTAATGCATTTTGTAGTCTTTCAAAAGTATACATTTTAGTACTGACGCCGTCAATGCCTGTGCTTGTGTTTGTTTTCAATTCGTCAATAATGTTTGAAACCTCTTTAGTAGCCTGCATACTTGTACTTAATCTCGAAAGCGATTATTTTGATTTTGGGTTTACACTTGCCAGCACTGTCCCGAGTGTTAAACAATTATTAATGAAATTCCCACATACAAGTTTTGTATCGGTAATAGGACCTTCAAGTTTTGTAGGGGCTGAGTTTTTTTCTTTTTTATTGCTTGTTATAGTATTTATCAACTTCCACCTTTCGAATACAACTTTTGTAAGATTTTGGGTATGAACTCTGCATTCTGAATAACAGTTGTCACATTATTTCGTTCAGCTATAAAATTGTTCTTTATTTCTGCGTCTTCAGATTCTCTTTTAATTTCTTACCCAGTTAATTTCTAGTATTTATAGTTTTAATTATATTTTTGTTTATCCAGTCGGTTTTAGATGGGTTAAGAGTCTTCGTTTTTTTCACTTTTACTTTTGTTGATCATAGATTTTAAGTATAATTCAAGTGCCAAATAGTGATCATTTTAATTTTGAAATTTGATTTCTTTTATAGTTATACATTAACATAATCTGTTTTTTTGTATCTATCTTGTGTCTAAAGGATCTTTTCATTTATAAGTTTTTTTTGTGGTCTGAAAACGACGATTAATAACTGCCAAATGAAAGTTGTAGTCGGTGATTTACTGGTTTGTATGTACTAACATGATCTAACATAATGTTGGTCGTTGATGTTTCTCTTGTGCAATGTTTTTTTTGCAATCCTATTTAATATTATGTAGTCATCTTCCTTTACAAGATATTTATAACCTTTCACGTCATCAGTTTTAGGAAGACTGAGGTTTTAATCCCCAAATATAATGCTCTTTTCATATTTTCTAAGAAGCATGAATAGGTGTATAGGACACTTGTTACATTCGTCCGTTCCGGTTTGTAAACAACTCCAATGTGAAGAGATTTTTTTGCGACTTGGACCCAAAGGATAAAATATAGAAAAAAAATGTACATCAATAATTTTACTAAGGTGCCTCTTTGTGGTGTACATTGCACAGGGATATTGCAGTATTTGTATTATAGTTATTTTTAAGTCTTTCGTCCATAACATAACATACGCCTGTAATCCCAGAAGGGTTAGGCAGAGGTGTACCTATAGTACACCCACATTTCGCCAGTTATGTTGTAAGTCCCATGTAATAGGGGGCGAGCCTATTGCCATCAACCGGGCACACCGGGCGTCGGGTCTTTCTTCCAGTAACTAAAATTTGAGCCCCAGTACTCAGAGTAATATTGGCTCTTATCTATACTGCCATCCGTACTATAGCAATATGTAATGACCTTGATGGAAATTCATGAATCGAATCCATTACCTCCACATAAATATCAACCTGTAAATGATTGCCTTATTGGCCTGGCCATCTACAATGGACATTTGTGTCTTAGGGGAATAATTTCTGTTGATCAGGGAAATTGCTGATAAGAAGCAGTGTATTGTTATTAGACAATAGGATTGTGTTTCTAACTTTTCTAGGGCCAGTTTTGCTCGTTTCCTAATATTTCACCTATCGTGACCTAGGCTAAAAGGACTATGTTATTTTAATTCGTATGTATGTATTTTGTTCTTTCTTCTAATCTTCGGAATAGATTGTTCTTTTCTCTGTTATTTTTCTATTGTTTTAGATATTTTATTTCATTGTTATTATTTTTCTTAATTTTTCATATTTTTGTAGTATTAAAAAAAAAATTGCTAACTAATCAAATGATCCAGTTGCAGGCCCAAACCTATGCACCTAGTATTTAGAAATATTATGATTGTCACCAGCAGCTTGCACGTTCTTATTGTAGCCACTTCTGTTATTGCAAATTTTCAGTAAAACCATATTGTAATGTCACGATCAGCGTGAGTGTAAATTAGAAGCGTAAATAATCTACTAATATCAGCTCAATGTTATCGCCCACCACACGTACCACTTTTTCGAGATTAGGACATGATATTTTTCGATTCATTTTCAGGCATTGTCGATTATAAAATGTCATGAAATGAAAATTATAATGTGGGCAGTTGTTTTAACCGAAAATCTATGCTGCGTGGGGGTTCACTAATCTTAGTTAAAAAGTCTATTAAATCTAAGACTCGTAAAGATATAGTTGATCTTTCGGTTGAACATAGCATTGAACTGTCCTGTGTTGAGCTAGATAAGCATGTTATAGTGTGCGTTTACAGACCCCCAAATTATCAAAACTACTCCGTATTTGAGTCAGTAATGGAAGATGTTCTAGCAAAACTGGCAACTGGTAAAAAATCGCTAATTATCTGTGGTGACTTCAATATTAATATCTTAGAGAATAGTTCAAATAGCAGTCGATTATTAAGTCTCTTTAAATCATTCAATTTGTCAAATGTGTTTTCAGAACCAACAGTGTTTTGACAACAGCTAACAGCTGATTTGAACTTTTCTTGTTAATTTAATCTAAAATATATTTATTTTTTATGTCTTAGAGCCTATTTCCAATTACTCATCAAGTAAATTAGGATAATAATGTTTGTTTTGTATTAGATTCACATACAAGTGCATATTAAGTGTTAATTAATCAATGTGATTCGGTGACAGTTACCGGCTCAAGTGATTTTTGCATTGTCATCTTGAAACAGGTACAATACTTAATATTTTACTTGCTTTTAGTTTGTTTGCGTATATAATTACACCATCAATTACATTGTTCACTTTACATACGGCTACTTACTGATGCCAATGACCTTTGAACGTAAACATAACCTTAGTTTGGTTTGGTGACAGAACTTCTTATTTTTCATCTAAATTTCGTTTTTACTTTAAACTAAACATCTTTTAAACTGCTGCCCCAACTACCTCCTCTCTTCTAAATTGTTTTCTCTTCCTAATAATCATGATTATGACTCGCAGCGCCCGTGCTCGTCTAGAAGAGTCTAAACTCAATCAGGCTTTGAGCGAATTAAAGGCGTCAAAGGAGTACTGTGACCAACTAAATAAGGAAATAGATGACAATGAAAAGGTGCTCTTTGACGCCCATGAAATGAATAGGAAGTTGAAAAATGAAATGGCTCATATATATATTCAATACACTGATGCCATAGAAGCCCGGGATAGGCTCCAAGTTGTTGTGGATGGGTTCAGCCAGTGTAGCATAGAGTATGAACAAGCTCTTAGTCACAAACATTTACTTAAAAAGCAGCTACACGAGGCTCAAAGTCAGATTTCACAACTTGAGACTACAAATATTAACATCACTGCCTCGCTGAACCAAAGTCTGTTCAATGAATTGGTGCCTATTGCCCCGTCAATGGTTTCGGCCATGAACCCCTCTTACACTATTGATTTGACAGGTGATGATGAATCTAGATCATGTAATTCAGTGAGAGTAGTCACCAGTAAAAACAAACTTAAGAAATACATCAAAATCAATAAATATATTGTGAAAACACAAAAAATGGTAAAAAGACAAAGGTTTTTTATCAAAAATGTTAAACTCAATAGAGAAAGGTTAAACTTATTGAAACAATTAGATATGTATTCTTTTAATTTGGACCAAAGTACTAGGAAATACAACATTGACACACAGGACTTGCAATCTCAACTTGACCATTTGCAAGAGAAACTTAGTGCAATGACTACTAAATATAATACCTCTGAAGATCTTATGAGGGAATATGTGTTGGCAATGAATGAGCTGGTTAACTCACAATCAAACACCAGCTGTGAGCATTGTCAAATAC
This sequence comes from Dasypolia templi, assembly GCA_963555695.1. NCBI lineage: Eukaryota > Metazoa > Arthropoda > Insecta > Lepidoptera > Noctuidae > Dasypolia > Dasypolia templi. The sequence continues at coordinate 1,980,492 of OY743151.1, read as the reverse complement.
CATCTAATGTTCCTACACCGGACCATTCATTGTCAACATACAATACCACCTTAGTGCAGCCTTGTGTTGATTTGACTATTCCTGCTACTATTAATAGTTCCAGTAAACAATGTAAACAAATAGTACAAAATGATATAATATTATTTTGCGATGAGATTGGAAAGGACTTAGGCCACTTATTGACATATGAATATCCAGGACACTCTGTAATAAACTACTGTATGCCTGGTTGTTCCTTATTTGAAATTATGAAAGAAATTATTAAATGTAAATGTAACTTTAACCAGGACACTACATTACTAATTTTTATGGGTAATAGGGGAAACATGAACAAAGGAGAATTGCTACAATATTATAGAACATTGTCTAATCTTAGTTTAAGAAAAATAGTGTTGTTTACATTCCCCTATAGTAACAGTTTGCCACAGGAGGAAAATAACATAAGATTTGAAATAAATATGACATTACATAATTTGACATTTAATAATAATCTATTTCAATTAATTGATACTAACAATTATGTTGGTAATAACTTGTATTTGACAAAAGATAGGTATAATATTATTATGTACTATCTTTCAAACTATCATAAAAGACAGATAGCTGTGTCGCTATCATATTTTTTTTCTATTACAGCCAAGAATTTGGCTAAACAACTTGCTTCTTTTGAGCAATGCAATGACATGATAGACTATTCTGCCAATAATTTGGAACCAATTATTGACATTGACTTTCATTTAAATTAGAAATAAGGACAATAGAGGCAACCTCTTGCAAAAATGTAAGGAAAGCAAATGGTAAACCAAATGTGTGTGTAAATAAATTTAATAATATCAACCTGGTGCATCAAAATATTCAAGGGTTTTTAAACAAAGATTTAGAAGTAGATTTATTCCTGAATTGTAACAATATAGATATTCTTTGTGTGACAGAACATTGGCTTAAAGGCCACCAGTTTATATTCAATTTTAGTAATCACCAGGTTGGTAGTTCGTTCAGCAGAGTAAATGCTATACATGGTGGCTCATTAATAATAGTAAATAACCAGATCAAATTTAAAGACCGTAAGGATATTGTGTGCCTCTCTGTTGAGCGAACAATTGAGATAGCCTGTATCGAATTGGAGCAGTTCATTATATTAAGTGTGTACAGACCGCCTTCAGGATTGTATGATTGTTTTGAAAAGGTTATGGATGAAGTGTTGAACAAAATCTGTAATTCTAATAAGTCTATTATCACTTGTGGTGATTTTAATGTTAATTTGTTAGAAAATTCTGGGTTAAGTACTAGAATTATAAGTTTGTTTCAGTCATACAATCTTGCTAACCAATTTTTGGAGCCCACTAGAATAACTCCCACTAGTGCCACATGCCTAGATAATGTTTATACAGATGTTATACCAACCCACAAGGAAATTATTAATTTAATAGACTCAGATCATTGTGGACAGTTGGTCACTATTTCAAATATTAACAAAAAAACTAAAAAAAAAGATATCACTGTTAATCCAAAAACTAATAATCGTTTGGAAACATTTAAAACTAAACTTCTAAGTAATTTACCACTTTTTTCAACTAATGATGACTCTAATCAACAATATAATGCTTTTTTCAAAATGTATTGTACACAATTTGATAATACTTTCATTCCGAAGACATTTTCGGTTAACAGTAATGCTTCCTTCAGTGACTGGGCTACCATTGGTATACATAAAAGTAGAAAACGACTTTATGAGTTGTATGATGAACGGACTTGTATAAACACTTCTGAATTTAATTTATATGTTAGGAATTATTCAAAATTATTTAAAAAAGTTTGTTGTATGGCCAAGTCACGTTACTTGAGTTCAAAAATTAAAAATAGTAGTAATGTAATTAAAACGACATGGAATATCATTAATAGCGAAACGGGAAGGTCATGCAACCGAAGTAGTGACTTCAGCCTTGATCTTGATGGCAACATAATTAAATCAGATTCGCAAGTCGCCGCGGCCTTTGAAAATTTCTTTGCAGAGATTCCCGTATCGATTACTAAATCTCTGAACTCATCGCCCACTACTGCAGAGTCTTTGCTTAAAGAAAACGTTCCAGTTTGTGATTCTCAGTTTAATTTCCAATATGTCACCTGTAGAGATATAATTAAAACCTTTCACACATTAAATGTTAAAAAGACCGCAGATCTATGGGGTAATTCTGTGGACGTTGCTAAGTCAATTATAGATATTGTAGCACCTACCTTAGCTGTTATTTTTAATAATTGTATTGACCGTGGTGAGTTTCCTGATCTTATGAAAAACAGTAAAATAATACCATTGTTTAAATCGGGTAGCACATCTGACCCTACTAATTATAGACCTATTTCAGTGCTACCTACCTTTAGTAAAATTTTTGAAAAACTTATTTTAGATCAAATGCAAAGATTTTTTAATAAACACAAATTACTGCATAACAAACAGTTTGGTTTTACAAAGGGTCGTTCGACTACTGATGCCGGAGTTGAACTTTTAGGACATGTTTATAATGCATGGGAGGACAAGTGCGATGCTTTGGGCATCTTTTGCGATCTGTCCAAGGCATTTGATTGTGTTCTTCATGAAACATTAATCAGGAAACTGCACCACTACGGAATACGGAACGCCTCTCTGGATCTTCTTACTTCTTACTTAAGTGATAGGATTCAAAGAGTAGATGTTAACGGAAAAAGATCACCTGGATCTGTAGTTAGAATGGGGGTCCCCCAGGGCTCAATTCTTGGCCCATTTTTGTTTCTTATTTATATTAATGACTTGCCATACCTCATAAAGGATAATCATGATATAGTATTGTTTGCAGACGACACTTCACTTTTATTTAAACTGAAACGTCAGCAGCTGGTTACTGACATTGTAAATAGCGCCCTCGCTAAGGTAGTTAACTGGTTTAATGTTAATAACCTACTTCTTAACGAGAAAAAAACTAAATGTATTAAGTTTACGATACCTCATGTTAGACAAGTAGAAACTAGTGTTCTTTTAAAGGGTGAAGAGTTGAAACCCGAAAACTCCACAGTGTTCTTAGGCATAACTTTGGATGCCAAGCTTCAATGGGGCCCCCATATAGATAAATTGTCAAAAAAACTAAGCTCTGCAGCATACGCCGTTAGAAAAATTCGTAATTTAACTGATTTAGAGACAGCGCGTTTAGTTTACTTTAGTTATTTTCATAGTGTGATGTCGTACGGTATTCTTTTGTGGGGAAATGCCGCCGACATTCAAACAGTTTTTGTTTTACAAAAAAGGGCAATTCGTTCAATTTATAAATTAAGTCCCAGACACTCCCTCAGAGACAAATTTAAAGAGATCAATATAATGACTGTGCCTTCTCAGTACATTTATGAAAATCTTTTATATGCACATAAAAATATTAATCTGTTTAAAAAATACAGTGATATCCATGACAAAAATACTAGGAATAAACACAAATTTGTTGTTCCCACTACCAGGCTTAAGAAAATAGGTGGCTCGTTTAAATGTCAATGTATACGTTTTTATAATAAACTTCCTAGCCACATTCAAGAACTAAGCCTTAATAAATTTAAAACTTTTATAAAGCGGAAATTATGCCAGAAAGCCTACTATACTGTCAAGGACTATATTGAGGACAAGAAGGCTTGGGATTGAGCTGCTCCAATAAGTTTACACAGACATAATTGATGTGTAATTTGCTATTTTTACTTTTTTTTCTTTTTCTTTTACCTTTTATCTAAACAATGACATGTATATATTTACTGTATAAAGTATAATATTGTTTTGATTTTTGTGAATGTGCGGACTGTGTGGGTCTTTGCGTTGTTTTTTTCTCTTCTTTTAGTGATGATGGTCTGGCTGTTTGAGTACTTTACGCGGCCTCCCCAAGTGTCCTTTCTTTTGTATTGTTCGTCGAGTCGTTGAGCTCCTTAGTTCTGAGTTGAGCTGCACGATGATTGACAAATGCGTGCACTGACTGGACAGGTCCACTCAAATCCGTGTGGTTCTTTCCTCAAAAGACCATTTCAGACACCAGTCTACATAGTCCTCATATGATATGACCAAGATTATTTTAATATTTTATTTACACTTTGACATTGATGCACTTTATATATGCAATGCCATTTACTTTGTAAAGGATTATACTATTTTAATTATTGTGAATGTGAAGACATTGTGGATTTGTTGTTTTTTTTTAATGCATTTTTTTTTAAATTATTAGTTTTAATCATGGTCTGGCAGTTTGAGTAATTTATGCGGCCTACCCAAATGTCCTTTCTTTGGTAATGTTCGTCGAATCGTTTAGCTCCTTTAGTTCTGTGTTGAGCTGCATGACAACTGACAAATGCGTGCACTGACTGGACAGGTCCACTCATTCTGTGTGGTTCTTTCCTCGAAAGACCATTTCAGATATCAATCCACATGGTCTTCACATGACCTGACCAAGATTATGTCTGGACTTTAAAAGAGACTGTGACCTCTGAGTTTGTTTCGGCGTTTCTTCTCAGAGTAGTCAGATAGGAAATGCCGATCTCACCTAGTTTTTAAAATATGATTGACGTGTAAAAGTGTTTGTACAAACCTATTTACAGAAATAAAATCATTTATCATTTATCATTTATCATTTAACCCACCCGCATAACTACAAATTCTGCTACATGCATTGATAATATTTTTTGTTGCTGCGACTATTTACATAAAGCCATTGTAAATTATCTCCCTTCTGATCACAGTGGTCAAACCGTTGCCTTCAAGTCAAACACACCTTTACAAAAAATTCAGATACAATCTAGACAAATAACGCCCAGCAATCTAAATAGATTTAATAATAACTTAATTTGTAAGTTAAGTATACCGGGCCATATTAGAAACAACGTAAACGAATTATATGAGGATTTTTTTTCGGTAGTGAGCACCGAGTTCAATAATACTTTAAAGAAAAAAACAAAAACAATTTGCCCCAATTTTTTGTTCAGTGACTGGGCAACTAAAGGTATTAGGAAAAGTAGGGAAAAACTGTTTGAGTTGTATGGCCTTAAGCCTTATATTAACTCTGAAACGTTTAATAAATACGTTGCTAATTACTCTAAAACTTTTAAAAAGACCTGCAAGGTAGCTAAAGCCTTGTACATTAGCAACAAGATCAAAACAGCCGATAATAAAATAAAGACGGTTTGGAAAATTATCAATGACGAAACCAACAGGAATAAAAGACACAATAATGATTTCACACTTCAGACTTCAAGTGGTCTCGTAAGCACTAACAAAGAAGTTGCTCAAGAATTTGTTAATTTCTTTACCAGTATCCCACTTAAAACGACTGAAACCTTAAACTCCTCGCCCCTGCGTTCTATTGACTTATTAAAAGCAAATACTTCATCTTGCCAGATTGAATTTAAATTCAAGCATATAAACCCCATAATAGTAGTGAAAGCTTTCAAGCAAATCAAGATCAAACTAACAGAAGATCTATGGGGAAGGTCTGTTAAAGTTTGTACCTCCATTATTGAGACTATAGCGCCATACCTGGCTTTAATATTTAATTTGTGTGTGGATCAAGGAGTATTCCCGGATCTAATGAAATACAGTAAGGTAATACCACTTTTCAAATCCGGGGACAGTAAAGATACCAATAATTATAGACCCGTATCCGTGTTGCCGGTTTTCAGCAAGGTCTTTGAAAAGGTAATGCTGAATCAAATGTTAAATCATTTCGACACCAATAATATCTTACACGGTCAACAGTATGGTTTCACAAAGGGACGTTGTACGACTGACGCCGGTGTCACCTTATTAAAACACATATTTACAGCGTGGGAAGAGGCTCAAGACGCCATAGGAATCTTTTGTGACCTCTCCAAGGCATTTGATTGCGTCGACCACGAAACCTTGCTCTTAAAACTTGAACATTACGGACTTGGAAAACTTGCGCTCAGTTTAGTAAAATCTTATTTGAATGATAGACAACAGCAAGTCCAAATAAACGGTGTCAATTCACTCGGTCTAAAAGTAAAAATGGGTGTACCACAAGGCTCGATATTGGGTCCTTTCCTCTTTTTAGTTTATATTAATGATCTACCTCATTTGTTTAAAACCCAACCGCATATGGTGTTATTTGCTGACGATACTTCGTTAATTTTTAAAATTAATAGGCGTGCATTAAATCTTGACGACGTGAATAACGCCTTACTGCAGATCCAAAATTGGTTCACTGCTAATAATTTGGTATTAAATGGGAAAAAAACTAAGTGCATAAGATTTTCTTTACCAAATGTCAAAAGTACTAATTGGGAGATAGTATTGAATCAAGAGAAACTAGAATTCGTCGATAAAACGGTTTTCCTGGGGATCACGCTCGATTCAAAGCTTCAATGGGGTCCTCATTTAACATCCCTTGCAGGACGGCTAAGTTCAGCAGCATATGCTGTGAGAAAAATGCGTCAATTTACTGATGTAGATACCGCGAGACTAGTCTATTTTAGTTACTTTCATAGTATTATGTCGTACGGTATTTTACTATGGGGACGGGCTGCAGACATCGAGTCCATTTTCATTCGCAAGAAAAGAGCCATCAGAGCCATATATGGCCTCCGCAGGCGCGACTCTCTAAGGGAATTGTTCAAAGATATTAACATCATGACGGTACCTTGTCAATATATCTATGAAAACATCATGTACGTAAGGAAAAATCTACATCTTTTTAGTAAAAGAGGTGAAAGACACAATTATATCACTAGAAATAGGGACCAATTAGTTCAACCAGGTTTCAGGCTGGCTAAAGTAGACTCATCTTTCATGGGGTACTGTTTAAGATGTTACAATAAAATACCTCCCCACATACATCAACTGAATGAAACCAAATTTAAATCTTGTATAAAACGCACACTATGCAGCCGAGCATATTATAAGTTAGGGGATTACATTGCTGATAAAAATGCTTGGCTAATCGCTGGTCCTGCTCCTCAAGGACGCATCAACTAATTGATTAGCATTTAAAAATACTGTTGGAGCTGCTGAAGATTAAAAACAAGAATCTTTGCATTGTATAAATTCAACTTTTTTAGTACTGTATAATTGCTATATGCCATATGTGAGTACTATGTACATGCTTTAAAGCTACCATTTACAGGGTACGTCTTTCATTGACTTGAATGTGTCCTGGCGGCTGAGAGTATGTCATGCTCACTTTAATGTTTCGCTGATGGTGGCGCGTGTGTTGGATCATTTAGCTCCCTTCAAAATGGTTGAGTTGAATGGTGCTAATCCATGCGTCATGTTCGTGAACGGGCGCCGTCAGTTGAGACTGGTCATCTCTTAGCTGCCACGGCGTATTTTAATTAAATTTTATTTTCGAATTGTTTTCATATAAATAACGGACGCTTTTAACGTTCTGCATCGTTCTCACATGCATAATTTCAACATGAATGATGTAACCAATCTATTGTAAACATAATTTGATTTAAAAGAGTGTCCGTGGAGTTTCTTGCCCGTTCTTCTCCATAGGTACCTACTACGCTTTGGAATGGGCAACTAGCTTCATTTTTCTGACCGACCGACCTTGACAATTCAAAAGTGCCTGTAATTGGTTTATTTGAAATAAATGCTTTGAGTTTGAGTTTGAGTTTGAGTTTGAGTCATGTCATGTTGTTATTCTGTGGTAACTAGGCGTAGTATAGTCGATTTCTTGGTTAAAACTGTATATCCGTTGAATATTTAAAATCTTTTCTATTGACCACATCAACACAGTTCCCATAATCACTCCATAGTGGAAATCTAGGCACTACTTCTTATGTAAGTATAACCGTTAATCCAAATAGAACAAAGTAAATTGATACTCTTTATTAGATAACAAAAGCTTCATTTTATTTAGATTTAATCAAATTTATCTGGAACTGAAGTAAGAGCTGCACTACATTGCTATTCATCATTCATTAACATTGGCCGTACAATAGTTTATTTGCATCAGTGCGGAAGCTACCCCCGGGGGTGCGCTGGAGCTTTCTGTTTCGATGCAATATTAAATTGGAGCGCTGTCGTCTATATTGAGCTGTTTTAGGGCGTTAATTATTCAGTGGTTATGTGATGGTAGTGTGGCAGTGGCGGGTATTGTTTTATTCTAGCAAAATATGGGACGACGACAGATATTGGAAGCTGGATTTGGTGTACATTTATGTAGGTAAGTAGAACATTGCTCTATCTGTAAAAGGATTTCAAACTGCTTTTGAAATCAATTATAATTTTAATTTCAAAGGAACTGAACCGTTTGAACTCCATTCAGCCGCAGAAATTGCCAAAACTCTCAAAACAATTCCATCATACCGTATTAAAAAAATAAGTTATCTCAAAAAAGGTAATTGGCAATTGTGTTCAAATGGGAGAGAAATGTTGTCAAATTTTCCACAATGAGGAACCCTCTCAAAAGCCGGAACAAAGAGAGATTACAATGCTAAGTTAACGTTCGGCGAGTGTCGGGCACACTCGGCTGTCTTCGGAACAACAAATTATATATAACAGAACAGGCGAAAGAGTGTGAAAACTTGACGGAGCATTGTTTCTTACGAAGCAAGTTGGCTTTGAACTGGGATATTGTTTTATGTTATTATTTCAGATGGAATAGGTCCCGAAATATTGGATTTCTTGGGTACAGAACTTTAATCAACGCTGCAGACTTTGTTTAATCAAATCTTATACCGGTCCAGTACAATTGTTTGTAAGTTCAAGTGCTTCTTAATCTTATAGAGTGCCAGTCTTGCTGATTTTCACATTATCTTGAACAAATAATGTTTACAAAGTTTCTCAAAAAGATGTTATACAAGGTAAGTTTATAAAAGTAGTTAATGTGCTGAAGCATGAGATAAAGATGATAGTTTTAGTTCAAATATTATAAAATGTAGATATCGGCAAGTTCTTAATAAGTTTTAACGAACTGTTTACTAATGACTTCATCACGTTTACACTTAAAAGTTTTGTTTTACTTTTATTGATGTTTTAAACTACGTGATGGTGAAAAACACAGATGATTGCTATCCCAGGCATCTGAAACAAATAAATTGAGATATGCGTTACTAATGAACGTGTGCAGGTGCCCTCGTATCTGCATTTAATTGCACTTGATAGACACGCTCCCAATAAGCCGGCTGCGGGATGACGGACTGAAACGTAGATTAATTATGTCTCTATACAGACTGTGTTGTGTCTGTTCTGTTACCTACGCTTGTAGCAGATAGCCAATTATGCCTGATTAATAGGCAAATTAATTGCGAGATTTATTGGTTCATTTTGTTCTGGGATTGCGTTTCCTGTAATTGAAAAATCAGAACAACTGTAAATGTCGAAACAATTCAATTCAGATTCACGTTCAATTTACTGGACATGGAATTAAAGTGCCCTGTGATATGGCGCCCTATTATTAGTATCGCCAGTTTTCCGGTAAAATATCTCTTTCAGCATCGTCAAATTTGAATTCTCACTGACCTGTATTGAAAACAATTCAAAATATCAATTTGCTGCGTTATCAAAACAAGGATAGAATACTCTCTTAGAGACTCAAGCAAGTAAAGATTTGTTGTTAAGAATGTACCTACTCATAGTGCTAAGTAGGTATTTGCTTGCGAGTAATTAAGCCAGCGCTTCCCGGTTCTGTAGGCCTTTGGGACGCTGCCTCCGCCTCCCCGAAATACAGCACGAGTCACGACGTACTTTTTTACGATGCGCCGCCGACTATTTTGCAGAAAACCCATGCTACAGTGTAATATATTTGCAGTTGATCAACCGAATTAGTTTTTCTTAGGTTCGTTTTTTCCCCTTAGTTAAAGTTTTTTTTTTAAATTTTAAGGTAGGTTACGGCGTAGTGAACTAAAATTATTACATAAGATGTCCTGTGTACCTAATGGGCGTTTTCACATTATCAGACGACACCAACCCGACACCAATATGTCGGCAGCAATACCCACCACACCTTCGATACCGATTTACCAAAATAAATTTTATTTAGACCAAAATACACAAATTTTTCAATTTCAAGTTGATTCTAAAACAGACATGTTCGGTTAACAGAATTCCGCCGAGATCATTATTTAGTTGTTTATCCTCGAAGCCATCAGACAGCCGATTTAGACAAGTTTATGTACCAATCACAAATACCAAACTATATTTTATATTGTTATTAAAAAAGTTTTGAATAGCGCTTTGTCTAGGACTTCAATAGGTACCTAGAAATCCTAGACAAAGCGCTATTCAATCTTTTTTGATTACCATTTCAAACAAATAGCACGTAACACATTGAACTGGTTGCTTTCTATGTGGTGAATAACCCAACCCTTTTATTGAATGCGATAAGGGATTACGGGCGAAAATAACAACATCGTGATCACTAATCAGTTAGTCAACTCAGGCGATAATAGATTTTTTACGAACGCTAAATATAGTGGCCCGTTAGTACATTGTAAATGTTTACGAACTTATATGAAGAAAAAACACATATGTGCTGTGGACAACCTTTACTTCGATTTGGTTACAATTTCATTGTCAATCATCCGCACCCGGCCGTAAATATGGCACATCACAGAGTTTCACAAATAGTTTGGGTTTGTCGAGCATCGTCTCTCTCACTCATTTCCTTGTCTCTTTCTCGCCATGTGTCGTATTAGCCCACATAAACACGGTCGTAAAAATATTGCGACGGGATTTTATCGCGCACTGGATTTTTAACACTCGGTGTTTAGCCGAGCGTTAAGAATCTTATGGAGTGCATCCCAGCGCGTCGAAAAAACACACTGTTCGATTTTCAACTGTCGGCGCTAGGCAGAGCGTTGAAAATCCAGTGTTCTATAAAATCCCGCCGTGATATTTTTGCGTCCGTGCGAACGTGTGCTTAAGGCCGAGTTGTACATTAAACTCATTTGTCTTTTTTTCTTTCAATGTCGCACTAGTTGCCACATTTTATGGCTCACAATGGTAGGTACCTGTTTGTTCGACATTCAAGCGTACCCACTGCCTAGTCGTTACGTAGCCGCACTGCGCCATTGTTCTGCTCTCACACAAATAGATTCATGTACACCCTGTTAGCTCTGATGCTGTTTTTTTTATATATTTTGTTACGGGTGCGGGGAAAAGTTAGTGTTTTTTGAGGGTAAGTTTTGGTATTTCAGTGTGGCTGTATCAGGGAACAGCTTTAAGTCATTACCTTTTCCTGTTATGGACGCTCCAACGTCGGACATACAGGAAGGGGCACACTGGTGCGTGCTGTTTGCCAATGACATTGTTCTTGTTGGTGAAGATGGATCTGAGACAAATGGCAACAGAAGCTGGAGAATGTTGGCTTTAAAATCAGCAGAACCAAAACTGAATATATGTTCTGCGGTTTCGGCGGTCTCTCCAGTTCTGGAGTCATAGCGCTTGATGGCGCGCTTCTCCCAGTCTGCTCCGACTTTAGGTATCTCGGTCCACTCTTGCAAAGGGATGGCAAAGTAGATCGGACGGTTTAAACACATAATTAACACTGGGTGGATGAAATGGCGGCAGGTCACGGGAACTCAAACTCAAAGCATTTATTTAAAATAAACCAATTACAGGCACTTTTGAATTATCAAGGGGTCGGTCAGTCAGAAATATGAAGCTAGTTGCCCATTCCAAAGCGATAGTAGGTACCTATGGAGAAGAACGGGCAAGAAACTCCATGGACACTCTTTTAAATAATATGGATACAGAAAAATTTGTTACATCCGTCTTGTTGAAATTATACATGTGAGAACGATGTAGAAAGACCCGTAATAAAAACATAAAAAATCGGAAATAAAAATAAGCCGTGGCTGCCAAGAGATGACCAGTCCCCACTGACGGCGCCCGTTCACGAACATGACGTATGGATCAGCACCATTCAGCTCAACCATTTTGAAGGGAACTTAATGATCAAACACACACGCCACCACCAGCGAGACATTTGAGTGAGCATGACATACTCTCAGCCGCCAGGGCACATTCAAGTCAATGACAGACGTGCCCAGTATAGGGTAGCTTTATAGTAGGTACTACATAGTGCTCACACGTGTGCTTTGCAATTATACAATAATAAAAGATTGAATTTATACAGTGCAAAGATAGTTTTTACAATCTTCAGCAGCTTCAACAATATTTCCGAATGCTAATCAATTGTTTAGGCGCCCTTGTGGAGCAGAACCAGCGTTGAGCCAAGCATTTTTGTCAGAGATGTAATCCTCCAACTTATAATATGCTTGGCTGCATAGTGTGCGTTGATACAAGTTTTGAACTTCGTTTCATTCAGTTGGAGTATGTGGGGAGGTATTTTATTATAACATTTTAAACAGTACCCCATGAAGGATGAATCTACTTTAGCCAGCCTGAAACCCGGTTGAACCAATTGGTTCCTATTTCTAGTCCCATAGTTGTCTTTCACCTCTTTTACTGAAAAGATTTAAGTTTTTCCTTACGTACATGATGTTTTCATATATATATTGACAAGGTACGGTCATGATGTTAATATCTTTAAACAGTTCCCGTAAAGAATCGCGCCTGCGGAGGCCATATATTGCTCTAATGGCTCTTTTTTGCAGAATAAAAATAGACTCGATATCTGCAGCGCGTCCCCATAATAAGATACCGTAAGACATGATACTATGAAAGTAACTGAAATAGACTAGCCTCGCGGTATCTACATTAGTAAACTGACGGATTTTTCTGACAGCATATGCTGCTGAACTTAGCCGTCCTGCAAGAGATGTTAAATGGTCCCATTGCAGCCTTGAGTCGTGCGTGATCCCCAAGAAAACCGTTTTGTCAACGAATTCTAGTTTCTCTTGATTCAATACTATGTCACAATCAGTACTTTTAACATTCGGCAAAGCAAACCTTATGCATTTTGTTTTTTTCCCATTTAATACTAAATTATTAGCAGTAAACCAATTTTGTACCTGCAGCAGTGCGTTATTTACGTCGTCAAGATTTGATGAACGTCTACTTATCTTAAAAATTAAAGAAGTATCATCAGCAAATAACACCATTTGTGGTTGTTTTTTTTAATAAATGGGGTAGATCATTAATATATACAACAATCTGCGACTCCCGCATTTCCCATAAACTTAAAATGAAGATATATAATACAATGGTTAGACCTGCTATCTTGTATGGATCAGAATGTTGGGCCACTAAATTGTTGTATGAAAAGCAACTGCACGCAGATAAGATGAGAATGTTAAGAGGGGCGTGTGGTGTTACACGAATGGATAGAATAAGAAATGAGTACATAAGAGGAAGTCTGAAAGTGGCACCGGTAACTGAAGTTGTGTGGAAATCGGTTGACATGGTGTGGGCATGTGGATACAGAGGGATGAGGAAAATGTCATGAGGAAAGTTTTGAGTATGAATGTCGATGACGATAAGAGTAGGGGAGACCAAAGAAACGACGGAAGGACTGTGTGAGGTGATATGGCTAGGAAGGGGGTGACTACTGAGATGACGACCCGCATACATTAGCATATGGGCAGGAGAATGATGGATGGCTTTTCATGTTATGAGCGCACGAATTTTTTCCGCTACCTACGACACATAATTTCAGGATTCGGTTGTGAGCCATCGTAGCGAGCGGTTGTCTCGGCTGTGTTCCGACAAAAAATAAATAAAAAAAAAGCGTGCGCGACACGTGCGCCAACCCTGCGCCCAGTTTCGGACAACGAAGTGATAAGTGTTTAAGAAACTGCTAGTGTGCCCTGTATCGCGAAATTCAATTCTTTGGAACTGTACACCTACATACATGCGAGGAACTGCTTGCCTGCCAAAGGATCCTGAGCTTCGAATTTGGTGGGTATTTAATTCTCAGTACAAAGATCTCACTTAGCTTAGCTATTGTTTTAATTTATAGCAAATCATTTAAGTCTCCAACGAGCATCGATAATAAGCTCAAAGGCCATTGCCAACAACTTGCGTAAAAGTGAGGAAAGCCTGGATCTGTTGTGATTTAGTTTCATTGTCCAGTTTAACTGTTTTTGATAAGGCCAAAAGGCTAAACAAGCGAATCGAACTGAGTTTAGATTTTCAGCTTTAATATAATTGTGGTTGGGCCTAGCGGGTCAGCAGGGTCGTGAACTTGAGGTTTGGCGGTTCTTTTTTCCAGAGACATTCTGGTGAAGGGTTTTTGTAGGATGTTATTAACTCAAAACAAAACGAACGCTGTCGATTTAGATTTCGTACAAGAACTTATTACCTTGACCTAGACACTAACCTATCATATGTTAACAATTGTAGCATTTATTCCCAGTAAATACGGCTAACAAATGATCCAAGTAGATGTAAACCTTCAACGACGCGTTCTGGGGAGGAGAAGACATCCTAATTGCCGCGTCAGAATTGTACCTTGTAAACGTGTGTTCTAACTTGAAAAGGGCGGGAAGAGAGATTTTTGTTTAATAGCTGATTCGTCATATCATTAAAATGAAAGCATTGTTTCTACAAACTTGTATTTTGTTGCAACAGAAATGTGCTTCAGGTAGCCGACCCGAGGGTAAAAAAGGTTATATATAGCCGCTCAAATAGTCGGTCCCAGTGTCAAGTGTTAAGTTCAAAAGTGCTGCAAAAACAGAGAGGGTGACGTGACGCGCTTTGTAGGAATGCGGAAGGCATGTTGTAGTGAAAGTATTTGAACATAATAAGCCCTTTGGGATCGTTATTTGGTTGTGATTTTAAATAAATATAGTAATGTAAATGTAAATTGTGACGCGTATTCACTAATACCATTTATAATAAACTCAAATATGGGCTAGAAATTTGCCAGACGCATGTATCAAATGGTGATCGTACCTATGATACACAGTCTGAAAGTGTCGGCACTCACTATAGCCAACTAAAAAGGTCACGACTGTGAAAATATGAAAGAGTTATCATGAGATACCTGATTAACCACGCTAAGAATAAACCAAGACAAAAGAAAATGCATGAAATTTTAAACGGATAACCCGTAACCAAACGCATCAAGAACCACAGGATGTGTTATCTCGCACATTTCCATAGACGACGAAAATCACACCTGCTACATGCTGCAATGCAGTACAAGGCCAAATCCAAATAAGTCGGCCGAACTATTTACACTTGGAATGACAACCTCAAACAGGACATGACTTACTTCGACAAGGAAATCAACTTCTGGATGGACACGGCTGTAGAACGAGATAAGATAAAAAAGGCTGCTAGCGAAATATACAAGAAACCTGAAACGGAAAGTAACGAGACCTCAGACGAAGATATTGGAACAACACAGCATAGCAGAGACCGGCTGCGATGTCGTTAAAAGATGCCCTCCCATAGACAAATATTACCCGTCTCTCCACTAGTCCAATGCTAATTTTAGGGTGCATTACTCGATTGGCTCTCACTCTCCTTCCTGTTCTAAGGGCACGTCCAACCCTACCATTAAAGCGCCCCCCGGTCTATTCCTTGATATGCAATGGTCTTTGTAGCACCATGAAGCATGAGGCTTCAAGGGCTAGTGCAAATCTTGGGGTTCATTCGATGAATCGAGTCTGGTCAAACCACGCTGGGGTCGGTGCATTTCATTCATTCATTCATACCTACGACACATAATTTCAGTCTACAACTGCTAGGATTTTCCAAAAAGCTGAGAGCTGGCCATTTGAAGTAATTTTACATGAAATAATTTGAAGAAAAACTTGTATTATTAATAAGTACTACCTGTGCCTGCGCGTTTGCCCACGTGGAGTGTTTTACATTTTATGAAAGCATGTGCGTTTGTACATTTTCCAAGTACCGTTCTTAATTTATTAATTTTTTTCACAGCTATTCAGCCGTGACAATGTAGTCCCTTTCGTGTTTGTAACATTGCTGCGGATAACTAAAAGCTGGCATTTGTGTGACTGATCTAATTATTACTTGAAACAACGTCTGTTTATTTTAGCATTTAATTTCCTTTATTATAGTTATTACGCGAAATGCTGCGTAAAGTAATCCGAAGTCTAGGCCTCATTCAAATTTACTGTTCAGCTTAGAAATTTAGAGAAAATTAAAAAATCTGGATTTCATAATACCCATTTATTTTGAAACGGCGCGTCGCCGTATTTTCCAGTGGGTTCTTTTGTTTCGACTTCGTTTATATCAGAGCTTATCTTTATGTTTTCAGTAGTTAAAATATGTCTTCCATTACATTAACGGATTATAAATGCCTTTGCCTGAAAAGCTAATCTTCAAGATAAGATTAGTGATTTAAAATTATCGTTATAATTTTGAGAAACAATAAAAATCTGCATAAGTACCTAAATGAAAATCTTGCATTGAAAAAACTTGTAACGTTGGAAAGTAAAAAATAGTCATGGAATCCACCAA
Source organism: Dasypolia templi (assembly GCA_963555695.1). Taxonomy (NCBI): domain Eukaryota; kingdom Metazoa; phylum Arthropoda; class Insecta; order Lepidoptera; family Noctuidae; genus Dasypolia; species Dasypolia templi. The sequence goes on along the minus strand of OY743151.1, from coordinate 1,964,141 downwards.
ATATGAACATTGTAACATGTCTCCGTAAAACAAAATGTCTCTCGTTACCTAAATTTTTGACTACTATCTACGTTTTAACATTGGAACTTAACCGCTCGTTTCCCGAGCGGGCTTCTGGAAGATCCACAGATCTGGAAGACCACAAATCCTGTTGCACATGTAACTCCGCCCTTGAAATAAAACATTTAGTTTAAATAATCACTGCCGAGCGTAGGCTTAATCTCAGGCAGAATTCAACTGAAAGCGACTGTTCATAACCAAATGTTTTTCGTAACTACGTAAAACAACCCGGGGTTTACATCCCACGTTAGACATCAAAGCTTCTCACTGAAGATTTAACACAAATGGCCTGTGACTGACTGATGGAGGTCTAAGTTATGGCAATTAAGGAATTACTCACAAACTGCCGACCCGACTGGATGTAAACACCAGATATTAGTTTTAACCACACAGTACGAGTTTCAGAAAATTAAGCGTTGATTAAATTCTATTGTATTAATAAGTCACTATTGAAAACTCGGAATACGTTTTCAATATTGTACCCACGCTAACGAACGGTATTTTAACGGTTATGGGTACAAGGTATATTTAAAAGAAATAAAAACTAAAAAGGTGTCGTTGTATTCGGCAATATGTTAACTACGGGAACGACCCTAAAATCGCAGAAGGAAAATTCAAACTCTTCCCTACTTTTTGTCGAGTTACACATACACATAAACTCACGCCTTCTTCCCATGAGGGTAGACATATTCTACAGAACGCCACCTGCTGCGATCCTTACATACTCCTTTTGCCTAGTTTACGTTCATACATCTGGTCATACACGCACGCGGGTTGCGAGTACGCACCTGGGGCCCTATTATGAACTCTTATTTCCAGGCAGTTTACGGCGTAAACAGAACTGCCTTGCAATTTCGTATTATGAACTCGTCAAACAAGCCAGTCAGCGATCACGTGACACCCTGGCCGACTTCTGGCCGAATATTGCCTTGCAATACCGTATTACGAACGTTCGTTTGACATTTCGTTCCGTATTAGAGCTGTCAAAAAGTAACCTCACAATCCATTCAGTTTACGCTGCTTCACAGACAGGAGCTTTTATTGAATTGTTTAGGGTTTATTTGGAAATTATTGGAGTGTTTTCTATATAACATAAGAAAATTTAATCATGTGTGGCGAAAATGAACTGTTTGAGTTCCTGGAAAGTGATTCTTCTCGGCAAACTTGTGAATCAACAAATAAAAGGAGACGACTTAGTGACCAATCTAATGCGTTCGACATGGATGATGTGCAGTTCACGACTTGGGACTGAATCTCTGTGAGCAGCTGAGGCCTCACATGTCATGAGACGTGTGATCGCACGCAAGGCTAAGAATAGTAAAATACACTTTCCGCTAAATAAATAAAAGGATAATAAACGTATTATTGAAATCCTAACAACGGCCTTTCCTTTTGGTGTTCACCTTTAACCCTTAACGGGCTTACAAAATCCGCGGATGTATCCGTGAAGACTAAGGTAGTTGTTTTTATTAAGTATGAACTTTACGTAAAGTTTTAGCTAAACATTATTCTCATTTTAGGTTTTGGTTGCATTATCATAGTATGCTACTGGCTCCTACCACCGCCCCACTGCTGATATTGGCTCTCATTCAATGTCCCAGCCAACATTTTCTATAGTAGATGCAAATTCAGACTTCTTGGAAGTAGTGTAAAAACTCCAACAATCTTTCCAGCTGAACATAAGTTAGGTAACGCGCCGACGAGGCGAGGGCGAGAACGCTCATCCACTATTAAAATAAAACTTACATTGTATTAATATTATATCATGTTGAAAAGATGAATATTAATTGAAATACTCAAAAACACTTTCGCCATCTTTTTGTTTATACTCGTACTCCGTAAATCTTAGAATGGATCATTCCATTAAACAAACAATACGATAGTGTTCTTTCATAATGTTATTGTTATTAACTAATGTTTGTCAAACAATACTTTCATTGAAGTTGTCGAATTCCCCGCTGACCTTCAAGTGGAATACGTTCGGAAACCTCGCGTTACAATTTGCAAACAGGACACAATATAAATTGCGTTCATATTTTCACCTACTATACTAGACTAACTAGTTTAATATATGGTATTTATTATTTTTATCATAAATAACGTGATTTAATCAAAACCGTAACTTCCCTATAAATATATAACTGGGTTTCTGAACGTTACGTCAGAGAATTACAAGCCAGACATAGACAAACTACCCAGCGTGAAGTCGCTCAGAACTAGGAATGTCATAATACGAAATTTAACCAGCCCGTGAAATGAATTGCCTGGAACTTGCCTGGTTTTTTAAAAGTTCGTAATAGGCCCGCAGACCTTTCTCAAAAATTTCCTTTTTGTCGAAGCTAACAGTATGGAGCAGCTGACTTTTGACTTTACGTGATAGAAGTTGTTTATAATAATGACTATTTGAGTACAATACCTTACTCCTTTTTAGGTTTCCAGTTATTTCAACTTGTATAAAAGGGGACCATTTACCTATTCATCGACAAAGTAACCAGTATTTCCAAATTCTCAGACAATCTGGTGACCATTAGACCAAATACCATTTCTATCACCAAGCTGTAGGTAATAATGTTAGCAACAGAACTGTCGACCGATTACACACGATTAAACTGCCGTTACAAATCAGTTACCAAGGCGACGTTTATAGGGCATCCGGGAACGGTTCGCTGGTTCAAATCCCGGCTAGACAAAAACCAGACGATATTTGAGAGGGCTGTTTGAGTTTATGACTAGATCAACATTGTTCAGTTTACATAAATATTGGCATTTCGAGTTACAAAAATATTACCTACGCTTTTTGGTACTTGATTTTCGTCTCGTGTTTCCAATCAAGTATATTTTCATCTTGCAGTAAATAATAAGTTCAAAGATGAAGTAGCTAGTGTTCAAAGTAACGTTTGTCTTGTAGATACTTGATATGTTTCGCAATCTATTACTAAGAAAGGAGCGCATAACATGACTTCTTCAAAGTTAAGGTTTGATAAGCAGGATCTGTCTCGGAAGTTACAATCAAAGTACTTCACAAAAACTCATATCACGTGTTTCACAATCCAGACTTAGTGGCGTTAATAGGTTTACGCATCGGGTCGTCGGTTCCAATCTCGGTCGGGACGAAGTGTCCGTTAATTAACGCGAGACTAAATGACGAGCTGCCCGTATGCTAACGATGTGTTCATAATTCAGCAGGGAACTGGAAAATACATGAGCGAAGGTCGAAGGTCAGGTGTCAATAAGACACCGAGTAGGCGGAGATTCAACGTATTACATGAGTTTTATTTTAGTCAAGAAAAAGAGAATGTAAAACAGCACCTTTCGTAAATTTTAATAAAAATGTTGTTTCGAGGAAATCCATAATACATTTTGCTCTTGAAAGCTTTGTACTCTAAGAGTTTTGAAATTCTAGAGGGAAGAGGATCATAAAAACTTAACTATTTATAGAACAGAATATAGACCAAGTTTTTTGTTATACGAGTATGATTGAAATCAGAACTCGAGTCTTATTTGCTAAAATTCTGATCTGAATGAATAACTTGACCATCAGTTTGTATAGATACGAAAATGTTACGCTACCATTTGTGTCCCAATTCGGTAGTGTAGTTAATTATAATTCATAAAGTTATTTACGAGATATTTATATCCATGCTATACCAGATTTACAAAATAAACATAACACCTGTAACCTTACCCTGGCGAACTCGCTCAATGAACATGAGAAAATATCTGTTTTTCCGGCAACCAAATTTAGTGTGCGCATCGTTCGTGTCAGGGGAACGTTGTCTAACAGTTTAGTTCGACCGCGCGGCACCGCGAACAAGTTGGGCCGTCGTCGGCACTGCACGTATCCATCCGGCACACACAAGCCTATACCCTGTAGCACACCCGGATTATATATGTCACCCCGGATTACTCCAAGGATATACGACACCAGTGCTAGATCCCTCCTTGTTTCCAAGTTGTTGTATCCCACCATGCCCAACACAAACAAGGTTGGATACATCAAGGGGTAAAAAGGATATTCTTCATACCGCCTTCGGTGTATCTCTTGTATTTATTCGTTGTTGCATAAAGCTGAAAGATCGACATAAGTCGATACCGCAAGTCGAGCTAAAAATAGAGTTGCAAACCGCGTCAAATGTGCAGAATCCAGTATGCACAAGTCAATAGGTACTAGTGTTAGAACATTGACCCAATTCGGTAACATCTGGCGAGATGCTACCAGATATGCCGGAGGCTGTCGTGACACAGATACCTAGTGTTCTGGGTTTACTAGCGAGCTATCTGATACATCCGACCCCGATTCCGTGATATGTACGGCCTCTTTTGTCATTGTAGATTTGAGGATTACAAATGGTTTATGTGTTCTAGTCAGATTAGGCAAGGGCTTGCTACCCCTTGTCTATTATTGTAGGTATATCTGTTGAAATAGCAGAGATTATAAGATAAATCCAATAAGTATTTAACGAGGCGCAGGATAGCCTTTACCAGAAGTGGTCATCGTATTAGTGGTTCAGCAGCTTCAATATCATCAGGATTGCGCCGCAATATAGCAGTTCGTCGTGGACGTGGTACGACAGCGGCTTCCTTCACATCATCGCTGTCATAGAAGACAGCTGCGACGCTCTGCTAGAGCGGTTGTCACCAGCCAGTGTCAGTCACTCTTATCCGACCACTTCGGTGATTCCCAGTAACTTTGTAACAAAACGGGGCGGCGCTAGTTGCTGCGCCGTCATATATTTAGTAAGTTAGGTAGGTAGGTAGATACCCAAAAATTGTCTAACCTGTCTAAGGTAACGTTCGTAGTTGGCGAAATTTTTGCAGATCACTAAGTAGAGTGAGAGTAAATAATTATGCTATGACGCCGGTCATAACATGAAAGAAATGTTTCGCTAAAAGTGTTTTCTCACCGCAATTTCGCGAGAAATTGTCTCAGATGGGTCGCTATAACTTGTGACACAAGTACATATGTTACTTTTGCCGCTATTTGCCGATATTTTCTTTGTGTTTGGGGTTTTCCTGAAACAATTGATATGATAATCTGTTATGTTACCAGCTTGATGATTTTTACATATCGTTATATCACGCCTAATACAGGCATTGAGAGGTATACCTACGAGCATAGTCACACCCACATTTCGCCAGTTATGTTAAGTACCATGTAATAGGGCTTGACTTGTTGTGTGACTACATCTACGTCTAATAATAGATCGCAGTTATTTCTCTACTCTAAAGCATATTGCCATTCTTCCCTGAAGCCCCATCGTTAAGATATGTTCTTATTATTGTTATTTGTTTTGTTAGAAAAGTAGTAATTCTTCCACTTTGCAATGTTTTTGTACAAATAATGTTTGTTTTATTGTCATTTGCCAGTGTCGCAACACAAACAGAGCAATGTGTATTGTCTTTGGTGCTGAGTGACATCAAGCAATGGACAAAATTACAAAATTTTAAATGCTGAATACGAGGCCTTTGGCTACTGTGAATATATGTGTAATTTGTGTCAACTTTTTGTAATGTGCGTTTTGTTTGTGCAGAATAAACAATTTTTCTTTCTTTCTTTCTTTTCTTTCATATATACCATGGAAAGATCTCAACAAGGAGAATATTTATTTTTATTACCTACAACTGATTTTGATTGTTAGTACGTAAATTATTACGAATTTAATTTAATTTAGTGGGTAAAGAGCTACAGAGCTCTAAATGTGTAAAATAAAATATTGTTGAAATTCTGGAATTTCGTCAATTAATTAACTTTAATTAGTTTTGTGCCTTGCAAACGTCAGCCTTTACCTCATGGCCTCCTATTATACTCGTATGCCGTTTAAGGAGCAACGTTTCTAAGAGTCGGTCGGAAATAATGTTGAACCTGCCGAAACTCCCAATACCGTCAAGATATGTATATGTATTTAATTGAATAGATCTCTTATTAACAGCAACACTTAATTCTCGTAATAAGTTAACTAATTAATAAATGGTAACTTGTAAACATCATCATTATTATTACATTAACACAAACAACATTACGCCCGATGTACCAAAGGGGAGGAAGATATTAACTGTACAACTACATTTCGGCTACAGAGGTAAAATAAAATATCTGTTTAGCCAAAATGTTCTCATACATCATAATACAACGTTGACACAGCGTTTGAAAAAAGTTAAATTGATTGATCCTTCATCCCAGGCCCCATATGCAAATGCCAGCAACATAATTCAATCGATAAAGCCACTTACAGCCGAAACTAATTACGTAACCTTCTCCAATTTTGGCGTACTGCAGATAGTAAAACCTATCAATCTATGGTTTTAACGTCCCAATAAAACCAATGTATGTGACCTTATAACGTGTTGACAGCTATTTGTTTGATAGGGACAGATAGAATTGTACTGTCTATCATCTGTAGCGATTAGTCTTAGGTTATTGAATTTGGCCGTTAAAGAACATGCAAGTTTTTCCATTTATGTAGATAGATAGATAGATAGATAGATAGATAGATTCATTTATTTGCCTGAAATATGGTATCTTACAGATTTTATAACACATACATAATAGTTCTTCATATTCCGCCTACTAAATTCGGCATGCAAATTTTGTGACAATAGTAATAGTTCTAATTTAATCAATTTAAACAAAATAATTAGATTCCCATGTCAAAAAAAAATACTAAATCAAGATTTGTCTACATATCAAATTACAAATATCATAAATTACAAATTGTATATAAGTCAACTTTCAAATGTCAACAAAGGAAACAAAATTACAAATGTCTTAAATAAAATTATCAAATTTAATTTTCATGTCATGCAACTTTTGCGTTTGTCTTATAACTCATAAATTCCTTAATAGTATAAAAACAATTTTCAATAAGCCATGCTCTGAGATGTTTTTGAAATAAGCTGGTTCGCAGTTCTCTAATAAATAAATAAATAAATAAATAAAAACTTTATTTCAGACCTTAAGTCCATATTTTGTTAGTATATTGATGTTAGTGACAATAGTGCTTAGGTTACTAGGTTAGTATTGTTAGTTTTTACAAAATTAACTATTTATTAAGGCCTACTACTGTGGCCACCCAGTGCCCCTGGAAGGGACAGTCCGCTCTGGACGCGATCATTTTCAGAATGCTGTTGTCACTACCATGCAGGCGCTGTAGTAACGAGGCCGCTTTCTTTCGCATGATGGCATGAAAACCATCTGTGCGAGCCTCTGCGAACATTCCAGAAGCGCTACAACGCCATGGCAGTCCCAACAGCATCCTAAAATCATTATTAAATTGAACACGCAGGACGTTGTATGCTCGGCGCGTGTATGACACCCACAGGCCACTCGTGTAAAATGATTGACAGAACGCCTTAAAAAGGGTAACTTTGACGTCTGTAGTACAACGAGCGAACCTGCGGGCAAGCATATTGCTCCTCACAGACAACGCCCTGCGCTCCCTCTCTATATCCGCGTCATCCCTTAGGTCACTCGTGACAATGTGGCCAAGGTACCTAAAACTATCGACAACCTTAAGTGTTATGCCGTTCAGACATATGGGTGGAACACTGCGCGGCTGCTGCTTAGGTGCTTTAAATACAAGAAGTTCACTTTTCTTCGAGTTGTATATTAGCCCATGTTCCTCCGCATAGGCCTCGCAGGTCAATAACAACTTTTTCAACCCACCTATCGATGGACTGAGAAGCACCATATCGTCTGCATAGCTTATATTGTTGACACAGGTTCCATCAATGTGGCAGCCGACATGTGTACCGCTCAGTCGCTCGATAAGCCGGTTGATATACAGGTTAAAAAGAAGAGGCGAGCTCAACCCACCCTGTCTTACTCCGCATTCTAGCCCGTACTCGTCCGACAGAGTACCCCCCCACCTCACCCGGTTTTTTTGATTAGAGTACCAATATTTGAGAATGGAGGTGTACTCCGCCGACACACCCGCGCCCCTCAACTTGTCCCACAGCACGTCATATGCCACCAGATCAAATGCTTTTGACAAGTCGAGGAAACACGCGTATACCGGCGTCTTTCTCGCTGTGTAGTACATGACAGTTCGCTTCAGACTCAGAATAGCGCTCTCGGTTGAGACTCCTGCTTTGAACCCGAACTGGGCATCGTGCAACTCAACTTGTGCAGTGAGGCGACTATTCAGCAGACTGTCAAGTACCTTGGCACTTGTGGTAGCGAGTGATATGGGCCGGTAGTTACCAATGTCAGACGTATCCCCCGTCTTATTCTTAACTATAGGAACGACAATGGTCCGCATTAGCGGCTCCGGCAAATACGAGTGACCTATGCACAGACTGTAAAACATAGACAGTACTCGCGGCAAATGAACCCCCGCAAATTTATAATGCTCGATGCTGAGCCCATCGTGACCAGGAGATTTTCCACGCTGCATTTTACTAATAATTTTAGCCACAGTCTTCGCAGGTATCTTTACATTCTGCCCCATCACAACGGGCTCACCACCGCTCACATCACCAGACGAGGGACCCAAGGGAGATTTCACAGTAAAGTGCTCTCTAAACGCCTTGGCAATATCACTGCGGTTATCAGAACCATTGACACTCATCGGGAGGTTTGGCCCAACGTTCATTTTCTTAGTACGTTTCCAAAAACTTTTGAAATCCTTAGAGGAATGGTCGGATGCGAGGATGTCCATTTTAAGTTGCTCTTGACTATTCTGACACCACTTTAATTTAGCTTTAAAATGTTTCCTCGCCTCCGACATCTCATCAAAGATACGACCATTAGCTGGTCGCCCAGCTAAATTCCACACTTGAAACTTAAGCCGCGCCTCCCGATGAGGGTCCGCTACGTGCTTATTCCATCCACTGACATAACCTCCCTTCCTGGGACACTTCTTTCTATAAGTTTGACTAGCCGCTCGTGATAACGTTTCAGTAATTTGCACATATAATTTATCAAGAACTGAATGATGATCCTTCATAGTACAAAAACCATCACAACATTTATTTAACTCTAGCGGAAAATCTATCAACCGTAGTTTGGAATGACAAATGTCATGGTATTCATTAATTTGTTTTGCCTGTCTCTCACCCCACACGACACGGTTCACAGGTTTTTCCGCTAACAAATCATTACCTCTAGGCTTAAGCTTATGTAAGTTACATTCCACTACGAGTGGATAGTGGTCCGACCAATACACGTCGTAGCGCACAGTCACACTAATCACTGAATCCTGTGCTGACTCTGTGACGATGCAGTGGTCCAACCATCTAGTACAGCCGTGAGCATCACTATAAAATGTATAGGTAGTTTTAGGACACATATTTAAATCTATACAATGCCAATCAAGATCCATACAAAAGTTCAACATTTCACTGTAAAACAATTCATTCGGGTGGGCATTATAATCGCCAAGTATATAAAATGCCTCAACTCCATTGTTCTCCTCCACTTCAATTATCGATCGAATCACACCAAAACACGCGGTAAACTCAGGTAGGTTGTCATACGAGTTTGTAGGCATATATACACTAAAGACTACTGCTGACCTACCACACACAGTAACTTTTATCGCACAGACCCGCACGTTATTACATTCTATCACGGACACAGACTCAAACGCACTCTCACGCCACAACTGGGCCACGCCGCCATAAGGCCGGCCGCTGATTACACCCTCCGCCGTGTCGACCGCAGACGTGCCCGTGCACCCAAACTTGTCATCGATCGTGTTGAGCAGCGGCAGGTCATGTGGCATCAGCCAAGTCTCCTGGAGGGCTACCACATCAGCTGTTTGGCATAACGTTCTGATTCCCTCTAAAGATCTCTTCATAGATTTACAATTGAAACTTATTATTTGGCTGTAATTATCCATTAAATATTATTATTAAGTTTTTTCTGTACTACCTACTGTCTTCAAGGCAGGGCCTTGTCTCTTTTCTCTATTCTCAAAAAAGTTCACAAAACGCCTGAACGAAATGCCTGAAGGCCACAATTTGTCATCCAGGAACGTGGCGATTTTGTGTTTTGTAACATAAAGTTTATAGGCGCTGTAGGTTCTTTCTCGTTTCATTTTGATTTTTACCAACGAAACTGTTTCTCGCGTTTTCTCAAATATGTAATTTATAATGTCTTGTTCAGCGACGTCCCTATGTACGTTAGATATAAATAGTGGCACTTTCGTGTCTGCTGCTTTGAACCTAGTGCTATTCTCGCCGGAATCAGTAACCGCACTACCTCTCTGACTAATCAGACGGTTTTTAAATCTCTGTCTCTGTACCAACTGCCAAGCCTCACCATTCTCTGACATCTTCCATTCCCCCTCTCTCTGAAGTACCTTTGCAAAAGAGACGTGTTGCGGCGGCGATAATGCATTATTATCCGTGAAACTATTAGTTTCCTTATCGCCAATAACAACATCATTCACTAAACTGCCCGTGCGCTCAACAGCTGTTCTATTCACCGTAGCTAGAACCGGTGGCTCTGCTTTATCAGTAGTATCAGTAGTAATGCTACGGCGCAACACACACTCAATTGCTGTATCGCTCACACTCTCTGCGCTGACGCACCTCACCTTCTCACTCACTCCTTTCTCCGTTATGGGCGATGAGTGGCAAGAACGCATAGATTTATTTATTGAATTATGTGTAAGCGGTAAACACTCACTGGGTTCGTTGACCTCGTCATTAAAAGAAACATTGTTGCATGACGTCGATAGTGCCATCGGCCCACTGTCAATCGTATTACTTAACCCACCTCCTCTTTTCCTATTCACATTTTGCTCTTCAATTAGAAAAGAATTATCTTTATAACGTCCTATCATATTATTATGATCTCTCAAATCACTTTTTGACACATATTTAAGTGGAAAGTCATGCACGTCATGCTTCGGTATATTATTAAATATCTTTATTGCCATTCGACTAGTGTTTTTATGGCAGAACGCTGTTCTACATCTTGGCATTGCTAATTTTGTTGGATCCCTTGAGATTTTTCCTACCTTATAAACATTGACGCTATCGGCTTTACTGAATAGGTGAGGATGTTTTTTTGCAAATACTCCAGTTTCCATTATATATAAGCATGCTAATGTTAACAATTTATTATTTTTAAAAATAGGTCTGCAAGATTCTAATGGGTCTACACCAAACACAGCTCGTAAACACTTTTTTTGCACAATAAATGCCTTATTGCTGTCAGTGGAATTACCCCATATGATCAAGCCGTATCTTAGCACTGATGCGACATATCCATGATAAGCCAATAGAGCGGCATTACGTCCAATAGTTTTTCTGAGATTTCTTAGTGCAAATGCAAAGCTGTTTAGCCGATTACATACATTTTCAATATGGTTTTTCCAATTACAATTTTTATCAATTACTATGCCTAAAAATTTCATATGGTCAACTTCTTCAATGTCATTATCACCTCCAACAATTTTCATTGATTCACTTGTCATTTTGTAATTAGAGAATATAATATATTTTGTTTTGGACAAATTCACGCATAAATTATTTTGTTCAAGCCATTCTATTATAGCTTCCACGGCCGCATTTATTTTATCCTCAAATTGTTCATTTTTATTATCTTTATTTATTATCAATGAGATGTCGTCTGCAAACAACACGCACTTATTATCCGTCACTGTTGGCAAATCATTGATGTATAGAAGAAAAAGCAAAGGCCCCAAAATACTACCTTGAGGCACGCCATATGTATTGGTCCTGTATCGAGATTTATGCTTTATCACTTCTCTGTCTTTATTAACGCCTAAGATTTCAACCCGTTGTTGTCGATTAGTTAGGTAATCTTTTATCCAATTTAACGCTTTTCCTCTTATCCCGTATCTCTCACATTTTTCCAACAGTATATCATGTTTAACAAAGTCAAATGCTTTGCTCATGTCGAAAAATATTGCTGTGACCGGTATTTTCTTATCTATATTCTCGGTAATCGATTTTATTAGTTGATAACAAGCTAGTGCTGTTGACTTTCCTCTTTGAAAACCATTTTGTTCCGTACTTATTATATTGTACTTGGATATAAATGATACAATTCGATTATACATTGCTTTTTCAAATATTTTTGAAAATATAGGTATTAAGGTCACTGGACGATAATTGTTTAACTCGTGTTTATTTTTATTTTTATATAATGGTTTTACAACTGAGAACTTTAAATTATTCGGGTACTTTTCTTCACAGAAACTTAAATTCACAAGATGAGCGATAATAGGAGACAATATATCGGCACATGATTTTATTATGTGGGTAGAAATATCATCATATCCCACTGCATTGGTATTATTTAGAGATGCAATTATTGTTTTGATTTCATTGGGCGTGCAAGGTTCGAGATATAAACTGTTACTTCCATTGCTAGTGTTCTTTGTGACCTTGTTTTTATTATTGGTAGAATATGATAAATGCTCGAATTAGGCAACGCAGTGTTTAATTGTAATATATTTTATTTTTCTTATCCCCAAGTCATCAGATTGCCGTCGTATCCAAATTCGTTTTAGTAACAAATGTTTCTCTTAAAAAGCACTATCCACTGATACCTAGGCTTAATGGGTGCCAAAAACATTCCTAAACGATGCCCAAGAAGTCACCTATTTAGGTAATTAACTCTGAATTGATTAACAATTGGCGAATGTCGTGTTAGTAACAAAGGTTCTCCTTGAAAAGCTTGTATTTTATGGCTATTGGGCGCCAAGAACTACTTAATTTCGTTGCCCAAGTGTTACCTATTTACGAGGGTGCGTTTTAAGTTCGCGGAATGAGAGGGTTGTTGGGGGGGGGGGGGATTAGGCTCATTAGGGTCGTAACGTGTTCAGTGACTCATAATTAGTATAAATACGAGGTTTCATTGTAATTAGACTTCCGCCCGATCATGACCTATGCCAGTGCAGTCTTCGCACACGCCAAGCCCGTTCGCTTCAATAGAATGCAGACCCTCCAGAACAAGTTCCTCCGTAGGATAACAGGCTCCCCCTGGTACGTTCGCAACGAAATCCTCCACGTAGACCTCAGGATTCCCACTATCCGTCAGTTCATGAAACGCATTTCAAAGCGTTTCTTCGAGACCGCCGCGAATCACCGCAACCCTCTGGTTGTAAAAGCCGCTAGTTATATTCCCTCCTCCATTAGTCATGCCCGCCGTCCCAAGCATGTCCTCACCGATCCCGATGACCACATAACTCTCATTCAGGAGAGCAGTAGGGCCACCAGTACAGTGCACAAACACAGACCGACATTCCGACCTCGCCGCCGAGGTTCCTCGCGAAGATCCCGACGTAATTGTCCCCCCCGACCCTTGCTCGACGAAGTGCCAGCCCGCGCCGTAGCTGAGCCTGTAGCTTTAAATTCCCCGATTAATAATAATCAAAACTTGATCCAGCCTGTCCCATCTTGCTGTCCTCCCGTCAGCGACGCCCTAAGCCGAGGTCCGTACCCCACAGGGGGTGCCCTTAGCGAGCGTTCGCTTAATAATATAAGTAGTTTTACGCCCCTGGCTGGAGGCTTTGAGTCCGCTTAAGGCAGCCACAGGATAGTCCGGTTAAGTAGTCACGACCTCTCAAGGTCAACTACGAGATGCCATACACAAAAAAAAAAAAAAAAATTATTAGTCTATTAGTCTTTGAGTTATCATCAACCAAGCAACATAATCGGGAGTGAAAAGTGAAATATGGAAAAAATCGAATATCGTGCCGTTATAAAGTTCCAAGCAAGGAAAATCAGTTGCGACTATACTGAATGAGATGTCATTGGTTTATGGTGACTCTTGTCCAGTAAAAACCATGGTTTACAAGTGGCACAGTTTATTTAAACAAGGCAGTGAATCCCTTGAAGACGACCCGAGGCCGGGCAAGAGCACCGAGGTGACCACGCCAGAACTCATCCAAAAAGTTGAGAAAATTGTGCTCGACGATGCTCGACTAAAGAAGAAACAACTCGCAGAAATGGTTGGAGTATCCGATACAACCATTTTTAAAATCTTGCACGATCATCTTGGCATGACTAAGGTCAGTGCAAGATGGGTGCCGAGAATGCTCACGCCGCCGCAAAAACAACAGCGCGTAGAGTGTTCACGTGCATTTTTGGACCTCTGTAATGAAGACAAGGATGCTGTATTGAGTCGAATTGTTACTGGAGATGAAACTTGGGTGACTCCATGCAGTGGCATAAAAAGGGCTCAGCACCTCCCAAGAAGTTTAAGGTGTCACAGTCGGCTGGGAAACTCATGGCAACGGTTTTTTGGGACTCTGAAGGAATATTATTGATTGATTACAAAGATAAAGGTGTTTCTATAACCGGAGAATACTACGCTTCAATATTAGAACGACTAAAAGAAGCCATTAAAGAGAAAAGACTGGGAAAATTGACGAAAGGTGTGTTGCTTTTGCACGACAACGCGCACGTCCACAAGAGCCGCGTTGCGTTGGCTGCCCTGCATAAAGTGGGCTTCGATATTTTGAATCACCCACCCTACAGCCCAGACCTGGCCCCGAGTGATTATTACCTGTTTCCAAAAATGAAAAAAGAGCTGCGGGGTAAAAAAATTACCACCGATGATGAAGTCAAGGAGGCAGTTTCGGCGTATTTTGAAGACAAAGAGAAAACTTTTTTTAATGAGGGTATAAATAAACTAATTGAAAGATCTATCCGTCTATCTATCTGAAAAATGTATCCGTCTTGCAGGTGAATATATTGAAAAGGAAAAATAATTTGTTTTTTTTATTTCCACCCCTTATCCCCCATTCCGCGAACATAAAAACGCTCCCTCGTATGTCATAATCGTTGAACTGACTAACAATTGGCAATAGTCGTGTTAGTAGCAAAGGTTCTCTTTGAAAAGCTCTTTCCATTGATGTATATCTTATGGATATTGGCACCAATAATTTCTGGACTTTGTCACCCAAGACCACCTATTGAAGTCATTCATTCCGCACTGACTGGCAATTGGCAAAATACCATTTAAAATGTTTGTAGATTTGTTCAACCTGACTTAAAACTTTTGTACAGTTGCGTAAAAACATATTCTGCAGAGATTAGTGAGGCGTCAGAACGGAGGTCTTAGAGGGAATTACGTCATATTGAGAGGGCCATGTTCACACGGTTGTTTCACTCCGACACAGATTTTGTACGAAAATTTCGTTTGACATTGTTAGGAAATACGAGTAAAGTACTGTTCCCTTCCGTTTTATATACCTTTGGATTTTCTTTAGAAAAATATGAAAATGCTCTTAAATTAATCACACTCGTTTTGACTGTTATTTTTATGAAAGCAAAGGGGCAGGAAATGGTCGTAAAAATAATACTAAAATTTAGTGTTATGGTGACACGTTATAAAGTAAATCACCTCCGTTTTATTTCATAAATTCTATTTCTCTTACATTTCCACGAAGTGGAGTGAATAAATCAAAATGAAGTATGCAACCGTTTTGAAGCGACTCGTTTAACCGAATTCTTATTAAATGTGTTCCGTGACAAAGTTGTTCGGTTGAAATGTTCGCCGCTCCTGACGTAAACAATAGATGCATTCGGAACAACTTTTGCAGAAGGAAGATTATGGTAAACGATTAAAAAATTAAAACTATCTTTGTGATTATTCGAAGAGATCTGGAGCTGGTCATCACTTCACATGTCAATCTGGCTGGTCATCATTTCATATGCAAAATGTGTATTTAAATTCATACATTTTTGTCTCCGTCCGTTACCGGGGGTGGCGACACAGTGATTAAAATGCAAATTTCTAGAATTATCTCCTGCCCCTCCTTGCCCCTCGGTGGCTCCGTGACACAGAATGTTCGCGGAGGCTAACGCCTTGCCGTGCAAGCGTGATTGTACACAATCCTTAGCTGTTAAGTTTCCACTTTTGTTAAATAATATTAGCTATGCAAATTGCTTCGCTTCACAAGCCAGTTGAAATGAAACATTTTAGTTTCCCAAGTTAGTTTTTCTCTTATTTTCTTGCGTTGTGAAGGTGACGTAATCTTGGTTTTCGAAAGTACTTTCGGCAAACAAGCCCTGAAACAGATATTTTTTGAATAAAATTTTGTTCAATCACTCGACAACCTTGTAAGGGAAACTTGAGCGGAATTTAGATTCAGAGAGAAGTGTCTAACGATTGAATAATACTGGAAACGCTGGCGTGTATAAATGTGTATTTTCATCTCTTCTGCAGGCATTATCTAACTCACGTAGGAAGAAGTTCAAGTGATTTACGCGCCCTGGGGTATTGGGGATAGTCTCTGGAACCTAAATGAATTTGTAAAAGACCTTGAACTTAAAAAATACACTTCTAGAATACTATAATATCTAAAATTACATAATTGCAAATGGGCATAAAATTACTATGGTCAATACCATAGCAATGGTCATAAATATGACAGAAAATTACCTGGTTTCGCAATAAAATAAGTAAAAAACAACCGAAGCTACTTCAAAATATTATAAAACGTTCTTAATAATCTATACGGTAAACAAACAACATACTCCGCCATAAAAGCAACAGCGCCAGCAGCTGGCGGCGCTGGCACCGTCCCCCAATAACAAGTGAACTTGCACTTGCGTTAGCCGGGGCAATAAGCTTCGATGTGGGGCATCTTCCAAAATCGATATTGGTGAAAGTGGGCAAGGACGACCTTTGGCAGCGCGCCAGCCCCGGCCAAGGTCCGCCACTGAGGATGTTCCAGTATTGCTGAGCTAGCATTATGGATGTATGGAAGTATTGGGGAGCGTGCGTGTGTTCGTGCATTAGCTGGGGTCCGAAGCGTGACATTGATTGTGATTTAGTGGGTTAATGAGCTCTCCGGTGTTGCTTTTATTAAACTGTAAATAATTTTGTGCATACCTTATTAAATAAAAGTTGTGCAATGTTCTATGAAAAGTCTGTTGAAAAACTACTGGTTTATATATTTACAGAGTTCGGCGACATAAAAACATTGCGGAAAGGTCCACATTTAAACTTAATTGAAAGCTCCATAAGCCACGTCAATAAACGTGCAGGTTACATAACAGTCCCAGGCTCTTTAATCCAGTTACATAAGTCAGTAGTATGCGCGCATTCGTTACCCCGCGGCCTGCCCACGTATTCTACGATATTTTGAACCAAAAATAGCTCCAAGGTTACTCGAACATGTACGAACAAACCTAGTTTCCACACTTTTGTTGGCCGCCGTTGTATAATAGCAGCGTTTTGAGGCACAAATGAACACTGGATTGCAACAAATATGTAATCGGGGTAAAATATCGCTGAATATATGGGACAGTGCTAAAGTTGTACGCACGATCGAATAAAGCTGTTTATGTGATAGTTTCGGGCTATTTTAATGAAGTTGGTCTGTGAAACAATGCAACTGAAGACAGTTTAATGCAGCGGTGGCTTATGAATATAAAAGCTGGAATTAAAGTGCCGTTTGAAGAGCAATTTCACAAATCATCCTACCGCAATTTCCCCCAAATTAATACAGACAGACCACCAATAATGCGTTTGGTTATGCAACCACATTAAAATTGGGACGCAGCGATCCAACAGCCGGTACTCAATACAAGCATGCAATCATGTGTGGAACATTTGGCCGCAAGTTCCCGGCAGCGCGACGGAGGTTTCAAACCCGAGGAAATCAACTGTGATGCAAGCGTTCGTGAGGCTTCGATCTTGCGGTGCATATGCATATTAGGGTTAAATACGGTATAGAGACGTATTTGTGGTGGATTGGATGATGGTGTTAAATGAAACTAAAACACCAATTTTTGTTTTACACCGCAAGGTGTATCCTGGGTAAAAGATTAAGTCCATTTAAAAATCTCAAAGTAATATTTTGGTTTATTCTGATAGGTTAGGAACTGGTTTTGGATCATTGTTAAATAACCGCTCAAAACATACCATAGTTAACTGCTGTTACCATAACCTGCATTTTAATGAGCTTGTTCATAAAATAAAACATCTACTGTAGTTCTTTTTATTGGAAACAGTCTGAGCATATCTAAAACGGACATAGTTAATGGTATTGAAACCCTACTTAAATTAAAATTAGGCAAATTAATATTATGTGCATTGCCATATTCGGGTAGCTTAAATGATGAACAAAATGATTACATTTATAGTTTAAACAACTTAATGCATATTTTGACATGTCGTCATAGTGACCGCTTATTGTATTTTGATACTAACAATTTTGTTAGAGATTTTGTTTTAATTCGGGAACATATGTATCTCCCTAAGAAAAGTCGACATATATTAGCTACTTTGTTAACGTTCAATATACACTCTGTTATTGATAATTTAACTGAGAATAGGTTAAGTGACGAAACGGTATTATATAGTACTACTAATAGTACTGTAATTAATTCTTTAAACATTTAGAGTCGACAAAAGAGAGCCAAAATAATATTATTTTACTATATCACCAAAATATAAATCGCTTCTCTGGCAAAATCTTAGACGTGGAAATGTTATTAGATAAATATCATATGGATATTTTATGTTTTTGTGAAACTTGGTTAAAACCGGATAGGATCTTGTTTCATGTAAATAATTTTTCAGTTGCCAGTGCATACAGCAGGTCCTCAATAGGGGGTGGTACCTTGATATTGTGCAATAGTCGTTTTAGATATAGGGAAAGGAAGGATATCACTGCCTGCTCTGTTGATCGCTTATGTGAGGTAGCACGTGCGGAGGTTGAGGGCCATACTTTCTTGTGTGTTTATAGACCACCACCCTCAAACTTGTCATCATTTTTGATCATTATGGAAGGAATACTAAGTAAACTTTTTAAAGATAATAAATTAGTTTTTGTTTGTGGTGATCTAAATGTTGATCTGCTAGTTAATTCACCCGAAAAATGTAAGTTAATCTCATTGTTTAAATCATTCAATTTAAAATGTATATTTAATGAAGCGACTAGAATAACAGCAACCTCGGCTTCATGCATAGACAATGTATTTACTAACTGTAAAATAAAAGACTCCACCTTAATTAGTGGCGTCAGGTCAGACCATACTGGTCAACTTGTATCATTTGACTTAGATAAAAAGTTAAACTCAAATAAAACCATTGAAATAAGACCTCTTACTAAAGATAAGTTGAAAAGATACGGATGTCTTACATGTGAATGATAGTCTGGCTGTTCTTTCGAAATGGTTTGCAGCTAATAATCTTTTACTCAATGCGAACAAAACTAAATGTCTTAAGTTCTCATTACCAAATGTACCCCAAGTGGGTTTAAATTTAAAACTTGATGGCAAGAAAGTAGATGCTATTAATAAAACTGTATTTCTAGGAATTACTTTAGATTCAAAATTGCAATGGGGCGCACACATTAGAGCTCTTTCAGGTAAATTAAGTTCAGCTGCATATGCAGTAAGAAAAATAAGGCAGTTGACCGATATAGCCACAGCTAGGTTAGTATAGTATTATGTCTTATGGCGTTCTGCTGTGGGGATCAGCAGCTGACGTAGATTCAATTTTCATTTTACAAAAGAGGGCAATCCGCGCGATCTATGAAATGGGTCCTCGCGAATATCTTAGAAACAAATTCAAAGAAATTGATATACTAACTCTGCCTTCTCTATATATCTTAGAAAGTATTTTGTATGTTCGCAAAAACTTAGGACTTTTTAAAATAAGAAGCGATTTCCATAATATAAATACACGTAGCAAAAATGAAATCGTTATACCCAAATTTAGATTAACTAAAACAAGCAAATCATTTTTGATAAACAGTATCCGCTTTTATAACAAGTTGCCGGGGTCGGTTGCAGAACTTAGCGATGGAAAGTTCAAGGCCCACATCAAACGTGTCCTTATCAAAAAAGCGTACTATAAGATTAAAGACTAAGTCGAAGACAAGAAAGTTTGGCAATAATTCCCTCTGCACATGTGGCTTCCCTGGTACCTCATAAACGGCATCACTATGTAAATTTCTAATAACTGCTCCCAAATAATGGTGTTTAATTTTTATTTTTTATTATTAGATATTTACTTATAAATAACTCTGACAAAATATTTTCATTATTTGACATTATATACCTACAATTTTTAATTAGTTTTGATTTTATTCTATTACATTATTTCTATATTTTGTAAATGTGAGAACGTCGTAGGCCTTGTGGATTGTAAATTTATATACCATTGTCTATTTGTTTAACATATGGTACTTTTTGACAGGCCTACACTGTCCTCCCATACCTATTAACACTGTAACTAAAAAATATTTTAAAAGACAAATATTTTTAAAAGAGTAACCATGGAGTTTCTTGCCGGCTCTTCTCCATAGGAAACGACCAATTGGAACCGTGCACCTAGAATCTGACGTTTCATAAGTGCCCATGTAGGTTTACGTGAAATAAAATATTTGGATTTTTTTGATTTTGTGAAGTACAACGTATCTTGCAAGACCGAGTCGATCTTAATGTATTTGATATTGGAGTTGATAAGCTCAAGTGTTTTGTTGTAGCTTTGTCTTTATTTAAGAGGTAAGCTGATAAGTGCTTCTAACCAGTATCATGTGGTGTTCTGTAGTTAACGCCAACCGAATACGACTCAACTTCACTTAGTTCAGCTCACAATACAAGTGAGCGAGGTTTCAAGTAGGTCAACAAAAGTGCATCAGGCCAAGTTCCCGAGAACAGGCGCGTGGTTTTGGGCCAGAAATGTTGAAATTGGTAACTCGCGTTAATGCTGGCTCATATGATTTTATAGGCTAGCAGCCTAATCTCACACACAAGGACCATGCAATTAATAAGTTCCAGGAATAAGCGACGCGGCTGTTTTTACACATCTGTATATTAACGACGTGCTAGCAAATTAAAATGCAAATTAAGAGGGCGCCTGTGTCCGGCGTCCGGGATCAGTGTCGGCCGTCCGAACTGTCCGGCCGATCCGGACGATGCGTGCCTAATAATGTATTCGTATTTATGCGAGGCTGTCACCACGATTATTGTCAGGTTAACAGTTATGCAAATAGGAGGAAAACTGGCCGCTGTGGACAGTGCGATAGATAGAATTAACGAGTGTTGACCAAGGATTAGTAAATATATACGTTTATAGAGATATGAGGAACAGGGTGAGACAGACGGGTGTTGTGTCTGGTGGGCAACTGCCTGATAATTTATGTCGGGACGTTGTATATATGCTAGTTGCGCTGTAAACTCTACTTGCGCGATGCAGGATTTTGCGTGACGTCAGTGTGATGCGTTGTTCGCATGTGGCGGTGAAGATGCCGCCACAGGTTTTATGTCTGTACATTCGATTTACTTTGGCAGCAAATAGTATTATAGACACAATAATACCACGTGTGAGGTAGACGCACTAGTACGTGTGAGGTTGACTTGAATGTGTCCGGCGGCTGAGAGTATGTCATGTCATGTCTCACTCTAATGTTTCGCTGATGGCGGCGCGTCTGTTGGATCATTTAGCTCCCTTCAAAATGGTTGAGTTGAATGGTGCTAATCCATGCGTCATGTTCGTGAAGGGGCGCCGTCAGTTGAGACTGGTCATCTGTTAGCTGTCACGGCGTATTTTAATTAAATTTTATTTTTGAATTGTTTTCATATTTATATATCGTACGCTTTTAACGTTCTGCATCGTTCTCACATGAATAATTTCGACATGAATGATGTAACCAATCTATTGTAAACATATTTGATTTAAAAGAGTGTCCGTGGAGTTTCTTGCCCGTTCTTCTCCATAGGTACCTACTACGCTTTGGAATGGGCAACTAGCTTCATTTTCTGACCGACCGACCTTGACAATTTAAAAGTGCCTGTAATTGGTTTATTTGAAATAAATTATTTGAGTTTGAGTTTGAGTATGTCTTCTATAAACTTCGTACTTTTGGGTCCTACGCAAGCTAATAAATGCCACAGTCTAGTTGCTTAGAATGTTTTTAATGTAAATTATATTTTACTTATAATTTATGTATGATGATCGGTGGAATGGTGTTGGAGTTTATCAATCTCATGCATACCAATATCAATTTTTATAAAAATACCTATCGAAGATTAACTAACTTTTAAAATTAAAGAATGATGCCCACTTTCCATACATTGATTGACCTTTCACATGATTCGATTTACAGGTCGCGTCTACCTACAACTAGTGTTGTCTTTTAACAATTATTATTTATTATAACACAATATCATATCATCTTTTCATTTAGAGGCCAGGGAAAATACTATTAAATAAAGAGGTTTTTGAGGTTATACAGCTGTCAGATAAGGTTTGACAGCTGTTTAGCCTCAAAAACTATACGATTACGATGTTAACATCAAATTGTTTCATAGTTAGTCGCTGAGAGAGTTTCGATTACTCTGAAATAAATCCCTCTTCAATGTAATTAATATCATTATCAAATCGGCATGAGGCCGCAAACAGCAGTTATATTCTCGTAATATCCCGCCGATACTGAGACTTCACATGTGATGATAGGCCAACCTTGTTTTCTACACTACATTTTGTGCAAGTTAGAGCAATCTATGATAACAGCCTATTACTATCCCACTGCTGGGCAAAGGACTCAACTCATACAGAGAAGGCACGAGCATTTATCACCAGGCTTGGTCAAGACGGGGTGGCGATTTCTGACTTTTATTGAGATTGGTACGTGCCCGGATTTGAACTCACAGCCTCGTGCATAAAAGGCGAAGTGTAAAACAAATGACAGCCTGTGATAGAGTTCGTAGTAGTATAAATTATAGTCTATGGTTTTATGCGTAACCTGTCAGTTGTACACTTATTTTTCTTTCCACACCCACACATATAAAACATAAAAAATCATACCTGGTCATAAAATAAAGTATAAAATAAATACCAATTGGTTTTTAGAAACATTCAATAACCCCATGACGAACGAACAAGTTTTTCGTATTATGTGAAACGGAACGTGTGTTAAACACGCTCCGTTTCCGAAAGTCTATTAGGAATGATAAACATAGTAACATTGCTTTTTTTCTGGGATTTATTTGAAAATTCAAATAAGTGATACGCAATATGCAAAAAACAAGCAATTTTTTTTTATATTTTACATCACTAGACGCATTCGAAAATTTTCAGGTCAAGACTGAACATGATTCTTTAAACTATTGTCAATTAAATATTTTGTATTATTTGTACACTAGCACAGCTCGCTATTTGCTAGAGCGAGTTAAATTAACATTACCAGACTCAGAAAGTATTGCGAAAAAAGGTTTTTATGAATGAGAGACTGCCCAGTTATAGTCTATTTTGAAAATATGATTAATTGTAAGTAAAAATAGGTACGTTCCAATTTTCAATCCCCATTGTTTTGGAGCTAAATGATCGTGTATCATAAAAAATTCAAGCGCGGTCGGTCGACTAACTTTGTGGGATGAAGAAAGAACTGGAGCCCTTTGAGGGCTGTTACGGAAGAAAACCTGCTAGCAGTGAAAAACTTAATCCAAAACAATAGGCGAGTTACGTATCAAGAGATTCAGCATATACTGCAGGTTGGATCGGGAAGCCTTCACGAAATTCTACACGTGCATCTTCGCGTGAGGAGGATAGTTTCACGCGGGGTGCCGCGCAACCTCAACGATGCTCATAAGCAGACCCGGGTGGAATGGTACCGTATGACAAACAAATTTGAAGCAGGCTCGTTTCGGCGAGTTATTTTATATATATATATATTATTATTCAGTTAGGTACACATACATTTAATTATATTAAGTTGGTGCCAACAAAAACTCATTAGAGTTTTACCGTGCACCAAAATCATCGAAGAAATAATTTAAAGAATAATAACCACTCAAGAAGGTACATACATAGTCAAAAATTAACAAAGAAAAAGAAAAACGGGAATTAGCTAAAATATTATCTATTACTAACGAGCGAACATCATGAGCGATCATTACAGGTGATGAGTCTTGGATTTATCAATACGATAAAGAAACGAAGCGCAAGTCGACAGTTTGGGTGTTTCAAAACGAATCAACGCGTACCAAAGTGTAGCGATCTAGAAGCGGGGGGAAGATTTTGATCCTGAGCTTTTCAATTTGACTGCCTACTTGGTGTCAATTCCTTTAAAACCAAAGAAGCATCAACGCTGAATGGTACTCTACCAAATGCTTGGCAGAAGTTTTCTCTGTTGTGAGCAACAAGCGACCAAATACAGGGCTCCGCGGGCTACTGCTCCACCACGACAACGTACCTTCGCACACCGCGCTCAAAACGAGGGACTTCCTGGACAGCACGCCGGTTAAACTCCTGGGTTGCCTCCTTACAGCCCTGACCTAGCACAGTGTGACTTCTTTTTATTCCCAAAAATAAAAATCCACTCAAAGGGATCCAATTTTCGTCGCCGGAAGATGCGTTGTCAGCGTTCGAGAAGGCTGTAAACGAGGTGTCTACGGCGGACTGGAAAACATGTCTCGAAATCTGGTTCAGACGCATGAAACTTTTCATAGAGGCTAGTGGACAGTACTTTAAAAAGATTTAATAAAAAATATTTATAGAATATTAATTTTTATTTTCGCAAAAGTTTCTGAATGTCCCACGTAATCGGCTCGATAAAATAAAAAAAACATATCATGACGCTAAATCGCTATTGAAAACCTTAAAGTGATTCCATCATGAAACCATGTAAAAGACATAACAATAGAAAAGGCTCATTGTTTTTTAGGGCATGTTGGGAACACATGTTTATAATTTAGTTTTAATCTCTGCAGTTTAAGCGCTCGCACCGGCCAACCTTCGAGACGCACTACAAGAAGGCCCTAAGCACCCACTTTAATTTTTTATGAAAGCGACTTTTAGCAACTCGACATATTATTATATTTACGAGTTCGTAAAAGCGGTGTCTATTTTCGGATATTTTTAGTATCATAAGCCTGAGCCACGATTACTATCAGCGTAATCACGCAGGCTTCAATCCATTCTATTTCGGACAAGACCTGACTTCAGATATAATGGTTTCCATAAAACGTACTTTTATCATTTGGGAATTTACTGATAGGATTTATGAATTGCGAAGGATGGCCCCTGGGGGTTTTAATTAAATAGGCTAGTTGTTTCACGAATAAGTAGGTGACGTCCACGTCATTTACTAGGTAGTAAACGTGGGCCTTTCAAGTAACGCATTGCGTCTTATGGACGATGTAGAACAATCCGTGCAAACAGAAATGTCCTGTCACCGAAGATTTTCAGCAGCATTTTTTGACAGCACTCCTTTTTATAGGCTTTACGTCCACAGTTATTAAATTCCGAAACTGCGGTTGCGTTTCTTGAGGCAGTTGTTACTTTTTTCAATTTGTATGTGGAATTATGAATACTTGTAGGTCCTATACAACATACCTTTAGCAGTTATGCTATTGTGCCATATCTTACACCAAAAACAAACGCACCTAAACTAGTTAATAGCTTGCATGATTGCAGTCGTAACGCAATCACTGTTGATGGGCTGCATGTTCACAATCGATTGCCGTCGTAGTACAAACGATTCATTAAATCGCGCTCATGAAAGCCGTAATGATTGTATTGGGTGAAATATGTCGCTGGAAATGAGCTTCATTGATTGGTCTGAATAGTGACCTGATATGGATCTCATAGGATAGGTATGGTTCTATTGTCTTGTTCATATTCACAAGTATGTAGTTGAAATATAGGTAAATACTGCATACGTATACCTAAGATTAAGGAGGGATTTTGTATGTAGGCTACGAGAAAAAAATGCTGATATTTTTGATTTATTACGTAAATCTATCAATTACTGCTCAAAACGATAGGCCACGTACAGAGACCGTCTATCAATACTTTTTCACTAATTGCCTAAAACCGCTTGCAAAAAAGTAAACATAGAAATAATTGGCAGTACATCGGGTACGGAAAATAGCGTCAAACACAAAGGGCGGGCCGAACTGCGTTCACACTAATGAGTCGATCCACATTGCCGCAGAGTCAACATTCATGGGCAAATAACAGTAAACGGGAAAAATTGTGCACTTATTTACGAAATACTCCGTACACATTGCTGGTATCATTAATTGCGCTGAGAATGCTGCGACCAATGTCTTTCTACTGTAGGCTGACGGCATAACACAGATTTTTCGTATTTGCTGTAGATCTTGAGATTGTAAAATATTTGTCTATTTTCAAAAGAATGACTGTTGTTACTCACTAGCCTTCCAAGAGCTGTAACAATTACTCGGTTCGTCTTTCTCATGTTTTCTTTTTGTAATTTACGCCTCAGATTATTTGCCGAAGCGTCGAACTAGACCTAATCGAAAAGCTGAATCGACGTCGTAGAAATAAACGGGAAGTACCAATTATGAGCCGCGAGCCGGAGAAATATTGTGCTAATACCCAAGGAAATGGATAATATTTCAGGATTATAGATTGACCTATAAATATTTATATACGAGGTCCTTCTTACTCTCTTGTTCAAATATTGACTGGGAATTTATAATAGAATTTACGATTCAAACTTGCTTTTTACTGATTCCAAGAATTATACAAATTTCTTGTAGCTTTCTTAGTAATGCCTTGGTGGTAGAGAAAGTGTATTTTATGGAGCGGATTAAATGGTTTGACACGCAATGGTTCGTAGCTAGCATTGGAGTATAGTTTGCAGCAACTACGGCTTTTTAATTAACAATATAGTGCAGATATATTACCGGCTTACGCCATGTGAAGCTAATGCGGCAACATTACGGCTCAGTGGCATGTCGGCGCAGCAAGTTATGGCAGAAGGTGACATTCACACAGATAGAGACAGACGTATATGGCGTAAAATCAGCGAGTGCTGTGCACAAATTGATGAGGTGTCGAACTCTGGGTGGATTGAGGTAACCATCACGTGCGTGGTCATTTCGCCTTTAATAATCCTTCCAAACCGCTTTCGGCTACGGCGACCGTTTCTTTAACACCCTACTGGCGTCTATCATGGGCTCTCATGTGGCTAGCAAAACCACCCTTGTTTACAAATATTCTTGTACAGAGTGGACAAGTAAGAGCACCACTAACATAATTATAACTGATTGCCGCTGGTGGTCGGGCCTTTAGTTCGTCACGCTTAGAATCCAGTTTTGTAAGCCGACGAGTCTCAAAATCAAAAACTTTCTGCTGTACCAATGACCTCCACTCTCCGCGGTTAGACGCAAGCTCTTCCCACTGAGATGGATCTACGTCACAACCCTTCATGTGTCGCTTAAGTACATCCTTAAATCTCAGGAGTTGCCCGCCATGCTTCCGCTTGCCCTCCTGAAGCTCCGAATAAAGGATGCGCTTCGCCACTCTCTGCTCCGATATGCGTGTCACATGGCCGCACCACCGAAGTTGCCTTTTCATGAGGTAGGCCTCAATACCTCCCACATTAGCTCGTCTCAATACTTCCGTATTGCGCACTCGATCAGACCAATGGACGTTAAGGATTGAACGGAGGCATTTGAGATGGAATCGGTCCAATTGTTTAATGTGACGTCGGTACGGTGTCCATGTTTCGGCAGAGTATAAAATGTTAGGCAGCACAACAGCCATATATACCGATATTTTTGTGGCGCGCTTTAAGTCGTGTGAGCAGAAGACCCTGGCATTTAATTTACCGAAAGCTGCAGCAGCAGCATTGATTTTGCTGTTGATTTCGGCATCAAGGTCACACTTAGATGTTAATGTGCTCCCCAGATATCGAAACTTTTCAACCTGCTTCAGTACGTCTTCTCCAAGCTTAATGTTCAGCGTCTCATTTCCATGAACGTCCAGAGACATAACTTCCGTCTTTTTGACGCTGATCTTTAGGCCAAATTTAGAACACTGCTCGTGAAGGTTCGTAACAAGCTGTTGAAGCCCTTCTGGGGATTCTGCCACAAAACACAGGTCATCTGCGTACATAATTTCTTCAATATGTGCAAGAGACACTTTTGTGATTGCCTTTAGTCTCGATAAGTTGAAAAGACTGCCATCTGTTCGAAAACGCAGCCGGACACCCTCTGAAGATATCGCAAGGGCTTCACGGATGACCACTGCAAAATAAAGGGCGAAGAGAGTGGGGGCCAAAACGCAGCCCTGCTTCACGCCACCGGTAACCGAAAAGAACTGCGACTGCTCATCCTCCGCCACTACACAACACTCCATGTCATCATGCAGGAGACGCACAAGTTTTACGAACTTCTCCGTACATCCCAATTTTTGCAGCACTATCCAGAGGGCCTCACGAGGAACGCTATCAAACGCTTTTTCCAGGTCGACAAAGCAAAGGTATAAGTGTCTGCCTTGCTCTCTGCTCTTCTCCTGCAGCTGTCGAACTGCGAAGATTGCCTCGCAAGTAACCCTATCCGGTCGGAAACCGAACTGCGTTTCTGGCAAGATCTTTTCTGACAGTTTCCTTAGGCGGTTAAGCAACACTCTGGCGAAAACCTTTCCGGGGACTGAGAGGAGTGAAATGCCGCGGTAAGAATTGCAATCTGCTCGGTCACCCTTGTTCTTATAAAGGGCCCTAATGCGCGAGAGTTTAAATGTCTTGAGATATATTGTCTATAAATACTGACCACATTAAGGTAGTTATGGCCACTTAAGTGGAGGCGCAAGGTAGTGATGCGGTCCGAAATGTGAACAGAACATTCCTGAAGATTCTTGGCGATGTGATTTTTGACCGCCAATCCAACTCCCGACCGCCTCGGTTCAGAAGCGGAGGTCCCTTTCCAATAAAAAGTATAGCCACCGCCATGTTCGATCAGTTCACCTTCGTCAGCCAGATGTGTTTCACTGATAGCAGCCACATCAAAATTATAGCGACGAAGTTCCCGAGCTACGATGGCAGTTTTACGTTCCGGGCAGGCGTTAGCATCACGGTCAAGCAGAGTCCGCACATTCCACGCGCCAAATGTCAAATTATGTGATAAAGATGGTGTAATATACTTATTTTTATTATTGTTGCGTCGACCACGAGTTTCAAAGATGCGGAAGCAGCCGTGGTTACTACTATTCTAAGGTTTTTGGGGTGAGCACTTTTTTAGAGCACCTTTTCTAGCCCCCTCCTCGGCTGAGCGGGGAAAGCAGTGCTTCCCTAAATAGGGCTGCTTTGTCATTCTGGGTGCTGCCGAATTTACCCTGTCCCCCCAGTTCAGAGTAAAAGCGACCACGGTGTGTACTCACACCCCCAGAACCGCTGATGTGCAGACCTCGGACAAAGCTCAGTTTGCATCCAACCGAACCTTTCTACCTCAGCCCATCGCCACCAGACTTTGCCAGATCGGAGTCCATAAACATAAACGGTCAGATGCGCAGGATATATTAAAGTGCCCAAACGTTCGCGCAAACGCAGGAGCACTCTCTCGTCCTTGCCCCCCTGGACCCAGTGGAACGGAGAAACCGCTACGACCGGAGGGGAGCTGGATGCAGTAGACTAGCAAGCAATAACAAAGCCCTTATTACTGCCTTAAGGCCTTCCTACAATTGCCTAGGTATCTTGCCACCGGCGGTGGACTGCTGTAGACATAGCCAAGACACAACTCGGAGGGCAACCGAGCAGCTCGGGAGATGTTGTTCCCGAGCCCCTCCTCCAGGTTTAGCCCACGAGCCGACGTGGTTTCCGGGATGTGGCACGAGGAGCCACTGGAGGAGAGTTTGTGGACTGTCGACGGGTTACTTGAAGTATGTCACCTATACGTATACAGGTCGGCTGACATAAAACAACGCAGGCAACCCAGCCTTTATCAGGTGTGTAAAAGGAAAGTGTATTAGTGTCAGGGCTGTATCGGAATCCATACCGTGATGGTTACACTTGCAAATGGTTAAACAATGGCGATTTTCTTACATGGTCCTGCCTTGTAAATGCTCCTATTTAGGTCTGGCCTTGTTTCCCTTCTTTCATTACTTATTCAGTGGCGCTAGTGAGTCGGTACAGCGGTCAGTCGGCACGGCACAGGCAATGCCGCGCTGCACTAATAAATTGCACACCCGTTTCAAGCGAATATATTTCAATTGCAAATTACGGATATTTATTATCATACACGAGAGCCGTGGGTAATAAATACGTTACTGAAATGTGAAGTACGCTCTAAATATACGAACGGACAGATAAAATGGGAGAACGTACCTCTTTGAGATGTAAAAGTATCACAAATCTAAGTCACGTCCGCGATCCCGAAGGAGGCGGAGATGAACAGCAGTTATTTATATTTTGATCACGATAGTTTATTTCTGGTCCTTTTGATAAACTGATCCTACACCCCTGTCATAAAGGATTTCTTCCTGAAACGAGTCCAGCATCAAACGACCAAGGAGCATCTAAGTCTATAGGTCACTAACAAGTGGTACTTGTGAATGCGTGTAATGATGTGAAAACATCGATAGCTACCGCCACACGTCATGTCGGGCATGAGTTACGACTCAAATGCATTCAGTCTGTACTAATTTAAGCTTCCACGAACAATAAGCACATTTTAAAATTCAGTGTCTCATTTTAAACTGATGTTCGCATATACTTTGTAAGATAAGAGAATGAAATGACCCAGGCTAAGATAATTGGGCTTCTTAGCATAGTTGACGATGCATCTTTCACGAGTTTTCGCATTTCTACCTTCTTTGCTTAGCAGATAGAACAGATGTTTCTTTCCCCAATCTCCATAATATATCTTTGTATGTGTAATAGATTTGAATGTGAAATGTCCGTAATTCGGGATAGTCCCGCTACTCGTAGCTGCCGGACACTCGGTCCCGGTACCCAGATCAAAGTGTACGTCCTCAGGGACACGTTTATTGCACATCGTTGTTCTGTCGTATTCTCCAGCCTGAGATTTATACGCAAATGTTTGTCCTCAAACAGTGGGTATGGGAGAGAATGTTTGGACCAGGCTACCTCGACTTATTGTTCTCCGAGAGAGTGATGCACCTTCAAGTCTTGTCTGCAAGAAGAAAGGCTAACTTAATAATTTGGGACCCATTGGTAGGGGTTGCGTATATTATGGAAACTTAAGAATAGTTAAAGAACGACATAAAACTAACAAAAAAGCAAATGGGTAGTAGGTTAGAGAAGTTGGGAGAGAGAAGATATGAGAAGTAGAAGATTATAACCTAAAAATCAATCTTAAAGTATTTTGGACATATACTTGTTATTTTTTAGTAGCAGAATGACTTATTTATACATATTTATTGCTCACACATATATCCCGTGGGTTCCACTGGGGAACACTCCTTTCGCTTCGTCCACGTTTATACATCCGAGCCATAAACGCTCGTCGCAGTACTACTTACCTGACTTTTTAAGGACATTAGGTTGTCTTCTCCTGGGCAATAAAAATAATGCTGAATCTGAATAAAAATCTCTATCAAAATCAAAAGTCATTTATTCAAATTAGGCTGAGAGTCAGCACTTTTCGAACGTCAAAATTACATAAGACAGTCCCCCAAAACGCCCGCCCTTCACCACTTCCTAGTGCTTTATCTGGGAAGAAGAAGTGGCGCATAAAACTCCCCAGCAGCACAGCTGTCTGTTCAGTTAGATTATAAGGTAATCAAAGTAAAAAATACTAAACACAGAAAATCATCAAAACAAAACCATAGACAGCAAGACGACCAGTCACCACAAGCAGCACCCGTTCACGAGCATAACGCAGAGATCAGCCATTGCCCTCCCTATTTGAGGGAAGGAGGCAACCCGATCTCCGACGCTACCGCAAACAGTGGCATCTACGGGAGCATGACGAACTCGCTGCCGGTTGCTCAGGCAAGAATAATTTAAGATCAATTGTCGAGGTCGCTGGCTAACCACATATTGCAATAAAATATGTATAGTATCAATGGGTACGTATCTATAGGTTCCTTCTACATCTGTTTAACCAGATAAACCACGTGTATATGAAGTACTAAGGTTCCTTTTGCATAATGTACTGGAAGACTTTATCGCTAGTATTTTCAGCGATAACTAGGTATACTTAATGCTGATTTTCGCCTTTATTTGAACTTCTGAAACCTAAACACAAACGTTGCCGTCTAATTGATGTTTCATAAAACTGCTAACATACGAGTACGTCTGCAGCAGTGTTGGCCCAAAGTTAATCTGATTAACGATTAAAAATTAATGATTAAAAATCATAATCTAAAAATTTGATTAAGATTAATTAATCATAATCAAATTTAAAATGATTAAGATTATTAATCATAATCTTTAATCGTTAATTTGATTATTTGATTAACTAATAACTACTTATTTATTTATTTATTTTATTTATTGGAAGAGCAACACCAACAGCTTATGCAATACATAAATATGCTACTTCAAAAGCAGTAATAAATAAACTAAAATGGAATTCTGTATAAAAAACAATTAATTCAAAATGTAAACATTCCTTATTCCAATTTCACAGACTTTTACTGCGTTAACACCGGGGAGGGGGTGGGACAGAGGTACTTCGCGTTAGCTTCTCACTCTCCCACTCTCTCGTCTTTTATAGCACTAAACTACTATTAAGTATATGTTTATTCCCAGGTCGGGCAACTTGTTATTGGGTTTTTCTATCTGGAATTTCTCAGTAGAGTCTGGATTTGTTCCCAGTTGATGGCAATAGGCTCGCCCCCTATTACATGGGACTTAAAAACATAACTGGCGAAATGTGGGTGTACTATAGGTACACCTCTGCCCAACCCTTCGAGGATACAAGGCGTGATGTTATGTTATGTTTTGTTTAACACTATCTGGCTGAAAGACGCTTGCTCGCACTCGGTTGGCGATTTTTTTTTTCAGATTTTGCTACTTTTTGTGATATTGTTTCACACAGTGAATAACTTAAAAACAAACATGAATTGTGATGATGACTCTAGTGGTGTTTTGATGGATGTACTAGTTTATAAACAAGTTAATCAATTAATGATTAGTGATTAATGATTAACGTCAATAATCAAGATTAAGATTACTTTTTTAATCATGATTAGAATAATCATGATTAATGTAATCTGATAAAAATTAATCAAATTAATTAATTGATAAAAAGATAAATTGATTAATGCCAACACTGGTCTGCAGGGTTTAAGGAACTCTATGTACTCTAATTACGTTGGTCGGATTAAACCAAGCTGAAAAAGCAGGTATCAGATAGTTACAGCATCATCCTCCTGTCCGTCCTTTCATATAAACTAGGGGTTTATTTAAAAAAAAAAAACTCTTTTATTTACTTATAAAATATTCAAGACATACAGTCATTTTACATAATTATTTTCCTTTTATTTTCTTATTCAATCCTAGGTGATCTTTTATTAAAGTATAATTTATTTATCTAATTAAAAAAAGAACCAGCTTCTTTCTTTAATTTGCAGAAACAAAGCACTGGTTTGTTGCAAAGCCCATGTAACACATTATGCTCATAATATGACAGCAATAGCCCACTGTCCGTGTTCCTACGGGGCAATTAAAATAATATTCTAATATGGCATTTCGACCCTCCAGCCTCTTATCTACTGCGATGTTCGTGTAAAAAGACTTGCTATCTATAGTTCGTGTAAAAAGAACCCACCAAAACATTCTGTAAAAAACTGGCCAAGTCTCGATGGAGCTGCTTGTTTATCTCTAAAAAGTAATGAAATCTAGACAAAGTCGTGCCAAGTCTAAGGTTCCCTAGTGCGATTTCTTTATTATTATAGTTGAATAATAAGCTCAATTTCTCTTATAATGTTTTTGATGTACATAATATAAGAAATATACTAGTACAGCATGTTGTGTGACTTGGCCTTAACTCGCTTAACAAACATAGGTAGTTACAACAGATATAACATTACGTGTAAACAAAATTGTCTATGGCCGATAGATAAGCTAAAGCAACAAATATCCCTTCTAGGAGTCTCATCCCGGCAAACTTATATTGTATACATTCCGTACAAGTGCTCCCCTACATATTTATATGATCACTCGCAAATCGTTATCCAGAAGTAAATGCCATAGTCTAGGTTGGTGTGCAGAATAGTCCGTACAAAGGTAAGCCAAGTCCTCAAGAATCCACAAATCACAAAAATAGCTTATCCCACGTAAGCCGTTGAACACAAACAATTGAATGACAAATTGGTATAGGTAGTAATGGGATGGCTTTTGGTGAAACAAACAATATATTTCTTTATTTTATTTATTATTTAAATGACAAATATGATATTTGACATGACAATTTGACACTGACGTTCCATTTTCCGTTTCATGTTTTCAATACTGTTATAACACAAAATACTTTATATATTTTTATGTACGGTATGTTTACATTTCATACATTTTTAGTTTATTTATTAAGAAATAAGTATAAAAGAATGAAAACCGCCAAGCAAAAACGTACTTAGGTGTATGAAGGTAAATCATTAGTGTAGATTGGAATGTATCATTGTAATTCGCGAAAAACGTTCCGTTCGGAAACTGCAAGATAACTTATTTATAAATAAATTAAAATCATTAATAACTTTTAATTCCCATCACCTAGGTGATGGGAATTAAAAGTTATTAATAATAATATTTTTTTTTAACTCAATTTTAATTATAACTCAATATTTTTTTATATGGAACTGCTATAAACCTATAATTTTATTTAATATAAACTTGCCCGTGAACGGAGCTCCGTTAATTTTTAAATTACGCGGGTCTGCTCGTTTTGTCGTTAAAGTCGAAAAGTGTTCATTTTAATAAGGTACAGAATATAATTAAATACAAAATAATTTCGTGTTTGTATAAATTTGTGACATTGTAACGAAATAGTGGATCCTAACTACATGAAAGGATGCAAGTTGACTTGTTACATATAGTTTAATAAATGGAATATAAAATACAGGTAGGAATAGAAAAAGAACACTAATCACGGTTCAGGCGAGTCTGAAGTTAATTTAGAAGGCTTGAATTGAAGTCCGGAGGAGGAGGATGAAGGATCTTCGTAGATTGGCTTCGTGCAGGAAAGAACAGGAGGTGGAGAAAAAGGGTCTTCAGGTGTCGAAGGGACACTTTAGAGTGCCAGTCTCGTTCGACAAAACTCGACGTAAAATCTCCAGGCAGATGGTTACTCAGCAGGAGCCAAGACGTAGAATTGATAGATGAACAGCTGGTTTGTTGACGAAGCCCGGACGCCGAATCCTCTGGCAGATGGTTAGTGAAACAGGCCCGGACGCCGAATCCTTTTCAGATGCTTCAGCCTTTTCTTTTATAGGAAAAATCTTCCTTTTCCAGAATTTATTTTAAGCGATTTTTGAAGTTTCAAAATT
The DNA here is from genome assembly GCA_963555695.1 of Dasypolia templi. Taxonomy (NCBI): domain Eukaryota; kingdom Metazoa; phylum Arthropoda; class Insecta; order Lepidoptera; family Noctuidae; genus Dasypolia; species Dasypolia templi. The sequence goes on along the minus strand of OY743151.1, from coordinate 1,928,938 downwards.
GTTTTCTTCATTCTGACATCTCATCTGCCAGTCATAAAACCAGCCTATGTGTTCAGCCAAGATGTATTAAAACCTCCACGATCGAGTCTGAGCGTGTCCTTATTAATTATTTTAGATGTCGACATTCAGTTAATAATCGGTAATTATATAGAAAATACAATATTTCAGCTAAACCTAATTGATAAAAATAATTCAAAAAGTAATCTTCATAGACTAAAAGAGAAAATTGAATGACAGTTTGACAATTGACTTGTGTCACAACAATGGAAAATGTAAACAATGAATGATTTTTTAAACATATTATAAAAGAAATCGTTTTAGAACGATTCGTAAAATGCTAGCAAATAAAAGAATATAATTCGGGACATGAATGGATGAATGATGACTAATGGTGTAAGTATAGCATATACTATAACATGAACATGATATTGAATCATAGATGCACTCTTGCTCTATGAAATATATACTCAGACTTATCATCAATGAGGTTTGCCTAATACATCTATTTTCATTCAGCAGAGGTACAACAATTACCCTTACAATTTAGGTATCGTAAACTTTACAAAACAAAAGACATGTCTATGACATCAACAGTAGTTTCTATCCCTTTCATTTTGTGTATAAATTTTATATATGATATTAATGGATGTGAGAAATAATATTTAAAATATATAGCAGTAAAGCTTATTTTTCTTATTGTGTTCCATATTTTTGAACACTTAGAATGTTTGGATACAATTGGCGGGATGACTGTTACCATAATTATGCCGGTTTGACTGAACCGATTTTGATGAAACATTTTTAAACGTTTCGACCTTTCGGGCGATATTGTTGACAACAATAAGGAAACTTTGTTTGTACCGATATTATTTACTTTTTGATTGCGTCTATTTATTTGAATACCCTGCGTGTCACTTACTATTTGACGCTGACTGTACTACTGGAATAAAAGTATCCTATACGTTAATGCAGGTTATAAAGTCACAAAATTTAGTACCTACTTATATTTAAAAAAATAACTCTGTAATAATTCGATCATGATTCGAAAGACACGACAAGAAAATACTATCTAGCGTACTAAAGCAAATGTGACCGTCGAAAGTTATTGTTCCCTCAGGAACAGTACTTATTTTTTGTATGAACCATTTATGTCCTTTCATGATGCTCGGTTCAGTGGTTTAAGCGTGAAAAAATGACAAACAAATAAACTAGCAAACTTACTTTTGCATTTAAAATATTAGTTAGGTTTAGGATTAGTAAGTTGTAGGTAATATTTAATCCATGCGTCGTAATGGTAAGTATCGTTTCTACAATAGCATTCATTTATTGCTGGGTAATCTGGGTATAAGACACATCTGTTTGGCGTTTTCATTAGCCGTCGCCTGACGCGACGACACTTGGATCAAAATATTACCTACTTCTTATGTTCAACTTATTACATAGATATACATACCTAGATTATTTTTGGTATTAAAAAGTTTTAGTGTCGGGGTTTTTTTTTTAAATTTTAATGTTACTTTTATTTCCGGTTATTAAAATTAATATGTAAAGTAAGCGGTCAAAAGTGCATAGGCACGTTAAGAGTCGTATTGCTGTGAACTCGCGGTACGACTGTATGTGTTGAAACGACACACACCACAAAGATCGCAGTTTTGCACGGCACACACTGACGTGAAGTCGCACACTCGCATCGCACTGCACGAAACAAAAATATATTTCCGACGCTTTCGTTAGACACGCATTATGCTCGTGACCTGGCCGGTTTATGGCATTGCTAAAATTCGAGTTAATCTAATATGATTTGGTAGCAGTAGGCGCCAAGCGTTGGACTGAGAAGCAGTCGGCTAAGGTTCTGATCTTATAAGATGCAGCGCAGTTTTATTGCCAAGTTTTTTATTTTGGTTTGCAATAATAACAATATTCAAAAAATATCTGCCTTTTAATTATTTTTATTATTGCAATAAAGGGTTTAGAATTTAAAAAAAGCGTTACAAGTGATAACAAAAATAAAAACATATTTATTTGTTATAATATTTTACATAGGTATGGATAACAAACCGATACGATTATTGGATGGCATGGGATGAAGGCGTAAGTTTATGTGTGTGTGTCTAATAAATGGTAAGAAAACATACTATAAATAACATTATGTTTCTATCACTTTCTCATCATTCACTAATTTAAACAAATAATAATTTATATTTAGTAAAATATGAAATATTTTAATGATTGTTATCATTAAAATATTTCATTAACTCACACTAAATCCATTTGTGGTATCACATCATTTACGTCCACTTTTACGCAGCGCAATAATATTGCCAAAGCTTCAATATTCATACTTCACTGCATTTTGAAAATTATAACCAGAACACCGCTCATTAACAGATTTAAACATTCGTCACTAACCAACAACGTTCAATGAGGTGAATAGTCGTAACGAATTGCATCTACCTCACAGAAATCGAAATAATTTACTCAGTTTTCTGTGGAACTTTTATTATCCAAGTAAACAAGATGAACGAGACCGAATTATTGTCGAACCACTTCAAGTAATGTTATTAAGGCAAAAAAATTAATCATTTTAGGTATTCTTAATAACATTCCAAAAACTATAAATATATATTATTTGCAAATAACATCAAGCGTAATCCGCAGGCGTAGGTGAGATTCGAACTCAGGTCTCGCCATAATCGCTGCTACCCAAGCAAGGTAACGACTAAGCTAGCATGCCATATGTTAAGTTAGTTGAAATTATGAACTACTATCAATTACAGACCAAGTGTGTGTGTGTGCGTGTCTATAGTGTAGAAACTACTTATAGAAGAAGGTCGTAAGTGAAACCGAAGCGTCAATCTATTGCTTTGTGAGATTGCCTATGGACTTATGACCGCTACTGTACATATGTTACTAGGTAGTAGACACGCTACGATCGAAACGTGCCTCGCTGACATCTGCGCAGCTATACTTATTGTACCCACAGTGAAGACTAATTAGTACTCATTTCTCTTTCTTATTCCATCATCAGACCCTGATCACCATCTGTCTATAACCTATTCATTGAGACCATTCCAATGAGCCCAATCACGATACCTATGCTGTAAGTTGGTGAGGTAACAGAAAACCAAATTTCCACTCGATCAGACCCGTGGAAGATGCTCACATTCCAATCCATTCATTAACTAGAAAAATGCTGATAGTCTTCAAACGGCAGAACTGATTTTCTTGAATCATAGCTAATAAAACTCTTGATCAGGTTGCCTTTCGGACAAACAAATTAAATCAAAATCTAGGAGCTACGATGCCGTAGACACACAGATACACACGTTAAACTTATGGCACCCATATTTTTCCGTCAGGGGTGAAAAATAACAAAAGTAAGCTGAACACCCGAAGTAATACCCGAAGTGTTTGGATCCATATCGAGTCTCTTAACTTCGCCGGTCTTGTGGGGAGCCCGTCGCATGGACTTCATACTTCTTGAACTAGATTACTCCCACAAGGAGTGTAGAAAGTTTGGCTCAACTTTTAGTAACTGATACAAACTTTTCTTTTGCATTACGTGTGGTCAATCACATAATATTCAGCAAGACAGTTGTTTAAATTTTACAAGCCCCATATTCTATCTTCTTATTGTGCTGTTTCAACTAGGTCTTTTGCCAGATCAATCAGATAACCCTGTAAATCCCGATTGGTATTTGTTAGATACGTGGCACATTTTCCCAATGACCCAGTCTTCATTTACACTTCGACCCATACTGCACCGATATATACGCACGCACGACATTGTTATGCGACGAACGTCGATCAATCTGAGTAGCTACTTACTTTTATTCATATTGGTACACGAATCACGAATCTAGGTCTCCCATTTCGTAAGTCGAAGTAGTATAATGAGCATCTCATCTATCTACGACTATAAAACGTATTGGGAGTCTCGATTAAATAAACGGTATCGATAAATTATTTAATTTGAATCTCTCTATTGCTCATAGTTTTATGGCGGAGCGTTATTTGCTGAGTAGCTGGTACTATTCCCTTTGTGTGGCGTCCTAAACAGACAGGCTTACGAAAATCATTTCAGCACATATTTATCTTTCTTGGTACATGCGAGCTTTACGCCCGCAGTACAATCTAACTTTACGTCACGTGTTTATCAAGATTTTGTGTACGTAAATATATTTACTAGTTTAGTGTTCCAATCTAGAGCTTATTAAATAATTGTTTCAAATTTAAGGTTTTAAGGGTTGATTTTTCAATAGTCAGATAACTTTTGAATCTGAAGAATAAATCTGACAGTTTGACATGTTTTCTATTCGAATCAAAATATTTATAATAAAAAGTAAAGTTATCTCTATTGAAAAATGTGCCCTAAAATTTGTATCCTTATTTGACTGATTCGAAAGATTGTATTTTCTTTCCCGTTTTCATTTTCATGTTCAACAGCTTTAAATATATAGGTACTTACTGTTCTACATCTCCTTATTACTCTAGCTGTATTCCAATCTTATTAGCACACACTCTCGAAATGGGGGTATTAATTTTGCTTTATAATTTACTGAATTAATTCTGAAAACGAATGGATGCCTTTAACCCGTTAAATGCTCATTATGGTCTTAATACCAAGTATTTTGTTTCGTAAACGTGTCAGTTTACGTTGTCATTATTTTAATAGAAAGCTATTTAATTTTCTTTCGCAATTCGCGGCGAATGCTAAAACGTGCTTTTAGTGAACGGAATATTTGAGTTAAGCTTGAAAGGCAGTTAAATTGTAGAGTGACGGGTTGGTTAAAACGCTTTGGTCATTATGCAAAATTAAATTTTTGATTGATTGCATTGTTACATTATTCATTTAATTCAGTATAAAATAAAATAAAAACTTTATGTAGATTTCAGTCAGCATGTTGTTAGCATGTATTTTTTTAATGCATTAGCTTGTAATTTAATTTCCTACTCATGAATATGGTTTAGTTGTAACTGTAACAACACAAGTTTTAATTGAGTATCACTATCGTTCCGAACTTCAATTAACTATATCCAACATAATTTAGACGAAACGCGCGCAACAATAACAGATATTATGCGAGTAATCATTTCAAGTAGGCGCCCAGAGTACGCACAATACACGCATTTACATATTCAGAGGCGTCGTGTTATCTCTATACAGGTATACGTTACGTTTGTATGTAGCAGTTTCATTTGCGCCGGGTCCCACGTTGGGCGCCAAAATAAATGGTTATTGCTTTCCATGTTTTCGACTTGTTTTGAATGAATGAAAGAGCCGTTTCAAATATTTTAATGTCAGAGATGACAAGCCAAGTTAGTGCAGCAATAATACTTTATTTTGAAAGGTGACACTTCGGTGACTTGAAAATTTACTTAGCACCTAATTATATTGCAAGGACTGAATCGTGTTTGATTTTCATGTAGTGATAATAAAAGCAAGAGTTTCAAGAATATAAAAATATTAATATTTGTTTGAAATAAAATTAATTTTATTTACATTTCGGATTTACAAAAGCATAAATTCAAAAAATTGTTGCGTTCGATTAAAATTTTCATCAACAATGGCACCCGTTAAACATTTGATGTGAGTCCCACGTCGGGCGCCATCAAATATGTTACTTCAGGACTCGTATTTTGACTTTTATTATTGCAATGCATTTCATTGCAATATTTCATTAACTCACACTAAATCCATTTGTGGTATCACATCATTTACGTCCACTTTTACGCAGCGCAATAATATTGCCAAAGCTTCAATATTCATACTTCACTGCATTTTGAAAATTATAACCAGAACACCGCTCATTAACAGATTTAAACATTCGTCACTAACCAACAACGTTCAATGAGGTGAATAGTCGTAACGAATTGCATCTACCTCACAGAAATCGAAATAATTTACTCAGTTTTCTGTGGAACTTTTATTATCCAAGTAAACAAGATGAACGAGACCGAATTATTGTCGAACCACTTCAAGTAATGTTATTAAGGCAAAAAAATTAATCATTTTAGGTATTCTTAATAACATTCCAAAAACTATAAATATATATTATTTGCAAATAACATCAAGCGTAATCCGCAGGCGTAGGTGAGATTCGAACTCAGGTCTCGCCATAATCGCTGCTACCCAAGCAAGGTAACGACTAAGCTAGCATGCCATATGTTAAGTTAGTTGAAATTATGAACTACTATCAATTACAGACCAAGTGTGTGTGTGTGCGTGTCTATAGTGTAGAAACTACTTATAGAAGAAGGTCGTAAGTGAAACCGAAGCGTCAATCTATTGCTTTGTGAGATTGCCTATGGACTTATGACCGCTACTGTACATATGTTACTAGGTAGTAGACACGCTACGATCGAAACGTGCCTCGCTGACATCTGCGCAGCTATACTTATTGTACCCACAGTGAAGACTAATTAGTACTCATTTCTCTTTCTTATTCCATCATCAGACCCTGATCACCATCTGTCTATAACCTATTCATTGAGACCATTCCAATGAGCCCAATCACGATACCTATGCTGTAAGTTGGTGAGGTAACAGAAAACCAAATTTCCACTCGATCAGACCCGTGGAAGATGCTCACATTCCAATCCATTCATTAACTAGAAAAATGCTGATAGTCTTCAAACGGCAGAACTGATTTTCTTGAATCATAGCTAATAAAACTCTTGATCAGGTTGCCTTTCGGACAAACAAATTAAATCAAAATCTAGGAGCTACGATGCCGTAGACACACAGATACACACGTTAAACTTATGGCACCCATATTTTTCCGTCAGGGGTGAAAAATAACAAAAGTAAGCTGAACACCCGAAGTAATACCCGAAGTGTTTGGATCCATATCGAGTCTCTTAACTTCGCCGGTCTTGTGGGGAGCCCGTCGCATGGACTTCATACTTCTTGAACTAGATTACTCCCACAAGGAGTGTAGAAAGTTTGGCTCAACTTTTAGTAACTGATACAAACTTTTCTTTTGCATTACGTGTGGTCAATCACATAATATTCAGCAAGACAGTTGTTTAAATTTTACAAGCCCCATATTCTATCTTCTTATTGTGCTGTTTCAACTAGGTCTTTTGCCAGATCAATCAGATGACCCTGTAAATCCCGATTGGTATTTGTTAGATACGTGGCACATTTTCCCAATGACCCAGTCTTCATTTACACTTCGACCCATACTGCACCGATATATACGCACGCACGACATTGTTATGCGACGAACGTCGATCAATCTGAGTAGCTACTTACTTTTATTCATATTGGTACACGAATCACGAATCTAGGTCTCCCATTTCGTAAGTCGAAGTAGTATAATGAGCATCTCATCTATCTACGACTATAAAACGTATTGGGAGTCTCGATTAAATAAACGGTATCTATAAATTATTTAATTTGAATCTCTCTATTGCTCATAGTTTTATGGCGGAGCGTTATTTGCTGAGTAGCTGGTACTATTCCCTTTGTGTGGCGTCCTAAACAGACAGGCTTACGAAAATCATTTCAGCACATATTTATCTTTCTTGGTACATGCGAGCTTTACGCCCGCAGTACAATCTAACTTTACGTCACGTGTTTATCAAGATTTTGTGTACGTAAATATATTTACTAGTTTAGTGTTCCAATCTAGAGCTTATTAAATAATTGTTTCAAATTTAAGGTTTTAAGGGTTGATTTTTCAATAGTCAGATAACTTTTGAATCTGAAGAATAAATCTGACAGTTTGACATGTTTTCTATTCGAATCAAAATATTTATAATAAAAAGTAAAGTTATCTCTATTGAAAAATGTGCCCTAAAATTTGTATCCTTATTTGACTGATTCGAAAGATTGTATTTTCTTTCCCGTTTTCATTTTCATGTTCAACAGCTTTAAATATATAGGTACTTACTGTTCTACATCTCCTTATTACTCTAGCTGTATTCCAATCTTATTAGCACACACTCTCGAAATGGGGGTATTAATTTTGCTTTATAATTTACTGAATTAATTCTGAAAACGAATGGATGCCTTTAACCCGTTAAATGCTCATTATGGTCTTAATACCAAGTATTTTGTTTCGTAAACGTGTCAGTTTACGTTGTCATTATTTTAATAGAAAGCTATTTAATTTTCTTTCGCAATTCGCGGCGAATGCTAAAACGTGCTTTTAGTGAACGGAATATTTGAGTTAAGCTTGAAAGGCAGTTAAATTGTAGAGTGACGGGTTGGTTAAAACGCTTTGGTCATTATGCAAAATTAAATTTTTGATTGATTGCATTGTTACATTATTCATTTAATTCAGTATAAAATAAAATAAAAACTTTATGTAGATTTCAGTCAGCATGTTGTTAGCATGTATTTTTTTAATGCATTAGCTTGTAATTTAATTTCCTACTCATGAATATGGTTTAGTTGTAACTGTAACAACACAAGTTTTAATTGAGTATCACTATCGTTCCGAACTTCAATTAACTATATCCAACATAATTTAGACGAAACGCGCGCAACAATAACAGATATTATGCGAGTAATCATTTCAAGTAGGCGCCCAGAGTACGCACAATACACGCATTTACATATTCAGAGGCGTCGTGTTATCTCTATACAGGTATACGTTACGTTTGTATGTAGCAGTTTCATTTGCGCCGGGTCCCACGTTGGGCGCCAAAATAAATGGTTATTGCTTTCCATGTTTTCGACTTGTTTTGAATGAATGAAAGAGCCGTTTCAAATATTTTAATGTCAGAGATGACAAGCCAAGTTAGTGCAGCAATAATACTTTATTTTGAAAGGTGACACTTCGGTGACTTGAAAATTTACTTAGCACCTAATTATATTGCAAGGACTGAATCGTGTTTGATTTTCATGTAGTGATAATAAAAGCAAGAGTTTCAAGAATATAAAAATATTAATATTTGTTTGAAATAAAATTAATTTTATTTACATTTCGGATTTACAAAAGCATAAATTCAAAAAATTGTTGCGTTCGATTAAAATTTTCATCAACAATGGCACCCGTTAAACATTTGATGTGAGTCCCACGTCGGGCGCCATCAAATATGTTACTTCAGGACTCGTATTTTGACTTTTATTATTGCAATGCATTTCATTGCAATATCTCGTTCGGTTCTCCGGTCTCGTTCACCAACGGGGCCCAGGAGATTCGGAAATTTTCTATTTGGTAGGTACTACATAGTCCCCAGCACTTAGGTTGATTTGAATTAGAAGTCCCAGAAGCGCTGGTGGACAGTAAAACTTATGTGATGTGAATACCTAAGTGTCAATTTCGTCGCCGTTAAAATTTCAAGCACGCGTCCAACTCCAGCCGTACAGATGTCGATACCATAGAGCTATGATGAAGGCCTGCAACTCATTTCTCCCATTGACTCAAGTTCGTGATTCAGTATCGTATACGTACGAAGTCGAACACCATAGACGTCATTACTTTTCATTGTTATTTTAGCTATAAAGTTACGTCTTATTGTTGAAAGTGGATTACGCTGTCTGGAACTAAAATTAGACAGCATAAAGGACGTTAGTACTGGGTATCGTTTAAAATGTTATGCCTGAAATGCTTGAGGGAAACAACCGTGACGATGACATATATGCGGGTTTATATGCGCACATTTGAAGTTTCACATACATAAAATGTGAAACATAGCCTAGTATTTTTTGTATTCGGTTTTTACAGTTATTGAAGGGTTTTACTACATCCATTTTTACGACAGCAGCTTTTTGTGTATTTTCCATTATTCTGTATTTTCAGTTTATAAATCAATGAAACTTTGTTATTTTAAAAAGCACTTTATTCGATAACAAAAAACAACTCAAATTGCTATTCAATATACGTCAAAGCTTGCACATGTCGAACTTTAGAAAATATTGAATTTAGTGCATAGTATTATTAAGCTTTTTTCAAAAGGTCGTAAAAGTTTTTTCCTCAGTTTGCAGCGGGTGTGTAGTGGTAACTTGTTTTTGATAGTAGCTCCGGCGGCACCCGGGAGTGTGAATAACACAATGATGCAACCAGTATTTGTTTAACCAAACGAGTGTTTTCGTAAACATAAACGTACTATTTTTGTCTACGCGTGTGAATATTACATGTGGGTAGTTTTGTCTGTTTATGCGGGTAGATTGTTTTCCCTGTTTTGTATGGTAATTATAAGTAAGGTTTGTTTGGAAGCTACGATTGTTTGTTTTTTTTAAACAATGTGCTTCTGTGAGATGATTGAAATTATTATTGTTTGGAATTTTGGTGGCTGCATTATCTGTATTTGATGGGTTAAAAATAAATGTATTTTTTTTGTTTCAGGTAAGTTATCACCAATTTGTACTGTTTCAAACATCACCATATAAAGAATTTAATACAGTCCAGTCGGTAAGCGTATTTTCACTTGTAGCAATATTGACGTCTATATTAACGCCTCCGTTACAGATTAACGGGCACGTTTTATTACTATTATCTGGGATACTGTTAAGTCATTAAATATCGGTTAGGGTAGTAATAAAAGGTTTACAATATTGATGCTTTGTAGGTAATACGGATATCCTAATAGTGTAGCTTACTTGTGAAATTAAATGTTTTTTTTTTGCAATGCTATGTCAATGGCTAATAATATGGCACATGCAGAAACATCAAAACAAAATTATTTTTGCAGAAAAAATTGTTACAATGGTGTCATTAAATGTACATTTGTATTTAGATGACGCACCCTTTTATGCATGCTAAGGCATGCTTAAAACGGTGCGTCATCTAAATCACATTTGAATTTCTGAGAGATGATAGACTTGGATGAGACTCGCACAGACCAGGGAAGCATGGCACAAAAGGTTGGAGGTAATTTAATCAGCAGTGGGCGGAGAACAAATCTGCCAATAATAATGATGATGATGATTATGATTTCTAGAAATAAAATCGGTACGTATACCTACTGGCCTCTTTATATGACCACAAAAACATCGTCCGTTTCGACAAATGCGCTGCCTTTTCATAGAACTCATTTTAAACTTATAATAACATGATAAAGCCAACAATAGAATCCAATAGAAAGTTCAACGAGATCCACTAAGTCTTGGATCTATTGGGAGTGGAAGAAGGCTCCATTGATGTGGAAACGATGATACCTCTGAATTGGCTGGCGGGCTGCAAACACCAGATACCCCCCCGGCTTTTGTGCTCCTTTTAAGATAACTTATTTACTTCGGGACCTTATTGCAGTTTTAAATTAAACTGTTTTTAGAATCAGATTCTAGTTTTTGTTAATGATATTTAAAATGTCTTTTTGGCTTTTCTTTTAGTTTAACTTGAGTCTCTCAACTTGTTTTTATTCACATTTAAAATAAATTTTAAACAATATGTTCAAAATAGACTAACGTACCAAATTAAACTCAATTTGCGTTCACAGTTTCAGACACAATTGACACAAGATTATAACGTACTCTCCAACATGAGCCTCTCACATTACCGCTCAATCGAACATAATAGGCGCTAAATATATCATCAACATACATCAACCACATACATTAATAAAGGCATTTGCTGATAAGCGCCGCTAATGACTTTTCTTAAGCCACTGAATTATGCATGAGTTGTTGTGTTTACGCTACAAGGGCAACTACCTAATTTGTTATTGTTAACTAAGTATTTACGTGTGGACGTTGTTTGGATTAGATAATTGTGCTAGGTTCTATTGCTTTCTGTGGTTCATCAATATCAGTGCTGCAACATTTTACAATTGCAGTTCGTGCTGGAATGTATTTCCCATTTTTGGTCACGCATAGCACAAAGGTTATTTTTTTCCACTGCCCTACATTTTTTTCTATTCTAACTCTATAATTCCTGTGTTATACAAAGTAAAATGAAGTGGTTAATTTTAAGAGAAGTAAACCTTCACATAGCATATATAACATTTAAGTGTGTTGTGTTTCCCCAAATTATGCTTATAAATAAATTCTTAAACAAATGACTTAAAGGTATTACATCGGTCACTTCCTTTACCCTGAAGAAGCTTAACCCTTAAGTATGAAGGTCCACATGTAAATAAGGCGTATATTATTAAGACGAAGTGAGGGCCCTAGGGTCTGAAGGTGATGGAAAAATGGTGTCATTTAGCTACTGCTATAGATTAAAATTTTCCTGACCCTAATAACTTAAAGATCCTAACGGCATATAGATCAACTAGCCAATTGCCTCGTGCTTTGTACTCTAGTATCTACAGTGTGGCCTTCCTTGGTCATGTCAGCGGTAATAACCTCGGTCACCCGCGTTCTGAACACTCTTTCAATTTCCAATTATGGTAATGTTATTGTTAAATTTAAATGCACATGATTTTGAGCGTCCATTTCAATTGTGACGTTTTAGTTTTTGGCAACATTGAAGTTGTTTTGTTCATAACCAAGCTTATGACAGGTTCATTTATCATGAATGGCATTCTAACATGATCACATAGAAATTGTATTGTTGTAGCATTACAGGATTTTTCAACCGTTGCTACAAAATCACAATTATTGATAGTGAAAACTTTAATTTATTATACTCCAATGCCAAAAAATGGCATGACAATGTTCACAAAAAAAAACTTTACTCTTCTGTAATAATAAATAAACCTCTAAAAAACAAAAGTCTTGATTCCACTTTCAAATATTTCAACAAAAACACCAATTGGAGAGTGCACTAAACTCGTTGTTTGAAAATAAAAGAAACCGAAAATAAACGCTTCGCCAAGTTTGTAACTAAAAGATTGCCCGAACAGATATATTTGTTTGTAAAACTTGCACTTTTATTGCACGTTACTAAGAAAAGTTGATAGTTCGGATTGTTTGAAAATGATGACACTGACATTAAACGCGCCATTCTATTGGGAATAAGTTTCAATGTTATTGGACGTTATAGTTGCTCATAATACGTATTGTCTGTCAACGGCATTTGTTGAAGAAATAAGTATACAGTTTGTAAAAGAAACTATCCATTCAAGAAATAGATTACCTCCCTATCCACATAGGTTTGAGGATTCTAGATTCATCAGTTTGTTTATGATCAGTAATACTCGTTTAATTCCCACTCCTAATACTTCTAAAATGTATAAAACTTATATAACATTTGGCAAAAAAATACCAAGCAGGCAGTCGATTGTTACTAATAACGGCTGTAGAAACAATAATTACAAAGCCGTACTTGTACTCTCCGTCATTGTGATATTTGTTTGTGCTGGACCGTACCTATTGCAACTTTCTTTACTTTTTCTTTTACTTTAAATATCCCCACAACTCTTGTACCGTTGCACGCACCCATAAGCACAATATTTTACGAGCTTCACATTGCGCGTCAGCTGTAAACAATTTTTTGACACAAAAAATAACCCAGCTACATATTTTTTTCTATGATACTCGTTTTGATGTACAGTATGCGTAGATAACTTCTATGTCAAAGGTCTTATGATACACTATATTGCTGATCTGGTTCAGTAACATCACAACCTATCGAAACGTCATCGTATGAATAATCTGAGCTAATGATGAACACATCTAAATTGTTAATTCAGTCCCTGAATGTGACAGCCATGTTGGGAAACGTATGTATAATTACATAGCAGTTTGAAGACAATCGATCGGCTGCAAGTGGCGCTCGCAAGCGGGTCGAGTGGTCGCTAATGAGACCGAATACTCGCGAATGATAGTTAGATAGGATGTTTGGATGTATGGTGACTAGGTTATGCCAGGCTAGTGTGTGTGTTAGTAGGTTTTTAATGTCTATGTGGCATTAGAAATGAGATTTCAAAACTGTCTTAACTTACGACCAAGTCTGACTTATAACCAAGTCATTGGACATCACAATTATTTATTAAAATCATTGTGATGTCCAATGACTTGGTTAAGTTTTTGATGTCTGTATGTTGTTCCCTTGTAAAGGTGCCTGCGGGTCCCTTGTAAATGTGCAACCATTGTGATATAATAAGACTTTGTGGTTCTTGATTCCTTGTCCTCTAAGATTTAGCCATATTTTCCTCTTTGCAATCACTTTATGTGCGTAAGATACCGCGATCAAACTTACCCACGTTATTAAGGGTTGGCAATTCTACAAATGCTTGATAACAAAATTAATTTACTTATTAGTAAATTAATTAGTAAATTAATCTAAACTAACCTCACCACAAAACACGGGTGTTGACTATGAAAACTGTTCGTTTTAGAGCGTCCATCGCTTTGGCAGCGAAATTAACTGCATACCGGTAACAATGATGCCAGACTGAGGGGAATTTTATAGGTATGGGTATGGGGGAAAATATTTTTGGGCGGATCTAAGGAAGGAAAAATCTGGGTTTGGCGGGAATTGGGGATTTTTATTAAGAAAACTGTAATCCAGGAAAAGCCGCGGCAGCCGTGATGATTAAATCTGTAGTTTCAAAAGAAATTTTGCCGGCGTTGCCAATTACGTTTTTACAGCTTTCAGTAGTGTTTATCATATGATTTTGGCCCATGGCACGGAAGAAAATATTACCAACACAAGTTATTAAAATCTTCAGGCATCCAATTACCTAAATAAACAAATATTCTGAGAGCTTTGTTGAAAATACACAGATTTTGGGAACGGTCTGGCGAAGAAGCTTTTGTTAATATATAAGTTAATTTAAAAGTATTTTGCCATTCGTGGGGGATTTTTCTATTCAAAACCTGAATTTTAGGGCGATTTCGAGAAATGTTTGGGAAGAACGTGATACGGTCATCTGGCAACACTGACCGGTAACCGGGCGAGAGGAATCTGTAGCGATATATTTCTATGCTCATCTAGTTCAGGATAGATGCGGGATTTCGAAGGTTCTTGGTTGACCGGTATGTAATGATTTTAATTTGGACCAAAATGGTAGGTCCAAAAGCTTTATTTTACTAATAAACTCAAAATGAATGAACGAAATTAAACCATTATCCTGCACAATAATCTCCACAGAGTTAAAAAAAAGGGTTAAAATTGCTCGTAGAAAATACCAATCCTCCATTTAGTTCTAAAACTAAGACGAAAATTTTCCGTCTCAGCCCAACTCCAGAGGAAAGGTATAAGTTCGCCAGTAACTCTGCTCCGTTTAGATGTGAACTAAATTTAAAACTATTATTAACTTAAATGGAACTTGCCGTTTGCTTCCACTAGAAGTTTACATCACAAACATTAGTTTTAATGATTACCTCATTGCATAGAGCACGGAGACCCTAGGCGGGCGCTGCTAGAGACAGCATTGTCAACACTTTCCTTACAAACCTAGCTTGTCACCGTTTACCTACATTAAGACGCTGATGACGTACAGAAACTGGTGGCATTGAAAGCGGTCCGTGAGCAAAGTTGAGCGCTTAACGCACTTTCGTCGGGATTC
Organism: Dasypolia templi; assembly: GCA_963555695.1. Classification (NCBI taxonomy): domain Eukaryota; kingdom Metazoa; phylum Arthropoda; class Insecta; order Lepidoptera; family Noctuidae; genus Dasypolia; species Dasypolia templi. Next base: position 1,913,587 of record OY743151.1, on the reverse strand, counting down.
CTCGTGTTCTGTTCAATGCCCTATGCTTTATTGGATGGCTCTAGTCTTTGTATTAACAAGCTTGTTATACTACGAGTTTGTGAACAGGTGTTCTACTTTTACTATTAATAGTTTTGTATTCATATTGTTTCGGGATTGTTTGTGTATTTTAGTGGTTGACTGAATACTGAGTTATTAATTTGTCATTTATAAAGTTTTTATTTTACATTATTTTCACTTAGTTTCGTCATACACACATTCATTCTTTCCATTATTCTATCATTCGGCTATCATTTTACATACATCACATTACATTAAATCGCATTTATATCACTGCGTTTTATTTTCGAGAATGGTGAGTCGTTTGATATTGAGTCCTTTCCTTCCGTACGATCAGTATGTTCGTCACGTTTACCACTGCTACCCCTTTCACAAATAAATTGACAACCAAAAACTAACCTACATAGAACGTTACAAATCTACGAGTATAATTTCGAGCACTGAACAGAAATGGTCGGCACCTGCATACCTAATGAATATGACAAGAGGTTTCCACTCAGCATGATGCTACGCTATGGTTCCCCATAACGTACACGGCACAGCTATGAAATAGAGGATGAATTGTCAATGAATTATTATTATACTTATTTTTCTTTTCGCGGAAACTTCTATTGCCTTGAAAATATCGTGCATAGATAAGCATATACATATTTATTTACGGAAACAGGTCTGCTAAGAAGCGGCGCCACATCGTCGAACTGTCTCTCCGCGCGACAGGCCCAATGCCGGCTAATGTATCGTCAATCAATCATAATAACGTCGGACCCGATTGTTTTTACTACTTACTGGTATTATAGAAAAGTGGTAGAAGTCATACTCCCAAAAACACAAAATTTTTAACAATATGGCCGCAAGACGCCAGCCAGTCAGAAGCAAGCTTAGGATATGCTAATACACAACGCGGCAAGGCTAAATCTGTTCAAATCTTGCTTTGTCCATTTGTGCTTGAAGTTGTCAACCTTCTTTTGCTGCTTTTTTTGTGACATCATGTCTCTTTCAGGTTTCCCGGTACATTACGTCTTATTTATTCCGCCATTCGGTTGTAACTATCGTTTGTTTTCCCCTCATATTGACCGGATTTCCGATAAATATACAGGTTATTATTATAACCGGTTATTGGAACAGATTTCCGCGGTCAGTGATTGCGTATTTTAATATAAAATTATTGGAGTGGAACAACTGCAGGAGTTCCCGGTAAAATAACGATAGCAAACTGGAAATGGGCTCCGGTCTGCATGCCCCCGGGCCCCTGGGGGTGCACTCGGTAGCGCCACTTTATTCATAGAGCAGAACGGTTATTGCCAATTTATGGGTAGATAGGTAGCCTCTCTCCTATTAAAGCAAAAATTGTCTTAGTACAGTTTTCACCGAGCGAACGTGCTCGAAAATTTAACTATGAACTGATGATGAAAAGACGCATTGAAGCCAGATCGACTTTTCTGCCCTTTTCATTGTTAAACAAAATATCTGACGGTAAACAAAGCTTTTTGATTTTGTTTTAAAATACAACATTATGATTTCCTCATTCCCACACCGCTTTGAGAGAGAGCAGTGGTGGCCCAGTGGTAACGGCCGCGACTTACGAGTTGTAGGTCGTAGGTTCGAACAAGCGCTTTATTTTGTGTAAATTATTTCATCACCACTGCTCTCAAAACGGCTAAGGAAAGTGGCATGTCATAGAACCAAAAATTCGAAGACGTGACATCTACCAAACCGCACTGGGCCCGCGTGGTTGATTACAGCCCACTCCCTCTCACAGATAAGAGGCCTGTGTCCCAGCTGTGGAAACATAATAGGCTGATTATGCATTCCCACACTTACCCGCACAATAAATATTCGTTAAATACCTATCTCCAACAAAACAAAATTTGTGTTTATTTAGCATTGAGGCCGCACAAAGCCGATTAATATTAATTCGCCGATAAAAATTAAGAGCTCGAGTGAACTATTACAAATGGACAGGCAATATATCAATGTGTAGTTTCGACAATTTTCTACATGAATAAATGAGGCGAGTTTCCCGGCGCAGCTGAATATCCGGCATTTAATCCTCTAATATTCGGCGGACTCTCGGCCGGATATATAAAAACGTAGGCCTTTTCGTTGTGTCTGGCAGAGTTTGACGCTCAATTTAATTATCTAGTATTATTCGGCAGCTGATATCTACAGCTTTTCACTTTCAGTTTGATATTGTTTGTATTTTCACTTTCAGTTTGATTTTGTTTTGGCTGGAAGTTGGGCTAAAGCTTTTGCATAAGTTATGTTTTGTCGATATTTATGTTATCGTGGGATACAACGCCCGTCTCAGCTGTACCTTCTAGCACACCCCGCTTTAAAAACCTTCAACACAAATCGCATTCATGGAGTGTTTCTTTTTTCAACAAAACTTTGATAAGTGTTCTGTGTCGTAATAAGTACGACTTCCGCTTACGCAAGATGGAGTTCTCTACGTTCATGTGTTATTTGTTAAATTCACTCAAGTGTTCTCAGACCAGCTACCGAGTCTCTTATTTTAGTAGAAAAACTCTTCAAAGTACTGGTACAAGGTTATTCCGAAATCGATCTCTACCAGATGCTGTTTAATATTTTCACTTACGAAAATGTGGCATCTAATTATTTTTAGTTTAATAATGACTGAAATATATCAGTTAAAAACCCAGTAACGAGACACCGTTTTACAGTACCTGTCTCGTAAGTCGAAAATAGAAATAATATTTGATTATTTATGTACACACTCTAGACTTATAATAATGCTTATTAATTGAGTTTGTTCCAACAAACCTGCGAAAGGAGAAATGCAGTAATATTCGTCCAAGCACCTCTCACATTCGGACAGGACTAACTGTGTTATTATGTTAAACAGTAATCGCGTCTTCTCGGTTTAGCCATTCCTTTTCAATTGGCTTCGGATGCAGCTTCTTATTCTAATCTTACACGTGCCAGAATGTGACCTCGGACGATGCAGAAAATGGTCTCAAACTGAAAAGTTTTGGCGTTTTCTAATAAGTTCCGCATTTTTCTTTTCGGCGTCATGTTTCTCAAATTCCTCTATTGTACCTCTATTTTCTAATTCACTGCAAATAATGTCACTTGCATAACTCCGGATGTGAAGTCGTCCTTCCGGTCATCTTTTATTTTCGCGCTGCAATGTAATACATTTTGCAGCACCTTGCTTTTGAATTCGTAGTCCCTCATTACGAACTTTGCTACGATGAAAGCGGGGACGCTTTTTGTACAATTTTTGGAGATCTCACTTTTGTTACTTGCAACTGTTTGGCATCCACTTTTATTTCTTTGTTGAACAACTTCTTACTCTACATTTTCTAAAAACACATTTTGTCCCCTTTGCTAAAAAAAGTTTTCCTGTTCTGAGTACGTAGCTATAGTTCTCCAGTGCACCGTGGCACGTGCCGCGTTGCGACCTTGACCCGCATCAGTATAAGCATTGCACTTGAACTGACAAATAGTAGGTTCCACTGCTATCGTAATACCGTAGTCATTGAAAACTTGACATTCGATTATGAAGACTTATTACTCATAAATAGTAATTTTGTTACGGTTTTATTGGTTAAATAATGCATAATCAGCCTCTTATATTTCCCACTGCTGAGACACAGGCCTCCTCTCAGACACTCTCAGTAGGAGGGAGTGGGTCGTAATCCACCATGCGGCCCAGTGGGGATTGGTAGATGTGACATGTCTTGGAATTTTCGGTTCTAAGACATGCCTGTTTCCTCACGATGTTTTCCTTTACCGTTTTGAGAGAAGTGGTGATGAAATAATGTACACAAAGTAAAGCGCCTGTCTAGGTTCGAACCTACGACAACTCGTAAGTCAAGTCGCGGCCGTTACCACTGGGCCACCACTGCTTTCTGTTTAATATATATATGTATGTAACCATGCATATAAACTAAATTCTTATGTTGAAAAATACACTATTCAGAATATGTACTTCGTGTGCTACACCAGCTGTAAATTCTTCCTAGAATTCAAATCAGCTTTTCTGCTTGATCACGTTGATTAAAATGCTGGTAAGGACAGCACCGTGAAGTTAGATATATATGTTGTTGGGTCTGTGTGTGAACAACAAATCACCGTTTAATTGACATTAAAAGTTAAATCCATGGTTTTTTATTAGAATTTCTTCCTTGCTAAGAATGAACACAAACTAATAACTGAAATTGGCTAGTATTCCATTGGGTTCAGTACATTTTTCAGCCTCGATTACTGAAGGGCAAATCCTGTGCTTCCAGACAGATTAAATGCTGATGATAGCAATCGACCACATGGAAGAAAATTGCAGTAGCTTCATTTATAAGAATAAAAGGTGCAGTCCCTATGCAGAACAAATAAGCACAGTCTATTACGGTTCACTGGACCAAGACTCCGAAATTACACCAGAAACTCATTCAGTCAATAAAGTAATATGGAACTGTCCTGTAACAGGGAGGTTGCAGGTTTATACGTACGGGTACCGGGTTTGGTACATTGGATAAATGGGAAATGTGTGATAGAGGTCTTGAAATAATAGCTGTGATGGTGGCTCTGATTTTGAGGGCATCAGTTAATTTTAACTATTGCTGTTGTGTCTGAGTTCCGCAGATGATTTAATCAAAAGTATCAAATAAGATGAAAGAACACTTTCAGAAAGTATTATTTCTGAATAAGACTATAAAGGTTTATTTAAGTGTTCATACTATTATAAAATAAATTAAAGTAGGTTACACGCGACTTGGCAACGTTTGCTTCTTTTTTCTTGGGTTCTCACTGTTGCTAAGTGGAGACAACACACATTGCTTACACTGTTGTACTATTAAGTAGGTTTTTGCTCTTCTTATTATTTCAACTAGCAACGAAATGCAACATGCAAAGAAACAAATAAAAAAAAACACACGTATCGTGCATGTTTCTTTGAACTTTGTCTGTTCTCGCTGAAGCTAAATCCAAAATAATCAATACCATCACGATAGTCATGGGAATAGCATACCGATAACAGCTTGTGTTACGAAAATCCGAATTTTCACTATGAAAGTAAAAGACATCCCAACAAAAATGTTACGTTCTTTCTTCTAAAGCTTATAGTCAAAAAGTACCAGTATCTTAATATCGTCTCTATTCACAGTCGCCTAACTTCTTGAGCCAGAAAATAACTTGTTGAAGCATTACCTTGTATTTTTCTACAAAAAAAAACACACACACCACCACTGATATTACACCACAGTGACAGTTAGTGCATGCCAACACAAATTTTTCATGTTGACTATTTGTCAATCTGACAATGGTCACTTAAAACAATTTGGAAACTGATAATATTATGAAATCTCGTGCCAAATACACAGATATCTAATAAAGTGTTTATGAAAACTCCCCTTTTTGCCCTTCTCTCCTGCTCTGTCTTTCTCATAATTCAGACTTGCTTCCTTTCATATTCGGTCCATTCTTCTTTGGAATGCGCTTCCTCTTGATATCAGGACGGCCACCAATCGGTATGGATTTCAGCGGAAATTGCAGAGTTATTTCAAAACAAATCACGTAGAGTAGTCTCAACACCTCTCACCCTTAAATTCATATATATGTATATATATGTATTGTAAGTATATATTATTGTTAAAATGTATTTATGTGTTTTTATAAGTTTGTAACGTAGTTATGTACACAATATCTATTTGGTTTTTAATTCATCACAATCTATAAATATTTATAAAGTTTTTTTCGTCATTGTTCCTTTCAACGCACCTGCCATCTAATCTCTTCACCACCCTTGGTTGACTGGTAGAGAATGCCTAAGGCATTATATTCAGTACGCCTTTGTTCTTTTTTGAGTTCGAAAAGTTAAAATAAGTAAATAAAACGTTAAAATTGCGAAACGGTGTTGAGTTACTAACGATTTCGATGATAGTCAACCTATTTCGTTTATTTTGTGCATACTTAATATGTCTTGTGAGTGAGGGTTTAGTCCGATACTGGTCATATATATGCCTACCAGTCAGAGTTGATTGATTGAGTCATTGAAGCGAGATATCTAGTAATTAATCTGAGAAGCTCTCATGGCCCGTGGACCATGCAATCGGGTTATAGTGTAACACGGTCACTCTGCACCCGTAACATAATCACTGAATCCCATCAGATGACCCTTAGGCAGGTAATGCATCAGATGGGTAGGCCCTTAAGCCAGGCTTGTGGCAATAGAGGCTTATAGTGCTACAAGAACAGAAAAACAAGTCATACAGTCATCAACACTACTTACCTATCCTGGATGAAACAGTTTCATGAAAACGTTGTGTCAGTCTTTCGAACCTGTGATAGGTCTTCTCCGAATACAATTGCCTTTATCAATGGCAATGTTAATTTTAGTATAGCTGTTGTTGGTCTCCCGTTCCAAATCATAAAAGAAAATACGATTATTTATAACAACAAAAAATATTTAAATGAGACCTAACCCTCCAGTAATGGCTCAATTAAGTCGACAATACGAACCACGGCCGGCCCTCAGTGCAACTATTGTGGTGGAACTCTAAAAATATTACTTTTCTCGCAAATAAAGGTTTATTCAATTCGTTTTACATATTTTTAAAGGTGCTATAGGGTCGTATTGAGAATTTTGTATTTGTATATTTTAACTTTAGCAAGCATAGATTTAAATATGAAGGAGAATATTTTGATCACCAATCAAAGATGCTGGTGACCTGAATATATTACTTCTACATGTTAAACAGAGTAACAACTCAAAAACCCGTTTCATCAAATATTCCGTGTGAGTGAATGGCTATATTTCATTAATTCAGGCTTACAGTTCCGCTATATGTTCGAATGTGTTTCGGATATTGGTTATGACCGATGGGTGCGCGGTGCAGGCTTGCAGCTGGACTCTGAAGTGACAGAAATACTCATAGCTGTGTCTGGGAAGGCTGTATGGGAACGGTATGGGGAATAGTCTGGAGATGGGCTTACGGCAGAGAAATATATGCAATCGGGAAGGTAGAACATGCGGTTGTTTTTTGAAGAACAGATAAGATCAATTTTCGAAACTAAATCCTTTGTCTAAAATCTACTCGAGATGTCACGATTATAAATAAACACAACATAATGTTGTCGAAATGTATATTAAAAAAACATCAACAATTTCACACATGGAGCCATGTTGAAATGTGTTTATTAATAATAGATGGAGTGTGAGTTATTATGTACATTTTGATAATAGACGACAAGAGATTACCATACATAATCAAGATCAAGATAAACATATTCGCACGGTTCACATTAAAACGTATCATCAACATGTAGCTAAGCCCGAGATTATTTGATGTAATTCATCATAGCCGGCTTAACTGAAATACTCTCCGTGTTAACTTTAATCAAGCGACATTTATAATTCACAAATTGCGAATAAAAGCAGCACTCAGTGTTGTATATAAAATGGATTTTATATTCATAGATAATTAAAGGTTTCTGGTTGTTTTATTTGACTTCCTCCTTATCACTATGGCGATTTTCCAACCATGCGATTACTAAAAATATTATGGTTTTGTCACTAATGGTGACGGCAACATTTCCACGACATTTTCTCATCCAATGTCCGCCCTATAATCTTCACTGTTTCATCCGACTGTCGTTCGAAACGGCACAAGACCACAAAAGCTCTTTGTCGTCGTAGACGAATCCTTAAAGTCAGCTGATCTCATCCTTCGAATACAAAAATGTTAATCTCCACTTCAATATGTCACTTAGTTCCAACTTTTAAACCAAAATACGTAGTGCATAACAGGTTGAATAATGTACTCGTGACTTTACGCTACCCGTCCTCCGCGCAGCTCAGCATTTACTAATGTGCGCGCTATAACCATAACAAATACGTGCCCTGTACTTACAAACCAAGGTTGAAAGCTACTCTGCAAATGAGTTTAACGAAAAGGTTCGAACGCTTAACTTATAATTTTTCGTGAGAAGGCCAGTATGTAAGAAAGGAATGTATCGACAAAATTCTATTACGTGAAACAGTTTCAGTTTTTTGTGTTGGTACTGAGAAGGACCCCCATAAGTTAGCTTCAATATTGTTCTTTATTATAAAACTTGGCTGTAGGTTAGGAAACGTGTTTGAGCTACCTACATTATTTTGTTACACTGTAACCGATTAACGACTTAGAATTTTAGGATATTCAATTACGAGTACAAATGGTTAGTTCTGATTTATTAGCTACCATCCTGTCTTAGAAAACAGAGTCTAAAGTGGAAAACATTACTTTAAATCTTGCAATTACTTCTGTGTAGAGAAAGAGGCGAGCACGTTATTCTACATTAAAACGTCTCCCAATTTCCCCAGCAGTGTGGATAATAAAGTTTTATTTAGCTAATAAGAATGTTGTGTTTTGTGTGGCGGACTTGAGCACGCAGTTGTTAAGCGATGCGTGAGCGCAAGTGGCGCCCAACGTGGGACTCTTGGCCTTTTTGACGCTGACTGCGTTTGGTGGGTAGTTTTAATTTTGTGAGAGTACTCACAAAAATACAACTATCCCCACTGGGCCGCATGGTGGATTACGACCCACTCCCTCCTACTGAGAGTGTCTGAGAGGAGGCCTGTGTCTCAGCAGTGGGAAATATAAGAGGCTGATTATGCATTATTTAACCAATAAAACCGTAACAAAATTACTATTTATGAGTAATAAGTCTTCATAATCGAATGTCAAGTTTTCAATGACTACGGTATTACGATAGCAGTGGAACCTACTATTTGTCAGTTCAAGTGCAATGCTTATACTGATGCGGGTCAAGGTCGCAACGCGGCACGTGCCACGGTGCACTGGAGAACTATAGCTACGTACTCAGAACAGGAAAACTTTTTTTAGCAAAGGGGACAAAATGTGTTTTTAGAAAATGTAGAGTAAGAAGTTGTTCAACAAAGAAATAAAAGTGGATGCCAAACAGTTGCAAGTAACAAAAGTGAGATCTCCAAAAATTGTACAAAAAGCGTCCCCGCTTTCATCGTAGCAAAGTTCGTAATGAGGGACTACGAATTCAAAAGCAAGGTGCTGCAAAATGTATTACACAGCTCCGCCACACAGCACACAACATTTTACACAGTAGTGTAAAATGTTGTGTGCTGTGTGGCGGAGCTTTTGAGCTGTCGTTAACCAACGCGTGAGCGCAAGTGGTGCCAGACGTGGGTCTCTTGACTTTTCTGCCGCTCATTGCGCTTTGGCACACTTCACATTTTGTAAGTATTGGGGTTTTGCGGTGTAGCTTAAGACGGCAGTCGTAAGGTCTCGTGTGTGCACATGTAGCATCCAACGTGGGACTCTTGATGATTTTGCTGCTCACTACATCTTGGGGGGTAGTTATTATTTTGAGAGTATTTTGTGGATAAAGTGCTATGTGCTGTTTTGCGGAGCATAGGAGCCGTCGTTAGCGAACGCGTGTGCGCAAGTGGTGACCGACGACGGAGAGACCCACTAGACCTTTGGCGTGTCGGTAGTTGTAATTCTGTGAGTATGTGTAGTGTGTGAGCACTATGTAGTACCTACTATAAAGCTACCCTATACTGGGCACGTCTGTCATTGACTTGAATGTGCCCTGGCGGCTGAGAGTATGTCACGCTCACTCAAATGTCTCGCTGTTGGTGGCGTATGTGTTGGATCATTAAGTTCCCTTCAAAATGGTTGAGCTGAATGGTGCTGATCCGTCAGTTATTTTTGTGATATGATTTTACAACACAGTTTTAACATAAATAATATCGTCATTATTTTATTATCAAATTGAAGGTAAAACTGAATGCATTAGATGTAACGCAAAAAATAACGCTACGGTATAAGTAGGCATTCTAATTTCAAATTCTCAAGGCGATCTAAACTAGTGCTCTTCTAAATACTAAAGCCGATGCGTAAGTACGCATTTTTACATTCAACTGTCAGACGATACACCACATACAAAGTAATTGCTGCAATAATTTATTCGTATATGTCGTTATCTAATTTATTGTAGTTTTCAATTAGTCCTTGATATGTCGCGGTCCACTTCAATTTGTCAAGAGTCTTTGAAATTGTTGTGTATTTTCTGTGACCTTTCTCGACAAATTGCTACCTAGTTATTAGCCGGCACATGTATGGTTTGACCGACCACCCATTTAATGTTCCCAGTGGCTAATTTTCAAATCCCAATGAGCTAGAGAGGCAAATTGTAGAATTGTTAAGTTATTTTTGTTGTTATCGACTCATCACACACGAATCCACAAATGAGAAAGATTTACTGGAGTGACGTTTATTGGTTGGAAAACGTTCATAAATATTCAATAGCTCCATGTGAATAAGCGATTCTCTTTTTTTTTACCGACAGATACGTGGCTTGGTACTTAGTGAAGAACATGTTTTACTTTGCATCCCAGTACATCAAAACCTTAACGCAAGGACAAAACCGCGGGCCAGCAAGTTGTGAAATAAATCAACTTTCCTGAAAACCTAGCTAATTACTTGGCGTGAAAAGCGAAGCCCAACAAATGCAAAATAATAACAGAGCGTTTAATTTAGTGTCTCTCGCGTCGCGTCTCTCTACATCGGCTAAATGGGCGTGTCTTAACGTTCAGACTAGCATTCTCGAATAACTAGTGTGTTTAATTAATTTCGTTACGGACCTAGTTCACGGACCGAAAGTTGTGTAAATAGACAATGTAGAATAAGTGCAGAATTTTGGGATAAGCTACGGTCATGGAAGTGATAAAGAAATGGAGTTTTGAGGAAGATAACGTTGCGTGACCGGCGGTTTAGAAACGTTTTGTTTGTTTTGCGACTATAATACAAAACTGAACCGAATGTCTTGCGGTTAGCGTTATAAAAAAAAATCACTTACCTGGGAATGTTGTTTCATATTCTTACGCAACTACCATACATACTACGATAACAGTATAATTTAACAATAGAACGACGTTTTATCTAGTTTACTAAGGGTGGATTTCACCAATGAAACTGAACACGTTCAGCGCATCTAAACGCGTTCAAGAGCTGTCAGTGTCAAAATTCCATAGAAAACACTGACACTGACAACTCTTAAACTTAGTTTATGTGCTGAACGCGTTTATTTCTATTGGTGAAATCCACCCTAAAAACGGTTACATCAAAGGGAAAAAATATTCTAAAACTGAGCGTGGCGTGGCCAACGTCTGACAGCCGGGTATGCGTCGAGAAACACATTATATAGGGGCGGGCGCGCGAACCGTTCTTATACAACGATGTTGGTTTATGTTCCTATTATAATTCAATACACTTCCTGCATACCCTGGCCCTGGCACAAGCACCTCAAGGAACACGGGCGGGTTTTAGTCAGTAAAAGTCTGATACACCCTCCCGCTCCACTACTCTCCACTACGCTCCAATACTCGACTCGTTCTGTCAAACTTGATGTTTTCTCGACGAACCCTAACATGACAATAATTTATCTAGCATTTTGGCAATTCAACATGCGAAAATCGCCGATTTTCTCTAATTTAGTCGTCCTCGATTCAGACGACGAGAAGAGTAGACAAAATTTTGTACAAAAACAAATTAAAATATCCACATGGCAAATTCATAATAATAATTATTGTTGTCATAATTTAATTAGACAACATAATAATAATGAAAATAATTAGTTTGAAACTACTATTTACATTGGAATTAAGTTCCTTTCGGCGGCCCCGAGAGAAAGTGTTACGCACACTATTACGTAAGTGAGCATCACGTGCAGTAATAGCCAGTCTCATTGCCAATTATGGTGATTACCGAAATCTAGGGAGTTATGGCTGTATGGCAATATCAATTGGCTTTGTCGAATTGTGACCGTCGACCGATTTGTCAATTGGAGTGATTATCTAGAGAGTATAATAAGTACCACCAATTTTTATATGTTATCTTTAACATGCCAAAGAAAAACTTTAAATTTTAGTAAAAAAGGTCGGTTTTAAGGAACAAAACATAAATTAAAAGAGTTTGACGTATAATAAAAATAGTACATACTACTCTCATGCGTAAAAACGACTGATGCTGCAATGTTAAAAACGATTTGTTTTTAATAACTTGCTTCATCGGTATCTTCGCCGCGAGATACAGAAGTGCCTTTTTCGAGTTAATTCGAGCTTAAAACGGTCATGTTAGGCATTAGGATGACGTCAAAATCGTAGACTAATTTCGACAAACCGAGATTCACGCGCTTGTTATGTTAGCCCTGTTGGTATCTGAAACTGTTTTCATTATTACGCGATTTTTAATAGGACGACTTCACATATTCCCAAACTTAGTCGAACAATTTGCTGTATATATCTGCTAATTCCTTAATCCTAAGCGCTCTTGTTTTTTTAAATTAAATTCTGCGGTTGATTTGTACTTTTTTCTGCTAAATCCTCTTTAGTGCCTTCTGGAAAATCTTATTACAAAATACTTCTGACAAAATTGCTCGATTATTCGATGCTTTCGTTCGATATTCGAGTGTCCGCGCTTTGTTCAGATAATCGAGTTATAAATCAATTACGAGTCGCGCCCTTCTTGCGACAAGTGTTGTTAGATCGTTTCAATATTATAAGTGTTATTGATTGTTACAATATTAATATCGAAACGGTAGAAGTTGTCGTCAGTTTGAATATTTGATTGATTTGATGTTTAGTCTTTATGGTCTTTCAAGTCTTTAAAGTGTTTGTTCTGAAATAATATGATGTGGTTTAAACTTTTGTTATTTTAATATGGTTATGTTCTTTACTTTCCTTAGTTATCAAACTTCGTAAATAATTAAACTCAATTGCAACAACACCCACATTCAACAACAAACATACACGATCGTATGAAATGGTGTTGAACAGCAAACCTGGCACACATCAACAACAAACTCACGTAACGCAGTCATAAGTAGTTATTAATGAAACAAATGTAGCTGATTCATTAACACTGCCGTGAAGTTTCACCATCAAAGTCAAAGTCAAAAGTCGAACCATTTGTTTCAAATTAAACTTAAAGTAAATGCCAATAATAAACCACATTTATTTTCAGCGTGTTAATCAATAAACTTTTTAATATCAACATGCTTGCTGTACAATTGAGCGCAGTGAGCTAAATAGTGGTCGGAATCGCTACTGCTGAGCATGAGGTCCTGGGTTCGATTCCTAGGTCGGGCAACGTGTTATTGGGTATATCCTATCCTATCCTCCTATCTGGAATTTCTCAGTAGCAGCCCGAAGTCTGGATTTGTGCCCGGTAGATGGCAATAGGCTCGCCCCCTATTACATGGGACTTAAACATAACTGGCGAAATGTGGGTGTACTATAGGTACACCTCTGCCCAACTCTTCGGGGAAACAAGGCGTGATGTTATGATGATGAGCTAAATAAGCGATAGTTCAGAATAGGTAGACAAGGTCGGCTCCATGCAACGAGCGAAAACTCACACACACAGACAAGTACTGCAAGTAGTACACGTACAGCGATTGTATACTTTGAGATGGGCTTGGCGCAGAACGACCGATTGAAAAATGATTTTATTTCTTAAGTAGGTTTGTACAAACACTTATACGTCAATCATATATTAAAAACTAGATGAGCTCGGCTTTTCCTATCCGACTACTCTGAGAAGAACCACCGAAACAATCTATGATCGTTGAATAATCTAAGATCAGTTGATGTGAGGACCAAAGTCCGCGGATTCGCAAAAAGGCCGATTTGCAGAATGTATGATTTAAAAAAAAACTGTTTTATTTCTTTTGAAATCGTCGTGCATACTCGCGTATTTGTGTGCGCTTGTTTTTCTCCTCGAATTGAGCGAATATATACTGTACGTGCACTGTATATACTGTATCTACACTCACCGGCACTGAAATATATTTTTGACAATAAATTAAGGGTGCATGCATTCTTTAAGCGTCTTTTTTGCTTTTAAAACCTAGAAATTAAAAGATCACTACACCAACAGTTGAGTTTCGAAAATAACGCACTTTCACACAAAAAAAGATTTTCACAAATTTAAAAACAACATAATGAAAAATAAAGTAACTTTCTATTGTCTATACGTTTTAGTATTGGGTGTGTGTGTTCTCTAGCCCTGATAACCGCCTGCATTCGATCTGGCATGCTTTGGATGGCGTTTCTGACATCAACTCGCGGTATGCTGTCCCAAGCGGCTAACACTGCATTTCGGAGCTGGTTAAGAGTTCGAGGCAGGTTTGAAGTCGTTATCTTTCTTTTGAGTATGTCCCAGATTTATGGTCTATTGGGTTTAAGTCCAGGCTACGAACCAGCCACTGCAATTTTTGAATACTGAAATCTTGAAGGCATTCTCCTACGCAATTTGCGACTTGTGAGCGTGCATTATCATGCATTAGGAGGAATTGTTCATGTCCAATGAACCCCGAATAAGACTCTACATGTTCCCGAAAGGCCTCCTCGATGTATCGAATTGCAGTTAACCGGTTGCCGACGCTAACCAACTCCTTACGTGCGTCGGAACTTATTGCTTCATGAAAGCCCACAGTTTGGTAAAAACCGCTCTCCTCCTCTTCTCCACACTCGCTCTCGACCGTCTGGAGCAAGTAATGCTATCTCAATCGACACTCAATCTGTGAACAGCACTCTAGCCCATTGGTCGTGGGTCCAGTTGACGTGATCTCGTGCTAACTGAAGTCGAGCTACTCGGTGCAGTCGGAGAAGTTCTGGACTTGTGCTGATCGTCGATAAAACTGTTTTCCTGGGGATCACGCTCGACTCAAGGCTACAATGGGGTCCTCATATAACATCTATTTCAGGACGGCTAAGTTCAGCAGCTCGCGCTGTCCGAAAAATCCGTCAATTTACTGATATACAGGGTGTCCCGTAAGTCGACGTCAAGCCGGAATCGGGTGATAGTCCAAATCATAATATTTACTAGGAAAATAAAAAATAAAATGTAAGTCTTGAATTTTTTAAATTATAGGCATTTCTTTTTTTTTTCGAGAAAATGTACACCCTGTGATGGTTTTTTAGCTCCTGTTGCTACAAATCTTAACTTTTTTCAATTTTATTTTTCTTATGTAATCCCGAATAGTGCTAATCTAACCTATTATTTAGAATTCTAAGTTAACTGCTCCAGCTTGGAAGAAAGTGTCACATTTTGCCGTACAATGAATAGACAATTAATATTTCGTCCAACTTTAACGGACCGTACTGAAAAAGAAAGCACTACGCCAGGTTGGCCAAAAGCACGAAAAGTTGGCGCATTTAATAAGGATTCTAAAATGGTATAATACTTGCTACATTATTTCTTTGATTACTGGGAAAAAAATCCTTCAAGAAACCCAGTTTCGAAAAAAAAATCTTTACCTACTAAAAATTATTCTAATGCGTTCAAAGCTTGCCTAAGACCGAGAGAGACGGAGAGTCATTCATGAAGTGTGAGTGAGACAGGTAGTGACGCTTTCGAGTCAAATATTCTAATGGGTGAGTGAGACAGATAGTGACGCTAATGAGTCAGATACAGAGAAAGTCATTTTATGAAGTGTGAGCGAGATAGATAGTGACGCCACTTTTTTAATATTGGCACACGCAATACAGATCATTACCCCTCCCGACCCTTGCTCGAGCCAGCCCGCGCCGCTGAGCCTGTAGCTTTAAATTCGTCCCTTAATAATACCAATCCTGATCCAGCTAGTCATTTGCTGCCCTCTTCCAGCGACGCCCTAAGCCGAGGTCCGTACCCCACAGGGGGTGCCCTTAGCGTTGTCGCTTAGTTTTTAGTAAGTATTTAAGTTTAAGTCCTGGCTGGAGGCCTTAATTTATTAGGGCAACCACAGGCAAGTCCGCTTAAGCAGACGACAACCGCATAGGTTGACCTGCGAGATGCCAAACAAACAAAAAAACAGATCAGTACGTTACGCTCCTTCGTTTACTACGCATCTTTCCGTATTCGTTCGTGTTATTTCGTACTTTCGACTTTTTGCTTCGTTTATTGGACTTGTTTGTTTGCTTGTGATTTGGACAGTTTCGATCTCTTTACAACGACCTTTGCTTTCTCCTGGACTATCGTGTGATTGTGTAGTGCCACCATGCCTGTGTACACCACTCAGGAATATGCCAACATGCACTTTATTTATGGCGAATGCAGAGGGAATGCTAGTGCTGCGCCTAGACTGTATCGCGAGAGGTGCCCAAATGCTGATCGTTATCCGGATCACCGAGTTTTTGCAAATGTGCACCGTCTACTCTCCACAGAAGGCATACTTCCAAACCGACCACATGGTGAAGGAAGAAGTTCATTGCCTTACGAGGACGTAGTACTTCAAGCAGTTGAAGAAGATCCAAGTAATTCGGTACGTGCAATCCAGCAAAGCACAGGAGTGCCCAAAACTATAGCTCACCGAATTTTACAAAAACATGAGCTCCACCCGTACCATGTACAGCGAGTACAAACCCTGCATCCTCAGGATTATCAACTTCGGGTTGCGTTTTGTCAAACGATGCTACAAAGACACCGGGAAGATTCGCGATTCTAGAGAAAATTTTGTGGTCGGATGAATCGAAATTAAACACTTTTCACAACTTACACAACTTACACGAGTGGCACGTAGAGAATCCGAATTTAATGAGACAAGATAGATCTCAGTATCGTTTTAAAATAAACATGTGGACCGGAATTTTAAATGGAAGAGTCATAGGACCTTTTGAGTTGCCAGAGATCTTGACTGCTGAAGTTTATTTTGATTTTTTACAAAACAGTTTACCTAGTTTACTGGAAGACGTGCGACTCAGTATTTACAGAGAGATGTGGTATCAATAAGATGGCTGCCCAGCGCACTATGCCCGCTCAGTTAGAGCATTTCTCAATGATGAATATCCGGGCAGATGGATAGGCCGGTCTGGTACGATCTCGTGGCCAGCCCGTTCACCGGACTTAAATCCATTAGATTTTTTTTACTGGGGAGCAGTGAAAGAGAAAGTTTATTTTAAGCCAATCGAAAATGTAGCTGAGCTTCGGCAAAGAATTACGGAAGCAGCTAAATTTGTCAACAACGGAAGATTTGCCCGTGTGATAATCCGATCTTTTTAAAGAAGATGTCGAGCTTGTATTGCAGTTGAAGAAAGGCAGTTTGAACATCTTGTGTAAATAATAAATATTTGCATCTAATTGGTGTTTAATTTTAAACTTAAGGAGAATTTATCCTAAATTTAACAAAAAGTTAGCATCTCTGACTTGAAAGCGTCACTACCTGTCTCACTCACATTTCATGAATAACTCTCCGTCTCACTCGGTCTTAGGCAAGCTTTGAACGCATTAGAATAATTTTTAGTAGGTAAAGATTTTTTTTTCGAAACTGGGTTTCTTGAAGGTTTTTTTTCCCCCCGTAATCAAAGAAATAATGTAGCAAGTATTTTACCATTTTAGAGTCCTTATTAAATGCGTCAACTTTTCGTGCTACTTGCCAACCTGGCGTAGTACTTTTTTTTTCAGTACGGTCCGTTAAAGTTGGACGAAATATTAATTGTCTATTCATTGTACGGCATAATATGACACTTTCTTCCAAGCTGGAGCAGTTGACTTAGAATTCTAAGTTAGATTAGCACTATTCGGGATTACATAAGAAAAATGAAATTTAAAAAAAGTTAAGATTTGTAGCAACAGGAGCTAAAAAACCATCACAAAGTGTACAATTTCTCGAAAAAAAAAGAAATGCCTATAATTTAAAAAAATCAAGATTTAGTTTTTTTTTTTTTTCTTGTAAATATTATGATTAGGATTATCACCCGATTCCGGCTTGACGTCGACTTACGGGACACCCTGTAGATACCGCGAGACTGGTCTATTTTAGTTACTTTCCTATTATCACGTCTTACGGTATTTTACTTTGGGGAACGACTGCAGACATCGAGTCTATTTTTATTCTTCAGAGCCATCAGTGCCATATATAATGTCCGCGATTCTCGAAGGGAACAGTTGAAGGATATTAACATCATGACGGTACCTGGTCAATATATCTATGAAAACATCATGGACGTAAAACATAATTACGTCTTTATAGTAAAAGAGGTGAAAGACATAATTATAGTAGGTACTAGAAATCGGGACCTATTAGTTCAACTAGGTTTCAGACTAGCTTAAGTAGACTCATATTTCATGGGGTACTGTTTAAAATGTTACAATAAAATACCTCCCAACATACTTCAACTGAACGATACGAAATTCTAATCTCTTATAAAACGCACACTATGCAGCCAGGCATATTATAAGTTAGGGGATTACATCGCTGATAAAAATGCCTGCCTCAATGCTGGTCCTGCTCCACACCACAAGTCATTCATTTACATTTGAAATACTGTTGGAGCTACTTGCTGAAGATTGTAAGAATATATTTGCGTTGTATAAACTCAATCTCCTTTATATTATATAAATGCATAGCACAGGTGTGAGTACTATGTACTATGGAGCTACCATTTACCGGGTAATGTCTTATATTGACTTGAATGTGCCCTGGCGGCTGATAGTATGTCATGCTCACTCAAATCACTTAGCTCCCTTCAAAATGGTTGAGCTGAATGGTGCTGATCCATGCATCATATTTTTGAACGGGCGGTTTATTTTAATAACTTATTTTTTGGTTTGATTTTATTAATTTTTTGCTGCACTCTGGACGCTTTTAACGTGTACGGTTTTTGTTCATTGTTCTCGCATAAAAGATCAACATTAATGATGTAACTAACATAATTGTAACAATATTATTTAAAAATAACGACATTGTGCACTCAAACGTAATGAATTACCCTTTTGAACTAAGAGTAAACATTTTTTGACATACCTGAATAAGAAACATTCATTAGAAACACTTATAGCTTTGCTATCGCAAGATAAGATCTTGCCCAAGATTCCGTGCCTCTAAGTGTATTTGGTGGCCATACCTACCTGCGCCATGATATTGAGATGGGCCATCATTTCCGAACGATCGTATGAAAATGTGTGTGTGAAATGAATCTGCTTCGTTGTCGTATCATTTTAATGTTTTTATTTATGGAGTAAATCTAGGACCAAGTCCCTACCACGAATTCAATAAACTATGCAATAGCCATTCAATGTTACAAATAAAATTATGCCTTAAGCAAGACAGCCACCTGCTGGGCTAAAACTACATTAAAAATTAAATAACTACGAGGAAGGTGGCTGGTGGTGGGAAGGAGGTGGTGGAGCTTCCAGATTGCTTAGTTGTGGTCGTTAAAAAGGTTTTTCTCAAACATGCTTGGAAATTCAAGCATTATTTTGATTACTGTTACGTATCCCTATTCGAGATAAATAGGAAATGTTGTACTGGTCAAATACATGGGACCAGCCGGCCGGCAATAATAGTATGACATACTATATCTGTCGTGTTTAGCGGCCGGATAAATAACTATAACAATTCAAATCTGTCGTGTAATTTAAAAATGGAACGAACTTTGTACTTGGTAACTTGTCAATGATTTCATTTGAATCTCGAACTGGCTTAGCAAATAACGCTGTTTAAAGTTAAAAACCAACACATGAACATAATTGCCCGATAAAAGTTATAGTTGTTTGTCATTGATTCTGGATTTTATGACGAATTTTACAAGCCTTGGGCGCAACCAAGCATTGAAGGACTCATGTATGTGTGCCTCGGCTTACTTTTGCACATTCGTCATCAATGCCTCTGTTGTCGGGCGCTGCAGTAATGGCACCATTAGTTTTTTTTTTGTAAAGCGTCACATAGTTATGACACATAGTTAAGTAGTTTGATTCAACCCCAGCAGCTCTGTGAAAGCTATTTAAAAGCGATTGAAAGAAGAATATAACCGTAAAATGACCTATATCGAACTATTTTATGACACCTTAGCAAAGTCATAACGTTTACGCCACCAAAATGTCTGAAAGGCTTGGCTGTAAGGTTGTAAAGATATGCAGAATGAGATCTCGCGCCACGATTGAACGCGCAGGTCAGATGGCAATCATTCTGTGAAACATTAATATTGATCTGCATGTAGTTTGCTGAGCTATGCAGTGCTCATAAAAGGATAGCTCCTTGGTGCGTGACGTGGAATAATTGATCAGTCGCGATTTCTAAGAAAAGCACTATCTTGAACAGTCCAGCAATAGCTGTATAATCAACAGCTACTCGATAACTGAGAAATACGTGCACTGACTGGACAGGTCCACTCAAATCTGTGGGTTCAAAAGACCATTTCAGAACCTAATCTGCATAGTGTCCTCCTAAGGCCTGACCGAGATTAGGTCTGGACTTTAAAAGAGACCTTCGAGTTTGTTTCGGTATTTCTTCTCTAATGTTTTATCAGCCACAACACTTATGACAGGTACGTCAAGTGATAGGTAATAGTGTGTATGCCATTTTAAAGTATCGGAGCTCAGTTCAAATAAGTGCGAAAATTGTGTTTTTTATTTATTTATTTGGGAAAACAAACAATTGTACAATTTGTGTTACAATAAAATATGTTATAACATATAGGTAAATGTACAATCCACAACGTTTCTACAGATTACTTGTGTACATTTTTAGCTATGTAGGTAAGTATAATTACACTTAAATACTATCATATACATTAAGCTTACAAACATTTTTTTTTTACCGTCGCGTATAGAATCAATTTTTTTTTCATGAAATTGCTTTGAGACAGAAGGAAGATATCTAGATGACAAAAGTGGTTATTATAGTTGTTTACCAGTCGACGGAGTGGAGCTCGCTCACCAGCATTTGTTCGGCTAGTAGTCGTTGCAAAAAGCGGGTAAGCACGCACCTCTCGTCTAATAACAGTTCTAGGCACAACATAAGAAATATCATTAACTAGTTCGATACAGTTAAACTTATTATGAACCAATCCGTGAAGCAACATGGTTTGAAGTAATGGACGTCTTGATTGCAAAGTGAGCAATATTAGTGAGTCCTCGTAAGACAGGCATGTGAGATGACATTTATACTGCATAACTCGTATATATTTACGTTGAACGCTTTCAATCGCTTTAACATATGTATCATAGTAGGGGTCCCATATTATACAACCGTATTCTAGCTGCGGACGAACCAAGGACTTAAATAGTTGCAAGTACGTGGCCGGGCGTTTGAAATCAGTAGAAGCTTTCATGACAAGGCTGTACGTTTGATATACTTTTGAGATAATCTTATCAGTGTGTAGGGCTAAATGTAGTTTACAATCCAAAAGTTTTCCTAAGTCACATATTTGTGTTTCATTTGTAAGATTTTCAGAACATAGACTATAATTAAATCGTATCACTTTTTTCTTTTTCGTAAAGTTTAAGTATTTACATTTAGATATATTTAATGCAAGTTTATTATTATCACAATATTCAGTCAATCTATTCAAATCCTCTTGGTGCAAGGCACAATCGTCAAAAGTCTTAATAGGTTTAAACAATTATATAGTGAAATTAATTAAGAAAGAAATTGTTTTGGCCAATTTTTCAATTGAAAAAATAAAAAAAAATACATGAAACGTTTATTTAACTTTACTGGTAGCGAATAAAATTATAAAACGTATGGATTGGTTTCATGTCCTGTAAAAATATAGGAAGAAGTAGGATTTTTAAGCTGGCATGGCAATTTCTCAACAAATCTTTTTTTAAGTTAAACCGGGTTGTTGCTTTTATTCATTTATTAATGTGCTGTTACTACTCGTACCGGCAGTTATCGGTATGCGTGCACGCATATAGAACCCTGTAAAGCCATCTCATTTACTATATTACTCTCCCGGAACCCGTAGTTGAGCGTCGATCTCGGTAAACAATGGCGAGTCCGAAGTCTCCGTAGTCTTTCAATAATCGTCTTGTTCATCGACTAACGGACTCTGGCTTGTTATTGGATTATGATACTAGCTTACGTGTATTTATAATTCTACTTATAAGTATACTATTTTATTTATAAGTACAAACTGTGTTCAGCTAGAATCTCACATATTTCTGTGGAAAATTCTCAGAGCAATAACTGTGTTATTGTTCTGAGGAAAAAATAAACTTACTTGACATATTATGTCACACCGGGGGACGTCATTACGTCATTTATTTATTTATTTAAGTATATACTTACAATACATATATAAATAAATATATATATATATAAATTTAATGGTGAAAGGTGTTGAGCCGACTCTGCGCTATTTGTTACGAAAATAACTCTGCAATTTCCGCTTAAATGCATACCGACTGGTGGCCGTCCTGATATCAAGAGGAAGCGCATTCCAAAGAAGAATGGACTGAATATGAAAGGAAGAATGAACAAAGTCAGAAGTATGAGAAGGACAAAGCAGGAGAAGATTGTTGGAAGAACGCAGTTCCTTAGCGTGAGATGAACATAGATATTGGAAGTGAGACCTAAGATAAGAAGGAGGAGTGGGAGAGTTGAGAAGAGAGAAGAGAGAGAGAGAGATTCGAGAGGTAGTTGCTGAAAACCAGCGCTGGTGACGATAGGTTTGTCCAAGTCACGGCATTTTGCTGAGCGACGACCTGTTCTTGCACAGAACGACGCACGCTTATTATTTTTGTTTGTTTCTTACAAAAGTAGTAATTTTTCTACTCTACAATCGGCCATGTTGTTTTTGTTTATTGTCATTTGCCAGGTTGCAACACAGATCAGTGTGTATTGTCTTTGGGCCTGACGACGAGAAATGGACAAAATGTGATGCGAGGCTTTTGGCTACTTTGTATGTGTGTATTTTATGTAATTTTTTTGTTGTAATGTGCGTTTTGTTTATGCGGAATAAGCATTTCTTCTTTCTTTCATAATTTCTTAATTGACACCGAAAATATAAACATTACATCAATCATATTGCGTTTTTTTTTCGCCAATAATGAAAATCATACAACAGAGCAGCTCCTGATCTGCAGCCAAACTAGGTGAAAAGCCTGTATCTCGGCACACAGCGCCATTCGTCTCTGATAATAGACTGGAAAATTCTTAGCCAAAATTTTCAAATTGGTTATATCCAACAGAATATTTGTTAACATAAAGTATGTTTTTATTTATTTAAATAGAGAAATTGATAACAGTAGTTTGGACGGGAGTGAGTGTATCCGTGAGTTGTATGTGTGTGTGATGATATATTTTGAGAAAGTACTAAAAACCATTACTATTTAAGATGTAAAATTGCTTAAAGGTACATATTCAACAGTAATGCTTTTTACAACTGTTCAATATATGTATATAGATTTATTTTTTAGACATTAAGATATTAATTATCTTAAGACAAATTCCAGTTTTCTTTGTGTTTTAAGCTACTTTTTCATTTGTTTAAATATACCACTCATGATTGGACACTATCGATAATAAACAAAACATTTTCAATATTTCAGGATACTAGATAATAGTCCTAGCACTTGTTCATACAATATTTTTTCATTGTTTATACATATTAAATGAAAATACACCAAAACTACAGTTTTGCACTCAAATTCAACTTTACTCCTATAATATAAAATCAAGAACAAACAAAAACACTTACGAAGTGTCATATCTGTTGGAAGGTTAGCCCAAGCTTCATACAAAAGTGCCCATGGTCATTTGACTTGTAAAAGTAATTTTTTAACCAATTTACTGAAATAAAAATAATTTATCTTTCAACAAATATTTGTATTAATACTAAATGAATCGCCATTTTCCTTGTCTCCGAATGGACCCAAAAGAAAAAACTTACCCTTAAATTGTAATTTACAAACTTTTAATTACCTCGTCTGTCATTAAGTCGCTGCGGACTT
This sequence comes from Dasypolia templi, assembly GCA_963555695.1. Lineage (NCBI taxonomy): Eukaryota > Metazoa > Arthropoda > Insecta > Lepidoptera > Noctuidae > Dasypolia > Dasypolia templi. Next base: position 1,889,852 of record OY743151.1, on the reverse strand, counting down.
CTACGGGTAGGGCTGTCACGGTTGAGATATCCACTGTTGATCATAGACCTCTTCATCTATAAGAATATCTTTAGCACATACAAATATAATTGTTGTACGTGAATTGTCTTTCTGTGAATCAATTCACAATTTTTTTGTCTTTTCTTATAGTCGGACGGGGCTATGTCGACTATAAAAACAAACGTTAGCTTCAAAAGTCAACATTATGGTAGATTACGTAAATTTATGTTATAAAAGATTTGATTGAGATCTTAATAACCTACGAAAGTAACCCAACCCGTTTAAACCCTCACCCACCCTCACTCATCTTATGTATTCACAGGAACGATGTTTTTGAAATTGGGTAGAAGTAGTTATAATTACCCCACAGTGGGGTTATTTCAACTATTACACACATTTATCGTACTAAAGCCGTTATTGTTTCGAAATTCAAAGCTAGAGTATAATTATGGCATAATACGTATCAGTCTATGCCTAATTATCACCTATTATGGTTCAGTAATTCCAAAAATACCTTAATGCTCTTCGACTTTTTCATAGTTAGTAGTGCAGGAACGCTTGCCAACCAACATTGTCGATGAATCTGATCAACATCAACAATGAGTAAACTTTTATTTTTAAAAAGAAAACGTTATGTACGACTAATTCAAAATAATTGCATCTTGTGAATTCACTTTTTGGGAGTTTTATATCTACTAATTATGCAGCCTATACAGATTATTCTTTTTTCCCAGCGATCTTTACGCAGCAGTTTTATACATGATGCATACGTAACTTCATGAGCGACGAAGATGGAAGGCTCAATTGACAACAAGAACGGGACTGTTGTGAGGAAAGATTTTACTTGTAGTAACGTTATTGGCACACTAGCTTTTTTAATGCTTTTGAAAAATCTGGTTGTGTAAAGGTTAGTCGTAATTACCCCACTTCGTCTTTTTGTGTTAGTTTAAATAGCCCTATTTAAACTAACGCAAAATCACGTATCAAAAACATATAATTTCAAAGAACTAATAAGCGGGTAACAACGATGGTTTATAGTTTCACTGCCCTCTGTTTTATATTGTTGAAACAAGCGTTTTAAACACAACTTTTGACCGGAAATGTGACAAACGTCATTTGTTAACACATTCATACAATAAGTGAAGTGTGGTATCGTGAAACAGTTTGCGCTTTAGCAGCATTTTTTTTTTAAATAAAACTGTTCACTTATCTGGATGTAGATGGCGTTTTTGTGCACATATGATAGAGTTACAGTTATTCTCATCAGTTAGAATTAATAGATAACTTATGGGCTAGATAACACTGCGCCTTGTGGAACATTATTGCATGTGAGTTTTCAAGCTTCTATTTTCGCATAAAACACGTGGTAGCCCTGTCCACAGGTCAAATGTCCCTAATGGTGTCCAATTAACTAAGTCCGCTCGCTATTTACCGGCCGCTGTAGATAATATGTCATTATCTTACATAAAAAGTTCCCATGCTTGCTCTTGCTGGTCAAGGTTTTTTTTTATCTACTTCGTTAGAGTACACTGAGGACCTTAGAGTTACTCTTGATTACTTTTGAAAAGTAAACCTTAGGTAACCTCGTTTTCCAGTAATTGGATTGTGTTGGTCAGGCGTTTCGTGGAAATACAGTTCTACTGAAATCTTACCCTATTGTTTTCCTGCAAATAATAGCGACGACGCCGACGGCTCATATCCGTATAAAAGTTTTCTTAATAAAAAGTTGCTTTAGTTTTGGGTTATTCGTAAAAATAATAACAGCACAAGAGAGAGGCACAAGTTTTCTGTCAGAATTAATTAAAACCGTACGATATTAGTAACTTTTATTCTTACTCGTAAAGTTAACCAAAGATTACGGATTCTTGGTACCAAAAACATTCAACCAAACCAAGGCAAACAAAATAAAAAGTATTATTTAGGTTTTTGTCGACTGTCAGTCTATTTACTTCCATTCAGAGTCCCCAGAGCCCTTGACGAAATAAATAAGATAACTAATATAAAAGTTGTTGCCATAAACACTTGATATTATTATAACACTTGGAAGGGACCGACAGAGTATGTAGAATAGTTGGAACATGGCGTAATTTCGAAGTCGCAGTAGTGAGGTTGTTGAGAAAACGTTGGTTAGGCAAGACGGGTTATGAGATGATTCAATGGAGTATACCTAAAAATTTCTCGAATAAATGAGAAATAAATACTATGAAAGGTCAAAAACTAATTTATTGTTTCTCAAAATATTCTCCGTTAGCGTACTGCATTTTTTTCGTACGAATAATACAATGTTGAAACTTGAAAACATTTATGACACTCGTCCGTGTAAAGCCACAGGTTTTTCGTGCCTACGTGTTTGTGTAGGATTGATTGTATTTGACTCATGCCTATACTTAAATATGCCCGAATCTCATGGCAGGTCACATGCCTGTCTCTTTCGACCATGCGGCGCACAGCATCGATGCTTTTTAGTCACAGCGGTGGACGGGCGACCATCACGAAATTCGTCACTGAGATTGACACGACCGCGCTTGAATTCTGTAAACCAGCTATAAATAGTCGTCTTGCATGGTGCTTCATCGCCAAAAGCAATTCGAATCCGAGCCAGGCTCTACTGTGCTGTCAAATTACACAAAAAATTGTAGAAAATCATACTACGAAAATTTTACGCGTTCAATTCATGTTGACCAGCAGGGCTAACATGACAGGTGCTAGAACGCTCTCTATCTTGATTTGTCGAAATTTGTCTACCAATCTGACGTTATTATAATGCCTAACATGACCGTTAAGCTCGAGTAAACTCGAAAAAGGCACTTTGACATTTCTTTATCTCGCGACGAGATACCGATGTAGCAAGTTATTAAAAACAAATAATTTTTATCATTGCAACATCGGTCGATTTTACTCATGGAATTAGTAGTACTCTTTAAATTTGTGTTTCGTTTCTTGTAACCGATTTTTTTTTACAAAAAATGAAAGTACAAATTAGTGGCTTTAGTTATTAGTTTGAAATGGACATATACCCACAACTTTCTAGATTTCGATAATCACCTTAATTGGAAAAGAAACTAGTTATTACTGCACGTGATGTTCATCCATGTAATAGTGCGCCCCTTTCTCCACAGTTTTTCTCGCGGCCGCCGAAAGGAACTTCGTTCCAATGTAGTAGTTTATAACTAAGTGTTTTATAAATATTATGTTTTGTATTAAAATTATGAGTAAAATAAGTATAATAATGACTTAGCCATGTTATTTTGGAGTTTTAATTTTATTTTTATTGTATCATAATTTTGTCTACTCTTCTCGTCGTCAAAATTGAGGACGACTAAATTAGAGCGATTTTCTCATGTCGAATTGTCAAAATGCGAGTTATGTTACGTGCCATGTTAGGGTTTAACGAGGAAACATCAAGTTTCACAGAACTAGTCTAATATTTTGTATGGCAGAGTTGTCAGAAAACGAGTAAAGTGACGGTATAGACGCGACGAGAAAATACGAGAGCGAATAATTGTCGCGTCTGGCATGTTAGCCCTGCAGGACAAGCAATTTTTAAAATGATGCTACAATGTATAAACAATTGATATAATTATGAAACAAAACTGTATTATACAGCCAAAGAGTTCCGTTTTCAAATGTTGTCATTACTTATTAAACATGGTTTGGCCAGTTCCGGAAACTATATACTCTTAGATATTATATAAGATAAGATATATATATTGGCTGTAAGGTTAGTTTATTCATCTTAAGTTAAATTATTTAAGGGCTGTGGATTTTGTGAATAAATAAATCTTTATAGCACATGAATTTGATGTCCATACGGTGCGCCCTACGTAATACGAATGTTTATAAGCCTGTTTTTTTGTAGGACTTGCTATCTCTGTCTTACGATAATTTTGGTCTGTTTTCAGAGCTGTTTTCAGAGGTTTCGAATTGTCATTCAAAAACCTATAAAATCATTTTTAAAGATGTCGTAGTTTAATCGTAACTTTCCATCTCGCAAAGGACAAGGAAAAACATTCAGGAGTTGACGACCAACCTTCAGTAATTGGATAGGCAACTGTAGAAGAATCGTATTTTTCTTTCTATTCGTTATCATTACGCCTACACGATACTGAACATCCTTGCCTGTGATTCTTGTGACATCATCCTCTGAAGGGACGTATTTAATATCATATTCTGAACGATCCCGCGAATACATGACAATTGAGCGGAACACCTGGTATCTATTGTACATGGTGTGCTGCCATGTCGCTCAAAAGCTTTGCTGTGTCGGTAATTGCCTTCTTTTATCAATTACAGATTGTATCTTTTCGTATGAGTTCTTTCTAATGTCTTCAGGATTTCGATCTGTTGTTCCCTTTGGTATGAATGAACAACATTTGTGTGATACGCCATATAATCTGTTGGTAAAAATAAACCAACCAATTTATTTTCTCCTAAAATAAATTGGTTGGTTTATTTGGTTGGTGCCGAAATTGGATAATAAATTATTCCTCATAGCAAGTTAATTCTTAATTAGATTATTACCATGTGTTAAATATACAGCAACACATAACCAGTTTTAGCTTCCTCCTGCGTAATACATATATACATGCAACTAATAATGTGTAAAAGTTTTTAAGTTTGGCAGTTTTCTGGCAACCAAGCATCGGGCAGATGCTCAGAACAGCTGTTCGCGAGTGAAACTTAAAGCAATTATTGTAGCTTTGTCTTGTAAAAACTTGCATCTAAAGAAGATATAGGCGTTGGGTAATATACCCATAGGGAAAATATCCACGTAAATTAATTGAGATCTGTCAAAGTCAGCCTACTTCTAAGTACACCAACCTGGTGGCAAAAAAGAATCCTGGATGCAGTTGGTACAATTAACTAAAAAACGTCATCGTGGTCCAACCTAATAATGGCCAAATTATTGAAGGTTGCCCGCTTTGCTTTCCTCATCAGCTTAAAATTTATTAAAAATGTCTACATAACTTCGTTCTTACAAAAATATACTCATACACATCATCTGGGAATTTACCCATATTTGACTTTACCCAGTAGAATCCCATCTCTCATGTGCAATAGGGATGATGACATTTTTTAATCTCAAAAAACTGTTTGTTTCCAATTATTGCAAACGTTTAATACAAAAAGTGTAAAAGCTTAAAAAATTGCCAAGTTACAAATATGTTAAAATAAGTGTTAGACAAGGACAGCACTATAGTAGAAGTGACGACTATGTAACTTCATACTAGCGCCGTACATTGGCCGTACCGCGCGACAAGAACGGGAATAATCCCACCACGAACTTCCATAATGTTATAATAGTGACCAAATGCTCAAACAACTTTTGAATATATTTGCCTGATAATAATATTTGTGCAGCAAATTGTCAAGTCGTTGGATTCTCTTTGATAGATCCCTGCATATGGCATGACTAGAAGGATCGCGTTGGAGTGAATGGTCTGGACACACAGTTGTATTTATAGTCTTTGCTATATATGCAAAGCCTTTATAACATGTATTTTAATTTTACATGAATTATTTCTAGTAGAAGCTAAAACAAATAATTCTCCTAGTCGCACATTTCGTTCTTTCAAAAGTAGGATACAGGTGCCGATTCTCTTGTACACCGAACTAAACGATCACTAGAACTCCTTACTTTTGACTATGATAATCTTAAAGCTATTCTGCAACAAAAAAACTCTAAATTTAAAAATAATTTTGACACAACTAAAATAGAATTTGACTATCGCGAATCCACATGGTATTTTTTTCTTTTGGCTTCGCAACGTGTTTGCCCTACCCCGTGATTTTTTGTTACTTTTTATATGGAAAATAAAATAAAATAAATTCAGTTTGTAAGGGTTCCTAAAGGGGGCCGAAATTTTAATTATTTTTGCATTAGGACACACATTTTTCGAAATATGAGCAAAAGAAAAAAAGATACAGTACTGTTGGTGTGAATTTTAGTTCACGACAACTAATTTTATTACACACCTTTTTAATCGCGATTACAAAACGTCAGATTCATGTTCAGATTTAGTTAGACAATAAAAAAATTAGGTGAAAAACGTCAAATTCAGAATAGCAAAATTGCCATTTTCACTAAACTAATAACTCAGTGCCATCTTAGTGCTTTCAAACCAAAATATAGTTAATTTGTGTCACTTTAGTCAATTTCAGAATGGGAAATCGTCGTTTGACAGGATTAAACCAAATTTTAGTGATTTTTTGTCTAGTTTAGAGGCATTTGTAACAAGAGAATCGGCACACCTTATGGTGCCGATTCTCTTCAATCACAACAACTTCACCACATCAGTCTTGCGTTTACAAAGTTGCACTTCAGACATCCTACGCTTGTACCTAATATAGAACACAATTAACTCCATGTCACTATGATCCGGTACATTAACTGTTACTAAAGATTAATTTTCCGTGCCATGTGTTCACTAGCAGCGTCTGTGGCTCCAATTACTGCAGTTGATGCGAACACTGAACTTGCTTACTCACTCTCTATGGCTCTGTTATAATTTTGTTTCATTAATATTATAGTTAACCCCATTAAGGCTCCGTGCACGAAAAAGTATAATTTTGGTCAATTTCTTACCTAATTGTGAGACAGCTCGAAGCATGTCTGTGTGACTATAAAAGTACAGTTTTCGTGGCGCTAAGCCATTCGTGTCAGTCAAGTTTCATCACTTTAGCGCTCTCGAAAATATAGTTTACTTTGCCTTTGATTTACTTAATGTAGATATTGTATTATCATAAAATAACATTTTAATTTAGTATAAAGAATAGGTGAAGATTAATGTGTGATTCAAATTTCTTAAAACGGTTTTATAAATGTTAGAAAAATACATTACTGACTGGTTTTTATTTTCGAAAAATAGGTTTTTTCTAAATTATTTTTCTTCCATACTTTGTATCAAAGTTGAAAAAAGTGGTTCAGCCACGTGCAAGTAGACCATGTTATGATGTTGATGATATTTTTTCATGTTCAACATCAAAAGTGGTCTACTAACAAAATGTTCAAACATTAGTCTCGCGTAATATTTTGGTAAACTTGTTGCAAATATTTGTTATTTTCCATGAATACTTAATTTATTTGAAAAATACCTTTCAGCCACATTCAAAACGAAGAACTCGACTTTTCAAATCACAAATATCTTTGTTTAAATTATTTTTCCCTTTCTCGCAAAAATTGCACAAATTCGATTTCGTGCACGTGCCCCTTAAAGCATACACGTTGTCTTTTCGTTTGAACTCTTTGCTGAAGTTACATTACTGATATGTTGATCAAAAAGGTACCGTTAAAGTTACACTAACTATAATGACCGCACGAATGATTTCAAAATGTTATATTCAAGCCCACCCGTGCATTGCGGTACGATTTGATATACAGAAACGTATCGCCGCATCCTCTATGCAAAGTTACATGCTGCGAAGCGTGGTTTGGCGATAAATTGCACGGAATTGTAAGCACCGGTCAAAACATCGATTATTTTTGTCAGGATGCTGCGTATGACGTCAACGTACTTGGACAAAGTGTGATGATATTTATTTATTATTGATTGGTTTATTAAATAGAATATACCAAGTTTAATTAGACTGTAATGGTAGCGTATATAATTATGTATGTAAATAAATAAATAAAATAACTAATTATAAACCGTCTTATTCATAATCGTGTCCTTAATTTTAATGAATTGCTAAGCAACGATTAGCAAAAATCTTATTTATAAACGCTCTTTAGCGCCAAGACGTCTCTAAGCAACTGATTAATACTTGTCAAATTTAAACACCTTCGGTAGCTTGTTAAGAGGATGCTAAGAGGCAATCGAGGTTATTTTGTTCCTAATATTGTCCCTAAATATGGAATTCGAAAATCTTGTACGGCATTTCAGAACGACACAGAAAAATTGAATAATTTTAAAACGCCAGCGGGAAGTAAGCGGAGGAAGACCTATCAAAATCGTTAAAATCCATAACGACAATTATAACTTATTACATATTCTTCATTCGAAGAACACATGATGAAAGGATTTAAAGGATTTATAGGGAAAACTCAATCAGAAGTAGGCTCAGTAGGTACTCGGGATTGAAGAGAATGAGTTCGTGTGGAAGCTCATCGGAGATAGTGATTATTCAATATGTTATCCCACGTGTCCCTCATCTTATGACGTCAGTTCTAAGGCCAAAACTAAAGAAAAGCCACGTTGTGGCAGTTACACCCAAATAACAAGAGACATTTTGTAGAAACAATTTATTTTGATACGTAATAAAGCTACATTTTTGTTATTAACTCCCTATCTTCGATTTCCAATATTCTTCTTACAAAGACATGAACTGTGCCATTTTTTGCTCATGCCACTCTCATTCCGCATCAATTCCACGTAGCCTCAGCCCTAATGGTCTCCTCCCTCCCCGTCTTTGAGATGTTGAATAGTATTGGCGCTAGGTGCAAGGTGCTAATAGTGGCTTTCATAGCCGCAGACAAACTTGTACCTGTAAACAAGTATAATAATTGTTATTAAAAGGCACTGAAACCTCGTTGAAAAGCAATAGGAATCAGGAAGTAATATATAATAGACACAAGTACCTACATACATTTCGAAAAGAGTATATTCAAGCTAGGACATGAAAATACATAGCTATTATTGGCTACTGATTTTACATTCATTTGGTCAGTTTATATTAGTAAGTAGATATAAATTCAGGAATAACCTTTTCTTGTTTGCTTCAATTATTGGAGCTTATTATGTTCATTGCTACCACGGCATACACAATAAAATAAACGTAAAAAATATATACATATTCAAATTAAAAAACTTCTATGAAATTTTTGTCATACGTCTGTTAAAGTCAGGACAGATACAAAAATCGTGGTTTTGACAACTTTATTCTTAAAATTCCGATTTGTAGTCGACAGTTCAATATCTATTATCTGTTCTGAACGCATAATTTCACCCCCTCGGACCAATAATTGGTCCGAGGTTTCACCTCTATTTCGTTTCGCTACTAATCATCTGCTAACTAGCATTTATAAATAAAGAAAAGGTAATCATTGATTAAGAGCTAACTAATTGCTTAGTTAAGCAGTTGCTAATCAATGATTAGCGAGATTTTTATAAATAAGACTGTTAATATATAGGCTGCCTACAAGTTAGCTACATATACCTAGTTAGAGAAATTTCCTCGTTGGTCTAGTGGCTACAGCTATGCATGAGGTCCTGAGTTCGATTCCCGGGTCAGACAAAATGTTATTGGGTTTTGACATCTGGTCGCAGTACAAGCCGAGTCTGGATTTGTGCCCGGTTTATGGCAATAGGATCACCCTCTACTACATGGGACTTACACATAACTAACGAAATGTAGGTGTTATTATGTTATGCTATAATTAAGGGAGTTCCAAAGCTAACCCTTAGCAAAAAAGATTACAAATCAGCCGAAGTAACTATTGCATCGTTTACAGTTGCCATCTGTATTAACGCTCATTCGATTAAAACCAAGCAAAATAAATTCATTTAAAAGCTTTCATAGTTCCCAGATTCCACTTATACTTATTACTCGATGTAAACTATATATATGTATAAGCACTATCGGGAAATATGGAAATCTAATTACAATATTATGAATATTTTCATTTGCAGCAACTCGATTGGAAACAAGGCGCGTCTGTGAATAACAAGCGGCGAATAAACCGATAAATACTATTAATATGGCGGATTTGTGAAGGATATTGCTGTACCATTCGCTTGGAATTTTAACACCGTGTTCGATTTGTTAAGAGGGGTCTGTGACTATAATTCTCTCTTTTTCTAATAGTACTTATATATTTTATTACGCTACACCGTATTCAAGAAGAGTACCAAGTAATTTATATGCTGTGGTCAACTCAGGCGGAACTATCAAGAATCCAATATTTTCCGTCCTTCATTCAACAAGGAATTACTCAGTAGAACAAACAAACACAAGAATAATGTCGGATGTTACATTTCACTTTCCTCGCAGATGGACGACCACAATACATAGCTACACGTACCCACTACACGTATGCACGTATGTGTTAATAACAGCATGGCAACGACTACTTAATCAGTGACGACGCCTTCTAGCAACATAACGTGTCAATTGAGTGAATTCGCAAGGACACTGTTATTTATTTTATTGTATTGATTTATGTAGGTAGTATGTTATTGTGTTGAGTATTTTGTCTGTAAGGTTTTTTCGCCTGCGTAAAGGTCGGCAATGATTAGCGTTGCGCAATGGCGAGATGTTTTATTCGATTGCTCGAACATCTCGATGGTTCTCGATTGTTTCGACTTGGACTCGAGAATGACTCGGTTTTTTATTATACATGTTCGGTAGTTTTTGAATTAATCGCGCCATTTTATTAAAATCTGACTTCCGCGGCGGAAAGACTATGTTTTATAATATGTTCCTAGTGATTTAAATTGTAAATAATAAGTTACAACAAATTTGAAAAATGACCGCACTGTCGCCTTGAATTAAAATAAAATAAAAATTCGTTACTGTTGTTACCAAGTTATAGCAAACGCTTTGCGGGATAGTGGTCTATTGGTCTTGTGGTCCTATGTCTATCATAATCCCCACATTTTGATAAACAGATTGTTTGGGGCATTCACGATTTTGGTATATTTAATAAAACCAACACAAAACTACATTCAAACATCAAGTAACAAGAGTAATTCCTTTCAGTAGTTTATGATAACAGGCAGAACAATCGTCCAAACAAGCAACAAACAGCTCGCGGGCAGGCAGTTAAATAAATCAAAAGCGGCGCTGACCCAGAAAGCTAAAAGTTTACACACTTATAGGACATAAAGCCGCCGTTAATGTTAGCCCACTTTATGAACCCACAAATGGACAAACATACACATTCTCGTTTGTAGGTCGACATTACATCATGAAATAAAAATCGCTGGATTGGTGGTTGTTTCTTAATAAATCATTTGTGCCTAGATTGTTTCGTAAAGTCGGACAGGTAGTCCCATTTGCAGGCCTCGCCGAATCAATAGTTCTGTCTAGTAGTTACGTGAAGAATAGTTTCCTCTACTGTTGCACGAAACAAAGCCATTGGAAACTATTTCTAGCTAAGCGAAGTTCATCGCGCATAGCAACAAAACTAGTACCTGTACCTAATGTCTGTCTTCGGTGCTGTATAGTGGATGTTCTATGCTATTTGTAAACGGGGCCTGTTCCATTCAGGCATCCAGCTCTGATACATGAACCATAAACCATACCTCGAAGATGCCTAATATCCTCGGCATTAAGACGTATTAGTGTTATCAGCGACTCGGCGGCCGCTTGTGTGTCGCACAAAGACGCCTGTAATGAGCCAGACAGATATCTCCGCTGAACGGATCCCTTTGCCTCGTCTGCATATAAAACCGTTTGACATAACCTGATTAATGCCAGATCGTATCGGTGAAGCGGGTCGTGAGGATGTCATCACATCACAATGGTCTGGGCTCACAACAAATCTTAGAACCAATTTAGATAAATATTTGTCACGTTGTTTGGCATAAGCATCGGCCTGTGACTGAAGCGGAAGTCAGACATCGTCGGCCCGTCCCGTTCATATTGTTACAAACAGATTAATGCACTCTCAACAAACAATCAAAGTCAGTTGCTACAACTCATTGAAATATTAAACTGGTTCACACTGTAACATCAAAACGAATCTCGGATCCATGATCACAAATTCATATAAAAATGTAGTTTAGAACTCAAAGGCGGCATTATGTATTCTAAAAGAGATCCAACATAATTCCGTAACCCGTGTACGGTGGCTACGTGCTACGTGCTACGCCCGCGCCGTAGCAGTCTACGCTCGTAGCATGTAGCCACGTAGCACTGGCATGTATTGCTCGCTCGCTCGCTCAAAGGATCGACTAAACGAATTTTTTTTTAATGGTGCAACTAGGTTTTTGCTGTTTGAGAATCGTCAGTAATACTCTGAAATTGTTATAACTTTTATACCCACTTGAGTTTTGCAATCAATCAATGACGTCAGCTAGCACGGTGACGATGTCAAAGTCAAAGCACTTTTGAACGTCAAAATTTACATTAAAAATAGAACTGATTCTAGGCGCCACTTCCAAAAAGTAGTTTCGTATGGAGAAGAAGTGGCAAGAAACTCCACCGTTACTCTTTTAAAATGTTATATAATATTTTGTATACATTAATTATATTTCTATATGTGTACGATGGTATTGGCTGTCACTTATAATGGGGATGTGTGTGACGTAACGACGCGACGACGGTCTCAGGCGACGATGTTCTCTGCAAGGAACGTTACTTATAACACTCCTGACTGACATGTTCAATATACAGCTTTAACGTATTTGTGGGAGTACCGAGAAGATATTCGCTGTTGGTATATTTAACGTTTGCTAAGATTGTCTGCTTTTATCATGTTGACGTTTCTTTATGTCAAACTGTCTTGAAATAAATTTTTAGGCCGGTGTATTTAATTAATGGTGAAAATTGGAGCATGGCGAATTTTCATAATCTTTGGGAATAATAAATTAATATAATAAACTTGGGAATAACTTGCTAAAACTTTGTTTAGCGATGTGATGCGGTCTTCGTCTTTTTTAGTGTCGATGGTCATGTTTTATATCGATTGAGCGCAGTAGGTGGACATATTGAATGCGATAGACTGAGTTTACTGTATTTTTTTTATTAATATTTTATTTACTTAATATTTTATCATTCCTTCAAGTAGGTTTTACTAAAGAAATATAAACCAGGTATTGCAGGAATAACCAAGTGAGATGTGTCGCAAGTATTTACTTATATCAAAACAACACAAATCTCCAATGTTGTTTATGTGCCTAGACATCTATTATTTATTTGAAGATCGGATTCTAAAAAAATAAAAATAAGTCATTTGTCATTTGAATATTTAATATAATGTAAAGATATGCTTTTAATAAGACAAAATGTCTCTAAATCAGTTATTTATTTAATACATTACACAACTAACTGGTTGAATGTAACGCGAATGAATACATGATAATGATGTTCAATAAGTACTTAACCTTTAACTTTTTTATAATAATAGTGTTAGTAAAACTTATCGAATATTTAGTAATTTTGAAAGATCCAAACAAACTTACATTTCCAAAAATAAAAACCTTGTTTCTTAAACATTTAATAAATAAAATTCAAGTCAACAGAATCTATAATCAAAATTAAATCAATTTTACCCGAAGACGCTTTTAGATTTAAATTGTACTTTAGATTTATAACGACTGTTATTGAATTAATGTACAATCAAATATAAATCTTTTTGTTCACTTTGAATCTAAATAGGCATATTTCTTTTGATAATTGAATTGCTTTCAGATCTGACAAGTTATGCTGATCGAGGGATACACGCAAAATAATGCATTTGAAATAAATATTATCTGCAATATTTTAAGTTTTTATTATTATTTGCCTTTTCAGCGACAGATATAGCCCTATTATAATGACTTATTTTTGAGGCTTTGGAGTTGTATTATGATCTCAGTTAGCTTGATATCGAGTGCAGTAAGAGATATACTAGTAAATTTTCTGCTTCAGTCCAGTTCTTGCATTGTTTTATTTTTAAAATATGCGTTCTATTTTGTATCCATAATGTGTCTGTTCTACAGCGTTATCAGTCGTAACAGACAAACAATAATTCATCGCCAGGCAATATAACCCTAATGTGTATAGGATCCGAAACAAATTCCTTGTGTAGAGAAACACGACATTAAATCACACGTCGTTCGAGTTGTGTTAGTAAACCACTCAATGTAGGCTAGAGGATATCTTTGGAAGTTTAACACGTGTGTGTGTGTGTGTGTGTGTGTGTGTGTGTGTGTGTGCGGAAAATTTTGATTGTAATACTTAACTTGACAGTATTTTTTGCAAAATTTATAGTAATTCATGTCAGTAGAAATGGGCTTTTACCACGGTTTTATTTAACCGGTATTAATATAGTATAATTTCAATTAATTATTTTAGTTTTAGGGTTTTAGCTATGTTGTGTAGCTTTTCACGACACCGTGACATTTTAAGATATAAAAGTGACAAAGCATAATGAAAGACTGAAACCTTGAACGTAACGTACCTGCGTAATACAATCAAGTCTCTAAACTTTTAAGTAAAAATCTTTCGCAAAGAAAGAAATTTTTACTTAAAAGACGCTTGATTTATTACTCCTAATGACGCAAATTTTCTATGAATGAAGAAAAATATCGTTCTTCTATATCGTGGAATTAATCTGCATAATTCTACGGTTTATTCTACCATCTGTTTACTACAAATTTCTCTGGGATTATTTGTCTGGGTGCCTAGAAGATAGTATGAATATTGCATCGGGTCACGGGGCAACCTCTCCGCCCATTTCGACTAACTTCACTATTTACGAGGGTGACACTGAAAGTTCATGGAAAATAAAAAACTGAACAAATTAGCAAGTTATTAGTTTAATAGGTAGGCCACTCCTCGGAAGGAAACTAATAATAAATCCAGCTTTCGTCACCCGTAAGTATGTCGAACAGCATTTGAGTCACCTCCGTTAAATCTTTGAACCATTTCACGACACCAATCAACACGACGGAGTTTTTGTGCCTCTGTCAAATTATGAGGTATCCACCGAGCACAAAGCTTCCTGACCGTTAATTGTTCATGGAGGATTTTGTCCACTTGACTCATACCGATGCCTAAGCTTGTCCGTATCTGCTGATAAGTCACTCTTTTGTCAGTCACTATCATACGCCGCACAACACTGATGTTATCTTTAGTCGTCGCCATCGAAGGCCGTCCCTCACGCAGATCATCGGTGAGATTAATGCGACCACGTTTAAACTCATTAAACCAGTTGTAAACAGTGGCACAAGATGGAGCTTCATCGTGAAAGGCCAATCGAAGTCTATCATAACTTTATTGTTGACTTAAATGACATCGAAAGTCATAAAAAATCATTGTACGAATAATTTCTCGCGTTCAATTCATGCTGACGTGACTCAGACAATTTTCAATTTGCCGCCAAATCGTAAACAAATGACAAATTAATACAATGGATACACAATCATATTGGCAAAGAGTTCCATTTCCAAAATTTGAACTTATTTTTTTATTATATCGTTTATAAGTGGCCATTTCTAAAAACTTTCAGTGTCGCCCTCGTACTAGGTACTACTTATTATTATTTCAAAACCCTTATGAAACGTTGAAAGGAAACATCAACGGCACTCTGTATATGAATGTATATTTATATGTATTTTTGCACACTATATTTATTTTGCTTTGTTTATTGTTGTTTCTCGATATTGTTTTTAAACCCGCCATATACGAACGTGAATTTAAAATTCTCAAACATCGAAACTTTGAATATAAAATGTACCTGCCTCTTACCGTGATTTTATCATGTTCATTTTAAAAAGATCGCTGTGGTTTGCAATAACGCAAGACTTTAGAGTCCACGTAATGCTCGGTTTTCGTAAAAGAGTGTGAAAGTTTGGCATTTCTATTTCACCGAACGTTTTCCAATCGTTCTAATCTGATAATTGAAAATATATTTCCACATTTACTTGTGGAACTATCGTTTAAGAAAATAAAGTAGATAACTGAATGTGTCGTATCAAGTGATGACCTTTTTAACAACATTCGTCGCTTTTAAAGTAAATTGTTACACTAAAAAAACAGACTTAAGTCCACCAAATAAATCACACTTGTCCTCCTCGCATCCAATCACAACATAACTCTTCCTTAACTAAGAACGCGCAATTCATCAGCGCTGGCCGGAATTGGGGCAATATCTCCGGGCTAGATGTTTTTGAGCGCGCGCCCAAGTTTTAATGAAGTGTCGCACCCCGAGCCCCCCGGGTTAAAAACTAGCGCCAACTGCTTACCGACTCACACTTGACTGAAACATACGAACCACCGGCGACGTCTGTGGGAGTGACGGATTAACTCATGTGGGTCAAGAGCTAGAAAAGTTGAAAAGTTTAATTCCTTATCAATTCTGCAAGACGAGCAGAATTGTGTTTGTCGTGATCGACTCGCACAAGATCGATTTTTTGAATAGCACGCAAAAGAGGATGCAGTATTTAGGAAAAGGTTTTAAAATTCCAAAAACAAAAACTAGTCCTGAGACGAGAATTTCGCTCCCAGTTATAGGTACCATAGACTGACGATTGTTCGACGCTCTGATTGACTCTTTCTGGTCAACGCTGGTAGATATCCTTAATTCTTACTATAACCCGGATGATTTCCAATTAATCCATCTCAACAATTCTGCTTCAACATGCCAACCAAAATATCATAACCACATGCAAATAGATGATCAGGCGGGTATGTACTCAAAGGCTTCCTACCTTTGACCTGTAATTAGCTCCGTAATTATACACACGACGTACACAGACGAAGGCCCTTACTAAACTAACCAATGACAGGATTTGGGATTTGAAAAATTACGGCCAAGTACCTAAAGGATTTCGTGAATACATCCATCGCCTTTTATATTTTTCCAGGGTTCCGATTATAAACGCAAGAATTTTGAGTCTTTGTTAAGATCCTGCCAAGTTTTAAATTCAACATTAGACAAATACCTCTGTGATCTCACTGCTCATCTCTTTAGGCTACAACAGTTTGGTACGTGCAGCTCTTAAACACGTAAGCAGGCACTTACACAACAATATCTTATACAATGTTAGCACACATAAACTTCCACACATATCACAAACTTTCCCCGCCTCATTCTCCTCGCCGTAGTTGATTATTTGGCTGCGTTTCCACATCTCAAATATTAACCTTACAAGCCCAGAAACTTAATTTGATGAGAAATTAAGAAGTAAACTTGTCATCAGTACATTAGTATTTCGCAATGTCGGCCCTGAACATTTTAAAACTTTGTGTTTTAAAATGTTCACGGTCTTACGAAACGTCATTTCCTACTACGGACCCGTAGTTTTCAGAAAGTCAGGTTTATTTTCTGTATTCTGTGACAATCTAGATTACTCTAAAACGGGTCTACCACTCATAGTGGTATATATATGACAGTTAATACCACAAATACCGCCTTTGACCTTAAAATTAAATGTACCCTTTTTACTCTCCATAATTATGTCTAGTTAAAAATAAATTAACCCTGTATATTTCTCAGTATACAAGAGAGCTTCATGTCAGCAAAGCGAAAAAGTGACCCTCTTAAATCTTTCACATTTATTATGAATGTGTAAGTAAGTAAGTACTCGGTGCGTGGGTAGCGTTTCTGATATCTGCAGGAAGAAAACAGATCTGTTGAGCCAAACAACGTCACTGCGATGCTGCGTGTGCTGCGATGTCCTTGGTCTTAGGTAACGCTGTTCGGGAAGCTGAGGGATCTTTGGTTACGTGTTTCAAAATATTATAGTTATCAAGAAAAACACTGGCAATCGTGTTATAGAAATCGATATCGACACTGATAAATTAATATGTATCTATCAAGCAAGCCGTAATCTTAAAACTCCGTCACGAACTAAAACTAGATAAAAGTCGAAATTAGTAAGTAGTTGGCAAATCTGATAAGACTTGAACAGCGTAAGCAACCTCCTCCTAGTTTACTGGCCAAGATAGAAACTGCTCCATTTACTCATAATCTTACTGGGCAACCTTGTAATAGTCTGTTCATCGTTAATTTATATATTCAGGTGAGGTATACGGCCTCTCGGGAAGCTGTATAAATATGAATATTAAATAAAACATATGCTATGCACATTCAATATGTAGGTATACAGGGTAAGGGTCACATAAGTGTAACGGCCATCACCATAAATATTAACTACGCAATAAAGTAGACAGAACATTGTCGTTGCCTACATACGGGTGTTAGAAAGAATGGATATTTCATAGACTTTATGTTTAAATTTAAAATACCTATTGACAATTCATATTTGAAAAAATATAGACTTGGATAGCCATCGTTCTTTATTGGTTTGGGATTCTTACAAGTCTTCACAATAAACATTATTTCAATTAGTTATTGTAACCCGGGTTACAATAACTAATAGGTTCCTGTAGTTTACAGATATTTTTGAAACAAGATGCTGATGGTTTCAATAAAGTATAATACTACTTACCACCGTGCTAGAGTAAATTTGTAGGGTATAAACGGTGACGCTATCGTAACCTGGAGTGGCGAGCTTCCTTCATCAACCATCAAACGGTTAAGTAAGGCCTTCTTCATTAACAGATCCACAGACCTTGAGGCCACACCTCAAGCGATTACCTACAAATTGCCCGCACCCGGATCAATTCCTAATCATCTGACCACGGGGCTACACCAAGTCATCACGTCTTAATCTCGCATCAGAACTATAATTTAAGGCTAGCAAAATCAGCCAGCCTGTTACAACATCCTCGCAACTGAGACCTAGGTTATATCACCAAAACAATTAAATTGAATACTCACAAGGTTCAAGTTTGATTGATTGGACTCATAGGAAACCCAACTGGTTTTTTTGACACAATCTGGTCATTCCATACTGTGCCCTCTCCCAAAATGTGTTCCTCGTTCTCACGCCAAAAACATCTCGCCCATTTTGACAAGACAAACATATCGACGTACTTCGAGAATCTTCTTCCACAGACTCAATAGAACTCTCATATGTTTGTGCTGTCTGCGCAGACCCACGAAAGGTGTCGCTACTAGCTGCTTTCATAATTTATTTGAACGTCACAGTATTGCAGAGCGAAATTTAGTCAACAATAACAAAACAATACAAACATGTCAGTTAACTTAGTTCTAAGTTTGAGTGCTCCGTCTCATCGGACTAGGCACACACAGTTATTCGATGTACCGGATAGTAGTACGAACTACGCTCAAAATTCTGTGATTGGTATGATATTAAGAAATTTTAACAAGAAATTCTCTCATCTTGACATATTTAACAACAAATAAGGTTTATTCAGGAAACTTTTAGTAACTTCTGTGTGCGACGAATTGACTAACAGATCTAAATAGTACTGAGTAAAGTATCCATACACCATTATAACTTACCATTACACCTATACTAACTCCTCACACACACCCACAAACACTGCACACCAAGGTATGTTTGGATGGTGCTAGCCTGGCATCCTGTTTGTTTCTGTGCATATAATAAGTGTAGCTACTAAATTGTAAATCCGTAATTGGCTGTAAGATTAATTTATTAATTTTAAGTGAATTTGTTTGTGAGTGAGGGCTGTGGATTTTGTGAATAAATAAATAAAATAAAATAACTAAAAACAGTAAACAAATATAAACGAAAGCTATATTGTTATTTATGTATGTACTTATTATAAAACCTTAAATCTATCTTAACAGGTTGCCCTAATGCGATAGTTAAGTAAACTTATACTATTAATTATAAACTGATTATGAACACTAATTATAAACTGTGTAACTACATGAATGTCAAATAATAATCAAACAGAAACAATTAAACCAGTTTACATAGCAGACATTGCAAAATAACGGTATTTTGAGGTAGGTAAGTTATTTGACTTACCTGCCCTTCAAAGATTGCCATAACCTAACAAAACACCAGGTAAACGGTCTACTGAACTTAGTAATTCAGTTAATTACGAGTACGAGCGTGTCGATAAAGTTATAACATTATTACAATTGTATAGCTTACGCAAATCCCAAAAGTGCCTCCTTTGGTCAGAGGTTACTTAATACAACAAATGAACGATTTAATGTAACCAACTGATTGTAATAATTATTCTGAGCTTACAAATTGATTGAACAAGCTACTGAAAACAACAATGGCGTTGTTGCATATTGTTTTTCGTAGCCGAGTGGTGAAAACAAGACTATTGTAATGGTGTCATGTCGTCCAGACTCATTGTTGAGGCTAAAAGTTACACTGGAACCGAGAAAAGAAAAGCGAAAATTTGTGCATACATACATCCAGTCACGCATTCTTCTGCATCCCATGGAAGTAGACAGAAACTACAGAACGCCATCTGCTACGATCCTTACATACTCCCTTTGCCTCGTTTACGTTCATACATTCTGTCAAAAAAGTATCGGAAACGAATGTTTATAGTTCCAAATTATTATTTTTCGTTGTTAGATTGGCACAAATGTTTTCGATATTATAGCGCAGTTTGAGTTGCATCTGTTATTTAGATTAAATACAGTGCTGTTTTTAGTAAGATCATTCTAGTTTGTAATGCGATTTCATAATGAACAAAAAATCGAACAAAGAGTTTGTCTTAAATTTTGCATCGTCAATGGAATTTCGTGTTTGGATTCACAAAAATGTTACAGAAGGCTTACGGTAAATCGACTGTATCAAAAATACGTACGTATGAGTGGTACAAAGCTTTCAAAAGCGGTCGAGATGTGATGGAAGACTTGCCTCGCTCTGGTAGGCCATCAACGTCTTCAACTGAAGTTAACATCGCAAAAGTGAAGGAAATAATAGTGACTGAAAATCCTCATTCAAGTTTGAGAGAGATAGCCGCTGAACATTATGTGTCTCACGAGTCGATCCGTACCATTTTAAATAATCACTTGGGTATGAAACATGTTGCCGCTCGGCTAGTCCCAAAAGAACTGAATTTTCTTCAAAAAACTCAATCGCATAAGAGTCGCTGAGGACATGCTAGAACGAGTTGTATCAAGATAATTCGCCTTCGCACACGGCCGTCATTGTGAACGATTTTTTTTACCAAAAACTCAACAAACACCATCGAGCAAGTACCTTATTCACCAGATATGTCTCCAGCCGGCTTCTTTTATTTATCCTAAACTCAAATTACCACTTCGTGGCACCCGTTTTCATTCGGTAGAAGACATTATGGAGAATTCGCGGCGAGAACTGAACGCAATTCCAGAAAAAGCGTTAAAAAATGTTTTGATGATTGGATTATGCCTTGGCGTAAGTGTATCGTTTCTGAAGGAGCATACTTTGAAGGCGATAAAGTAAATGAGGCTGAATAAGTAATATTTTGTGTATCACTGATATTTTCCCGGTACTTTATTGACAGAGTAATAAGGTCACTATAATTATGTACTCCTCGGTAGGACGTCCGCTCCCTGCGTAATTAAATAATAATTTAAATAAAACTTATTCCCATTCCGTGAGTGATGATGAAACATTTTTCTACTTTTCAACTATATCACGAGGATTGAATCGTCTTGAATCTAACGTACTTACAGATATAAGTAGTAGTAGTCAGAAGAGAAACAAGCCTCAAATAGAGTTCATATTCCCGCCGTAACGCGACGCTGAGAGCACTCAACATGTATTACCGTTGGCCTATCGACCAGGATGATAGAATAAGAGGCGATGTGGTTACGTCTAGGATGTAGATTTAAATTGACTATGTAATAATATATGCCTTTGGAACCTCGAACGCAATAGAGAAAAAACATAGTACGTTATCTTAGAATAATTTAAATTATCTTGTCCTCAAATGTATTGCCTCCAGTCTAAATATTTTGTAATATTCGACATACCTCTTTAGTTTGAAAGATTTTGCTACGCCGCTACGCTGCTACGCCGTACTCGTAACACAGCTACGCGGCTACGAGTTATCATGTTGCAATCGTTAGGTCTTTGTGTTTGTTAGTTGGATTCAATTTACTACTGTATTGTGTTTCTAGAACTTTTCTTTGTACGTATGTAACGTACAAAGGAAATTTCTAGAAACACCAGTAAGTTTTCAGAGTTTTTTTTTTCAGTTCTATCCACAATATTTTTCATAGTATGAATAGGTTCGGACTAAGTAACTCGGCATCATTAGGTCACACACATAAAGTATTCAAGTTGCACTTACGGCACAGGATACTTGCTTCCACAATACGAACTGTAGTGAATGTTTGTTGTAAAGGTTTTGGATAAAGCAAAGTTTGTTTCTAAGCAAAACTGCTCTCGTAAATCGAAATAACTTCATTGAAGTCACGTAGTTTTGTTTTCAATTTTCCGCAATGAGATGTCTCTAAGTACATCAATTTTATTGAAATGTGCCTCTAAAAATTTAAATACTCGTAAGTATTTTCTTTTAATTTTATTTAAAATAGCAAAGTAATATAAATACAAATACATATGTTTGTAAAAACATTCGAGAACAAAAGCTCGTGTTACAAGTTATTGTCAATAAGTCCAGTATTTCCCGCGTTCATCTAGTCCCGGGTGGGGAAAACATGTCTGGTGGGATGTCAGTGGCTGGACCATGATTTATTTTAAAACTGATAACTTGAACTAAAGTACTTTAAAGATAAAAGTGTTATTACATTTCTTTTGTCGTTTGACGCGTATAAAAGTATATTTGGGTATTTTAATTTATTTATTCATGTACACACGTAAAATAGAGAAACGACTTAAAACATTTGAGTAACAATGTTAATGCTCTATTTAAAATTATTTTTAATATAAAGTGAATACCTGTAAAACTGAAATGATTTGGGCGGTATATAAGAATGGATGAAGAATAATCTGCTGAAAAGAATAGAATAAAAAATATTATTATGTTATAATTCTTTCTTTGCTTAGAATGTAGGTACATCAAAATTATTCGATACATTAATACTGAGATCCATGTACATTCTGCCTTAATGTAGAATGCAAATGTATCATAAAGTAGAGGATAATAAACATATAACAAAAAGAATTCGCTTAAGAAATAATAACATTTATCTACAAGTAATTCTGTAAACTTTTTTTTTTGCAACGGTAAGCTTTTAATTTCGTCAGGTATTTTATTAAAGATAACAGGAGCCATACAAATCATATTTATTTTCAATAAGCTAACTACATAGCTAAATTCTAGTATTGTGATCTCATAGGTGTACTTCGTTTTCTAGTTTCTATTAAAGTTGCAAATAGACATCGATTTGTTATTCTATATGTTTATTATTGTTTGTTGTTTTTATGATTGTTATAAATATACATGGGAAGGTTAATAATGTATGAGACTTAAATATAGGTACGCAACTGTCTGTTACTTTAAGACCAAAAATAGCTTTCACGCAGCGCTTTTCAGCATTGAAAATGCTTTCTCGTTTACCAACCGAAGAACCGTTAAAGAAACAGTTCTGAGCTTATTTTACCACTATCCTGCCCTGCTTTTTTTCTGGGCGGAGCGGGATGGCATGCCAGTCTTTTACTGGCTAAAACCCACCCGTGTGCCTTCAGTTGCCTGTGCCAGGGGCCACGGTATATCTTTCGAACAACCCTCCCATCCTAACGTTTATATCATAAATCTATTGCCGTCCGATAACATCTGTTCAGGAGGGGATTACAAACCCGTTCGTCTCTCACTTATTTCCTCGTTTTGAAAGAACGCACTTAAACTGTCATTGTGGTTGTTTATGCTAACACAAAGAGCACGATGCTTCTAAGTTCCACGCAATATGTGAACACGTGTGTACAAATGAAAACCTACGTCAGTCGAAGCCGATACGCGACAAAAAATTGCACGACGAGACCTAGTGTCGCACTGTGTTGCGAAGCTTATCTCGCGCGGACAAAAGAATTTTTGACGACTGAGCAAACATAATGTGGCGCGGATAACGATCGGGATCTGGTACAGAAAGCCTTCAAAAGTGGATAGGCACGTTAAGAGTCGTATTGCTGTGAACTCGCGGTACGACTGTATATGTAAGAGACACACACCACAAAGATCACAGTTTTCACGGCACACACTGATGTATACTCGCATCGTACTACACGAAACAAAAATACATTTCCGTCGCCTTTGTTAGACACGCATCATGCGCAGGACCTGGTCAGTTTATGGCATAGCTAAAATTCGAGTGAAATAAGCCTTCCACTTCATAAATAAGCTAGGACTAGCAAGGATTCTCTCTTCCTCACATCTCTTAACCCACAGACTCACAGTATTTCTCTCTCGAGTTGTGGTGGTTAATTGATATTTAGCTATTATTATTATCAACTTTCAACATGGCGTCATGGCGGATTTAGTAACGGTTTAAGACATTTATTTCTCAAAAAGAATACAATTCACTTAATATGAGAAATACAAGGTAATCTTAAAACTAAATATAAGAATTACTTATGAGGAAGGCAGGTTTTAGTAAATAAATAAGTTACGTATCAGACAAACAATTTCTACAGTGTTGTGGGTAAAAGGAAAAAGTGAGTGTACTATTACATATTGATTCTTGAAGGCAAGTCAATAGCAATTACACATTGAATTATGTATATTGTTATGTTTCGGAAATACAGAGTAGTTATTCTAGTTTTCTT
Organism: Dasypolia templi; assembly: GCA_963555695.1. Lineage (NCBI taxonomy): Eukaryota > Metazoa > Arthropoda > Insecta > Lepidoptera > Noctuidae > Dasypolia > Dasypolia templi. The sequence continues at coordinate 1,865,628 of OY743151.1, read as the reverse complement.
TATACTTAGCAAATATATATAATAAAAGTAAATAATTAATAAAAATAATTGATGAGGATGTATATTAAATTAGTGTGGTGGGTTACTCTGTTCTGTACTTAAAAACACTGACAGTCAACCATTCTACCATCGAACATAGAGCGAAAACTGTCAGCTGTCACAACAGTGTCTATTCTATTCTATATTTTGTTATGGCAAGCAAAGCCGATGTCGACTATTCTGCCAATGTCTAAAGTGCACAGCAGTGTCACTTCTGTCACTTTCGTCATGTCAAACGTCTTCAATCAATCAAAATGACAGCTTACCGCCATGACGAGTTTTAATTATAATTTATTGTGCATTACCAGCAAAGAAAGCCATTTCAAAGTAATTGGATAGTTGAGAACTGTTTTAAAAGTGCACAAAGACCTGTACCCTAATTGCGTAATACACAATCAATCGGAATCTGAATCGTTTTGAAACAGATTGCTAATCCATTGCTTCATATTTTCGATAAAAAATTCTGCTCAACAATGTAAATAACGCAATGAATGTTGTTGAACTGTCAAAATCAAACAGATAAGTCGTAATTGTTAGTCGCAATTAGGGTGCTGGCCCAGGCTCCATCATACATTTTGGAACAGGAGACGTTCGTTTAAAAAGTTATTTCAACCAGCGATAAATTCGACGAAAAATCAAAAAAAAAAAAAACTTAATTAAAATTCTTATATTCATGAATTCACTGACAGACGCGCGCAGCCTAAATTAGCTGGGTCTAGAACCATGCAATGTTGCTTAACAGTTATAATGAAAATGAGGATTTTTTTTAATTTATCCGCTAATGGGGTTAAAATGGGGGATGAAAGGTTGCACCTACTATGGAAGGACGTCATTTTATCCGATGGGAAACCCCGTCGAACACGCGGCCTGTTGTTATGGAAATTTCCAGTATAGGACAAAAAAAAAACAATTTAAAAGTGCCTCTAAATGATTTTAATTGAAATACATTCTTAGACTCGATCGCTAACCTATCTCTTTTGCTGTATGTACTTCCCCAGTGCTTTATACTTGTATTGTGGGCGATAAACGTCGGAATTTTTCAATTGGCGCTAGACGTCTTGTGGGTACGAATGTGTCTGTGCACTGCAGCATGGCCCTGGGAGCATCGGGGAGCCTGTGGACCTTTCTCTTGTAAGTAATGTATGGTTAGTTGTTATGTGTAAAGACGGGATTAAAATGTCTTGTGATTAGTCTTGACACTAACAATGAAGTGATTGGCTTGTACGTTCTAGAAGTAGTGATGAGATAGTCTCTAGAAAAAACCTTCCATATTTTAACTATACACAAACTTTTTTTTACTGCCTAAACTTCCAATTACAGCAGATTAGTTTAAGAACCCGACAGATATGAGAATATCCTAAAACAACGTTCCAGAAATAGTCTCCGAAAATGTTCTCAATCAATCTATCAAATAGTCAACTCAACCTATCTCAAAACTACTTTCAGATACTAATAGATAAACAAAACCGGTCACTTTTCCGGAACAAAAAGTAAAGTAGGACTCGTTAAATTATTGAGCAAGTTAAGGTTGAGTTGCTCCAACACATTTGGAGCGAAATGAGCGGCGCAGCTCCTTTGTGAGCTAAAACCCGGAATATTTCCTGGAACACGTCTTTGTGCTTGACTTATAATATGCAACACTATTACAGATTAAAGTTGACAGATTAAATACTTGTGGTATAAAAATGCAAAAAATGGTGTTACTGAGTGGAAGCGTTTTAGATGTTGATAATAAAACAACATTATTAAATACAAAGCGCCAGTCCGATCCTGCATGGAGTATTGTAGCCACTTTGGGATGGCTCGGCAAAATACCAACTTGCCGCGCTCGACTCAGTGGAACGCAGAGCTAAGAGGCTCATAGGCGACGTAAAACTGGTGGATGGCAAGCTTCACAGCTTAGCTCATCGCCGCAAGGTTGCCTGCTTGTCGGTCTTCTATAGACTGTACTTCGGTGTGTGTGCGCAAGAATCTCCACGACCTCATCCCACCTGCCCCCTTCTAGGACATCTAGACGTACTGCTAATTACCATCCATACTTAGTTGCCATTCCACCAATTCGCACTAAGCGCTTCCAAACATCCTTCCTAATGCGCACGGCAAAAGAGTGGAACTCACTACCTGCGTCTGTGTTCCCGAACGCATTCAACCCGAATCTCTTCAAAGTTAGAGTGAACAGACTTTTTCTGGGTAAGCTCACTCCATCTTAGACTTTGTCTCTGTCACTTCTGACCTAGACTAGAGTCAAGAGCAAACCCATCTCAAATAAAAAAATAAAATTACTGACAGCCTCGTTGGTCTAGTGGTCGCAAGAGCTACTGCTGAGCATGAGGTCATGGGTTCGATTCCCAGGTCGGGCAAAGTGTTATTGGTTTTTTCTATCTAGGATTTCTCAATAGCAGCGGGGAGTCTGTATTTGTGCCCGGTTGATGGCAATAGGCTCGCCCCCTATTACATGGGACTTAAGCATAACTGGCAAAATGTGGTTGTACTCTAGGCACACCTCTGTCTAACCCTTCTGGGCTAAAATTACTTGGCGTAACATAGACAATCATCATTGAATGCTTTGAAGCGAATAACACATTTTTGTTATGGCATATGGTTTTATGGCATAGTTACCGCTTCATAAAATATTGAAATTGGAAACGCATTTATTTGCAAAAAGCCAAACTAAGGCCACTAGAAGTGATTTACTATTCAAGTATTCGCCATATCTTTTTTCACACAGCAGCGGCAGCGATTTGAAATGAACCGCCATAGTAATTATTATTACTTATTATTATTTAAATACTAAAATGTCTATATATTGACTATGATGAGTTGTTATTGGTCGCGGTGATATTTTGTCTGTCCTCCTTTGAATTAAATCCCCCTACACATTCTGCTACGTTTTAGCTAAAAGCCTACAAATCCGTGGTCCTGGACCTACTTTATAACTCCTACTCATTACATTATACACAGGCAAGTTATAATCAGTACAACAAGGCGCGAACTCGTAACAAGTTGCTACACTGCGGCGCGTGACGGCTGATATCCATTATATTATACGCGTGAGGCGGTACAAGTTGCCGCCAATATTCATGTTACTTGCTGGAGGCTGAGATTTGAATAGGTTCTAATGTGTGACGTAATTGCCCTTATACAACACCTTCATACTGTATTTTCCTAAGCGAGTAAACACTTTGATTCTGTAGTACATCTTTGAAGTACATAAATGTGTGCATGCTTTAGTATGTTGTAAAAAAAAACGCTCTGTATATATATATATAGCTTAATAGGGTGTACATAGCAATTTATTGCTTTTACAGTAAATTGCTATGTACGTTAGTTGTTATTAGTTATTTAGGGCTCAGCTAAGAGTCAACGAGTAAATTGGGTCAAACTGTGCGGCCGTGAGCTAACAATCTGGGGGCTTATTACGGCCGCGAATTGTTACCGACTGTGGCTTTAATGTGAACCTGGATTGTATCGAGAAGAGAAGTCTTTGTAGCAACTTATTTGACGACAGTCTGTCATTGTGCATACTTTAGTGTTGTTAAACGTCTACCTTAGTTTAAGAAACAAGTGCAACAAAAAGATTGCGTACTCTCGTGCATTGCCATAGTCTGTTACTTATTATTTGTAATTATTAGCTGGCTAAAACTGATTCAGTTTACATAACCAGTGGGTTCCTCTGTCTTTCCTGCAGTTTTAAACAGTTGATAAATAAATTTGTGCTCTTCCACAGGGTATCTTCCGCCTCGCATGCGAGCACGTCCTGCGCACGATGCGTCGTGGTCGCGAGACTCTCCTCACGCTCCTGGAAGCCTTCGTCTACGACCCGCTGGTAGAGTGGGGCGGCGCCGCCGGCTCCGGGGGCAAGCGCCGCTGCACCGCGAGGGACGTGCGCGCAGCCTTGGACATGATGGCTGTCAGGGCGCAGGAGTTGAAGCATCACTTCACTGAAGTCACGTGAGTATTGTTGTTATATTGTCTTGTGAGTTTCGTTTGAGCTGTTGTATCACACTATTCTAAACCGACCTGATAATGTTGAACTGCAGCATGCAGGGTAAAACTTTTTATCACATGAGAAATAATAGTTAGTTAGCGTTGTTTTTATTAACCATGCTATCTTAGTGCGTGCGTAGCGATTTCAGACAGACTCCAGTGTATGATCCTTCACTGTTCCATCAGTGTCGCGACATACAAATATATGTATTTGCAAACGCATTGACTAACCATTATTTTAAAGACATTTACTACGACATTTTCCTCCCACGCTGTCTATTCCCACTTGAGCACCGATACTAAGACTCCTCACAATACGAAGATGCATAGTCTTTTCCATGTAGTAGCTATACGTCTGGTAAACGAGCTGCGCCGCCGCCGCGCTGCTTTGTTACGCCACGATATACGATGCTCATCTCGCGCAGATTTACGTCCTCAATAAATACTGCGCATTATCTGACGCGATGGCGCGATGGACGCTCTTACCATGCACCTATTAATACCAGCAAAAGGGATGGGGATAAGAGGAGGGCGATAAGGATATCTTTGAGTAACTGGATCCGCAGGTAAGTATTTTGCTGAGAAAGCTCAGCAAAATACTTAGACTAGACTCTTCCTAGTGCTCCCTACATTAAAAAAGGAAACCGTGTGCAATATTTTACGTTGTTAATCCCAGTTCTTCGGCCGGGCGTTGATATTTCAGCTACCCAGGTCCTGACCCTTTCTGTCTTGTGAAGAAATGAAAATCAATCCCACAGTATGTTTTAAGATCTTCCTACCTAGAACCTACTTTTTTCAGTCTTCGTTTAAACTAAAAAAAATCACTTTTCCGTCCATACACACCTTGTCCTGACAATAACAAATACAACAAGGACTGCGACTGCATCGCGGTCATAAAGTCCCTAATTAAATAAAGAAAAAAAAACAACAAAAAAGAATTAGGCAGATAAGTGCAGCAGCCGTTTGAAGTGATGCGCGACCAAACATTTGTGGCTCTTTATTTTTATTTTTATAGATTTTTATTCCAATGTTTTCTACAATTTATGTGCAGAAGACATCCGCGAGATTTTGAATTTTTAATATCATGAATATCGATATCTCTCCAATCCCTACTTCAACAGTCAAGTGTATTAACTCAACAGAGAATTGAAAGCTTCTCTCAGTCCAACACGATAAATATAATCGAGGTCGAAAGATACATTCACTGTCCAATATTTGTATAGCAGACAATGTTATGAATATTATTATTAATAGACACCGCTGTCCACATAACTACGGTTTGGGTGTTGATAAAGACAGCTTGGTTGTTGTTTTTTGTATGTAACTATTAAGGACCAATTCTGTTTTTTTTAATATTATGGATCACCTGGAAACATGGGTATTTTTAGCCGATAAAAAAGAGGTTACCTTGTTTTCATTTTTTTTTGTAAACATTTTGTGGCCATAAAATATTAGTAAATTTCTTCGAAATAAGGACATGCCCCCATAGATACAAATCACACCTATTTAAACTTTGTCGTTAACGTTTCAGTAAATTGTTGGATCGAAAGCGCTTTGTAGTTCCTAATGTGCCCATTTGTGGGAAGCTTAATTACTTAGCACCCTTGATAAATGGATTCGACCTTTTACGATTTCACTTACACCAGACAGATACTGAAGTGTATAAATACAGGACTACATCTATTGCATTACGGAGATCGGTACAGAGAAACACACCCAGTATGTGTCGTTAAGGCTTTATAGCGTCTCTTAACAATAATTTCATGACTTACACCTTTCATGTACGCCGACTAAATTAGTAACACAAAGATAGACAGAGAAGACACAAATTAACATGAAACATCTAATGTTTTTTGTCCATATTGAAAGTTTATGTTCCAACTAAAAGACGCGTCAATTATAACGCGCTTCCTGTTCCCTCTGAATAATAAATTCTACGCGTTCAAAATATGCCTCTTTAAAAATTCTAAGTGTTTATTTATTTCCGAATATTTGTTTTAGAGAACAATTTTTGGCCGTGCTGCCGGAAGTCAAGCAGTGTGCGGAAAACTGGCTTAAAGAGAACGAGGAATTGAAGTCCGTGGAGGCGAGACTGCAAGACTGTCACCAACAGATGGCCCTCATCAAGGAAATAGAAGCTTACGGACCCAATCTGAACAACCATCCGTTGTACGCCATCTCGCAGAAGTACACGTCGTACAAACAAGCGAAGAACGCCATGGAGGACTCCATGAAGGCCTTAGTGAAGATACTCAAAGACTTCGATACTCAGATCGAAAACTTCGCGAACACGACAGAAGCTATCAACGGCCCACAACTCATGACGTGGGTGCAAGAGTTCTCCGGTAACGACGAAGAGGAGCAACCGATATTCGAACATATTAAAGAGTTCCTTACGAATGCTGGACAGAGCGCCATGATATCGCAATGTGAGCAAGCTGAGACGGAATTGTATCAGAGCATGAAGCAGACGCACCACCTCGTCAGATCCTGCCTCGAGCTCCTCTCACAATACGTGGCAGTGTCTCAGTACTACCCCCAGAGCCACACAGAGTACCATCGCGTGGTTATGTTCAGAAAATTCTTAGCTGCAGCGCTAGATAGCAAGTCGCCCGAAGTGTGCCGCGACGTGTCCAACCAAGTGACCGCTCTCATTAACGCTGACAACAACAAAGGAGACACTTCACAACAGATCATAAACTACAACTACCGTTTGCAAACCATGAATGTTGAAGCGAACGCAAATTTGACCAAGGCCATTGATAGACTACAGTTGGAAGGTGGTCCTGATGCCTTAGTCTTGGCTCAAGATGCGTACCGCGAGGCGAAAACGAACATCAGTAACTGGGTGAGGGCTGAAGAAGGCGCGGGAGCAGCTTTAGAGTGTGTCGTCGTTGGCATGCTCTGCAACTTAAACAGACGTTATTTGATGTTGGAAAATGGAGCTCAAAGCGCTGGAGACTGTCTTGTTGACCTTACATCTCGCGAAGGAGAATGGTTCTTGGATGATATGAGTGCATTATCTATGCAAGCAGTTGAGCTGCTCTCATTACTTCCTCTACAATCAGCATCGGCCGAAGATGCAGCAATGCCAGTCGCAGTGGAGTGCGTCAGGAACGCGAACCTTTTGCTCGCCGACCTGGTGCAGCTGAACTATAACTTCAGCACCATCATACTACCGGAGGCGTTGAAGAAAGTGCACTCTGAGGACCCTTCGGTGCTGCTGATGATCAGCGAGCTAAATGCAGTAATCATGAACTCGCCGGTGCCGCTCAACGAATTACTGACGCAGTTAGAACTGCATCTTAGATATTTAATTATGGATATGGAGGTGAGTTGTACTTTATATTTTTTGTGTAATCAAATGATTAAAATATCTGTTTTTCCTAAATGAAGAAGCATTATAGCAAACCCAAAATGAAATTCTCAGCATTAAAATCGAATATTTTATCAATTTTAAGGCACCTTTATCCCAATCAATTTAGCAGCGCAATGCAGGGAACTATAATTTTAGCAAAGTTAAAGCATGCTTACGCATTCCCAACATTGTTCAGGCCTTCCCATTTTTTATAGTTTCAACTAAATAAATAAAATATGCAATAAGTTGAAGCAGTAGGTATATGATACAGCAGTATATGTCTTTCTTCCCAGTCCCCAGCAAGCACGGCCCCGCTCCTGGCCGCGGAGGTCCGGTCCCGCTACGAAGCCCTGCTGTCCGCCCCCACGGCCGACGCGGAGGGCCAGTCCGCCGGCCGCATGCTGCTCATGGGCTTCAACGGACTGTTCGCGGCCGTGGAGCTGCGGGCAAGGGAGCTGGCTGATCACTTGGCCATACCTATACCACCAGCGTGGAGGAAAATCGATCATATTAGCGAGTCTATGCATATGTCGGTGAGTGTGTTGTCATGTTTATTTCATTGTTATAGTGGATTTTTTAAGGTGTGTTACAAAAGGTGTACCATTAGTAAAGGCTTTTTAACATTTTCTAACAGTACGCTGTATGTGTGTATGTGTGTGTGTGTTTGTGTGTGAGAGAGGGTGGGGGTGTACCTGTGTCGCACTCTGGGTACCACCCACCACGTTGCAGATTTACTTATAATTCTGTCATGTGCAGTTTATAATGCATATTCTCATACAGAGATGGCACGAACATTGATCACCACTTTTCTTAGGGGTGACTTGGCTATTTCAGACTTGTATTAAATATTATTTCAGGTTTCCCCCGATGTTTTTCCAATTTCATTGAAATATGAAAAAAACATGTTGTGTGTTCCAGGCGGCACTACAGAGTCCCGTGCTGCGCGGAGTGCTGGAAGACATCTTCCTGGTGCGGCGCGTGCAGTGCGTGGCCGACGTGTTCGCGATGTGTGCGCAGAGTGCCGGCGCCTTCCGCGGCGGGCCGCCCGCGCTGTACGACGACGCCGCGCTCTGCAAGCCTGTCCGGCGGTAAGAGAGGAACAGCTGTGGCCTTTTGACACTGACACACTATCGAAACACCTATTTTCTATTGTTACACATACAATAAAAAACAATACGGCCGGAGAGACATAGGCTCTCCGAACTTTCGCATATGTACTCCCACTCACACTTGCCTTATGTCACCATTTGGGTCCAAAAATATGTTATTGCGTAGCCTTCCGCGCAGGCTTTAGACCGGTCATGCTTCATCGGCCCAGTGGCGGATCCAGTTGGAGTAGGCTCAGGGACTCAAGTTCCATAATCATCGGAGTTGAACTTGATATTATTCTTATTAAACTTTTTGTTGTATTTGAAGTTACTGTGTCGCTTTCACGGCAACTTCAGGCTGTTGCATAAGTTGCATTAGATCTTAACCTTTGTGACGAAATTTTAAAAAGTGTAGTAAGAGAAACTACTACACTAATTTTCCAAGAGGCGTGTCGTATTGTAAAACCTTTGGAGATGCCACCCAGAATAGCAAAACATTCAACTCTAACTAACGAATTCTTTAAGGAATTTGCGAAAAGTAGTAGTCCAAGGAGGCTTGCTATGTGTTAAGCAAAATAAAAAGTGGTGTGCTTTAATATTGTTGACTTTGCTAAAACCTACCCTCTGGGGAGTCAAGCCCCTCCCAAACAGCGATCCTGGATCCGCCACAACACCGGCCTGTATTACACAATATCTTTTTTAAAGTGAGTACCAACTGTTCGTGGTGGATGACAAATGATTTGAGGAAAATAATGAGTTTAGAGATCGTCGTTATAATACCTAAGTGATCGTGTCTTACTAAAACTCAAAGTGTCATATTGACTCCTGGAGTGGCAGTGGTGTCATAAATAAGCTCAAAAGCCCGTAATCTATAGTAATATTATGAAGAGTTAAAATTTGTTAGTTGTTTTGCTTGTCATTTTGTAAGTAGGGATACTCTCTGGAACTAGCGGTCGGATTTCAAAAACACTTTTTATATTTGATAGCCTTTTTATATTTGATAACTCTTGAGGAATGCTATGGGCTATTTAACATAACGCTCGGACCCTTAAAAAAAAGTCCGTAAGAACGCTAAACGAAAACGAAGAGACAGCTGGTATTGCGATGCGACGGAGTGGGTTGAGGTTGGGGGAACGAGAAATTTCACTCGGACGAAGTAGCAAACACAAAAGTTCATTCATACAACTCAGCTTACTCATCCATTTACCCCAGTTACTTCAAAATCAACCGAAGATGGTGTTATTTGCACATGACACTTCATTGAACTTTAAAATAGACCGAAGGTCACAAAATCTTGACGACGTGAACAACTCTATTCTTCAGGTCCAAGATTGGTTTACGGTAAATAATTTGGTACTAAATGAGAAAAAAACCAAATGCATTCGATTTAAATTACCTAATGTTAGAAGTAGCGAATGTGACATCATATTGAAGGAGAAAAACTGGAATTTAGTACTCAGACGGTTTTCCTAGGAATCACGCTAGACGAGAAGTTACAATGGGGACCTCATATAACATCTCTCGCGGGGCGACTAAGCTCGGCATTGTATGCTGTTAGAAAGATAAGACAGTTAACAGACGTTGAAACCGCGCGTTTGGTTTATTTTAGCTACTTCCACAGCATTATGTCATACGGCATTTTACTGTGGGGTCGGGCTGCTGACATTGAATCCATTTTTATTTTGCAAAAGAGAGCTGTCAGAGCCATTTACAATCTACGTCGCCGCGAATCTCTTAGGGAACTATTTAAGAAGATTAATATAATGACTGTACCTTGCCAGTTCATTTATGTAAATATTTTGTATGTTAGAAAAAATCTGCATCTATTTAATAAAATAAGTGATAGACATAATATTAACACTAGAAATAAAAATAAAATAGATCAACCATTTTTCAGACTATCTAAAGTACATAGATCTTTTATGGGGTACTGTGTTAAATGTTACAACAAAATACCAGGTGAAATATTGCAATTAAATGAAAGAAAGTTTAAAACTCATGTTATAAAAACACTTTGTAATCAAGCATATTACAAATTAGAAGATTATATCATAGATAAGAATGCTTGGAAACATGCTGGTCCTGCTCCATAGGACAATCTAGAGGCTAGACAAAATCATACTATTTGCTTAATGTATAGTATAATTTGTTATTTTTACTTACTCACACACGGACTTATTCCTTGTTAATATTTTAGGAAAATCATATATTTTTACAATTGTTTGTAAATATGTGAGCACACTGTACCTATCACGTGATTAATTTATATGCCTTTGCTTTAATTTTTAATTTTTTTGTACCAATTGTGGTATAGTATTTTTATTCTTGGTGCATCGTCTTCACATATAGAAATATAATTAATGTATACAAAATATTGTAAAACATTTTAAAAGAGTAACGGTGGAGTTTCTTGCCACTTCTTCTCCATACGAAACTACTTTTTGGAAGTGGCGCCTTGAATCAGTTCTATTTTTAATGTAAATTTTGACGTTCAAAAGTGCCTTTTTATGGGCCTATTTGAAATAAATGCTTTGACTTTGCTCTCCCGGGTGCTGTAAATGTAAAGTGTGTGTCGCAGGTTCACCGCCGAGTACGTGCTGCGCTGCGTGCTGGGCGTGCACTCCAAGGCGCTGGCCAGCGTGCTGTGCTTACTGTTACGGCGAGCACGACTTGACCTACACGCTGAAGTTGAACAGAAGGAGATTGGTGAGTATTATTATTTATTTATTTACAACTGTAAGATTAACAGCATTTGCACTGCACGGCACTGCGCCCAGTGCGGGTTGGCGGATGACACATATCTTCGAGTTTTTGGTTCTGGCCGGTTTCCTTTACCGTTTTGAGTGCAGTAAATTATTTCATCACTAATGAAATAATTTATTGTCATCACGAACCGTCTTGCGCGCAGGTTTGACGACTTCTAGCCTTCCGAACAAGTCGGATTCCGTAAAGGCTTTGGCACAGTAGACCACATACATACGCTGCGGCAGGTTATACAGAAGACCGAGCTGCCTTCGACTCGATCGAGACTTTGGCTGTACTGCAGTCTCTTCAACGGTGCCAGATTGACTATCAGTACATCGAGGTGCTAAAGTGTCTGTACGAAAACGTCACTATGTCAGTCCGACTCCAGGACCAGACCTCGAAACCTATCCTGCAGCACGGGGTGAGGCAGGGAGACGTTATCTCTCAGAAACTGTTCACCGCTGCACTGGAGGATGTCTTCAAGGTTCTGGACTGGAAAGGGGTTGCCATCAACATCAATGGCGAGTACATCACTCACCTTCGGTTTGCTGACGACATAGTAGTCATGCTGAGACCATGGAGGACTTCAGTGCAATGCTCGATGACCTTAGTAGAGCTTCCGAAAGAGTGGGTCCTAAAATGAACATGGACAAAACAAAGGTCATATCAAATGCCCATGAAACACCCACTCTCACGAATATCGGAGACGCTACACTCGAAGTCGTGGACGAATATGTTTACTTACGACAAATTGTCCAGTTTGGTAGGTCCAACTTCGAAAAAGAGGAGACGAGAATATGTTCTCGTCCCACATACCGCAGTGTGTCAAGACGACAGTCTTTGAGCAGTGCGTGTTGCCAGTGATGATTTATGGCACTGAAACGTGGTCGCTCACAATGGGCCTTATCAGAAAGTTTAAAGTCACCCAAAGGGCAATGGAGAGGGCTATGCTTGGAGTTTCCCTGTGAAGTGATCGAATCAGAAACGAAGAGATCCGCAGGAGAACCAAAGTAACCAACATAGCCCGAAGAATTTCAAAACTCAAGTAGCAGTGGGCAGGGCACTTTGCTCGCAGAACGGATGGCCGATCGGGCCCGAAAGGTTCTGAAGTGGCGACCGTGTTCCGGAAGACGTATCGTTGGAAGGCCCTCCCTCCCACAAGGTTGACCGATGACTTTGTGAAGGCCGCGGGAATCCGCCGGATGCGGGAAGCGCAGAACAGCTCAAAGTAGCGATGAAATGATGATGATGACGATTAGTATTGCAGTATTGTTTCTCAGCAAAATTGCCAAGAAATGCGCAACGTAACTAGCGTATTATTTTATAATGATATTCGGTCCGTGTCCCCAGGCGCGTCCTGGAGCGTGCCCCTGGAGTCGCTGTGCGAGAAGGCCCGCCGCCGCAGCCCCGCCGCCAGCAGCGCGCGCGCCGAGCGTGGCGCCACCCTGGCGCGCGGCGTGCAGGCGGGCCGGGCGCGCGTGGCACGTGCGGCGCGCGCGCTGGCGGACCACACGAGACGTGCCGCCGCCGCGCACCGCGCGCGCCTGCTGCACGCCGCGCACACGCATCTACACGCTGAGGTATGGATGAATATGTCTGTTTACCCCTTAAGCATTACTATTCATGATAAATGTTTGCTGAATTCTCTAAGCGACTTAGTTTTCTGTTCGAACTACATTCACGCTTATTATTGGAACAAATTTGTGCTAATTTTGTTTAGATTGTACTTTAGAAATCGTATGAAATGATCTAAAAACTCAACCTTTTCCGTCCCCCTGCTGGGCAAAAAGAGCTCTTCCATGACGTTCCATCTCTTTGTGCGTGTATTACTTTATCTAGCTTAGCCACTCTTTGTGTTGTTACACATAACTATATACGACGTCTTTAAAACACTGATATTACCACTACGCGACAACTAATTGAATACCTAAACAAAAGCGTACTCAACGCTCATTCAAGGGTCGCCATGTCAATGAAGACAAGCAATAATTTTATTTTTACCTAAATAATAGTCATGTTTTGATTCAGGTGCTGGGCAGCAACCAAGAGACCAGCACAGCATTAGCGCGTCGCTCCCGAGAACTGACTTCGGCAGTAGAACGTCTCACCGCCGCCGCTAGCAAAGCGCATGCCTTATTGACCGCAGCTCATCAGAGGTATATACATATTTATATTTTTATTCATTTGACTTTAAACCGTTCACTTAATGACATAAAGTCGGGCCTTAAATATCGGATCGAATAGACTGCCCAAAAGTAAAAAACTAAGGGCGATTTCAACTAAACTTCAGGAAATCTTATTTCATTCCAAAGCGGGTGTAGAATTATTAAGATAGTTTGATATGATTTGATTTGAGTAACGCGATTGGTAGTCGAACACGTACTAACTGGTTATCACCGCGATACATGCATTTATGGAAATGCACACAGGCAAAAGTGCTGAGCTGTTCGGTTGGAAATATTGCACCGTACAGCGTAGTAGATACCTATGGAGATGATGCGTCCATAGCTTTATTTCTTATATTTAAGTAGCTGCGCAAGAATCATCATGTTAGTCGCTAATAAACACCGTTGAAGACAGACGATTTGTGATTTTCTAACACACAAAAGTGAACGTAAACAACCCCAACATATGGTCCTTCGAGCCGGATCAACCAATTACCTGAGCGCACGTGCTAAGCGGACGGCTCGCGAGAACAATAGGACACCGCATTCCTGAGCGATAAGGATTTGTAACGATGACTACTACAAAGGAATTATTAAATATATTAGAAGATACTGCTTCATTACTGCAAAAAACTCAAGTTAATCTCAAGAAATGCTCCAAATCACGGTTAACTACAGCATATATGGAAACCCGTATAAGGGCGATAGAAGATTATTGGTCTACTTTACGCTCATCATTCTTTAGTAAATATAACGCCGAAGGAACAAAAGCCAGTAATACCATACTTTTCTAATGAGGAGTTTTATATTCATGAAGACATATCTTATTTTGCTGGCGGATTTACGTGATATGTTAAATGAACAGAATACAACAGCGCCGACGACGTCATCGCAAAATAATACCAGTATCGCGACGAATCCTGAACAACAAAATGCGTTCGTGAGGTTACCTTGAATACAGATGCCATCTTTTAGTGGTAAATATGAAGAATGACCTACGTTTCAAGATTTGTTAACATCGTTAGTGCATACGAACACAACTATTAGTGACGTACAAAAGCTACATTATTTGAAGTGCAGTGTTACTGGAGAAGCAGAGAACTTATTGAAACATATCCAGGTAACACAGAAAAATTATGAACAAGCTTGGGACATTTTAAAAACTAGGTATGGAAACAAACGTTTGATCATGAACTCTGTGTTAAAACAGTCTTTCAAAAGAAAATGAGTTCTCAATCACCTAATCTAATTAAAAGCCTATTGGACTCCACAACAGACTGTTTAAATAACCTTGAAAATTTAGATATATCATTAGATTCATGGGATCTTATAATTATTTTTCTGTTAGTTCAGAAATAGGACCCTGAGTCACACACGGATTGGGAACAATACGCATACAAAGAAGATGTTGATGACTTACCCAAATGGAATGATCTGAAAAAGTTTCTTCAGTCCACATACCGAACACTGGAGCTTGTCACACCAGGAATATAAAAAAAGCAACAAAAGAGCGTGCTGTTCATACCACCAGTACGTCATCGCCACCGTCAGGAAAAACATGTGTTCTATGCAACGAAAATCACAAAAAATGTCTAGAAGGAAACACAAGAGAAATAGCCAAAAATAGACTGCTTCAATTGGAAAGAAAATTTAGAAGAACACCCACCCTAAAAGAAAATTACAAGAAAGTCATGAAAGAATACTTACATTTAAACTATATGGAAGTAATACCTGAAAAGGAAGAAATAAATGATAAGGTTGTATACTTACCTCACCATGCCGTCGTCCGAGAAGATCGAAGACTCGTGTGGTCTTCGACGCATCGGCGAAGGGTTCAAAACAAGTCTTCCTCAACGATGAGTTGATGGTTGGTCCACAGTTTCAAGAAGATCTCAGAAATATTATCATGAAATGGAGAATGAAACGTGTTTGTTACCCCAGCGATATAACAAAAATGTACCTGCAAATATGTGTTTACCCACAAGACGCCAATAAGTATCAGCGTATTCTGTGGCGTGATGAGGAACATGACAGCATTGATGAATATCGCTTGCTTCGAGTTACATTCGGAACAGCATCAGCACCATATCTCGCCGTTAAAACACTCCATCAAGTTGCTGATGATGAAGGACAAAATTACCCGAATTCAGTCAAAATCAATAAAGAAAATTTCCTCGTAGATGATTTGTTAGCGGGTGAAGATACAACGGATCAAGCCATAGCATCTGCAATAGAAGTATCTCACATCAATATGTGAGATACTTCTTTTGCAGATGCTATGGCTTGAGTGTGAAACCACCCTTCTTCAATAAGAAGGGTGGTTTCACACTCTCGAAGTGGTCATCTAATTGTCCGCAATTTATGAAATCCATTGACCCAAGCAAATGAAGTTCTGTTGCAAACCTAGAGATAAACAAAATGGATGGCACTGTAAAATTGGAATTTAGGAACAGACCAATTTCAATACCAATTGAAACTACCAACAACTTCTCACATTACAAAAAGAACAATCTTGTCAGACGTTCAAAGACTGTTCGATCCCATGGGATGGATTGCCCCAAGTGTAGTGATGGCTAAGATGTTTATACAAAGGGATGACAAAATAAGCCACGAAGTACAAGAGGAATGAATGACTATTCGTGAAGAATTCGGATATGTTAACAACACTTACATTCATCGTTGGCTTGGAACCTATAGCACAGAAATAAAAGATTTACAAATTCATGGCTTCAGCGATGCATCCATGAAAGCTTATGCAGCCGTTGTTGCATACATAAGAATCTCAAGACAAGAACTTTTTTTTTTCTTCTGTATATTGGCACGTTATTTATATTTATTATTGTAACTTTTTAACATTCTATTATGTTCTTGTGTGTTGTGCTGCGTCTTTTGTGTGCACTGAATAAATGTTTTATCTATCTATCTATCTACTTCTTTCACGATTATTGAATCAAATAGGAAAAGCTATTAGAATATCAACAGCACAAATGTTTGCGTGGACGGATTCTACAATCGTTATTGCACGGCTATCCGGGGAACCACATAGATGGAAAACATTTGTAGCTAATCGAGTCGCAGAAATCACTGAAAATCTCAATAACAACAAATGGTACCACGTTGCATCAAAAGATAATCCATTGCGACATTGACATTGCGTCGAGACGCATGTTACTTGCTGAACTGAAACAATCAGAGTTATGGTAGAACGGACCAAAATGGTTATCTGAAAGGAAAATAATATTAAAACAGCCTGATGTAGTCGTCACTGACCTGGAACAGAAAAAGGATAAAATACAAATAAATATTAAAATTCAATACGAAGAAGAACATAATTTCAAAGCAAAATTAAGGCAATTTGATAACTTACAAGAATTATTAAAGGTGATAACATACTGTCGAAGATGTATTAATTACAGAAGAGAATTGGATACTTACGAAAATTGCAGAAGTTTAACAACAGAAGAATTACATACATAATTGATAAAATGCATTAATCTAGTACAAAAGGAAGAATTCACAGATGAAATTAACAGATTAAAAATAAATAAAAATGTAAAGATAAATATTACCCAGTAATTGGTAGCTTTATAGAAAGAATGTACATAGTACTCACATATGGTTTGAACGATTATACTAATCAATTAGTTGATGCGGAGCAGGACCAGCGATCAGCCAAGTTTATCAGCGATGTAATCACCCAACTTATAATATGTTCGGCTGCATAGTGTGCGTTTTATACAAGATTTAAATTTGGTTTCATTCAGTTGATGTCTGTGGGTCTGATGGTTTTTTATTGTAACATTTTAAACAGCACCCCATGAAAGATTAGTATACTTTAGCCAACCTGAAACCTGGTTGAACTAATTGGTCCCTATTTCTAGAGATTATAATTGTGTCTTTCACCTCGTTTACTAAAAATATGCAGATTTCTACTAACGTACATGATGTTTTCATAGATATATTGACAAGGTACTGTCATGATGTTTATATCTTTGAGCTTTTCCCTTAGAGAGTCGCGCTTGCGGAGCCATATATGGCTCTGATGGCTCTTTTCTGCAGAATCAAAAAAGACTCGAGGTATGCAGCCCGTCCCTATAGTAAAATACCGTACGACATAATACTATGAAAGTAACTAAATAGACTAGTCTCGTGGTACCTACATCAGTAAATTGACGGGTATTTCTCACAGCATATGCTGCTGAACTTAGCCGTCCTGCATTGAAGCTTTGACTCGAGCGTGATCCCCAGGAAAACAGTATCGACGAATTCTAGTTTCTCTTGATCCAATACTACCTCACAATTAGTACTTTTGACATTTGGTAAAGAAAATCTTATGCACTTTGTTTTTTCCCATTTAATACTATATTATCAGCAGTGAACCCATTTTGAATCTGCAGTAAAGCGTTATTTACGTCAAGATTTGATGCACGATTAATTTTAAAAATTGAGGAAGCATCATTAGCAAATAACACCATTAGTGTTTGGGTTTTAAACAAATGGGGTACAGATCATTTATATAAACTAAAAAGAGGAAAGGGCTCAATATCGAGCCTTGTGGTACACCCATTTTTACTTTTAGACCGAGTGAATTGACACCATTTATTTGAACTTGCCTTAGTCTATCGTTCAAATAAGATTTTACTAAACTGAGCGCAAGTTTTCCAAGTCAGTAATGCTCAAGTTTTAAGAGTAAGGCTTCGTAGTCGTCGCAATCAAATTCCTTGGAGAAGTTGCAAAAGATTCTTATGGCGTCTTGGACCTCTTCCCACGCCGTAAATATGTGTTTTAATAAGGTGACACTGGCAAGGTCGTACAACGTCCCTTGGTGAAACCACACTGTTGATCGTGTAAGATTTTATTGTTATTAAATTGATGCAACATTTTATTTAGCATTACTTTTTCAAACTCCTTGCTGAAAACCGGCAACACGGATACGGGCCTATAATTATTGGTGTCTTAACTGTCCCCGGATTTGAAAAGTGGTGTTACCTTACTGTATTTTATTAGATCCGGGAAGACTCCTTAATTCACACACAAATTAAATATTAAAGGCAAGTACGGCGCTGTAGTCTCAATAATGGAGGTACAAACTTTGATAGACATTCCCCATATATCTTTTGTTAGTTTGATCTTGATTAGCTTGAAAGTTTTGATCGGTTTAATAAGTCAATAGAACGCAAGGGCGAGGAGTTTAAGGTTTCACTGGTTTTAAGTGGGATACTGGTAAAGAAATGAATATATTCTTGAGCAACTTCTTTGTGTTGTTGCTTACGAGACCACTTGAATCCTGTAGTGTGAAATCATTATTATGTTAGTTTCGTCATTTATAATTATCCAAACCGTTTTTATTTTATCATCAGCTGTTTTGATCTTGTTGCCAATGTACAAGGCTTTAGCTACTAACGGCGCATTGTGAATAAAAGCGTCGCGCTGCATATGGGAGATGCAGAAGTAGCGTTTTAAAGTCCTTGAGGTTCAATAAACCTCGCCTTGGGAGGATGGTTTCCTAATGATGTTTTTGTTCAGTAATATGCGGTGTTGTTCGTTGCAGAGTGAAGTGGGGCGCAGGCGCGAACCCAGCGCTGGCCGGCGTCGGCGTCGGCCTCGCGCGCGCCGGAGCCGCCGCCGCCGAGCGCGCCGCACTGCTGGGCCGCGCCGGCGCCGCGCTCGCGGGCCATGCGCGCGCCGCCAGCACGCAGCGCCCGGCCCGCGCGCGCGCCAAGCACGCGCTGCACACTGCGCTGCATCACTGGGAGAAGGTAATGTTACTACATACTCGCGCTGGCCCACGCCAGCCGCGCCGGCGCCGCGCTCGCGGGCCATGCGCGCGCCGCCAGCACGCAGCGCCCGGCCCGCGCGCGCGCCAAGCACGCGCTGCACACTGCGCTGCATCACTGGGAGAAGGTAATGTTACTACATACTCGCGCTGGCCCACGCCAGCCGCGCCGGCGCCGCGCTCGCGGGCCATGCGCGCGCCGCCAGCACGCAGCGCCCGGCCCGCGCGCGCGCCAAGCACGCGCTGCACACTGCGCTGCATCACTGGGAGAAGGTAATGTTACTACATACTCGCGCTGGCCCACGCCAGCCGCGCCGGCGCCGCGCTCGCGGGCCATGCGCGCGCCGCCAGCACGCAGCGCCCGGCCCGCGCGCGCGCCAAGCACGCGCTGCACACTGCGCTGCATCACTGGGAGAAGGTAATGTTACTACATACTCGCGCTGGCCCACGCCAGCCGCGCCGGCGCCGCGCTCGCGGGCCATGCGCGCGCCGCCAGCACGCAGCGCCCGGCCCGCGCGCGCGCCAAGCACGCGCTGCACACTGCGCTGCATCACTGGGAGAAGGTAATGTTACTACATACTCGCGCTGGCCCACGCCAGCCGCGCCGGCGCCGCGCTCGCGGGCCATGCGCGCGCCGCCAGCACGCAGCGCCCGGCCCGCGCGCGCGCCAAGCACGCGCTGCACACTGCGCTGCATCACTGGGAGAAGGTAATGTTACTACATACTCGCGCTGGCCCACGCCAGCCGCGCCGGCGCCGCGCTCGCGGGCCATGCGCGCGCCGCCAGCACGCAGCGCCCGGCCCGCGCGCGCGCCAAGCACGCGCTGCACACTGCGCTGCATCACTGGGAGAAGGTAATGTTACTACATACTCGCGCTGGCCCACGCCAGCCGCGCCGGCGCCGCGCTCGCGGGCCATGCGCGCGCCGCCAGCACGCAGCGCCCGGCCCGCGCGCGCGCCAAGCACGCGCTGCACACTGCGCTGCATCACTGGGAGAAGGTAATGTTACTACATACTCGCGCTGGCCCACGCGATAACGATGTCATGTGAATCGTCATAGATGACGTCATGACATGCGCCATCTTGCCCATGCATCATGCCCTTCAGAAATATCACTGTAATCGAAATGTTGAGCTCTCAGCTGTCAGCTGCCATAATTGTGATAGCTAAATCGGAACGCAAATTATCGATGTCAGCGCTGTCAGAGATTATGGTCTAACTCGGAATGCGGCCTAGAAAACAAATTGGTCGATCACTAAAACATAAAAACATTTAATTTCACATCACAATCAAATAAAACTCACAATGTGTGCACTCACCCTGATTCTAAATCTCAATATATTTACGATCAGTTACTCTTACTTACTTATCAACAGGGATTTGCAACGCGCAACGTAACAGTAACTGGTTAACACAAGTTATGATCAACAAATACCAACTTTATCCTAATTAATTTGCCAACAAACTTGTATAAAATATTGTGTAATAACCTACAGGCGTGCACACTAGCACAGAAGTATTCTCTGAAAGTATCGCCAGTCGAAGAGTCGCTCATGGAGATGTTACATCCTGAAGGAAACATTGATACACAATGGGTAAGTCATTTGTTCCTAATTAAACATAACTTTATTGTGTGATGGTTTTGAAAGGAATGTGTAATTTAACGTTTTAAATCAAAAATAAATTTCTTTATTTATTTCGCTCTCATGTTACAACAATGAACTACAATTTATTAAGATTTAAGATAATAACATAATAGATGATCTACCAACTTCCAAACTAAGAAAAGCTTGATTTTGGGAGTGAGTGATATACACAACCTTGTAATCTAGGAATTGACTTTAAAAAAAAATTGGAGACGTACATTGAGAAATATTTATGGTAATTATCTAGATTATCTAAAACTACAAATTTAAAAAGAAAGAAAAAACTCGTTTTATATAATTATAGTTTTATTTTTTATAGTTAATTTTATAATCCCGAACCCTCTGTCCGGATCCTTCCGGAGGATATCTTTACCATAAAAATTACATATATAAAAGTAGTTTACCAACTACTTAATGTTTCATCTTGCGTTTAGGTAAGCTGTAAATATTAATGGTTTTGTTGACTACATTATAGTCTATTGCCTACTAGCGTTAGCTGTTCTGCAAGCTACACCAGGGCAAAGAACTGCACCGGAGCACTTTTTATTGGTTTTGGCATCCGATGATAGTAGCGAATGCCTCCAAAGTTGAGTTTTAAAAAATACTATATGGCCTCCCAGCCATAACCTGACTTTCGGCATATAGTTTGGCAGTTAAATAAAACTGTGGTTTAAAGTGTTTACCTCAAACATTGCCCTTTGCGCCTTTTCCAGTACAATAAAGAGTGATTTATAGGTTCTATCCCATACGGGTATTCAATCAATTAACACTGACTGACATAGGGCAGTGCAGACCATGTAAATCGTTGATGCATCAGCGCTTCCTCAGATTAGTAAAAATATTCATTAGATTTCTGATGCGACTAGTGAGAGGTTCAATGAATTTGTGTACGCCAGTCGAATCGTTCGTCTAGTAACACCCCGGGATGGTGGCTTCTGGCGGCTCAGGGGTGTTCGGAGCATAAAAAGGAATAAATCTTGTTTTTTCTCTATTCAGGGATAGCAAGTTGTTAGAGAGCCATTGCATTACGACTCGCAATCCATTATCGGTTTTTTGTCAGAAACCTAGTCTCAAAATTCTCAGTGTGATATTAGAGCCGTGTCGTATGCATAAGTTACTATGTCACATTTCGGTATTTTAAGATTGCATAGATCATTAATATTTATTGGAAAAATAGTTGGTCCCGAAATATTTCGTTGGGTAACCCCATGATTTATGAGTTCTGCGTCACTCACCACCATACCGATATAAACAGTGTTTATAACAGTTTGAATTATAGAGATAAGACAATCGGTAGCCTCGTTAACATCGGTTTCATCCGTGACCTTTTTAAAACTGCATTTATCGTGCTTATTTTATGTTGTTTCCGACTACACAAAAAAACAAAGATATTGAAAGTTGTGTAGCTCTTAAACGGATGGATCGATTTGAATGCCGTTTTTTTACTTACTAGAAAGCTGGTTTAATCGGGAAACCTAATGAGTCATATCTATCATCTTTTTAGTGTTCATATTTTTTTTTATCGTCGTTATAGATATAGACGGTTATTTATGTACTCACAAATCTACCCATTTGACGTATCGTGGGTTATCAATGAACAACGCTGTTATTCCAGGTGGACAACGTGTCAGCCCTGCTCCGTGAGATGATAGCGTCGCTCAGCACGGACTCGGTGTCCCGCAAGGCACGCGTGCGCGCCGCCACAGACGCGCTGAAGGCCGCGGCCGAGCGCGTCGCGGCTCCCGAAGCTAACAGGCAGCACTTGCTGCAGGACGTGAGATCATCGCTACAGACGTTACAAACTGTCAACGAGGTACGTAGCACGACACACTAGTATTGCCATTATTTGAATGTATTAATGTAAACTATGCGCGGCGTATCCTGGGCAGTCAGGTCAGTCAAAATATAGGTGTGACTTATTCTGAGTTCACCTGGTTGAAATTTACCACGGCATGAGCTATTATGAAGGTAAGGAAGAAGGAAGGACCAAAGTATTGCGTTCAACAAATGAGCGCCACGATGCACGCTGGCCTGGACTATTTGAAGATTGTTTTAACATTAACCAATAAATAAAATTAGAGAAGCACGGTACACAGGTACCACTCGGTATATGCCTTTGAAATGATGTAACTGTTCCTCGTGTGTCCTCCAGGGAAACAACCCGGCGGCTGCGTTCCTGTCCTGTGAGGCACAGGTGAGCGCGCACGCGGCGCACGTGCTGGGCGTGCGCGAGCACGAGGCCGGCGTGTGCGGCGCGCGCGACGCCGCAGACTACCTCATGGCGACGCTAGCCGACCATCACGACAAGCTGCAACAGTGAGTCGCGACAATTATCTTACTTTCTTAGCCCGCGCTTACACTCATACAAGTGGTGATCTGGTTTTCGTCAAAAAACTTGTCAAAAACATGTTGTGTATAAAGCATTGTGTCATACATGTATTAGCTTTGCTTCAGACATGTAATTTTTAATATCATGCTCGCATGCCTATTATGTGACATTTTGTAAAAGTTTTCTACAAGTTTTGTCTACAACATGTCCTTACCAATGTGTAAGGACAAGGTGTACATAGCAAACAGTTCGGTTTTACAAGGGGTCGTTCAACTACTGATGCCGGTGTTGAACTTTTAGGACATATTTATAATGCTTGGGAAGATACATGCGATGCCTTGGGCATCTTTTGTGATTTGTCCAAAACATTCGATTGCGTTCTTCATGAAACGTTAATCAGGAAACTCCGCTACTACGGGATCCGAAACACCGCTCTGGATTTATTTACTTCATACTTAAGTAATAGGATTCAGAGCGTTGACGTTAACGGAGAAAGATCTCTCCTATCTTAACGATGGGAGTTCCACAGGGCTCATTTCTTGGTCCTTGTTTCTTATTTATATTAATGACTTGCCTTACCTCATAAAGGAAAATCAAGATATAGTGATGTTTGCGGATGATAATTCACTTTTGTTTAAACTTAAACGTCAGCAGCTGGTTACTGACGTTATAAATAACGCGATCTCAAAAATAGTTCACCGGTTCAATGTTAATAATTTACTTCTTAATAAAAGAAGACCAAATGCATTAAGTTTACGCTACCTCACGTTAGGCAGGTGAAAACGACTGTGTTGATAAAGGGCGAAGAATTGAAAGCTGTAGAAAGCACAGTATTCTTGGGCTTAACTTTGGATGCTTAGCTTCAGTGGGGCCCACATATTGATGAATTGTCAAAAAACTAATTAAACTGACATAGACATAGCCCGTTAAGTGTACTTTAGCTATTTTCATAGTGTAATATCGTACGGTATTCTGTTGTGGGGGAAATGCCGCCGACATTTAGACTATCTTTTTGTTGGAGAAAAGAGCTGATAGATCAATTATTTATAAATTAAGTCCGACACACTCTCAGAGATACATTTAAGGAAATTAATGTAATGACTGCCTTCCCAGTATATTTTTGAAAAACTTTAAATGCCCATAAAAACAAAATTGTTTAAAAAAAACAGTGACTGGGACTGACCTGCTCCAATTTTTGTATGCTGAATGTGGTTTTATGTTTGCTAACTTTTGTTTTATTTTATAAACACAGATATTTCATGATTATTATATTATACCGCGTGTAACGGAAAGGTGGTATCAACACGAAAGGGAAAAATAGTGTACCTTATGTAGATCCTCTCTGCGAATTTTCAATCCAAAAAAGCACTTTTCAAAATTAAGAAAAATCTAGTTTTTAAGCACCTGTAATAATTTTAGCATGTAAACAAATGTGGCACATCACTATTTGAGGTCATTGTTCTTTTATGGTCTCACTTACACACCCCTACACACTCACACTAGCACCGTCCATTTCACTATTAATTCTCCTCACTCGTGTATCCTGACTATTTCTGAGCGCCTGGTATATATTGCGCCGGCGCGGCAATAACAAAGCGGTCGTCGGCGAGTTCAAAGGCTACCTGGCGGTGTCATATGCCGTCCCTGTAACAAACAATATTGACACTAAACGAATTGGTATTAAGAGTTATTTTGCTTTGACGTTATTGATTCGGTTGTTTTACGAATCCATAGATAATAATATAAAATCACGGAAATTTTAAACGAAATTAATAAGCAAACTTACGTTTCAAAGAAAGGGTTCGAAATGTCTTCCTTGTTGCTGGATACACAAGCCAGCTCGCCTGTTGGTGGACGCTCGGACATTACGCAGCATCTCCGGCGTCACTGACTCAAATGCGTCGTTTATGCGACCCACCATTTGCTCTCTTGATGAGCACTCTACGGCATAAACATAGTTTTTTATGTATCCCCATAAAAAAAAGTCCAACGGAGTGAGGTCTGGCGAGCGCGCAGGCCAGGCAACAGGCCGCGTTGCCTGGCCTTATCCACTGGGGGAAGCGCGCATTTAGGTGGCTTCGCACATCAAGAGCGAAAAGGGCTGGAGCGCCGTCTTGTTGAAATATCATGTTGTTCTCCATGACGAGGTCGACATAGCTGGTCACTGACATCACTGTTGACTCCTCGTCCAGATCGTTTCTAAGGAAATCCAAATAATTAAATCACCATTCAGATTTGCGGGATAATGTGGTCCTACAAGAACATCACCTATGATACCAGCCCAAACGTTTATCCGCCACTGATGCTGGAAAGATGACACGGAGGACACATGCGGATTTGTATGCGACCAATAATGTTCATTGTGCACATTACTAATTCCCGCTCTTGTGAAGGATGCTTCATCTGTCCACAGCACTTTGGAAGCAAACTCAGGTGAGGTTTTGACCTTACTTCGGTACCATTCGCAAAACGACACGCGAGGTAAACAATCAGCAGGAATCAGCTCCTGTGTGCGGCGGAAGTGGTATGGGTGCTGGTCGTCTACGTGCAAAACTCGCCACACTTGCATGTGATTCGCGGCTCCCAGCGCCAGGGATGCGCGACGCGTGCTGCTCTGTGGGTTGTTTTCGAAGTGCTCCAGTACGGCTTCTTCAAAATCCGGATCTTGGGACGTCGTGCGGCCCGTTGGAGTTGGCGCGTGGAAAGAACCGGTTGAATGCAAACGGCTAACCATGCGTCTGAAGCAACGCAGGGAAGGCAATTGTCTAGCCTCGGCAGCTGGTCGAACTTCTATGAACCGCTGACGATACAACTCCCGAGCTGCACTCAAGTTTCCGTGGGTTGCACCGACGCAAAGCATCATTTCGTAATATTCTGGATTACTTAAAGACATCACGAAATATCACTATCACAAAAAAAACGTACTTCACACCAAAGCGGCTGTTGAGCGACTACGCAACGAAATCGCAAATTGACACAACAATGCTTTCACTTAAAGAGCGTAAACCCGAAAATAATAGCCGCTATGCTTGCTCTAATTAACGCTTTCGGAGGTGCGAGTAGGACAACTCTTTAGATCGCTCCAATTCTTTATTTGCGCGGGTTCATTTCATAATAATAATGGTGGGGGTCAATAATTAGGGATCCATTTTCAAATTGATACAAACTTACCCGTCCGAACTCTTTCATACTCATGAGACCCTGGTAGCCCTTTGTAATCGATTGTGACAAAAATTATGTATCGGAGAAATGATGATGCAGGTAACTAACTCGAAATTGAATTTGAAGAAAGGGTAATTATCATGAAAATTTAAAACCGGCCAAGTGCGAGTCGGAATTATAAAACTACAAATAAAAAAAAACATTTATTTAGTTCACAATTTTTTTTCTGTTTCTACTGTTCTCAGTTTTATGGAATCATTAATCTGTTTAATTAATAAGTTATGATCATCGCGTGATTTGTTTTTCAAACTCCTGTATTGTGACTGATTTACTTTGTGGTTTAGACAGTAAAAGAGATCACACAAAGCCTAAGACCACAGCAAGTCCGCTTACGCAGACGACAACCTCATAGGTTGACGTGCGAGATGCCAAACAAACAAACAAACCTAAGACCACAACGTAAATCAATAACTACTGAAAACTACGTCTTATCGTGCCCACCGAAAAACTACGCATAACTTGCAAAGTGGTACGAGCTAGGAATCAAACCTGAGACTTTCGCCAACCCAAAAATAAACTTTCAATTTTTAAGTTATGGAGAACCCATTGTGACTATTATTACACGCACGGGAGGCATACACGCACACTTAGAGCTAGATGACAAGAATACAAAATGCACGGTTAGAGTGAACAGACCACGCCCCTTTCAGGGGTCTGCAAATTATTTTGTAAAAGCCATAAATGATATAAAACTTTTTCATACTCATGAAATCCTAGTAGGCGTAATCGATTGTGTTGCATCAACACACTCGATATTGAAATGGTAATTCATTAATTATCTCCGAATTTAAAACTAACTACAAATAAAAAACTATTTTGTTCACTACGTTTTTTCTCTTCTCAGGTTTTATGGAATAATCTGTTTAATTAATAAATTATGTAATCTCGCAATTTTTTTCGCGGTCTTTTTTTTAAGCTCTTGTAATGTAATTGTTAATTACTTTGTGGTAAATTTTTCATTGTGGTAGTTTTTTTTTTTAATTATTGTGTGAGGACTTTTTGAGTACCTAATGCGCATGTCCTTTCTTTGGTATTGTTCGTCGAATCGTTGAGCTCCTTAAGTTCTGAGCTACAAGATTAATTACAAATGTGTGCACTGACTGGACAAGTCCACTCAAATCTGTATGTTTCTTTCCTCAAAAGACAATTCAGACACCTACCTATATGTCTTCATATGATCTGACCAAGATTAAGTCTGGGGGCTTATTACGAACTTTTAAAAAACCAGGCAAGTTCCAGGCAATTCATTTCACGGGCTGGTTAAATTTCGTACTATGGCATTCCTAGTTCTGAGCGACTTCACGCTGGGTAGTTTGTCTATGGCTGGCTTGTAATTCTCTGACGTAACGCTCAGAAACACAATTAAATATTTATTGGTAAGTTACGGTTTTGTTTAAATCACGTATTTTATGATAATAATAACAAATACAATATATGTATACAATATATACAAAAATAATATATATGTCCGGTTGTTCGTGCGGCAGGGATAAATAATAATGTGCACTTAATGAATACTAACCCTTAGTTGATAAGTTGTTTTTGTACTAACCATTGGACCTATGTTGTCAAGATAAATAATAATAAATATTGTGCTATTATATTAATTTATATTATATTTTCTGTTTGTAAATTGTAACGCGTGGGTTCCGAACGTATTCCACTTGAAGGTCAGCGGGGAAGTCGACAACTTCAATGAAAGTATTGTTTTACAAACATGAATTAATAACAATAACATTATGAAAGAACACGATCATACTGTTTACGCCGTAAACTGCCTGTAAATAAGAGTTCATAATAGGACTTGAAAAGAGACCTCTGAGTTTTTTCGGCTTTTCTTCTCAGAGTAGTCAGATAGGAAACGCCGACCTCATCTAGTTTAAAAAATAATGTTTGACGTGTAAAGTTGTTTGTACAAACCTACTTACAGAAATAAAATCAATTAAAGTTTATCTTATCATAAACAAAACTTGTAGGTAGCGTTTGAGGTGTACAAACGAATCTAGAAGACAATACGTGAAATCAGAATGTTAGTTAATTATATACTTCAATGGCTCAACTATACTCAATACTTTATTACATTCCATAATGTGTACATATACCAGGCCACTCAGAAAGTATAGCGAATAAAAGTTTTTAATATTAGTAAGATAGTCTGGCCAATTATAGTCTATTTTGAAAATATCATTATTAGTATGTAAAAATAGGTACTTACGTTCCAAAATTTCCCTCCACATTGTTTGCAAGCTAATTTAAATGTTCGTGTCTCATAAAAAAATGGATTTGCGCTGGGAACATTTTCGCGCTATGATTTTTTACGATTTCAAGTGTCGCCTGAAACCGGACGAATCGTACGATAGACTTCTGTTTTATTATTTAGTAATATCATTATATTCATGGATGAAGGCCCTTCTAAGGCAACCGTGTATCGTTGATATAATGAATTCAAGCGTGGTCGACTTACTTTGGGGTATGAAGAAAGAAGTTGTCGCCCTTTGACGGCTCACAGAAGAAAACGCGCTAGCAGTGAAAAATTTAATCCAAGACAATAGGCGAGTTACGTATCAAGAGAGCACATACTGCAGGTTGGATCGGGAAGCCTTCACGAAATTCTACACGTTTGCCGGACAACCTCACCGATGCTCTGAAGCAAGCCCGGGTGGAATGGTGCCGTGATATGATAAACAAATTTGAAGCAGGCTCGTCTCGGCCTGTTTACGACATCATCACAGGTTTACGATTGGACTTGGATTTACGAACCAGACACGAAGCACCATTCGACGGTTTGGGTGTTTCAAAACGAAACAACGCCTACCAAACTGAAGCTATCGAGAAGCGGGGGGTCCTATTAATTTTTTGGTTGCAAAGTTATTTGAACGCGTCTCTGCCGAAATTCTAATATTCTTTCCCTTTCGTATAGTGTGCTTTGGCCTTCCACCCCTCTGTATCTCAAGAATCGTTTCGAGTATCGTAACGACTCCCACATGAAATGTTTGAGGTCATAAGATAACTCGAAGCTTGAAATGTCTATGCATTCTACAACGTTCCTCAACAAATCCTTCCGTTTGTGAAACATATTGCCAGTTGAAAAAAAATGCGCGCAACGTGTGTTTAAAAGACTCGTGAAGGATCATTACTTGTTGCTGTGATCTTTTTCTCGAAACTGTAATTATAGTCTTCATTTTGTTTATGTATTTTTGTGGTGTACAATAAAGTTTATATTAATTAATTAATTTGATTAAGTACTGGCTTCTGTCCGCGTCTTCTGTTCACGTCTTCTGTTCACATGGAAGTCAACTAAACCAGTAAACATATCCTGTTACACTCATATAGTGGAGCTGTCTGGTTTTTTTGTAAAAGAATGCCTGTAATCGGTGTACAAAGCATAAAGCATATGTTATGTCTGCTCTGACTTCGGGCTATAATAAAGCGCCTCGACAATCTAAACGTATCACCGCGCACAGCGGGGCCAGAACGGGATAGTAACACAGCGCGTCGGGAGAACTCGGGCGGCAGTCGGCCCGCGTACGCGTTGTTTGTAATCATAGCGTTCGCGAATCGCGATCTCGTATAATCGTTTTGTAATTGTTTTTTTTTTAACTTTTATTATAAATAGTTATAATCATTCTCATGAGGTTCTAAAATGAGAAAATTTATTTTTGAAAGTGATTCTGTATGTTACCTTTTCCCGCCAAAATCGCTGAACGGATTTCGATAAAGTTTGGCAATTAGATAGATAGCATGCTAGGGAAGGACATACTACTTTTGGTTAGTCTTGTGCCTGCTCGGTCATTTTTAAGATCGCTCCGTACTAGTTCATTTCGGACAGTGAACTAGTACATTCTATTAGTTCTAATAGCTCTATTCGGTCTTCGCTCTCGGTCGGTCAGCATCTCATCTCAATTCTCATTCTTGCAGGATTCGGTCGGTCGGGTTTGGGTAGCATCGTCATTCGTCGGCTATTCTCTCTCGTTCTCATTCACAGACAAAGAACATATCTGACAAACAATCAGTGACTGTTTACAATTTCTCGTTCTCGTTCGCACAAACGATCGCGCGGTTTACTATGTACGAGATCGAAAAGAGCTATTAGACCTAATAGACCGATTACGAGTCAGCGTTCGGAAACGTTTCTTCTAGTACAGTACGAAGATACGGTTCCTATTCGTTCATCGTTCACGAACTACACAAGTCTTGGTCAAACTTTTGGTCACGGCAGCACGTTCCCCCGTTTCACATGAAAATCAGTGAACTTAATACGTCTATAATAAATAATAACTGTCTCAGAAAACTATAACTAACTGTTTTATATTAGACCCTAACAAGCCTGGAAAGTACGGAAAAAATATCATAATTATATTATTTATATTCTTCCGTGTACAAAGTCAAAGTCAAGTCAAAGTCAAAGCATTTATTTCAAATAGGCCCATAAAAAGGCACTTTTGAACGTCAACATTTACATTAAAAATAGAACTGATTCTAGGCGCCACTTCCAAAAAGTAGTTTCGTATGGAGAAGAAGTGGCAAGAAACTCCACCGTTACTCTTTTAAAATGTTTTACAATATGTTGTATACATTAATTATATTTCTATATGTGAAGACGATGCACCAAGAATAAAAATACTATACCACTATTGGTACAAAAAAATTAAAAATAAAGCAAAGGTATATAAATTAATCACGTGATAGGTACATTGTGCTCACATATTTACAAACAATTGTAAAAATATATGATTTTCCTAAAATATTAACTTGGAATAATACAGTGTGTGAGTAAAGTAAAAATAACCAAATATACAATACAATAAGCAAATAGTATGATTTTGTCTAGCCTCTAGATTGTCCTATGGAGCAGGACCAGCATGTTTCCAAGCATTCTTATCTATGATATAATCTTCTAATTTGTAATATGCTTGATTACAAAGTGTTTTTTAACATGAGTTTTAAACTTTCTTTCATTTAATTGCAATATTTCACCAGGTATTTTGTTGTAACATTTAACACAGTACCCCATAAAAGATCTATGTACTTTAGATAGTCTGAAAAATGGTTGATCTATTTTATTTTTATTTCTAGTGTTAATATTATGTCTATCACTTATTTTATTAAATAGATGCAGATTTTTTCTAACATACATAATATT
Source organism: Dasypolia templi (assembly GCA_963555695.1). Taxonomy (NCBI): domain Eukaryota; kingdom Metazoa; phylum Arthropoda; class Insecta; order Lepidoptera; family Noctuidae; genus Dasypolia; species Dasypolia templi. The sequence goes on along the minus strand of OY743151.1, from coordinate 1,834,131 downwards.
TTCATAAATGAACTGGCCAGCGCATTGCGACATAACAGTAATTGCGCATCACTGCGCCCGTTTAGCGTGTTGCTCTTATAATGATAACGTCTGCGCGTTTAGTTTGCGGCCGAGTTTTTGCAACAGCGTATTATAATAATAGCGTACAAATCAACGCGCTACAAAAAAAAAAGTCTATAACGCGTCTATATTTTGTAGTCTATAGCGGATTTGAACATCACTTAACAGTAATACCAGAGATAACCACTTACATAAAACAATGACATTGACCTTGACATTCTAGATGACACGAGTGGCAACTAACATAATATTTGTTTTTTCCTAGACTATACAACAACTGGCCGACCGAGGCGAACGGGAGGAAACTGACGCGCCAGTCCGCCATCACCGCGGGGAAATCCAACGCCAACAACAGACACGGTGAGTTACATGAAACTCTTAATTATCTTTACAATGCTCATCAATTCAGCCGAAAAGCGACCGACGTCAACTGCTGTACTCGACATGGACCTCTTCCAAGATTCGCAACAATCCATCAGATTTCAAACAAGCATAATATTTAATTATTAAAATTCGTTGAAATTTGAATTTAGGCGGTTAAGGCGTGAAGAAGAAATAAAAGAAAAATACTAAAATTGTTTATTTTAAAAAGAAACAATGTTTAAAAAAAATTAGCTGTTTTCTTATCATACTTAAACAACGATACACTTTTGGATTTATAACCACAACATATTTCATGTAATGAAATTGAAGAACAAGACTTATGTATTTTTGTAGTAATATGTTAGTTGATGACGCCGAAAGAATTGCCATTTAACAGAAGTAAATGGCAATCCTTAGTGCTACTCTGTAAAAAAATCACCGTGAAAACTAAGGTGAAGTGAGCTTGAGGTGGCCTATCAATCCCGATATTGTCAATTCCTAGCATCAGGTGAAATAAAAGCACACTTCGGCTAAGTTTTGATGGTGAAAGTTTTACGGAATATACCAGCTGTACTTTGAAAGAATTTGCAAGAATAACCGTAAGACTATTGGACCCTAAGAACCACCCATAGCCTTGGGATATCCTGTAATGATAGTTTGTGAATAAATAAACGAATTTAAATAAACAGTTAAAGGACATGGATTTTCTCTGGCCCAGCACGGACAAAGACTTAATAATATTTAAAAAAAAAACGTATAATACTTGAATTTCCATCATGGCTTTCATTTCTATAACTCGATGGGAAAATATCAATTTTAAAGAGTATTATTTGTTTGTTATATTTTGATTTCCATCCGTGAGTTAAGAATGTTGCAATTGTTTGAAATAAAATGGTAATTAGTACATATTTGTTGTTCTAAACGACATGTATTTACTTGTAATTTAGATAACAGACTAAGAAAAATAAATATTTTATTACGCTATTTTTTTACGCTTGCTGAAACTGTTAGTACCAAACTATGTAAAAAGTAAATACCAAGACAATTACATAGCGTTATTTAAACATTGCAAAGTATTACCTGTTCTAGCGCGCGCTGAGTATCTGTTGCTGATGGAACATTTTGATAACAGTGATATTCAAATTCCCGTGAAACATGACGTGAATACACGACAAGCTAAATCAAAATTATTTCAAGTGCCACGCAAAAATAACTTTTATGGCAGGCGTACCGCTTCTTTTGCAATACCCAATTGACTTAACCAAATACCTGTAGACATTAGAGACTCAATGAATAATACAAACATAAAGCTTAAGCTTAAAGAACATTACATCAACTCGATTCTAACTTAACTGTTAATAGCGCGTTGATCAAATCTCAGGCCATGGCATGCTAAGATAGACCCCAGAGGTCTGATTGTGTGCCTTGTTAAACTTTATGGAAATTGTAATTGGTAAAATAAATATTTTAAAAAATATATGTAAAAAGATCGTGTTTAGTGATGACGGAACTAAAAGTAAAAAAAATACATTTCATTTATATCTTTTATTAAAAATCAATAGATTTATTGGTTCTTCAAAGTAATGGAAACACTACCTTCTTCTTTTAAGATAGGTTTATATACAGAATAATAAGATAGGTTTATATACACGAAGTGATAAATAAATATTTTCAATATAACGCACATTTCGATATAGTGATTGGTCCAATATACACATCCTATCTACACATCCATCCGATACATACATATCATGACTGTAAGTGTTAGGCAGAGGTATACCTATAGTACACTCGCATTTCGCCAGTTATGTGTAAGCCCCATGTAATATATTGCCATCATCCGGGCACAAATCCAGACTCCGGGATGCTACTGAGAAATTCAATAAAACATAACATAATTAAATAGCAAGTAAGTATCTTTACAAGCAGATATTCAGTGCGGGACACATTATTGTATTAATATAGTAAGGTAATTTAAAATATATTTTTACATATTCTTGTGACATTTACGATATACTTTCTGATAAAATAAACACACGCACAGCTATACCTAATAATTATACATTGACACCTTTTGTGTACAACACAATATATCAGTTCTATTAATACGACGCTCCTGTACGACTAGATGTATGAAAGCGGACAAAGCAAAAAGAGTACGTAAGTACCCTTCATAGCAGTGGGCGTTTTGTAGTTTCTGCCTACCGCCATGGGAAAAGCAGTGAGTTTATGTATGTTTGTATACATATTATAGCTAGGTACTTGTGTTACGGGTTTTATGTCGATTGTATTGACAAAGTCAAGACATGATATGTATTGACATGACAGTGTATGCCATTTGTGTGCTAATTTATTGGTGTATATGTTTTTGTGGCTCGCATCTTGAATGATTCCTTGTTGTTTCTTGTGGTGTACCGACGACCTTTGGCTTTGTATCTGGATATCTGTTGTTACTGCTCTCGCGACCAACCCCGGCGCTCAAGGACTTTCATCTTTTTTATTTCAAGTTACCTTGGGTACTCGATAATGAACAACAGATTTTTACCCTATTTCTAATGAAGAACTGACGCTGCACTAACTGTGGTATAGCAACGCTTCGCTTAAGGAGCCATTTATTGGATTCCGCGATTGGAGACTTTTAACATTTTCAGTAGTGTTTCAACATGTCTTAGAAGGGTGTAGGGTGTATTTGTTTATACATATGAAGGTTTATTTTTATTTTAGGTCACTGCGTCTTATCATGATTGTGTGCATTATGAACTTTTTCTATTTGCCACCCATGTTAGCCACGAGCTGACAGAGCGCAATATCCAGTACATAGGTGGCCAAACAACGTCAACGACAGTCAACAACAATAAGAAAATATCATTGTTCCAAGATAATGTTTAATTAAATAGTAATATCAGCATATGCTTGTCCCACTGCAGGACAAAGGCTTCTTCTCATTCAGAGAAGGCACGAGCATTGATCACCACCCTTATTCATATATTACGTTCTTACAAACGAATTAAAAAATAGTCATCATCATCATTCTGCCAAAGAAGTCCACTGCTAGACATAGGTAGGCCCCTCGCGGGAATTTGCTGTATGCGAGAAGCACAGGACCGGTCTATGTGATACCTATAGATTATTCTACACACGTAGTTAAAAATGATTAAAAGTTAATAACAGACATAGGTAGGCCCCTCGCAGGAATTTGCTGTATGCGAAAAGCACAGGGCCGGTCTATGTCATACCTATATGTTATTCTACACACGTAGTTAAATGAATGAAATGAATGAATGAAATGCACCGACCCCAGCGTGGTTTGACCAGACTCGATTAATCGAATGAACCCCAAGATTTGCACTAGCCCCTGAAGCCTCATGCTTCATGGTGCTACAAAGACCATTGCATATCAAGGAATAGACCGGGGGGCACTGTAATGGTAGGGAAGACGTGCCCTTAGGATAGGAAGGATTAAGAGCCTACGGAGTATGCACCCTAACGTAAGCATGGGATTAGTGGAGAGGCGGGTGATATTTGTCTATTGGAGGGCATCTTTTAACGATGTCACCGCAGGGTTGATTCAGGTCGAGCTTCATCGGTGAATCTCTAAGCGGGGTTCAGCTGGTTTCTCGGCTCTTTTCTATGTCACTGCTCTGCTGTGATAAATATTGCTGTTCTTTTCAATGTCTTCGTCTAAGTTCTCGCTACTGACCGTTTCCGGTTTTTGTACATCTCGTTAGCGGCGTTCTTGATCTTCCACCGTGTCCATCGAATAATTGTACCCTTGTCGAAATAATTTTAAGTCTTGAGCTATCGTTCGAGTCTCAAATGTTGTTCCAAAAGTAGTATGGGCACTGTTGGGTATCGAACCCAACACAACACATTGCGCATGGTCTGCACGCGCAGGCCGCGTGTTTAGCGCGTCACGGCGACGACACGGTTCGGCCCGATGACCACTCGCTTCGTCTGACTTCTCCGCGACGGACGATACTCCTCTTAATTTAGTTTCGTTATTAGCTGAATATCCGGTACAATTTTATTATTGTTATAAGCACGTCATTAAACCCTTGCCTTAAATAGTAGTCCACTCTTTAGATGATCCCCGCGCTAACATTAGTCCTTCAAGAATCTGGCCGTCTTAATTTCAAAAGTAACGGTCTCAAAAAAAAAAAAAAACTTCGAACTCGAAGCTTTTCAGTTGCGTTCTTCAACGGGGGCAGCTCCAGCAGAAATCGTCAACACCTTGTTGAAGAAGCTTCGCGTAGCACTGCACACGCCCAGGGGACGAAGTCGGGCCAAGGAGAACTAAAACTTGCAGATAATCGTTTATACAGTGGATGGTTTACCCATTTTGTGAGTTTGTTCCAGTTTGTTCCTTATTCATTCATTTACTTAGTCTCATTCCATATGTTTACCAACATTTAAGTGAGTGTTTTCATTTGTCTTCAAGTCTTTTAGTGGCAATCATTCTTATTCATAGCCTTATATTTATCTAAAGTCACTTACGAGTATATGCTTATAAAGCTAAAATATAACGGTTAGGATAATCCATTTGTTTACACCCTTCCTTCACTTCACTATATCAGTTGATAACACGGCGACGTGCTTCCTTGTTATCTTCGCATCAGCTGTTCCTTATTGTATTTTTTTTAAACGTTGCCCCACACTTGGAATTACTCCTGTATCGTGGGTGCGTTCACAAACATGAAACTCACATATACAAGACACCCAGACCCGGAACAACCATTTATAGGTCATACAAATATTTGTTCCGCGCGGGGATCGAACCCGCGACACGCAGCGCAGCAGCCGATCGCACAACCACTGCGCCAACCGTGCCGTTAAATTCGCACCAAGTCATTCATAATCATAATTCATAAGCTAGCTCATTACATTTCGTATTTATTTTATAAACTGTTTTGTTATCTCTTCTCTAATAAAATCATTTTTGCAAGTTTGCTGGTGGTGCTGCTGTGAATCGTTATAACCGTAAATCTTAATTTATTTCAACATCATATTGCAGGCACTGGTTAATAGAGTGTACAATCTTAAATAGAGAAAGGTGTCTGTGATAGAAGGGTCCTGAGTTACAAATCAGTCAGCTCTCTTAGATATGACATGTTAATTTACAGAGCGGTTAGAGAGTCAAGATGTTATTTTAAAAGTTTAAGATTGCAATTAAGTATTTAAGTAAAAGTAGAACCTACAAAACAAACAGAAACATTAAAAAAAAACATTGTTTAATTAAGATACTCGTAGAACTGGGCAAACTTGCTAATTATATTGACTTAAGATCTAATTTAACTAATTCATAATTATCCAATTTGAAAGCAGTAGGTACTTACAGTCACTACTAGTTAACAAAATTCAGAAGTAAAAGGTGTAAAGTCAAGCAAAAAATTCACGGATATATACAAATTATGCATAACGCGAGAAAATAAAACAAGAATATTCTACCATATGCTTAATTAACAAAAAGAGAAAGAATGGATATGGGGTAATGAAGAATGTTGTGTTTATGATGGCTAAGTGATTTTACGATACGGGTTTTAAGCGGGTGATTGAGCAAACATTTGTTGCTTGTCTATTTTGTGTTGGGAAATCGTGATATAAGGGAAGAACAGTGTTTTTTTTATATATTTCTTTTTTTTATATTTTTTATTACAGTTATTAATATACACAACTGTCGGACCGTTAGCACTTGGCATTGTTGGTTAATTTGTAAAGTTGGAAAAAGGATTGTGAAAAAACAATTCTAATATAAATATATAGCTATTTGAGCTCTTTTAAAATGATTATACATATAGTTATGGTCTTCCTCCTACCTAATTGAAATATGGGGCAACGCGCCAAAAACCAACCTAAAGGACCTACAGATCACACAAACTAAAATAATTCAACCATTATTTCACTATGGTTACCTTACACCTACAGTCAAAACTTACTTCGTTTAAACAACGGTTGAGGGGCATGCCGCCCTATTACGCCCAATATGGTTAACAGAAGTAATAGCAGCCGCACGGGCCGAGGGATTAGGTTAAGCCATGACTGCCGCGGTCGGTCCGTGGATGGGTGACCATCCTCACTCACCAAAACCCAGCCGCGCCATGGGAATGGTAATGATGGTTAACAGACTGCGGCGTCACAGAAGAACCGCACAGTCCGTCCATACTTAGTTCCAACCTGTTGAACCAGTACCCTAATTGCGTAACACATTTTCGTAAACGATTACGACTAATCTGTTTGATTTTGACGGTTCAAGAACATTCATTGCGTTATATATATTGTTGAGCAGAATTTTTATCGAACTTAAGAAGCAATGGATTAGCAATCTGTTTCAAAACGATTCAGATTCCGATTGATTGTGTATTACGCAATTAGGGTGGTGTACTTGAAACCTTTACGCATTATATTTTTGAAACTTTGCGCAACAGACACGCAAGGGTCAGTTGCAGGTACCGGCTAGCATTCCGTTAAACAGTGAGCACCGCATTTTTTTTTTAACTGCACCCTCAAACAATGCAACCTTCTGCTTTCTCTCGATCCCAGCCGTAATGCGCCTTTCGCTTGTCCGCCAGATGTGTCCATTACGAGCGACAAAGCGTCTAACTTACAAAATATGTAGTTGTGAATATCTAAATAAAAATTTACGCCTCTTTTAAATTATAACTTTGGTATGTTTGAGAAAAATATTATCTAGATTAAAATAAAATAGATTCAAGCAGGCTTCCATTTCTACTCGAAAGGAAGCAATAATAATAGTCAGTGAATATTGAACTTGTTCAACGTTGTTATATAGTTGTTCGGCACAATGTGTATGAAGTATTAGGTTAAGAGCGATACCGTACTATACGGTATGAATTCATTTATTTCTAAAGATTACAAATCTCTTGTACGGAGATAAGTACTGACATTACTTAATTAAAACATTGATGTCCAGGAGTAGCAAGGCCTTATACGAGCGTTACGAATTTATGAAGGTAATTGTTACAAGTTTTTGTATTGTCAACCGCCGTGCGGCGCGTTGACGCGGTTACCGTGCGATGACTCGTTATCCTTGTTTTTGTTTGAAATCATAGGAATCGATGACAGTATGTGCCAGAATAACAGCTTTGTTCATCCCGCACTACTACATTTAATGTAAATACACTATTCTATAACAATTGCTTAAAATTATGTTGGACATGCGCGTGGCGTTTAGGTCGTTGATTCAAAATCAACGACCTAAAACGCAGCCGCAGCGTAGAAGTACAGCTTAGGGTACGGAACGATCTCACCAGTGACGCGGCAGGAGTCTCAGCTTCATGGAACGCACATTTATTTATCTTTTGAACCGATTTAAAGTATTTTGGTTTGCGACACTGATACACACACACACACACACACAAAAGAAACACGGTTTGATTTCTAAGTCCGGCAAGTAAGCCACCATCTGTTGGGCACGGTGCCTCAGCGAAAACAAAGACACGACCTTCCGGGTCGGAGTTTCGAACCGAACTCTTATTGTACACACGTAGTTACAAATGATTAAAAGTTAATAATAGACATAGGTAAGCCCCTCGCGAAATTTGCTGTATGCGAGAAGCACAGGACCGGTCTATGTTAAAAAACAAACCTATTTATTCCGCGCATCAATCACAAAGATTTGAATTTCGAATGTAGCTTCTTTCTAAGTTTAATGCAGCATTATTCTGCAAAAAGTTGTGATAATTATTTGTAGCCATGGAGTTTTTAATATGATTATAAGTTTTAGTTCTAAAATTATTTTTGCACGTGCTTTAGTTTGATACCTATAGATTATTGTACACACGTAGTTAGAAATGATTAAAAGTTAATAATAGACATAGGTAGGCCCCTCGCAGGGATTTGCTGTATGCGAGAAGCACAGGACCGGTCTATGTGATACATAAAACTATTGTACACACGTAGTTAAAATTATTAAAAGTTACATAAAAATAATACCAGCCTTTTATTTACCCACCTACTGCAGATACTCGTACAGAGAAGGCACGAGTATTGCACGTTTGCTCAAGACAGGTGTGCGATTTCAGATATACAATATTAACGGAATGGTTTTCATTCATTGATGCCAGTAAACTTAGAAAGTACATATGAATTGGAAAAAGCCACAATGGTACTTGGCCAAGTTTTGAAACCACAACCTCGTGCTTGGAAAATGAGGCACTATCATCACTAATGACTATCACAACAATGTAAAAGCTGTATTAAACGTCAAAATGTCATAAAAATAGATTAACCCAAAATGTCTTAAATCTCGACACCACCGAGTTCTGGAGTAATAAAATGTTAACAGGACTATTAAATACAAATATTCCTTCATATCATATATTCTTTTATGTATATCCGTGCTGGGCCGATATCAGAAAACAACCAAAACGTCAAATCTTAACAACAATGAAACACAAAATGAATATCATGCGATTTTCAAACAGGGGTGGGTTATTTCTTTTTAGCATGAACTTCTTATGTTTTTTTTTAATTTTTTACCTACTTCATCGTACTCGCGGAGTACGCTGTACAGCCGAGGGGAGCAATATCCATTTCCTTTTAACTTATAAAGTTAGTAATTATTGTCAAAATCAAGTCGAATAAGTACACTATCGGATTAGGTTAAAATAGACCCAGTAATGATAGATATTTTATTTATTTATTATGGGACAATAAACAGCTACAATATAAAATGTTTACAAATTACAATAACATAAGTAGTATTAACAATATTGCAGCCCACTACATTATCCTCATGTTAACAAAATTAAGATAAGGTAAGAAATGTCACTAGGTAAGCATTACTCAGAAATATGAAATTAACAAAAAAATAAAAATAATATTGATTATTAAAATACCATACAATTAATTAATTATTAAAAATGAAAAAGAACAATACATAATTTGTTCGATAAAAATTCAATATTTGGGATTGTTCCTCATTATCACAAATCATAATTTAAATTCAAAAAACAAAAAATAAAATAAAGCAATTGACAGTAGAATGCAATTAATTAATAACAATAATCCGAATGGTAACACTAAATAAATTTAGAATAAAATACTCACACTATTTCTTATTATCATTAGATAAGATTTTATAAACATTGGTCTTAAATTTCGATTTCGAACATACAAAAATATCAATATCAGTGAAGTTGCGATTATAAGACTCAACTATACGACGAACAGGGCAACGCAATCCTGAATTAGCCCGACAGGCATTTACAGCGAACAATGTTCCTGCTCGGACACTACGCTTATTTACGGTGCGGGGGACCACATAGCATAACTTACTCGTGAGATCAATGCAATCGAAGTGATTATGAACAATACCATGTAGTGTGTTGGCTTCTAGAAACTTACGTCTAGATTCTAAAGATAATATATTGTATTTGCTAAGTAATTGTGAATATGACAAACACCGTTTATAGCACCTATAATACAAGGCGCGAAGGAATTATGACGCTGGACTTTCTCGACCATATTTCATATAAAACGGATTCCAGATTGGGACCGCATATTCGAGCTGCGAACGTACAAGCGTCTTGTATAAGTAAAGATAGGTGGAGGGCCGCTTGAACTCAGTAGATGATCTCATGACAAAACCAAACATCTTGAATGATTTATTAACAATTCTCTCTACGTGTTGATTAAGCGATAACTTGTTGTCCAGTAGAACACCAAGATCTTTTACAATAGAGTTGTTACTCAGCAAGGAAATTTATATAATGACATTTGGAGACGCTCAAGTGTAGTTTGGTGTCAAGACAGTATGCTGAGAGTCTATCTAAGTCTTCTTGAAACTTTAAACAATCTTCTATTGTACCAATATTTTTAAAGGCTTTCAAGTCATCAGCATACATAAGAAATTTGGTACATAAGAAGCATTTCCCAATGCCATTTATATATATATTAAATAGAAGTGGTCCCAGAACTGAGCCCTGTGGAACACCAGAAGTTATAGACACTGTATCTGACTGATGGCCACTAACAACAACCTTCTGTGTTCTATTTTTAATGTAGGATGAAAACCACCGAAGCAAGTTTCCCCGTATGCCATTAAATGCAAGTTTGTTAGGTAAAATTTCGTGATCGACCTTGTCGAAGGCTTTTTTATATCTTAGGATATAAGAGGTATAATAAGTAAATGTTGTGACCGCAGGAGGAGAGCGCAACGCCGTGGGCGCGGGCGTGTGGAAGCGCGTGCGGCTGAAGCTGGAGGGACGCGACGACGCGCAGGGCACGCGGCGATATGCGTTGCACGACCAAGTAAGTACGACGTACTGCAGTTTAACTCTTAAATCGACCACCCATCCAACTGAACGAATCACCCCGTAGAGTTATAGCATCCTACAGTGCGAGCTTCGTTAGACGAGTGAGTAATATTGATGTCGTGTGCACAGGTGGACCACATGATCAAGGAAGCTGTTTGCTCCGGGAACCTGTGCATGATGTACGAGGGCTGGATGGCGTGGGTCTGAGGTCCCCGCCCGCGTCCGCCGCGCCTGCGCCGCCCGGCCCGCGCGCCGCGGACTGGAGCCAGCCGCACGCGTCCGCACGCGCCCGCACGCGTCCGCACGCGCCCGCACGCGACCGCACGCGACAGCACGCGACCGCGACCGCGACAACGACCCGCGCCCGGCACGCCCGCGACCGCAGCGCTGCCGCACCGCGAAACGATTCGTTTAAACCTCACTTTCGGTACCACGTTTTTTTACTAGTTTTATCTTTTTTGTTCGTGTTCGTATGTAGCGCAGCGCGTCTGTGACGTCGCTCGTTGTCGGGCCGAGCATTAGGGTTAGAGTATGGTTTCTGTAGAAGCTCGGAGGCTCAGGCCAGCGAGCCGAGAGCGTCGGACCTGACCACCTGCCGACCACCTGCCGACCACCTGCCGACCACCTGCCGACCACCTGCCGACCACCTGCCGACCACCTGCCGCACCGGCGCCCCGAGGCCGAGTCGGGCGCCGCGTCTCTATTCGTATTACAACTATATATTCGGCGTAGTTTTAAGACCTGTCTGCTACGATGAGTGCAGACTGGTGGCGCTATCTAGAACTAATCGTGACTCACGTGTCACAGAATGTGTCGCCCTCTGTGTCGGCGTATTATTGTATTGTATCAGAAATATGACGCAGTCTATAAACGTATGTAGTATATATATACAGAAATATAGTTGTTACACAAAATAAAATACCTACCTGGTGTTAATTTCAAGTAAACATAAGTAAATGTTCTTTATAATATCCGTGCAATTACTGTGTTTATTTCTATAAACATCTTGGAGTTGAGGCGACGAAATTAAACATTTATGTGACATCTGGCGAATAAAATTTATTTGTATTTCATCTATGATATTTTTTATATAAAACTTTTAAAAATACAAAAAATATATATAAGTACTAATAATAACGACTCGAACTGTGCAGAATCGATATACTGATTTGTTCATTTTTCTTCTCTAGACGTAATTTGAATGTCATTTTATCTGAAGTAGTGCACGACACCGCAGCAGTGTAGAATTACAGTTTCATTGAACAATAATATTGTAGCAGTTTCACAATAAATCCATTGGTATTATAATAGCTAGATTTATATTCCATTTCGTAGGCCATTACCATAGAAAACTGAAAACAAAATAATACTGCAAGTTACTCTGTAGCTCCCATCATATTAACGTATTCATGTAACACATACATTTATAACTAAACTTCGATGTATTCTGACATAAATTTATCTTAATGTAGGCATTAATTTAGTTGTACTCATTTCCTGGAAAGCTTTCGCTAAAAGTCTATTTATGAGCTGCTCGAACAAAACATTTATAAGGCGCCTCCTACACTGGCTATGGTTTTATCGATTTCGCCACACTGACGTCACGCAAAATCCTGCATCGCGCAAGCAGAGTTATCGCGCAACTAGCATTTAAACAACTTGCCGACATCAATCGTCGGGCAATTGCCCACCAGACTCAACACCCGTCTGGTCGGATGATCCTCCCTTATTAGGATGCGTGAACTTCACACCCTGTCCCTCATATCTCTCTATAGAAGTATAAGAAACAGTGTGTAAAGTTCACGCATCCTAATAACGTTCACGGTGTTGTGCTCCTATGAGCCCTCACTGTAGTAACAACGTGTTGACTTCTTTAATGTTGCACGAAAACCTTTAAATGCTAATTCATAATGTGCTTACCAAACTGCACTATTGTGCTTTCGTATGAACTCCAATCAGCGTGTGACGATCGTTATATCAACCCACTAACTACTACTTACGTGTGAATAAACATCACAACTGACGGATCACTCGCCGGCGTATCATTACAGCCGGTGACATCTCGCCACGCGTTCGTGACTAGTCGCGACTCGGAACAATACGCCGGTGCAGTCGATACGTTGTTGTTTGTTTTGTCTAATAAACTGATACTTCACGTGGCGTATTTCTCAAAATCTTCATGTCATTTGCTTATTATAAAATATATCCTATCTTGTTGGAATAAAGTTCATTTGGTATTAACGCGAATATTTGTGCAAATACGCTAAGTGGAGTGCCAGCATAATACCAACACGACGAACACGCTTTCTGTCATTACGCGAAGGAATCGTAACGTTGTAAGGTGCCTTCGCACCTAGCGTTGGTCCAGTGTAGACTTTTGTCGAGCGTAAACGCAGCGTAGATGATGTGTTATAGCGACGCTAACGCAGATACGAGACGTATTTTCCATACAATCACTTCTAATACTGTACTGCAGTATGTATGCACGCAACATCTACGCGGCGTCAACATCTACGCTAGGCCTACGCTCAGTGCAGAAACGAGTCCACACAACCGTAGCTCAGCGTTATTTACACCCCTCAAGCTGAGTCGCTGACATTACTTTGCATTTGGTTTAATATCACACTGAGGTTTGTGTCACTTGACGCGAAATATGCCTTGCAAATTGATCAAATGATGACTAAAATTAACTCCGCGGCTCATTTTGAGCGATTCAAATAACGCTTGCCTGGCTCCGACCTCGTATACTGACACTCGACGTAGTGCGGTAGAGATGAGCTCGCAGCGCAACTATTATGATATACTCGCCAGTGTAGGTGGCGCCTTATCGTCAAACCGGCTAAGGGACGACACACATTTGTACGGAACGGCCCACGCCGTCAACGTTATAAATTATGAATCACAATATTGTGCCCACCTATCGGCACAAATGTTCAACCACAGGCCATCAGGCCCCAGTAACTAAAGCCTACCATAAAATAACTTTATAACCCCAAGGTTGAACGCCCGTCATACGGCAACAAGATCTGTTTTTGCTTTCCAGACAAACAAAGAATTTCAACCTTAGTGAAGTTTCAATTTGCTGGGAGTTTTACTGAAAAGTGGTAAAGCAATTACAAGGTAGATTATACGATTTTATGTCAAAGAAGTGACTATGTCGGCCATTCCGTACTTATAAGTTAGCATTTGAGAACTTTCATATAATAAACAGAGAAACTATTAACTTGATTTATTAACATTTTCTAAGGTTATTTGGGAACGTTTTTCGGCGGATATGATGATTAAAATCTTAATTTTCATAGAACAGATTAAACATAAAATGTTAATATTCTCTGTAGTCTGTACGTTCTCTTTTCTGAATGTAATAATAGATTATAAAGATATTATTTAAAAAATAAATATCCCAGACATTAAAGAAATATAAATACTGTCTGTTTTCCAAATGCACTGATAAAGTCGACCGAAATCGTAAAAAATACTGTTGTTGGCATGGTGTTAGAAACTTGTCAGAAAAATGTTCCCTACACAATCCTTTTACAGGGGATGAGTACATAGTATAACTTATAATATTATGTATCGCGTACCACATTATATAACTGTCACGCGCGCGTGTGAGAGTTTGCACCTTCACACGTACATATGACGTAGTGCGCGTGTTCGCACGTCTCTAGGACGTAGTGTGCTTGTCACGTGGATGCATTCGATACTTTTCATACTGTTACCATCCAGATTTAGACTACTTTGAACCTTTCAAGACCCGCCGACTCCCAAGAGAGCCACGAACTATATAGATTAGAATAGTGCCTCAGTCGAGGCTTGATAGGTTTACGTACTGTGTTAGACTACCCTCCCCAAGACATCGACATCACTCCAAAAATGGACTATTTAAAGGAGATGCCGTATATTGTATTGCACGGCCCAATAGATAAGGCGATAATATTATATAATATGTGGCGGCCGGTATACCAAAAATTTACAGCGACTTCTGTAGAAAATAGTAGCTCATAGAAATAATATTGGAAGTTAAATACGATGAATGTTGTGTACAAGCGTTGTCTGTAAACTAACGCATGTAGATCACCCATATTGAATGTATTTCCTACAGGGACGCGTAGTGTTTTGTCTAAATTGTTACAATGCATCCATCGACTGTGTCTGTATCGCTTCATATTAAAATAAATGGTGTATGTAGAGCAGGTGATGTTTTATTTCAAATGACCCCCTATTCACTTAAATGTAATGTAAAGGCCAGCAAACTATGAAAGGAGAATCAGGAGCTCACGACGTATGTTTATACGGGCGTTCTGCCTCTAAACTTCAGCTCTAGTTGCGTTTGCAGCGCGTAGACGCCGATTAATACGCCGTTAATAGGCGAGGTTACCCATCGGGTAGAGTAGGGACGATGGGGGAATTGCGGACGCGGGGTAAATACGGACTAACAAATATCTACTCTATCCCTGCCGCCCGCGTCCCGCCGCCGCGATCACGCGTTACGTTCCGCCATCTTTAGTGCCAACCAAACATTCCGGACAGACGGCTGCGCCCACGTTTCAAGGTAATTGGTTTTTGATTTTTTTTGTGATTTTGATGTAATTTTTGGGATTAACTATTTTGAGTGTTGTTCAAAAAGAATAAGCGTCAGTAAAAAAGTCATATTTTCTGTCGATTGCGATGTTAATGACGAGTAAATAGTCCAACAGTTTGTATTGATAAATTTTGTTAACCTAAAAATTTTGTTGTTGTACTTTTTCTAACTCGTTTGGGGCAATTGCGGACAATGGCCTGGGGTAATTACGGACGTCCGTAATTACCCCATTGTTTATCAAAACCTATAGCAATGTTTCTATATTCCAGATGCCTCGAAAATATATTAAGAAAAAAGAACCAGCTTACACCATTGAAACTTTACAGAGAGCTGTGCAAGAAATTAAAGAGAAAAAGACTCCTTTTCGACAGGCGGCAGAGAAGTATGGCATTCCCAGAGCGACCCTTTTTGATCAGGTGAAAAAAACCTGTGTTAGTACCATGCCAAAAAGAGGAAAGAAGTCAGTTTTTAATGAATCTCAAGAAAACGAACTGGTCGAATTCATTTTAAAATCTTGCAAAGCCTTCTTTGGGATAACAATTCCTACCCTAAGAAAAATAGCATTTGATTTTGCCGCTGCTAATAACATAGCAAATGACTTCAATAAAGATACCAAAATGGCAGGTATAGATTGGTATTATAATTTTATGGCGAGACACCCCAACATATCACTTCGAAGACCAGAAGCTACTTCAATAAATAGAATCACAGCATTTAATCAAGAAGAAACAGATATATTTTTTGAAAATTTAAAAACACTCATGATAAAATACCAATTTAAGTCGAATTCAATCTACAATGTTGATGAAACGGGGATTAGTACTGTACAGCGAAATTCCAGGATTCTCGCACCGAAAGGATTAAAACAAGTAGGTAAATGTACCAGCGCAGAACGTGGTTCCTTGACCACAGTTATAAATTGTTTTAATGCTGGAGGCACATACATTCCCCCATTTTTCATATTTAATAGAAAGCGAATGAATGCACTACTTATGAAGGACTGTAATAGTAACATGGTGGCTTATGTTTCTGACTCAGGCTGGATAACTGAAACAATTTTCGTTGATTGGCTTCAGCATTTTAAAGCATTTGCAAAACCATCTGCAGATGACCCTATTTTACTAATACTGGACAACCATGAAAGCCACGTTAGTTTGAGAGCTCACGAATTTTGTCGCAAGAATTTTATTCATGTTTTAACTTTGCAACCTCACACATCCCATAGAATGCAGCCTTTAGATTTAACTTTCCATGGCCCACTAAAAACAGCATATAACAGAGAATGTGAATCCTTCATGGTCAACCATCCAGGCACCAAAATTACGGCATATGATGTTGTAGGCCTTTATACAAAGGCTTTTAATAGAACCACAAGTACTGACAAAGCTATGAATGGCTTTAAGTCTGCTGGAATTTGTCCAATGGATCAAGATAAATTTAAAAACACTTTTGAAAGTTTTGGTGATATTTTTGCATCAGTCTCTCCTCTTGAACAACAGATACAAACAAATACTAATAATTCAAGCCAAAATGAGTCCCAGAATGAATCTCAAGTTGTCTGTGATGATGCCAATGACAGTATTTCTAATCCAATAGAATCTCAGGAAATAGTTCAACTTTCCAATAACGACGCTAACTTTGTCGATTTAACCGAAACAATACCTACGTCTGCATTAGTAGGTGATGTTAGCGAAGCTGGTGTTAATCAAAGTATAACAAGTCCAACTTGTCCATCTCCCTTAGTACCACTTAGTGATGTAGTGCAAGTACCAACTCTTAAACCTACTCGTACAAAACGATTAGTTAAAAAAAACACTCCATTATTTTCACCAGCACACCGGAAAAAGTAAACCTAGAACAAAAAGAACAAAAGAAAATAGAAAGAAAGAGAAAGAACCTTGAACAAGAAAAGACCAAAACTACAATTAAGAAACCAAAAAACAGTAAAGAAAAACGACCAAAAGGTTTAAGAAACTTAAACAATTTTGAATGTGATAAAGAAAATGATGAATATTTCTGCATTTATTGCCAGGAAAAGTATTGTGACCCACCAGCCGAAGACTGGATATGTGTTCAAAATGTAAGAATTGGGCACATGAGAATTGCAGTGCTGGGTCTTCTTCAAGAGGCTACGTCTGTGAATTCTGCAAATGAAATCTGGGCTGAATGGGACCTCGTCCGTAAATACCCCATGTTGTCCGCAATTAACCCAGCACTGGTCCGTATTTACCCCAAGAGCTAAGGGTAATTACGGACATATATGTTTTAATTTTTGATTAAAATTTAGTAAATGTTGATTGATCTCATGTAACAACTAATGTTGATTTGATAGGTAAACAACTATAGTTTAATAATTAATAAAGAAAGACTGATTATTTCTAATAGTTTGAGTTTTATTTGTGATTCCGCTTAAGCGTCCGCAATTCCCCCATCGTCCCTATATTTAGCTGAGGAAGCGACGCGCGCTTGCAGGAGCTCTCGGTACCGTCCGAGACAATGGCGAAGACGAAAGGTAATCACCCTTGTACAGATTAGTTAACGTAAGAGCGTGCAGATAACCACACGAGGACCGACTGCAGTACTTTTAGTATTTTTCTTTGTAATCTCCTCCATGTTCCCTCCCTCTCATGTCTTACTTTCCCATCGCGACGTTTTCAGCGCTTACATTTCTCACGTTTTGTGGCAACGTTTTTTCCCATTTGACGACTCTACATCCAAAAATTCATGCTCTATGAAAATTGCCAACGTGCGTTTCGGCGAGTTGTTTAACAGCGTTTTTGTTTCCAACGTGGTAAGAATAAGAACCTTAAGACAGCCCTCGCGGTTACTCAAACATGCTCACCTATTGCTAAGGTGAGGCCGGCCCCCGTCCGGTTTAGTTAGTAGAAGTTAGTTTCAGCGCGAATCAATTTTACAAAATGATTTAGATTAAGGTACGTACCTGTAGGTGTATTTCTTAAGTTTCTGCAAAGCTGCACCGCACCGGCGTCGGTGTTGGCGCGTTATCTTCGTGAAGCGAGCATTTTTTCCTATAACCTTACTTGGTCTGGTTGGTCATGTTTATTCAGATTTTAGCAATAGCTAATTATTGTATTTGATTGGTGTTCGAAAGTGGTAAATCAATCTATCGAACTACACACTACGCCCCGTCGTGGCGTGCCTCACGGTTCGCTGGGCTGGCTCGGCTGGACTGGCCTCCCTGTCCTCCTGGGTGGTGAGCTCTCCGCCTCTTCCTCGGATCCCACAACGTCGACCGATTATTCGGGCCGAGGCCATCCCGCCATCCGAGTGTGACCCCTGGCCATCCCAAGGTTTGGGCCGCTTCAGGAAGAACCGTTTTTCTTCCCAGAAGCGCCCACCACTACGCGCTCCGGGCTCTTAAATGAGCACTCCGCGCCAGATGCAGCGTCCGACTCTGACCGCGCATCACTCGACGAGCCTCCTCGGCTCAGAAGACATTTGTTGCCCCCCCCAGAATACGAATGGGGGCTTGACGTTCCCGAAGGGAACGTGGCGGATTCTCCGGCTGCTGAGCAGCCGGTACCGCCCTGGGGTAGTTTTTCTACATTTGTCTTATTCATTTTTAGTTTTCCTTTGAAGGGTGTGGTCCCTTTTTCCTCTGGTAACCCCCCCAGCGCTAGTGACCGGATTCCTTCCGGCCATTCATCCCCTCAGCACGCTCGACCTTGGGATTGGGGTATTTTTTTATAGAGGTTGTCTTCCTCTCCCCTTCACACTCTACGCCCACAAAACTCATCCTCTGCAAACAGAGGGGGTGTGGACGTGAAATGGCAACCAGACCTATCCCGACGACGGACTGGCCGCCCCAACCCGAGCCCAGTTCCCTTCATCGACCAATAAGTATGATTGATGATGGGAACCATGACCCTTCCCCGTTTGTTGAAGATTGGCCGCCAACCTCAACTGTCCACCAAAAGCAGGTGGACAGTTGGAGCTGACATGCCCAGGGTGCGCCACGTGAGGATGTCACGCCCTACCGCCGGCCTCAGCACCATCGAGGCGATCCGGCCAGTGCTCGACCGCTGGCTCGGGAGAATGCACGGCTCCCTGACGTTTCGGGCGACGCAGGTGCTCTCGGGGCATGGTTGCTTCGGGAAGTACCTGTGTCGCATAAACAGGGAACCGGTCGCCCTGTGTCACCACTGCGTCGACTGCCGGGAGGACACGGCGTGGCACAGGCTGGCAGTGTGCCGCTTGGGAGGAGCCGCGCCGTGCCCTCATCTCAGAAGTAGGCAGTGACCTGTCGCTGCCGACCGTAGTGAGTTCGATGGTCGGCAGCGTCGAGTCCTGGGACGCGGTGGTTTCCTTCTGCGAGACGGTCATCTCGCAGAAGGAGGCTGCGGAAAGGGAGAGAGAGATCTCGACTCTCGACCCGGCCCGCAGCAGACGCACCGGGCGTCGGAGGAGGGCGGACAACGCCCTCTTCCGGCCCCCCTAAATGGGTCCAGGGGCGACGGATTCGGGGACATCCGTCGCTCCCCAAAATCAGGACCCGAGAAGGCGGCGCGCGTAGTGTTCCGCGCGCGCCGCTCACAGACGTTGCGGGGGAGTACACCTCACTCCCCCCGCCCGAGACGGGACCCGCGCAAGCAGGCCGGCACCAGCCGGGGTTGCGGAAGAATTATGTGTTCCCACGACCCCGGCGTAGGTGTGAGATGGAACACCGGGGTGGTTTTTAGTCAGTAAGAGTCTGACAGACCCCTCCGCCCGCCCCAGGGCGGAGGACATCCATGAGGATTTTCCACCCCGGGAACAAACAAAAAAAGGGTGCGCCACGTGGAGGCTCTTCAACATGCGTCCGCGCATATGCATGCTGTCACGCCCTTTATGCCTGGAGCTTTTATTTGTGTATTATGTAGTTTTTTCATTGGTTTTTCTTTTGGGTATATTGGCGTGGCTAGCTTGACATATGGCAGAAAATTCAATATGATTTTCTGTCTCGAAATTTTTCTTACTTTGTTTACCTCATAATTGTATAGTTTCATGTTTTTTCTTACTGAACAGACAGCTGTGCTGCTGGGGAGTTTGTTGCGCCACTTCTTCTTACCAGCTAAAGCACTAGGAAGTGGTGAAGGGCGGGCGTTTTGGGGGAGTGTCTTATGTAATTTTGACGTTCGAAAAGTGCTGATTCTCAGCCTAATTTGAATAAATGACTTTTGATTGATTGAAAACATTATGAGGTTAATAATTTGCCCTTTCTCTTTTGGATTTATTTTTAATCGAAATGATAAATCAAACGCAGTCTTATAATTGGCAGTTTATATAAGCTACAGTTTGTCTAAACACAGAGCACTTTTGGACACCTTCAAGCCAAATACTGGTGAAACTGACCGATTTTCATGACGTCCGTTATAAACGTGACGGAAATTCTCTTATCGACACAGTAGCTTTCCTGATTTAATTAACAAAAGTAGTAGTTCGGCTAGTATGTTAGGTTGAACTGTTACCAGAATCAAAACTGGCTTGACTCAAGCATTACACGAAATATGAAACTTGCATACTAATGTGGACTACTGCACTTATATGTAAGTTTTCTTAAAAGAAATAATCATGGTATTTACACAATACAAGTTTCTTTCCCATCAATACCATTGAAGCAGCAAATGGCTTGCATCCACCACTGTTTACAGGGTGCAACTTTTTATGTTGCTTCAACTTAATATGGTATAAGACGGGCAATTTTATCGCACCGTGTAAATCAGTCTTACCGTCCTACTGAGTTTTAAGACAATAAATTTAGCAAGAGTGTATACTGCATTTGTCCCTTTGCAAACGTCTGACTGCTGTAGTTCACGTTTCACAGAATACATCTATAAACACGCCCTTGAGCCCCGATAGCTATACATTAAAAGAATACTCAGTACCACTCCCGCGCATATCACATGAAGCACGTCACACCAACTCGTGCAATCAACAACAATAAGTGATATCACTTCAACACTTCGTAAATGGAACACCATAAACACGCTTGAAGTAGGAAGACAAACAAATGTTGAGTTGATATATATAGCGGCAATTTTTTTTTTAAAAACCCTTTTGAGTATTGCAAGCTTCCAATGAGTTCTTGTGCGAGTATTTTTGAGCCGCAGAAAACTGGAAAATAACGACTTATTATTGCCCGTTTTCACTAACTCTAGGCACTAATTCCAACAGTGTGCATTTATTAAGGAATTCATTTAGGGGTTAACTTGTGCTAGTGAAAACAGGCATAAGTCATTACGAATTACTTCAACTTTCTGATATTTTTGTTTGTCTTCCTAATGGAAAAATATATGTCCGTAGCCTCACAACACAGTCCAACATGTCACGAAGAATTTTAAACTATACTAAACTGTACACAATAATAATTACATCTATGTGCAATAATAAACTCATGTTATACAATTTCAATAATAATATTATAATTTTAGAATATTTCATTTAAGTGATAATTATAATAATATGACAAGATCGAAATATAAAGGAACGTTCAACGTTTGGCAAATATAATATGTAATATCAAGACGGAAGCAAACAATATCTATAGAAAACATCGCGAGCGCGATTAAGTTACTTCTATACTTATTTTAGTAGATAGAAACCTTCTAGTAGCGCCATCTATAGTCAACCATTATTACTAATAAAGTTGCCATAACACTTTAGCGCCAAGTCTAAATTAAATGATAAGAGATCAAAATACTTAGCTTTTTCGTTTAAGGGTGGTCGCACATAAACATTCAACCTTCCACTCTACCGATGACGTGTTAGTGCGTCCTAGCCCCGACGCATCTTTCATCAAATGTGCGACCACCCTAAATCTTGTTAGAACAGCTGTGCACGAGAATAATCACCATCATTTTTCATCTGGTCGCCATCATTTTTTATTTTATTATTATTTTCGACGGTTCCATTCCTTGGCGAACGAAGGTTATTCATCTTACAAAGCTAATTAAGAATGTAATTAGATCTTGTAGGCTTGTATGTCTTATCAATGATGACTCCATACACAACTTTGCTGATTATCACGTATTGAAATGCCTAATGCTTGCCGTACTAACTGGCGCGGCGGCAAACACAATCTTGTTTAGATCTCTTTCATTCATTGACCTTAGTTTTCGTAACAATCGCTTGTGTTATGAATACAAGCCATTTCTCAATGCATATGTAATATCCAGTATTAGCACGCAAATGTTTTAAAAGCAACTCCCCAGCCCTACGTAGGTGTTATGAGGTCTAAGCTAAAGCTTCGGATTTGACTGAAACGTGCTGAAAATTGTTATGTCCGTAATGTGTGTCAAACAAATTCTTTTGAAAATATGGGTGGGAAAGTAAATATAAATAACCAATTGGATCTAGTAAAACCTGTATTATTACCTAAATGGTATTCCCACAACCCATTAGCAACCAATCACCAGTTTGTGAGACACGACGAGTTTTTTTTTACTTTGCAGTCGCATTTCTTGTCCTCAAAAGTAGGGTCAAGAAAAGACAACCACGTGAATAGTCGGGAAGATGAAGTGAAATTGACTCATCCCTTCGATTTCAGTCTCCCTTATTATCCTCAAAAGCATAATCAGAGGCGTACCGCGTACTATGCTCCATGTATTGCCAAATAAATAACTTTGACTTTTAAGTTTCAAAGTTTTAGTGAAACAGAAGACTGTCAGCTTCTACAACTTTATCAACTATCAGTGATAAGCTGTTTGATGACCGCACCCGTCCTATTTGTAACCACCTTAGTATAAGACCAGTTGGATCAATCCCATTTGTTTTTTTAAGCTTTTCGTTACCTATTGATCCTATTTGAGGTCCTAGTAACTGAAGCATCTTGCATCTAGCACAGGTACGGACAGGGCGTATGCTAGCGCTAGGTGGCCTTGTTTTGGGACTTTCCTTTACGTTTCTTAATACATTTGAGCCTATTTTAGGTCCTAGTAGCTCGTTTAACTCCCTAGTTTCTTGCAAAGGTCTAGGCAGGGCGTGTGCTATCGTTTAGCAGCTTGCTTGAGCGCGATGAGCTCGTCCAGCTGTGCCTTGTACAGCTGGGTGACGTCCTGCAGGTCCAGCCGCAACTCGGCCATCTGCTCCTCTTTCTCGCCATACATTTGGAGGAGGGCGTCGTATTGCTCTTGCACTGTCTGAAAGTAGATGATATGATTTTTATAAGGAACAAGCTGTTGCCCGCGACTTCTGCGATCCAGGGTCAATAGTAGCCTATGTCCTTACCCAGGTCATAGGGTCTCAAATCAAACAAATTATAATTAGTCTTGAAAAGAAATCATAGATGGCAGCATTATGAAAATAACAATCATCAGAAAGCGATAAACTAACTAAACAATTTGCCCTGTCATCACAGAAACCACTTTATTGTTACTAATACAAATCTTTTACTTTATACAGAAATATAAAAGAAATCTATTAACATGTTTTTCTGAACGCGGAACTATCAAACTTTGTATAAAAAGGATTGCAAGAAACGTTTTAAAAGTTGGTCGACTCCGATTCGATGGCGTTGTAAAACTACAGTCTCTGGCAATAAGTGAGTCGCTGATGCTGCCATCTGTTGAAAATTTGGACGAATTAAAATAGCCAGCTCAATTGCCAGACTTAGGGAGGTCCTGCCAGGGTCGCGTGTTGTTCGAAAGAGATAACGTGGCCCTGGCACAGGCACCTGAAGGAACACGGGTGGGTTTTAGTCAGTAAAAACTGCATCTCGTCTAGCGCAGCCTGCAGCCTCGCCAGCTGCTGCGCCAGCGCCGACCTCTCACTCAGCAGCGCGTCCCTGTGCTGCGCCAGCGCCCGCAGTAACTGACCTGCATCTCGTCTAGCGCAGCCTGCAGCCTCGCCAGCTGCTGCGCCAGCGCCGACCTCTCACTCAGCAGCGCGTCCCTGTGCTGCGCCAGCGCCCGCAGTAACTGACCTGCATCTCGTCTAGCGCAGCCTGCAGCCTCGCCAGCTGCTGCGCCAGCGCCGACCTCTCACTCAGCAGCGCGTCCCTGTGCTGCGCCAGCGCCCGCAGTAACTGACCTGCATCTCGTCTAGCGCAGCCTGCAGCCTCGCCAGCTGCTGCGCCAGCGCCGACCTCTCACTCAGCAGCGCGTCCCTGTGCTGCGCCAGCGCCCGCAGTAACTGACCTGCATCTCGTCTAGCGCAGCCTGCAGCCTCGCCAGCTGCTGCGCCAGCGCCGACCTCTCACTCAGCAGCGCGTCCCTGTGCTGCGCCAGCGCCCGCAGCTCACCGTCGCGCCTCGTGAGCTGCGCGAGAGTTTCTTCCACACACATGGACGACGATGCTGTGGGTGTCCCGCAGCCTTCTTCCTGTTGCAGGTTGTATGAGCAAGGTGAGTACAGTGATCACACGGTAGGCATGGATGCAGGTAAAGAATGCTCTTTCTACTACGCTGGCGTGGGTTTAGCGCATGCACATAAATGTTAAGGTTTTTTTTCATACTTTTTACTCCTTTTTATTGATATTGTTCAAATGTCTTTAAATAGTGTAATTTGCTTCGTTATCTATGTTCATATTATAAAGAGGAAAGATTAGATTTTTTGTTGTATTGAATAGGCTCCGAAACTACTGGACCGATTTCAAAAATTGTTTTACCATTATTCTGGGCATCACAATGTGGGCCAGCGGACCTATTACGAACTTTTAAAACACCAGGCAAGTTCCAGGCAATTCATTTCACGGGCTGGTTAAATTTCGTATTATGACATTCCTAGTTCTGAGCGACTTCACGCTGGTTAGTTTGTCTATGGCTGGCTTGTAATTCTCTGACGTAACGTTCAGAAACCCAATTATATATTTATAGGGAAGTTACGGTTTTGTTTAAATCACGTATTTTATGATAAAAATAATAAATACCATATATTAAACTAGTTAGTCTAGTATAGGAAATTCAGCAAACCAGCGATAAATTGTGGTTTTGGATGGGGCTTCATCACCAAATGCATCCGGTCACCACACTGCTTTTGTGTTAAACCACTTCGAAAGTCATAATAAATCATCGCTCTTGAATTTTCTCGAGTCAATTCCATTTTCTCAACGACTAAACAAGTTTGAGAAAACCTTGTGACAAGACCGAGAATCTTTTTTAAATAAATAAATGATATTCGATTTTTAAACCAAGGAGTTTTCAATTAAAAAGATTTTAATATGACAGGAACATTGGAAATATTCCATTCCCGATACTTTTAGTGCAGCCCTCGTATTTGAGATTTATTCGCTCAAATATTGACTACTTAAATTTATATAAACAGTACAGTTTATTGTATATTTTGGATTAAATTATGTAAATAAAGCATGAATGTACATTTTTGAAGTATTTTTTATTATTTACTTTTCAGAAAAAAAACCCGTTTATCAAATTTAATAAAGTAAGGTATTTATGACCGCGCTTGTAGGGCGCTTGTACTAGTCCGTGCGGCGGCGGCCGACGAAATTAGGGCCACTGAGTCGCTCAGGTCCACCCAGTCATCCTTGGTCCCAGCACGGCTCAGCGACCACGGCGATGTTAATCGACCACTGCGCCATGCTCTGGAGCAACAGATCCTGGGCAGTGACGCAGTGGTTGATGTTCGCCTGGAGGAGGCGTAATGAGGCCATTACTAGCACTCTATATGAAGTGTGAAGGCCCTGCCGCGGCGGTTGTGGCGGCAGTGAAAGTGCGGGCGGCGGCGGTGGCAGAAGGCTTGCGACTGCCTCAGGCTGTGGCGGGTGGAGCGCAGGCCTTACTCCCAGCCCGGTGGTCGGCCAGCTTACTGGCTGCCGCACATATAAAGCAGTGTGGCGCAGCATTGCACGAGCCGGCCTTGTGACCGGGCTGACCACAACGGAAGCAGTGACCGCTGCAGTCCACCTTCGTCGTGGCAGCGGAAGCACCTCAGAGGTCTGGGTTCCAGCAGTCTTACCTGCGCGGAAACCCAGGCCAACAGGAGCCCAGCAGGTCCTCCCCGGCTATTTTTTGGGCCGCGTCACGGGGCAGTTCACCGTGACAGATCGCATTTCCGTTAGGTCAGGACGAATGGTACCTGCCCTCACCTGCTTGGCAGAGCACCGCCCAGTCTTAGCGACGGCGGCCACTACCTCCCAGGCCCAGGATACGCACGTCAACGCACTTGGAGGGCCTGGACCCTCGGGCCTCGTCCGCATTCAGGGACGCCCTAAGCTTTTCAGCCAGAGCATCTGCGGTAGGGCCGCTGGCCGCACCGAGGACCTCCAGGCCCCAGCCGCAGTGACCCTAACTCGAGGCTCATAGCCGTCCTCGCCTTGCCAAGCACCTCGCGGTAGACCATGCCCTACTTCTCCGCTTCCCGCTGCAGTGTGATCACTACAGCTGCTGACTGCGGCGCACGGAGCCCAGCCGCGACGCTTCACTCCTTGCTCCGCTGCCGCGTCTGCCTTGTCCTGGCCGCCCTAGCTAAGATTTGGAAGGCAGGAGCGGGCGTCCCACCGTGAGGGCTGGGACCTTCGTCGTCTGCGCAGCCACTCGCACCTTTCTTGGCCTGCGGCGGCGCCGATTTCACCAGGGTCGGCCCTGCGGGTTCCGCCACGGCCTCGTTTTGGGTCTGCCCCACGGGTTCCGCCACTGCCTCGCTTTGGGTCTGCACCGTGGGTTCCGTTACGGCCTTGCTTTGGGTCTGCCCTGCGGGTTCCGCCACGGACTCGCTTTGGGTCGGCCCCGCGGGTACCGCCACGTCCTCGCTTTGAGACGGCCTCGCGAGTTCCGTTACGGCCTCGCTTTGGACCTGCACTGCGGGTTCCGCCAAGGCCTTGCTTTGGGTCTGCCCCGCGGGTTCCGCCACTCACGACACTGGTTTGGTCGCGGTGGAACTGCTAGGTCTAGAGGCATACCTTTCTTGCACAATACATACATTTATAAACTCACGTCTTCTTCCCATGGGGGTATGCAGAAACTACAGAATACCACTTGCTAAGATCCTTACATAATCCTTATGCCTCGTTTACGTTGACACATCTGGTCATACACGCGCGCCGGTTGCGAGAACAACGCACCTGACCCTTCTGAAGAACATCCCCATTATTTTCACAATAGTTAATTATTTAATAAAAGTGAGCACTATGGAAGGGTTTTTGAAAATTGGTAGTAGGTGAAACTTTGTATGGAAAATAGTTATTTTTGCCCATTGAGAAATCCCATCAGCCAGAAGGCTTGTCATCAATAAATAAGTATCATACGTACAGAAGGCCACAGCGACGCCGACAGCGAGTCCGACGCCAGCGACTGCGGCGGGGACACGTCGCCGCGGGTCGACAGCTGCTGGTGGGGACAGAGACACAACGCATAGGTTATACGAATTTCAGACTTATATTATTGTACACACCCAGTTATGAAAGGCCCCTCTCGCGTTCCCGGCTTTAAAATCCGCCGAAACTTAAACTTACTTGGGATTTAAATAATATCTGTTATATATAACAAATTCGTACGTGTTATAAAACGATATGCCTCGAGAATCAATTTTAACCAATGTAGACAAATTGTCAATTACAAAAGCTACGTCTCGAGAATCGGTTTTTAAAGTAACGATTTTTTTTCCATCACTACACAAAGCATTTTGATAACTGTCAAATCGGACTTCTGAGATTGTCAGGAATAAAGTTAGTAAATACCTGTAATATAACATTCCTCTTCTTCTCGGTGTCGAGCGCGCTCTTCTCGACGCTCAGCTGTTGCTCAACATCGCTCAGTCGTTGCTGCAGCTCCGTAACACGACTCTCATGCTCAACTCGGAGTGTCTCCAGTTCTTGAGTCTTACTGTAAAGTGGAAAAATACTTGTAAAATGGCCAGTTTACAATGTCTATGATAGTTATATCCTTCAAACCCTATCGTTTCCCTACCAGCGAACTGTACACGCTATGGAAGCTACCTACAGTTAGGCACTCTTTTGTGCGAAGTACAGTGTTGCGGAAGCATTCAAGTTTGTCTTTTGACCCTGAGTTTAGAAGACATAAACGTAGGACTGACAGAGTTTGTTCGACATCAGGTGTTAAATTGGAAATTGTCCGCTTGCAGTTAACTTTCTGCAGTCCCGTGATTTATAACAAAATTAATAAAGTTCTTACTATTTATCCATGTACTCTCCGGGATTGCAAAAGAATTAGTGATAAATGGCTTCATACTCTCACATACGACGAAATTGAGAATTTAGTGAAACCCTAAAGATCTTTCATACGTAAACATGCACACCAAATACACGTAGCGTAGTGTGCTCGTGGGGTTCCACAAGCGCACTCAACACTTACACCCTACAGACACGCACTACACTCACATACAACACCCCCACATGCACAACGTTAAACACTTAAGATTTTATTTTTAATTCTTTGTAACTGTTCTTTTTTAAACCCTTTGTATTTTTATCCCTGGAATTTGGAATGCCGTAGTCTCCTTCTTGGAGGTTGGCGTTAATAGCTGCGCCACAGTTTGTAACTAATGTAGCTATTTACGTACGCAACCAATTTTGTAAAATGTGTTTTTGTTCCAAATAAAGATTATTATTATTTCGGTAAACAAATTTTGTTTCTTAGTTCTTTGGCTAGTTTAAGCTACATTAACGGGCCCAAGCCAAGTCAATGTAGCGTGTGCGGTGATTTTTGTGTTATTTACGTAGGATTAATGTTATGAGGACTAATTTCATTTTCCTCAATTTGCATGAACTTCCTAACTATTCTGCAGGTGTTTAAAATTGCTGCTTTTTGGAGTGTTATGTAAATTGAGTCTTTCAGGTCTATTAGTTTAAGGCTGTGGTGGAGGTGATTGGGTATAACACCCGTCGTGGAGACAACTATGGGTACCACGTAGACTTTTTCTTGCCTCCAAATTCTAATCACTTCTTCTTTCAGTTCAGCATATTTACTGATTTTCTCGCCTACTTTTTTTTGTAAATTATGTGTATTAGGGACTGCAACATCTATGAGGTATGTGACTTTATTAGCTTTATCTAAAAGGGTTATATCTGGTCTATTATAGTGTACGGTCCTGTCGGTTAGTATGGCGCGATCGTAGTAGAGTTTGTGTGTAGTTCTTTCTAAAACTGTTTGTGGTACGTACTTATAATAAGGAGTGTTTGTATCTTCTATGAGTTTATACTTGAGTGCTAGCTTTTGATGGATGACGTTTGCTACCTGATTGTGTCTGTGTGTATAGTCTGTTTGTGTGAGTGTTGTGCATGCCCCTGTTATGTGTTGTATGGTCTCTGCTTGGCTGTGACATTTGCGGCATTTGTCGTTTGTTATTGTGGGGTCTTTTATGATGAATTTCCTGTAGTTTTTAGTATATATGATTTGATCCTGTATTGTGATTATAAATCCCTCGGTTTCCGGAAATAAGTTACCTATTTTAAGCCATTTATTTGATGCTATTGTGTCTATATGAGGTTGCTCTAGATCATGGGGGTGCCGTCCATGCAGCACTTTCTTTTTCCAGTCTTCTAACTTTTGCTTATGTGGGTTTTCAATGCTAGTATGTTGTGTATCTATCTGTTCGTGTAAGTTAAGTGGGGTGTAACTGATATCGTTCATAACTACGGCTTTATGAATATTGCTTGTATGTGATTTAGACTGAAAGAATGTTCTTAGTCTAGCTATCTGCTTGTGCCAAAGATGATGAACGTCTATAGGGCCTCTTCCACCGTACTGCCGTTTGAGGGTCATTATTATTATTATTATTAGTTACTGTCTAAAAGTTTTTTTTATATTTTTTTATACTTTATTAAAAAGAACCAGGTTCTTAATAATTGATTACAATCTAGCATATACAACTAATAAGCATATTAATCTAACTTAATTTGTTACGTGATAATTATTTAAAAACTTAGAAAAGTGCTGATTGTACTTTACACAAGTCCGTTTCACTTTCTTAGAGTCTGATAATTAATAATATAAACACTTTTTTCATGTGTAATTATCAGTGTCCGGAATAGGTAGAGTATAAATACCTAAACTTGGCGGGAAGGTATAACATAGAGTGGTTAAAACCACCAAAAATTTATTTCATTTTTATTGCATCCCGCAATCCCGGGAACTGGTATTAAATAGTATTAATTGTCGCAGTAAGTTTAAAAATTTAGGGCAATGATCTATAACGTACATATTGTACTATAAACACATTTTCGGGATCCCGGGATTTTGAAATTATCATTAACTACTTAACTTGAGTTAGTGAGATCTTTGGAAATGAAAGAACCCATACAAATAAAATAATAATGTATTTTCTAATAACATTTTTTTTTAATACGAAGTTACAAAATATTTTCCATGTGTCCAAATTAACTGCAGCAGCGCAAATATTTTAACATTTCACTGCAATGTACTCAGTATGTCCAGGATATAAACCAATATAATCTAATGATTGGTTGGGTCAAGTAATCGAGTCCAACTTACAAAGTTTAAAAATCAATACTCAGTTGAAATTCCAATTGAAAGCCGGGTCAAAAAATTATGATTCCACAATATAAAAAGCACACGTGCGTTCTCAACAAATTGCAGTATGAGACTGCAATCTATCTATCGCCCTCTATGCACAAAAAGAATAGAAGCGACAGCTGCTATCTCTTTCACACGATTCTAAAAAACCGACAAACAATAGACATGGCGACGTACGAGAAGCAAAAGAAATATTGTCCGATTCTTGGAAATAACAAAACTTTCAAAATTAACATTAGTATTAATTCAGTAGACAATAATTATTACTTCACTATAACTAGAGAGAATAGAGGAAAAAAACGGCAACGAAAAGGATATTCAAAAACATACATAAAACTCACTTAGTTTTAAAACAAGACAAAATAGTTAACTTTCAAAATTAACATTATTATTAATTCAGTAGACAATAATTATTACTTCACTATAACTAGAGAGAATAGAGGAAAAAAACGGCAACGAAAAGGATATTCAAAAACATACATAAAACTCACTTAGTTTTAAAACAAGACAAAATAGTTATTGAATTGTATAATGTACCAAATTGTAAATCGTAGTGTCTATGTTATAGCGGCAGTCATTCTTAATACTAAAATCCCAGGATCCCGGAGGCATGTATATTTAAACGTAAACGTTTAAAATTACTGCGACTGTCAATACCTATTACAAAAGTTCCCGGCATCACGGGATTTAAAAAAAAAAATATTCTGTGGTTGGTGAGAATTATATCGTGTTGTTGATAAAAGTTTAGGTTAAGTAGTAATTTATTAAATACGTAGATAATTTTAAAATCCCGGGATCCCGAAAACGTGTTTATATTAAGATATTTACGTTAGAGATCATTGCCCTAAATTTTAAACTTAATGCGACAATTAATACAACTTAATACCAGTTCCCGGGATTGCGGAATGCAATAAAAATAAATTAAATTTTTTGGTGGTTTTAACCACTCCATGTTATACCTTCCCGCCAAGTTTAGGTATTTATACTCTACCTATTCCGGACACTGGTTATTATGTGTGTCACTGTCACTATTATTTCTACACTTTACACTACACTAACTCGAAAGGTTTTGTTCGTTTTAATCTTCGCACTATATTTGCTTGGTCTTACAGCTGAATTGCCTCGATGATCACATGTCGGTGGAGTCGGTGTTCATGGGCCTCAGCAAATTTTTGGATTATTTTGGTGACGGGTTCCATTTTTAGGTCACGATGGAGGTCGTCATTTCTTATATACCAGGGCTCATTTACAATACTCCTGAGTACCTTGTTCGGCTTAGTACAGCCCCACAGTTGGATGCCATATGTCCATATTGGCATAAAAATATGCTTATATACAAAAAAAAATTATGTATCGATAGGCAGGAACCCCGTCCAATCAACCAATACATGTTTTTAAAACGCATGTCTAGTTCCTGTCTTTTCTTTTTGACGGCGCTTTCCAGCGCAGTTTTGCGTCAAGCGTTATGCCAAGGTATTTGGCTGTATTTGCGTATAGCACTTGTTGGCCATTTATGAAGATTGGTTGGTAATCACAATTCCTGTTGGTGAAATCAATGTGTAGTGACTTCGATTCATTCAATCTGATTCTCCATTTTTGTGCCCAGTCATGAACTTCATTTACAGCGATTTGTACCTTTTTGATTGCTTCCGTATGGCATGACCCTGTAGCCATAATGGCAGTGTCGTCCGCGAAGGTTGCGATGGTATTATTTTCCTTTTCCAGCTCTGGCATATCATACGTGTACAACAGGTACATATAGGACTGGTCCCAACACACTACCTTGAGGCACGCCAGCTTTAATAATTCTTAGATCAGAAAAGGCATCCTCGTGCTTTGCTCGAAACATTCTATCTGTAATGTATTATTGCAAGATATTGGCATTCAAACCCTTATGCCAAACTCTATCAAAAGCTTGTGCCACATCTAAAAATACCGCGGAGTAGACTTTTTTATCTTCAAGCGTTCTCTCAATGATGTTGGTAATTCTATGTACTTGGTCTATTGTTGCGTGTTTCTCTCTGAAACCAAACTGATGGTCAGGAATTAGGTTTCTTTCGTTTATTATAGGTTTTAGGCGTTTTAAAAACAATTTTTCAAACAGTTTCGATAATATAGGCAACAGGGAAATGGGCCTGTATGATGAAACTTCGGTAGGCGGTATACCGGGCTTTGTAATCATAATCACTTCAGCAACTTTCCATGGCTCAGGAACATACTTTAGCAAGAATGCAGCATTGATGAGCCGAGTTAGCTTAACGATGGCTTAACGTGGAAGGTGTTTTAGGATTTCTCCCGGAATAAGGTCATACCCTGGGGATTTTTTGAGGTTAGTAATGTGAATTTCCTTTGCAACTTATTTCGGGGTCACAAGCTTAATTCTTTGATCTTGCAGAATATTGGCTAACTGCAAGTTATCTACAGACCCGTCATTTGGCTGAAAGGTTTCTTCCAGGTGATGTGCAAATCTTAGAGCTTTTTGTTCATTGCTTATGGCCCAGTTTCCGTTAATATCTCCTATTGGTGTAATTGGCTTTTTGAGTAACTTTGTCGCTTTCCGAAGAGAGTATTGCGTTGTATGGTCGCTGCTTAACTTTTTTTTTTTTTTTGGGTTGGAAATCATCAAATGACTTCTCCCGCTCTGGGTGGAGCGGGAGGGCGTGTCAGACTTTTACTGACTAAAACCCACCCGTGTTCCTTCAGTTGCCTGTGCCAGGGCCACGGTTTTCTCTGTAGAATAACCCGCGACCCTGAGGCGTCGGCCCTATCGGACCCCGTCACTTTGTGCGGACATCTCTTTGAGGCGCGCGTTGAACACAACGCGCCGTCGACCCGGGCCTGGTCCTTACCCTCCTTGCGGGCTTGCGGACGGCGAGCAATGGGTAGCTCGCCGTCCGCAAACCCGCGCCTACGGTGGCCGGGAATCTGCAGGCGACTCCCTCTGCCCAGGGCGTCTCCTGCGGCGGCTAGTGGGGGCGTGAGGGCGCAAGGATCTCTCCCTCACCCGCTCCGCCGCCTCCTTCGCGAGCATTACTGCTTCGCATAAGGAGCTCCGCCCAAGCTGGGCATACCTCCACCGTATGGTCCACCGTGTCCTCCGGGCGATCCACACAATGGTGACACCCGGGCGTTTCCTCCCGCCTTATGCGAAACAGGAACCTTCCGAAACAACCGTGACTGTGAGGACCTGTGTCAGGCGGAAGGTGAGGACGCCGTGGCGCCTCTCCAACCACTCCTCAAAGAGGGGACCTACCGCCGCTATTGTGGCGTGCCCAGTCGCTGCTTAACTGACGTAGGTTATTATTAAAAGCCTCATCTTGAAAGGTTGGTATTTCTCTCTTCAGTCTTTTCGTAAGGTTATTCAATCGAGTTTTATCTTGCGGGAATCTAGTTCGCTGCCACCTTTTTCTTTGAGTCCTTTTTTCATGTAATAGGTCTATTATTTCCTTTGGGTAGGTATTTCCTTTAAATTTGTTCGTAAGCTGTGGTGTGTTGTTCCATGCACATTGTTGAATATTGTTGTTAAACCTTAACAGGTTTCTTTCTTTTTAATGAAGTTTTTAGGTCAATAATATTTTCTAGGTACAGTCACCTAAATAAAAATTGGAAAAGTTTTAGCTTCTCTAAGAAAACTTCTGTAAGATCTGTAAACTTGTTAACTAATGTAATTTGTAAGTAATTTTCTCTTAGTAATATTTTGTGACTTAATTGTCATAATATCGGAGAGTGATCGGAGTTCATGTGGTACCCCTCTTCCACCCTCAGATAATTGGTAGATATATTTTTGACAATGAAAAAGTCGATGAGGTCTGGTAGTTTCTGGTGGTCAGTCGGCCAGTATGTAGGTTTTCCAGTACTTATGACCTCACAGCGCATGTCTTTCACTGCACTCAGAAGCTGTCTTCCCTTAGTTTAAGTTAATCTCGATCCCCAATGAGTGTTCTTAGCATTACAGTCACTGCCCAATATAAATCTTTGTCCAAGGAGTCTGAAGTAAATTACATATTGTTCTTTGTTTATCGTGTCTTGGGGGACAGTATACAGCCGCTACTGTCAAATTAAATTTATTTGTTTTAACTGATATCGCCACAGCTTGCTTGTCTGGCTCCCTCGTATTTACACTGTTCGTAATAACAGATATTTTCTACCTCGCGCTACCTCCTCGTGCCGTGTTGTTAAGGTGCAGCGAGTGATAAACCTTATAGCCTCTAAAATTTACAAAATACTGTTTAGTGAAGTGCGTTTCAGAGATCAAATACACATCAATATTTTTTGTGTCTAAGACTACTTGCAACTCATGTTGATGCTGCAGCAGTCCGTTGGAATTCCACGCCATTATTTTTAATGTGTTATTCATGTTGGATTTGTAAAGCGCTTGATTCTAATTTCTCTAGTCTCTTGTCAAATGAGGATATGCACTTCAATATCTGGTTGAGCTTGTCCTCAAGACTTGATGGTTTTGGACTTGGTTTTACCGCTTGTGCATATGAGACACTTTTAGATGTTTGTGCAGTTATTGCGCATGACGATGCAAACTGTGCACTTTGTTTTGCTGTCTGTTTGTCGTTGTTTTTAACAATTTGCTTAATGGCAGGGTTGTTAGGTGGATTTTTTTTAGATTAAATGTTTTTAATCATTTGCATCTCCTTGGCAACTAAACACCCTCTGTAGTTGGCTGGGTGAGGTAAGCCACAGTGGACACACTTCGGTTTTTCTTGCGCGGGTTTGTTGCAATCATTTGTAAGGTGTTTGCCTGTACATTTAACACACCTCGGCTCTTTTGAGCAATACGTTTGGGTATGACCATAAGCCTGGCATCTCTTACACTGTGGTATTATTTTAGACGTTTTAAGCGGGTTTATTTCAACTTTACACCCTAACAGATGTTTAATGCCGTATATTTTACTGACATCTTCGTCATTCTTGAACGACAGTATAAACATGTTCAGAGGCTCTTTTGTTCTCCAGCTTAGTTTGTTAATTGCATTTTCTATCTGGAATCCTTGCGACTTTAAATCATCTTTAATTCGATCCGGAAGGCAGGAATAATGCAATTTTTTTGCCACTACTCTCCTGGTCTGCTTATCCTCATAAGAGTGCCATTACCGCTTAACATTTTGGCGGTAAATGTTTCTACTGACTGAGATTCAGTCAAAAAGTCGTAGAATGTTTGATAATTCTTAACACCCTCCACTACGATTGGAGGCGGTGCTAGTTTTTTTTTAGTAATTTTCTTCTCTTTGTCGTTGTAGCCTTGCTGCTGCCGTAGTTCTGTCTTGTTGTAGTGGTGGAGGAGTAAGGGACGTGTTCAACTTCCATTTTTCCTATTTTTCGCCCTAATCCACCCAGTCTCTTTGGCGAGTTCATCCTCGTCCGTGCAGTACTCATCATCACTTTTCGTAGGCTGAGCTGGTGGCATGGTCTCACTGACCTGTTTGCCTGAGGGTTCTTCTCTCTCTTGTGTCTTTAAGCATTTTAGTTGCCCTTGAAGATCTTGTACCTGTTCCTGCAAGCTTTGTATGTGACCGTTCAGTTGACGTACCATTTGTTGCAGGTTTTCTAAGTCCGTTTTCTCCTGGATGTAACAGTCATACGGCTGCCTTTCTAGATCAGTTTTTATTTGAATAGACTGTTTTGCAGCCATTGTATAGTTTTAACGCGAGCGTAACCTAAAGAATTTTAAAATAAACACTTCATGACGATTTCCGCACTTGCAACTGGGTCATCGCGGTGGCCCGATAGATCGACGTACACCGCGACGACCGTTATGATGCGTCTGCAAAATAATCTTTACTAGAGCACGCACGCGCGATCGGTACGTCCGTTCACAATAGTAGTCAAACACACACAGCTTCATATAAATAAAATTCTGTTTCTAATGCATCTTTTAGTTCAGTCGCGTTTATGCTACTGCGCGCTTTACTTACATCGCCAGCTCATCTTCTAGCCGCTGTATATTCCTCACATGCTCTTCATCTCTCTGGGATAATCTCCGCAGCTCGTCCCTGCTGGCCTGCAGCAAGGCATCCACCTCGCTGAGCCGCTCCTGCAGAGTGCTGCACTCCTCGCGGGAGACGCGCTCGCGTTCTACCGCGGATGCTAATGAGCGTTCTACTTCGGCTGTGGAGTGTGGTCAGGTTTATTATTAATTGAAGCAGAAATATATGAAACTTAAAATGGTCGAAACATGCAAAACAACACCTAGTTGAACTGCCCTCTGCCTCAAGGCATGCACATGCGCCTGGTCCCGCTCGAGGGCCGCCCGCTGCAGCTGCGCCAGCACACACTCACCTAGTGTAACTGCCCTCTGCCTCAAGGCATGCACATGCGCCTGGTCCCGCTCGAGGGCCGCCCGCTGCAGCTGCGCCAGCTGCGCCAGCACACACTCACCTAGTGTAACTGCCCTCTGCCTCAAGGCATGCACATGCGCCTGGTCCCGCTCGAGGGCCGCCCGCTGCAGCTGCGCCAGCACACACTCACCTAGTGTAACTGCCCTCTGCCTCAAGGCATGCACATGCGCCTGGTCCCGCTCGAGGGCCGCCCGTTGCAGCTGCGCCAGCTGCGCCAGCACACAGGCCGCTCCGCTGTCCTGCACTGCGCCGGCGCTCTCACTGCTCTCTAAAGCGGAGCAAGCTTCACGAGCTTCGTGCAGCTCACGACGTAGAGCTTCCTCGCGACCTACCCATTTTTTTTCCTCTGAAAAATTACATTATCATATTTATAATCCACGGGTCAGGTAATTGACAGATGAAGTAAGGCGTAATGAAGTGGCGTCCAAGAGCTGGGTCCTAATTCCTCTTCATTACAAAGATTTCAGTGCTCTCTGGATTGTGTCTTCGACACATTTTGTATGACAATCTGTCAAAAAAACTGCTGAAATGTAAAAAAAAATATTGGAATCTGGACCCTGGATGTAGGACTGTTGGTCTTCAGGCGGCGAGATACGCGCACATCATCTTTGTCATCGCGGGTTAAACCTAGATGAGGCTATCACAGAAGCGTGAAGATTACCACTAGCAAAAGGAGGCCTAGCCCAGATAAGATATGATAAGAAACATGTGCACACATACAAGAATAAAATGCAAGATAACATAAAATAAAAATTGTTTCACTATGTTTGCCACATAGTATGAAGTGCAAATGTCATGAATAATAATGATTATTCATTATTAATTTCATGTCAAAATAATACGAATAAAAAAAACAAGAATACAAAAGGGCATAAAACCTATGTCAAAATAAATGCTTCTGTCAGAAATTCTTTCATGCTATATTAAGATTAGTTCATTAAATATGACTCTAGGTGTTTCTTCAAATGTCACATTATTAAGCTCCCTCCAACTTTTGGTTAACTTATTATAAAGTAGTACTTCGCCCGCGACTTAGGCCGCGTGAATTTCGAAAAAAAAGTAGCCTATGTTCATCAGACATACTTTCGGCTTCTAATGGTAAAACAATTTTTCAAATCGGTCCAGTAGTTTCGGAGCCTATTCAATACAAACAAACAATCAAATCTTTCCTCTTGATAATATTAGTATAGATAATCTGAGCCGTGAAAAAAAAACTCTTGCGCATAACTGTAGTCCTACTCCTAAGTCATAAATCATTTATACATTTATTTAACATACGTACAATAAAATGGTATAAAAAGATAATATAGAGTGCGCTATGTTATGCCAGAGGGCGTACAAATGTTTCTAAAAAAGGTGAAGTGATCCAGCCAGCCAAGTCTCAATGATAAAATAATGAAAACAAAAGCTGGACAGTAAACAATTAGAAAAAAAAAACTACACGTTTCATAGTACAAATTAAATTATAATAAATAACAAAAGAAATCAATATCAATAAAATAGAAAACCAAATTATAAAATGAAAAGAGGTCCAATACATTGCATGTCAACACACAGACTGAAAACAAATAATAAGACTTATACATGTCGTGACCTTTGTAAACAACACGTGCAGCGGGCCGAGTTACGCTGTGCAAAGTGGCACATTCACCTCCCCACTACTCAGGCCACTTTATGTAAGCGAGTGCGCAGCGTTCGAAGGGATCATTCGGCCCGGTGCACCTGCTGTAGCGCCTAGAGCTATTATATCGATCCATTTAATTAATTAACAAGCTGTTGGAATAAATAAGTTGGTTACTGCTATATTTTATACTTTCATTTAATATGTCGGACCTCTGCCTTCAGCTCATTTCATGGTGATTATTTTATAAGAAATTGTGAGTGAAATAAAGTGATTGTGCTACAACTAGTGTCTCTATTTTCTTCGCCCGACAATCCACGCCTACTTACAAAGTGCAAGTGTAATATCGCTGATGAGGGCCTATCCCGATATACACAATACTAATGTAAATAAACAATACTGGTGCCAATATACAAAAATGTATGTCAAGGACAAAAATAAATATATTTTATTAGCTTAATATATCAACAATCAGTCCTTTTTTTTTGTCTGTTATAAAATCCAAAATACTGTAATATGCTTTGTTCACTAGTAAGGATTTTAGCCGTTTCTTAAACAAGGTCAAGTTCAACTCGTTGATTGACCGTGGTAAGCAATTAAATATGACTGGCGCCATGCAAAATACACTTTTATACATTAATGCTGTGTGGGACCTTTTTACACATAGGCTATTGTTATCACGTCGACTTCGGTTATTAATGTCTGACATTTTTTAAACAAATTTGGATTAGCCTTAACAAATACAGCAATCTCTAAATGTATGAGGATGGATGAGTCAATATTTTAAATTTAATAAAAAATGGTTTACAAGTATCCATGGCCTGTAATCCAAACATTGTTCTGATACACTTTTTTGTGCTTTGAATATTATTTCCCTATTTGTTGAATTTCCCCAAAAAATAACACCATATCTCAACACTGAACCCACCAAGCCATGATATGCTGTGAGTAAAATAAAAAATAAAATAGCATCCACACTCATTACTGAGGTAAGTTTATGTAGGGCATAGGCAGACTTACTAATTCGTTTGGTTAGCTCCTCCGTGTGTTTTTTCCAATCTAGTTTATTGTCAATTGTTAAACCTAGGAATTTACTTGTGTTTACTTGTGTCATGCGTTGGCTGTCATAGTATATACTCATATTTGTGTTTATACGTTGCCTTAACATAATTAATTTCGTCTTTTCATTCATGTCATTAGTACTATGGAAGTTATCGTGTTAGTAATATCGATTTTATAGTTTTGAACATTTGTGCTATTAATGGTCACAGTGCTGTCATCTGCAAATAGTGACATACGGTGACTGGTCACTTCGGCATATCATTTAAATAGATTATAAATAGAGGCCCTCAAACACAGCCCTGGGGTACGCCATATGTGATTTTTCGATGATCAGACTTGTAGATTCGTTGACATTTAGTTTTAAAATCGATTTTCGACACTACAACGTACTGTTTCCTGTTTTTGAAATAGGATTATATTATTAAGACATTACCTCTAATGCTGTAGGCGTCCAGTTTACTTAGCAAAATATTTTGGCCACATAGTCAAAGGCTTGAGTCATGTCGCAATTTATATAAACATTATTTAAAAGTTATGTTGTTATGTTATGTTAAAAAGTCAAAAATGGTTATATTGATAGTTTGATCTTTCCGGGAGTCTTTTTTTCCACTGTCAAGATATTTTGTTTTTATAGGTATTTATAAATATATTTTTCAAATACCTTAGATATATATTTTTTTTTCCTGTTCCCCCTCGGACTCTGTGCAGTGCAGACGTGTCGACACAAACACTCAGTAAATTTTTTATATTCAGAAAATCAAAAGAGTAGTCGAATAAATCAAGTGAAGTACTAGGAGCGCAAAGCATCTTTGGATACTAACCTCCCAGCGAGCGAGAACACCCCGCGCAGGACAAAGGCCGATATATTTTCGCGTGAGTCGATCACTGTGATCGCATAACACACGCCCAAGGTCGCAGCCTTTCACCACCGACGAGCGAGAACACTCCGCGCAGAACTAAGACAGATATACTTTGACGTGTGTAGTCTTCAACTGTGCCATCCAAGCTTACGCTCAAGGGCACATCCTTTCATCGCTGCGCCTACGGAACGCTTGCTACTGCGCTTCTACGGGGTAAGCAGCGCACGGCGTGAGTTTTGCTCCACATAAGATCGTATTACATTCGCACCTAAATATGAACTCACTAATGATCAAATCGTTATCGGATACGGAAATTAGCAGTGCGGGGATTGAGAAAACACCACCAAACTATGTAGCGTAGTAACGAGCTAAAAGGAGTAGGGAGTACATGGAGGTTTCTATTAGGCAACAACTGGACGAATTTAAAGAGGAAATGAAAAAGATGTTATCGACCTTCACTGAAAAACAGGGCAAAGATACACAAATCATGAATACAACTCTGCAGGAGATTCAACAATCCAATATAAATATAGAAAGCTCAATTACCTTTCTTACTACACAAAACGAGGAGTTACGAGAGAAAATTGCCCAGCTTGATAGACAGACTAGAGAAGATAAAACTTATATCACTATCCTAGAAAATAAATTTGAAGACCTACAAATGGGAAGCCTAAAAAGTAATCTAGTGATTAAAAACGTACCTAGAAAAAAAGACGAGACCAAAGAAGATCTTATTGAAATGACCTTGTGCCTTTTCCAAAACATGGAATGCTGCGTTAAAAATTACGAAATGAAAGACATCTATAGAGTGCGTGGAAAATCAGCAGATAAGCAAAACACACCTATCGTCGTAGAAACGGGCTCCACTATCCTGAAGACTGAGATTCTGAAAATGGCAAAGGCATTTAACTTGAAGCATAAAAACAAATTGTCCTGTAAATATATGGGCTTTAAAACTCAAGTAGACACTCGAGTGTTTATATCAGAACATCTGACCGCCAAAGGCTCCCGTCTCCACTTCCTGGCACGTGAACTAACCAAGTCTGGAACCTACAAGTTTTGCTGGACAGCCTACGGCAAAGTCTACACCAAGAAGGATGAAAATTCCTCAACTATAGTTATTAGAAGCGAAGACCAGGTACACAAACTTTTGCTACAAAAATGACTATTATATTGTAATGGGGGATGCCCGTTTTCGGCCCTAAAGGCACAATAACTTACGTATAAGTAAAAAAAACGTCGTAATTTCTATTTATTTAACAAGTTATTCATTTATCCGAACAAGATTGCAATATTTTTGCAATAATAAAAAGTACTGAAACGATAAATGACATGCACGGGTGTGGATAAAGCAGCAGTGTTGCCAATACTTATCAATTTCGTTCACGAAATAAGCGATCATGTTTTCATGGATAAAAAAAAAACATCCGTAATGCTTGTTATACGATCTGTTATAACATATACGGTGTTATGTTTTTACTTTTGATATTAAATGGACAAACTATTTAATAGTTGATATTATAATAATGAATGCATAGGATTATAACAAAAACGCTACCACACATTTTAATAATAATTCAATTCATGTTTAGCACAATAAAGATCAAATATGACAAAAACGTACTTATAATTTTGTATTAAATTATGATTTGAATAAAAGTCGACATCGATTTTTTTGTTTTGCTGTGCCAACAATGAGTTACGCTGGCCGGCTGTCAAGTCAAGACACAGTCAAGTGTTAAATCACAAAAATCTACAGAATCAACTTTCATTGTTTGCGGTTGCCTTACTGAGTTTAATTCTTGCGCATTTGTTATTTTATCCATCAAATAAGCATATTTAATGGATTCCGACAATTATTTTAACCCTAACTTAAATATCCAATGATAGTAAAGCAATTACGTTAGTCAAGATTAAAGACTATTTTATCTTAAAAACCCTAACTTTTTTGTAAACCAATTCCTTGTCCAGTTAATTGTTTAAATTGCATATTATCCTATCCATATACTTTAAAATGTGTGCACTCGAGGCCGAAGTGTCTATGGACGGTGGGCCCTTTACTGCTTTTACTAGAAGTACCTGTTAACCTGCATTTGGTATTGTTTCGAACAATTTCCTACAATGTTTTGCCCGGCCCTTTAAACTTTTTTGTTAATGTTATTAATACACATACTCTCGCAGTACACAACCTAATAAGATCCATCCCCCACACTCACTCAAAGCACATACCTACAATATATACACCCATTCGCTTACTCAAACACTAGAACTTACACATCAAAAACATTCCTCATGCATAACTCACATTACAATAATTAGTGCAGTAAGTAGTATTCTACTATCTAACTATATTGAAATATACACTTCCTTGATACAACTATTTGCTCTGGATGCACTCTATTTTAATGGATAATATTCTACAAACTGTATCTGAGTTAGACAACATTGAAATTGCTCGTTCTATCACTTGCGATTACTCTAAACTCACGATCACGTTGTAATAAACAAAAATGGCCTTACAGTAATATCCCAAAACATAAGAAGCATAATTATACCATAAATTTGACGATTTTATTATCAATTTGTCTACACTTAATCTCGAACTAGATATCATTATCCTGACGGAATGCAGATTAAGCTCTAATAAACCTATTCCGCAAATAAACAATAACCATTCTTATATGACAACTCAACAACTTTACCAGAATGATGGGGTGGTTGTTTATGTAAAATGTTCTTTAAAGCACAAAGTTGTGGAAATACAGCTCGACCAAGCGTCCTGTCTACGTCTGGATGTTCTGGGTTGTGATGTGTATTGTATATACCGCTCACCTTCCAATTCTAACATATATAGTCTTGTTTGTGCAAAATAAACAATTTTT
The DNA here is from genome assembly GCA_963555695.1 of Dasypolia templi. NCBI lineage: Eukaryota > Metazoa > Arthropoda > Insecta > Lepidoptera > Noctuidae > Dasypolia > Dasypolia templi. The sequence continues at coordinate 1,790,629 of OY743151.1, read as the reverse complement.
CTTTCTTTTAGATAGATCCACTGACTCTCTTAGCACATACCTTAACAAGATTTCGTCACATAAAAACACGATTATAGCTGGAGATATAAACATCAACATCAAGGCAACAGATACTGAAACATCCCATGATCGCAAGAATAGAGTTAGTTACCTAAATAAGTTATCTCATTTCGGGATACTGGCTGGGCATACCCTTGCCACTAGGGAACAAAACTGTCTTGACCACTTCATGTTAAACATAAATAAAAAGAAGTTCTCTGCCTCTATTGCTATTTTACATTCAACTATCTCTGACCATCATACCACATTCCTATCTCTCGCAAAATTAAAAAATACTTATACGGCAAACAAAACTACTACTACACTAAATTACGAGCAAGCTCTGAAAGATCTTCAGGAGAAGAATTTATCTGATCTACTTTTTTGTGATGACCCAAATTTATTAATTGCTAGCTTTCTAAATACCTTAACTTCTATTATAAATGACAACACCATCACGAATAAAATTCTAAATAGTAAACGAATCATAAAACCATGGATCACTTTGGGTATACTTCGCTGTATTAAAAACCGAAATCGCCTATAAAAACAGACTCGCAATGAACCTTACAATGAAATACAAAAAATAACTTACACAAGATACAGGAACTACTGCAATAATCTAATTAAAAAGGAAACATGAACGAAACTTACTTGCAAAATCTGTAACGAAAAATAAAACACTATAGAAAAACATAAAAAAAATATCACATACTCAAATACAATAAAAAGTCAAAACTTAGAACTATTAAATATAAAACATACCTCTCACGACTCGATAAATTATATTAATGATTATTTCGCTAACATCGGAAAACAACTTGCTGATCAAATTCACCCAACTTTAAATAATGTCCATATCCCTGGTCTCCCAGAAGTATCTCCACTAAACACCTTCGTACTAATTGACACTGACGAAACTGAAGTGAACGGTATTTTAAAGAATTTAAAATTGGAAAGTGCCACGGGTTGGGACAACATTTCAAAAAAAAATCTTAAAGTTTATAAGAAAGGAAGTCGCTCCTGTGATAACGCATTTTGCAAATCTATGTCTCCAGCAAGGCGTCTTCCCGGCTCACTTAAAGCAGTCTATTATAACCCCAGTACACAAGGGAGGGGACAGAGACGATGTCAACAATTATAGACCTATCTCGGTCTTACCAGCCATATCAAAAATTCTCGAAAAAAATATTAATTCTAGACTCACTAAATTCCTAAACAAATTCAATTTATTATCCCCTTCACAATTTGGTTTTAGACAGGCTGTAAGTACCGAAGATGCTGTAACTGCATTAACCTCTCATATTATCGAGCATCTTGACAAGGGAAACAAGTGCCTATCCATTTTCCTAGACCTCAAAAAAGCTTTTAACACCGTTTCTGTCCCTATCCTTGTGAACAAATTACAAAAAGCCGGAATAAGAGGTACTGCACTCGGCTTGCTCAGGGATTACCTCTCAAACAGATTGCAAAGAGTTAAAATAGGACAATACATGAGCGATGAAGCAGAAGTAACATACGGTGTACCGCAGGGTAGTGTTTTGGGCTACCCTGTTTTTGTTATACAAATGATTTGTGCAATATTCAATTAACAAATGCCAGGGTATTTGCATACGCCGACGATACGCTGTTGTTTTTTCTGGTAACTCTTGGCAAGATGTTAAACTGAGTGCAGATTTTGGGATTGCCCACATAGCTGAATGGCTGAAAAACAACCTGTTAACATTAAACACCACCAAGACTAACTACTTATGTTTTAGTGTTAGTTCCCGGACACAGCCCAATGAAGAACTCAACTTGAGGGTTCATACATGCGGAGACATAAACAGTGTACGCTGTAACTGTTCATGCCTAAATAGAGTCTCTAAGACGAAATACCTGGGCGTGATGGTTGACCAGTTTCTGACCTGATACCCTCACCTTGAACAGGTGACTGCCAGGGTTAGAAAGCTAAATTGGATCTTCAAAACACTAGTAAGTAAAATTATTTTATAGTTTAGTATAAAAGTTATCTCTGGATGCGTTATTGACGGATTCATGCAACCATAAACAGCCATTAAATATGTACTGAACTTAGTTTTAGTGAAAACATCGCGTGGTTATTGTTAAAAAAACAACACACCTCCCGTTCGTCACTACGGCACAGTCGAGACTGTCTGCATGCCGCGCGCGTGCCTTGAGCGAGGCGCGTAGGCATAGCTCGCGCTTAGTCCGTTTGTATGAAGTTGGAATACTGTATGATATTATTACCGTGTCAAGAGCGACATACGTTCGTACCACGTGCCGGCAACACCGGCACACAGTCAGCGCTGAGAAGTGACCTACTGAGATCTTTGCTTCCATCGGCTTAATACACACACAACACACATGGATATACGTATCAATGTGTATTAACCAACAAATTTGGATATTATTAAGTTAATTATCATAATAAACTAGTCATCAAGCTGGAGTCGAGTTTGATTCACCTTCCGGAACTCCCCTCACTGTGGCCAAGACACCTTTAGCCATCATCGATCCTATGAGTCTGGGATCGGCAGTGAGATAACCATTTCCTGTGTACATTGTACGACATACACAAACCCCTTTTCCTACCCAACTTCTGTCTGTTACCGTAGGTCTCATTGTAACAGATTTCCCGCACGTCTAACCAACGTAACCTGCGTTTGGTATGGTTTGTATGGTAGGTAAGGCATTAGGAGAATTAGGGTGCTAGCTAATGCTAGACGGCTAGGTTTGTAGTCTGTAGGGTCGTAGGTAAATCCATAGGTACCAGGCTCAATTGATTAGACATAGCCAACTGTACGCATTTGGAATAACGGCCGTACTAAGGCCGCACAATTAATTACTGACTGACGTACTTACACGCCATGTATACGATAACGGATCGGAAATCGGCACCACAACAAGCGTGTCGCCGATATTTTGAGAAGTCGTACTAAATAGTTTCATAGGGGCAATTAGGTAACATTCGGAACAAATAGGACTAGTAGGGACAGTAAATAAAAATTGACATACAAGAAATAAACGAAGTTATAAGAAGCCAAGAAGCAGATTACAATGAACTGAGACACATATTATATTCATCACCATCAAGAAGGATTCAGCTTCTAGAAAAACTCACAACTATATAGGTAGAGGAAAAACGAACTCGACTTACAGAAATATTTACTAAAACAACTACAAACCATTTACAACTAAAAGACCAAGATATTTTGGGTGATCACAAATATATCACTGCCAATTACTATAGTTCTATTAAAACACAGTATACGCAGGCAATTGAAAACCCGTTAATGTGTGAGAAAAAACTACAGGTAGTGAACCAACTGTATGAGCTAGAAGATGTAAAACTCGAAGAAGAAGAATGCACTAGATCACCCAAATTATGTATTCAACTATTTCGGGTAACTCAGATGCAAAAAAAACTACAATCAGCAACTCAATCGATGACTGAAGAGTAAGCGAGTTGGCACTTAGAATCTTTAGGCCGCATTCCGAGTTAGACCATAATTGCTGACAGCGCTCACATCGATAATTTGCGTACCGATTTAGATATCACGATTATGACAGCTGAGAACTGTCAACATTTCGCTCACAGTGATATTTCTAAAGGGCATGGTCGGCGTTATCGAAAGATGGCGCATGTCATGACGTCATCTATGACGATTCACATGACATCGTTATCGCGCTCACGCTAATTCGGTACGGACGTAAGCGCGCTCAAATCGATTACAGCTCAATTCGGAAAGCGGCCTTAGTGACTATTTTACAAAAACAGTGGTAAGAAATTGAAGAAACTACTCATTCTAATGGCATATGTACGTTGGAACACATCTATTTTCAAGAAAATATGTTTGAGAAAACACAAACGGAATACGATTAATTAACAATAAACAAATAACAATAATTGGAACAAGCGTAATTGGTCTATAGCACTCCATGCATTATTTGTTATTTTTTTTAACATAAATAACATAACATCACGCCTTGTTTCCCCGTAGGGTTGGGCAGAGGTGTACCTATAGTACACCCACATTTCGCCAGTTATGTTTAAGTCCCATGTAATAGGGGGCGAGCCTATTGCCATCTACCGGGCACAAATCCAGACTTCGGGCTGCTACTGAGAAATTCCAGAAAATTCCAAATTCCAGTGGTTAAACCATTATTTTTTTTAAATAATGGTTTAACCACTGTTGGTTAAACCATTATACCAGGTTAGTTGGATATGTACCGTGAGTTATGCACATGTTGAGAATATAGCTCAAACGTCCACTAATGTAGTCTGAGACGTATTTAATAACTTTGGTAGAAATTCCATCATTGCCTACACTACCAGTATGTATTAAAGACTTTTATGGTTTTGATGTCATTTTTATTATAATATAATAAACATCGAATTGCTTGCTTTCAAGATATTTGATGTCGCCTGTACGCTTCTAGTACTGTAGTACTGATTGGTTTTATCTTATCGACAAAAAAATAAATAAAGGCTTTTGCTATCTCGTACCGCGTACGGGTGTGTTACTTTTTTATTTCCAGTTTTAATGGTTATAATGGGGAAGGCGTAGCTAGTTCCCAATACAAGCTAAAAATACAAGGCGTGATGTGGTTTTATTTTATTTTAGCGAAAGTTGACTCGATGTTGTGTTCCTAGATACTCCGAAATTGGAGTTCGAATTTCTCGTAAGCCCCTAAAATTAGAAGATTGTGCTCTAAAGCTATTCGTACAGATTTTTTTGAGTTCGAATTTATGTCGTGAACATTTTGAAGAAAGTGATTACGAGGAAATATTCAAGGTTTAAAATTCTGACACTTTCCATGTCAAGTACTTGATTTAAAATACTGAAATCACCGAAAATAACGAAATAGTGAAATAAAATCAAACTCATGAATGAACATAAAATGAAATGAATGAACGAAATGTCAAAATTTTTGTAGGCCGTAGGGACCTAGCTATGGTCACGCCATCTACAATTAGCTTTGCCCGACCTTCCCCATTGAGTTTTTGTTAGGCATATTCATCTTTGTCCGATTAATGATTTTCCATGTCGCTTTCGACTTGTTAGATGATGATTTAATTTTATAGCTATTCTGAGCATGTTGTGTTTTGTTATATTTTGCTTGTAATATTCATATTTTCTTTATTGTAGTCGGTGCGTTCAATATACCAATGCTTTAAAATACATATTTTTTTCATTTGACACTTGAGAATTTGACAGGTGTGGTCAGAAAAAGCAAAATCATAAACGTCGTATTTACATTTTTTACCCAAATTGTGCGTGATTTTGTCTATGCATGTTTTACTGGATAGTCTGGTTGGCTGATCAATTACTTATTTAAAATTGAACTTGAGCAAAAGACATTCTAGATCCATTGTTATATTATTGCGCTTCTAAGTATCAATGTTAAAGTCACCACATTATACAATATTTCTTTTATTTTGATTTGTAAACTTGCATAATTTATAAAGTCGCTCAAATCGTTTTCTTTTTAAATTATTTGCATTTGGTACTCTATAAATGCAGATTACAATGGTGTCAGTATGGATAAGTTCAATAGAACAACATTCAAATGTGCTACTTATTGCTAAGTTTTTAACTTCAGGAATTTCGTTCCAGTTGTGTCCTTTTTTATCAAGATACATGCTCCGGCTCTTTTAATGTCGCTTCTACTGAAGCATGTAGCTAGATCGTAATTATACATTGACAGATGCTGTTCATAACCAGCCATCATAAAACGCTCTGTTATGCAAATTACGTCAATGTTCATGTTCTTCACCGCGAGTTCTTCTAAGCATACGGAAAGGGCGTCAGATTTATTTAACAATCCCGCAATGTTTTGGTGTAGTATATTGAAACAGTAATAATAGAAAAAACTGGGTGTCCGATTGTTCGTCATTTGGTCTTTATATAGATGTCAATCGTCGATAAGTCGTATTTTTAACACCACAGATAAAATCATCATTATCTTTGAAAATTGTCTGCATGCCAAAATTGTTTAGTAGTCCTGTTTGTTAAGTAAACATTAGCAGACTAGACTAACACTATATTCGAGTCAAATAAATATGCATGTTGATGAGACAGTGTGTCAAGATTTAGTATATTTTTGTGTAAGTGCTCTATTCTCCAATTATACAATATGTAACAAAAACCCTGTCCGATCCAAAAAAGGCGTATTCCTGGTTTAACATACGTACTAGAAAAAATAGTTAAAAAAAAGTAACTCATAAAAACCAAAAGTTACTGATTTTTTTATTTTTAGTTACCATGCGAAATGTAACACTAAATATGGTAAATTTTCATAAATGATAAATGATTTTATTTCTGTAAGTAGGTTTTTTTACAAAACACTTTTACACGTCAATACTATTTTAAAAGTAGATGAGATCGGCGTTTCCTATCTGACTACTCTGAGAAGAAACGCCAAAACAAACTCAGAGGTCACAGTCTCTTTTAAAGTCCAGACATAATCTTGGTCAGGTCATGTGAAGACCATGTGGATTGATGTCTGAAATGGTCTTTTGAGGAAAGAACCACACAGAATGAGTGGACCTGTCCAGTCAGTGCACGCATTTGTCAGTAATCATGCAGCTCAACACAACACATATGGAGCTCAACGATTCGACGAACATTACCAAAGAAAGGACATTTGGGTAGGCCGCATAAATTGCTCAAACTGCCAGACCATGATTAAAACTAATTTTAAAAATTAAAATAGATTGAGATAAAAAAAAACAACAAATCCACACTGCCTTCACATTCACAATAATCAAAATATTATAATACTTTACAAAGTAAATTTTCACGTCATTGTATAGTATGTCAAAGTGTAAAAATCCAAGAATAAACATGGTCAGATCATATGAGGACTCTGTAGACTGATGTCTGAAATGGTCTTTTGAGGAAAGAACCACACTGATTTGAGTGGACCTGTCCAGTCAGTGCATGCATTTGTCAATCATGGTGCAGCTCAACTCAGAACTAAGGAGCTCAACGATTCCACGAACAATACAAAAGAAAGGACATTTGGGTAGGCCGCGTTAAGTACTCAAACAGCCAGACCGTGATTAAAACAACTGAAAGAACAAAAAAACAATGACTCACATAGTCCTCACATTCTCAAAAATTAAAACAATTTTATACTTTAAACGGTCAATATAAAGATGTCATTGTTTATCTAAAAAATCAAAAATAAAAGTTTAACAGCAAATTAAACATCGACAATATCTGTGTAAACTTATTGGAGCAGCTCAATCCCAAGCCTTCTTGTCCTCAACATAGCCTTTGACAGTATAATAGGCATTCTGGCATAATTTCCGCTTTATAAAAGATTTGAATTTATTAAGGCTTAGTTCTTGAATGTGGCTAGGAAGTTTATTATTAAAACGAATACTTTGACATTTAAACGAGCTACCTATTTTCTTGAGTCTGGTAGTGGGAACAACAAATTTGTGTTTGTTCCTAGTATTTATGTTATGGATATCACTGTATTTTTTAAACAGATTAATATTTTTATGTGCATACAAAAGATTTTCATAAATATACTGAGAAGGCACAGTCATTATATTAATCTCTTTAAATTTGTCTCTGAGGGAGTGTCTGGGACTTAGTTTATAAATTGAACGAATTACCCTTTTTTGTAAAACAAAAATTGTCTGAATCTCGGCGGCATTTCCCCACAAAAGAATACCGTACGACATCACACTATGAAAATAACGAAAGTATACTAAACGGGCTGTCTCTAAATCAGTTAAATTACGAATTTTTCTAACGGCGTATGCTGCAGAGCTTAGTTTTTTTAACAATTTATCTATATGGGGGCCCCATTGAAGCTTGGCATCCAAAGTTATGCCTAAGAATACTGTGGTGTTTTCGGGCTTCAACTCTTCACCCTTAATAAGAACACTAGTTTCTACTTGTCTAATATGAGGTATCGTAAACTTAATGCATTTAGTTTTTCTCTCGTTTAGAAGTAAGTTATTAACATTAAACCAGTTAACTACTTTAGCAAGGGCGCTATTTACATTGTCAGTAACCAGCTGCTGACGTTTGAGTTTAAATAAAAGTGAAGTGTCGTCTGCAAACAACACTATATCATGATTATCCTTTATGAGGTAAGGCAAGTCATTAATATAAATAAGAAACAAAAATGGGCCAAGAATTGAACCCTGGGGGACCCCCATTCTTACTACAGATCCAGGTGATCTTTCTCCGTTAACATCAACTGTCTGAATCCTATCACTTAAGTAAGAAGTAAGAAGATCCAGAGAGGCATTCCGGATTCCGTAGTGGTGCAGTTTCCTGATCAATGTTTCATGAAGTACACAATCGAATGCCTTGGACAAATCGCAAAAGATTCCCAAAGCATCGCATTTGTCCTCCCATGCCTTGTAAACATGTCCTAAAAGTTCAACTCCGGCATCAGTAGTTGAACGACCCCTTGTAAAACCGAACTGTTTGTTATGCAGTAATTTGTGTTTATTAAAAAATCTTTGCATTTGATCTAAAATAAGTTTTTCAAAAATTTTACTACACTCCACCGGCCGGCGAAATCTTTTATTTTTTGCCTATTTTTATTTCAAAGGACACCGCCGTGCTCTAGCCGCATTGTAAGTACTCATAACGAGTCCTCGATCCTTTGATGTAGCCGACTGGTCGCTACTTGTTTGGACACTTCGCCAGTCTCACGTGGAGATAGCTTGCGATCGGATGTCTGTACGTATCACGTGCCGCTATCGTATCGCGAACAATGTCGTATACCAATCAGGAATATTTGAACATGTTAATTTTTATTTGTGAGTGAATGTGTGATTCGGAAATCGAAGTAACAGCTCGGATTGTGGAAGCTTTCGAGTCACTCAAATCGTACACATGTGCGCTGCGTAGAGTACGTGCAAATTTAATGTAATGTAATTTAGTGTACTAATGTTCTAGATAGATAGAGGTATGTAACAAGTAAATGTTTTAATAAACTGTTACCTACAGTGGGTACATTGCCAAAAGCACATCACATTAACTCAATAATAATTGTTTCTTGATAAACAGAAGGTCAGAAATCGGGGTCATTGTGCGTAGCCTACAATAAAATATCAGCTGATTGCCTACGTTTCTTTGGCGGCATGCGACAAAAGACCGCCGCGCTCAGGCGGCTTCTTTGACACGAAACTGTAGGTGAACTCTGGTGAACCTGAATTAATTTATAAACAACTGAAAGAACAAAAAAACATTGATCAGGATCAATTCAGGATCGGACAGGGTTTTCGTTACATGCTGTACATATTTTGTTGTATTTATACTTATATATCGGCGTGCCTCCTATGCAGACAGAGCTGACTTTGATCACGCCTGTTTCTTGAAATTTCTCGGCCATTCGCGAAAATAAATAATTATTATTTCTAACAATCATTACTGTTTATAGAATATAAAGGGATGCCAATGTCAAAAGGAGGATGGCCAAATCGTGGCCTGACGATGAGTCGGTGGCGTCCCGATATGCCATATATGTAAAAAATCCGTTATTTTTCAAAGACTTAACAGTATTGTAATTAAATTCTACAAATAATAATGTATCAAAACAACAATTTTTTATTATGTATTGGATTCTTGACATAAAAAAATAAAAGTTAATAGAAACCATGTGTTGGTCAATTACGTACAACGGAGCACATACATAAATGTCATCGACGCGCGTTATTGATTCATTGATTGGCGGCGACCCGGCGATCATTCGCATTCATGTTGACTGTTGTTGTTGTTTTTGTGAATTGTGATACGTACTGAACTATTTTGGATTTCCTTCTGTTATTTTGACCTTGGCATTGTTTTATGGACTGATAACTACCGGTTGCGACGGTTCTTCTGTGCTTTTGATTTCGGGACACCGTCTTTGCCTTTCGGATTTTTGTGTGTAACTCTCTGTGCAGTCAGAATTGAAATCAGTCATGGTCAATTACTAAAAAGCCGAAGTAGTTTATTTTTATGATCTGTGGGGCCCTATTATGAACTCTTATTTCCAGGCAGTTTACGGCGTAAATAGAACTGCCTTGCAATTTCGTATTATGATCTCGTCAAGCAAGCCAGTCAGCGGTCACGTGACACCCTGGCCGACTTCTGAACGAATAATGCCTGGCAATACCGTATTACGAACGTTCGTTTGACATTTCTTTTCGTATTAGAACTGTTAAAAAGTAACCTCACCATTCCATCAGTTTACGCTGCTTCAGAGGAGCTTTTATTGAATTGTTTTGGGCTTATTAGGAAATTATTGGAGTGTTTCTATATAAAATACGAAAATATAATCATGTGTGACGAATATGAACTGTTTGAGTTCCTGGAAAGTGATTCTTCTCGGCAAACTTGTGAATCAAGTAATAAAAGGAGACGACTTCGTGACCAATCTTATGCGTTCGACATGGATGATGTGCAGTTCAAGACTTGGTACTGAATATTTGTGAGGAGCTGAGGCCCCACATTTCATGAGACGTGTGATCACAAGCAAGGCTAAGAATAGTAAAATACACTTTCCAATATATAAATAAAAGGATAATAAACGTATTATTGAAATCCTAAGAACGGCCTTTCCTTTTGGTGTTCACCTTTAACCCATAACGGGCTTACAAAATCCACGGATTTATCAGTGAAGACTAGGGTTGTTGTTTCTATTAGGTATGAACTTTACGTAAAGTTTTAACTAAACATTATTCTCATTTTATGTTTTGGTAGCATTATCATAGTATACTACTGGCTCCTACCAGCGCCCCACTGGTAGTATAGGCTCTTATTCAATGTCCCAGCCAACATTTTCAACAGTAATGAATTACCTAAGTAAATCACAGATTTCTTCACACTTCTTGGTAGGAATATAAAAACTCCAGCAATGTTTCCAGCTGAACATAAGTTAGGTAACGCACCGACGAGGGCGATAACGCTCATCCACTATTAAAATAAACTTACATTTTGAAACTGTAAAACTGAATACTAATTAAAATACTCAATAACACTTTTCGCCATATTTTTGTGTATCCTCGTATTCCGTAAATCTTAGAATGGAAGGATTAAACAAACAGTACGATTGTGTTCTTTCATAATGTTATTGTTTTTAACAATTGTTTGTTAAACAATACTTTCATTGAAGTTGTCGAATTCCCCGCTGACCTTCAAGTGGAATACGTTCGGAAACCTCGCGCCATAGACAAACTACCCAGAGTGAAGTCGCTCAGAACTAGGAATGTCAAAGTACGAAATTTAACCAGCCCGTGAAATGAATTGCCTGGAACTTGCCTGGTTTTTTAAAAGTTCGTAATAGGCCCGTTGAACGAAATCGAAAGAAATTAACAATCGCTAATTACACTCTTCGCTTATCGCTAACTATTCTTTTGGACTACGACGCAGTCGGGTAAAAACTGTATGTCGTCTGCCTAGCATTAAATCGACTTATTCAGTGATTCTAACCTCAAATATATTTTTTCCATTATTAAAATATCTTGGCCATTTAGATAATATTTTCGAACACGATGGTGTTCACTACATAAAAACAATCCTATCTCACTATAATTGGTTTCTGGACACTCAAAATAAAAGTTAGGTCCAGCGTCTATACAAATTTGGCCGATGTTCTTTTATAATAAATAAAATAGAGCTAACAACTATCGGTGGCTTGCAACTTAAACATGGCATGAGGCATCTCTTTTGTGCTTTAAATGCAATTTCTTAATTGGTTGAGTTACCCCAAAAGATAACACCGTATCTGAGAACAGATTCAGTTATGCCACAGTGAGCAGTTAATAACTCGTCTATATTAACAGTGTGATGTTATGTCAAGTTTGGAAAAAGTCAATGCGCGCTGGCTAAAATACATAATTACAGTTAAATATTTAAATTATTATTGTCTAACCATTGTTTTGTTTCTTTTAATGTCCTCTTTATAAAAATCTCTTTGATTGCACGGTATCGTTATTGTACTGTCATCCGCGAACAGTGTCACAGGATGTTTGATTGCCCTTGGCAAGTCATAGTAAAAGTATAAAAAGCAGTGGTCCTAATATAGTTCCTTGTGGAACTTCGTTATCTACGTTAAGTTCATCCGAAAGAAAGTTTCCTTTACTTTTGGTGCTTATATTAGTTCTGCTTATTTTCGTTATTTGTTTTCTGTAGTGTAGGACGATTTTAAGAGCTCAAGGCCATTTCCTCTTACCCCGTAAGCATTAAGTTTTTTTTGTAAATATTGTGTTGCACATAATCAAATGCCTGAGGCATATCTCAAAATATTGCACATAGATGTTTCTATCTATCTTTTATTGCTTACCGTTGACCATCTCAACCCTAAGCTGCTGTAACTCCGCCCTCAGCCTCTGCACCTCCTCATCAGCCCTCCTCTGGTTGTCTTGCGCCTGTTCGTGGTTGGCACTCCGCCGCGCCAGGTCAGCGCTGGTTCGTTGAAGGTCGGTCAGTTCCCGTCGAGCCCCTTCTAATGAAGCTCGGCTCCCTTCCAGCTTGTGTGTCGTGTCGTCTAACTGGCTTTTTGTCTATTGAATTGAATTATAAAGTATTAATATACATACCAGACCACTCAGAAAGTATTGCAAAAAAAAAATATGTATGAGAGACTGGCCGGTTATAGTCTATTTTGAAAATATGATTATTTGTAAGTAAAAATAGGTACGTTCCAATTTCAAAATTTCCCTCCACATTGTTTGGGAGCTAATTTAAATTATCGTGTCTCATAAAAAATGGATCTGCACCGGGAACATTTTAGCGCTAAGATTTTTACGATTTCAAGTGTCGCCTGAAACCGAACGGATAGTACGATAGACTTCAAATGGCATTCATGGATGAAAGCCCTTCTAAGGCAACTGTGTATCGTTGGTATAACGAATTCAAGCGCGGTCGACTAACTTTGGGGGATGAAGAAAGAAGTGGTCGCCCTTTAACGGTTGTTATGAAAGAAAACGTGCTAGCAGTGACAAATGTAATCCAAGACAATAGGCGAGTTACGTATCAAGATATTCAGCACTTATTGCAGGTTGGATCGGGAAGCCTTCACGAAATTCTACACGTGCATCTTCGCGTGAGGAGGATAGTTTCACGCTGGGTTCCGAACAACCTCACCGATACTCAGAAGCATGGTGGAATGGTGCCGTCTCGGATTGTTTACGATATCATTACAGGTTATGAGTCTTGGATTTATGAATACGATCCAGAAACGAAGCGCCAGTCGACGGTTTATGTGTTTCAAAACGAATTAACGCCTACCAAAGTGAAGCGATTCCGAGGCGGGGGGTGATTTTGATCGCGAGCTTTTTCAATTTGACTGGCTACTTGGTGTCAATATCCTTTACGGAACCAAAGAAGCATGAATGGTATACAACCAAATGCTTGGCAGAAGTTTTCTCTGTTGTGAGCAGTAACCGACGAAAGGACTCCGCGGGCTACTACTCCACCACGACAACGCGTATTCGCACACCGCGCTCAAAACGAGGGACTTCCTGGACAGCACGCTTTTCAAACTCCTGGGTCACCCTCCTTACAGCCCTGACCTAACACCGTGTGACTTCTTTTTATTACCGAAAAAAAAACTGCTCAAAGGGATAAAATTTTCGTCGCTGGGAGATGCGCTGTCAGCGTTCGAGCAGGCTGTAAACGAGGTGTCTACGGCGGACTGGAAAAAGTGTTCCGAAAACTGGTTCAGACGCATGAGACTTTGTATAGAGGCAAGAGGAGAGTACTGCGTAAAGATTTAATAAAAAAATATTTACAAAGAACATTTATTTTTATTTTCGCAAAACTTTCTTAGTGTCCCACGTAAGTACATACAGAAACTAAAGAACGCCACCGTTACGATCCTTACATACTTTTTGTTTCGTTTAAGTTCATACATGGTCATACACGCTCGCCGGTTTCGAGTACTACGCAGCTGACCTTTCTGAAGAGCATCAACAATAAGGTCATTAAATTATTGTGTAAGGACATACTATTGATCTTCCGTGACATTATTAAGGATGACATCTGCCTTTTAAATAATTTTCTTTAGTCGCCTTTATTAGGCCTTTATTAAAATTATGTAGGTAACTGTAATTTCTGTACTATTAGCACATTTCTTTTGGTGGTATGTTTTTGATTTTGCTAGCTGTGTTTATCGCTTAATATTTTGCACTGGGCTTGAATGTCAGCTTGTGTTAATAGATTGGACTGTGTAACGACTGTTGGTAGACAATAGATAAATAATGATGAATACAGTGTTCCCGGCATAAAACGGCAACGTTTTAAACAGTTCGACAAAACCAAGCTAGTATTCAATTTTTCTAAGGATTAATAGCAATTAAAATGGCGTAGAATGTCGAGTAATTAAGGAATATTTATGTCTATCTTTTTAACTCGACTATCAAAGTTTATTTCAAGATTAGGTCCCCAAATATACGGATGAAACAAATGCCTGCTGAGCTGGCATCTGCCCATGGGCGTGCCGAATTGTTTCAAGGCTGCTGCTATTCTTCTTTAAGCTCCTAACGGTGAAAAACGTCCACCAACGTAAACAACAACGTTGAATATCGTTTGTGTGGTGCCCAAGAGTGTCGCGTTACACAACTGATAAGAACTCTCGCCGCGATAAGCAAAACATATATATGTAATAAAACACATCTAACTACAATGGACATTTTACAACTGTCTTTCAATTTTACAACTGATTATCTGAATACAACTGAATATTTTTTGTAATTATCTTGGCATACAATACAATCGCAGAGACGAAATTAACTTCAATTTATCAACTATCCTATTTACGTACGCATATTCTGTGAAAGGCGAAATTCACTTCAATTCTCTAACATCCAAACGTGTTGGAATGCTCTGATTACAATTTAAATAAACAAAACTTACTTTACCTTGGTTGGAATGTTCGAAATTCAAAAATGGCTGATACTGCTAGAGTTTAGGTAATAGTACTCTACAGTAAAATCAACCATTTGCCAGAATAACGTATCAATTTGTGTGTTGTATGTTTGTACGTACCTCCATAAGTTCAGTCTCAAGTTTCTTATTAGAAGTGGTGAGCCGATACACTGCTTCAATCTGGCTAACTTCCAGCTCCTCTTTAGCAGCTATAGACCGCTTCAGTCTGTCCAGTTCTGTTGTTTGCTCTGCTATTTTATCCCTGGAAATAAATATTTAAACACTATTAGTGACACATCAAATATTTTTCCTGGTGAATGCTATGTCAAAAGGAGATAGATAATTATTGCCAAGAAACTCTAGCTTTTTCTTACCAGTTATTTAATTAATCCCAATTTTTTTCATCTATGTTGTTGTTGTTGTTCTAGTTGTTTCTAGTAAATTTACAGCCACTTGAATCCTAGTGTACTACATATCTCTGCCTACCCTTTTAAGAATACAAGCGCGATGCTATGTTTTATCTTGCATTTACACTAGCACAGATAATATAATACTATGTACAGATACCCAATCCCATACAAAGAAATGAAACCTCCCTAATGCCCGTTTTCAACATCGTTCCCTAAATTTAGGGAGCCACTTAAAAAGTTTTAAGTGCTAGTTTCGTTTTCACCATCACATAAGGGACACCTATGGTCCTAAGGGTTCCCTTAAATATAGGGGCCCGATATTCGGCATCTTAGCGCTAAGTGACAGTTTACTTTATTGTTGAACGTGCATATTTGCTGCGAAATGGAAGATTTTATTAACAGTTTAGAAGCTATCGAAGCTGTGGATTTAGTGACGAATCAAAGTTTATTCATACGGCCACATATTTGTCGCGACAGACCGGATTTTTTTACGAAATATGACGATCAAGACTTTTTCAAAAGATTTAGGTTATCCAAGGACAGTGTTTTATTTTTGTTAGAGAAAATAGAACACTATTTAGAATATACAGATAACAGGTATGATTTTTTAAACTATTACACCTACCTTACCACCATATTTACCTTTACATTCTTTGTTTATTTCTATTTGTTTTTCATGTTTTGTGTTATATAAAAAAGTACTACCTACTTATCTAATACACTGGTGATTAAGTACGTACCAATAAATAGTTATCCGGGGACTTTCAAAGAATATCATTAGTCCTACTTATTAATATTACGACTCGCAATACCTAATTTTTATAATAATATTTGCAGGAATAAGTCAGTACCTCCAATTAATCAGTTGTTATGTACTCTGAGGTTTTTCGCAACGGGAAATCACCTACTTGCAGTGGCTGATATGGGAGGAATTAGCGTAGCTACTTGTAGTAGAATAGTTAAAAGGGTTTCTCAAGCTATTGTTACACTACGAAGTGAATTTATAAAGTTTCCAGACACCGAAGAGCGAGTCTACAGTGAAAGAAGATTTTTACAAAATTGCTCGCTTTCCAAATGTTATAGGTTGTATAGATTGTACACATATTAAAATACAATCACCAGGTGGGTCACTCTTCCTAATTGAATTATTTTATTTGACTGTTTTATAAGTTCTTACTGAAATAGTTTAATTTTTACAGGTGGAGATGATGCTGAAATCTTTCGTAACCGAAAGTCCTACATGTCAATCAACGTCCAAACAATAAGTTCACCTAATTTATTGATATCTGATGTTGTTGCACGTTGGCCTGGATCAACACACGACTCTGCTATTTACCAAAATAGTATGAGATATGCCAGATTCGAGAGAGGTGACTATGCTGGTGCATATTTATTAGGTGATAGTGGATACCCCATAAAGGTAAGAACAAAAACACTTTGTTTACACAAAATTTTAATATTACTAAATTAAATCAAATTAAAAGAAGACAATTATTTTTTGCAATATAAAATATTATTCTGCCTTCTGTTGTCCACATCCAAGGTTTTGTAAGGGTAAAACACCACCTGCAAAAGACATTTTTTTATTATTTCAGAGCCATCTTCTTACACCGTATTTAAATCCAGCTACATTCGGACAACGAAAATACAATGAATCCCACATAAAAACAAGAAATGTGGTGGAACGCCAGTATGGAGTTCTTAAAAGAAGATTTCCCGTGCTAGCTCTTGGAATACGCTTGAAACTCCAGACTGCAGTAGATGTTATTGTGGCCTGCTGTGTCTTACATAATATTTGTATTCTCAGGAAGGAAAGGGAACCTGTTAATGATGGGTCTATTCCCAATTTGGAAGAATTAATTACCAGCGGACAAATACCCAGAATACCGGGTAACAATGACAACACTTATGGATCTGTAAGAGATCGAGTAACACAATATTTTGAAGATATGTATAGTATCTAAATGATATATTTCTTACTTAATTTTAATAAAATATGTTACCTTTTACTTGACGAAGTATTTCAGTTTTAATTTCCACTTCTTTAGCAGCTGATTGCAGTTGAAAATCAAACAATTTCCTCTTAAATTCTATTTCCTCGTTTAATAGTTGTTTTTTTAAATCTTCAATGTCTTCTTTCTTTTTATTTACTTCTTTGAAGCTTTTGCATAGTAAAGACACACTTTCTGACCTTTCATTAGGCTGGTACAGACGAGGTCGTCTTCTGGACCACAAAGGTGTTTTCCTTATAACTTCTTATCCTTCAATACTTTCAATCTTCAAAAAAAAAAAACAGAAATACAAATTAACATGAGCCTAATTGACCAACCAAAGCAAAGGGAGTCAATGGTTTGTTCAGCAATAAGAAACATTAATACTTCTTCATGTAGTTTTGTAGGCCAATAGTTAATGCAAATTCAATTTTTTTATCATACATACATTTTTATTTGACTCTGCCTCTTGAAATGGAATGGTAATAAAGTCTGTAGGCAGAGTTTCAGTGTCCATGCAGACTTTGGCCAGTAAATCTGAATTTACTGCCACTTCTTCCACACAGTCACTGTCCTGAACGCCTATAATGCCTGTACAGCCCCGGCGCACACCTGCTCCAAAATAGGATCAATTTTTGTTACAGATGGTCCTCCACCTGTTTGTGTTGTTGTATCCCTTCGTGATACGCAAAATACGCGCATTGACGTGGAGTTGCGGACACCAGCCCGTATTACCTATTACCTATCCCTTCGTGATGCAGTATAGTACACCTTGCTTTCACTTTTAAGCTTGTCCCACATCTTCATAAGAGAATCTTTTGATCTGGAAGTTGTAAAATAAATAAGCATGTTTAGTTTGAATACAAATGAAAATAATTAACAAGTATGTAAATGAATTAAATAACAAACCTGTATATTGTTCCTGTTGTATTGAAAGAATCGGTCAGGCTAACCCAGGCGTGGGATTTTGCCTCGTTTGTTGCTCCATCTGTTTTTTTGTTCAGGATTGTGTCTTTATGGTCTATGAGCAAATGTATTAACCTATCTTTTTCGTCCCTGTTAAAGTTTTGCCCCCTTTTCCTTTTTTCTGCCATTTTTTAAACTACATAAAATAGACAACAAACAACACGACAATCTCACAGGAACAGATAATTTAACATAAAAATGCTCAGAGGTCTCATCTGTCAAGTTGTCACAAATTCTCACAACTTTTTTTCAATGGCAACAGCAAGCAATTTATTATGAAAATTTGATGATATTTTATTTAGTTTAAATGCTATCATGTTTATTTTATGTTTTCTTTGTATTTTTTCGTATTATTTTACATTAATCTTCATGATTTATCAATGGAATGCAAAATTGGTAATTTCATCGTAAAAGTACGATTTTCGGACTCTCGGATTTGAAAAAAAACTGTCACTTAGGTAAGTGGCCCTTACTTAAGTATCCCTTAACATGGTGAAAACAAAATTAGGTAAGAGGCTGATTTAAGGAGTCTCTTTGGTTAAGAGACCCTTAGTTAGGAAGTGTTTGAGGGAACGATGGTGAAAACGGGCATAAGCCTGGCAATTGAGCTGGCAATTTTTAGTCTTCCAATTCTTCAACAGATCGCAGCATAAGCGACTCACTAATTGCCAGAGACTGTAGTATTACAACGCAATCTAGGAGTCGACCTACTTTTAAAATGTTTCATGCAATCCATTTTATAAAAAGTTTTATAGTTATATTTCTTTGTAAAAAATAATAATAAAAAACTTGGTTTGATTTTAAATAAGTAACAAAATTGGAAACTGTGGTGAGGCTGGACTTTGAGTAAAACGCCATCTATTGCAAAAATCTCTAAAAAAAATGATTAACAGATGGCTACTTTTATCATTTCAAGGGTTCGAATTAAAGATAAAGGCTTCCTTTTTATTTTATTTTTTAAATACGTGTATTATGAGTGGAAATAGATAAATCTGCAGTGAAATGGGAAGTTTAGACTTTTACCCATCATAATTCAGCTAAATTTCTGCCGTATTATCGCTTTTTAATGATAGTTAATTTCATAATGGTTACCTATGCTGCCATCTATGATTTTTATTCAAGACAAATTATAATTTGTTCGAGTTGAGCCCCCATGACATGACACTGGCAACTTTCATTGCGCAATTCTCGGTAATTCCTAAACAATATTTGAATACCGACCGTATTGCCGATTACTCAGAGTTAACCACAATATTGTCAAGAATTGCATAATTAATTGCCTGTGTATATCATGGAATATCTTATTTTGATTCGCATTAAAACATTGTAAATGAACGTTTTATTAGGTAATAAAATTATGGTCTTACATGTTTCGCAATGGACTGGCATACAAATATTTAAATGTGTGTGTGAGTGTGTGTACGCGCATCTTTAGAAGCATTTGTTGCTGCCTCACCTCAAGCCCTTAATGACCTGTTCATTGTCCTTGTCCTTACTCCTCAATTTCTTGATGATGTTGGACTGCTGCAGCTGCTGTCGAGCCAGCTTCTCGCCTTCTTCCTGCAGCTGGGCGATTACCTCGTCCTTCTCTTTGAGAGCATTCTCTAGTTCTGAGGAGTTCTTCCGGGAAGAAGACTCAGATTTGAAGGTGTCTAGTTGCTTTCTTAGCTGATCCTATGGGTAGGTAACGTTTTTTTTAAGTCAATCAAACGAAATATATTTTTATAACAATGGATATTATTTAATTTTTGTTAACTGTAAAAGTCTTGTTTGTAAACAATAAATTACTTATAATTTAAGTACTCTTTGTTTTGATTACATTTTTTATATTGCAATAAGATATCATGATTATGTAATCTAAATATGGATTTTAAAGATTTAAATATTTCATTCAATCTTTATAGCTTAATATTGTAAATCTTGAAGCTTTTAATCAAAGTAATAATCATCAATGTGAATTAAATCAAATCTTTTAAATATCAAAGCATTTATTTTGAAGTGTTATTAATTTTTAACTAAGAATAATAGGTCAACTTCTAAACAAAGGTTAATAAAAAACAATACTAGAACATCATTCATACCTTTTCTCTGATTGCCTGCTGAAACTTCTTCTCTAGTGCCGACATCCTCTGTGTGTAATCTTCTGTGATGGTGTTAATATCGCTGCCCTCATGCTTGGACATCAATGAATCAACCTGACTCTTCAAGTCCGCATTATTCTCTGCCAGGTCTGCATTACTTCTGCTCATTTCCAACAGTCTGTTCTCTCTTGCTTCCAAAAGCTCTGCCATTTCACACAACCTTTTCATCAACCTCTCATTCTCTGAACCCTGACTCTCATCACTTGTGTTACTCTGTACAGATGCTTCTGATAACTCTCGGTTGTGCCCCCTTATCTTTGTTGCTAAAGACTTCCCCAGCACCAAGTCCACCAAGTTAGGTGATGTTGTGCCATCAAACTTTGACTGCTTAAAAGCATACTTAGCAGGACTGTTTCTAAACCCATGACCATCTCCATTAGGACTAGGAATTATTTCAATATCTGAAGAAGTAGCTGTTTCTAAGTCATCCCCCGATGTGTGACCTGAAGTCTGGTCTGACCCTATCTTGACTAAGTCACTTTTACTATCCGAACTTATGGGAGATGTCCTTTCTTTAACACTGCCATCTTTCTGTGAGGAGCTACTACTTGATGCATTACATTGCTGCTTTTCAACACTGACAAAGGCAGAACTTTCAGATCTCAGCATGTCATTAGAAACATTGACATTGTAGAACGAGGATGAGTCACTCAATTTATCAATAAGCACATCTTCTGGTTCCTTCTTCTGTTCTTCGGCAGTTATGTCTAGGTTAATACTGTCATTGTCAGCATTTAGAGTCCTGTCGGACCAAGAGCCATCATTTGAAGAGTTCTCACTCATTTGCATCCTCTGTGGCAGGATGTTTTGCTCCAAATGCAAGAATTCTTTGTCCATCACTTTTCTTGCGTCTACTTTGACTAGCTTGGGAAAGGGGCTTGCAGACTTATCATCCGTATCCAACACAGTGGGTGCTGTACATTCTGATATGGAATTGTAAGACATAGTATCTTCATCATCATCAGCAACTAAACTGACACTGTCAGCAGTTTCTGCTTTCTCAGTCTTATCACCAATGGGAGTAGACTTCTTATCACTGAGGTCTCCGGGGGACAGGCAGACAGAAGATGAGTTGCTGTTTTTACCACTAGAGTAACTATCAAAACCAAGGCACTCAATAGAACTAGGGCTCACTAGACTATCGGGTAATATTTCTACAGATTCTGAGTTATGCTTCTGGCCTGTACTACTGCTGTGTGATATGGAATGAACTGACACCTCAGAGTCAGGAGTTGTCTTCAAACTCTGAGATAACACTTCCACTGAATCAGAACTATTTCTACTTGACACAAAAGACAATCTGTGTGACTTTGCTGAATCACGTCTCTCTTCAACTTTTGAGAGTTCATCTTTCAAAGACTTTGTGATTCTGTGATCTACAGTCTCACTGTCTGCCATGATTAGCTGACTTTTAGAAAATAAGTCATCGTGACTGCCATATTTAGTATCAGAAAGAACATTCATAGACTTAGCCTTCGGTGGTCTCACGATCGTAGGGTCGTCTTCTTTAGGTTGCTCGAAGAATGAGCCCGCGAACGAGCCCCAGATGCTCTGCGACGTGGACTTAGACGGACTCTCAGTGACGACAGGCTGATCTTTGATAGGATCATCCTGTTCACTCTCTGCGCTGACGGTCAGACCCCAGGAGGAAAAGAAATCCGAGTTGTCTTTGTTGCTGTGTCCGGGGGATGACTTGGCGCTGGTCTGCGGGGTCGTCTCTTCCTCCGGCTCCTCCCCGCTCTCGTCCTGGATGTCCAGCGCTTTGTCTATAGTCTTCTGTGCTTCCTTCAGAGCGTTCTTAGCGAGGCTCGTGAAGCCTGACGTGTCGAACCAATTCATTTTGTCGGCGCATTAGACACAACACAGCACGAACTACGGCTCAATCAAAACACTTAGCAATGTATCACCCCTAAAGCAGCCTGAATAACGTTATTGTTAAGAGATTATCCATGGAAATACACTTCAACATAACACAACAAACCTTATGACGTTTCCATTTTGTTTACGTCTTTTTCGAAACAATTTTGCAATATTGTCAAAGTATTTTACTTTGACAATATTGACTTGAGTATAAATATCTTTAAGCTAAATTTAAATGTTACGTTATTTTTTTGGAAATTGAACTATAATTTTCAGATCGAACAAGTGCCACGAAAAGTATATGAACGACTGATTTGACGTTTGTTAATCACGTAAAGGGACGTCGCTTGACTTTGGTGGTCATGTAAATAAAGGTCCGGTTTTTCGCTTGTTTCTCCATAGCTCCAGTGGCGCAATTGGTTAGCGCACGGTACTTATAAGACAGTGCTTCGTGTGAGTAATGCCGGGGTTGTGAGTTCGAGCCTCACCTGGAGCATATTTTTTGTTGCATGATGTATTGAATAATGAACAAAGGTTCAATTTTTCAGAGAAAATGTAATTTTTCATTAAGTGTAATTTTAATTTCGAAGAAACAAATTGTAAAGGGCATGTTTTATTGACAGAATAGATGCGTCATCAGCAGTATAATAGCTACTGTATAATGGTGTATTGCTGATTTATATTTGTAAATGTTTATTATGTCTGGTTTATATCTGGAAACTACAAAAAACATACAAATATGGGTTTATTTGTATGTTTTTTAAGTTCTTCTGTAGCCTTTCTTTGTTAATTTACCAAAGAAATCCCTACATAAATAAAAGAAATCAGGTATTTAATTTATTTTATTGATTATCTTAAAATAATTATATACAATATAAAACTATCGGGCTTTCAACAACGAACAGTAAGACATTCTACTAAAGTTGATCAAAACGTTTATAAAAACAATATTAAGCAATAAAAAAAAACTAAAGAAGAATTCTAAATAATATTTTTAAATGTTTATTTATAACATTGGGTGCAGAAAGTAAATGGATGTTTATCTTTTGGCTTGTCAAACTAAAGCAGGTCACTAGTATAGTTTCAAGCATTGTGTTAGACATTTGATACACACGATAATAATTAAAGATATAATTTAAGTCGTGTATTTCAGAATCAAAGAGTTATAAATAAATAAATATTAACATATCTACATGAATCACCGGTTTTTCAAACTATGTATATTTGAAAAGATGATTGCAGCATTACTATTACAGCCGTTATACATTCAAACATAAAGCTCGAGAATGTAATAATCAAGTGCTTGAAAAATATAAATAAATATGTTAACAACAAGATCGAATGACAAGCAACTGACTACACATACAAGTTTAAAAATACGGATTACAAACCAAATTTTTGGATAATTTTTCATTTATTTTATATTTCCATATATTTTTTTTCTTCTAAGGACTTGCTTGACAATTTCCGGATAGGCATTATCTACAAGATACATTCAGTAAGTAATAGGACCTTTACATAGTATCCATTCATCTGCCAGATAAGTTAACCGAAAATTTAAAATATTCATGTTAAGTATATTTGTGAGGTTTAATTTGCTTGGACTGAACTAGTGACTACCTACTACAAATAAATAATGTATAAACAAGGAACTCCCGAAATACTCATTAAGAAAACTACATCACATTGTAATTTAAACTAAAAATAATAATGGCCTGTATACAACTGTTTAAGTTCGAAACACGTAGATCAGCGAAACCTACTTCATACAGCATTTATTTAGTTATTTATGTGTAGAGATTACATATTGCGCGAAATAAATTGTAGGACACAATTTTATAGCAATATCGACATCGTGTGAATGGCGTGATATAGAGACTGAAAATGACAATAATTATGTACAATGACTTTTGATGATAAATAAGAAGTTACAATGGAGAAGAAAAACAAAGAAATTCGAATTTATTTCGCATTAACAACTCCGGGCCGAAATAGCAAGGTCAACTATTATCAATATTGCTGAAGTTTAAAAACTTAAACATTTCTGTACCTACACTACAGCTGCATACCTATTTATGCAGCGGTTGTATTCTATATTGTATTATGAGTCAAATACCGTAAAAACTGGACTCAACTTCACAAATTTTCAAAATCATCCGATCATTGTTTACAGGCCTATTAAAAAGTAAAATATTTTACACGACTCCCGTATTCCCCGTAGTGGGGGGAGCAGGCTGTGTGAACATGAAGGTGGTCGCGTTCTGTAACAGCTGCTTCTTCACGAACTCGGTGGTGGCAGACTTGAGGTTCTCCTTGGCCCCGAACTTGCACTTGATGTAGCCATACAGGTTGGCGCCCGTCAGGGTTAGTGCGATGAGGACTAGCAGCTGGGGAGTACACAATCGTTTTAATTAAATTATGTTTCTAACTAGTTGAGTGGAAAAAGTTAAGGGAGCCCTGCAGTGGGACACAGGCTGATTTACTTATTTTGTTTACAATGCATGTGCTCGAAAAGAGCGTTTTGCAAATGGTGCGGAAAGTGCCACTTTTTCACACGAGTGCTTTTTACTTTTCAATTTTTAACGCCGTCGTCGGTCAGCCCGACGCAAAAGACTTTTTTTTTGGAGAAAAGTTTATCATTTAAGAGGTACAATAAAACTAATACTTCTAGATTTAGGTTTTTAATCAATAAATTAAATTTCAATACATGTTTATTTTTATTGTATAATGTTTTATGTATGTATGTATCTAATGAATATGTAAATGGTAAACCACTGATTATCTGCAGTATTATCTCTCCTTCTCCCTTTAACCCATCCAAAAGTTGTCTGCAAAAGATCTGTTTTAGCAATAAGACCGCCCATGTAAAATTTCTACTTTGGGTGAAACACCCAATGTAAAATTTCTACATCAATGTCTGTAATTTGGTGTACATAATAAAGAGTATTGTATCTTTCTATTCATTTTACCGTTTCTGCTAAATACTGAAAATTCTTAAAATTTATGTCGAAGTGTCGTCGTAACGTAACTGTTGGAAACATAGTTATGTATGTAGGGATTTTATCGATTAATACCGCTAGACTACTCGTCTCTAGGCTCGGGATCGTTGCATAACTTCCTTCCGTAAAAATAGGTTAGTGATTTAGTGATTTCCGATGTTAGATAGTCTGGCTTTGACTGCCTCGTTGGTCTAGTGGTAGCAATCGCTACTGCTGAGCATGAGGTCCTGGGTTCGATTCCCAGGTCGGGCAACGCGTTATTGGGTTTTTCTATCTGGAATTTCTCAGTCCCCGGATTCTGGATTTGTGACTGGTTGATGGCAATACGCTCGCCCCTATTACATGGGACCTAAACATAACTGGCGAAATGTGGGTGTACTATAGGTACACCTCTGCCCAACCCTTTGGGGAAACAAGGCGTGATGTTATACAGCATGTAACGAAAACCCTGTCCGATCCTGAAGGGTATTATTTGGTATCGTAGTGCGTACACAAATACGTAATCATTTAATGGATACGAGATAATGATTTTTCCCCAATGAAAACAATTAATTTAAAAAAAAAAACATACCAAAGGCAACACTGATCGCTCGACAGGGTTCACCAGAGTTCACCTACAGTTTCGTGTCAAAGAAGCCGCCTGAGCGCGGCGGTCCTTTGTCGCATGCCGCCAAAGAAACGTAGGACTAAAGAAATCTACGTTTTGCCTACTCGTAGGTATCAGCTGATATTTTATTGTAGGCTTACGCACAATGACCCCGATTTCTGACCTTCTGTTTATTAAGAAACAATTATTATTGAGTTAATGTGATGTGCTTTTGGCAATGTACCCACTGTAGGTATCAGTTTATTAAAACATTTACTTGTTACATACCTCTATCTATCTAGAACATTAGTACACATTCGACACCTTTTTATTAAATTTGCACGTACTCTTCGCAGCGCACATGTGTACGATTTGAGTGACTCGAAAGCTTCCACAATCCGAGCTGTTACTTCGATTTCCGAATCACACATTCACTCACAAATAAAAATTAACATATTCAAATATTCCTGATTGGTATACGACATTGTTCGCGATACGATAGCGGCACGTGATACGTACGGACATCCGATCGCAAGCTATTTCCACGTGAGACTGGCGAAGTGTCCAAACAAGTAGCGACCAGTCGGCTACATCAAAGGATCGAGGACTCGTTATGCACTAGCCGCGCTGTAGGTAACAGCGTGGCTAGTGCAGGGCGGTGTCCTTTGAAATAAAATAGCCAAAAAATAAAAGATTTCGCCGGCCGGTGGAGTGTTGTCAACTTATGAAAATTTACCATATTTAGTGTTACATTTCGCATGGTAACTAAAAATAAAAAAATCAATAGCTTTTGGTTTTTATGAGTTAGATTTTTTTTACTATTTTTTCTAGTACGTATGTGTTAGAGAAGTAAGATTGTATTATATCACTTTTCCACAATAAGTACATTTAGTTTACTATATTTCCATTTTGTTAAAACCATATTGGCTGATTGACTACATTTCCTTTGCCTGTCACATCACGTGACAACTATCGTTTGTATATTTTTGTCTGTGGGTTCAACACTCACAGGAGAGGTTGAAACCATCGGACTCTGGGGGATTCGAGCACGGAACACCAAGGGAACAAGTCGTAAAATATCAAGTGAAGACCTACTGTAAGTCAATCTGATTTAATAACTATTCTTTGAATATCATACAAAGTTATTAACTGTGGCCGTTATTTCTTTTTAAAAATGTTGGATTCTATTTTGCGTAACTGTTGCTAATTGTAGAATTTATGTAGCAAGTATGTATAATTTTCTATATTCCAAAAATACTAATTATTACGTGAAATATAAGTAAAAGATTATGAGATATCATGATTAATGAAAATAAATGTGTGTTCTGAATGTTAACCAACAGTGCATTTTATTGACTCCGTTCCTTTAACTTCTGATTTATCTAATATATGTTAAACCAGGAATACGCCTTTTTTGGATCGGACAGGGTTTTTGTTACATATTGTATATGTTTATTTAGTCTGGCACTTATGTAAAAAACCGTGATTGTGTTTTAAAAATACTTGCACATTTGTAGCTTCGAGTTAATCACTACAGTTAATTACATTTTTAATTGGTAAACCATGTCATATATTCCTTATCTGATTATGACACTTCTTTACAATGATGCTTACCTTGAATTACTGCTGAAAATCATTTTTTACGAGTGTGCGATATAACATCCTCAGGTTGTAAATAAGTACTGACTAAAAAAATTGGGCCAGAGGACATTGATATGAGTAGTTATGTGTTTACATTTTGAGAACTTATTTTAGGCTAAGATTTTCTTTAGGTACCTGCTCTTTTAACAGATTTTCCTGAAAAGAAATTCTATAGAATTTGGAAAATACCGACGGGCTCATGGACTAGATAAACCTCTGAAGGAAATATACAGAGGTATTTGGTTAAACTTGTCGCAATTTTGTAAATTTTTATCTCATCATAACATACCATCCATTTGAATTTCAGTCCGAACAGACAGAAGATGAAGAATGTTGACCAGATGGCCGGGCACAGGATCAGACCCATCCAAAACAAACGGCTCTCGTTCTGGTTCACGCGATTCTGGAAACAGTATTACGATTTATGACTACAAAGTTACTTAGTCAAAGTACATTGTTGCTTTATGTACATTCATTGCTTATTTTTTTTGTGGCTATCGTTTTTAAAACTTTTATCGGAGAATTGGAGGTAGGTAAACATTGGTGCGAAGAGCGTCACTCAAACGAGCCATCTACTCCGTATTCGTGCTTAGGTCCCCACAGGTGGAGTGGACTACACAATGTTTTTTTTTCAGTGCGGCAGTGCGTTGGGGTGACTTTCCAGTTTTTCCGTGATCTATTTGTGATATTTTTTTTTTCTTTTCCATGTCAATATTCATTGTTAAATCTTTGTGTATTTCAGCGTTCGTGATATCGTATTTGGCTTAAGAAGAAATTGTAGTAGATAGTCTATAGGTATTAAAATGGTGTAAAAGTAACCATAACACTCACATTTACCTGTTTTGTCTCAAACACCCAGTGTGACTTGCCATCATCGTCCACGTAGTTCCACCATCGCAACCCAACTAGAAGACGACCTGGAAAAATTATCATAAATACAAAAACACTTGTAAATTGATCCATTAACGATTTAGTAACATAAAAATCTGCTAATAAGGCACAATGTGCTATAGTTTTTAATGCTTGTAAACAAACAGGGCTTTAGATCAATATTATTATGCGTCAAGCACCAGGGAGGATAAAGTATATTGATTAACATATTGTCATCAGATGAAGTTTTTTTTCTTGGTGCAGCACCCAAAATATATTTAATTATTTCTACATTTTTTACTAGTCTATGTCATCTACAACTACTAACAGTTTAGGTTACCTACTTGTTTTGACAGGCAGACTGCTGAACTGAAACGTATATTTCTGTTTTCATAAAACAGTACTAGCACTTCGCCCGCGACTTCGTCCGCGTGAATTTCGCAAAAAAAGGAAAAAGTAGCCTATGTTCATCAGACATAATTTCGGCTTCTAATGGTAAAACAATTTTTCAAATCGGTCCAGTCGTTTTGGAGCCTATTCAATACAAACAAAGAATCATATAATTCCTCTTTATAATATTTATAACAGTATAGCCATTAACTACCTTACATAGACCAATCCTTACCTCAATAACATTTGACCTGTTAACATTTAACCCATTAATGGGTAATGTTTATGTGGTTGGTGTTGATCCCTACTTGGGATAAATCTTAAATTCACTGACAGACAATGCACAGCCTAAACCCCTGGGTCTCGAACCATGACATTTTGCACTAGAGTTCCATAAATAACAAAAGTGATCACAATGGAAGGATTTTGAAAATTCTGCGCCTTATTGGGTTAAATAGGTGATGCAAGTTTGTGTGGAAGTTCATCCCATCGGCACATGGCTTATTCTAAATAAACTCCCAAAACAGTTGTGACATTACTAATTACCCAACTGCAAAGAAGGGTTATTCTTTGTTATTGCCCATTTCAATACATACCACTAATATTCTTGACAGTCCAGAAGTCAGCAGACAGCAGTAGGATAACAAGCACAAAGCTAGCGATGAAGGAGTCTGAGAACCACCCACACAGCATGTATACCACGATGGCTGAACACCGGAATACTAGGTGGAAGAACACTATGTATGGGTGCCTGCAAATTGTTTGATACATGGTTATAATAATACACATGAATTAATTGTTGTTTTAAAGATGTTACAAAAAAACATGATTTGACAACCGGTCAAACTTCTCCAGTTTTCTACCAATTCATATTGAATTGGTAGAAAACTGGAGAAGTTTTGAAATTATTTTTCTATCCTTATCACGCAAAACAATCATTGTACGGAATAGTGTGCAGTTACTATGGCATTCCTGTATAGTGACGTCAGATGCTAATGTTGCTGTTTCAGTCTAGGTTAGACTTTGAAGACGCATACAACTTCCTGGAATCTAGCCTTGTTTTTTAGGTATGCAACAACAATAGTACCAACAATGTTATAGAAATTAGAATAAACAGTAGGAATAGTAAAAGTTTGGTAATGGAGATAGGAAAAACAATAAGATGGTATTTGTTGTTTATTTGCAAGGAAAGTTATTTTTGGTTGGAAAATACTGTCCAGTCAGATAACTTTGAAAATTTGATTTTACTGAGACCTGCCTATTAGATTATGAACCTTAAAATGTTCATTGTAGGTTGTAGGAATATAATTCTCATTTATCAAAACTGTAAGCGACAATGTTCCTCTAACATTTATTACACGTCATATATTTTACTCTCTTAAAAGATAACATGTTGTAATGTAGTTACAGCAGCTGGTATAGTAAACTGACACTTACACAAACTGTTTGGTGGCGTTATCCTCTTCGCCGAAGGCGAGCGTGTCGTCGTCGAGCAACGGCACCTGCGGCACACCTGGCTGTAAGTAGCGCGGTAACAACACTACATCAGCTCAAGCCGTGCAAAGCAAATCAACAACGCTATCCATTCACTATAGAGCTCCAAATTATCTTCTCTCTACATAATTACTCGCAAATCAAAACAGCTAAGGAGTAAATATGAGTAACGAGCTATGATTTAATTATAATGTCGATGATAGATGGTCTTGTAAATTAGGGGGATGTTATGGAAACTAAAATCAATCGCTGTTTCCAAACATGTTAAAGAAATGTAGTTGAAATAAGTTATTTATAGTACTTACCGTCGCCGAATTCATCCCTGAATTATTCATGTTTGTTTAATTGCTAATTACTTACTATTCTTTATGCTTTATTTACTGTGTATTTTTTAACTAAAATTGAAATAACACACTTCATAGAATTCGTCATCGATCACTATTTCGACAATTCAACAACACGTTTTTTATGTGTCAATTGATAGCATTAACTGATGTGCACAAGAGACAGCTAAATACTCTTTCCAATTGACAGAAAGAGAAAACTGCACAACGCATGTTTTATTACAAGTAAGAATCGAAGATTTGGAATACATTATAATTTGACAGTGACAATGTGGACGACGCAAAGCGATGACATGTCAGATTAGGGTTCCTTGTTGATTTATATTTTCCTAAATTGTTTATTAAGGTTCCTCGACTCAGATGTAAGTGTAACCGTAACAAATAATAATTAAACTTAAAGTCTACAAATGGCTTTGGTTTTAAATATTATCTTCGCTACGAAACCGGAGACGTTGTTCCAAGTGACTACGTGAACATCGCATGTTCACGCGAATCGAATGTTGTTCATACGGACAAAAACTTGGTCAAACGATCAAAAGAGTGTCGATTGTGTTGAATATGCATCCTAAGAAATCCGAAGTGATAACACCACTAAAACAAAAAACAATCGAAGCTCAAGCAAGCAAGCGCAAACCCAAATTGATATCCTACTAGGATGTGGATTTACCTATGTATTTAATGTAGCCCCAGTTTCAATGCAGTTATAAATTCCACAAACACACTTATTAAAAATAGTTGAAAATAGATCCAATTGTCATATCAGCTTTATATTTGCGAGCAAAATCAATATATTATTATGATTACGGGTCGAATCGACAGGTTAAGCCATGGTTTAGCCTTTCTGTAAATTCAAATTTTGTTTAAAGATTGTAATGAGGCTTTCATATTGACTGTTTGTTATGTTTTCTAAAAATCCGATACAAGCTGTATCGGATTCTTTTTAGTGCCTATAAAATATTGAACTTTAGAAATAAAAATAAATCAATGAACCTCGCTTTACAGTTGTTGAACGAAACGACGATAGCGGCTCGAGCAACTTGAAAAAAGTTAATTGTTGGACATTTTTAATTGTTATAATTATTCTAGGCAGTACGAGTTTTATGCTATTAATTGGTCATTTTGAATAACACTTTCAAAGAACATCACAACGTTCTTTATGTAGTAGAGCAGACCAAAACAGAAACTTGTTTTAGAACGAAGGTTGCGCATATCGCAAACACCCGTTCTAACTTCACTTGATAAAAAAAAAGATACATCTGTCAAAATTTTGCAGCAGGGCACATGCAAAGGCTGTTTACAATTTCGCAACATACTTGTGTTTGTCGTTATAGTGTTTTTTTTGCTTAAAGTTATCGAATTTTTGTGTATTTACGATGTCTTCCACCGGCGCGGTGGTCGGTTCCCGCGTGTGGTCGTGATTCTCGGTTTTAGTGCGTGACAGGTGTGAATTTTGCGTAACGGAGTCGCGATGGGCGCAAAGGCGAGTACCGCGAACGGGGGGCAGAGTCCGCGAGCGAGGACATTCTCCACGAGCTCCAGCTCGGAGGTGGTGGGCAACTCGGGGTTCAGCCTGCTGAGGGCGATACCGGGGATACAGGTGACGAACGACCGCCAGCGCGCGAGGTCTCTGTCATCGGTGCCGGACCTGCACGCGTCTCACGAGGCAATCGCGATCCCGCCCAACTCGCAGAGCTACGAGGCGTCGGCGGCCGCCAGCCCCGACACGGACTCAAGTTCCAACGAGGAGGCAGGGCCAGTGCCGGGCACGTCACTGGCGCTCGGCCGGGTGTACGCCGCGCACTCGCTGCCTTCGCACATCTGGTCCATAAACGGTGAGTACCCTCAACAAATATTTTCCATTCAACCAGCACTCAATGTGTACTCAGCCAGTCTTATCTGCTGTAATCATCTGTGTTAATTTTAAAAGGTAATGACTGCTTTACAAAAATAACAATGGTTATGAACGCAATCATTACTAATTAGTTGTATTATGTGCACAAGTAGGTGTAACATACACAACATTGAATACATTGTGAGATATGGCTGCAGAATCATGATTTGTTTCAAATTGAACTGTTTTGAACCAGTCAAGTGGCATGTTTGTGAGATAAATGATATGTTTTTATGAGTTGAACATTGTTTGATCAAGGTATTAACAAGTTCTCTGTAAAAGATAAGGTCTATTTCTGTTTACAAATTGTACTGTGTACAATTGAAATGTTTAGAAGTATGGAGAATATGATTAATTCTATAAGTAGGCACACAATTATCTTTCTCAAAATACCTTCAATTATTTATTTAGTCCTATTTTTGGTTCTTTTTCCAACTTTACATAAGACCCATCATTATTTCATTCATATTGGAAAACTATTAGAACTTTATTGTCAACAAGACTTCATTTTTCATGATGTTTTTTTCATTTCTATTAATAATTAATTTAAGTAAGTAAATTTAAAATACAAAAATGAATACCTACTAAGTTTGCTTGATGCAAATGCAAAATTTTATTAATCTTCGGCCTGCACAAGATTTTCTAATATAATTGATATTCAATATAATTTATAACAGAATGTAAGGTCAAATGAAACAATACTTACAAGGATTAAATCATGATCTGTGTAGCAAGAGATGTGCAGGATCAAATAGGATTCTTTGATTAATATGGCATGCTTTGAAATAAAAATAATTGAGTCATGACGTAATATTTAGTCTTTATTAATTAGATTTTAGATTTGTAAAATAGGCACCTTGCAATAGTTTCAGCCTACGACTCAGTCTTTGAAATTTCTTGTTCACTCTATTATATTACATACTTTGATTTTACTTAGTGTCCATTCATACTTTTTTGTTTTTGCTTGGCTCCTACTGGTGTTGGACTGGTAGCGTGATGTTACATAGCCTATAACCTTCCTCCCTCAAAAATTGGGCTATTTAATGCGAAACTGTTACTTCATATCCACAAATTAGCTTTTAATTCTGGTAGTTCCACAAATTATTGTGTTTACACAAACAAACAAAACTCTTCAGCATTATTATATTAGTATAGATTAATTTAATGTGTCTTACTTTTGTTTCCTATTAACACTGACATCCATAAGAAATAATAAAGTATTCTGCTAATGAAGCATCTCCTTAAGAATTGTTAATGAAGTTTAAAATCAGTTAGTTCATTGTCTACTTATGTCATATTATGATGAAAAGCTAAAAACATGTTAATGCCAATAAAATATTCTGCAAAATCAAAAATCTAAATCAAAAGTGTGGTGTTGTGTCTTAAGCATGCTGTGTCGTACTATGCGCGGGACGTTTATTTATGCTTGCTCCCTGGACCACTCAAAGGCATTTGATCTGGTTTTCTATGATGTGTTGTGGAGTAAATTAGAGCGGGTAAATTTACCCACAGAACTTGTTAACATTAAAAGTTTTGGTATGGAAACCAGATTAACACTGTATGATGGGCTGGGGCGTTTTCTCGTCCTTACGGGTTGGAATGTGGGGTGAGGCAGGGTGGATTGAGCTCACCAATGCTGTTCAACCTTTATAAGAACAAGCTAATTGGCGGGCTCAGCAGTACCTGGGGGTCTACTCTCTTA
Organism: Dasypolia templi; assembly: GCA_963555695.1. Classification (NCBI taxonomy): domain Eukaryota; kingdom Metazoa; phylum Arthropoda; class Insecta; order Lepidoptera; family Noctuidae; genus Dasypolia; species Dasypolia templi. Next base: position 1,756,414 of record OY743151.1, on the reverse strand, counting down.
GCCCGAAGTCCGTAGTTTCGGCCTTCGTTACGGACGTTTCCTACCCCGTATCACCTACGGACTTACGATTGGTCACAAACTCGAACTAAGAATGAACGACAACACGATTTGACAGTTGTCCCTACTCCCGATGCGTTTTTGCCCGTCCGAAAAGTTGGATTTGACACTTGTTTGACGGAACGTTATGTCATTTGATACGACATCAAAATAGTTATCGTGCTGCTCACGAAAGTTAATAAATTGAAAATATGGCTGCTTTTTTATGCTCGAAGAAGCTTTACAGGTAGAACGGAGATGTCGCCGATTGCATCTTATTAAAACATGTCAATAAATAGGGTATTTGTATTTATATTATTGATTAGGTTATATAATTTTCAAACTTGATATTTTGCTTACAGGACATAATGGGTGTTAGGACAGGCGGCAGATACTGTTAGAAAACAAATTTTACACAATAAAAGTATTGTTTTTGGTAACAAATTTTTATTTAGCATCAATCAACACAACTCGGCTTCTTGCTGAATCGGCAGGTAGGTGTCGCCGAACTCGTGGACGTGCACGACGAGCATGTAATGCTGTAAACAAATGAAAAAAAAAACTCAGTATTAGCTTAGTTTTTATAAACATGATTTATGTGATCTATTTACTAGTTATCAATCATACTTACATAGCTGATTATGAATTGGCAGTTCCTTTTACCAGTGCCTCAGTGATCACTGCGGGTTGTTCCTGGGAAAGTGGGTTGGCAGGTGTAGCAGCAGATATTTGTGTGGGTGTGATGACTGCTGGGTCTTGGGTTGGTACAACAAAAACTGAATATTATTGACAGATACAAGAAATGTATAATTATGTACCTATCTGTTAAGTATAATTTTTACATTTAAAAGTCACGGGATAGACTCCATGCAAAATTATTATAAATACATTAATGCTACAAAACAAATTTACTACCTATGTTCAATTATAAATTTAATTATTACCGACGGAAAAGCTGGCACTCTTGCCTCAGTTTGCGGCTCTCTAAAACCCTCTCCCATTGTTTGACAGTATCCTCAATTCAACTTGCGAGAGGGTTGGTGCTACCGATGGGCCTCCACCTGTAGTAGCACATGCTGAACGTCTGGCAGATCCAGCAGCTTTTTCGGCCAAATGTTTTTTTAATCATTGTATGCACTTTAATAAATACGAGTAATGTACTTACCCTTTGCCACTGCTCCACGGACTTTGTGCAACTCCCCATTGAATTAAGGGAGTTGCACAGGCTTTCCCACAGCCCTTTTGTTCGGATTCTCCTGTCGCACCCCTCAATAGTCCGCAAGCCAACTCATTATGCTCACTCATAAAATCGAGGAGGGCCTGCATTTGTGCATGAATTGCTGCTGGAGCGGTCGGGGCCATTTTTACTAAACTAGCTAAAACTTCCCGCGTCATATAAATAATATTATGAAAGTACACATCATGTAAATTAATATTTTGAAGAAAAAAAACTGATATTTCATTTGAAGGTTTCCGTCAGAAAGAAAAAGGGCAAAGGTATTAACAGGATAAGGCCACGATATGGATTAAAATGGCAAAAATTATTCAATTATTTAATTCAAGACATAATAAAAACTATATTGTTAGAAATGTGGTCTTTTTCTAAGAATACCAATATTATTTTTTGTTTAATATGCTAGAAAACTTCAAAGTAAGTAAACCGGTAATCGACCGGTAAAAAAGCGCAGCTCTATCGTCATGCGTCATTAGTTCACAAATATTGTCTATGATTCCGTTTGAAACTCATGTATCCGAAATCAATCGGGAGTAGGGTTTAATGCTTAGTTTCGAACTACCTTCGGATGGACCCGTATCGTCGTTGACGGAGTTAGAGAGTAGACCCCCAGGATCGGATGTTTTATAGACGGTACCTGCATCAATAATATTAGTTACGCGGACGACATGGTATTGCTGAGCGCGTCAGTTTGCGGGTTGAGAAAAGTGGTTGCTCAATGTGAAGCGTATGCTAAAATCCATGGCTTGGCATACAACACCAAGATGTCGGAGGTCATGGTCTTTGAGGCTGAGGGTAAAAGTCCTGATGCAATACCACCTGTATTACTTTATGGTACACCTTTGCTGAGAGTCTACAGATTTAAGTATCTTGGTCATATATTGACTCCCAACCTCAAAGACGATGCTAACATTGAACGGGAACGGAGGGCATTGTCTGTTAGAGCGAACATGCTGGCTCGCAGGTTTGCACGATGCTCTCTTCCTGTTAAAATCACGCTCTTTCGAGCCTACTGTACTGCTTTTTACAACGTGCAGCCTGTGGTCTAGATTTACGCCAAAATCATACAGTGCTCTCCGCGTTCAATACAACAATGCGTTTAGGATACTAGTGGGGCTGTTTCTGTAGTGCGTCAGGGATGTTTGCGGATGCGCATGTAGATTGCTTTTACGCAACAATGCGTAAAAGATGTGCTTCCCTGGTGCGCAGGGTGTGGGACAGCTCCACCAGTGTCTTAAGCATGGTTGCAAGTCGATGGGACTGTTTATACGTGGGTCACTGTTGTGCAGTATATCATGGGATGTCGCAACAGTGACCAACCTTTACCCTTGTTTTTATTTTTATTTTCCTTGTTTTTGTTTAGTGTCTGTGCTTACTAACATAGTCGTAGGTTTTTACTAATAATACTGTTGAGTCTTGGTTACTCCAATAAAGAAAAATTCTATTCTATTCTATTTATTCAAATTAGGCTGGGAGTCATAACTTTTAGAACGTCAAAATTACATAAGACAGTCCCCCAAAACGCCCGCCCTTCACCACTTCCTAGTGCTTTAGCTGGGAAGAAGAAGTGGCGCAACAAACTCCCCATCAGCAACTTATTAACATGAGCTATAAGCATGATGTTAAATGTCAAATCAATCAATCAATGTAAATTCATGTAGTTATTTATTTTCCTTATTACATTAAAAATACATATGAATCTCAATTTATTAATATTTCGTTAAAAAACATACTTAACATTTAAATTGTAGAACAAAAATGTAATATCTTATCTAAATGGGTTTACATTTCAAAACTAGACGCGCAGACCTAGTTGTTCATTGATAGTTTCACTTGTAAATAGATCACTATAGTAAACTACGAGGGCGGCACTGAAAATTTCGGGAATCAAGGAAGTGACACAACATTACTATTTAAAAATGTATTTATTGCTTTTCGAAGTATTCTCCGCGAAATTTGACACATTTTTCCATACGATGGAACCAATCATTGAAGCAACCATTCCATTCGGAAGTTGGGGTCTCCAAAAAGGCCGTTTTGTAGGCGTCCACAGCTTCTTCAGGTGATGAAAATCTCTGTCCACGCAATTTATTCTTTATTTTAGGGAAAGTATAGAAATCATTAGGGCTTAGGTCGGGGCTGTACGGCGGATGGTCTAATAATTCCATGTTTTCTTGCTCTAAAAACTCTTTTGTTCTGTGTGCGGTGTGAGAACTCGCATTGTCGTGATGGAGGATGATGCGGCGGTTGCAGTTCTCTTTACGGAGTTCAGAAGCGACCTGTGGCAATTAAATGCTAGCATACCATTCTGCATTAACCGTTCGTTGTCCCTCAAGAGGAATAGTCGTAACATGGCCGGTTTTGGAGACAAACGTGGCCACCATTTTTTTTGCAACCGTGAACGAACAATTTTTGTTGGCTTTAACTCAATTTCGAACACCCAAACTCGTGACTGGTTTTTTGTTTCGAGTTCGTACGCGTATATCCAGGATTCGTCACCTGATACGATGTTGTATACAGCATTTGAGGATCCTGCGTGGAATCTTTCGAGAGTTCTGATGCACCAAGTAACGCGAGCCGCTTTTTGCTCTTCACAGAGCGAATGCGGTATCCAGCGGGAAAACAACTTTTTTACACGTAATTGTTCATGCAAGATTATTTGTGTTTGACTCATGCCAATGTCTAAAGTTGCCTGAATTTCGCGGTATGTTACGCATAGCATCAACGTTTTCTTGGGTGACTGCAGATTTTGGCCGACCTTGACGGGGATCATCACTGAGCTTGACACGTCCACGTTGAAATTCAGCAAACCAGCGATAAATTGTGGTTTTGGATGGGGCTTCATCACCAAATGCAGAAATCATCCGGTCAACACACTGCTTTTGTGTTAAACCACTTCGAAAGTCATAATAAATCATCGCTCTTGAATTTTCTCGAGTCAATTCCATTTTCTCAACGACTAAACAAGTTTGACAAAACCTTGTGACAAGACCGAGAATCTTTTTTTAAATAAATAAATGATATTCGATTTTTAAAACCAAGGAGTTTTCAATTAAAAAGATTTTAATATGACAGGAACAGTGGAAATATTCCATTCCCGATACTTTTAGAATAAGAATAAGAATAATATTTATTTGCTAAAAAAACATGGTATAAAAAGATGGTAAAATACAAAATAACAAGCGCATACATGTTTCTGCTTAACAGTTATAAGCGTACAAATTTTAAAGCACATTTAACATTTACTGTCAAAGAAGTCTTTGACAGTATAAAAACTATGACTACACAACCATTCATGCAATTTATTTTTGAAAGATCTTATATTTAATGTTTTGAGACTACTTGGTATCTTATTGTATATACGTACACACATAGCTAAACAACTTTTATTATATTTAGCTAGTCTCGGAAGTATATCCAGTACGAGCCTGTGGGGGTCTCGTCGGTTACGAGGATATAAATCTTCTGCATTATTAAATAATTCCTTATGCTTCCTTACAAACATACATGTTTCATATATGTAAAGAGACGGTAGCGGCAACAACCCAAGCTTTTTAAATATCGGCCTACAGGATTCATCAGGTCGAAGACCGTGTATTGCTCTAATGCATTTTTTTTGTGCAATAAATGCTCTATTTTGTTCTGTGCTATTACCCCACATTATCAAGCCATAGCGGAGCACCGATTCGACGTATGCATGGTAGGACGTTATTGCCGTTTTAACGTTTGTTATATTTCTGACTTTTTTAAGAGCATATACGAACTTATTTATTCGTTTGGAGACGGTATCAATATGTGCTTTCCAGTTTATGTCTTGATCTAAAGTTATGCCTAGAAATTTAGTTTGCATCACTTCATCAATTTTATGTATATTCATTTTAACATTGTATTTAGCATTATTAGATTTATTAAATTGAATATAAACCGATTTTTTAAGATTTATGGATAAGTTATTTCTATTTAGATAATCAATTAGTATTTCAATAGTGTTATTAATATCAGTCTCATGATCATCAATCGTGTTATTTTTCCTATCAGTAGTTACAATAATAGAAATATCATCAGCAAATAATATACATTTATGGTGGGTTATATTAATTATAGAATTTATGTATAAAAGGAATAAAATTGGGCCTAACACACTTCCTTGTGGGACGCCATATCTGTTGAACTTGAGTTCGGATGAGTGTGGTATCATGTCATTATTTATATCCACTTTTGTAATGGTAACCCGCTGTCGTCTGTTATTTAGGTATGTCGATATCCACTGAAGCACTATGCCTCTAATTCCAATTGCCTCCAGTTTCTGAAGCAACAGGTCATGAGACAGTAGGTCAAAGGCTTTAGATAAGTCGAAGAACAAACCTGTAGTAAGTCGATTTTGATTAATATTCGTCAATATATTTTTTATAAGAGTGAAGATAGCTAGTGTTGTGGATTTGTTTTTTTGGAAGCCAAACTGTTCTTTCTTAATTATGTTAAATTTATTACAGAATTCGATCAATCGTTTGTACATGCACTTTTCAAATATCTTTGACAAAACAGGTACTAAAGTTATTGGGCGATAATTATTAACATCAGATTTTTCTCGTTTTTTAAAAATTGGCTTAACAATTGATACTTTTAATGCTTCAGGAAAAGTACCAAGTGAAAAAGATAAATTCATTAAATGTGTTATAATTCCACTTAGCTCAATAGTGCATGCTTTTATAATTTTTGTATTAATTTCATCGTATCCTTCAGAACTTGAGTTTTTTAATGCTATTATCTCCGTTCTAACTTCATTTTCAGACACAGGTTTGAGGAACATCGAATGAGCTGCTGAATTTTTCTTAGGACTGGTTTTTATAACAGTACTAGAAGTATGCGCCGTATTAATGTAGTGATCATTGAATGCAGTTGCAATTTCTTTAGGATCAGTGACTACTGTGTTATCGATTTTAATATTTTCTATGTTGTCCTTGATGTTGTTATTCGTGATTTCGTCCCTAACCACTTTCCATACTGCTTTGCATTTATTTTCGTTTTCGTGAATAAACTTAATATTTGCATTCTTTCTTGATGTGGAGATACATTTCTGTAAGAGTTTTGAATATTGCATGTATTTACTTTTGTTTCCTATATTTTTATTTCTATAATATTGATAGCGTAGAGACCGTTTGGTTTTACAACTTTGTTTCAGTCCTTTACTTATCCAGTTTTGCTTCTTTTGATTAGTATTGACTTTAACTTTTATTTTTGGGAAGCATAAGTTATAGAAAAGGCATAATAATTCATGAAAAGAACTGAATGCTACATCTATATCATTTTCTGTGTAAGATTCTGACCAGGACACATTTTGTAAACATTCCTTAAACTTCTGAATATTATTCAAGCTGTAGTCTCTTTTATAGATATGGTATGTTGTCTGTTTTATTTGTATCTTATGTCTTACGGGAATACTCAACATTTGGGCTGTGTCATGATCGGAGAGATGAAGTGGCATTACTGAAGCAATAGCATCCGGAATATTGCTGAGCATATGGTCAATACATGATGACTTGCGTGTTGGCTCATTTATATGTAATTTTAGATTATAATTATATGATAGATCTAGTAATTGATTAGTTATGTTGCCTTTTTTGAGAGTATTAATGTTAAAGTCACCTACTAAAACCACCTTTATTTTTGAATTATATTTATGAAATACATGTTTCAAAAGACCATTTAACTTAAATAAGAATTGGATGGGGTCGGATTGCGGAGTTCTATAGACACAAATAATTACCAACTTATGATAAGTTAGTTCTGTACCACATGCTTCGAACGTATTTTGTATAGCGTGGGTATTTATAAATGGTAGTTTTTTGAAGAGAAGGTTTTTTTTTACTAAGATGCAGGTCCCGCCTCTTTGTTTTTCCCTGCAAAAGTTGGCAGCCATCTCATAGTCATGAATTTTAATATAAGACTCATAGCCTTTTTTTATAAAAGTTTCGGAGAGGCATGTTACATCTGGGTTATTCTGTACTTCACGTAGTTCTTGTAGGGTTATTTCGAGTAACTCTTTTTTTGATAAGAGACTAGCAATATTTTGATGTAGTATTTTGAAATAATATGTTCTAGATGGCAGAGTTTTGGGCCCGAAAAAACGTTACGTTCTTTTTTGTTACAGGAAAATAATACGGAATAGTTCCTTTTTCTGCCTTATTGGTGGAATTTAATGCATTTTCGGTTTCTTGTGGTTTTAAGTTCCTCTGACCGAAGCGCAAAACTATTTAAATAGTTTGTTCACCTCAGCCATTATGAACATTGCTACAGACACGGGCATCACTTGTCATGTTATGGAGCTATCACCGCGCTATCTCTGCCTACCCCACGACGTGACAGCAACATAACTATTAACTCCCGTGCGTCTACGCGTCTGGGAGCGACTTTCTCGTACTATAATAAATCGCGGCCGCTTTTCCGGGTTGGGGCGCACGCGCTTTCGTCGTTCAGTCGCGTTCGGACTACCGCAGCGTTCACATCGCCACCACTATGTACAGACGTCGCTACCGCACCACCCTCGGCCTTGGTCTTGGATCCTCCTTCTCGTCGTCGTTCTCCACGACCCTGTCGTTCAGAACCACCACCACCACCGCGTCGTCAGCGACCGACACCGTCAGGTCGGATGCGCGTGCGACTGCCGCTAAGCTCAAATCGAAGTATGAAAACGCCGGCACAGCGCAAGGTGCGTGTGTTACTAACGTGTGTGCGACTAATACCTATTCTGTTGTGATTTCGGAAAACTAAAATTTATTTTCGTGTATTTTCCCCGCATATACATATATCGGGAGAGGAATGGCCGGTCGTAGTCTCTTTGTTAGTTTTCCTTATTTGAGGGAAGTTCGTTGTGATTACCCATTTCAACTATATTTGTTTCCTCGCCCTTTATTGTAATGGTTTTCCTCTTTAATTACATGGATTTTCCTGACTGAAGCAAATTTTTCGTGATCCAGATAATAATGTGATAACTTGGCTTAGTTTTTAATATTATCGTTTTATCAGAGCTTCTGAAGTGCTTCCACTGAAAGTGTATCTAGATTTTTGTGTTCGTACTTTTATTTAAAAAAATCTAGCCAGACTTGAAGTATTTTATGAAAGAAATAACGTAGAAATTAAACAGTCCAACATTACCTATCAGCTAGCTGAATCTTGCATGTTCAGTTAATAAATCATAAAGTTGTAACATGTCCTATAAATAGTGGAGTTTTGCCCGAATTCTGTGACAAGTAAGCTTTGACATAGTTGTGTCAGACAGTGAGGAGCGAACATCGAGAGCGTAGAGCTACTTCATCTGACTAGCACTAGACTGGGCGACCTTAGAGCTAACGAGCTAGCCACGTAAAATAGAAATTAGAAAAAAAGTCCTTCAGTTTGCTAATTGTTAAAGGTTAGCGAACATACTGTTTTTGACACGTCTTTTCGGTGTTAACATGTTTGCTGAACTTTTGTAGTGACCTGCAAAAAAATTAACAGGGGGGTCTGAAACAGATGCCATTATTTCAGCGTCAATTTTGAATGTATAGTTGTTGAATTCGTTTCTCAAATGAAATAGTTTGTGTAGCTACAATTTATAAGCTTTCAACAAAAGCACACTGAATCCTGGGTCCCAATCATATCAACAACAATTTTGTCTACCTAGTCACATAGTCAAGTTACGAATGATAATTCGTAATGCAAAGCGTAGCTTAGACATAATATTTTTTTCTACTTTTTATGAGCTGTAATTTAAGCGTGTTTTGAAGTTCTAGGAGCGAGCTTTTATCCGTGCCAATATACTGATTTTAAGTTTTAATTAAAATAGGTTTTGTATAAGATTTATGTCGGTAGTTGTAGGAAAATATGCCCAGCAATAGTTAGTTTTGACTCCAATGTAACTAATATTATAAATGCGAAAGTAAGTTTGGTTGTTTGTAACGCTTTCACGCCAAAACGGCTGAACGGATTTGGATGAGGTGCACAGATAGACCATGACCTGGGTAAGGACTTAGGCTACTTTTTATCCTGGATCACAGACGAAGTCGCGGGCAATCGCTAGTTACCTAGGTAATAACGAAAGGAAACTGACGGATCAGTTCATTCATAAACCTTTAAATTAAATAGTAATGTCTTTGAATGTTTAAAATATTCATTTACATTTGCAAACAACAAGAGATTTACGTGATAGCCTCTGATAATTTAATCTTCCATTAAAATATATTGCCAGCCCAACTATAGCCAGAATACATGTAAACACGCTGTAGATGACAGGCGTCCAGACTTTAAATAAGTCTGACATTTGACTAGAGTCTGATCCGCCAAGATATTAATTTTGATATTTACGATATAGACGAAACTAGTGCTGTTACCACACTTGTAAACATCTACATATCCACAAGTTTAAATTTAGAATTCGTTTTTTAAATTGGACACAAATAATCTACTATTTGTTTTAGCAATACCAATACGTCTATCTGCTGCCATAAAGGTCTTCTAGGTTACCGTGTTATCATAACAATGTTTTTGCATCATCACGACTCAGTTTTTGCGTCTTATTTTTGTTCACAATAATGTTTAGTTTTTATATTGCTCTTATTTTCCACACTGTTTTGGACGTTAGACAGAGTATCTGGTGTTTGTTATCCCGAGCAAGTTTCACGAATCAGCTGTGGGAACTAGGTAATTGTGGATAGCCTAACGACTACCCACAACCTGTCACTATAAATTACTACTGCGATTTATTTTAAACGTCACTGCTACGAGCTTTTCTATGCATCTGGTTGCGTTGTGGAAACAACTTGCGAGTACCTACTATACCGAATTTCAAAAACAACGTAGGTAACTATGCAATCTTCTTACCAGAATATTGTGTTTCTGAATAATAAGGATCAGTGTGTGTTAAAAGAGCTTTGAAAATCCCGTAACATTCACAGTTCACAAATATCGTCATCGCTTGCCGCCACAATTCTCGTATCTGTATTCGCGAGTCGGTCCGTATCCGCACTCCGCAGGGTCGCTTCCCTAGTGGAAATGTAGCAGTTTACCCGAGGAAGTTGCCTCAATAATGTTCTATTTATTATCCTTTCAGCTATCGTAATGTTTACGCGACACCAATTTCTGGCGGGAAATGACTCACTTTTCGGATATTTAAATAAAAAAGAAAAAGAAAATAATATGAATGAAAACTATGATAGAAAAACAGCCTGTCAATCGGCTCTTGGCCATAAGTTGTAGTAGTCAGGTTAACGAAATTGGAACATTGACCTCATGAACCCAGTTCGGTCAAAAAAACAGGAAAATTGCTGGTTGGTGGGTGTCTTCAGATTTAACTACCCACAAGTAGACATTCCACAGTTCGGAGTCAGATTTAAAAGTACTAATAAGAAATACTACAATACTTGAAATGGAGACTCTTCGAATTGGGGCTCCAGAGAACAGAACATTTTGCTGTATTTAACTTAACCGTGCCTCACGTGAATCGCGCGTGGTTGGTCACAGTTCTAACCTTTTTTTTTTTCGGGGTAAAAAATCCTCATGGTTGTCCTCCGCCCTGAACGGGCGGGGGGGCGGTCAGACTCTTACTGACTAAAAACCTACCTGGTGTTCCATCTCACACCTACGTCGGGGTCGCGGGAACCTACGCCACCTCGGGTCCTGATGTATGGGGGGCGGCAGAAGTCCCCGAGTCCGCCGCCCCTGGACCCATTCCCGCGTCCCAGGACTCCTCGCTACCGACCATCGAATCACTACGGTCGGCAGCGACAGGTCACTGCCTACTTCTAAGATAAGGTCACGTCGCGGCTTCTCCCAAGCGGCACACTCTGCCAGCGTATGCCACGCCGTGTCCTCCCGGCAGTCGACGCAGTGGTGACACCGGGCGTCCGGCTCCCTGTTTTTACGACACAGATACTTTCCGAAACACCCATGCCCCAAAAGTACCTGCGCCACCTGAAGCGACAGGGAGCCGTGCTTTCTCCCGAGCCAGAGGTCGATCACCGATCGGGGCACGTTTTTTTTTTTTTTGGCGGGATATCATTAAATGACTTCTCCCTCTGGAGCGGGAGGGCGTGTCAGACTTTTACTGACTAAAACCCTCTATCGGTATCTCTTTCGAACAACTCGCGACCCTGGCAGGCATCGGCCCTATCGGACCCTGTCACTATTTTCTGAAATATCTTTGAGGCGCGCGGGGAACACGACGCGCCGTCGACCTGGGCCTGGTCCTAACCGGGCGGCGAGCTACTACCCATTTTTGCTCGCCATCCGCAAGCCGGCGCGTACGGTGTCCGGGAATCTGCGGGCCTTTCCCGACGCCCGTGGCGATTAGGGGCGTTAGGGCACAAGGCTCTCTCCCTCACGCGCACCGCCCCCTCCTTCGCGAGCATTCAAACTTCGCAGAAGGAGGTGACGGCTTCCCATTCGCTCTCGCCCCGTACCATGGCCTGGACCAGGCCGGGCGCGAGAGATCGCCGCCGCCGATCGCCTCCGCGAGGACACGGCGGTGCTCCGCCCAAGCTTGGCATACCTCCACCGTATGCTCAATGGTGACACCCGGGCGTTTCCTCCCGCCTAATACGGAACAGGAACCTCCCGAAACAACCATGTCTGGTGAGGACCTGTGTCAGGCGGAACGTGAAGACGCCGTGGCGCCTCTTCAACCACTCCTGAAAGAGTGCGTGCCCATGCTAGCTTGTTGCTGCGACCAACTGTGAGAAAAGGCCAGTAAGATAAAACTGGATGAAAAAGAGAGTAACCGGAAACACATACTAACGAAGCAAGTTAACATAAAGCTTGTGAAAATAGACTAATTTATTCAAAAGAGCGTCCTTCATTAGACGCTCGAAAAGATTGGTTTTTAAATTAAAAAAAGCGTACATAAGCGTATAAGTTTTTACAGGCTCAATTAAATATATCCCCATTCTAAACTCAATTTTACAAATCTTCGAGTAATCACACTCATCACCACCACCATACACAGCTAAAAAAGCTCGTACGCTCATCAAATTGCTATTTGTCTAACAGTCTTTACTTAAGTCTCCCACTATTTTTGACGTATGTGAAATGTCATAAACGTGTACAGGTGAATTGAAGTTACAACTTCAGAAGCTGTTTATGCATAATTGCAGCACATAAACCACACATGTAATGTCGTCCACGTTGCTGCACCTGGGACCTGGGACTTCGTTCAACTGCTACGAGCTTTCGAAGTTTGTGCTGTTGAGGGAAATAGCATTTGGTTATACGACATTTAGACTGCTGCAAACAAAATCTCTTCTTCCAAGCACACATATTATAGGGTCTATGAAACCCATTTAATGGCGTTTCATCGTGATGGGTTTACCGATGACTGAAGGTTTATCTTTCTGCCCAAGGCAGGGTTGGAAAACATCATGATTTTTTGAAAAAAATGAACAAAGCACGATTTTTTGAAAAAATCCTAATTAATCACGATTTTTTTGATATTTGATTTTTATTATTTAATTTAACTTTATTTTGCGCAAAACGGAACGCGCCCTCAAGGGATTAAACCCCAGACACACCGCGGGGATTTCCCTTTTGTCTGACATGTGAATGCAAACAGAATTCACACTGACAGATGAAGAAGAAGAAAGTGCGTTGGAGGAAGCACGAAATAACTATGATGATTAAATTTTGCTACCATTGATAGCAGAGCTTATGTCAAAATCAAAACCATTCAGAAGTGTGATGTTCGCAGAAGAAATAGTAAAAAATGTGACTAACATATATTTAACGAAGAGTCAGTCAAATATAGATAGCTTCTTCAGCTGCTGTGGAAAGAGTGTTTTCCACCTTTGGAATTGTTCAGAGCAAATTAAGAAACCGAATTGAAAAACTAGCTTAGACGACCCTAGTTTAGGTATAATTTCTAAATCTGTTTTTTTATGTTGATTTGTTTGAAAGAAAGTGAAATTAAACATTTTTGATTTAATCATTGATTTTTATTGAAAAAATAATTTGATTTAAATCGTGATTTAAATCAAAATGATTTATTCATGCCAACCCTGGCCCAAGGCAATGCATTAAGAATAGTTCCACATCTGAGGTAAAACTGTGGCTAGACACCGTATATCAAATATTGACCAAAGCGTCTATCGCTTAAGTCAATATGTCGTATTCAATACTAAACAAGTTGTTTCTGCACAAGAGATCATCATGGACTGTCGTGCAACGGCAAATAAAAGAGAGGGAATAAGCTTAATACAGTACGTTACCTTTTTATTCACCGCGGCGTCTGTGAAACTACGTTATCCGCCTAAACACACACGTGCCGACTATGAATACTACCCCATATTGATCCCGAGAGTGTCATAAGATGCCTTTCGCGTTACGTACGGGCTGCGGCTCCCTATTCTTTGTTATATTCGTCTTGGTTGCTTCTAACAAACTAATATTCTTGCAGGGATGGTGGAATGGTTTCTGCGATCGTTTGTTTAGGTACCAAGCGTTTGAGTCATCCACTAAGCCAGCCACTGAATGGAAAATCTATCTTAATCATCCCAGAGTCAAGACCGGATACGGTTGTTGTAGGTACTGATAGCAATAATCAAAGGACGACCTCCGCTTGATCTTCCAATTGCCCACCATTTAGAAACAAGCAAAAAAATAAGCAACAATAAAGGATTTTTCTACGTGTAGCCATTATTTGGGAAAAATAAAACCATAACTAGGAAATTGCCAACTTAGCATTGAATAAAGTGTAAACAGTGAATCAGCGTGTCGGAACTGCTAACCGCAAGAGATTGTGTCTAACTAGCTGTGGCGTTCAGGTGCTAACTGATAGAGTTGTTACGGTGTCTCGTGTCTGGAGCTAATTCAAGTCTATTTAGCGCATGTTTTGCCTAATTGGCTAATTAGTTGTCGAAGAAATTAGGTTTTTATTATAAATGATAGGATTCACACCTATAACTACTCTTTTATTAAAGTTTTTTGTTAGCTCTGCTGAGTTATTACACTCGTAGAATTTTTGGTGCCATAAAATCGGTTTGGGTCTTTCCCCATCAACAGTTAAAAGCTACTCCAATTTATTGTATTTTAACTGCTAACGTTATGTGTGAGCGTAAGTTAAACATCCGTGTGTTCCAAATACTAGCACAGTTAGTACCAGCGATGTCCTATATGCGCTAACAATAAAACTAGGTCAGACATAGCTTTAGACTAGGCATGAATTGATTTATGAATGCAGAGGAACAATTAAATTTCGCTTCATTCAGACTGCAGGCGGCGAAAAGTTCAAATTTGTGCATGAAAGATTAGTAGAGAGGAAAAAAAATTAATAGATTTTGGCGTGAACATAGAAGTGACATCGAAAGCAAACCATATCAATAAAAGCAGAGCACGCAACGCCCAAAATAAAGAGCTATTATTGACCCATTCATATAATTTCGTTATAAAACTAAATCTGCGCCCAAACGCTGTAGTAAGATCTAAATTTGTCGGTAACCGTGTGCGGTTGCCACCTGGCCAATATTTGGCACTAGCCTGTACTCGGCCGCCCCACTGACTTGCCCTACATCCGCTTTAAATAGTGCGTACGCGCATCTGACTGTGCCGCTATTGCCACATGTCGATTTTGCTAAAAACTTACATTGAGTGTTATAAAAACTTGAGATGCATAATAAAATATGTATAATCTATCATCTAATATATAATAATTCATCATTCTCCTGCCTTTATTCCAACGTATTTGTGGTCGTCGCAACATGTATTTTTCTTCCATACTTCTCTAATAGTATCATCTCCTTAGTCACCCCCATTCTAGCCATATCATCTTTCGCACAGTCCATCCATCGTTTCTTTGGTCTTCCCCTATTCTTATAGTCATCATACTCAAAACTTTCCACACAACTTTTCAGTTACCGGTGCCACTTTCAGACTTCCTCTTATGTGCTCATTTCCTATTCTATCCATTCGTGTAACACCACACATCCCTTTTCTCATCTCCTCTCATCTGCATGCAATTGCTTTTCATACATCCCTTTTGTAGCCCAACATTCTGATCCATACAAGACAGCAGGTATAACCATTGTGTTAAATATCTTCCTCTTAAGTTTAAGGTAAATGCGGGAGCAGGCAGCGCAGACTGTTTCCGTGACCTGTCGCCATTTCATTCATCCAGTGATAATTCTGTGCTTAAACCGTCCGATCTACTTTGCCATCGCTTTGCACGAGTGAACTGAGATACCGAAAGTCGGAGCAGACTGAAAAGCGCGCCATCCAGTACTTTGACTCCAGAACTGGAGAGACCGCCGGAATGGCGGAACATATAATCAGTTTTGGTTCTGCTGATTTTCATGCCAACATTTTCTCTGCTTTGCTCTGCTATCTGCTCTGGATCTCAGATCCATCTTCACTCACACAATAAAATCAATATTCTAAGAAAATCTGTCCCTCGGATTGTTTTCTTTTCACTGAACCCGAAAAGGCATGAAGTACGAGTATGTCTTTTCGGGATAAGTGGTCCCAAAAAAAAAAGATTTCCCCTTAAACAAAAAGTCAAGTGTATCTCCTTAAAACATCAACTTTTTTTTACGACGAACATCTAGATTTATAAAAAAAAAATACATCAGATTTAACTTTGTACCGGGAAAAATATTTGTGAAAAGCTATTTAAATAACATCATAAAGGAACGCAGGCTAATTTTATCAAGATTTTTCTCCGGATGTCCAAAATTAACAATCAAGTTCACTAACACTATGTGCATTTCGTTTCCTGGGATATGTGACAATGTTTTTGTCGACAATTCTTTGCGTCATTGATTGTTTATTAAACTGCTTGTTCTCTTTTTTACAATATCTTTGTCAGAGTTTTCGCCGGTATACCCATCAGCAATTCTCTACTTCCTCATTTGGACTCTCTACTTTCCAATCATTTGGAAATACTGCGTTTAGTGATTGTGTTTATATGTATTCAGATTATTTGCAATAATTTATTAGTCTTCTACAATTGCTTTTCATGAGTCTTAGCTTCTATATATACGATGCTACGATATATTTCCAGAATGTTTTTTACGCATCGGGTAGATTTTACGTATTTTTTGCAGACAACATTTTTCCTTATATTTTTTTGACATTCGTATTGTCTGAATGTAAAACAAGTTTATCAAGGTTCACACTATTTGTCTGCCTAAAAAGGAAGGACTTGATGTTGTGAAAGCGTAGAAATATGTTGGTCCTTTTTATATGCTTTAGTTTGAAACAAAAGACAGACTAGTTGGTTATGCACACAAGGTAGACCTTCCTTCATCTTATCAATTCCTGTGGTCCTGTCATTTCAGAAATCTGAAAAATGTTTGCTTTCGAAATCTTTTTCTTTCTATCTATAGTATCTATGCGATGGTACTCCAAATATAGCATTATCACGGAAACCGCATTTCAAATCAACCTGAACGTACCAAATCCATTAACATCTATAAAAACAATAGACCAGCATTTTATTGTGGGCACGTTCCCCAGTCGGTGCGGTTCGATTCCCGTTGGATCCCCGCCAGTTCCCGTGTTTATCACAGCGGGATTTAACTCGGTCTCCCTGACTCCCGAGTCGGTCTCTGAACTCAGCCTGTGCATTCGCCAGGAATTAATGCTCTGCATTTAGATTCGTCACGTGTTTCTTTGCGTAATAAGTGATCAGGTTCATTGGTCTTGAGTTCTTCAAGCTTCCGGGATGCGAGATTTCGATCTTGAGGTCACGGAGAAAGATATCGAAAAGAGAGTTGTGCGTGGGAAGGATTGCCTTGTAGTTTGTAGCCACTCCTTATATCCTTGAGTTCCTTGAAATTAATGACAATGTTTTTGTCGACAATTATTTGCGTCATTGATTGTTTATTAAACTGCTTGTTCTCTTTTTTACAATATCTTTGTCAGAGTTTTCGCCGGTATACCCATCAGCAATTCTCTACTTCCTAGTCAATCATTTGGAAATACTGCGTTTAGTGATTGTGTTTATATGTATTCAGATTATTTGCAATAATTTATTAGTCTTCTACAATTGCTTTTCATGAGTCTTAGCTTCTATATATACGATGCTACGATATATTTCCAGAATGTTTTTTACGCATCGGGTAGATTTTACGTATTTTTTGCAGACAACATTTTTCCTTATATTTTTTTGACATTCGTATTGTCTGAATGTAAAACAAGTTTATCAAGGTTCACACTATTTGTCTGCCTAAAAAGGAAGGACTTGATTTCGTATGCTAAGTCAATATCTGCTTATCCAAATAAAACAGGTCTCAGATGACCGCAAAATCCAGTCTTGGACACCCTCCAAGAGATTTTGCATGAGATCATAAAACTCGATAAGGATAATCTTGTACTTTCAAAATGCCTTGAGGGAGGATCATAATATTTTCTAAAGTATTATTAGAATTGACGGAATTTCTTCGTTCAATAAATTACAATACAGGTTTGTATAAAAATTGCCTCGAAGGCCGAGTTGTCGTGTCGCGCGCCGGTATTTTTAGCTCTCCTCGTTAACCGCTCTGATACATGACAGCTTTTCAGAACCTAGTGGTTTAGCCTAAAGCAACCCCACTGTATTGCTTACTGCTATTTCTATGGGCTTTGGTATTGTTATTACTTCGATTTCGTTAGTAAAATTTAGATGATTCATGTGTCTTTGCAACGCTTGGGTTTGATTACCACAAATTTTATTCTAGTGCAATAAGTTTCAGTTGGAATTTTGCACACTTATGAAAAAAGAAATGTTCGCATCACATTCGTTTGGAAGAACAGTATTTTCTAAGTTGTCCTTTTCAAATAATAAATCATGTTTGAAACGTAATTTTCCACATGCAGCTATGTAGCACGCACTTGGTATAATTTAGCAACATCTACTTGTTTGTTCTTCTACCACGAAGTTTGGTAGACTCACGTAGACTATAAACCATCATGTCATCATGATAAGTCTAGTCTGCATATCACTAAATATATTAACTCACGCGTGGCAGATACAGATCTCCAGCCTTTAACAAAATATCTGATAATTTGTCTCTTATCTTCACGAAATGTGAAAATATGCCAAAACTTTGATGTCTCTCCGAGCTTGTAGATTCATATCTAGTGCAGCACACTTCAGTCAGTTTGTTTGAAGAAGCTTTTTATTGATTATATTGTTTAGGTGGTGCTTTTTTTCTGATTTAATAATATTCAGAGTAGGTGTATCAGTTAAGCATAAGTAGTTAGTAAGAAAGAAATGAATACTCTTGTCTCATGGTATCGTTAATTATGATATTATTTCCAGAAAATAAACCCTTACAATTTATTATAGCGAACATTTACGTTTAATAATTTGCTGTGTAGCGCCGGCGCGGCGGTGTTACTAGCCGGTGTACAAAGGCCTTTTTATCAATAGGAAACGTCGCCTTGGCAATGACACAGGCTCGCACCATCTTATGATCTTGTAAAAGTCAACGTTAATTTACAGCTTTTTCACGGGAACCTCATTTTTAATTAGATTTTTACAATTGTGGACTTTTCAATGCACAATCTCATTTAAAACTGACTTATGTTATGGGTTCTGGAGAAATCACCTCGGCTGCGTTTGCGGAATCATTACCGAGTCCAAAATAATTTTGATCTTCCACAAAAATATATTCCAAGTATTACCCAATAATTGGAAACATCTGGTTTTGTTTTCGGCGGAAACATTTCAATCTCTAAAATACGTAACTTCGTTTCCTCTGTTCCTTGTAATGGATTCTCCGCCGAAAATTGATTGGTAATATCAGAACGTTATTTTCTACAAAACATGTTCAAAATTGGATCTGTCCAATTATTTGAGTGTAGGCACTGACAGAATACGTAATTATTGCGAATAAACCAAGCCTGTTGTGACCCTGGAGCAACGCACAGCTTCGTGTGATGTCTCTTAGTTCCACTTGTCCCTGGTAATGAGGATGTCGTCCATATAGTTATGAGTCATTCGCTTTGTACCAAATCCTATATGCGACCACGTGTCCCTGAGCTTTTGGTTCTAAACAACGTAACTACGGGTTTTTCTCGTATCTTGATGAAATTATAGCATCAATGGAAACACATTGCTTCCTTGACGTCACTTGGTTCGTCCGGTGGATTGACGTCATCAGCTGTGTTTTATTCCGCAAAGTTATTGATATGTGTTCCATTTATAATGTTCATTTCTATTAGATCTAATGTCTGTACAAACTGTGATGTACTCATCTACACTTCTACACTAATATTATAAAGAGGAAAGATTTGATTGCTTGTTTGTTTGTATTGAATATGCTCCGAAACTACTGGACCGATTTGAAAAATTGTTTTACCATTAGAAGCCGAAATTATGTCTGATGAACATAGGCTACTTTTTTTTTTAATCCACGCGGACTTAGTCACGGGCGAAATGCTAGTATGAAGATAAAAGTCGAATTTAAATGGTTATTGAACTTGCTGGCACCAGATCCTGTAATTTTCATTATCATTCATTGCGTTTACAGATTTTAGACATTGATTCTGTAATATTTAACTCACGCACAAAATTATTACTTAAAAAAAAATAGGGAAATCATCTACTTTTACTTACAATAAAATAAAAGTTAATATGTGATTACCATGTATCATCTATCACACAATTAATTAACCCGCCATTGCTGCATTTGTATATTAAATTCTTTATACCTATTGTGGTATAGTAATTTAATTCTAGGTGCAGCGTCTTCACATACTCGTATAATCAGATAATTAATGTACAAGTACAAAATATTGTAAAACATTTTAAAAGAGTAACGGTGGAGTTTCTTCCCCATTCTTCTCCATACGAAACTACATTTTGAAAGGGGGCAACTAGAATCAATTCAATTTTTTTTTTGTCAATTTTGACGTTCGAAAGTGCCATTTAAGTGCCTATTTGAAATAAATGATTTGACTTTGACTTTAATTGCCCATGCGTTGCT
Organism: Dasypolia templi; assembly: GCA_963555695.1. Classification (NCBI taxonomy): domain Eukaryota; kingdom Metazoa; phylum Arthropoda; class Insecta; order Lepidoptera; family Noctuidae; genus Dasypolia; species Dasypolia templi. The sequence goes on along the minus strand of OY743151.1, from coordinate 1,736,215 downwards.
TGCAGCTTTACCATTTTGGTGAATATGAATGTCATATTTGTCTTTTCTTTGACTGCCTCGTTGGTCTAGTGGTCGCAAGAGCTACTGCTGAGCATGAGGTCTTGGGTTCGATTCGCAGGTCGGGCAACGTGTTGTTGGGTTTTTATATACCTATAGAATTTCTCAGTAGCAGCCCGGAGTCTGGATTTGTGCCTGGTTGATGGCAATAGGCTCGCCACCCATTACATGGGACTTAAGCATGACTGGTGAAATGTGGGTGTACTATAGTACACCTCTGCCTAACCCTTCTGGGATTACAGGCGTGATGGTATGTGTTATAATTGTCTTTTCGTTGCTAGTAAGACACGTCTTAAATTACCAATCGCACAGGTAAATCTTGTGGGCAATGAAATGCCGCATGCAAGGAATCTGGCAGCTCTCAGCACGTCTCGGTATAGTATCGATTGCTGGATGCATTACAAGAGTTGAGTTAAACCGAGTTTGAACAAATGTCACGTCGGTTGATCGATGTGACCTGCCATAATAACGAGCAACTTAATGTAGGTCGTCAACTGGCATCGGTGATGTTTTAGGTTCTTGTTGGAGGAGAAAATGCTTGACTTTTGGTTTTACTAGTGCCGTTTTAAACGATACTTTGAAAGACTGTGTTTTTATATCTAAGTTAGCCACATATTAGGCCTTTAGCAGCAAGCCTGTTCGTACGTCCAAGTGCATTCCTCAAGTAATTTAAACGATTAATAAAATGGAAATTGATGTAGCAGTCACGCCAGACGTCAGTGTTACGAACCTCCTTTATTCATTCTCAAGTGTTGGGAGATGTTGTTTTGATTTGAATAAAGACCCAGAGTCTCAAGACCTATTGAAATATCTGAAAGTTATAAATATGGAAAAGTCTTATTTTAATGTAGATTTATTTGTGCTCGTTAGCTGTAAATTATCGGTCTACTGGTGACAGAAGATTATCTCTTCTGCCTTGCACCACTGTATTACCGAGTAAAAGATCAGTGTTTCTCTTATTCCAAGTTCTTTATGGAAAACTTCTACCCGCTTAAAAGTTTCAATCGACTAACTCGTCTCATATCAATCCGTTAATAGAGTTAGACACATCACTTGCATCATGTTTTGGTATAAAGCCAAATTGCAATTTATTACTAGACGCAAACGCCGCCGGTTTCGCGGCGATTTATATAAAAACGTCTCGAACAGTAATTATTATCTACTCTTTGCTTGATTTATGTGTTCAGTTGCCGGAGTACGCCATCATTATTCTAGACTCAAAAAAGTTAAGATTAAAACGTTGTTAATCTTTGATTTTTTAAATATTTTTTATTGTGAAGGTCGGGAGAAGTAGGCCGTATATTCTGAAGTACGATGCTCCGTAATTTTTGTCAGGGATTGCAGCTTATAAGATCTTGATGATATGTTTATTTGTATTTTTTGTTTTACCGACACAAACGACGTTGACCCAACAGTTCACGAAAATGTCGTAAGAGGCATCAGATAAGCCAAGCGGGATTATGTTAGATAAAAACATGTCAAAATATTTATTTGCGCCGATAGGGCATTGCAGCTAAATACATTAAGTTTTGCTGTTCCTGTTCTGAAAACATATTAACAATGAAAAATAAAGTTCTTAATTTAAGACAAGACTGACATGTTTGAGACTATTAAAAATTCATATGAATTGCAACTGTTTATAATATCATTAATATAGTGTTCTGCTGCCAGAACTGTCTCATTCAACGACAGTTCCGTATAAAATTATAGTAACATATTACTTGAATTTAATATATGTAGAGCGTTATGAATGCTATGATCAAAACATTTAAATCACATCTTCAATCTATCTAGATGTTTACTACTTCCGGATAGGTTTGCAAAAAAAGAAATGTTTGTTTTTTGACACATGTGGAGTAGCCAGTGGTATGGTGGTTGGGTCACCAGTAGAGCAGACTGTTAGCCCAAGAATAGCTAGTCTGTATGTATTCCTTTTTTTGGACAAAAAGATCTCCATACAATCCGTACCTATGAGCTTGGAAAATGCAGATTAAGTGAAGTGTGGTAAATTTTGCTGAAAGTTCTGAAAACGGTTTATACAAAAACGATGATCCAAAGGTATGTTTTGGGTCTTAAAAAAAAATGCTGCAGTCGCGTAGAGTCAATAACCTTAAAGAGGCTGCGTGGGCGCTCGTAATAGAGTCAAATTGCTGCGAACCTCTGAATCATATACGACTGGCCGACGACAATATGTGGAGTGTTTGTCTCTGGATACTTTGAGCTGATACATTGGAACTACTATTGATATAAGAATCTCGAAAAGGAAAAATCATATTAGTTTAATATCTTGATCGTGTGTGTTTGCCAGGTTGATTGTGCACAACCTCATCAAAATGTTTATCTATTCAACACATCTCCCTTCTCGTGGAACGAATACCAAAGACCTTTCACGTCCCTACCTTTTCGAAATACTAGAAGGCAGGAAAGTAACTTAACCAAAACCAGCTCAACTTAAAAGTAGTCCAAAGTCCGCATAAATTCAATAAGCATTTCCAATTGAAGTCCGTAGTTACAAGTTACATCAACCCTGCAGAACCGTTAAACTATAAATACTAACAAATCGAACAAACTTAATCCACGTAGACACGCATATGCAAATATCAGCCTTATATCGAGTAATCAGGCGCATGCCCGGAGCATGCAAACGCTTTCAGCTATAAATAATGTATTCATTAATAGAAAACAACCCTACATCCTTGGGTTTGATATAATTTGGATTAAAATCACGTAACGTGTTTTAAACAAACAAACTGAGTACGCAAACTTGGCTTGCGCGAGTTAGGACCTTCGTGTTAGTCTTGTTTGTAATAGCGCCATCTGTTGACATATAATTAGAACTCTGTGTTATTTCGGTACTTTGCATTTTTAAACTAAACTAATTTTAAAAAAGCCTGAATAAAACTTTAACACTGTCTTGCATAGATTAAATACTTTAAAGACTTGCCAAAAACAGAGGTCACAGTATCTTATAAGTCCTGGACTTAAAGAGACTGTGACCTCTGAGTTTGTTTCGGTCTTTCTTCTCAGAATAGTCAGATAGGACACGCCAATCTTATCTAATTTTTAAGATATGATTGACGTGTAATAAAGTCATTTATCATTAAAATGCTTGTTTTCTTCGTCCTAAAAATATTTCTATAACAGTGAATGCGTTAAAAACCAACCTTGCAGGTTTCCGAAATCCACAAATCGGATCCGTACAAAACTCATAAAGGGCTTTGCTTGATAGAAAGCCTAAACAGGGCACCCATACAACTCCTCACAAATAGACTTAGCAGATCAAATGCGTGGATGTTTCATAAGTCGCTGTATTTTTCATACGTGACCTTGACACCCGTAATTCCCAGCGCCCTTTACCTCGACCTTCGACTTGGCTAGGACTGTTCGACCTCGAATCTTGTTCTAAAATTGACTTATGTCGCTGTAAAAATGTTGCGGATTGGCTTTGTCTATGTTTGATTTGAGTGGTAAATCCAATAATGCGGGTTTGAAGAAATAGTTAAAACAATATTTGAAAGTATATGATGATATTTTTATCGTCTTTGTAGACTAGTCTTAAGTTTTCTTGATGTGGTTTTGCAGACAACACTGCGTTTAGTTACGTAAGTCAATTAAGTTCGTATCATACGCAAATGCTAACTTGCTGTAGTTTAATATTCTTCACTGTATCTGCCTGTTTGTGAAACAAATGAATTCCAGGTTTGATCATGTCTATTCTCCCCATAACTTCGTTTGCCTTTAACGGCCAAAATCCATAACCTTAGAAAGATGGCTACTGATGATAGACAGTACAATTCTATCTGTCCTTGTCAAACAACTAGCTGTCAACACGAGATGGATAGTTTTTTTTAAATCTCCAGTATGCTAAAATTGGAGATAGATACGTTATTGGGTTCAGCCGTTAGAACATATACGATGAAAATGTTAAGAACTTTAGTATACTAAGGACCACACAGATCCTTGAAATCATGCCAGACTTTTAAATTTCGAACATAAACTCTCTACCGTTATAATTTTTTGTTTTTCTTCGTGCGTGTCACTTTTCAGCTAAAATAAAGCGCATGCGGCCTTGTGTATTGGGGCTAACTCGCTATTTTTACTGCAACGCATTGTTCCCAACCGGCCATGCTTGCCGCACAGAATGGCAGGATGAATGCATGCTGATTGATTGAGATTGACAGAGGAAACTATAATCATTACTCCGGACAACTATTTCTGTAAATCGATGTTGATGGAGCATTGATGAAGCCTATGCCCGCCGTTGGACTGCTACAGGCTGATGACGCAGAAACATTTGAACTTACTATGTATTTTAATGCACATAATGAAGGAACGCTAGTTAAAATTGGCAGTGTTCAAAATCGCCTGCGGGTCGTGGACACACGTCTATAGCAACGCCCTAAAGGCAAACTTTCCATAATTTAATTTATTTACGCGCGCCGTGGTATCGGCGATGCGATTCGATTCTGCGACGCGCACTCAATTTTTCTCGCTCTAGGAAATGACAATCCTGAGCGATACAAAAGGATAGAGCATAAAAAAGGCGATTCCGTGCTGACCGGGGAGGATTTGTCGTCTATATTGTTTGTTGTTGTATGTTCTCATCTGTATTTGTTCGTTTGACATGATAATATAGTCAGGGACTCATTTGACGCAATAGAGATGATCTGTACACCCACACCTGACCTGATGGATGACAGACTACGTCGGCTACATAGCTAATCTCAAGATAAAGCAGCTGCACTGCGCAGTTTTTAGGGTTCCTTATCATAAAAGCCCCCCCCCCCCCCACCTGCCAGCTAAAAGGTTGTTTTTGGAAAAGTAAAAAAGTTCATGGCAGTTAAAAGGAAAACTAACACAGCAGAGTAGGCTTAACAAGTTAACGAGTAATAGTCGACCAACTTACATTTGCAGTTGGAAGGTATAGGAGAACATGTTTTTCTACCACAATATTAAGTTTGTTCTTAGGATAAATTCATCCAACTACGGAACCCTTCATTCTGAGTGGTCCGACACACACATGGCCGGTTTTTCTTAAGATATTTCCGTCTCTTGTAATTTGTCAACGCTTGCAATTTAGAAGTGTCTGGGATTTAACTACATATATTTTTATTGCACAAGATTCGTGATTTTAAGTGGGTGCTCTTGGGGATTTGGATTCTGGTGATTGTTATTTACGAGGCTAATGTGCACTAGCAATTTGTCCTGTTTCCACTTGAAGTTTTAAAATTATAAAATGTACAGGAATTATGATATTACACTGTTTAAATTATTCTTTAGTAGCTACATGTTTGAGGCAGAAAGCGTCGGAGCTGTAAAAGTTTACGAGATATTTCTAAGAAATTGAACCTGTGCCTGTGAGTGTGATGTAGGTATAAATAAAGTTATATGTGAGGAGAATTAAGCCACGTGTGGGACGAATATATTCAAGCTTACTTTTATGCCTATGTTGCTTTTAAGAAATAAGCAACACTTAATTTTCCAAATATGTTTTGTTTACAAGAACAATTTACAGATCATACAAAACGCATTTCTTTTTGATGTTATTGTCGTCATTTTCATAAACTTAAGTGGGTTTTTATGGCGACGGAATTTAGCTATTATTGTTATGTCTAAGAAAGGAGATTTTGTTTTGTTCTCTTTAAATTGTACCAATTCGGATGTTAAACATCTCACATTGCGACACTCCTTTTTGAAATCGATGGGTTGTCTGATGACAAAAAAATAAATCCTTTAAAGACACTGTGCTCTTGTATCCGCCTCCAACCCATCTCTCCCCATGATACTCATACAGAAGAAATAATGAATTATATCAACGACACATGCAAGTACACATATGTAAAGGCAAATTATATAATTAGCCTTTACATATATATACTTGCCTATACAAGCAAACGACCTTTAGCTACATCTATATACCCCATTAAGAACATTCTTTGACGCTGCTGAACTCTCAGATTTAACGTCAATAAATCCTGACTGATTTGATATCTTCACAGCCTTCACGTTTTCTCTCTTAACATTGTGTTCCAATAATGAAGAGCATCCATCAAAGTGATAGTTTCCGGATCCTGCCAGCTTGTCCAGGGCTCTTGACGCTAAGTTTTGGCTTGTATTCGTAGTAGTTTTATGGAGAATCTATCATTAATCTATCTGTTCAGAAACCTGTCATTTTCAGATGGAGTTTGATTCATTCTGTGAAGGATACGCTGGTTAAATGTTATGGTTGTTTTTAACCTGCATAATCTTATATCTCAGTCATGTCTTGTGTTATCATGCGCTTCCATTGAGAAATCATTTGAGTGCTTAAAATTACTACAGTAACTATATGATAAAAGTTAAAGCATGTACATTCAAAATATATCTAGAAAACAAGAAACTGTGCCAAAACCAAATAAGTTCATTTAGATTACTATGAAGTCGTCAAGATTTTACTTTCTTTAGTTATTTTCAATCTTATTTGTCTTTTATCCAACTTCATTCACAATACGTTGAAAAGACAAACCGCAGGAATCCTGATTACGCACGCCGAAGCCACACAAGCGGCTAATGGGCTTAAAAATTAAAACCAGGCGATGATAATATAATGCCATAGAACATGCACATTACTTATGATAATTCTATAGACATCGGTAGTAATGAAATCGAGTTAGAGATACATTGTAATTCATTTATAAATGTCAATTTTTCTACTGGAATTAATTTCTAGAAAACTTGCCAGGATTGTTTGCCATGTAACTTTTCATTGTGTTTTCACAGGAAGTCATTGATCTCAACGGATCTCTACTATTCTCGTTTGTTTTCTTAAATGTATTACTGATTTGATTGACACTGACTTCTTTGTTGTACGGTACCGTGACATGTTCACCAAGGAATTAATCTGGTCGTATGTTTCAAGAAATTTGCAAACGATTTGTGCCGGGGTTATGGCTCCATTGTTTGATCTGACTTTTACTTTGGTAGTCTGAAAGCACGGATGGTTAGCGTCAGTTTTCTCCATTTTCGAGCTTGACATATATTTGTCCTATTTCCATCTCTGTGCAGGCGATTTGCGTTAAATGCTCTACACTGTTTTATTTTGTAAAAAGCTAAAATTTTGTGGAACACATTTGATTCTTCATCTAATTCAATTTGTTGTCTGTTTTATGATCCACCAGAGGTTTTTAGATCAAGTCTAAAGTTTCATTAATATTGTTCTGAAGCCACTAAGTACACTAAGATGCCATTTTACGAGTGCACCGATCTCGTAAAGTCTCCTGTATCGAGATTGGATGCTGCCGAATACCAGACAGATCCCTCTTTGTTTATTCATAAGCTAGTATTGACTCTCGGAATATGAATGTTTACTCTCAATATTTTCTTTTGTTTACTTGCTAAAGATATTTTGCTGTCTCTAATAGAATTTATAGATATTGTAGCGTTTGGTCGTTGCTGTTTATTTAAGAAAATATTTGTCACATCAGCAGTTTTATCTGGAGTTCTTGTAATGCCGATCGTTTCTATCGGAACCCGGTCAAGGTATAGTAGTTTTTAGTTTGTTGACCCTTGTACAAGTGTTTTACGACACAGAACAGATAACAGAGGTCTAAAGATCTGTTTTATTTTCATTCATAAATTGGCGAGTTAATATTTTAACTGAAGGAGATCAAAGGAGAGCAAAAAGTTCTCATCTCGGTCGCTATAAACTTTTTCTGTACAACTCCCTTTAGAAATTTCCCCTAATTTCCATACAAACAGCTTTAAAATCCATATAAAAAACAATTCTAAATTGTACTCTTAATTAACTAGAAATCTCTTCAAAAGCAAGCAAAATTCCCTTGTTATGATAGTACGTAATTAATGATTCCGTTAATTCATTTGTTTTGTTTAGAATCAATCTTCAGTCAGGTTCGGTAGGCAGTGACCTTGTGACGTCAGAGTTATTTTAACACGACGCCAATTTTACGCAGATAATGTTGTAGATACGTACAAGTGGCTCGAGTTAGCAATTTTTCGTTTCTTGAATTTTAAGATACGCAATTTTCGATGCTATCGTTATTAAAAGTTGAACGTCAGCGTTTCATTGAGGTGGGTACTTTACTACAAACTGCAAGTCTGGTTCGTACAAGTTATAGTACAGTCAGTGGTCTACATAACCTGACCGCTCTTCTCCTCTTCTTCTTTGTCTCCCTGCGCTTAAATAGTGGGTTGCTATGCCAACGTTTGGTCTACTGCTTCCACGAACGTCATAATAACAGAGGTCTTAAAATAGCAGTCACTAGACATTCCCATGTTGTGACTTGTGAATCCAATTAAATGGTATCAAATGGTAGGGTTATATGAATCGGTTCAATTGTGCAATATGCGCATGAAAATGAAACTGCTTGAAAACAGCATGGTTTTTGTGCCCATCCTGATCCGAATTTAAATGAATCTATTATGTTTATATTATCCATGTTCTGTATTTTTGCAACGTTTTCGACTATGTTTTAATTCAACTCGAATTCTGGCAGGAGTTTTATTTCAATACGCTTTTCGCCGCTGACCTCACTCGGTTTGACGTGGTATATTGGTCAGTTTTCATAATGAGAAATGTTTTTGATGCGATCCCAGCGTCATCTCATGTGGTAAAGCTTCTTCGTTACCACAGTAATCATTTGTTGAGCGTTTGCCAACTGTATTCGTAGGGAAATCATAGAAATTAAGTTTCATCGCAGTTTTCTTAGGCTTTAGTTACTCTGTTCTGCTGCGCAAAATAATTTAATTTAGTGAAACACGAGACTAATATAATATAACACGTAGAAGCAGTTAGAAACAAGTAATGTCGTGCATGCTTGCATTGTTATCCAGATGTGTAGCTGAGAAGATAATGTTGTCTCCTGCAATTTGTTTCGCAAGTGATTTCGTTGGAGGAAGATCTTAATAAAACATAAACACGAGAGTTATTGTTTCAAAACAATAATTTGAAATTGTGATTAAATCAATGTGTTTTTCAGCAACTCACGTATTCGTAAAAACTCAACTTGAGGATCTCAGAAATTACAATCCTTTGTTTCTCCACTTGTAACACATTTTACCCGAGTTATACCGTTCCGAATGCTTTGCAATGCAAATGTGAAATTAGGAGTACCTACGCTACATTTGATTTGTTCGTGTTACACCCGCACCCGCACCCCGCAGACACAAGGACACGTCGGCGTCGTAGTGCGGAATATACGGCGTCTTCTAATGCTATTGTGTGTGTTATTGTTCTGTTTATCATATGAGGGGAAAGAAAAAAATCGTACTTTTTTATTTTATGTTTTGAGTACTTCGCTTGGTTACCTTGTTAATGCGGGAATGAAAGGGAGTTTGTTGCTCGTTTTATTTCATGCTTTATGTTACCATCACTCTTGTTTTCTTCAATGGTTGGACTGAAGGGTTCTTCAGTACTTCAACAATTCGATGACCTGAATTTGAGGCTGTTCCCTTGAAGCTTTTTTTTACCTAATTTCGGAAATGAACTTCTTTTTCTAAGTAGGAATTCAGCTAGAACCTCATGTTGGCTACAGTTATGGCTTACAAGGCAACAAAGTCACAGAAGTTGGCAAAGGCATTAGGGCAAGTTTCATACAATAACCGGTCATGGTCTTAGGAAAAGCAGGTCACCCTCCGTGCTTGTTACCGCCAAGCCTCTGACGTCAATGTTGTCCTTACTTGTACCCTTTGAGTATTTGTACCATTAGAAAGGAATGTTTTATCGGTAATCCTTTACAGTCGTTAAATGTTTTAATAACATAATTATTCAAGCTGTGAATGTAATTCTTTAAAATTCATGTCACATCTTTGATAGTCGTAATCGCTAACTGAATTTGTGTCTTTGATGTGATAGTAAAACGTTAGAATACTAAGCAGGTTTTCTTAACAACTGTCGAACTTAGGTTCAGGTCGTCAGGTAGTTTATTTCGAGCAAACAAGTTATTAAGCAAACCTTGCCTTGCTTTTGCTTGCTTAAAAAGACAAACACAAAAAGTGAAAAATATCTTTAATTTCGGAAGTCGGGTGTCTCTGGTTCTGTTTTTTTTTGCCACCGACTTCCGAAATTAAAATTATTTTTCACTTTTTAGTGTTTTTTTTAGAAGTCGGTTGTTTTTTTTTTGTTTTAAAGGTATTATTTTTAACTTTACGTCGTGGTACCTACCCCACACAAATTCGTATACCATCACTTGCTTAGTAAATAACAGTGAGTGAGATGGTTATTGTAACATTATTATTTAAAAGAGTAACGGTGGAGTTTCCTACCCTTCTTCTCCATACGATACTACCTTTTGGAAGGGGCGAGGGGAATCAATTATATTTTTAATGTAAATGTTGACGTTCAAAAGCGTGTCCCTTTATGTGCCTATTTGAAATAAATGCTTTGACTTTGTTGACATTATCCATTTTATTTTTTGTTCTGGGTCGGAAAATCTTCTTGTATCGCGGGCGAAGGGGTCTGTCAGACTGTTACTGACTAAAAACCACCCCGGTGTTAAACATTATATTTATTTATTTATTTAATACTTTCGCACAAGCATGTACAGAGGCGGACTTAATGCCTTAGGCATTCTCTACCAGTCAACCTTATAAACATACACTAAGTGGAAAAAATACTTATTATTGAAGCTAGCTCAAAAACCACCCGCCAGAACTTTAACACCACCACTCGATAAATACCCTTTCAAACAAAAGAAGAATTCAGTTTATAAATGACAGTTCTGAGGTAACAACTTTAAAAATAAAAATAAATACAATAGTATTGAGAACCCATCCTCTTTTTTATTCGGTTAAAAATAGTGTCAACCAGCGACTTCTGGTTATTAATTTAGCAAAGTCTAGGTAACAAACTTATGTCCCTCTTCAGCTTCTCCTAGGTGTTAGGTATCCCACGTGCCCCTTCATGATTTTAATCTTCTTATGTAAAGAATATCCTCTCTAAGGGCTTGACCGCAGACGAGATTTATTCTTTTTCTAAACCGCAATCCGGTTATCCCGAACTCATTTTAATTCAATCCCTTTTTCTTGGAAACAGCAAAAGCGTAGTTTCAATCGGCATCTACTTTCATCATAATGTTTTGAACACTGAATACTACATAAACCATCTACTCGGATCAGTTCATCAATATACATGGCCATGGAGAATGTTGGTAGGTCATTGGCCTTATGTTTGGCATCTTACTTCTCATTAATCTGTTAACATGAAAAGGCACGACACCTTGATTTAACTTTTACGTTTTACTAGTCCTCCTTTAAAGCACGGCTTTTCTTTTTCGAACTTATCTATATAATTTTTGGCTTGTGCTATGATATATTTTTTCAGTGCAGTACGGTAGTTGCAACCTCTGCCGTCAGCACCAAGAAAGAAATAGTAACTCATCTCATCTTAACTTGAATATTAAGCGATGGTACTGCAGTCCTTGTTCTGACATATCATCCGGTGCTGAAAATAGGCTTCCATATAATTAAGTCAACAACTACAGATTTAATGATGTCTTCACTCATAAATCCTTCAAACGACGATCCTACCAACAGGGGCCATAACGATAACAATAAATCCTCGAATAACTTGTAATCACACGCGAAGTTCCCAAGTGACCCACCGTCCACCGTGACAGTCGCAGGCTGCAAATACCCCCCAAGGCCTGGTCAGTGTCCGTGTGCTGACAACGGGGAGGGCTATTTATAGCCGCATGCAACTCTTTGTTCAATGACGCGACGAGGTAGCATAGCAAACAATGCGGTTGGTAATAGATTTAAACCAATTTTCATTTAATAGCAGCCCGGAGTCTGGATTTGTGCCGGTTTGATGGCAATAGGCTCGCCCCCTATCACATGAGACTTTAACATAACTGGCGAAATGTGAGTGTACTACGAAAAGACGAGATATGCACTATTCCACGGCCGTCTGACTGTTTCATTAAAAGATTATTTTATTACCTTGGTCCTGGTGGATTCTGTACAACAAATTTAACACAAGCTTACCAATCTATGGCCTACCATATTCCAAATGCAAAATTACTGTTCCTTCGTTCCTTTTTTCCAAAACTATGATGTGACGGAGGAAGTTTTGGAAACACTCTCTTGAATTTTTACCATCGCTACACGAAACCAATACTTCAATGGCACAACAGTAGCAGGCCCTACTCTTCGTGTCCAAAAACACTCACCCCCCACTGGCGGGTATCCGCATCCAACAGTCACATCCCTCTCACATTCTTTATAACAATCAGACACACGCACGTTTGTCTTTGTTTCGTTTTCATTTATATTTTTGCTCATAAATTGTAACCATTTTCACTAAATAAACTCATAGTTACCCTAATAAGGTGGTAGACAATAATGAAAATTGCAACTCAATTATATTGTATCAAATAGTAGCTTTTTGTGAAAATTAACTAGGGAGGTAAACTGTCACTCCTTCATACAGCGTGCTCTGCAACTGAGCTGGGAGAACAGCAGCATCAAATTGTATTTTACTCTACTATTACTCTGCTATTGTATGAACACCTCTGCCTAAACCTTCGGGGATCATAGGCGTGATGTTATGATATGTTAATTAATGTATAACTAAAGTAATAAGGGATTTTGTGAGATGGGTCGCCATCAATGGGCTGATCATTATGTAGTTTTGAATTCTTAGGAAAAGCATGATATCTGAAAAAAAATACACGTTCTGAGTGCCGATTTCACCGATGAAGCTAAACGTGATCACCACTTTTAAATCCTATTCAAGAGCTGTCAGTCTATATATATTTCATAATGTGCTGAACTTGTTCGGTTTCATTGGTGAAATCGGCCCTTAGCGGTTCTAAATGTTGAGGTTATCAGAAAGTGGTGAAAATTATGTGAATCTATATTATTTTAACTCAATCTTGCGTTCTGCTGAACTCCAAGATTGTCATCATCTGTTAAAATAACTGACATTTGTCTAAATCAGTTTACTACAATCTTTGAAACTCTGTTTATGTCTGCTAAGAGTTGGATTTATTTCTTAACTTATAACTATAACGTTACAGTTAATATTACTGTTTAGATACTTAGAAAGAAAGAATTAAGAAAGAAACTCTTGTATTGAATATTGTACTTACAATGAACAATATTCAATACTAGAGAAAGCTTTGTAGATTCCATCACCCTGCAATATATAGTAAAAGCTGTTTAGTTACATAAACTTTAATTATTATATAGTAGACTGTTAAAAAATCATTTGTTTAAATGGCTAAATGAAAATAATTTTGATAGCAGGAATATCTTGAACATAAGTTGTGTTAATCATTTTGCATGCTTTAGTCTTAAGCAAAACATGAATGATCTCATCCTTTACTCATGTAACTCCTTTATACATATACCATGTTTTATGAAAATAAATAAATAATAATATGCTGAAAACTGTTGTCATTGCAATCAGAGATAAAAAAACTATTGCCTTGCTCCTTATCTGCGATGCTGAGGATAGTACCAACCTTTTTGTCCTGCTGCAGGGCAAAGCCTCAAACAGAGAAGGCATGAGCATTGATCATCGAGCTTCACTCATAGTGACTACTAGCTGCTCTCGATCCCGAGAGAATATCGGGATAAAAAGTATCCTAAATGTTAATCCAGATTATAAACTATCTGTGTGCGAAAAGACATGGATTTTATCTGGCCCAGCACGGACAAAGACTTAATAATATTACAAAAAAAAACCTATAATATTTGAATTTCCATCATGGCTTTCATTTCTCCGCATTACTCGGTGGGAAAATATAAATTTCAAAGAGTATTATTTTGTTTGTTTTATTTTGATTTCCATCCGTGCGTTACTAATGTTGCAATTATTTGAAATAAAATGGTAATTAGTACATATTTGTTGTTCGAAACGACATGTGTATTTACTTGTAATTTAGATAACAGAGTAAGAAAAATAAATATTTTTATGCGTGTTTAGTGATAACGGAACTAAAAGTAAAAAAGACACATTTTATTTATCTCTATAATTAAACATCAAAAGATTAATTGGTTCTTCAAAGTAATGGAAAGACTACCTTCTTCTTTTAAGATAGGTATACACGAAGCGATAAATAATTGTTTTCAAAATAACGCACATTTCGACATAGTGATTGGTCCAATATACACATCCATCCGATACATACATCACGCCTGTAATCCCTAGTGGGTTAGGCACCAGTGGCGTAGCGTGCCTTGTCGGGGCCCCGTATAAAAATTTGTTTGGGGGCCCTTATGAAAGGTAAATTTACTCACAAAAGAAAAAAAATGTTTGCTTATAATTAAAAGAAATATTTTCTCATCATAATTATCTATCTGCCACTTTTTCCAAAAAAATTACATTTTTATTTTACGCCCCCGTGGCACGGAGGCCCCGTATAATTGATACAGCAGATACGGCGGTAGGTACGCCCCTGTTAGGTACAGGTATACCTACAGTACACTCGCATTTCGCCAGTTATGTGTAAGCCCATGTAATATATTGCCATCAACCGGGCACAAATCCAGACTCCGGGATGCTACTGAGAAAGTCAATATAACATAACTATTAGTTCGCAAGTAAGTATCTTTACAAACATATTTAGTGCAGGACACATTATTGTATTATATAATAAGGTAATTTAAAATATATTTTGACTTACTTTTGTTACATTGACGATATACTTTCAGATAAAATAAACACACGCACAGCTATCCCTAATCATTTTTAAATAATTATATATTTGACACCTTTTGTGTACAACACATTATATCAGTTCTATTAATACGATTATCATTTAATTGTATGAAACAAAGCAAAAGGAGTACGTAAGTACCCTTCGTTTGGTAGTTTCTGCCTACCCCCATGGGAAAAGCAGTGAGTTTATGTATGTACGTATACATATTATAGCTAGGTGTGTAACGGGTTTTGTGTCGATTGTCTTGACAAAGTCAAGACATGACATGTATTGACATGACAGTGTATGCCATTCGTGTGTAGCCAATTTAATGGTGTATATGTTTTTGAGGCTCGCATCTTGAATGGTTCCTTGTTGTTTCTTGTGGTGTACCGACGACCTTTGGCTTTGTATCTGGATATCTGTTGTTACTGCTCTCGCGACAAACCCCGGCGCTCAAGGACTTTCATCTTTTTTATTTCAAGTTACCTTGGGTACTCGATTATGAACAACAGATGTTTACCCTATTTCTAAAGAAGAACTGACACTGTTCGAACTGTGGTATAGCAACGCTTCGCTTAAGGTGCCATTTGTTGTATTCGCATACAATTCGTTCCGATAGAATACAGTGGATGACTCCGCGATTGGAGACTTTTAACATTTTCAAGTAACGTCTTCAACATGTCTTATAAGGGTGTAGGTTGTATTAAGGTTTTTTATTTTAGGTCACTGCGTCTAATCATGATTGTGTGCTATTCTTGCTGGTTAATGGCTAGGCAGACATAAAACTCGGGTACAAGTGGAACACCATATCCTAGTGTTGGTTATAGTCATGTGTGTAAACTGTGAAAGATTCCTGATGCGTGTTCGTTTTCACACACTGACACTTATCCCTGAAAGCAATAACACACTCATGATGTAATATCTGAAAGGTTTTATTCTACAAGTTAGTATGAAATATGTTTGGTTTTATAATATAAGTACCACGACTGCTTAAATGTTTTTATACAATTATTATGTTATGAAATGATACATTATGAACTTTTTCTGTTTGCCACCCATGTTGGCACCGAGCTTACAGGGCGCCACCTCCAGTACCTAGGTGGCCAAACAACTTCAAAAATAAGAAAATACAATTTTCCAAGATAATGTTTAATTAAATAGTAATATCAGCATATGCTTGTCCCACTGCAGGGCAAAGGCCTCTTCTCATACAGAGAAGGCACGAGCATTGATCACCACCCTTATTCATATATTACGTTATAACATTATGCCAAAGAAGTCCACTGCAATTCACAGGTAGGCCCCTCGTGGGAATTTGCTGTATGCGGGAAGCACAGGACCGGTCTATGTGATACATAAGATTATTGTATACACGTAGTTATAAAATGATTAAAAGATAAATATAGATAAAAATAATACCAGCCTATTATTGTCCCACCCACTGCAGAGCTACTCGTACAGAGAAGGCACGAGTATTGCACGCTTGCTCAAGACAGGTTGACAATTTCGGACTTATATTAACTATAAATCCAGGTTTCCTCGGAATGTTTTTCATTCACTCAGGTCAGTAAACTAAGAAAGTACATTGAATTGGAAAAAGTCACACTGGTACTTTGCCTGAGAATTAAACCCCACAACCTCGCTCATGAGAAATGAGGCCTTAACCTCTAGACTATCACGACAATGTAAAAGCTTACTGTATTAAACGTCATAGTGTCATAACAAAGTATCAACCTAAAAAGTCTTGAAATCTCGTCACCACTGAGTTCGACTTATAAAATATTAACAGGACTATTAAATACAAATATGCCTTCATATCATATATTGTTTTATTTATGTCCATGCTGAGCCAAATAATTCGAGCATTATCCATCTCCTTTCATCGAAATCCTTTCAGTAGTTGTTGCCTGAAAGAGTAACAAACATCCATCCATCCTCACAAAATTTCACGTTTATTATATTAATATTAAGTAGGATAGGAGACAGGGTGGGAATTCAGTACGTGATTCTACCCCTAGCGTAAAAAAAATACGTGGGTAATCAAAAAAGATATCTGCTCTTTCATAGAATAGTGCAAAACCTACGCGCTAAAAATGTATGAAACAGCTATGTTTTTATTAATTACCGACGAAAAAGTTCAACGTGGGGGTTTAGAATCAGGTAGGTATTGAATCCATGGTAACAGGTTAATCAATCAAAATTTTATTTTTCACATAAACCTACATGAGCACTTATGGAACGTCAGAAGCTAGGTGCACTGTTCCTATTGGTCGTTTCCAATGGAGAAGAGCCGGCAAGAAATTCCACAGTTACTCTTTTAAAAATAATTGGCTTTCACAATGTTTTCAAATTACTGTTTAAGCAACAAGTACTCGTACCATATAACCAATAGACAATAAAAAATCTTCAGTCTACAAGGCCTTCAACGTTCTCACATTCACAAATTATTAAAGAATCTACCAAAAGGTAAATAAAATAATAAAATTAACACAACATAACATCACGCCTGTAATCCCAGAAGGGTTATGCAGAGGTGTAGCTTTAGTACACCCACATTTCGCCAGTTATGGTTAAGTCCTATGTAATAGGGTGCGCGCCTAAAAAATAAAAAATATAAACCTAATTAAACCAAATTGCCATTTCAACAGTAAAAAAACGGAATTAATATACTGTTCACAAAAGCACTAATAAAGAGTTCAAATTAAAATTACAGGTACATAATGTCAAATAATGAGAAGATTATGACAAAGAAGTATGTAAAAATAAATATAAAAAAAAAAGAATAAAACACCGTAATTAGAGAGCAGTTAATATTAATTTACATAGTGATGCCGTTTATGAGGTATCACTTACCAGGGAAGCCATGTGCAGAAGACATTATTGCCATCGTCCTTGTCTTCGACGTAGTCGTTGCGCGTGATGTCCCTGCAGCCTTGTATAAGTCCAGGTTTCCTAACGATGTTTTTTCTCGCCGATGTCAGTCATGTCGCAAGACAAACTCAGAAAGCACATGAATTGAAAAGTCACACATTGATTGCCCTGATTTGTCCCTTAACTTCGTGCATGAGGGACGAGGCCTTAACAACCACCGGGCCATCACGGCGCATTTTCCCCACCGCTTTTATTTCGAATAGTGTGACAGTGTAACTAGGCGGAAAAACAGCTTTCCTGTTTTTTCCTCTACGTCATACATAATTAATTCTTTAGGTTTTTATAAGTATGCATAATTTATTATATTGGAATGCCCACTAAACCGGCTTAATGTCAATGAACCAATAACGATATATTTCCGTTGCTTACGTTTGTCCTTATATCGTGCATTTGTTCAATTCTTTGTCTCGGAATCACTCTCAATTAGAAGATTTATTGAGACTGTTAAATAGCCTGTCACTTTTGCTTATGTAGAGTGAATTTATACGTAAATTATAAGTTTTAACATCTTACTCAATGTATGTATATTATTTAATATACTTATCTAAATGAACGTGCTCAAAACATCTGCGTCTAAATTCTTTTACTTATTTGTTCGTTGAAAATTCCCATTGCATTGCATTTTCTTTATAGAAAATGTTCATTTAGTGTTCATGTTGCAACTAGATGGTGTTGGCGTCGAATTAGAAGTCGCTATGGTTTCGTTACCGGCGTTTATAGGCATTCGACGCGCGCCTGCGACCACTAGCCGGAATCGCCCATTGGGTATAGGCCTCCCCTATAATGTAGGCTATAAATCATCATCATATATTTTTGTCGAAAGCTAGTCCCACGTATGTGGTCGATAGCTTTTGGAATATTTTTAATTTTCGTGATCTAGTGAAAAATTTACTTATACTTATTTATTTGTACTTTTTACATCTTGCCTGATCTTGCACGATGAGCTAAGGCTACTGTTACTTACTGTTCTTCATTTCCTATTTTTCAACCTTTTCTAGTTAACACTTTTACGTTCACAGGAAAAATTATCAGTCAGCTCCGCATTGTATCTGTTTTCAATGTTGCCTTTTCCCATGCTTTCACTGTTATCAGATAAAACGAAAACTCTATTAACCAAATTCTATACCATCCCGAATTTATGTTCAAAGGGATAGGCTAAATCAAAGCACCATTTGAAAATTGCTCTTTTGAAACGTTTGTGTTTTCCTAACTCAATATGAAAAACAGCGATAACACGAAGAAAATAAGAGCAACCAACTCAACGTAAGTTATTTTTTTTTATTAGGAAAAACTTACTGCTAATAACAAAGAATAGTTGCAGTTTTTATTTCTACTTTACTCATAAACCAGCACAAGATTCCACTTATTACGAGTATACGAATGCAATATTAATTTTTGTAATTTTTATTTATATTACCGATGGAAAGTTATTTGTCATTACATGTCTAGTAGTTTATCTATGTTGAAACAACTGAAATTATTCATATTCAACTTGAGGAATAGTTCAGTTCATAAAGGATAACTTAAGAGAGGACCCAACACATAAGTTAGTAAAAACATCGAGTTAGAGCGCACCGGATTTTCTACTCTCGGTGTTTAACCGAGCTTTGAGAATTCAACAGAGTACATCGCGTCGAGTCAACAGCGCGTCAAAAAAAAACACACTATTGGATTTTCAACTCTCGGCGCTGAGCAGTGCGTTGAAGATCCAGTGCTCGAAAAAAACCCGCCGCGATATTTTTACGTCCGGGCGAACGTGGTTCTTGGAGATTTTTTGGTTTTGCACGTAAGTAGCAATTATTTATCTCAAATATTCGAGTCCTTAAGTTCTTATAAGAAAACTCTTGTAATACGATACTACAACAAAGATACTTTTTCCCATAATTTGCTACATGCATTATCCATTCGATTAATAATATAATTTATTCTCTCCAATTTCTAGAATATTTATAACACTTTACTTACAACTTCATCAATCTTCATGATATCCACAAAAGAGATGATGATTCCACTTAGCTAGAGTTCTAGTTTACTCGTGCACATGGCTATCAAGAAAACAACTTTGATTTGTGGAAGACATTTATTTCTAAATCTCAGCCATATTTCATTTTTTATCTAAAGCGTCTACATTGCTCTGCCTGACGTCAAATGGAGTGTCAGTGACATACAGCTAACGAACAATAATAATAAAGTTAATTCAGTACATGGAAATAACTTTTATGCAACATGCAATAAATAATCAAAAATCTACCATATGGTTTTTCGCAAATAATAAATCACTCTCACGATTACCCTCGCCACCTCTGCCATTGTACAGCAATTAAGGATGTATAAACGGTCAACAGTGGTACAATTTGTCATTCACAGCGCTTTTATGTCGTAGCTGTAAGGACCATTTTCTTAGTGCAAGTGTTGTGACTGTACCATTGGTAGAAGGCGCCTGCTCAACAACAATCAATGATCACCAATTCATCTTCCAAGCGTGGTCAGCTTTGTGACTTGGTGATCACTGCTATACCTACTATACTCTAATTGAGGTTAGAAAAGCCCTCAAAAGCCGTGATTTCATAAAATCATAACATTTAATCAATATTCTCTATTCATGGAAGAAAACTCAATACCGCTCAGCATAGGCAAATGCAGCTTTGATAACTCCTGGCGGATGTTTCATTAATTAAATACTGCAGTGCAGCATGTAAATTAGGTCTGAAATATATGTCAGTTATAGCCTGTACGTGTCTAAGTAAACTTCTCGGATATGCATCTTGTGTGAGCTATATAGCGGGGTTAGTAATTCATTCATACGAATTAGGAATGAGTGAATACTGCTAGCATCCTGAATTAGAGCATAAAACTGGAAATCGGGGCCAATTTCTGATGGCTTGAACTGAAAATTCCGAAGGTATAACAGAATCCTTAACTAGCTTGTTCATAAACCTGCTATATTTATGAAGCTCTGGTAGCAGTGTTCCTAGTTCTTTTATTACTTACACGATGCGAAGATTCTCTTGTTTGCCGAGGGTTATAAAATGGTAATAAAAAATACACGTAGAAAATATCTCGAAGATGTTCCAATAGCCATGTTGTATGGCACTATGTCACTATGGCTACATCTAGCAACTTACGTCAAGCAACAGAATTAGCTCGGCAGCCAGTTGCTCAGTGCGGTACATAGAGCACTCGAAGCGATGTAGAATGGAAAACAGGAGATTAATGAGTTCATGCACCCCTTTTTAGCGAGATTTATTCGGAAGGCCAGACGGGTAAAAGTGAAAATATATTCACACCGGATCCAAGGTGGGAAAGGTAAGGGAAGTAGCCAAGAAATATTGATGACACGCAGATCGTTTGAATTAAGAATATGTGTTCGGTTCTAAACTTTTTTTTTTGCCTGGACTGTCCCACTCCTAGGCAAAGTCCTTCCCTGTCCATCCACGCGGAGACGATGATTAAACATAGAGTTTGATTTAAATAATTTGAAGTTGAAGATTTGAGTTCTTGAGTTCACCGCTAGATGGAGCTCATTGACTCAAATAACAATCAACTGACAACTATTTTCACGGTGTTTTATAAACCAACGCTTAAACTTCTTATTAATATTTACGTTCTACGTAATGGCTGTGATGACATTTAAAAATTATTTATGGCATGCGTTATTCCAGTTGAATGATTAATTTGTACTTAAAGGGAAACTTGAGTAAAATGCAAAAAGGTTCTGGAGTATCTACCGCGTACCAGAAGACGTAGGAAGGCCGCTGACAATGTGGACCGATGACCTTTTTAAGGCCGCAGGAATCTGCTGGATACGGGAAGCATTAGAACCGATCGAAGTGGCGGTGCTTGGGGGAGGCCTATGTCAACGACGTCTTTCGGCTGAAATGATGATGACGAGTAAAATAATACAAACAGAGTAGTACATCTAGTTCGCTGTTACGTATTCATTATACCAGCAACATTTTATATAAGCGCCTACAACCAAAGTAATAGCAATCATTTTCAGTCGTTGCTATGATCAAATGTTCAGGCGCTCGCAGCGATGTGGAACGAGAAAGATTGACTATGCTATTTTGTGCAATGTTAAGTTATTTGCGAGAATGATTTCCATTACATTTTACGTTTCATATAAAAAAGAGTACTTATGTTTGTTTTTTACATGGAACTCAATGTTCTCATTCTAATAAAAGATTGTTTGAATTTGATTTATTTATCAGTTAACATGTTTTCGAAATTATTTTCTCTTTTTGTTTCAGGTAAGACTTGTTATTGGTAACATCACCACTGGCTCGCTTATGATCAAACAGAACGTCAAAGTCGAGAATTGAGTGTATAGTAATAAAGAACACAAATCATGAACTTGTTTGCGGTTTGACCGAAAAACACGCATAAAGTGCCTGCAATGTTTGCTTCCAAGAAGTGCCAGTAACTGTAGTTTGTACGAACTTCATAATTTAATTTCCATTCAGGTTAACCGGAAGAAAACTGAGACATCCGAAAAATGTGAAAGCAAAGTAAGTTAAATATCAATGTTCTTGAAATTGACAGAAGAATTGGAGATTAAAAAAAAAACTGTGCAAATATTATTGCTTTTTTGGCTAAGATCAAACATACTATTGTAGATACTGATTTTATGGTTCAAATCTTTCTATGTCATGCCGTGTCTATGCCAGACGCATTATACATTTTACAGTGTTTATGATTGCGGTATTCAAGATATTGTAGTGTGTCAGAGCATACCAAGTTAAACACAGTTAAAAGAAAGACTCTTACGCGTTATCAGAATTGACAACATTAGTTACATTAGCACTTAGTATAAACTTCCTGTCTTAAAATTCATCATTAGGTAACTTTATCATCTTCCTAGAACTCGTTACTTACCATTTCTGATATCACATATTTTGATAATGACCGGTTGTATTATCGTTCATGTCAAGACAATGTATCAGAAACTTTCGCGCTTACCGTGAGATATGTCACCGGCATTCTTAATTTTCCCATACGAATTGGGAACGAATTCTGTGACAAATATCTTATATTTTCATGCTAGTTCTATTTGCAAGAAAGATGTCATAAGTCTCTCAATTGGTAATGTAGGTACTTTCATTCCACGAACGCTTACTCACGACTCCGATTTAGAACAAAGAGAGAGAACTGTAACCGAGGTGGATGACATTCAAACGTGGACTGGTCCTTGTAAGAGAAAATATATGTGCTTTAATAATTATGATCTTTAAAGGGTAAACTAAGGACAGAGGTATACTTAGTGCCTATGTGATAATTAGAACCACGTTTGACATTCATATGGTTGACTATATAAGGAAATTGCGCCATGTTGTGATAGCTAGCGATCCTTTCAGCTTTGACGTCCACCAGATATTCTCAAACAGTCTTCTTATCTTTCTACGTCATTATTACGCCATTGGTAGCGATTAGTACAATCATAGTCCATTACATTGTGTGTATCATTAATGCATATGTGTAATTATTGTCACTATCTCAATAACTATGATTATTAGTTTCGACCCTGCAATCCTGTTTCAAGCATATTCTAATGCTTCTATATCTGTATATTATAATGCTGCTATAAGTTGTATACCAATTATAGTATTGTATTATATTCTATACCCTGATGTGTCCACGTCCTTCGCCTCTGTCTAAGCTATGATTAACTTTCAGTTGGCTCTTTCAGTATGCGTCAGATGACAAGCAACTACTTTAAACGGTTTTCTTTCAAGAGATTAATGATACACGGCATTAATACCGACTTTAATACGGTTTCAAATGCCATGTATAGACTGGAAGTCTGTACACGACTTTGGTTTTTATGCGTCAAGACAGAAGACAGGGTTTGGTACGAATGTTAGGTCACACTTGACCGAACAATATTTGAAGGACAACTTATTTCTGTAACTACCAAACGATTCGGCCTCAAATGAATGTTACTTAGTGTGAAGTAAATATTGGAAGCCTGTAAAGGTTAACTTGGAAATATGGTTGCTCAACTTTAACTAAGAATGTTGTTAAATCACAAACATGCTTGCTTATGGTGCAATTGTCATTTCTAGGTTTACTATCTCAAATGCATCTTCCTCGTAGCTCTGTTTCTCTGATTAGACAGTTAGTACATTCTCTCTCGTTAGCTGTAGTCATAGCTGACTAGTCTGTCTGTGGCAATTTTGGATTACACAGTACATCATTTATTCAGAACTTTGGTATCGCACACAAGACGAATCACGTATGAGAATGAGACGTGACAAACAAACAGCCATCAGTCACAAACACCAAGTTTGGTTGCTGTTACTTAAATGAAGCTAGATGCTACTGCGTCAGTTACGACACGCACTAGTGATGACAATGTGAACCATAACAAACGCGTATACAATAACCAGTAGCCACGTGTAGAGCATTATAAAAACAATTGTTTACAAACAAGTATTTAGGTCAGCTAAGAATCTACCTCTTATTTTCTTTACAGATGCAAGTTGACATTGGTGATGTAGTATAGAAAAAGGTTAAAATTTAGCATCGTTTGGCAGAAGGAGGAGGTTAGGAGGGGGTGGGGGGAGACGGGGGGATGCTGAGAAATGACACTGACACATGACACAAATAGCGTTTTTTTTTTACGCTCCTTTTCATAGATTTTGCACGACATTTTACACCACAGACAATACACTAGTACAGATTTGGTTGTCAATCGCCGATTTTAACATTTCGTTAAGCTGTTAATCTAATTTGAGGTTAGAAACATTTTTTATAAATATGCATTACCTTGTAATAAGAATGGTAGCGTTATAACCAGGGAACCCACCCCTACACCATTTACTAACCCTTTTTACCCCCGAACTCCTGCCAAACGATACTAAAGCCGACCCGCGACTACTAATGATAGTGTGTAACGCAATTACCCCGCAGCTCAGGAATTAGGATTATTCCTTTCCTCCATAGATTGTCCATTCGTAGCAACTCATATGAATTCTTAGAAATATGGGTCGATTTCCTCAACCGATAATATTTTGTAAGAATGCCTTCAAATATTCTTTATAAAATTATGCAAATGCATTCATATTCATATCGATGTCGTGGGTATGTGAAAAACTGCGCAATACGTACGTAGCATTTCCACATGTACGGTCTCAGGGCCGTCCTTATCAGCTCTGTACGTAGGGCATGCCTCAAGTGTCTTTGTCCCTTGTTCACTGCGGAAGATCTAAGCAAATTACTATTAAAACTAGGAAATGGACTTGGTTTTACAATTTGTTGTTACTGAATTTAACTGGATTTTATATCCAGAAGTGTAGTTATTTTTATCAATAGAAATGACTACCGGTTTTCTGGATAAGATCGGCGGGCACGGCAGTGCCCCCGCCAAGTCGAACGCGAAGCAAACACTGCCGTACCATCCTTTACTGGAACCATTTCGTCGCATTTTCAGGCCACTATTTGAGAACCTCTGGATAAGACTATAACAGATATGTTATATAAGCTATATAACATACTTACAATCCATAATTTCAAGTCATTTAGGTCCAAAGTTAAGCGAAAGCAAAGTTTCGCATTTATGACACTCACTCACTCATGATCATCAGAATAGAACTAGTACTTCACATAAACTCAGACAGCTGAAATTTGGTACACAGTTAGGGTTTAATGGTCACATAAAGGGAAAACTATAAAACCTAGGATAATCGAAGATCTGGAGTACCTGGTGACCCTGATTAGAAAACACAAGAGCCCAACCAAACTATGTATTAGAGATCGACATACCGCCTTTACAAAAAATATTCAACTTGGTGGGCCGCTTCATTTGATGTCAAAAATCGAAGGTCTGAAGTATCTGATGAAGAACTCTCAGCTGGTCTCAGCTGTATTAGAGATATGGTAATGCCCCCTTCTACTATTGGTACATAAAAAATGGACTGTCATTGCAAAAACCCAGCGTAGTGGGACACATCTTCTAATTTAATCTAGCCTACAGCGTCCCACTACTGGGATCGTCAATGGTTTAGCGGTTCTGGCGCCAGATTGGTGCAATGGTGTCATGGAGCACCTGGTTTGGTACCCTTGTGTACCCATCACGGCTAAGTCACACAACATTAACTATAATAATAAAGAAATCGCATTAAGGAACCTTAGACTTGGCACGACTTTGTCTAGATTTCATTACTTTTTAGAGATAAACAAGCAGCTCCATCGAGACTTGGCTAGTTTTTTACAGAAGGTTTTTGTTGGGATCTTGTTGACACGCTGCCATGGCGTGCTACACTCTTAAAAGTTTATTCTGAAATATCTTTTCTCGATACTAAAGATACTTAGAACGGTGATATTCGACTCATTACTTTAGTAGGTATCTAATTGTCTATCTCTATATTATAAACCGTAACTGCTGTAACTTCCAAGCCCACCACGTCCAGTGGTGGACAGTTTTTCATTTCAGAACTGTAACCAAAAAGAAAGTGTTAAATCCCTCCGCTCCGACACAGGTCTTCAATATGTGCAGTCGAAATCCACCACGCGGACCCAGTACGGGTTGATAGATGTCTTCGAATTTTTGTTCGAAGTTTTGGGTTTTCGATTTCCTCACGATGTTTTACTTCACCGTTTTTGAGAGCAGTTGTGATGAAATAATTTATTCAAAGTAAAGCGCGTGTCGGGGTTCGAGCCTAGGTCCTACAGCTCGTAAGTCGCAGCCCACCTCTAAATAGTTACTTCACCGCTATTTCTTGTTGATAAAATGCACACTACTTTGCCGAAAATTACATTAAATATTTCCTAAATGTAGGGTAACAGCAGCAGCGTCCCAGCTGCCTCGTTCCACAATCGGTTCTATAGCATCAGTAACGCGATCCAGCACTTCACCGCGTTTGTTAGAAATGCCTTGCATCGGCAACTGCGGTGTCATGCCTTCACAATGCGGTTTTTGCATCGACCTGCTGATCTGCGAGTGTGGATATGCCATAAGGTTGATGGCATGTTTTTGGAGTATACAGATTGATTGTCTTCATAGCTCAACGAGTTCAGGCAGCCCTAAGTTTAACACACACTGCCTGAATGAACGTTGCCTCAACAACTACTGTGTCTGACAATTATAGTTTTAATAATTTATTATTGTTCTTTTCTTGTTTCTTTAAAATTCTTACAAAATATAAAAAAATACTATTTGTTATTGAGATCACAATTTAGTAATTAATTGCTCACACCTTTTTTCTCACAACTATTGCATTTTTAACTCAATTCAATTCACTTTTGCCACAATACATTTCGATATACTTACTGGCTTTGTTCATTTTCAAGTTTTGACGTCATTCTAAACATGTCAAGGGCACTTAGACAATTGACTTGTCAAAAGATTTTTGAACTCTTGTCGACGTTTCTAATGACCCAGTAATTTCGTAAGATAGGTAACTTTTTTGCCTTCCTAATATGAATCAGGATGATGATCCTGGCTTCCAGCGGATTTCCACGACCTTCACCAGGTACGCGGTGGATGTGGCGACGCTTGGACTACTCCAGGTGTCAACGTCCTTCGGCTGAAATGGTGATAGGTCCTGACAAACGTATCTCTTTTAACATATTTCTGCCACAACACCTGGTTTTTTGCCTTCTAATGCAAGCACCCATCTGACTTCTTCTAATCTATCAAAGGTTTCTACCGATTGTCTCCTGAAAGGAATTCCGCGCAAAAATGCACTTTGTCATTAAGTTGAAATTCGAGGCTCAGTGCCGACCGAAACGACCAGACCGAAACTTGAGGTCAGCACTTCAGAAGTGAAGTCAAAGACTTCACTTCTGAAATGCTGACCTCAAGTTTGATTGGCAATGATAATTAGATACAATTGCTCGATAGATTATTAACGTTCGTTTATTTGTGGTGTTTCGATTTAAGCAAGTTGATTTATTATTTGTTTTTACAATTAATGATGTATTTTTTTTTCTTGTGAGTTAGTTACTCGTATCTCAGCACTCTTTTCAAGTTTTCATGTAAACAAAATGAATTTTAAGCAGCAAGTTTTTTGAAGGTTCGCGGACTACAAAAACTTTTTTTAACAAGAAAAGTTTTCATTGAGTTTTCCCGGCTGGCTTGCTTGTTTGCTTTATGTTCTTGTTTTCAGGAAAAGCAAAGCACCGATCCTTATTTTTGTTTAGAACAACTGTGACGTTGATGAAACTAAGCAGAATGCACAATGTTAGTTTGTTTTTGCAACTTGTCTGAGAATTGAGACGTTCTGTCGGTAGCCATTTTGCGCTTTCCTAGTATGTAAACAGACCGTGTCTGCCTGCATCTGTGCGACTTGAGTTAGTTCTGTCTCTTTCGGTTGTATGTAGGTCACCGAGGAGCTTATCGGTCACAAGTTACCTGTCTCGCTCGCACGCCGCGAGGCTTTGCTCAAAACTCCAGTGTTGTATGAGACGCCGCGGGGCGCGCACGTCTCCCGTGATATGAGCCCGCGCATGCGTACAAACGCATTATAACGTTCGGTGTAATCAGCTGATTGTCATTGTTTTTTTGTTATTTTTTATTTGTGATCTCAGTGCTGTGATATAAAGATGGGTCAGGCGTTCGGAACTACGAATTCTCACAATGATGATCAGAGGCATTATACCAGAAAAGAAATAGGTATGTCAATTGTTTTGTTTGTTATTGTTGGACTCCGCTGACGTGACGGTGCAGCGGTGGGCCGAGTACTGTTATGTTATTCAGTCAGTTCAGGTTCAGTTAGGCATCATGGCAAAGTTCTGTCCAGGCTATACATTGAATACTCAATACTCAATATAATTATTGCTTTACCATAATGTGTACTAAGGTGGTAAATATATAGATAATTATGGACCCTGTAGGGCACAGCAAAAAGGTAGGAGAGAGGAAGCCCTGTTTTAGGAGCTTATTCAGTTGTTTTTGTGGGAACAAGTTTTAATTTTCGTATAATCTAAGTCAGGAGATCACGAATAATATACAATAACATTTCGCTTAACCGTTATTTGCATGATTATAATTAACTTTTGCGCCACAGGAACCCTCTAATTTTCAGTTAAGTAAAAGTATGGACCACTCATCCTCACAATAAAATGTGATCATAATTATTTCCTTAGTACCCCCTATTGCATGTAATGCAGTTCTATAATTCGACGACTAGTCATATCTTTATGAGAAAATGGTTTTCCCCTAACCCCAAATAAACTTTTCTCTAATTGCGTCCGTGAATTGGACGGACGTCCGAATTCATCAGAATTGAAAGAGGGACGATATCTATCTTTCAGTAACTTTTTGAATATTTGGACATTTTTAAGGCTTGTCTGCAAATAACTAACTAACACATACAACAAATAATCCAGTTATAATGCCTTGTAAATGGAGTAATTAAATTAAATAACAGACACCCATTCATATCATATCTAGTTAATATTATAATATGTCTATTGTCTCCATTATTATCATCTATTGAGTCCATGTCTTCGTTCTCTTCATGTTCTTATCTTGTTTAAAAGGCTCTTAATAAGTGGCGAATGAAGACGTAATATGACTAATAAATTAATAGTCATCTTTTTATGTAGCGACAGTTACAAGATTGAAAGAGAATCAAGTGTAGGTGTGTATGTGAGATATGTAAATAGTATGTGGGAAATTATTGCGGATGTTATTGAAAAAGATCGTGGTTAACTAAATGTTTTCTAATATTTACGTTTAATAATACATGTAGTCTTATCGGTCTGTGCTTTCTTTGAGAGCTCTGGAAAAATGTAAACTTGTTTATAATTTAAATAACAAACAAAGTTGAAGTAAACTTACGTCGAGAAAGTTGCCAGAAGCCAAAGAGTCTGTTATTCTGCGGGCAAACAGAAACTTTCTCTAAAACGTTTATGTACAATTTATGTTCTGTTACATATTTATGTAAAGAGTTACCGTTATGAGTTGTTACCACAAATTTCTCACACTGAATTTGACATAAAACAAACGCAGCGCCATATTTTGGTCCGTTTTGAGACCTTAATTGTTCTGAGTCAACCGTCGCATCTTCATCATCTTCTTCCATATAACTTTTGAGTTATTCATCGTCTTTAATAACAGTAACATTTATTCATACAACTCGTTGGAGCCTCGTATTGCTAAGAAAATACTTCAACAGTTATTAATGTCAGGATGAATCCATTAAATGTCGGTAATGGTATTCCTTAGCAAAGGTGAACTGGCAAAGAACTTGGCGTCAACTTCCCATTTTGTTTTATATAACTCACATTTTTTTTTATATTCTCCTCTAGATGTACTAAAGAGATTATACAGCGAATGAATTATTTTAAACTTCAGTGCTTTTGTTGATGATATTTTCTTTGCATTGTTTTACTTTCTGGGTTGACTGGGTGACACAAAGTAGGGACAGATATCTATTTATTTGAAAATACAAGTATCAGTAGTCATGCACGAATTTCGAGAGGCCATGTCATCAAAATATTAATCAACGTGAAAATGTGATAAGGGGAAATCCATAGACGTTACGTCTAGGCTAGACCATTACTCATTATTCTCTCAAAAGAAAAGAACCGGCGTGACAACTTAGACGATTGCATCAGCACCTGAGAGTATTTGAAACATTACTATCGCAACAGATAATACTATTTTCAGAAGTAAGGTGTCAATCACTCTCATCAGCTTATAGCAGTCCAGTGACGGACATAGCTCATTCTTTAGTTGGTCTGTGATTGCATCATACACTATGTCCTAAGCTGATTCAGTTATATATTCGGTCTTAGCTGCGTTCTTTAGTTTAACAGCAGCGTTGCTGAGTTCTGCTTCTTCATGTTTCATCGTCATGGTCGAATTAACCAGCACGCGTCGCATGACCATATGATGTTCTAGTCTATCTGTCATTTTGTCTATTGTATCTGTCGTTTTGTCTTTTCTTATTATACGCGTGCAGTAAATTCATAATTCTCTCAATAAAAGTTGTTCTTGTGTATGTTTGGAGAGCCAGAAAAGGGATGATGACAATATTTTTATTATAAACTCAAACAAATATTTGATTCCTATCATTGCAAACAATATTATAAAAAGTGTAAAAGCTTAAAAAATTGCAAAAGTATTCAAAGTTTTAAAATAAATGTTAGACAAGGACAGCACTACCGTAGAAGTGTGACGTCACGACTATGTTACTTCATACTAGTTAGCGCCATAATACATTGTCCGTGCCGTGCGACAAGGACGGTAATAATCCCCTCCAGAAACTTTTAAAGCGTGTAACTTCTTCATGTACCTAGATTTAATAGATTTGTTCGACTAACTAATTTTTACATTGTAGTAGTTATCATCCATATTAGACGGATATTGACATGGGCTTTTGTATTGATGACTGGCTCGTTGAGGGCAGGGCATTGCTCAGATGTTAGCATAATACCTATAATCGTTTTATGACATATGCTTTGGTGAGACGTTTCATTCATTCAATATATTTTCACTCCCTGCGAATGAGAAACGATGGAAAAATATTTTATTGTAATATCCATTATCAATATTTTAACTTACGGACCATAATTACGGACTTGTCTCCCCAGACGACTGTAACGTATGATTGCTCTTATCGTGTGAACAAAAACAACTTATTTATTGCGCTCCCCCCGGATCTTATCTCCGCGTAATAAAGCTGTTTTCCATTTGTTGTAATTGAAACTAAGAATCGAATGTTTGTGACACTTTCATTGTAGTCATGATGATGTATGCATTTCTTATCGTCTGTTATGAAATCTAGAAGATATGGGCTATTTTTGAAAATAGATCATTACTAGGTTCTAGAAAGTACGTGTCAATATAATTAACAAATTTCAATACTTTCTTAAGTTTGTATATTAAGACTTTCGTCTTCAGTATAGTCACCCTACCCTACCTATGGATAAGGTGATGGTGACTTGGTATATATTATTAGTGATTATATTTTAAGTAAGTACGCTATTTAACAATGCCGATTTCTTTTAATTAAGATACATGCGAGATCTATTTACTACAAAGATTGTGGGTTAATGTTGTGATGTACTTCGTAGGTAAGCGTTTATAAAAATTAACTATAGTAAATCAAACAAATCAGCGAAACTTCATATTCACCAGACCTGACGTATCAATATCAAATCATACAACAATAATGTATTTATCAAAACAGATTGTTGGAGTTCAAATACTTAAATTTACTTAAATTAAATTAAAATGTTTTTGTTTTTCCTAGCATTACTCGACCGGAAACCAACTGAAAAGTCTTAAAAATATACAAAACGGAGTCTTTCGCTTATGACATTCCTTAAGATACAGAACAGTTGTAAGATGGAGAATTATTCATCATATTTTATGGTTTATCCAAGTTTATTGTACTCTTTCGTGTTTTCATCTCTATGATATTGAGAAGTATTCTTTGCACCTTAGAAATACCTGTGTTATTGAATGATTTTTGAAGGCGATGAACTCTACTCTACTTTATTATTATGATAAGTAAACGTAACTTGTAAGAGGTAAAAAAGAAGTGTTAAACGTGTCTGTTCTTGAGTTATAACCTAAGTTTCTCTAGTCAGGAGTCCGAAAGACTGACAACCAGTCTTGCCAAAGGGGTATCGTGCTACCCAGTAATTGGGTTCTGGAAGTCAGATGGGCAGTCGGTCCAGCTGTCCGGTTAGATTGGAAGCTGACCCTCACAGAATTAGGCTAGCAAATGATGTTAACCTTAGTTTCTCTAGTATTCTTTAGCAAAGCAAGCTCAAACATATCACCCGGATGTCAGATTCTTAGCTTGAATTAGTGAATTCTTCCAAATACAGATGACTGGATCTGGACCCGCCATAGCAAATTCGCTTATAGAGGAGGTCATTTGCTAATTATTAGACCTTACTTTCCCTAGCTAAAGTGTTTTTATTTATATAATAGTTATTAATAGTTTATTATTTATATAATAATGTGTGAATTTTTAGATTTAATTGATATTTTTAGATTTTTCCAAAATTTGACATTAAAGCATTCATAACTTTTTTTTCATTATTTTGGTATTTTTTTATTATTTGTTGGTAGTCATAAGCATTTGTGATTAAAATATAAACTAGGGAACTTCCCTAAAAATAGGTTTACAAAATGAGATATTACGCTAAAAAAATACTACTTTAAAAAAAACTTAACGATCAAATTCGACCTGAAAAAAAAGGTGTAACAATAATTATTCTTTATAATAATTTAAATATTAGTTAAACTTTAGCTAGGGAAAGTAAGGTTCAATAACTAGGAAATGCTCTATATGCGAATTTGCTATGGCGCGTCCTGATCCAGTTACCCTGTATATTTTTATATTTGTAGAAGTTTTTTTTATTTTTTTTTATAACCTAGCTCGGGACAATGGGGTCCCGGTTCTTTGGAAGGCGTACGAGGTGCTGAAGCCAACTCGCAAAGGCCCCTTAGGCAATTTAAAATCCCTGTATGGCACCCAAGGACAACCCCCGGTTGGGGTCGGACTATTGCAGGATATGGAAACAATAATAACGATTAATTTATGGGTTTAAGTAGCTCAGATGGACTGGTTACCAAGAACTATGGAAGACTATGGCTCCTGCCTAACCAATGTTATATATGTATATACCTACAATACACACACAATAATGGGCCCCCGGAAACGATCGCTAGCACATGGTGACCTAGCGACAAGGGGGCAACATATACTGAGGTGCTTGAGGAGTGGAGAGGTATTCCACGGCTATCAGAATCAATCCCAGAACCCGGAAAATGGTCAAGATAGGTCCCATCACTTACTGAAATACTTCATTCCTTCGAGCACGTTTGCTCTTCCGAATCTCCACTCAAGCCGGCCAATGAAGGTAAGAATGAGGTGGGAGCACTGCTCCTCGTCAGTGTTCACTCTGGCCGGTCAATAAAGACAAGCTAGAGATGAGGAACAAGACCACTCGCGGGGGATAGGTTCCGCGGGATCGCCTCTGCCCAACAGATCGCCACATGCTGCCCTGCGGGTTTCTCTATCTCTTGGGTCTGGCAACTCACCCTAGACCTGTTTCTGTAAAGTAAATTCTACCGGTACAGACCTAGAGTTCAGAGTTTCAGTAAAGATATGGCGGTGGGGTTATTATCATTATTTATTGTAAAAATATTTGCATCCAAACCGTTACTATTTCATTGCCAATTTGTACAATACCAATACTAACACTTATCTTCAATACGTCAGATGTTTACAATGACCCGGCAGTCTCCGAGATTATCTGCGCCTGCGGTTGGATATTGTATAACTCAACATGTACAAAATTTAATTATTGATCGAGCTATGATTTTATACCGAGTGACCAGTTGATTCGTTTCATAATAACCAGTGGTCAGTCGACTTGCGACTACTTACCGGACCGGGTAGGAAACCGGTTTATTTGCCGTTTTATTGTTGCAAGATTACTTTTGTTGATGCTAGCCTGTGGTGCCTGTGGTCACTTTCTTCTAATGATTGCATTCATTTTGGTTTCATGTAATTGTTCACTTTTTGTTATGATTGTGTGAGGTTAGGTTTTGCATGCGATTGAATCCTGTCGTTTTCGAAAAGTGAATGTTGCTTTGGTATTTGTGGTTCATTCTGAAAGCCTCGCAAGTTGTCGAGGTTGTTCGCAAAGTTTAAGTTTGTTTTTTCTTAAAACGTCTCTGTTGGGTGTCTTCTTTTAACTACGATCATACTCTTATTTGGCTCTATTTAAATAAAAAAAAAGTCACGTGTGCTGTCTTTGTGGCATGTATTTAAATTTTAATACATTATTTTGTTCGATATTTAAAGTTTCTTTAAAAACTAAAAAACTGGCAATTGTAATGTTACTATCTCACAATAAAATTATAGCCTCGTTTTTACCAGACTAATAGGTATGTAACCTTAATCGATTTTTTACCTATCCAACTGTAATAATTAAATCGAATTCAGGTTTTTTCCTATACCTACAGCAGGACAAGAACGAATAATTCTTGTAGGTATGTAAATATATGTATGTTTGTAGTTGTTTCCTTATGTATCAACCTTGCTTGTTAAAACCGTACAACGGAAGGATATGGTTTTTAATTAAACAGGTTTATTAGCTATTTTTAAACAATTAATTGTATTCTGGATATTCTGTAACTTTGTAACTTTACGTTGTAGTTAATTTAGTACGATTCGTACTGTTAAGTTTCCCCCTTCTACTTCTCATAGTATAGCCGTGAATTAAGTAGCTTATCAGTGAGGTTGGCATCCTCCACTAAAACATAAATTTCAACTACTTTCAATTACACGACATAAAATCAAGCCGTCTATAATTTCGGCAATCTGAAAATCAGTTCAATCAGCAATAAATCGTGAAATGTCTTGTTCCCCCGGGCCACTGCGTCGCATCGCATCACATGCCCGCGCTGTAACTTCGTTTTCGCTTCGTTCTTTCTGACTTTTTTATTTTTGCTCGGCTCCTCATGGTCCTAGCGTGATGTTAAATAGCCTTAAGTCTTCCTCAATAATTGGGCTATCAAATGTCAAAAGAATTTTTCAAATCCGACATATTTTTCCAGGTTACCCTCTATAAATAAACAAACAAACAAATTAGATATAGATGGAATTGTTACTTTAAATTGAAAAGCAAATAAAAAACACTTGGTCAAAAACCGCCTGATGCTCATGAAACAAGACAAGTCGAACCTACTGTGTTCTGAACACGTGGTCTGCCGCAAAAACGGAGGCCCGGACCCAATACATACAAAACATAAACTATGTATGTAACAAACCAGTTTCGACTTGACGTAGATGGCTAATGATGACTATACACAAAGAGGAGACATAATCATAATAAGATATTATAGATGACAAGGAAACTTATAAGGTCTTGCAGGTAGGCAGCTCAGGTCCAATTGACGTAAGGGACATGGAAATTAATGTAAGTCTCAAATCACCATAGTAAAGACGTCAGAGCATCTCAAGTCAGTAGCACGGTTTGTAAGAGTGATAAGTAAGTACATATAGCAACACAAATAAAGCCAATGTACTCAGCTCTTGTTAAGTGATCAACGCTTCTAATTTTAACTTGCTAATCGCTTTACTAATCGAAGTGTAAATAGACTAATTGTAGACGGTACAGTAGAATGTTCTACAATCCATTACTATGTTGCTTTGTATTTGTGTCTCTCTGTCTCTCTGTTGACGTTATCATAGTAATCTTAGGGATATTATTAGTAATGTGGCCTGATGTATATTCCTACGACACAATAACAACACTGATATCGGTATACTATATGAAAATCTTTTATTTGCGTTTGCCAACCTCAAGAGGTTGGCAAACCTGCAAGAGGAAAGACTCTTTCTTGATGATCATCGAGCCACTGCTAAACATGAACCTTCAAAACGATTTCGAGGTCCATGCTCTCCAGTGTCCTGGTAAAGATAATGGCAGCTGGTAAAAGTACTTGATTCAACAGCTCCGTTGATTATGAGTGGGTATATCAAACATCAATTAATGACATTATCGAAAGCTGTAGTCAATTCTAAAGTACGTTTCTCTTATAAGTTCCAATGCTTGGAAGAAAAATTTGTGCGTAACTTACATTGTCTTTCTGATTTCATTTTATTTTTTAAAATTAAGAAGATAAAAAGAAGAAGAACTGAAGAGATTTAAGGATTTGTAGCACCACCACCTTGAGCATAAACTGATTACTGCGTAGTTACTGCTATGATTATGGATCACGCTTTCATTAATATCAAAGTAACCATGATTATGTGCCAGTACTTTGATGATATGTTCTTTGTTGGTTTATTATTTACCTGCACCCTAATTGTGTAACACATTTTCGTAAACGATTACGACTAATCTGTTTGATTTTGACAGTTCAACAACATTCATTGCGTTATTTACATTGTTGAGCAGAGTTTTTATCGAACTTATGAAGCAATGGATTAGCAATCTGTTTCAAAACGATTCAGATTCCGATTTATTGTGTGTTACGCAATTAGGGTGCTGGACTATATATTGTGTAGTTGAAAAAAGACTGAAATAAGAATGTGAAAGAGCAGTAAAAATCATTGCTTAGTTCAATTTAGGAATCTGTTTCTGTTGCTCATCGTTCATATTATAAAACATGCTGCTGTAGCATTTTATTGCTAGCCTGTTCAGTTCTGTCCCACTCCTGGGTGAAGGTCTCCGTCGAGTCCTTCCATTTCTTCCGGGTTTTCTCCTTCCTAAATCCCTAATAATTTGTCCTCAGCCTCAACAAGGTACAAAAAGCAACACAATGTATCAACTGGCTTGTTTATATTCTTTGTTCAGATCTGAATAAGCGCGCGCGCCGGATGCGAGGCGTACCGACGCGACGCGTCGCAGGTGCACTTATCTTTTTAACTGTCGTTCACTTGACATGTTTGTTGTTGCAGACATAGGGTTACACGGGAGATTAAGTAAAAGTGCATGCGCAAATTAGTCTGGATGCTTATAGTGCTTGTATTAGCGCTGAATCAGTTTGATTTGGATGTGGGTAGTAGAATGTCTTACACAGCTCTTTCAAGTTTGTTCAACCATGTATCTCATAATGTGTCGTCTTCTACGTCAATGAATCTGCCCAGCCTCCTTCCCAAGCATGTTGCGGTCGGCTTCTAGTCTAGCCGGATACAGCTAAATACTAGTATTTTATATGAAGAGACTGCTTATTGACCTCTACAACCCAGTTCCTGGGTAACAAGACACCCCTTGGTAAGTCTGGTTGTCAGATTTGGGCTTCTGACTACCTAATATGACTGTCAAAGATAGCCAAGTTGGTTTTCTAATTATGGCCGGGCCAATGGCTTAACGTGTCGACTGAGGCACGGCGGGATCTCTCTCTAAAGCGTTGCTTAACGTGTCGTCTGAGGCACGGCAGGGTCTCTCTCTAAAGCGTTGCTTAACGTGTCGTCTGAGGCACGGCAGCGTCTCTCTCTAAAGCGTTGCTTAACCTTCGATCATCTTCTACGTACCTATAGTTTGAAATAAGTACATTGACCGGTTGATTTTCCTCTTAATTCGACCTTTGTTTTCACTCTTAAGAAAAATATAAAAATTTCCATGTTCTGGCGTATTTCAAGCGTGCAGCGTGCAGTCAATTGATTTAATAGTTCTTGTGCCGTTTCGAGAGTTGCCTTGTAACTTGTGAATAGAAGTAGAAGCACCTGCTGACAGAGCACTGAACGCCAATGAACGACAGTGACGCGAGCTGTGTCATTACCGCTTAGAGTAATTGTAAATAGATTTTGTAATGCGTCACGAGTAGTTTCATGAACTTCATTGAAATTATTACAAAGATACTTCTTTGTAAAGACACTCGTTTGATCATTCTCTCCACTCAAAATAATATCTCAGTCTGAATCACTGGGCGCGTTGACAATACAATAAAAAGGCTCAATTCGCGCGTTGTGTACTGAAGTGTGGCTGAGGTCGACCGGCGCCGGCGCAGCTCAAGGAGAACCGCTCGCCCGCAAACAAGCACTATTCGGTTTTAATTTACGATTCGAATAATTCGAGGTTTTGTACGAAAAGAGGTTTGAAGGCAAATAATTTAAAGAAAGATTTAAACATTCCAGAAAGTAACGGGTCGAATCCAGCTTTCAAAAATAAAGTCCTTTAAGTAGCCAATAACCATACCACGATAGGAAATCCCTATGTAACGGAATTTCATTAGGGTTTTGTAGATGTAGGTGTTCCAGGAGGTGTGGAGATGTATCAGGAGCAATAAAATATCATGTTTTGAGTCTATATCCAAGTATGTGTAATGTGAAGATTATTTTAATTTTGGTCGCTGTTTAGTTTTCACGTTGGTACTGTAGTAAGATTAGAATTCAGAGCGAGTGGTGACTGGCAAAGAAGCAAGAAGCCAGAAGGCCATTTGAGATTATTATTTTGGCATTGTTTTAGGAAGATATATTTGGATGAAAATATTCTTATTTTTAATAGGTCTTTCAGGCCACGTTCAAGGTTTTCATAACATCGTTTAATAAATTTGTTTGAATCTAATTACCAAAGGCAAAAAGTTTTCTTTTTTTTTTGCAAGTTCAAGCAAGGATTTATTTTCTAGGACTTCTTGTCTTGTAGATTTTGATTTTTAACAGAAGCTGAATCTCGCTTCATCTCCCTGCCCTCTCTGCTCTGCTGCTCTGAGGGCAGTGTTGGCCCAGTGGAGAGCAGTTGTGGCCCAGTGATAGGTAGGTCGTAGGTTCAAACCCCGACAAGCGCTTTACTTTGTGTAAATTATTTCATCACCACTGCTCTCAAATCGGTGTTTGGAAAAATCGTGAGGAAGCCGGCATGTCCTATAACCAAAATTCAAAGACATTTTACATCTACCAACCCGCACTGGGCTCGCGTGGTGGACAGGGCTCCTCTCGGTGAGGCTGATTGTGCTTTCAACTCTCTTCAACTCCGTTCGGGATATAATTCGGAGTATACTAATAAACAGTTCCACTCACATCACACATGACACAAAATGGCGGCGGTACGTATTCAATTCAGATACCGGTTAAGTGCGGTTCGCACTTAGTTGGGCCACTCGCGATTCGCGAATAATCCAGTTTGCACCAAGCTTTCGATGTATTTGTACGATTTCCAAATGTGGGTGTCGGACAACGTTTCGCAACTTCAAATGGTGGAATTGATCTAATTTGTAGGAGTTTTAACCGGCTCACAGATGTCCTAAATCTGGAATTTCCGAGTCAGTTCTCCTCTGCCTGTATAGTATTTGGTTTTGCGGTTACTCGTCTCGCCTCCTGGCTAAGTAACGTCATCTCGGTGAGGCATGGCCTTTATAAGCGGTCAGCGAACCGACTGTGACGAGTCTCAGTTCTATATTACCAACTGAAACTAAACTACTATCTATAAAATGACAAACGTAGTACACTACATTCTTATTTTAACCTGTCATAAATTACATATAAAGTCTCTAATGATGATGATGATGCAATAAAGCTTTAAATTGTAGCGGGAATGAATAGGAGATTACGGAATACGGGAAGTAAAGTGAACAGTGCTTAGCAGGTTGAAGCTGAACCATTCATCGGAAATGAACTGCCGACTGTTGACAACACTGCACGTGTGTATCTGCACTTGAATGGAAGCTGTGAACACGGGGAGAAAGCGACACAGACGGGCGACGAGACGGGTACAAATCTTAGCAAGTGCTACATAAAGCTACTGCTTTCTACCCTTGTGGAACACGTATTTCATTGGCTATCGCTATCTCTGTTCAATGAATATAGTACCTTTAAGTGTTCCGAATTGTTAGCTACTTAGTCCGCTTGAAAATAATAAAAATCTCAATAGAATTAATACTTTGTTTCCGTTTCGTATCCGGTACAATGTTCAATTGAATGATGTACGGATTAAAATTCCAGATAGAAAAACCCAATAACACTTTGCCCGACCTGGGAAAAATCTCTTTCCCTGGGAAATGGGTTTCTTTAAGTAAAAATCTATGTTACCTTAGATTGCTAACTAGTTGAGGTAACTCGAGCCAGTTGTTGAAAAGTCTAGACATTCGTCCTTCACGTCATTGGATCCTCATGTCGAGTTTGTTTAGCTTTAGGTTTTATACGTCCGTCGTGTGGATGTCCATCTGATACGAGTACAATGAGTTACCGAGATACGATCACATATAGGCGGATATTCTTTGTGCTGTTACGTAGGTGTTTTTTTTATGAAACGGTTACGTAGGCGGCTGATATTTAGTAGCATTTGGTGAGACTCAAAGCAAATAGCTGATCAAGACTAAGAAGAACTTCATCGTGGAAGAAAAACGGCTATGGATGTTGACGTTTAAGATGGTAAAATAACACAATTATTTTACCATCTTAAACGTCATCTGTATTGCTGTAATTGATTGTTGTGGGATTGTTTGGTACTGTCGGATCAAAGGTCGGCTTTGTTAAAAAAAAAAAACTGCTTTGTTGAGGAAAAGGTTTTTTGATACGGCACCGGCTATTTTTAACCACATTCCTAATTCCTTAAAAGAGGAACCAGTAACAACATTAAAAAAGAAACTAAATGTACCGTATCAATTAAATGTTACTATTCCGTATCGGATTTTCTAGTAGATAAATTTAATTTTGTGTGTAAATGTTTGTATATTTGATGATGAACTGCATCAATGTTTGCATGCCAAAACGGAAGAATGTACAAGGATTCTTTAATATTATTTTCACCACCTTATTGTTAATACCTACGTTCTGAGCAAATAAATGAATATTCTATTCTAGAGAAAGGCAAGGTGTAATAAAAATGCAGGCTAAATGCGTTACACATTTTCGTACACGATTACGACTAATCTGTTGTATTTTGACAGTTCAACAACATTCATTGCGTTATTTACATTGTTGAGCAGATTTTTTATCGAACTTATAAAGCAATGGATTAGCAATCGGTTTCAAAACGATTCAGATTCCGATTGATTGTGTATTACGCAATTAGGGTGCTAAAGTTGGCGGAGTTATCTTTGCATAGTTATTACAAACTGTAAGTTACATTAGATCGGCAAGTTTCAAGCTAAATTTATTCATACAATAGCTGCTCATAGTTTATGCTTTACTAAAAACATTCTAAGATTACAAGACGTTATAACAACTACCTACTGAACTACTCGTGAGATCGTGACCCAGTGCTAAACTAAAACTGGATATATGAGACTATCGGTGACTTCACTCACAGCCAGGACTTTCGCACAGGTGACGCCACATTTTTGATAATGTCAACGCACAATTTGGGTGGCATTGCCATTATCTTTTATTATCAGAAGGTTAACAAAGAACTGCTAAGAATATGCAAATAGACAAACAATTTTATCAAGAGACGGAACAG
This sequence comes from Dasypolia templi, assembly GCA_963555695.1. Taxonomy (NCBI): domain Eukaryota; kingdom Metazoa; phylum Arthropoda; class Insecta; order Lepidoptera; family Noctuidae; genus Dasypolia; species Dasypolia templi. Next base: position 1,694,765 of record OY743151.1, on the reverse strand, counting down.
AAAACAAGTTTTCGATAAGGGAGGTGTTGTCTATTATTCCTGCTATTGATATGTTATCGCGATAGTATGATAGTGAAATACCGAAATTCGGGGCTACGACCTCACTGACACACTTTATTGTAATGCGTAGTTTCTTTAATTTGGTATTAAGAAAGCTTTTCCCCTGTTTGCTCTTTGTTTCAAAAAGACTTTCGAATCTTTGAATATTCTTTCTTTCTTCTGTTGTCATAACAACTTCTTAAGGTTCGTGGTTAAGACTTTGTTCTCTTCTCATTAAATACTCTACTGTTGAAATGTCGTGCATCGCACAGTAGATGATTTTCTCTTTCTTCTCTCGTGTGTGTCTAGAACTACAAATTGAAAAAAATCTAAATGACGTTCAGCACTCTCCGATCAGCCTCGGTGCGCTTATCACTGTGTTTCCTAATCCTTTTGTAAATTAATATGGTGAACCAATGAGTGTTGAATTGAAATATAGGATATTAATAATTTACTGACCAGTTGACACTTATAAAACCAGTTTTATGTGTGTGATAGGTGCACTGTTTATCTAATTAGTACGACTAAATGTCACAGACAAGATTACCGAAGTCATTGACTTCAGCTCAAGGTAATAAAACTCGCATGTCTGATGCCCTAAGTCTGACAAATATGAAGCCTTTAATATTTTTATTAGTAGGCTTAAAATTAATGTAACAATTATGGACCCTGTAGGGCACAGCATAATATTGGGACAAATTGAGGAGGAAGAGCGCTTACCTAGTTGTGTTTATATTATATGCACTCTGGTGGTAATTGTATTTTTATTTTATTAAGTTACTTTTTCTTATGCTTCTAATATTTCATTTATTGAATTATGTTAACACTACTTTATCTCGTTTAAGTTATGAATAATACCTGCTTGAGTAAGTAGGTCTTTTTAATTTGTGTACGTATCTACGTACCTTTAAAGTTTTAGTTAGTTAGTTATTCCTGTTGTTTAGTATTTATTAACACTATGATAATTGCTTGGTTATAATATGGTAACTATAATAACTGATTACTTTTAAATTTGCATGAATATTATATTTTTCCATTCCATCGTGATTCTGTGAAGGTCTTCTGAGGCTTCTTCTGTAATAACATTCATTTGGTCGACATATTCTATAGTCATAAATCAATCGAATCCAGTTTTTTTTCCTTTATGTCAGCGTCATGTTTGTCACCTTGAATGGTCTCTAGTAGCAGATGAAGCAGTAACTGACCAGCATCCAGCACTGTCACATAAGTTAGAAAGGATCATGTACTTACGCAACAAGGTGCTCTCGCTCATACTTTTAGAAAGTGTTCCAACGTTAATTTTACCTGTAAATGTAGAATATAAATTGTCTTTAAGCCTGTTAAGTTATTGATGGCTGAATTATGCTTCAATGTTGAGACGGATTAAAAGTTAAGAATAAAATGTGTAGTCTCACCGACACTGTGGATTCTGTTTCAGTCCAATAAGTAATTCACTTTTTTCTATTTCACTTCAATCGACACAAAGTTTATTTTCAAATTGATTTAACATATAATACAATGGTGCATGCCCAGAAGCATAAAAACTTGAACCCCATAAATTGCTACCCCTATCTTCAATCAACTATCCCCTATTCCCCGGATTGTTTAATTAACAAATTGGTCGTTACTCGTTACACACGCAGCCACATTAACGAAGCACCAGCAAAACAAATAAACCATTTTAATAACTTTAAAATTACGTAAACAGATAACTCAACACATATAAGGCTGTCAAACGAGATAAGCTAGTTCGATGGCCCGTAATGGCGCTGCCTTGGCAGTCCGTTGATGCTACTCCAACTTGTTTGAGCGCACAAATATGGCGGATTTCATTTACTCTCCTATTGAAGAATTTGATGGTCACTAGATAAGTTTTTACGTGGTATTTGTTTTGTTTCGTTATCATTATCGGATACTTGTAGTAGCAGTTTTGAAAGTCAAGTGGGATTACGTTAAGCACTTTGCAGAAAAATATTGATGCCCAAATAAAGAAAATAATACAGTGTGTCTGATACGGAATTAAGGTTGTCGGTCAATTGGTTTATCAGTTATTTTGTTACACAATGATTTTGGCTTGTTTACGTCCTTATTTGCCATATTTGTGCACTGATTTCTTCAAATATTTATTGATTTAATCTGTAAAATTAACAAGGATTGTCGGATAACATTAATGGTTTTGGTGCTCATATTCATAACGAATTTTCAAATCCCCCTATCGATCTTCCGATCCCTTATCATCAGCGATATGCACTGTACGTTGTAATTAATCTGACGATCTATCACGATATCGCGTTTACACGTCGGCAGTTTCGCCAAACAACCGGAGGTTTTGCTATGCTGCTTCGGTTTTGCCTCACTAATGATAAGTCAACACTGCTTGTATACCTTGCCATTGTGATTATGGAGTGTAGGCCATCCCTAATTATGTGGTGAATACTATGCGAAATTATAGGACGCTTCTTTATACATTATTTTCGCTGTTTCTGCCAAGGAAAGGACGGTGGAAGACAAGATAAATAACACTAACAGAACTTGATACTTACCCGTCTAAGGTTAAAAAACACACCGGCAACTCCCCATAATATCAGCGTCTTGATCTCAAATCCTCGAGAAACTCTGCCTATCGGATTATCGCAAATATTGTTCTACTACATTTACAAAATCAAACTGCTTATTTAATTGTACAATTTGTTATTTTCACTTAACTCACACACTGACTCATTCCTAGTTAATATTTTAGGAAAATCATAAATTTTTACAATGTTTGTAAATATGTTCAAAAGTGGATAGGCACGTTAAGAGTCGTATTGCTGTGAACTCACGGTACGACTGAATGTGTTTAAACGACACACACCACAAAGATCGCTGTTTTGCACGCCACACACTGTGACGTATCGTGGCGTACTCGCATCGCACTGCACGAAACAAAAATATATTACCGTCGCTTTTGTTAGACACGCATCATGCGCGTGACCTGGCCAGTTTAAGGCATTGCAAAAATTCGAGATAATCTGAGCTGATAGCAGTAGGCGCCAAGCGTTGGACTGAGAAGCCGCTGGCTTAGGTTCTGATCTCTTAAGATGCAGCGCAGTTTTATTGCCAATTTTTTTATTTTGGTTTGAAAGAATAATAAAACTAAAAAAAATGCTGATTATTAATTTTTGTTGTTATTGCATTATAGGATTTAGAATAAAGAAAATGCTTTACAAGTGATAACAATAATGAAAACATGTATTTTTTTTTATAATATTTAACTTAAAGAATAACCGCTATGATTATTTAAATATTTTTTTATAGGATCCAAATATGATCTTAGAGGGCCAAATAGGATGCGCAATACTGTGTCAAGGAACTTGGAAGCAATTTGTTTTACTTTACCATGAAAGATGTTAAAACAAATTGATAAGTAGAATTATTTCACCATACACATTAAGCTTCGAACACGAATTTCCAAAAAAGTGATTTCAAAAAGTGGTTATGTAGGACAGCTTGTTTACTTAAGTATTTCACATTTAATTTGGCCTTAGTGAATATAGGTTACTTATTGAGGATAGCTTAGGTAGTCATTTTCTTTAAGAAAAGAAGATTGAAACTAAACATCATTTTTTATAATTAAATATATAGGATAAACTATTCCGGAACTTAAACGTTCTTGTTTATTACATTAATTGAAAAAAAAAAAACGATCCTTATATAATACATAAGGGGAAGATCATAAAATTCCCAGATAATAATCTTTGAGTGTTAGTGCTCTCGTTTTAAGAGTTTTTACTTTTATTAATATTTTATTGTTATGGTATCGTACTGTGATTTCACGTTCCTCATGACTAAATAAAATACTGTTATTTAAATGTCTCATTAGTTTTAAGTAAACTGCTCAGAACTTCTCAGGTTAAGTTTAAATTTTAACGGTAAGCTATAACCAACTTTGCTTTGCCAAGTGCTGTTTTAATTTTAAGTTAACGTTTGCTCAAATGAAGCAAAATAATTAATGTCGATCCTAAGTGACATTTTAAATAAATGAATAAGCTAATGCATTATTTGGTTAAGATGTATTTGCAACAGGCTCCTGTTACATTAAACAGTCCCCTGCAACCATTTTTCCGAAAAAGGCTAATATCTCGAAAATTTGTTATAAATTCTTTGGGGTTTTTAGCACTTATGAATAAACTATTACTTTTCTAGTCCTTAGTATGTTTTTTTTAAATAGACAGAATATTAATATGACCGGCCAACCATGTTCGGGCTGAAAACGTCTTTACAGAGAACCACCCTAAAACAAACATTTTTTTTTCATTTTAGGTATTATTATAAACATATCAAAAACTATAAATAGATATTATTTGAAAATAACGCAGCCGCAGGTGAGATTCGAACTCAGGGCTTGCCATGATCGCTCCTACCCGAGCACGGTAACGACTAAGCTGGCATGCCAAATATTAGATTAGTTGAAATTATGAACTACTATCAATTACAGACAAAGTGAGTGTGTGTGCGTGTCTATAGTTTAGAAACAACTTACAGAAGAAGGTCGTAAGTGAAACCGAAGCGTCAATCTATTGCTTTGTGAGATTGCCTATGGACTTATGAGCGCTACTTTACCTATCACGTGAACATACATAAATATAATTAATGATTAAAAAATATTGTAAAACATTTTAAAAGAGTAACGGTTGAGTTTCTAGCCCCTTCTTCTCCATACGAAACTACCTTTTGGAAGGGGCGCCTAGAATCAATTTTATGTTTTATGTAAATGTTGACGTTTAAAAGTGCCTTTTATGTGCCTATTTGAAATAAATCCTTTGACTTTGACTTTATAAGTACATACTCAGTTACAGTATACGCAGGATACCAAATTTCCTCTTAAGGGATCGTAAATAAATTACTTGTCGTATAAACAAGGTGGGAGTAGAAGTTGTGACATTTTGATATGTGATGTTCCATCTAATACGAAAGAGTGTCGTGAAGGATCGGTGAAACAGTTTGCGCGACGCAGACGCGACGTAATACATGGCTGAGCCCCAGGGGACGTGAGTAATTCACGAAGACACCGTGTTACTAGTATTTCTCACAGATTCCTATCTGTGTGTTTACGCTTTTGTTTCCCTTGTGGGAAAGGAAGCCGCGCACTGGATCAACCGCAAATGCGGGAAATGGAACCAGAACGATTCATTCGGTGGAATGAAATGACCAGCCTCATTTATCGATGTCTACAGGTAACCTTAACCAGGTTTCCTTCTTCGTCATCCAATTCACGACTGGGATTTTGTTGAGACAGTACGCATCACCTTGAATCGAAAGAGAGAACGCGGTATATGTATTTCCGCGTCGAAAACAGACTACACAACTTAATTTCTACAATTGTGAAATTAAAGTTCATTAACATTGTCACTAGTAAACTATGTCACTGACATTTATAGTTACTGGTAATCACACTGATTGTGGGTCGGTCGTCGAACTGCGGTATTTTCGTCCCAATGACGCGTTTAAACCGGAAACGTAGCCAGTAGGACAGTGGACAGGCCATACGGCAGCAATTGCCAGGTTTTTGGCAACCTGGCGGTTCACTTCCGTGCTTATTATTTTGGACCGTTAGTTGGCAGAACAATGTGTTAAGTGATCGGTTGTGGTAAATTGGTTAACGACTTGATACCGTTATTAAATAATTTAAATATTCAACTGGAAACTAAGACAGATGGATACCTACTCTATACAGCATGTATCAGGAAGGTGGTGCAGAGTACAGATCATCAAACTGAACCACTTTCTCCGTGGGATCACCATAGTAAACGCGAAAAAAAAACAAGCTGGCCGATACATTTGGGTCGAGAAGGTATATAAGATGTGTATGGGACAGTTGATAATTTGTTTGTGGATAAGTTATAACAGCTGCACGGGCGATCGATCAGGTTAAGTTACGCTTGCCGCGGCTGGTCCGTGGATGGGTGACCATCTTTACGTACCAAGACCCCCCTTTGCCTCGGAGAGCACGCTAAGCCGTTGGTCCCGGCTGTAATTCGTAGATCTTTGACAGTCGTTACGGGTCGTCAGAAGCCCGAAAGTGACAACCAGTCTTATCAAGGTGTATCGTATTACCTAGTACCTCAGTTGTGGAAGGAAAACAGTTGAAGAATTGATTTTTTTCGCGATTACTATGTTGGTCACATGGAAAAAGTCGTTCAGATTGATGGCCACAACTTTAAATATGACAATCAATTGACAATCATAAGCGTTTTGACAACTCGATACAAACCAGTGAAGTCTTGAGCATAATGATTATTGGAAGCCACAAGCAATACTCGTATACCATGCAAATGGCACATCATAACAATAGATAAAGGAGTTTTCCAAAGACTTCATTCGAGGAACATAAACATTTTGAAAAATCATAAACAGTCGTGTTTATGTCTTTCAAAAACTTTTGACTTACACCAGGTTACGTTAACATTTCACGTCGACTCAACCTTTGGATATCACCAGCTCGACATTCACACTAGTTTACCTTGATGATCGCAAATTACCGTGCACGAAGCTAATCTGCGTGATATCACCGCGTTGACATGAGCTCCTAGTACAACGAGTGTCACGGTTGCGCAACTAACGGCTGCATAATCGTTTATTGATCATGCTTTGTGCCGCCCCCTCTGTGTTTTTACTATTAGCGTATGTTCATGATTTTTTTGTTACCTGTTTGGTAATTTAATTAAATATTTAGCGTAATTAAATATAGTCTGGATATATTTCATATTGTGAAGAAAAGCGTAAAATATGACACACTTCGCTCTCTCTCTCTCTCTCTCTCTCTCTCAAAAATGTTTTTCCCAAGATCATACATTTTTACGGTTACTTGGTTAATATCATTCCGTCAACTTATCTTCCTTGCGATAAAAATGCAGAATCTTATAGATTCTACATAACAAACCACTTCGTTAATTACACAGGCCGTATTTTATGCTGACCGTCACTAGGCGTCCTATTGATTAAAGCGTGCTCTAGGTAATCCATTTTAGAGTTTCCCTCGTTAGTCCCTGCACTTAGTCCATGATGTAAAAAGACTAGAATAGTCCCAAAACATTTGGAATTATTAATCGAATTAATAATTCTAAATGTTTTGGGAAAGTAAGAATGCAGCATTTGTCCGAAACTAGTTGGTTGTTGAAATGAAACTTGTCGGAGCAACAGTTTCGTTATTAGCTAGTACAGTAACTGGTATGGCTACTGTTATTGCAGCTGTGATAAAGGTAAGGGAGATATTCGGTAATAAATTATGGATATTACAGATTGCCACTCGGTCGTGGATTCCAATAGATTAAAGATTATGGTTGGTCAGAACAATATACTTCTTGGCCTTTCTGCGGTCAATAAGGGAAATAAATGATATTGAGTGCAGAAAATGTAAACTCTAAGCTCTAGTTTACACCACCACCATCATTATTGACACATTGATATTTATTCTCAAACCCACTCCTAAAAAGGTTTCCATCATGATCCCACTAAATAACCAAATAAAATATTCCAATACTATAGCTGCATCTTCCAGTGAATTCTAGACCCGAAATCCATTTAATCTCATTAATTTTCTCGAACACATACCTACGTGCTAGGCTGATGGTGATACGGTTCTCTAGAGAGAGCTAGATTCACAAGTACACCTGTTTACAAGAGTCTAGGTAACCACATAGCTAGATGATAAGTTAAGAAATCGAGTAACATATTTGTAATTGATTAAGATGACAAAATGTTGTATAAATAATAAATAGTTGTTATAATAAGGATGGAAGAAATGTTATTGTATAGGTACATGAAGGAAAATTCAATGACAGTCACTCACGTCATATTTAATCAAATATAACATAGCACTATTTCTTCATAGCCAGTATGTAGCTAGTACGATTATTTGATGCTAAACTTCAACATCCCCCCCTTAATCGAAAAAATAAAATAAAAAAATAATAATAAGTTATATGACTGTACATAGACAGATATATTTCAACCTGACTGTACTTTCAATGACAGTGTCATAAAATTTATAAAAACATGGAGCACACCTAGTCAAACAATAATAAAAATAGTAGCAAAAAATTAAATCATATTAAACCTATGTCAGACACACAACGTTGGTGTTTGCATCGACCTAAGCCTTTGGTCAGAACATCCGCCAACATCCTTTCCGTAGGCAAATACGATAATATTATTTTATTATTCTCAACCAGCTCTCTAATGAAATGGTAACGGACATCGGTATGTTTGGTCCTACTGTGATGAACAGGATTTTGTGCCAACTTTTGTCCACTTTCGTTGTCGTTATAAATAGGAACAGACGAACACTGACCTGTAATTTAATTTATAAGGCGCTGTAAATATACAGCTTCTTTAGATGCGCTGGACAATGCCATGTATTCTGCTTCTGTGGAGGACAAGGCAACTGTGGGTTGTTTTTGCACTCCCACGACACGGGTGCATTCCCCAGTTTGAATACAAAACCAGTATACGATCTCCTGTCCCCACCGTTGCCCCAGTCAGCATTTACGAAACCACGAAGCGGCTCTCCAATCCTTTTAAATGTAAGACTGTAATCTAACGTACCTTTTATATATTGCAGGACACGTTTAGCAGCATCCCAATGCGCTTGCATGGGGTTCTTATTGAACTGGCTTAGGAAGCTTACGGCAAACAAAATGTCAGGCCTGTAATTGATAGCCAAAACATCAGGCACCCGATTAAGTTTTGATAAGGGACATTGACAGCTGGTTCAGTCTGAGAACGCAGATCAACACTAATGTCCATTGAAGTAAGACTGTTTTGCACTCTGCCATATTAAATTGGTCTAACGTCTCTAATATGTAACGTTTTTGATTGACCTTCACAACGTTTTCCTTCTCTCTAACAACATGCAGACCAAGGCATTAACTAAGTTCAGCTAAATCCTATACACTGAAAAAATCCTTTAAGCCATCTTTTAACGTTTTCATCATTATGGAACAAAACGAAAATTGCCATAATAGCGATATAAGTAGGCGTCCTTTTAATATAGACGCAGGGCTCTGACTCCAATCTATTAAAGCCTAAATAGCGGAGCACCTCATCTAATCTTTTATTTCATGCTCTGGCAGCCTGTTTGAGACCGTAGAGCGATTTGTTCAGTTTACATATCTTGGTCTCCTCCCCCTTTCAGCTACAAAACCTTGGGGTTGTACCATGAAAACATTCTCCTCTAGTTTTCCGTGAAGGAAAGCTGTGTCAATGTCTAAATGATGCACTTTCAAATTATGTTCTGTGGCCATCGCCATCAAAACCCTTAGCGACGAGTAACGAACTACCGGCGAAAAAGTTTCCTCGTAATCAATTCCATAGCTTAGACGAAACCCCTTTGCAACAAAACGTGCTTTGTACCTACTAATTTTACCCTCAGAATCACGTTTTAATTTGAAGACCTATTTACATGGTATGATCTTCTGTCCTGTGTTCTCTACTAAGGTCCAGGTACCGTTAGTCATCAAAGAATTATATTCGTCCTCCATTGCAGCCATCCAAATGTCTTTATCAGGACGTAAAAAAAGCATCATAATAAGAATATGGTTCCTCATTCAACTCACCGCTTTGCATCGCTGAACAACAGCAGAAAGAACAGAAACTCATAGGTTTTCTTTCCCTAAAATTGCACCTCTTAACTAGTTCCACAGGCATCTCTTTTTCATCAACTGGTACTGTTGAAGTTGTAGTTGTTGTTGGAAGAGGTTAAGCCATAGATAAGGGTGGTACCGCAGCAGTAGTGCTCGTACTCGCTACAGGATCAACTGAACTACCTTGCACCTGTAAATTATTGTTATCAGAAGAGAGAACAATACTATGACAATCTGATTCCTTACCTATCTTATTGTTAGAGAAACAACCCTCAAAAATGTTACATCCCGACCTTTAATACTTTTCGAATGTTGCTGAGATCACGAAATCTATAAGATTTGTTATCATCGCAAGAAACAACGAATATGTACTGTTTTGCTTTAGCGTCTAACTTTTGGCGATTGCAAAACGGAACATGATGGTTTTCTATTGTACCACATCTCATACGGAGTACGATTTTCTAAAGCTCTATGAGGAGATCTATTTTTTAATAAGTAGCAGTACGTACCGCTTCTTCCGAGAAGACCTTTGGTAGACTACTGGCATGTAACATGCACCAAGCCTTCTCTACTAAGGACCTATTAGTCCTTTCAGCAATCCCGTTGGATTGTGGGCAATACGGGACAGTAGACTGGTGCTTAATTCCCTTAGAAGCGAAATACGCTTCGAATTCAGCATTAACATACTCACCCCCGTGGTCGGTACGCAAGTTCCTTATTTTTTTACATGTTTCCATCTCAACAAAAGCTTCAAATTCTAAAAACTTTTTCATTACATCCGCTTTAGAGCATATAAAAAAAAACAAAAAATCACCCTAGAAAAATCGTCTACAAAAATAACTAAATACTTGTTTGACTCTAAAGACATTACGTCAAATGATAAATGATTTTATTTTCTGTAAATAGGTTTGTACAAACACTTTTACACGTCAATCATATTTTAAAAACTAGGTGAGATCGGCGTTTCCTATCTGACTACTCTGAGAAGAAACTCCGAAACAAACTCAGAGGTCACAGTCTCTTTTGAAGTCCAGACATAATCTTGGTCAGGTCATGTGAAGACCATGTGGATTGATGTCTGAAATGGTCTTTTGAGGAATGAACCACACAGAATGGCTGGACCTGTCCAGTCAGTGCACGCATTTGTCAGTTGTCATGCAGCTCAACACAGAACTAAAGGAGCTAAACGATTCGACGAACATTACCAAAGAAAGGACATTTGGGTAGGCCGCATAAATTACTGAAACTGCCAGACCATGATTAAAACAAATAATTTAAAAAAAAAACAACAAATCCACAATGTCTTCACATTCACAATAATTAATTTAAAAAGGTCAAAAGGTCCACACACATCAGAATATTTTATTTCCAACATTCTGGTGCCTTTCTTATATTCAATAGTTTGAAGGGTTTCGACTCTGTTTTCCTTAAATACAGGCTACACAAGGGTTTTTTTTATCTAAAGAAGAGTATTCAATACCTATAGCTTTTCCATGACGCAGGTGTTCCAAAGCGACGCGGCACAGATGTCCTAACCTTCGATGCCACAGGCTCGAACATCCGTGCGTTCACTTCAGTAACCATAGCACGCTCCGGGTAAATTGGTATCTGGTCTAGTTTGTACAAACCACCGACGTTGCATGTAGCATGACCAACTATTTTGCCGACTACCTTTACATCATTGTGTTTGTACATACAACAACCTTTTTTATCAAAAACAATAGTAATAACCTTCTCGACAGCCTTATTTACAGAAATCAAATTTGTACATAATTCAAGAACATACAGAACTTCTTAAATACTACTTAATGTTAAATTAATACCCTTCTTCTGCAAGCAACACTTCACCGACTCCAGCTGAGTTTACCTCCCTGTTATTGGCGAGAGTTATGTCCTTGCTCTCACACGTATGTTTAAAATTGGTAAGCCATTCTTTATAACAGGTCATATGCGAGGAGGCTCCAGAATCCACATACAAGTCTGTTGGACTTAAACTGCCTCCAACGCCCAAGGCGGAAATAAGTGTTATCTCACTACTTGGTTTCTAACTTTTTCCCTTCCTTTCCTGTTTACCTTTTTTATACGATGGGCAATCCGGTCGCTTGTGTCCAGGTTCTGTGCAGTGATAGCAAACAATGCTTCTCGTTACTGCTTTTTGCGGCTTTACTATTCTTTCTTTTGAAGCAAGAACCAATTTTTTAGTCTCGCGTTTTGCTCTTTCGTTAAGCAATTTCAGTTTAACTAATTCGGAAGTAACCTGTATACTTGAGTTTTCTAGAGCCATAACTAAGGGATCAAAATCTGATGGTAGCCCTCCAAGTAAAATAGCTCCTATGGAAATATCATCAATAACACGCCCTATATTTGCTAGATCCTGAGCATTGCTCATAATCATAATCATAATCATAATCATCATTTATTGCATTCATGTAGTTTATAAGTTCTTACAAGTATACTGAGGTTTCATACATGAACCCTGCTAGGGCACAGCAATATAAATACATAGTTTAAGGTTCTACAGTGTCACAATAATAAACAATCCACTGTGCTTATACAAAAATACTTATTTTGACATGTTTAATTTAGGTGTCTATAATGGTAGGTAGGTAGGTAACTGTAATATAAAAATTATAAGATAGCGTAAGAACAATTAATTGGTCATCACTTCCATTCATAAATCAAACAAGATAATATTTAAATTGAAACATCACGGCATTGATATAATCTTCGATTGATCCAAAATCTGTTAACTGGAATCTGTGTAGCTTCCGTTCTAGCGCCAATTTTCTACCCATTCCTTTCTCTTTGTATACGTTTGCTAACGCGTCCCATACCTCTTCTGCGGTCTTCCAGAACCGTACATATGTAATTGCGCCACCATCCAGGGTAAGACACATCTTTGTGTATGCTTTAAGATCTTTATTATTCCGCACAGCCAAAGGTGTTATGTCTTGCTGATTGTACCCTGCAGACCATAGGTCTTCGTGCAACAGGAATATACGCATCTTGAATTTCCATTGAGGATAACCATTTTTATCAGTCAAGTGTTTGATGGAGGTCAGCGAAGCCCCGGAAATCGAAGGCATGGCACTATTACCGTCTCCCACTGACATTACGTTAAATAAATATTTTTGTCTATTTAAAAATATTAACTCACCAAAAAAACAACTACTTATATACAAAACGCACTCTGGATGTCTGGGCCCTTATCCAATTGTTGTATAAATAATAATTAGTTGTTATAATAAGCATGGAAGAAAGAATCATGCCCACTTTAAATACATTGATTGACCTGTCACATGATTCGTTTTACAGGTCGCGTCTACCTACAACTAGTGTTGTCTATTAACAATTATTATTTATAATAATACAATATCATATCATCTTTTCATTTAGAGGCCAGGGAAAAATACTATTAAATAAAGAGGTTTTTGATGTTATACAGCTAGATACAGTCAGATAAGGTTTGACACCTGTTTAGCCTCAAAAACTATACGATTACGATGTTAACATCAAATTAAGAGAGATAGTTTCGATTACTCTGAAATAAATCCCTCTTCAATGTAATTAATATCATTATCAAATCGGCATGAGGCCGCAAACAGCAGTTATGTTCTCGTAATATCCTGCCGATACTGAGACTTCACATGTGATGATAGGCCATCATTGTTTTCTACACTACATTTTGTGCAAGTTAGAGAAATCTATGATACCAGCCTATTACTATCCCACTGCTGGGCAAAGGACTCAACTCATACAGAGAAGGCACGAGCATTAATCACCAGGCTTGGTCAAGACGGGGTGGCGATTTCTGACTTTTATTGAGATTGGTACGTGCCCGGATTTGAACTCACAGCCACGTGCATAAAAGGCGAAGTGTCAAACAAATGACATCCTGTGCTAGATTTCGTTTAAAGTAGTTTAAATTGTAGTCTATGGTTTTATGCGTAACCTGTCAGCTGTACACTTATTTTTCTTTCCACCCCCACACAAAACATAAAAGAATCATAGCTGGTCTTATAATAATAAGTAAAGTAAAAATAAATACCAATTGGTTATTAGAAACATTCACTAACCACATGAGGAACGAACAAGTTTTTCGTATTATGTGAAACGGAACGTGTGTAAAACACGCTCCGTTTCCGAAAGTCTAAGGAATGATAAAGATAGTAACATTGCTTTTTTTCTTGGCTTTATTTGAAAATTCAAATAAGTGATACGCAATAAGCAAAAAAAGCAATTTTTTTAGATATTTTAAATCACTAGACGCATTCGAAAATTTACAGGTCAAGACTGAACATGATTCTTTTATTATAAAGGTACATGAAGGAAAATTCAATGACAGTCACACACGTCATATTTAATCAAATAGAACATAACCTATTTCTTCATAGCCAATATGTAGCTAGTACGATTATTTGATGCTAAACTTTAACAAAAAAGACCACTAAATGTGAAAGTAACCGTGAAAATATACTCTAAAGTTCGAAACGTTTTACACAGAAGATGATATTTCATACAAATTTATAAATATCTGTTTTAGCTTACCTGTGAATCAGCAGCAATATAACATCGATCATGAGGATTAGCATCTTACGATGAAATAAATGCCTTTAAACAAAACAAACTGCTCCAAAATGAATCCATCAAAACTTTTCAGTTTATAGAATGTATTTCCCCCTACACTTCGTCCAGACTAAGTTCAGTGGATGCCTAGTGAAGCAATTATAGAAGACTTGATTTCAATCGTTTTTCATCGGTTCGATTCAGGTTCAAGAACTCTTTGAACTTTGGAACGGTTAATGAACTGGTGGAAGTTTTTTTTTTTTAATTTGGAAAAAAAAACTGCCATGGATAAGTTTATTATGCAATGAGGTTGCAATCAGAGTCATGGTTTTAACAACAATATTAAGTCCTTGTTATCCAAAAGTCTGCTTTAAGTGAAAATATTCTAATTCACTCGTACAATTTGCTCTTGGTATAATATTTATGATACTTATTCTTATGGTTAAACTTAGCTTTATCGCCATTTTTTTAAGCAATTATGTGGTCACGTTCGTATAGTCCTTGACCGTATTGTAAAGTTTAGGTATTAAAGTCACTTTATTATACAACTATACAATAAACTGCGACTGTAATTGCGTTAGTAATTCATACAATTCAGGGCTCTTGCTCGCACTGAGGTCGCTATTCTATAGTGGGAGTCCAATACTTTTTGGTCCGGCATTGTTATTTTTTCATAGTTTGCAAAATGTTTATTTTTCATAGATTATCTTTCAGAATACTTTGTCCTACCAGTCCAGTATTTACTATATATTTGTTTTTTGTTTGCAGGTAAGTTATCACAACTAGCTATTGAAGTGCCTAAGTGAGTAGTAAACACGTGGACACCACAAGTTAACAATCAAGAAATTTATAACATACATATATTATGACGATGACAATATTAATAATGACTCGAAAGAATTGTAGGAGAAATTGATTGAAATGATTTTCACAGAATATGAATGTAATCAAAGATATGAATCATGTGAAATCATTAAAGTTGACTGTGAATAGTCTGTTGTCTCCGAAAATATTAAAGTACTATTAAGGAAATAAGCCATACCCCTGTAATGAGCCGACATTCCTGCAGGACCAAATAATTATGATAATGAAAGAAGATTAGAGTTAACTCCACAACCACTAAAAGTCTTTAAAGCGGGTCGACTAAAGCTATAGAGAGGAAGTAAGAAAGAGATCGCAGATATATTATGATAGACTTAAATAAAAATGCCTCACGATGATGACTTAGTAAACCAAAGTCCCAACAAAAGCAATGATGATCTCATATGTTGTATGTTCTTCCACAATCACAAAGATTATAGCAATTACATTTTAGTATATACATACATTTTAAGTAATACCTACATGTGATACAGTACACCCCAGCGATTAAAATCAACATACACCGGGAAATCTATATTTGTACAGGTGATAAAAATGATCCATTAAAATTACTGATTAGGAAAATAAACGAAGGTATAGAAGATATTTTTTTTACCTGAAAAGATATAACTAATTAATTAAAATCTACCGAATAACTACTTTTAGATTGCTTCAACGTTATGGTGAAATATTTAATTTACATATTGTTTTCAACAAGTAAAATGCAATGTAACTTTCAATTAATCCCAGTTATTGTTTTTAACATGCAAAGAACAGTGTTGTATAAATGCTATTCGAAAATTAAGGAGTGTTTTATATAGCTTAAAAATAAAGGTACAAATGCATTTAATACACAATTATTGCATCATTGAGTGGACAATAAATAAACCTTTTAATAGCATCACTACGATACCTTGTAAAACTACGCATATACGATATTCGTAGTGTAATTATAAAATGTAATGTAATTGAAAAAAAAATGTGTTAAGTACACAATTCACATACCAAAGCTAAAAAAAACTGTACAGGTATTTTCCGAAACAATACACAATAGTTCGAAATTTATCTATTATTAAGCACAATAAATTGAGTAAACATTTCAATACATTGCTGGTACGTTAGAGTTAGTTTGATTGAATTCAATGAGACGTGCAATCACGAGATACTTATCTGAGATTATTGGAGTACCCAACGCCTCTTCAAACTATGTTTCGGCGTACATTTTGGCTTGAATTTACTTCGTCTTAGATCCTTAATAGAATTGCTCTGTGGAGGCAAACGCCTCGTCTCACCTCACACACAGGAGGTAAGCACTTGAAATCTATCGCCTGCAGCATGATTTGAATTGTAATTCTGTTTCAATAGTTTCAGGCCTTAGTTGCGACTACAACTCTTGAAAAATTCAATGAAATTATCTAAAAAATTACCCAATATCTGTGACTAATAGTTTTGTATAAAGGGCGGAAATAAAGATTATAGAAAAGTTATTTTAAACGTATCAATCTTTTTTGACAATCAAAGTGACTGAAGTCATACTCGATTAAAATTATGACTTATCTGGCACTAAGATCAATGACAGCTCCTTCCAAATTGATCTGGAAGTGAAGTCTGCTGTGTACTTATCGTTATCGAGAAGTGACGTAAATTTCGGCCTGTTTTTACACTAAGAATAAGATTATATGAATTGCCAAAAGTCATGTAAATTAAGTTATGTAACACTAGTAAACCTTTAAAATAAATAATTAGAACAAGCATGACACTGTTCACTGAATATGAAGTATCTAAACTTGTTTAGTTGTTATTAGTATTCTGAACGTTTTTTGTGAATGCTAATCGACTCGGCAGCACGCCCGAGACACGACCGCTCTCAAACGAGTCCCTAATATTAATGACCTTATCTAACATAGTCTGCCCTCACCACAGCGCTCTTAACGATGTACCCTCACAATTTACATACGTACTTATCTTTTTGTTAATGTCATGTAGGTGATTAAGTATGCTTGCACTTAAAATATCTATGTCATGTGACTGCTACAGAAAATTTAAATTGAACAATGAAGATGACTTTAATCCTTTGTTCTACTATGCTAGATATAGTAGTATTATGACGTTTTTATACCTTTAAAATGTTACGAAAAGCTGCCTTAGAAAAAAATATGCTCAATAAGTTAGTAAGTATTACATTGTGTAATTTTAGGAACTGTATTACTTTAGTGCATTTAAGATTTTCCTACGTCAGTGCACAAGTGCCTTTTGATATGCAGTACATATAACATGAACCTCACGGCTTTTAAGGCTCCCACAAACAGGTGCGATGCGACTCTAGTAGGACAATTTATTATTAAAACTTAATGGAAATTGTTACAAGGGTCGCGTCGCGCCTGACTGCGCCTTTAAGCCTTTCCTATAAAATGAATTTCCCTGGTTTTCGATACAATGTCATTGTCGCCGCTGCTGGCCCAGTGAACTGTGAAACGCACTGAACTGCGCAACGCATTTCACCAGAGACAAGACATGACCCAATTCCTGGTGCTATGGAGATAAACGCAATACATTGTTACATGGAAGAGTTACGTGAAAAATAATCTTAGTTACCTGCCCATAAATATGAGCCATCATCAAGTTTAAGAAAAAGTTAGACTTTGTGAGAGTCTTTTCTATCCCAGGCTGCACTTTGCTCAGTAAGCGTTTCATACGAATTTTAACTTTATTCAAATGTGTACCTAATATGCGTATTTGTATAAGCGATTGCGAGCAATTGTTTCTTACGAATATGAACATTAATGTTGTACGTCTATAGATCATATTCGTATGAGGCACTTACGTTTCTTAGAGGTGGTCTATGAATCTTGGTTCCTAAAGCTCAATGTGTTTTCTAGTGTACTGTAACTGTAGTAAACTTTAACAAGGATAGAGGTTATTCTTTGTACTAAAAAAGTAATACTAGAATTATCATTAAGTGCAGGAATAATAGAAACACGGTTATGGAATACAACTTGGAAGAGAGGATTGCGATTGTCTGATTTCAATATTGGATCCATAAAACGAGTAAAGCAACTAATCAATCGACGTTACTAAGGATGCCTATTGTAAAGCCTTTTTTGCACGGGGAATTATAGTAGAGCCATTATGCCTTGATGGAGACCAAACAAAGTGGACGACATAACACGGACCTAGGGATAAAATAATTAAGTAATTATAAACTAAAAAGCACTCCTGTAATTCAGATTATTACAAGGAAATCTACATGAAATCCAATTGCCAAAAATCTTCCAAAGTCAGGTAAACACTTAGCAAGAACACTCGTGTGACCCATACACTGTTTAATTGTTTGTTCGGCTCATTTTAATAAATTAATTAGGTCGCCGTATGTCACCGCATTTAAATTGCTAATAAATACATGAATTCATTGATTAAGCAAACATGACGATTCTTTGTAATTTATAGCATGTTAAATTTATAAAAAATATGTGGTAACCTACGTATTTTTTATATTTTATTTTTCCTTTATTGGCCAACCAACAATTGTTTACACTGTAAATAGTTTAAGTCAATACCACCATAATCTAAGGCTAGTGTAATAATGTCTTACAGGTTAGCACCGGATGCCCCATAAACATAAGGTGTGCTACAAGCACTAACTATAAAATTAATACATAATAACTAAAATATACAAGTTTATATTAATATTACGTGATGGAATATAAAATAAATAAAGTAGAGTAAAGGTAAAATTAATAGAACAAAACAAACAGAAACACAGCAAAATAGTTTAATCATAACATCACGCCTTGTTTCCCCGAACTGTTGGGCAGAGGTGTACCTGTACACCCACATTTCGCCAGTAATAGTTTTTAAATTAAATTATACATTATTAGTGGTTATTCTACGAAACTTGGTATATGAGTCAAATGCACATCAACAAGATCGCTGGAGCTATTCAGCAGTTTGCAAAGACGAGGAACGACAGAGTTTGCACCAAGTATTGTTCTGCGGAATGGAGGGTGTAAAGGAGTGATAGGAGCACGGGGGAGTCTAGCAGGGGCCTGAAACTGAAACTTGGATAGTAAAAGGGGACAATCAACTTTACATCGGAGTAGCGTATATAAGAATAAGGCATCAATGATAACTCTCCGTTTCTCCAATGAGACCACCTTAAAAAAAGATAGTCGGGCTTCATATGACCGTATCCTTTTTGATATCCCGCTGGCATAGGCCAGATGCCAGAGGAATCTCTTTTGTATTCTCTCCAGTCGAAGAATGTGCGTGCAGTAATGAGGTCTCCAAATTGTACTGCAGTATTCTAAGATACTACGAACAAGACAATTGTACAACAAACTCTTAAAACCAGCAACACTTCTTACAACAAATCCTAACATTCTAGAAGCCTTTTTGATGACGCCCTCAACATGAGGTACAAATGTCAAGGCGTTGTCAAAAACAACTCCTAAGTCCCTTATTTGATCCACCTCTTGGATAACGTTAGGGCCCACATGATACACACTAGCCGTCAACTTCTTTTTCCGGGTGTATTTCACGTGGTAACACTTTTTTACGTTTAGGCTCATTTCATTTTCGTTACACCATTGAACTAACGAGTCTACATCACTCTGAAGTAATGTTATATCGTTTTCAGATTCGATTATCCTAGAGAATTTATGGTCGTCCGCAAACATATAACATTCTGAGAATCTTAGGCAGTTCGGGATATCGTTAACGAAAACATTGAATAGGACTGGTCCAACATGTGACCCCTGGGGAACCCCTGAAGACGTCTTGTATGTTCCAGATTGGAAACCATTAGCTGCGACAAAGAAGAAACGATTTTCGAGATAAGACTTTAGCCAGTTGAAGAGTGTGCCTGTGATTCCATACGCAGATAACTTTGACAGAAGTATATGGTGAGGCACGCGGTCGAAAGCTTTGCTAAAGTCTGTGTAAATCACGTCAATCTGCTTGCCGCAGTCAATGGCATCCGATAGCATTTCTGTAAAAGTGGCTAGGCTAGTGCAAGTAGACCTGGAACCCACGAAACCATGCTGAGAATACAACTAAGGATTCGAAAACCTTGAAAAAAGTTGGCAGGATAGATATGGGTCTATAATTTTTGACGTTGTCTTTTTCATCACTCTTGTAAATTGGAATAATCTTTGCTTTTTTCCATAAGTCTGGGAAAATACCTGAGATAAGAGATTTGTTAAAGATCAGTGCTAAAGGGGATACCAAAGCGGGGGCACACTTGTAAATAAAAATTGGTGGAATACCATCAGGACCAGCGCCTTTACGAATATCCAATAGTTTAAGCTTGTTCAGTAGGCTCTCGCGATCAATCACAGGTGCCATTAGTGGTAGACTGTTATTCTTCATATTTCGAAGATAATCGGACTCCGGTTCACTATGGCTCGCTATCGCATCGCTAAACGCGGAGGAAAAATTAGATGCAAACATTTCACATATTTGTGGACCATCAGATGTAGATACGGTTCCGTTAGTCATTGTAAACGGGTAAGAGCTAGAGCCACCTTTTTTATCCTTTATGTATGCCCAGAAGCGGTTCGGATTTTTTGAGATTTCATTTTCTATGTCTTTTATGTAATCATAACTGTCAATAGATAGTTTCGAACACCGTTTGCCTAATAATTTGAGTTCAAGTTCATCCCTAGGGTTTTTATAGATTCTGTAACAAGATCTTACTTTTTCCTTTTCTTTTAAAGCTCTTATTAAGCTTTTGTTGAACCAAGGAGGATATTTTATTTAAGTTTAGGCTTGGAGGGCTCATGTAAATGTATAATATTTAGAAGCCTGTCATAAAACACACGAAGCATTTCGTTAACATCAGCCATATCCTCAAATATATTAATCCAGCTTACATCGTGTAGATTCTTGCAAATTTTCATGTAATCAAGTTTATAATATAGAAAACGATAGAAAAGTCATGCAGTCCAGGCAATAATTCTGCCTACCCTTTTACCAACATAGTCTTACTGGATACAGCTATATACGCAATTTCATCTACAGCTGAATACGCGTACGGTACAGTCTGCGAGGCCTAAGCTGAGCTTCGCATTTGTGTGAGTGCACATAAATGATAAATAATTTTATTTCTGTAAGTAGGTTTGTAGAAACACTTTTACACGTCAATCATATTTTAAAAACTACCTGAAGAAATGCCGAAAGAAACTCCGAGGTCACAGTTTCTTAAATCAAAGCGACGCGTCCTTTGCTTGGCAATCAGCCAATCGGACAATCGGCCTGAGGCGCTGTGCGTCCCTCGCGCGATCAGTTTGATGCGATTGGTAATCACTCACACAAATGCAAAGCTCAGCTTAGGCCTCGCGGGCTGTAACACTATACACCACGAAGAACCAGTCTAACCAAGGGGTGGTTAGACTGGTTGTCAGACTGCTATAGATCTACGAATGACAAGCCGGGACGAACGGTTTAACACGATTTCCGACCCCGGAAAGAGTAGCTTAACCTTTGATCGACCTGTGCGGCTGTTGTCACTTAGCAACAAGCCGCTCACGCTGTCCGGTACCAATGTATAATAATACCAAGTCATAAGAAAATCGCGACAATTAAACTGTAACGAAATGAAAATGTTCACAAAAGCCGATGAATCCGTCACATTTTACAAATAAAACTAAGAATAAATAATTTAATGCGTTCTCATACTCTTGTTTGTTTGGCGTCTTGTTGAAAACACACGGGGTCACATTTCGACCTGCACCGCAAACCCGTGACCCACACGGTCATTGGTGTCTGCATAATCAATTTATTTCATGAATTGGTTACGTCGTTAATGGTTTTAAACCGCTGACCCTAATAACTGTTTGTAATTATTTATAGTTCAATATTATTGGATCTTGATGTGGAAATTAATACTTATATTGTTATTCCGTCATCAGGGGTTCATAGAATGATAACAAAGTGTCTGCAGATTTACGGTTAAATTAAAAATAATAATCTTGATGATGTTCATGTGGCATCGGCATCTTCTACACCACTTGCGAATTCCGCATCACACTGACGTCACGAAAAATCCTGCATCGCGCAATCAGTTTACCGCGCATGTATAAAACGTCCCGACATCAATCGTTGGGCAGTTCACGGCAGTTGCCCACCAGACACGACACCCGTCTGTTCGGAGGATTCTGCCTTTTCTATAGAGGATGAGTCAACTTTACACCCTGTTCCTCATACCTCTATATTCACACAAGAAACTTGTATTTTGTGTCAGTGTCAATAAATTAAATCAGTGAATTTGTCGTCTTACGTCATAAAATTACTGATTGTTTATGCACAAGTCATTATCTAAATTAAGATTCGTTTATTACTACATCTTAAAACTGCATTTTATGAATCCACGTAGCTGTCGCTTCGAGCCATAAATTTTAAGACCCAATAACCTCTTCAACCTCGTAGTTTTGACGTTCTGCCTTCGTATTGATTACTCAAAACAATAATAATAGCAACCTCTTCAACCTCGTAGTTTTGACGTTCTGCCTTCGTATTAATTACTCAAAACAATAATAATAGCATAAGCTTTGATAACCGTGGCGGTTCCGCGTGTTACCATCACCCGTGTAATTGTAAGTCTTTATAACGCGGTGCGAGTGATTTATGTACGAACTTATTAAATCATTCATCATCGTTTGCTTCACGCCTCGTTTCGGTGGGGGGCAGCAGATGCAGGGGGCTCGAGTCAGACTGTGACTGTGTCTTTGTAGGGCAAAGGCCTCACCATATATCCTTCTTCTGAATCCTACATACTTACTCTCTTAATAAAATACGTAGTAACACATGAGTAAAAAATATTAATCCGACTTTAATAACATCACCACATGCCCTACATAAACATACAATAAATGTAACGTGATAATTTTCGCACACATTTCGATAACGGTGCGCCTGCGCAGTTTTCCGTCGTCATGTCATTGTCCGAATATTATACAAACACGGTCACCTCATTCCACTGTGAACCAGTCGATGATCTGACACTTTTGATGACTTTATTATTACTGGCTGCCCATCCTTTTTAGGTTAACTCGAAATTTGGTAAGCCAAGCTCCTTATTGGTTTATCTTTTGTTTTGATTGGGTGGTTGACCTGCTTGGTCTTGTGTTTCAGACAAATACCATATCTAATATTGGAACTACGACATTGTTAATGACGTAGCCTGGTCACGGACAATACAACGTAGTCTCCTAAAAGACAGATCAGGTCACGATGTCTTGATAAACTGAGTGGTAATTTCTTTCACTTTTAAATTATGTGTTTTAAGCGAGAAGACCGCCCATTATATCACTCTATGTAAAATTTCGACATTTATATCTGTAATTCATAATAGTGTACAAAATAAAGACTATTTATTCTATTCTCGTATTGGTAGTCAGAAAGGACCAGTTGCATAGCTTGCAAAAAAGGTTTTTTTTGGGAACACAGATGTCCGTTTTTCTCATAAACAAATTTCATATTCAAATCTAACAGTACGTTCATTAAACTGTAGTTTTTCTTTTAACTAATACAAGTGATTTAATACTAGTAACTGCTACACCTAACAGCCCAGTCGTCTGATCGCAGGACCTTGACCACGATTGGCTGCGGGTGAAACTGATCACAGCAGCAATTTGATCAGCGCGCTCAATTTGATGATCATATCTAATAGCCCGTTGGACAGGATTTTATCTGAACTGCATTTATTGTGGACGGATCCTATAGTTTTCCGTGGAAAAGAGAGAGGTTGATTGTTGAATTTTCTGCAGCTTTAGAACCCTGTTTTTTTGTTTAATGGTTTGTGAGGCAAGAACCAGCAACCGGAACGAATATAATTAATATGAATTAATAACAAAATAACAATGATTTTTATAAATTTTCCACATCAGTACAGTACAGCACAGCATCGAAAACTATCAATTGATGACGGAATACCCAGAATACTATTCAACAAAATAAATAAATCTACCTCTTGTTTATATTGCAGCCCAATGAAATCCAAAACAAACCAATACGTGCAAGCATACAACTTCAAATCGAATACCTCTCGAATCGCGACAGAACAAAACGATTCCTGTTCGTATATAAATCGATTAACTTCTCGATTTATGCTGCTCGATGGCGTAATCGATTCAACCTGCAGGCCGCGGGGGCCTTGTTAGCCCGCGGTGGGCAAATTGATCGAGATCCTTCACACCTCGTGACTTTGATTGCGTCAGTGTTACGAGGCAATAGATGGCCCTTTTAGTGACAATTGATGGACACACAGTGTAACTTGTTGTGGATCGTGTTCTAGGAAAATTTAAGTCTTGTTCTTTGAATGACAACTTTGTCAACGTGAATGTTAACGCTTTCAGTAAATATACGGCATTAATTTATGGATTTTTTGGCGTTATAAAATGTTTACTGAGACTCGAGCATCACTGTACCTTATCTCCCCCGCTGTCATAACAAAAACATCACGTAAATTCGTATTTCACCAGACAACTATACTAAAAGTTAGTCCGACCCCAGACGGGCGCACTTCCCGGTCGTCGCGACGTATCGATCGCGAGCGACGCCAGGTGAAGCTACTACACTACGCTGGTATAACTAAACGGCACTACAATGCACTTGCATAATTCGAGGTTACAGCGCGCGTAGGGTTGGCGACGATTGCTCTTTATTTTTGCAAGTTACAATTTTAAGTCAATTCGGTTGCCTTGTTTGGGTACCTACTTACTAGTCTCTGCCCGTTTTATGCCAGTTCCCCATAATAACAACTTCTTAAGACGTCTCATAAAACTAAGCTGGATAAATACACTATTTTATATTCTTAGCGAAAAATCATTTACTGAAGAATAATTCTATTACCTTATCTGATGCGAAGCCCCCAGCAGTGTCAGCGAATTTATTAAGCCTTATTCAGCAATTTCAGATTAAATGAATTAGCAGCCTCGCAACAGAAATCTCAATCACTTTGTACCAATTTCATTGCGTTTTACGAGTGCTCGTCCAACGATGAAATAGTCTAGACAAAGGCAGTGTTCTGTGAACCGACGCTAGGTGTCGCCATCTGAGTTCCTTTTGTAATAAATGGGGCTATTTAGGTTGAAGAGTGATGATGGACCGTTCTCGTTATTTAAATATTATTCAGTAACAAAGTTTACCTGAATTCTGTGTAATGTGACACTTCTGGTTAAGCACCAGTGTGCTTTTAAAATGTTACGAACATTTTTTTTTACCTGCAAGTATGATTTGTAAACACAAATAAAACCCTGTCCTGAACCGCAAATGGGCCATTATACGCGCAATAATTTTGGATTTATTACAAGAACCAATATTTTACAAAGAGACAATGATATTATTACGCGTTTCAGCAACGAATTACGCAATTATTGTCTCCACAACAAGTGAAATATTACCACTGAGAACTAACTGCCTTCACAGGTTCCAGTTGTTTCCCTATTTTCTCTTAGTGTCAGCCCTAGAGATAACAGCCCCGGATGCACTGGCGGACAGAAAAATTAACCACTCAAATATACGGCTTTATGTTCCGCACTATTACTACTTTGTTAGTCTGTGCGAATATGTGGTTCCATGTGTTTTTATTTACGCGCACAAAACGTTATGGTACTATGAAATATGCAGTTTTTGATGAGATTTTAGACTACACGGAAAGCGTTTCAATTGTTTTCCATAATTGGTTTAACGTAAATATGGAATTGTAGAGCAGCCCAGCAGAAACGACCGCGACTTAATAAGAGTTTTAGGTCATAGGTTCGAACTCAGACAGGCACTTTATTTTGTGTAAATTATTTCATCACCACTGGTCTCCAAAACTGTGAAGGAAAACATCTTGAGGAAACCGAGAACTACAATTTCGAAGACTTGTGACCAACCCGCACTGGGCCCGCGTTGTAGCCTTCTCCCTCTCTCTCATAGAGAGGAGACCTGTGTCCCAGCAGTAAGAGCATTATAAATAGGCTGGTTATGTTTTTGCTATGTAGTCATTCTAAGAATCTGTCTTATTAAATGTCGTTTTGTAACAAATTCCCAGAGCACTCTCCTCGATTGAGTACATTATATTAGCGTCAGTTCCGTCAAATACTTTGCTTTCAGTAATCTCACAATGGCACCAAGTCTCAAAGGACCAGAATCTCTTCTTTGCTCATTTGCACCGAAACACTCGTGATATATCCGAATTACAAATGTTATTCGAAAACACATGTTCCATGAAGCCCTGAAGCTTGTAATGTATATAGAACAAACATTTTTCCAACTTTTCCGCTAAAAAGTAGGAAATAGTGCTCGAAAAATAGTTGGAAGCTGTAGACACTACAGATTTACGGTATTTTTCGCTGAATACGTGAGTTTGCAGGGGAGAATACATTACATAAGTTCGTAGTCAGCTCGTCGGGTCAATGACATCGGTTGACATATAGCACCTCTACCTATCCACTGTATAATATCTATGAAACAATTTCTACTAGCGTTTTACAGTTTATTATGGATAGAGACAACCAATTCAATCCTGTTGAATGGTACTTTAACAATTAAACACTTAGGCTCATTTGCACCAATAATCACTTAATAATTTTAACGCTAAACGTATTCAAGGCTCGTGCTGACTGGCGCGAATTGTGCGCGATATAAAGGCACCGCTCGTCGCGTGACATCTATTCTAATCGATGCTGTTATATATATATATATATTATAACGTGTCTCCAATTCACCATTCACACCAACATTGTCCAACTGTGGAGCCAAAAGGCCAGTTTTAAAAGAAAGTAAAACGGCTTTAAAGTCGTTATTCGTATGTGTCAGTTTGCAGTGAGGTCGCAGTGAACTGTTATGTGAGTGCACCTCGTGACGACAGCTCTGCACTCTGCAGTACATCTCGAGTGTTTGTCTGAACACTGAACTTCAGCTTAGTATTAATAAAGGTCATGTATTTGTTCAGATAAACTTGCCTTTGATTTTGTTATTGGTTGCCAAACAGGTATGGAATCTAACTGGTGGACCCATGCCCATGGTAATCTGCTTTAAAAGATGCACCGCAGATGCGTTGTCATCAGTTGCCATAAGAGAGAAAATTAAAATGTCAAGAAACAATTGATAAGCCTGTAATTTCTCCAGCACGATACCTTTCTGACCGGGTCTCAGCTACTCCGCTGTAATCGGTACTAGTAGTGGTACTACCTCCTTCCATGCACGAGCTCCTTCACAAAGAGCTCTACTGCTTCGGTCATGTATTTTCTCAGAAAAAATAACCTTGGGGACTCTCTAGCTAATAGAAATAGGAAACCTTCGTAGAGTTTTTTGAATGGCCTCAGTTAAATGCTGGAACTCTATCTATTCTTGTTCCGTCTATGTAAAAGGCGCAGGTGGCGATGTATCCTCATTAAACTATTTTTCTTCAATCCTGTAGTTTTAAGGATATTTTTACTTTTGTTGGGTTTTATGCAGATTCTGGAATGTTACATCCGTATGTCTCGTGTCTGGGCCAAGCGACTTGCTAAGAAACTTAACATGAAACAAAACAGGTTTTCCTACGTTTACTAGACCAGATAACAAGACAATTATCTCAATCCTGTTAAACGACTTAGATTATGAAATATTAAGCATTTGCATTTAGATCTCTTGCAATCATATAAATGGAATCATTATGAGACTGATACGAGAGGCCCCTCAATTGCTAATGGAAACATTCCCACAAATCGCGAATAACTGGTGTTCCGTTACTACAGTGTGTATTGGCAAGTAGTTTATGTTATGTGAAAGGTTGAATAGTTGTTTTGAATAAAATACTCATAAAATGTTCATATACTTTGGCTTGTTCATAAAAATACACATTGTATGAACTTCTTGCAACAAAGTCACTCAAAACTCTTGACAAGTTTCCTTTTGTTGAACATTTCAATCTGGGCTAATAATTCAATGATAGATAACAATCACCAGGCACTTGACAATACTACCACACACAACATATAGTTATTTTCCGTCATAAGACAACTCAAACTAATCATTGAAGACTAAGGAGATAAACTTTATTATTTTATTATTTTAATGAAGTAACGACACTGTAATAGTGTTAATTTAATCATGGCTTACTCAGCTATCGACAATGTTCCATTCGGCTTCATAGGAAGAGGATTTGAAAAAGGTTAGGATAGAAAAATAATCTTATTTCTTTGAGACAAACAGATCAGCAAATACACCTTGAAACAAAGATTTTATTGAAAATGTATCTTATAGTAAATAATATTTTTCTTTGTGTCGCGAACCTTGAAATTGCGCTTTGAATTGACACAATGTATCTCCAATTGAATTTGCTAGTTATTTCGGACGAATAAATATATTGACCCAATACATTTTGTTATAGTTTCAAAAAATGAGAGAATCTGTAGTAATTACATATACAGCCCTGTTTTTATTGGACGAATAAAATTGCCTTGTGGGTGAATTGATGAACACCAAATTAAAAAAAAAACTGCCTACTTTGTTGAGTATTGCGAGCATAAAAATACGGCACATTAAATTTGCAAGCAAACGTATGAACTGCTAAACAAAATGAGTGTAATACAGTGTTCCGTGCATTTGGTCGGATGTGTACTTGTGCGGGTATACACTGGAGTGACTGCCGAGACCGCTGAGCGCGAACGCTGCCACACAGCCTCTCTCTTTGTACAAAACACTCGTCTAACGTAGTTTTATAGACGTAGTGTACGGAGCATACAATGTGTTCTTAGGCAAATTTTGTTCGTTAACCTTAATCAATGTACTGTGAATGGTAATTAAGTGTTGAAGGAATTGTGACACAGTAATGGTAAGCTGCTGTTGGAGAACATTGGCTAGACAAAATACTATGGCTTCTTTTAATCAGTTCGGTTTTAAAACCTGGGCGTAAGGAGTAGGTCTCTTTTCGAAATCTGCGTGGCAATGGCAACATGAGACATGTTGCCATTGCCACGCGGATACAGACCAAATTTCATATATTCTAAATATTTTTCTCCAAAAACCAATAAATTTATGTCATTAAGATTGAGTCTTCGGTCTGTGAAAGTATGATCTATGACCTTAATTTCGATATCTGTAACCGTACAAGCAAGTGCAAAAGCGAAACCGTTACATACAAAAGACTTTGATGAATGGTAGTGTGCAAGATGAATTTGTTGCACTAATTTTTTGTCCGGTTCAGTAAGCCATCGACCCGATCGAGTGGGCACCAGTACTTGTGGATGTACTTACGTCCACTGGTCGCGAACCGATCGCTCTGACGTCACCGCACAAATGCATCGCGTTCGCACACAATGTGTTATGGCCGCTCCTGCTGAAACAAGGCTCGAGACACACAAACACACACATTCTTTATTTGCGATTGGTGATTTTGAGAATACATTGACGGAAGATGCATAACTTCTTGTGTAACTTTGCCTAGCAGAGTTGGACTTCACAGACTGAAAAAGGTTCTGCGTCACCATATAGGAGTCTATAGCACGTGACATATTTTGTATAGGTTAAATCTGCAATAAAAGATGGAGCAATGCAATTTTTTACAGAGATCGTCGCAGCTTTCGTTTGCTGCATAATGTCGTTTTAATAAAAATAAATATACCTAGTTTAGTTAATTTTATACGAGGCTCGATGGAATAAGGCACGAGCTGAAATTCTACTTTACAGATTTACAGCGAGAAATCCTCCCCGGGAGCTTCAAATGAGCGGTCTTTACCTCAGACTTGAAACGCCTAAGTAACGCAGTCGATCATAAACCACAACTGCGAATATCACCTCGTGTGCCTGAGACCTAATGCCGCTCCCGTTTATAACTCACAATGAGTAAGCCATCATGTTTGCAGCGTTATTTTTAACCCGATGGGCGTATCCCTCAGTAGCTGGTTTAGATTTAACAAACTAACCAACAATGCCAGAAAATATTTGAGGAAAATTTGTCTTGACTAGGAAAATTTCGTAGACCGCGACGGACTACACCTAAAAAGAGAAAAACGAAACTCATTTTTCAAGCAGTCTGATGCAGGTAGTGGCAGTGATTTCAGTTCAATCTTAGATTTCATAAAGAATTCCACACACAAAGATAATTAAATACATAGATACGAGTGAAAAACATAACCCTGTCTTTGCAGTCTAGGGAATAAAAACGTTAGAATAAGAATAAGTTTTTTTTTGGTCTGCCAAAGACTGCTTCATTGGTCTAGTTGTCGCAAGAACTACTGCTGAGCATGAGGTCCTGGTTTCGATTCCCAGGTCGGGCGAAGTGTTATTGGGTTTTTCTATCTAGAATTTCTCAGTAGCAGCCCGGAGCTGCGGAGTCTTGATTTGTGCTCGGTTGATGGCAATAAACTCGCCCCCATTTATATGGGACTTAAGCATAACTGGCGAAATGTGGGTGTACTATAGGTACACCTCTACCTAACCCTTCTGGGATTACAGGCGTGATGTTATGTTACTTTTTTTGGTAAAAAAATAAAGATATACTTACGTTGATGTACCAGCAGCAACTGAAGCTCTGTAACTATGTATTGATGAAGTATTCCTACGTACAGCGCGTGTGAGAACCCAATGCCCTCGTGTTACAAAGTGAATGACGAGCTTCCGGGTCCTTACATAATAGTAATTTGTAATTTACTCGTGAAACAAAATTTACTTTAGTTATCGTCGTAGTTATAATAACTATAGGAATATACACACATCAACAAAATCTAGGGATATTTTATATTTAATCAAATATCTATTACGAGGGCTGCACTAAAAGTATCCGGAATGGAATATTTCCACTGTTCCTGTCATATATATATCATTTATTTATTTAAAAAAAGATTCTCGGTCTTGTCACAAGGTTTTGTCAAACTTGTTTAGTCGTTGAGAAAATGGAATTGACTCGAGAAAATTCAAGAGCGATGATTTATTATGTCTTTCGAAGTGGTTTAACACAAAAGCAGTGTGTTGACCGGATGATTTCTGCATTTGGTGATGAAGCCCCATCCAAAACCACAATTTATCGCTGGTTTGCTGAATTTCAACGTGGACGTATCAAGCTCAGTGATGATCCCCGTCAAGGTCGTCCAAAAACTGCAGTCACCCAAGAAAACGTTGATGCTGTGCGTAAGCTGATTGAGGAAGATCGACATGTGACATACCGCGAAATTCAGGCAACTTAAGACATTGGCATGAGTCAAATACAAATAATCTTGCATGAAAAATTAGGTGTAAAAAAGTTGTTTTCCCGATGGATACCGCATTAGCTCTGTGAAGAGCAAAAAACGGCTCGCGTTACTTGGTGCATCAGAACTCTCGAAAGATTCCACGCAGGATCCTCAAATGCTGTATACAACATCGTATCAGGTGACGAATCCTGGATATACGCGTACGAACCCGAAACAAAAAACCAGTCACGAGTTTGGGTGTTCGAAAATGAGTTAAAGCTAACAAAAATTGTTCGTTCACGGAGTGTTGCAAAAAAAATGGTGGCCACGTTTGTCTCCAAAACCGGCCATGTTACGACTATTCCTCTTGAGGGACAAAGAACGGTTAATGCAGAATGGTATGCTAGCATTTGTTTGCCACAGGTCGCTTCTGAACTCCGTAAAGAGAACTGCAACCGCCGCATCATCCTCCATCACGACAATGCGAGTTCTCACACCGCACACAGAACAAAAGAG
Source organism: Dasypolia templi (assembly GCA_963555695.1). Taxonomy (NCBI): domain Eukaryota; kingdom Metazoa; phylum Arthropoda; class Insecta; order Lepidoptera; family Noctuidae; genus Dasypolia; species Dasypolia templi. The sequence goes on along the minus strand of OY743151.1, from coordinate 1,663,021 downwards.
TTTTTAGAGCAAGAAAACATAGAATTATTAGACCATCCGCCGTACAGCCCCGACCTAAGCCCTAATGATTTCTATACTTTCCCTAAAATAAAGAATAAATTGCGTGGACAGAGATTTTCATCACCTGAAGAAGCTGTGGACGCCTACAAAACGGCCATTTTGGAGAGCCCAACTTCCGAATGGAATGGTTGCTACAATGATTGGTTCCATCGTATAGAAAAATGTGTCAAATTTCGCGGAGAATACTTCGAAAAGCAATACATACATTTTTAAATAGTAATGTTAAATTGACTACATCAGATCCAAAATAACAGCTTTATTGGGCTCATTACGGAACATCGTACACTGTCTGCCATATAGTGTACGCCAGACAATATACAACTCTCTAGTAAAGCCACATATGCTGTACCTAGTCGAAATCTGGGGCAATGCACCAAAAACAAACTTAAAAGACCTACAAATTGCACAAAACAAAATTATTAAAATGCTTTTTCATTACGACTACCTAACACCTACAATCAAAATATTCAAAGACACGAAACTCTTGACCATCAAACAACTTCACGCATACTGCACCTGCATACTCATTCAAAAAATACTTAATAAAACCATGCATACACAAATTTCATTCACTAAAACACATCAATTACATTACTGCAGTAGCAGTCGTAGAAAGGATCACATCGTACTTCCTCAAATGCGAACCACTCAAGATAAAAGATCACTAGTTTATGAGGGAGTGCAACTTTACAATAAATTACCAGATGAGATAAAGGGTGCGAAAACGATCAATACTTTTAAGTACAAACTAAAAAAAATTGTTCTGCAAAATACCAATATTAATTAACAGTAAAAGATAATTGCTACTAACTAAACATCAAACTAGTACGAAAAACAATGTAATAAATAAATGATAAACTGCAAAATAGCGGCTGTAAGCAAAAGTTGTACTACTGATTGATTTATCTGCATTGTGACAGCGGGACCGCACTCTTTATTTCAAAGCAGGGTAGTTTCGCATAGATTCGAAAAAATAATTGGGAGTACCTACAAAACTAAATAATTTGTTAACTAATGTAAATGAAATACATAATTAAAGATAAGTAGATTAAGTGTAAGTCCGAGTGTCGAAGGACAATGATTAGTTTTTTATTTTTAAATTTGCTCTCATGTAAGTGAAATGTAAATTTCTTAGTGAGAATTAAATGTCTTTAACCAGAATGTTGTGTCACTTCCTTGATTCCCGAAATTTTCAGTGCCGCCCTCGTAATCTATGAAGAATTTTCTGATATAGTAAATGGAAGAATGATAGGTTATTTTAAGGTCTTTATTAATTAAAAAAAACTATTTCGTGATTCTTTTGTTTTAATTAAAAATATATTTTTTTAAAATCGCCGTAGAAAATTAGTATGATAAAAAACTTATTTTCTTCTTAAAAAACTATTAATTATAATTAAAATTGAAAAACTCATATAAAATCTAATTAGGTTAGGTAAGTTGTTCCGTCGTCAAATTTGGCTGGAAATCTCTCAAAGCTTTTCGTTGTAACATGTCCCAGGCATGCTCGATAGGATTTAAGTCGGGCGACTGTGCAGGCCAATCCAAAACTTGAATATTGTGGTCTCGGAAAGTGGCCGACACGAGGCGCGCCGTATGGGTAGTCTACTCATGCACGATAATGCTCCTTGCATTATCGTGCATGAGTAGAAATTCCTGGCCCATTTGGATTCTGTGTGGGACAATAACAGGCTACCTCCATATGGTATTTTTGTGCAGTCATATTGCCTTGGATCCAAACGAGCTGGATTCGTCCGCCAAAACAAATTCCTGCCCACACCATGATTGTCCCGCCTTGGTATGAGTGGATCTCCTGAGGGTGCCGTAGACGGCTAACTCTCCCTGGAGATCTCCAAACGTGTGTTCTTTGTGAATCCGGATGAAACCCAAACCGGGACTCATCGGTGAACAGCACCAAAGACCATTGTTCGTCACTCCATGGCAAATGCTCCCGAGCCCACGAAAGCCGCCGACCGCGATTGCCACGTCGCAATGCTTGAATACGGAGCGGTCTTCGAGCATGAAGACCAACTTCATGCTACCTCCTTCGCACGGTTTGGTCGCTTACCAGTAGCTGATGGTCCTCCTGGAGCCTTTGTACTAGTTGCATCGCTGTGATATTGGGTTGTCTTCTGGCGGTCATTTGGAGATATCGATCCTGTCTCTGCGTAGTAACACAATATCTACCAGTGTGCCGTTCAGTCACATCCCCAGAACTGCGATAACGTGACCACAACCTTAATATCACGTTTTGGCTGGTGTATAGGGCCTCAGCAACGATGCGTTGAATAGCACCATTTTCTAACATGCCCACGGCTCGTTACATTTCATCTCGACTCAAATGACGACGTGACATGACTCTTAAAGCTCACACGACACGTTAAATTAAAAAAGAAAATCAATCTAATCCCTAAATTAATATTAATAAAACAATTTTCACTTTTCTTAGCGTAACGAATTACTAACAATTTTGCCGCCGTAATTTGTTGTTTCTTTTTTTTATATTTCCATTTTTTTATTTAGAGAATATAATAAATGAGGTTTCAATCTGTATATAAACTTTTTATAGAAACTAAACAGATTTTAAACTATATATTCGTAAATAATTTAGGATTAAGGTATCCCTAGGTTCTCTTGATGTGTGTATATGTAAGTAATTTTCCCATATTTAGGAAATCTGAAAGGAAAACCCAAAATGTTCTCTCTAACGGGTCCTAATTCGTAATTTCTCAAAGACCGTTTGGTACTCATTTTTTATCAACCTTGCCTCATACTCACGAAACAAAACACACTTCTGTGAAACGCTCCTTTTCCATTTGTGTACTGTATCTGAATTTTAATACATTATCTACTTATTTGTTTTATTAAGAAAATGTGAGTTATTACCACACCAAAAAGACCGAAGGTTTCCGTGCACTAGCAATTAGTAATTAATGCCATAATCCTTACTTTTTTAAACTATATATACAAAAGCGAAAGTAAGTTTGTTTGTTTGTTACGCTTTCACGCCAAAACGGCTGCACGGATTTGGATGAAGTTTGGCACACAGATAGACCATGACCTGGGTGAGGACATAGGCTACTTTTCATCCTGAATTGCGGAAGAAGTCACGGGCAACAGCTAGTATACTAATAAAATACCAAAACCAGCATTTACCACTCCCTATATTTATTACCTCAAACCTACTTAAATTACAATAAATATAAAGTTATAAACAGTAACGTACAACTAAAGTTATGGACTACATTATCATACAGTACCTCACACCTCGACTCCTAGGTGTCAAACTTGGAGCCTAAGTTCGTAGCTCGAGACCCTAAGTTGGAGGACTAGGTACTGATATTGTTATAATAGGTGCCAAAGTCTGGTCTTAGTTCCCTCTGAACTAATTTCAAATCAGGATGGTATACTGAATTTACACATAATTTAACATCACGACTGTAATCCCCGAAGAGTTAGGCAGAGGTGTCCCTACATCCCTATTTCCTCAGTTATGTTTTAGTCCTATATGTTATGGGGCGAGCCTATTGCCATCAACCGGGCACAGATCCAGACTCCGAGCTACTACTGAGAAGTTCCTGATGGAAAAACCTAACGACGTATTTGGTCGACCTGGGAATCGAAACCGGGCAAGTACCTCATGCTTAGCAGTAGCGCTTGCGATCAACGAGGCAGTCATATAAAGCATATACTGTATTATTTTACAACCAAAAGAACCAAAATAATGGTCCTGCAGATAAAGGCATCTTCCAAAGTGTGGAATGTCTAAGGCTTTCTAGTACATGAATTTTATCTTTATAGGAAAACTAAAAAAACTAGATTTGATATTCACTGAACAGTGAGTTGCAATTCTTGGTCCTTCGGTCCCTCAAAATTAAACTTGGTACGATTTGAACAAGGAAGAAAGATGCTGGGAACAATAGAAAATCTTAAACACGTATTTATATCCATAATAATATACATAGAATCTCCATTAATTATTCTTACTCCATGAGGTAAATAAATTAAGATTCCGTTATTATTTATGTAAAATAAAACTGAAGATAACAGTTATTTACACAAGTTTATTGATTATTTTCTTAGTTGTTATTTTCATCCCCATTTATCTACTAAGAATTAAGTAGATTTGTGCTCATTTTAATATTTTTTTGTTACAGGTAAGGCATCTCACATTACAAAGTCGATCGAGGTAAGCGTAAGCGATTATTATTTAATGGCTTCCATATCTCATGTAGTTCAACATTATTACTTCTGCGTTATAAAGCTGTTCTGCGGACGATCTATCTTAATTATGTAAGTTCCTTACACCTGGCTTTATTGACAATTTAAAGCTGGCTACGTCATCTTTGTAGATAGAGAGAGGAACTTTCAAGAAAAACTGTTCTTCCAGAAATTAAAGAAACTATCAAAGATTTAAATCGTTAGATTCGCCCTTCCGCCTCAAAAGATGTTCAAGTTTCTGTTTCGTTTTGACACATCTGACACACAGAATGACGCATTGACTTGACTTGATTGTCATAGAACCGCCATTATTATTATGTCAGCTCACTCTTTCCAGTATGAACACTTTTTTGCGCGACTAAGTGCGGTGAGGGCAAATTGGTGACCGATGGGGCAAATCAAACTATTTAAATCTTTGGAATTTATACAGAAACCTGCTAACAATGCCTTATCAGCTTCGTGGTATCGTTGCAGCAAACTTTAGTTATGTTTACAAGTTATCCGCGTTTATGAAAATGCCATTAAAGATGTTTTCTGCATAACATCCTAAGCTAGATAAGAACTCGCTTGAACATGCAAAGCTGTATCCGTACAGCCCATACATCAGTCTAGCAGTTTAATCTTAAACGATACAGCCCGAAACTAAGGCACGTAGCACCCCTCAAACTCAGCAGGGTATCGAACCCGGCGCGGTTGGCAAGTGCCTGCGATAGTTTGGCGGGATGCCGGCTCGCTGTGCCAGTCCAGGCGGGGCTTATTGCATTCCCAACTATGACTTGATGTGACGTAATCACGTAACAAGCTGATGCATCGCTGATGTCACGGTTATTACCTTACTTTTCTAAAATAAAGAAGTCTAGCTCTTATTATGACATCGAAAATTTGGATATGGAAGCATAGCTGCCACTTTGCAGTTGACAGTTATGAATTCTCAATTCTAATAGTAGACACTGTTGACAGTTATGTGTTGACTTTTGAATTGACGTTTCGTCAGTCAAGTGAACTCACGTGTCTTCAAAAAATAAGTTAATGACGCACGGAAAAGTGGAAGTAGCTGTTGACAATACCTTATATAATAGCAGACAGTGGCTTTTAAATGGCTGTCAGTGATAACCTGTCAATGACTGTCCTATCATTAGTCTGACACAGTTTCAGTCTTAAGTTCTTAACTATAATAAAGACAATGAGCTCACGTGGCTGTTCTATTCGATGCAAAAACTATATTCTCATGTGTCAAGCGAACACGCAAACATCAGTACAGAAAGCAGGTTGCTTGCCTTTAACCTATTCAAGTGATCAATACTCTTTCTTCAGTCAGAAACCCTAAAAATCCCTGGCAAATGTCTTCTTTACCATAAGAAAAAGGCCATTAATTAATACTCACGTGGACACAAGCACACATCCCCCATCACAGAACTTGTCTGTACACGTAGAAGCAGTGAAATTAGCGTCAGTTATTCTAGTTGATTACGTCCAGGTGGACGCCGACCATTAATCATGGTGACAGGCCAATGGAGTCTTCCTCGCAATTAAGTTTGATAATCGCACCACCTGACGCGTGGAAGCCTGATAAATCATGGACAAGGCCGATGGTGTTGCCAGTTGTGGAACGTGAAGGATTAGTGCGTGGAGTTTATGTTTCTAGTTGTAGAACTTATCAGGTATCTTTACCCCGGAAAAAAAGCAATTAATAAAGGTTTTAGACTTTCTGCATTGGCGCAGTCTTAGTTTACTGTAGAGTCAGTCGATCCCATTTTGTATTCTAACAACCTCATCATAATCAGAGATTGGCAGTTCTAGTGTGTTCGATTTCAGCTATGAAAAGTTGAAATTGCTGCTCAGTTCGCTCACTCACAATGGTGAACCAAACGTCATAGCGCAGAAGTGAACACGAAATTACCTTACGTTGCACACTGAATGTGCAGGCTGAAATATTGCACAGGAAACAGCAATGTGTATTGATCGTGCCCCTTCACAGTTCCGCACATGCCCCAAATACTACCTGCTACTTTGTGTGTACGTTTTAACGGAAATAAAGCATAATAATGCATTATGCCTTGGTAACTTGTGGCCTATACGTTTAAAAATATAAATTCATTCACGACCATTCAAGTGAAAACTCAAAAAAAAAAATCGTCGAAAGAGTTCAATTAATAACACGTCATCCTTACCGCTTACGCCGGCTATATTAAAAGCACTATAATTCGCAGTTTTGCGGACCATTAAATCGAATAACAACGTCCAAACTCCGTGAAAATTTGAGAAAAATAACAGCCATTACCGAACAGACCATAATTGAATCAGGGGACGGAAATCCGTTGATAATGGCCTTATCAACGGTTCATCATCCTACCGTCACTCCAGCGCATTATGTTTAAGTTTTCCACTTATTTGCCTTTTTCCAGTCTCTCAGGATTTACGAGCTTGCTTGTCCGTTTGGAAATCTATACATAATCTACCTTTTGGCGGAGCCACCCTTTGATACGCGGTTATTAAAACTTTGGGCCTTGTTGCTATTTTCGACTATCTTAGTTATGGTGGAAATACACATCCCCCATAGAGTTATGTCTAAATTCATATATAACAACTTCTTTGGTCTCAATGACAACCAACCAACATAACATAACCATGTTAACCATTCGATTTGTTGATTTTTTTTACTGAATTTAGTTTAGAGGTGCTACCGTAATGATTGTCCAGTGATTAGTATAGTACTGATACGTTGCTTAGTCTAATATTTGTTCACAAACTTCATAATTATTTTGTTGAGCTTATCTCGACAACATACATAACATCACGCCTTGTTTCCCCGAAGGGTTGGGCAGAGGTGTGCCTATAGCACACCCACATTTCGCCAGTTATGTTTAAGTCCCGTGTAATAGGGGGCGAGCCTATTGCCATCAACCGGGCACAAATCCAGACTCCGGGCTGCTACTGAGAAATTCTAGATAGAAAAACCCAATAACACGTCGCCCGACCTGGGAATCGAACCCAGGACCTCATGCTCAGCAGTAGCGATTGCGACCACTATACCAACGATGCAGTTTATCTCGACATTTAACAGTAATCTTACATAACCTTCTTACGTAGGTACACCATCCAGAATAGTAACATCTTTGGCTAACTTTGTATTTGCTTAATAATTACGTCTGGTCATCGCTAATGGTACAGAGATTTAATGGTAAAGTAAATATTTGCATCCATCCCAGGATAGGGCTGCCAGATACCTACAAATGTAGAAAAGACTCAATTTAAGGACAATAGACAGTATTATAACAGGATGTACGTAATATAATAATATTACTTTCTGCGTCACTGCGTTTTTAAGTTGTATCTTCAATGCAGGAATTGTGCACTATGTTCAAGATTTTACCATACTTTACGGTTTTTTTTTTAAATCCTGTATTAAAAAGAACCAGGTTCTTAATAATTGATTACAATCTAGCTAAGACTATTAAGGAAATTGAATTGATTTTTTATGGATAATTATTACAATGATACACATAATAAACACATGAACCAAGTTTTTTATATAATTATGGTATAACTTTAGGGTTGAAATCTTTTGATTTTGTCTGAAAACAACCGATATGTACTAATTATTGGCTGTATCCTGATCAGCACACTTACCATAGAAACGAGTTTTGTCGACGGGAGAATAGTTATAATGACTTATCTATGAATAAAAAACACCTGTCATTTTGTCTGTTCTTCCATCGACAAATGTTGGTCATGCTACGGGTACAGGGGTTTGAATTGGCGCTCTGTTAAGCTAGACAACCCTTTTATTTATTTTTAGTTTTTTGGGTGGGAAATCATCAAATGCCTTCTCCCGCTCTGCGTGGAGCGGGAGGGCGTGTCAGACTTTTACTGACTGAAACCCACCCGTGTTATTTCAGTTGCCTGTGCCGGGGCCACGGTATCTCTTTCGAACAACTCGCGACCCTGAGGCATCGGCCCTATCGGTCCCCGTCAATTACTGCTGACATCTCAGTGAGGCGCGCGTGGAACACGACGCGCCGCCGACCCGTCGACCCGGGTCTCATTGCCGGACAGCGAGCTACAAGCTCGACAACCCTATCTCCATGGTGGTGTGTAGATGTGTGCAATGACGTCACCGTATCGACACTCGGCGTGTTGTTCTGTTCGCAAACAAACCAATTTGTTTGCAGACATGTCGAACCGACCGCTGGATTATGGCTCTCACATTACACCACATAACTGCTATACGAGGGCTGCACTAAAAGTATCGGGAATGGAATATTTCCACTGTTTCTGTCATATTAAAATCTTTTTAATTGAAAACTCCTTGGTTTTAAAAATCGAATATCATTTATTTATTTTAAAAAAGATTCTCGGTCTTGTCACAAGGTTTTGTCAAACTTGTTTAGTCTTGTTGTGTTTAGAAAATGGAATTGACTCGAGAAAATTCAAGAGCGATGATTTATTATGTCTTTCGAAGTGGTTTAACACAAAAGCAGTGTATTGACCGGATGATTTCTGCATTTGGCGATGAAGCCCCATTCAAAACCAGAATTTATCGCTGGTTTGCTGAATTTCAACGTGGACGTGTCAAGCTCAGTGATGATCCCCGTCATGGTCGTCCAAAAACTGCAGTCACCCAAGAAAACGTTGATGCTGTGCGTAAGCTGATTGAGGAAGATCGACATGTGACATATCGCGAAATTCAGGCAACCTTAGACATTGGCATGAGTCAAATACAAGTAATCTTGCATGAACAATTAGGTGTAAAAAAGTTGTTTTCCCGATGGATACCGCATTCGCTCTGTGAAGAGCAAAAAGCGGCTCGCGTTACTTGGTGCATCAGAACTCTCGAAAGATTCCACGCTGGATCCTCAAATGCTGTATACAACATCGTATCAGGTGACGAATCCTGGATTTACGCGTACGAACCCGAAACAAAAAACCAGTCACGAGTTTGGTTGTTCGAAAATGAGTTAAGGCTAACAAAAATTGTTCGTTCACGGAGTGTTGCAAAAAAAATGGTGGCCACGTTTGTCTCCAAAACCGGACATGTTACGACTATTCCTCTTGAGGGACAAAGAACGGTTAATGCAGAATGGTATGCTAGCATTTGTTTGCCACAGGTCGCTTCTGAGCTCCGTAAAGAGAACTGCAACCGCCGCATCATCCTCCATCACGACAATGCGAGTTCTCACACCGCACACAGAACAAAAGAGTTTTTAGAGCAAGAAAACATAGAATTATTAGACCATCCGCCGTACAGCCCCGACCTAAGCCCTAATGATTTCTATACTTTCCCTAAAATAAAGAATAAATTGCGTGGACAGAGATTTTCATCACCTGAAGAAGCTGTGGACGCCTACAAAACGGCCATTTTGGAGAGCCCAACTTCCGAATGGAATGGTTGCTACAATGATTGGTTCCATCGTATGGAAAAATGTGTCAAATTTCGCGGAGAATACTTCGAAAAGCAATAAATAATTTTTTGAATAGTAATGTTGTGTCACTTCCTTTATTCCCGAAATTTTCAGTGCCGCCCTCGTAGCAACCACAGCTTGTTGTAAATGTAAATTGGAGAACGAAACCACGTATTTATGCCTCCATGGTTTGCAAGTTATCGATAATATCTGTATTCGTTTTGTTTTTAACCTTAAAAAGTATAACCACGTTTCTAACTTTCGCAAGATACTCAAGTTGCTCCCTATTCGTCTTCGCAGGAACTCTCGGATATTGTGTCTGCTATTTAACATACTCCACAACCCTATAACGCCATCCTATCTGCGGGAACGCTTCTCTTATGCCCGCCCGCATTTCGATGCGCCTTGCAGGTCGCACCTTAGAATTCTCAAATCCCCTCCCCACCCAACCGAATTCTACTCCTACTCTTTCTCTGTGCACGCGGTTCGTTGTGGAATTCACTTTCGCCTGACACTAAGAACTGTCAAACTGTTTAAAAGGAGAGTGAAATTTCTTTCCACTGTGTCATAGTTGCATTTGTATTTTTAATTTTTTCAATTACTTTATGTTTACTTTATGTATTTATATTTATAGGCTATATTTATATAAATTTAGTGATATTTATTTTAGAAGTATGTATGTGGAAGTATATTTTTAAATTATGTTATAATTTTTAAATTAGTTAATTGTTTTTGTTTTCTCTTCTACTCTTACACACTTTGTCTACATCAATTAAATACTCTCCTATTCCTCCTATATCTCCTGGGTTTGTACGTATTTTTCTGTTCTTTTTAATTTTCTTATCTGTATGTACATAAATCGTCCAAAAATAATAAATAAATAAAATCGCAGCCGCAAATATGACTGTGATTCGACCATACCTTGGTGACGTAATTGTATTTGCTGATGATAATTAAGGCATAACAGTGTTCTCTAAAACGTTATTCCGCTATAAGTGTACTAGTATTCTCTTCAGGATCACAAGGGTGTCAGTTAAGGTAAATTCTGTGTCGGTAGCATGTCTGTCAGGGTTGTTACCAATGCAAAGGACGTCACCGAATGTCAGAATATCTTCAAGTATTGTATATGTCTGGAAAGGAACGTCTTACAGACTTCTGAAGATCATTCCGATTTGGATTTCTCTGAAAAACGAAAGCTCAAAGCCTGTGTTTATTTACAGATTCAGAACGTTATTGGTAATTATAAACAACGATAATTTTACCAGAATATAATACCAAAGAATGTTTAATTGCTTAAAACCGCTTCCGAAATGAGGAGAAGTCTAACTTTATACGGTAGCACCTATTAAAATGTTCCAAGAAAAGCTCCGCGGAGAAATATCGCTGAATGGCGAAAACATTGTGTTATTTATGTCTGTGAAAGGTATTCTTGAATCTTTCTCCGTAGTCGAGATAAAAGCCTTAAATGCGCATCCAACAGACGTTTCTAAAGGGAAAAAGCAGAATTGTTCTCGATATTAGTCATTAAAAGTAATATTGTTTTCAACCCAGTGCCAAGCAAACAAACAATATGTAACAAACTAGTTAATTAGAAGGAAGATAAATCCTCCACGGTAATTATTCCGTAAATTCTCGCTAACTGCACCTTTGTTTAAATTAAATATTTATTCAGAGGGAAAAAACGCGTCTTGTTTCGCCTCCTACATTTTATCCTTAGAGGCTCATTTTTTATACATCCTCGTAGCTTGTTTTCTGGGTTTTCCACAGTTTTCCATAGTTTCTGGTGCTCGAGGGGATCGGCGGACTAGGCGGTACGGGGCTACGGGCGTCGGGCGGCAGTGCCGGCAGTCGCCGACGGGCGCAGGTCGCGGCCGGTCGCGTCGCCGCGCTCTTCCCTTTGCTCCGATATTCAAACATCTTTAATAACTGATGTTGTTATTTTATCCAAATAATCCTGAATCGCAATTCTCTGATTATTCTATAACAAACACTGAGTGAGTGTTGCCTTTTATTATTCACATAATTCAACTGACTGTGGTTTCATGAATCGTTAAACAGTTACGTGCCAGGTATAAAGGTACTATTTAAATCACTACTTAAGTTTGTAAAAGGCATTTTGAAGTTGAGATTCTACTAATGCGACTTTGATTAACAACGGCATGGAAACAAAACGAAGACACTAGGTTTCCGCTGGAGGAGTTGTGAACAAGTTTTGATTAATTTTGACTCGCTTTGCTCGACTGTGTACCTCATCATGTCATGTTAGTCTGTTTAATGCCTAATGTTAAGACTAGGATTCTACGACTTGGTGTGATTGAATTTATTTCATTAGATTATTACCCGCATAACACCAAACCAAATGCTAAGCCTCGGCGTGAGCGTGACGATAAGATATACCGTAAGAAACAATTATATTTGGTTAAAGCCCCACAATGGAGAATTGTATAAGTGGCATTTTCTTTAAAACTGTCTCAAGGGGAATTGTTGGGGCGTACGAAAATATATAGCGAATAATATTTCGTTTAGTCGTATTATTGCTGAAATTTCCTCAAGGCGCTCATTCAGTTTGTTTGCTATCAATTGTTCGATATTCACTCCATGGCGCTTTATTGATGCATAAAAGATCCGATTGTTGCTTTTTCGAAACCATCAATTATAAATTTTTGTGTGCGTGGTTTTAAACTTTTTGCTGATTTTTTTTATGCATGGGGTAAATGGACTCATTATTTTTATTTAGGGCTATATTATTGTCTTTATATATTGTTTAGAGACCTATAATAATATCTGGAATTAATGCTAGAAGTTAATATTTAAACACGATACAAGTTGCAGCTTAATCAAAATCAACGAGCTCCTGCAGACAACCTTAAAAAATGTAGTGGAACAATAAAGTGTGCTCATATAGCATATGTAATATGACATGTATAGAATTCATAGCTTGAACGTACAAGTTTGCAGGACATTACCAGATTTTCAGACCCAACGCCCAGTCGACCAACACAAAGAGTTTCATTCCTAAACATTAGGTGAGGAACTGAGACACCCTACAGGTTGTCGCAGAACTAAGAAGTCCTCAACTTCTTGGAAACTAGATTTTATTTAGTTTAATTAAATAGGTCACCCTCGAGACCCTTTTCTTTTATTTCATTCCTTTCTTTGTTCTCAGTAAAAGTTTGTATTTTTTTTTGCTTCTACACGTCAGATCTTTTAACACGGTATTATTTTAATTTGTCCAGATGGGATACGTTTCCATGGTCCTTGAGAATAAGTTTTCTTTTATGTAACTGTGAAGTTACCCCTTAAATGAATCCTTTTCACGGGTAAATTCAATTAAACTGCGATGGAGTCGCCTTGCGGCCATTACCCTCGGTTCTGGGAAGGCCTATGTCCAGTAATGTTAATGTTAAAATTCTGGAAAAGATACTAGTTGAGGTCGATGTCTCTTTAATGGGAACTAACCACAGTGGTCGCAACATTTTTGGACACAAAGGAATCATTAGAAAACAGAACAGCTTATGATTATGGCAGAATAAAGACTCGTCACAGACCGAAAAACCGTCGACTGTATAACGAGGCTTCCCCTAACACAAACGTCATTAAAAAGAGCGAATAAAAAAACAAACTAGTTGCAACTTGAAGTAACAAGTGAGTAGCACGCATATACACGAGTATTGTCGAACGTAGGTCGTTGCCCGAAGGTGTCGCTCGGTGTCTTTATTTCCGCTTCCGGTAGCGTTGGGCGAGCGGGGCGAGGGCGGGCGGGACCGCATCCGGCGCCGAATAGTTTCCGCCTTTTATCACCACACCGCTCTGCAATATTAAAAATGAAAAAGAGATAGACTCTTTTATGAGTTTCCATAGTTTGATGTAAATGTTGTGCGCTATGAAAATATCACTTTTTGTTTTCGTGTGAACGATGTGCTAAATTAAATAAACTGCAAAGCTACGTTGTTTTTCGGTTTAGTTATTGGACCAAAAGTAACTCATACACTTAAAATGAGCTTTACTGTTTGTGAGTACCGTGAGGGAATTTTTAATCAAAAGAAGTTCAAATAAAGAACAGACGCTTTTTTGCGGGACGAAAGCTAAGCATGAATAATCATCATAATCATCATAATCATCATTTATTGCATTCATGTAGTTTACAAGTTGTTATAAGTATGGTGAGTTTCATACATGAACCCGGCTAGAGAATAAAGAACAACTTGATCATTTTAGGTTTTAAAGAACGTTATAATAAAAATAAATTTAATAAAAGGTTACCTTAAATGTCTAGCGTACTAGGTTTGGTACTAAAGCACAACAAAATGCATTGGTAAGTTACTTTGGAACAAAAACCCTAAAGGTTAGCGCCGAAATATAAAGGTCTTATGAATTAGATAAATAAAGGTAACACGTTATTCTTAAATTGTTTTACTGAAAAGAGCTTGACATTCTCTAAAAATAGTACAAAAAAATATTAAAACTGACGCGTGAAGTAAGAGGAACGTTTCAACTTTGTCATTCGTGTGCGTAAGAAACGCCATTTCTCGAATGTTGAAGTTATAAAATAATGATTTCAGCAAAAAAAAAGTAGGCTAGGCAGACCTGTAGCTACTGTGAAATACGTGTTAACAGAACCGTGGATTATCCTAAAATATTTGATCGCAAACCCTGTGAAAATTTTATGTATTAGAGATACACACCAGTCTGTCTGTGTTTGTTCCGGCTACTCTCCGACACGGCTAGACCGATTTTCATGAAATTTGTTATGGTAATACTTTGAACTTTCGGGAAGGACATAGCCGCGGGCAGGAGCTTGTTGGCAATCAAACTGAACAGATGCAAGCTGCTTACCGCCCAGAAGATACAATGTACATGCTTCACCAAATTTCATTTATTGGCAAATGGGTTGACAATCTTACAAAATTAATTTGATGAAATCGATATCTTCTAAATCTAATTTGCGATCGTTTTTTGCCTGTTGCGATATTTTCCCCATGCATATTTACTGAGAGTCAGCGTCTACGTCAATATCAATTTGCTTTACAAGATATCCTAGATTCTTATACGCGGTATTATTCTTAGAAAGAAAGAAAGTTCTTGAATAGTTCTCTCTCGGGCGCTAGTCTTAAGCTTTCCCATTTAGAACCTACTCTGATTACTTAAGCTAAGCTGAAGCTCCGCCTGAGATTTCCCAGCCACAGTCTGTTTGTATAAACATCGGAAACTCGGCAACTTACTTGAACAAATAAAAAGCATCGCAGACGAAGAGAAAGCTACTCAGTCACAATATTCTGATTTAAAACAGTGTCCTTTGGAGTTTCTGCCCCCAGGCTTCATAGGAACCTGCTATGCTTAGGAAAAGGCAACTTCATCTTTTAGTCTGACTGGCTCCTTAATAATTCAGTGCGCTGTGAGTTTGAGCCTTGCATTGTACATTTTCAGTAGCACGTGCGGTTTTGGTTCCTTTTCAAATATTATTAAACCCTTGTTGATTTACGCACACACGTACAGCGTATCACTATATAAATATATGGCCGTGTATCGTAATTTGTTTAGTATCGATCGTCGGCAATTGCGATTACCGATACTATCTGGTGGTTTCATAGCTGGTTATATACAGCGGCTTAGATAATACTGCTCGGGTAGATGATACATGGTTTTCCCACTACATGGCTTTAAGTCAGAAGGCTGTAGCTCCGTGTGAAAAATAAATTCAGCTGCATGTGATCGTGGATCCTTGGATAAAAGTTGATAAGATAATGGGGAACGTAATATTTTTGGACTATTTTCAACAGAATAGCACAATAATGTATTTTGTTAATCTCACTTTAGGAATGAAAGCGTTCTACTTTCAGCTTTTGTTATTGTAATTAAATTTTTTCAACTTCACATTGTTAGCGCTGGCCTCGGTGACATTTTTTAAATTCTGCTGTTCCGACATTCGTTGTACCATTCGAACTGGAGGCCTATATTAAGTATTGCAAGGAATTTACATTAACCTTGTTATTGCACCCAAAGTTTCTGCAAATAGAATTGCTTTACTATAAATACCGTAAATATCTCATCTGTGATCCCTTTGGAAATGGAAGGGTGTGATTTTGACGCCATCGTCAGCTCACGATGACGGTGTTAAGCCCCACAACCCGACAAATGACGATCCTTTGGCAATCCAATCCCGGAATAAAACGTGATTTCTTTCGTCGGGAAAACACAATCATACTTTCTGGCCGTCCGGGAAATCCAACGCCAAACTTCAAGATACTCTTAACCTTTTACAAAACCAATACGGTGTCACGTCACGTTTCTACCATCCAAATGGTCAAATGGAAAAAGGAAATTTAAAATAAACAAGTGAAATAATCCACAAAAGCGGTTTTTAATTATGCTGATTGTTCCCATTTCACCCATAACCTTTGGAGCTTTGTGAATTTCCGCAAGACTTCGGGATAATGTTTATCAACATTTTTGTAAAGTACCGGAACTTTGTTAAATGTGACTTGCAAAGAAATGTTTAGATAAAGCTTTGTGTCCTCAAAGAGATAAGTTCTTACACGCAGTCTTCGTATAAACGTCTTGACGATTTATTTTACAGGTTATTATCGTATCCTCCCGAAAATATTTAAGAAAAATGGTCCATCGGCAGAACACTCATAATAAAGTATGCTAAGCTATAACTGGCAGTCGCCATTGTTAATGTTTTGTCAATAACTAAACTAATTCGCTAATTGGATTAATTCGAGACCCGTAATACGAAGTCTAGAAATTTGTATTGTTTTACAGTTATAGAACATTACTCATATCTTCGCATCTTTATATCGTTTCTTGAAATGTACCTTCTTTGTTCTCTAGTTACGGTAACTTCGGTTGAAAATAACTTCAGCCAAGAAAACGTTTGGTTTTGTTTAGAGCTTCTGCCACAAAGGAATTTATTGAGGTATAACAAACACAGTATTTGCATTGACTAAAAATAGACTTGTCTTGGTATGAATTCCAAATTCTTGCCCCGAACTGATACCGACAACGAGAATGGAGATTGACATGCACGGAATAGTAAAAAAGAGTGGAAGTGCCACACAGCTATCGCGCGTGTGTCACAATTATGCGCTGGTTCGCAAGACCGGCTCAGTGAGTCGCGATTTGCTACTCGCTGTGTTACGACGTCTCGAACAAACCGAAAAATATTACAAACATGCCCAATTGTGCAATTTTTACGTTAAAAAATGATAGCAGGACAAAAAAATATATCTCACGGAGGTGTATTCTATCACCGGTAAGTATAAAACTTTGAAACATTTCAATACAATTGATTTTTATTGAAAAAAACATATTTATTACGTTTATGCGAACTAAAAACTATCTTGTGTCCATTCCTTAAAGTCTAAATCAACTTGCTTGCTGTCTTGAATTTCATCGCATAAATTCTAGAAATTTCCACGCTACTCGTTTAGGGATGGAACACAAATACAGTAAATCCATTGTTCGGCATCGACAAAATATATATATCGTTAAACTAACTTTACTGTAAATAAATAAATGTACGCGAAATTAGTATCAAATTATGCTTAAAAATGATATTTAATAAACTTATACATATTTCAGCCGAAAGAGGTCCAAAGTCGAATTGAGTGAAACCATAACTTCATGACAAATGTATGTATGCCTGTACCTATATTCTGGCAAATAAATCAATAATTCATTCATTCGCGGTTGTACGTAGGCCTCAAAATAAGTATTTAATAATAATAAAGTATGTAAATATTTCAGTTTTCCCTAAGATCTTTTTGCCAAGAAGAAATGTATAGAAGCTACGGGAAGACAAAACTGGATGCCTACTAAATCAAGTTCCCTATGGTCAGAAAATTTTGATGCAGAAAATTTTAAATGTCAAAAAAAGGCTACAGATACTTATTTTTTTTTAAATATTTTTGAAGATTATAAATTGTACAAACATCGACATTAAATTATCGACATCTTGTCCACATCTCTATCTGAGTAGAAACATAGATGACAGTTGTATGTGAATATGACATCTATTTCAAAGACATTAGCGTGCTAAATTTTGTAATTTGGTTACAGCGCCCTCTAGCGTTGAGTAGTTGAACTCGTTGTGGATTGCTCGAATTTTATTGTGAGTTGGAAAAATGCCCTTATTGATTTTGACATGTAAAATAATATCAACATTCAGGGGTTTTAATAAGACTTAATTTTAAACAACAATAAATTATATTTTCGCCAAAGTTGCATTTATGATTTCTAGCCAATTATATCATCGTTATCTGTGTATTGCAATGTACATTTTAATTTATACATGTGTGAGTTTGGCGACACTGGTTCCCGTACTAAGGTAGTTTAAGAGCACTTCCACTCTTTTTTACTATTCCGTGTTGACATGGCCGTGACGCATTCACACCAGGAGGGGTTCCGGAAGAAAACTAATCCAACGATGAAGGGGAAAAGCTTTAGGAAATGCCAGTTATATTGACAGCGAGGGACCTGTCAGTTGCGGCCACATCTTGTTTACTTATTGGGGGGAAATTCTTCATTGTTGTGTTTTCCTACTGCTACTCTTTTGTGTAGATAAAAAAAGCCTTTTATTCCATACAACATATTACGGGAATGTTGACTTAGAAAAATTTTCAACAATTATGTAAATAAATAATTAACTTTGTTTCAAAATTGTATTAATAGGTAAGCAAATAAAATTATTTTGTTTTGACGTTAGTTCACATGCATTTATATTAATAAGTTAATCAAGTACTATTACAAAAAATAAAACATTTAGTTCTTTATCATACTTTCAAATATGACATTACACATTAGCCTACTGATTGCATTAAAATTGGATTAGAATATATTTCATTTTTGTTTAAACATTCAATTTTAATAATTTATTTAAAGATATAGAATGAATGAAACCTATAGAATTCAACAATAATCATAATGCATAAATAATCGTTTAGTATAATTTTATTTCATGACTATTAGATAGGTAAATTAAATATTCTAACTAGCATGCTCCCCTCTCACGTAAAGCCTTTTTGCCTTTGTGTAAATAATTATGTAGTAGGTAAGTACCTACTACAACAGCAAACTACATAATAAATCTTAGTTTGCTCCCAATTTAATAGCTACCAATTGTTTTCAAACTAACCTGACAACTTAATGTATCTTCAAACCAAAATTGTTTTAAATAAAATTATCAACCACAACTTTTCCAATATCTCTTAAGTCCCGCTATTTCCGAATCTCCTGCAGAGTGTGCGCTTACTTTCCTTCACCGACTTTTGATAAAGCATCGAAAATATTTTTACCGCAGCCAAGCTTGGAATTTGTACGTTTTCTTCCTTTACGGGTAAAACCTCAAGCTGAAATAATATGAAGTGAGATAGCAACGCGCGCTTCGATAGCGTTTGAAGATTCGAGTCGAGGATAAAATTAAGTTCCAACTTTACTCTAACCTATTTCTCTTAACGTGAAAATAGAAATAGCAGATGCAGTTTATTTTCCTTTCAATTCTTCGTGCACCGAGAAATCAATGTCTTTTGAACCACACATAATAGTATTTGCCCGCCGCAGTGTGGGTATACAAAACCAATTGATCCAATTAGTATGCAGACAGAAATAAAACCCGAATGAAATAAACCACTGAAATCAACTTTAATTATTAGACAAGCTTATAACGTTGAAATATACTAAAACCGCAGGAGTATTCAAAAAGCGGTCCCATCAAATTATATTTGACGTGTAAAACGTGAAAACTTTTGTGAAATACGACATAATATGAAGCGATGCGAGGCCTATATGACGCCACTGGTTAAGCCGGTGAAATGAAGTCGCTCGTACGAGCGTTTTGCGGGATTCTCCTCGTCGCATTAGCGAGTGCTCCGATGTGTTTCAATTACGTCGACTTAATAACTGGCGTGTCATGTTTGAAGTCGCACAATTTACACGTCTGCGCTAGATTGTGTCGGGTTTCGGAATTAAGTGGTTTTGGAAAAAGGTAATTTGAATTCGGAGTGTAGTTCCTCTAGTTTGTTTTTGTGTTATTTTTAACAGCAAGGCTTGATGACTAATACTTTTTTTTTGTCTTTTACTTGTCCCTCATTCACTTATTATATTATCTTATCATTACTCAAACCTCATCTTTCAGTTCGTCAAGCCCTTCATCGGCAACTCGCTTTATATTTCCTGGCGCAGCTTCCTACATCAATAAATAGTGTTTCTCCTTAATTTATCAACTGTAAACGGAGGCGTTGATGAATGTTTTAATTGGAGCGATTGACCCACGACCCGCTTGCACGACTTGCTTGCACGGACCGCTGGGTCCACCACTACTTCTTTTTGCTATAACCGCTGATCAATACCGCCCATTAGTTATTAGACTTTCGTACATTTCGTCTAAACCATTGGGTTTACGTTGTAAGACGAAAGTGGTAAGGCTTAATGGTTGCAAACTTGCTACAGCGTATTCAACACGTAGGCAAATATATAAAAAATGTTTCAGTTTTAGTGATACGGGTTTTTTATCTCCAAGCTGAAATATTTTAAACCCGAGTCCTGGGTTATAAATATGCGAGAAAAACACCACACCAAATATCAAAATGCACGAGATTCAGGTCATAGTTAAGTGGTAATAACTTCCGACTTCTCGAAATATATCGAGTTGTATGAACTCGGCTTTTATTTGTTTCTGATTTGGCATACGCGTGTTCGTTCGTGGTAATTTTATCTTAGGAGGAGGTTAGGATAACCACAAGTGTTTGTTTGTGAAAAATATTCTCTAACATGTTCACAGATGCTTATGGTTTTAATTTGTAAGTCTGGATTTTAGGCCTCGTTATATTTCCTTTACTTTAAATTAGAATTAAAGCGCTTTTAAAAAACTTGGTTCCTTCACTTCTTTGTTGATTATAATTAAAATTCATACTTTCAGCCTTGTTTTACTTAAATATTTTTTCGAACTTTACTAAAAATTCCTGCTAATATTAGTTAACCAATATTTTCAAAAGCTCTAGCAATGTTTTGTTTGTTTTTGTTTACAGATGAAAGTGTATTATTTACTCTCATTTTGTTTGTTTCGCAATTTCGCTCAATGTTTATGTTTTAATAACTGTGCCTCATTAAGCGAAAAACCTTCCAAGTCTAGTTCAGTGCCCTTAAGGTCGGTCTATATTAAGACGAGAATGACTGGTACGCATGTCTTTTGCTCACACCTCCTTACGTGCAGGAGTCTAGGTGCAAAATGACACATCGCTGTCACCATGTAAATGGGCCGATCTTCGTTCGTTGACATCCTCTACGTCATGGTCTCTTATAATTATTTATTTAAACTCGTGAATCTGTTTATTTTCATGTTGAAATGTATTTTAGAAGTTGATATTGCTTCCAACACTGCTTTAGAAAATGTTGTGTTATTTCTCATTCTGTCAGTTCTGACTTTCAATTCGCGTAGCCGTTGAGTTTTGCTTCAAGACCTTATGAATATGTTATCAATGAGGAAAATGTTGAGAATGGAACTATATCTTCGTGTGACTTTGTCTGTATTCATGTTAGTCGTTTCTTTTTCCTCGTAGACCAATTAGGATATTAACTGAACACTTAAATTTTCATGACGGAAATTTATAAGTAACTAGTATTAGGACTGTACATATGGTTAAATATCCCCCTTATCATCCGCTTCATTTGTCGTTTCCGGTGTTTACTTTTATTCTTGGAATTCCGTGCTTAGTCGTTATAATTTCCATCTAATCAACACTAACTTTTTGCTAGAAAAGATAAATTATATAATTGATTGAATTATACAACCTGTTTTTTTTTTATATCCCGTAACTCTAGGGTATGATTGAGACCGGTTGGGGAAAAAGTCTTTTCGCATTTTAGTATGTATGAATTTGTAATAAAATCTCTTTGGCTGTACTATTTGTATCTGGCTGGTTTTGGTATCATTTAAAGTTTAAATTAAAAAGAACATAATTTTTATCCAAATTCAAATTAGGAAAATGTGTGATTTTTATTTGTTTTTCGTACTGTCAAGATGAGTGAATCTAATGAAGAAATTCGATTCATTTTAAAATTTTACTACAAAAAAGGTACAAATGCAACGCAAGCCGCGAAAAAAATTTGCAATGTTTATGGACCTAGTGCAGTGTCTGTGAGAGTAGCACTGGTTTAAGCGTTTTCAATCCGGAAATTTTGATGTCAAAGATGCACGTCGCTCTGGTCGCCCTATTACGGATAAAATGGATGCCATTTTTTAAAAAGTGGAGCAAGATCAGCATATCAGTAGTTACGACGTAGCAGAAGAACTGAGAATTGACCACAAAACAGTTTTGGCGCATTTGAAAAAAAACTGGGTACACAAAAAAGCTCGATATTTGGGTACCTCACGAGCTCACTGAAAGAAACCTAATGAAACGTGTACTCATTTTTGATTCTTTATTACGACGTAATGAAACCGAACCAATTTGTAGAAGCTGATAACTGGTGACGAAAAGTGCATCACGTACGACAAGAACGTGCGAAAAAGGTCGTGGTCAAAGGCCGGTCAGGCTTCACAGACTGTGGCGAAACTCGGGTTAACTCGCAACAAGGTGATGCTGTGTGTGTGATGGGATTGGAAGGGCATTATTCATTATGAGCTGTTACCACCAGGCAGGGCCATCGATTCTGAATTCTACTGCGAACAACTGATGAGATTAAAGCAAGAAGTTGAGAGAAAGCGGCCGGAATTAATGAACAGAAGTGGTGTGGTTTTTCATCATGATAACGCTAGACCTCACACATCTTTAGCCACTTAGCAAAAATTAAGAGAGTTTGGCTGGGAGGTGTTAATGCATCCGCCGTATAGTCCTGACCTTACACCTTCAGATTTCCACCTGTTTCGGTCTCTTCAGAATTCTTTAGGCAGTGTCAGGTTAATATCACGAGAGGACTGCCAAAGCCACTTGTCGCGGTATTTTGATCAGAAGTCCCAAAATTTAAATAGAAATGGGATCATGTCCCTACCTACAAGATGGCAAAAAGTTATCGACCAAATGGTACCTACATACTTTAGTTAAATGTGAATAAACTATGTTAAAAAACGTTTTGAATTTTCTTAAAAAATGCGAAGAAACTTTTTCCCCAAGCTATTATGTTGTGTACATGTTCCAATGTTACGCACATCACTGATTTTAATAAACCCCATTGCGATAATGGCTGGCAATTTGTAGTGACATCAACGTCAAGCTTGCTACACTGGGCTTCTTTGTGGGCAGTTTCAGATAATTCTGTAGGTCCAAAGCCATCATCTAATAATCATCTAATCACCTCATTGAAGTTATTTATGATTCAGAGTCAACGACACTATAGTAGAACTTCATTCATGTAATCTTCTTCGCTATCTATAAGTTCTCGCTTCGAGAAACAATGCGAGCATTCGCTTTATCGACTATCGATACAATTCGAATTTAGTTTCCATAAAAAAAAAGTTAATATATCGAGAGCTGGTATTATTAATGTGATGTGACTCAGTCGCTTATATTGGTTATATTCTTCTTAGAAGTCTTAATAAGCAAGCAAGGAAAATTGTAATTAGTGTTCATATTTAAAAAGAAAAGTAATTCTACTAATGTTACTTTTCTTCCCGACTTAGAACTTGTAGTCATAGTGACACGCTACTAACTTGCCACAAGTGATTACTTAGCCTCACAAGACTTCTGACATCTGCCTCGTGCCGCTCCTAACATAATTTACAAACATATTACCTATATTACTTGGAAAAATAATGAAACTTTACCGAACAGAGACAATCCGCCTCACTTTGATTCACGTCTCCAGATTGTAGTAATTTGTTCCTTTTAGGGTTCCGCAAGTCAAATTAATCGTTTTAACTTCCCCGTGACAGCCTTGTCATTCCACCGATGGTTCCGTATTAATCTTTCTACGTACACTTGGTGGGCCAATGAAAATCGACCGGTCGATGTACGCATACAACTTTCATCTTTGTATACGTTTTATTTATGGTCTTTATTTGTTATACAATTCTGCTTTCCGAATGAATAATGGTGAATAACATTTGCTAAAAGATGAAAATGTAATTGAAAATACGGTACGGACGATTTATAACCAAAATTACGCAGAAGCGAAGAAATTATTGCTTTTATCATC
This sequence comes from Dasypolia templi, assembly GCA_963555695.1. Taxonomy (NCBI): domain Eukaryota; kingdom Metazoa; phylum Arthropoda; class Insecta; order Lepidoptera; family Noctuidae; genus Dasypolia; species Dasypolia templi. The sequence goes on along the minus strand of OY743151.1, from coordinate 1,639,208 downwards.
GTGCAGTCTTTTGCTCGGGCTTTAATAGATTATATTTGAATGGCTTTTTTATGAGATCTCGTATTTGATTCCGATTGAACTAATCCACATAATAATAGTTTATTATTCTGATATAACTACTGAATGGAACTTCTTTGATTGAGATTGCTTTTATTGCATATGTTTGCCGAGTTTTATTCAACCTTTTCCATCTGAAAATATCAACTGATTGTTATAGCTGAAAGGGCGGATACACTAGGGGCCAAAACTAGACCTAGACCTGAGATATAATATTGTTCTGGAAGTATATTTATTTCTAGTTTGTCCATGAAAAGCTGGGCTTTGTGACATTGCGTGTCGACGTAGCCTCATTCACGGCTTCGCAAATGACAGCGGTCGCTTTAGGGTAATCATTATGTACTCAACTTGATAGCAGATAACAAGCGCGGCTTGTAGTCGAGATAGTAATCTTTATTTAGAGTGCTCCTGTTTCTGGTGTAGGCAGGAGTGGTACGTAATTGGAAGTTAGTTTTGTATTACTAGTATATCTATTTAAAAACAAAAAAGATGCTCACAGTGGCTATGTGGCTTTTGTTTCAACTGTTTTGTCTTTGTTTCTTTATTCCTTAGCTGTATTTTTAAACTCAAACTCTTCTCGTACCTTTTTCACAAATTGTGCGTTTTTCGGCTGCCATTCAATCCAAGTTTATTGTTCGAAAGAGATATTCAGCATGTAACTAGCGCAGGCTGTTTTGTCTCATCATTCAGTGAGGTCACATACATGCTGTCTGTCAACATGTATTCATAAAACACAATGTTTGTGCAGAAAAGTTGAATGGCATTCAAGTTTCTACCTTTGAAAAAGTGTAGGTGAATAGCTACTTGGTTTAAGTAACAAACAAGGGTATCAGATCTGTGCCAGGTCGCAGCAGACATTAGCTGCACGCAATGCCTTCACACCTAACCTTTCCTTGTTGGAGTTGTTTGTATAACAACGGCTTTCATCAAGTTTGCTTCTTCAACGTCATTTGTGACTATTAAGATACCTATACAAGAAATTGACATCTATAATTACTGTAATTTTGATTTCACGTTTTATGAAATAATTTTTTTTTGTTGATTCAGCTGCTGCAATAAGGTACGTCAGAGGTTGAAAAATATATGAAAATATAAATGTTATGCAAGGTTTTGAAGTCGAAAAATAAGTAAAGACAAATTATTCGACTCGCTTTTATGTCATTAGTTCATTGCCCATCTTATTTGCTCAAGTTTTTGAACAGTGCCTTGAATTAAGGAATATTACCACACCATAATGTACACCGACACCTTTATTTCTGAAACCATCAAACCTATATTTAACTTGATTCTTTCGTATTCGGTGGCCGTTTCCACAAGTTCCTACGTCACAGATTAAATTACTGAAATCCGTTTCTATTTGCGGCCGCGCCAGCCTTATTCGCTTATGAATCTTATTAGTATACTCACGGACACTTTCATTTCATAAACTTGCCCGCCGTCAGGACTTTGCCGTACATGCGCGTGACTTATCATCTGGCCACATAGATCCAACGCCGACGATTATATTAATTAGTTTGGCTTTATAAGTTCTGAATAAATTATTAGCAATAGCAGTAATGATTTTATTCAGTCCAATTGTGAACAAAATCATGCACAAATTATAAGTCTATTTACATTTTGACGTACAGCGCAAGTAAAGAACTATGTAAAACCATAAAGTCGTGAAATATGGACTGTTAGCGTGAATAAAAACTAACGTCAGGCAGTTTTTCCTCATGTACATATACTGGGCCTTATTTGCAAGCTCAAGGAAGGATTGCCCGAGCAGTCCTGTGCAAGTGACGCGCGCTGGCCGTCCGTGACGTCACGAGTTGCGTACCAAATGTGACGAAAACCTCGCAACCTAGCACACCGGTAACAAACCACAGCCAGTTACATTCCAACTCTGACGACGAACGCACGTTCTAGGATCCAATTTTCTATAAAAACTTTAACGTACTTAATTATATTGTGATGACTTGCTGAAATTATGTGTTGTGTGTCATTTTTTTGTCCTCGAGTGTTATGAGTACTATAAGGTGGTAGTGAGTTTTCTGATGTGTGTGCGGACTAGTGGTATGGTGGCGATGGGTATTATAATAGGAACTTGTGTGCCTGATGCTGAGCAGGACTCCGCCTATGGGGCTCAGATCCGGCGTCCACCCAGGAGGATTTTATACGGTATGCATTTTATAGTGTTTCTATCTAGCTCTGTTGCTTATAAAACATCAAATTTTTTAAGACGTAAACAAAGATAATAGCAGCAATTATAAAAAGGTCATTATTTATTTTTCAATAAAAATATAATTGGAATTTCCTGTAATATTGACACATTCACGATATTTTGGGTTGAACAACAAAATGCTTTTATTAAAATTAATTATAGGGATTCAGCCCGTTGTTAAAGCGTGTGTACACAAAGATCCTTGTTGGAACTTTACGAGGTTACTACCTTTTACCTCGCCAGTAGGTATATTAAATAAATTTAATTAGCCATCACGAGTCACGAATGGTTATTTCAACTGTCAGCAAGGACGACCATGTTGAGAAATGCTCGTCTAACAGTCTTCTTTCTTTGACTATGATGATAGATGATGCTTTATCCATGATACTACCCCATCCTCGTGAGGGTCAATTTTCCGTCCAGAAATCCATCATCATCAAAGATTGTTTTCAATCCTAAAAGACGTAGTATAAGTATGATAATTTAAGACTTCACATACAACATCACGCCTTGTTCCCCCGAAAGTTTGGGCACTTCACATATTTTAATAAAAATGATGAATGATTTCAATTAGCCTTTTTAACATAACATAACATCACGCATGTAATCCCAGAAGGGTTAGGCAGATGTGCACCTATAGTACACCCACACTTCGCCAGTTATGTTTAAGTCCCATGTAATAGGGGGCGAGCCTATTGCCATCAACCGGGCACAAATCCAGTATCCGGGCTGCTGCTGAGAAATTCTAGATAGAAAAACCCAATAACATTTTGCCCGACCTGGGAATCGAACCCAGGCCCTAGAATACAGGCTCAGCAGTAGCTCTTGCGATCACTAGACCAACGAGGCTTTATCACTTAATTTGTAAAGTAATACGTAATCAATGTGCGGCCCATGTGCTTGTGGTTTTAAACCAATTTACAACGTGTTTTTAAACCACGGATTTTGTTTGTGTGTTTATTTACAACTATTCTGATACCTGTGTGACAGACTAACTGTCTCTTTGTAAAGCCGATTTTTTTCTAAAGTAGATACGATGTGCCATGTTTTTTGAGTTTTGTTGACGCAAGAATAGACAAAATTACAGATGAATAAATGATATCTGTCATTTGTCTATTCTTTCGTCGAAAAAACTAGGTCATGCTGCGGAAGTGAATATGTTGGTTCTAATTTGATCACCATAGTGTGATAAATCAGTGGCGCTGTACACACTACACACATATCGATCGAAATACAACTTTAATGGAGAAAGTAATAAAAACATCTTCAGAAACTTTGTCTGTTTACACAGTCGTACCTATGCCTACTACATGTAGGCATAGGTACGACTGTGTAAACCTAGGAATATATAAATTTTGTTCATTAAGGTCACCGCGGATGAATGTTCCTTTTTTTTGTTAACAATATTTTACGTTTTCTGTTCAAATGGTTGATTAATTGAGGTCATGTAATAGTTTGTGATTGATTGGCGTAAGGCGGGACTTCAGTTTCATTAGAATTCGATATGAAAAAAACGAGTAATGAAACGTAACTTTTTTACACGGAATCATTCCCTTGCCTTCCGATGCGTGCTCGTGTAATTTGCAGAGCTATTAGTTGGAGCCAATTACTCTACGACGTCCTTTATATCATTGCTCCTTAGTATGTCCCAAGTCCTGATAGCCGCGTCTCCAAGATCGGTCCTTCCGATTAGGGTGTTAAATTAGAACGTCTGTCGTCCTCGTCCTAAATCAAAAACGTTTGTAAGAATATGAAAGACTTACTTTATTTTTAAAACGAATGCTCTTTGGTCTAGTAACGGAGACGTAGCAGGAACGTTACCATAGATTCAGTACATGATTCTTCAGCGTAGAGATTGAACTTTTCTATGAAACAGCTGTTTTTTTTTTTTGATAACCTACAAATAAGTTCTACGCTAGGGTCTACCTACAATCATGAAATATGCTGAATTCATGCAGTTTGCGCGTCGACATCCCTTCCACCCCGTGTACAATAATAGGTACATTACTTGTGTATAATGTTACTGCCAACAGGGACATAAAAGTAAAAACATAAACAAAACCAAACCCAAACTAAGTTATTTAATTGGAGCCGATTTATTTTGTGCTAGTTATATGAACAAAAATTATTTGGTGAGCGTTTAAAAATTGTAGTTTTTAAAAGGTTTCATGTACTACGAAGTTGTTGATAGAAACGAAACACAAGAGTAGTGAGTTACGTGCGAGGGAACTGAAACCACCGGCAGCTTGTGTCGAGCGGCCCGCGCTAGTGGCGCCTTACTCCTTCAATCACGAACCGCGGGGAAGTCATTACTTTTATATTGATGACTATTGTTTGCCTTTAAAGTTATTGTTCATCGATTATAGTGTGGTGGGCTCGTTTGTTAGTAGCTTGCTATTACTTTGAGCATTTTGTGTGTAGTTGATTCTTGTTCCTTTAGTATTGATAACTGAGCACATTTTTACCTAACAAATTGTATTATTATTATTACACATACATACATAAACTCACGCCTTCTTCCCATGGGGGTCGGCAGAAACTGCAGAACACCGCCTGCTGCGATCCTTTTGCGTCGTATACGTTCATTCAAACTCAAAGCATTTACCTATTTCAATTAAACCATTTACAGGAACTTTTGAATTGTCGAGGAGTCGGTCACTCAGAAATATGAAGCTAGTTGCCCATTCACCTATGGAGAAGAACGGGCAAGAAACTTCATGGTCACTCTTTTAAATAATATTGTTCTTACAAATATATTAGTAACATCATTAATGTTAATCCTTTGTGACAACGACGTACAAAAACCGTACAAGTTAAAAGCGTCTAGAGTGCAGCAAAAAAAAGCGGCCAAGTGCGAGTCGGACTCGCCCATGAACGGTTCCGTAGCAGCAAGAGTTGATTGAATGAATGGTAAATTGCGGTTTACGATTTATGACGTATTAAAAAAAACTACTTACTATCATATATTTTTTTAGTTTTATCATTCTCTGATTTTAGAAGTTACATGGGGACACATTTTACCACGTTGGAAGTGTCTCTCGTGCAAACTATTCAGTTTAGAACAAAATGAAATTAGAAATCTCAATATCATTTTTGATGAAAAAAAATGAGTTTCAGTTCTAAGCATGGGGAACCCCCAAAATTATTTTTTATTACTGTGGGAAAATCTTATTACTTATTACGGAACAGAATGCATCTACTTACCAAGTTTCAACAGTACTAGTTCTTATAATTTCGGAACAAAAAGTGGCTGTGACATACGGACGGACAGACAGACATGACGAATCCATAAGGGTTCCGTTTTTCGCCATTTGGCTACGGAACCCTAACAATCCAACAAATAAATTATTAAAATAAGCCGCATTATTGTTGCCACTAAACGGTATCTCCGTTCTATTATATTTTATTATTATTTGACTGTTTGGTTGGGTCAAATACTCTGTGCCTGCAGGAAAGCAAACACTGCTGCACTGTAAACGATAAAATTAGTTTGTGTGGTTATAATTATTATGCCAAATAATAAAACCAAATATCATTATATGTATTATATCTTAATTCTAAAATCAACAATTGTTATTTATGTAGTGTTGTTGTGTTTTACCTAAGTAAACCACAACAATAGTACTCAAATTAATTAATTTTATTGATTGAATTTACTATTCCTACACTATCTATAGCCATCTACAATACCGACTTAATATATTTATGACATTCTACAATGTACTTAGTGGTAGGTTTACAAACACATGATAATTGTGGACCATGTCGGGCTGCTCGGGCACAGCAGAATAGGAGAGAGGAAGAGGGTTTTAATATATCAAATTAGTATATCTACCAGTAATATTTCAGCCACTGTAAATTTGCTGAAGTTTGCGCAGTTATTATGAAATCTTTAGTCAAGTCATTGAGAAACAAACTACGACATTCTGACCTACATATCAAAGCAGACACCCGATGACGTTGGCGACACCGATCGATGTCGGACACTCAACAGGTGATCAGATCCGTAGACCTGCTGCCAGGCTGCACCAGCTTAACTGTGTCAGGTGGTTCAGGACCGATTTTTCCGTGAAATGCAATTTCAGATAGCACAAGATATTTCGGCACTATCGTGTATGCCATGCCTCAATGTTGGAGTGTCCTCTTAATCGCTATCGGTGACATGTCTGGCTTCATGTCACCATACTCGTAACCTTGTATTTAAAGCTGCAGTGCGCAAGCATCTTGAAGCTGCTTACGCAAGATGCTCTTTATGGGACCCATGAAGTTATTATTTGTAGTCGCCCACAACTAGTCAATTAGAATCAGTCATTTGTAGATTTTCTTCGTATGAAACGTTTGCTTACAAATATCGAAACAACTGTTACAGATTCTTTATTGGTCAAACTCAAACTCAAACTCAAAGCATTTATTTCAAATAAACCAATTACAGGCACTTTTGAATTGTCAAGGTCGGTCGGTCAGAAAAATGAAGCTAGTTGCCCATTCCAAAGCGTAGTAGGTACCTATGGAGAAGAACGGGCAAGAAACTACACGGACACTCTTTTAAATCAAATTATGTTTACAATAGATTGGTTACATCATTCATGTTGAAATTATGCATGTGAGAACGATGCAGAACGTTAAAAGCGTCCGTTATTTAAATCTGAAAACAATTCGAAAATAAAATTTAATTAAAATACGCCGTGGCAGCTAAGAGATGACCAGTCTCAACTGACGGCGCCCGTTCACGAACATGACGCATGGCACACGCACCATTCAACTCAACCATTTTGAAGGGAGCTAAATGATCCAACACACGCGCCACCATCAGCGAAACATTAAAGTAAGCATGACATACTCTCAGCCGCCAGGACATATTCAAGTCAATGAAAGACGTACCCTGTAAATGGTAGCTTTAAAGCATGTACATAGTACTCACATAATATGGCATATAGCAATTATACACACCACCACACCGTGTTAATGAAACACCACCACGTAGGTAATTTATACCTTGATCAAAACAAATATTTGACGTATTTAAACGGTACCTAACCGTTTTAATACCCAGCTTCACTAAATTGACTCGTAAACACTCAGCCAAATCATAATGACTTAGACCAAATCACAACCTAAACGAAATGATACGCAGTAAAGTTCATTAATTAAGAAAATTAATTTATACATTTGATATAAACTTAAGGTTATCTTTGTACGGGTCACGGACTCGGGGCCAAAAATCTTTGACGTAATTCTTACGTTACGTGCACTATACCTCCACTATGCGGAAAAGAGCAGAAGGAGCAAGGAATGGAAAATTTGTTATCGATGTATGCGTGATTGATGTTTGGTTGTTGCATGGAGGCGGTGTTCTGGACATACCTAGTAATTCAATACATCTAGGTTACATGAACGAGAAGGTTTTCTAGCACTTAATCGATAAAATCGACCACAGGTAAGCTACACCTACGAATATCAGTTATATAAACAAAACATAAAAACTAGGTACTTTTTATTACAAAATAGAAATCTAGGATAGCAAATAGTATTACAAATACTCCATAAAAATCAACATCGACAAACATTACTTCAATATGGGTACTACATGCACAATTCGTAAAAAAGTACAGCACCCATCACATGCGACACAACCAAACACAGTTTTAATGCAACGTCAACTAGCTCTCTCATATCGTATTCTTCGGCAGTCCAATAAACAAGTAATGAAAATCTTCACTCATGGTACTCGTTTGGTTCGTCTGCGGGAATACCATAGGCCCCTGTGGTGGCGTCGGGCCATAAAGTTGGCCCTGGAGCACCCAGACCCCCGGCGGTGGCGTCTGTTGGTTCGACTGCGGCTGCAAAACTGACCACGGTGGGTTCGTCGGCGGCCACCGGGCGGACCCGTACATAACCGGCATCGGTGGGGGTGGCGGGGGGTACATGGGGCACGGACACATTGCCGGAGGAAAAATGCAAGGATTAATGCATGGATGTTGTATGTTCCTTTTCTTCTTCCTGCAAGGATGCACCGGCGGGCACGGCGGCGCCTGCGTTGTGGTTGTCGTGGTCGTCGTCGTGGTGGTGGTGGTGGTGGTCGTGTCGAACTTGTACACCTTAGGCGTCTCGTGCCGCTGCTCCGGCTCGTCCTCATAGTCCGAGCATATCGGTGGCGTCGGACAATGGGCCGGGTACGCCATCCCTAATCATCAAACAGTATTAAAAAACTGATATTTACCGAAGGACACAAGTAAAAGCTAATTAACAATAAAAATGAGTTTATTAGGGCAGGTTCATCGAAAAGCTGATCTAAGTCCCAGCATTTTCAAAACATGTTTTTGGTAGACCTCATTATTACAGAGTCCTGTCTTACAGTTTCCATACGAACCTCGTAGTGCTTTTGGCGTCAGCTGAGGCTGTTGTGGTTCCGGTGACTCCTGCGGTGGCTGCTGTGGCTGCAACAGCAGCTGTGGCTCCAAGGGCTGCTGTTGTTCTAACGGCTGCTGTAGCTCCAACTGCTGTTGTGGTTGCCCCTGATATTGCTGCTGCGAATCCTGCTCCGCTTGTTGTGATGCTTCCTGCGGTCTTATTATCAGCGCTTCGGAATGAGTACTGGCTTCTACGCCATCCCTCATTCTCACCAAAGATTTTAATGTTGGCTTTACCTTTCCCTTTGTAGTCCGTCCCAGCATCCTTCAAAATCAAGAATTGTACACTGTTATACTATAAAGAGGCACCTGAAAGACATCGTCTTTAAACTGAGAATGTGACAATGAATTAAGACTTCTAAAACAGTTTTCTGTGCCATTTCAAATAATACTTTTGATATGAAAATAAGTATCAAGAATCGAGACCAAAATCTGAAGTTCCCGATGAGATAAAAATACCTTTCTCGTCGCCTCTGCTTGCATTCCTCGCACATAGCGCAGTACACTTCCAGTACTGCTGGATGCTCCGTGTTTTCGTGGCACCTTCTGCAGGATATCCTACAATCTATGTAGCCAGTATTAGAGGGTATAATCATCAGCAACACCAGTGTTAAGAGTACTGGCGACCTGAAACAGAATATTCCGAGAGTAAGTGCAAAAGATATCTCTGTAAATACCGGAAATAGCCAATGACATTGAAAATAGTAGCTTTTGATTAGTTTTCAGCGTCACTGGCTAAGTATGTATTTAATTTCACGCAAGTCTGGCGTTTAAAGAACAACAAGACGTGTGTAGAGTGATTTATTTGTTGATAATGTGGTTCTTTCACTCATTCTATCCCGGATATTAAAATTATGAGTCAATAGGAAACCTCTGTTTAGATAGTTATCATCTCTATTCATTTAAGTTTCTGAAGATGTTTTTATCGCATTTGCGTCAGTTGGATTAGTTATTGAACGCTAAAATTGTTTTATAAAAAAATATTAAAATGGTTGTATTGATAGAATGATAATCCGTACCCGAAATTAGCATCATGTTTCCCAATATACATTAGAAAAGCGTAGGTTTTTGTTTGTATTAAAGTTAACACTATTTATGGATCGTTTGTTCGCGCAAGTTTCTACTGATGTGTTTTGAGTGTAATATATTTCAGCGCTGTGTTACGCAAACATTGCGAAAGCAATTTATGTGCTGCGAAGTTATTCATTTTAGTTATCGAGGCATCAGGTGTTCAGTGCTTAGGAGTTGACGACGGTGTTTATACCTTCTAGTATTGCGAAACCATGAACAATATGGCGATGTTGTGACTTATGTAACAGATTTGAGTAAGGCAATTTTGAGATCCCTATGTAAATAATCTTTATTTATTCTTGTTCTAAGCCATGTTCTACGACAGAACCACTGTCACATGTAGTAACTTGTAACCATAGCCCTCATTTCCTAAACGACGTTTCCCTACTTCTTCCAGTGTGCCTGTCACTATTCAACATTTCCCTGTACTATATTTTCATCGTCGTCGTCGTTGGCTAGAAACAATGCCCTATTATATTTATTATGTTTATGTAGTGTTGTAAACGCTGTCTCGTTTACCTACGGATCTCTATGTAAGTTACTATTTTGTTATACTTTTAACGGTCGGCCGCCATTTCGCCCAAAAAACCGTTTAACATATTGTGTCGACTTTTTAAAAGCTGTTGTAAGAGGTTTAACCGACTTTAGGGCGACTCAGACAGACGATAATCTATTCCAATACTAGTTTTTTTTTAAGCTGAAATATCGCTTTATCAGCAATTCATCTTATTTTCGCCCTGGATTTACCAAATCTTTTGCAAGAATCTGATAGAAATGGTTAGAATGTTCTAAATACTACTTATCTTACCTGAACTTTACTTACCTGAAGTTTCTAAGGCAACCTTCCTAAAGCACCAACCTTTGTCACACAAACTTTGACAGCATATTTAGTAGTACAAATAAAGTTGATCACAGAACCCGGAGAACAATGACCAATTGAAGAGGACGGCGCGCCAGTAGCTGGTCGTTAGTCCCGGCCGAGCCGAAACCGGCACAATGAGCCGGCGGCCGTCACTCTCGGCAGAACGTGTGTGGACTACGAATGAGCTCTAACATTGTAGGCTCACACCACGATGTACGAACTTACAGAAGGCGTACCTGAACAAACAAACAGAGAAAACACTCACTGAGCTAGAGTAGGTACGAAACTCACAGCATAAGCATTGTTCCCACTACTGGGACACACGCCGCAGTGAGAGGGAGTGGGCCTTAATCCACCACGGTTGGCCCAGTGCTGGTTGGTAGATTTCACATGCTAGTTTCCTCATGTTTTCCTTTATCGTTTTGAGAGCAGTGGTGATGAAATAACTTACTGGCACCTGACTAAGTTGAATCTACGACCTACAACTTGTACATCGCGGCCGTTACCATTGGGCCATCACTGCTCCTCACTCAACTCACATAATTTATTAAATTAAAACCCATTGGCAGGCACTTTTGTTGTTTTTTTTTTATTGTCAAGGAGTCTGTCAGTCAGAAAGAAGAAGCAAGTTGGCCATTCTAAAGCGTAGTACGTTCCTATGCGGAAGAACGAGCAAGAAATTCCATGGGCACCCTTCAAACAGAGATCGAATAAATTTCTTTGTAATCAAAAGCCGAAACCATAGACACCCGGAACAGAAGCTGTCAGTGGTGTCTATAGAGATTCTATGTTATAACAGTGGCCGTGCGATAGATTTCACTTCGAAATAAACGCGTCATATTTTTCTCCTTATCATGTATCTTGTGGAACTTCTGTATCTACCTGTACAGTGGTCAGCTGACGTGTGTTGTGAACACACTTGGTTTGTTTTTATTCGGCAGATATAGGATTAGGGGTTTTGACACCCAATGTTTGCTATTGAGGGAGGATTAGGTAGGTATATAAAGTTGATTTATGAAACGGAAATAGAATTGATTTTTCAAGTATCACTATTGAAAACATTTTTGCTGTAGTTTTATTAATCTGTTGACTTGATCCTCCTGTAGACCACAGCCTATTCTTGTCTACAGACCTTTTAATAGTTATTTACCTCTGATTTTGCATGACTTTCAAAATCACAGTGATTTTGATTGGATAGTTGCAAAAAGTTTAGGCCAGATGTAAAATAACTGTGAAACTATAATGACTGCAGATGTAAAGAGAGAAGAAGACTAAACCACTTCTTAAAAGATTTACCTCTACAAGCAATCTAATCTTTTCGGACGTGGTTAAAGGGTCAGTACTTAAGTATTTCTTGTATTGTGTGCTCAAGTTATTAGAATGAAACCAATTAGTTGAGCTCTTGTGTCAGTGCTGTGTTACAAGTGCTATGTACTGCTACAATGCTGTATATAATATAATGGAACTGCCTCATTACTCATTGCTTCTATACAATGTAACCAGCCATATATGATTACGCCAAAGCTGTCTCGCTTGATTTTGATATCGAAACGAATTAACAAAAATATAAAATATGGAAATATATTTCAAGGCCTTATTTCTACTTTATATGACAGTATTAGAATAGTTCTATGGAACTCCCAAATACCGTTCGGTCCGTTAGTGAGGCTGACTTTCCAGATTGAGCTGGATTTAAGTACCTAACTATGTTAAACTTAGGTAACTTAATATTTTAATGAAGTGACACAAATCATTCATAAATTCGCGTACGTACATAGCTACACAGCTGTTCAACTTAATATCAACCGACAATACTTTAAAATTGTCAAAACAACCTTCTAGTAAAACACTTGAATTTGTTATAAAAAACTAGTTTAACAAAACTAAAAACAAGTAATTGAGCATATAAAAACACAACTAAACATGTTTTCCGTGCCGATCTTCACAAGCACGTAAATATGTGGCGGTGGGTGCGGTGGCGCGCGTGACCGGACTTGCAACGTGCGGTGCGGGTTCAGGCGCGTCCGTGTTATTGTTGAGACGACCATCTGGCATAGTAATGCTTTGTTTGAGACTTATGATTTTGGAATATTTTGATATTACTTCCTCACTCGGTGGTTTCGCAAACTGACACGGAGAAAACTTAAGACTTTAGTCTTAAGGCTCACGTAAACAGGCGCGACGCCACAGCGTGACAAAAAGGCACCGCTCGTCGAGCGACACGCGGCGCCTTTGTGTCGGGCTGTGGCGTCGCGCCCGTTTGCGGGAGCCTTTAGTCATCATCATTTAAAGGCGTCACGCTGTATACTATCGTAGTAACAACCCAGTGTTTCTTTTCACCTCATAATATAAAATTAAACAAGTCCCCTTGGACCAGGGACTTAAAAACACCTTCCTAAAGGGTACAGAATTATGAGTGCCACGTTTTAAATTGATATCAAATGTGTAACACTTTTACAATGTGTTAACCCAAAACACTTACAAAAGTGTAACAGTAATCTGTTACCGATATAAAAGTGATTACAGTGTTAATAAGTGTTAACAGGTAAGCAGTTGGCAGGTAAGGTAAGAAAATCTGGACCATTTATAATGTAACACTTACGAACTTCCGTCGCCTGCGCTGACAATTGATTTAAAGATTTTCAAGAGGCATGGCGTGATATTATTCGAGTTGTACTCAAACGGAATTCTCCAACTAGCCCGTTTGCCGCGTGCGTATGTAACACGTTCCATTTCATTGATGACTGGACACGTAAGTACGTGTCATTACATAATGTACACGCGTGATCCTAACTAGATTCACTATCGCTTTATTAATATGGTGTGTAATGTTGATATGTTCGTACATAGCTTCAAGTACTCATCCTAGATAGAATATGACGTTCCTGGATGCTATTACCTACATACACAAACGACATGTAAGTTTAACCCTTGGATTTAACTAACAACTGGATTATAATTGGCTCTTCTTTCTCGATTTAATTAAATGTGAAAAGCTCGTCATACCACTTCACTTCAAATATTAGCCAGTAGCTATTTTGATGTACAGAATACGTACGTGACGGCTATGTAATGGGTATTTTTACAGCCTGTATATTTTAAACTCGAACCTATCCAATCAAATACCAAATGTCGACGCACGTATCGCACGTATCACATAGCACAGTAGGTAGTATCGATTGTCTCTATTGTCAGTCCCTGTACTCACCTTTATTGTCGACTACGCCTAATTGCATAGACACTACTTAGTGACCTCTGTCATATTATACTTCACTTCTTAGGGATAATCGACGATCAATAAATAATGTGTTCAATTATGATTCCTACCTTAGACAGTTCGAAGAGAATTAAACATAACTATGTTTTACGATGCAAATAAATTGCATAATTTGGTCTCAATTACATTACAATCAAGCAGTCCGATCAGCTTATTTCATTCCATCTGTAATTCTTAAATGCCGTATTACTCTTGTTTCTTTGTCTTTAGGATTTGCTTGCTAGAAAACTGTCCTCTACAGGACTAAAGTCGGTACAGAATTTGTTTCTTAAACACACGAGAACTTTCTTACCATTAAATAAATTGCCATTTCACAAAGTTTGAACATACTCCCATCTTAGAAAGACATCATCATGTCTTCTTCAGCCGTTTACTTCGTTAGCGAAAAAACATTTATGTAACACATTATACCTATACTTAGGTACGGTACGTAGGTAAGTACTTAAGTACACGCGATAAAGCGTTAAATTGGCTTACTCTTACTGGATTATCTGATGCCGGGACATACAGAATTTTATATCACCCCGCCATGTTTGACGAGCTAAGACAAACTCTGTGTAAAGCTCAGCTGATTATTTATTTACGTATTGACACTAACCTGTTGTTAACTGAACAGAGTAAACATGTTTACATCGTAAAATTGTATGCACACGTTTGATAAAACCTGACTGATTAGTTTATTAGTATGTTTTTACCGGTCGTAAGGTGTATTTTGAAATTGAATTAAGTCTGACGCTATGGAATAGCTGGCAGCTTAGTTATATCTGTTCCAACATCACTTCGTATGATTACATTGACTACTATCTAGTAAAAATTGTCGATCATCTGTGGAACATTACTTTAGCTACATTTTACGTTTTCTAGAAACTGACGGTAATAACTATCAAGTCTCATGCACACGGCACGTGCGTGTTGCGCGACGAGTGGTGCCTTTGTACCGCGCTGTAGCGTCGCGCCGTTTGCGGGAGCCTTCATTTGTTAAGAATCTGACTTACATCAATCGTTCAAATTATTTTTACTTTGGACTATTTTGTAATTTGTAAATCTGTTCAGAGGACACCATTAAATTGTTCTCTTGTTTTATTTTTCAATCGAAGACTATTTTACTCAAGACAGCGGAAACAGTTCTCAAGGAGATGAAGATTAATTTTATCACTGCGACGTAGCAATAAAAGTTAATAAGAACATTCTTGACTAATTTATATCTGCATTGAACTTTTGCATCAGCGACATCAATCTTTGTAACCAAATAAGCGGTGGGGGATGTATTATTATACAGAATGTAAATGAACCTGTATTTTCTTTGTGTTCCAGGTATAAAATGTCCGGTATGCAGCAAGTTCGTGTTGCCGGACGACATAGAGTGCCATCTCGTCATGTGCCTCACCAGGCCAAGACTCTCCTATAATGGTTAGTAACTACTTATTAATATATCTATTCTAATAGTATTTAACTAGGAACCAGTAAGTATATTATCCGGGTATTACAAGGGGTATCGTTTTACCGCGTAACTGGGTTGTGGAGGTCATTTACCCAGATGTTCCATGTAATATACTTGTATACAGCTGCATCCGGTTAGACTGGAGACCGACCCTAACGTTGCCTATGTCCGGCGGTTGCGTCTTTCTGCTGAATGATGACCAGTGATCGGATAATCTCTTATTATCAAAATCTTTATTCCCAAGAAAGAATAATACGGACATGCCTTTCAGAATCCCGGATCCCGGAATCCTTTGAAATTCCTGAGATTGCTAAAAATGTTACCTGCATACAAAATATAGTTAGAACTCGTGAAAATGAAAAATTTTCATTGAATAATGCTAACATACTCGTACTTTCAAGACGGCTGTTCCTTGTTAAACTGTCATTGTATTTATTTTTTTAGATTTAAAAAGCCGATTCAAATTGAACTTTTAATTTACTATGACAGTTTTTATGAGTTGCAGTCCAACTCATAAAAACTGTCATAGTAAATTAAAAGTTCAATTTGAATCGGTTTAGTAATAGGCCAGCAGCCTGAACTACTTATGGAATTGAAACAATTGTAATTTTATGTGTACACCATTAATTTTCGTACAAAAGCAAATTATTGTTATAAAATCATTCACAATAATAATAAAAAATACTAAAAAACAAACATAGGGTGAAAGGAACACGGCTATCCTTTAACTTCGTCAGTGCACTCAGAACAGAAAGGAATGTCCATATTATTCTTTCGTGGCAAGAAGCTTAGGTATATAAGCGCCCGATTATCTGATCACTCAAATCAAAAAATCATTTATTCGTTTGCAAACATCATCGAGACATCATCATCAGTGATCACGCATCACTGATGGGTGATCACTGATGATGATGTCTCGATAGTGCTCCAAAAATATCACAATGCAGACAGATTTGCCCTGTAGTCTCGATGCCAGGCTTTTTAAAAAAAAAAACTCCAAATGCAAAGGAATTACAATTGAAAATGAACAGTTTCAGTTTTATGCTATGGGGTATTTTTAAAACAGGGAAAATTATAATACAATGAGTCAATTGGTGCATAGTTGCATGGCTTAGTCAGCTTCTTCGAATTGAGGGTAAACAGCCGATGTTTACGCTCAATTCGAAGAAATGCTCGCAGCATTACAAGTATCACAAAACTATTTTGTATGCCACTAATAAATTCATGATTCTTAAACTGGATTCAGACTAAAATGTGTAAATAGTTAAAACAGTGTACCTACAATGTTCTCACATTGATTATGTGAGAACATTGTACACTGTTTTAACTAATTACGGCATTCAGAAAAGCATATTTCTTAACGTGTACGGTTTTTGAACATCGTTCTCACCTATAGGATCAACATTAATGATGTAACTAATATATTTGTAAGAACAATATTTTGTAAAGAGTGTTCGTGGAGTTTCTTGCCCGTTCTTCTCCATAGGTACCTACTACGCTTTGGAATGGGCAACTAGCTTCATATTTCTGACTGACCGACCCCTTGACAATTAAAAAGTTCCTGTAAATGGTTTAATTTAAATTAATGTCGTGAGTTTGATTTCCTGGAATAACTTACCTACTATCTAGCAAAGTAAAATTACACATCGAGCTTTAGAAGGGGACTGCCACATGGGTATGAGTGAGATTGGCGACGCTCTATAAAGACCTCTTCATGTGCCGGATTAAGGTGCTTGCTACTGTAAATTATTCTGCTGTTTACAAAAATCCTTTTACATTTTACCTACTTCCTTGTTTTAAAACTAATTAGCCATAATTAGATTCGCCAAGAAGTAGTGGAAAAGCACTTTAGACCAGGACAGAGGCTTTCCCAGTAATTGTTACCAGAGACTTTGAGTGAAATACCTCATTAACCATTTATGTTGAACCAGGCAAGAGAAGCAGGGAAATTATGCTAGTCTTTGCGTTATTGTTATTACTATTTTGTTTACCTACTTACTTAAGTTGTAAGATTCAACGTTGTGGAAAGTGTTAGTTTACAGCACTGTCAATTCAGGACCAATCTATCGAGTGAAGTTTATTCAATTATGGAGTCTTTGCTTAGAATAAACCTAACTTTACTAACAACTAGTATAAAATGTGTCGGTCGGTCTTAAATTAATTTAAGTTTTAAACTTTTTCAATAGTGGAGTACCGATAAAATATGTTTCTCTTTTTGTTTATTTATTTCTAACGAAATTCTATATTGGTTTCTTGTAAAGTCACTACTTGGATGGACTCTATTTCTATATCAACAACAAAACTAGACAAACTGCACTGGCTTAAAATTTTGCCATTTTTTTTAGCTTAAAACTTAGCGTAGAATAGTTACATTAGACATTGCCACGTCTTTTTTGGATAATATTTAAGATACCGATCTTCCATTTCTATATATATATATGTGTACTTTTTGTATAAACAATGACATGTATGTTTATTATATAAAGTATAATATTATTATACTTTTTGTGAATGTGAGGACTATGTGGGTCATTGTATATTTTTTTTTCATTTAATTTAAATCTAATCTACTTGGTCTTCACATGATTCTGACCAAGATTATGTCGGGACTTTAAAAGAGACTGTGACCTCTGAGTTTGTTTCGACCTTTCTTCTCAGAGTAGTCAGATAGGAAACGCCGATCTCACCTAGTTTTTTAAAATATGATTGACGTGTAAAAGTGTTTGTTCAAACCTACTTACAGAAATAAAATCAATTATCATTTATCATTACCAGCGTCTCTGTATATGTTCATATCTGATGATGCTGTTGTATGTTTCCAGAGGACGTGCTGAGTGACTCGAAGGGCGAGTGTGTGATCTGCCTTGAGGAGCTCTCGGCCGGAGATACCATAGCCCGCCTGCCCTGCCTTTGCATCTACCATAAGGGGTGAGAAAAATGTTTACTTATCTTGGTTTAGCTCAGGTTACCTGATGCGAGGATCTGCTGAACCCATATTTATTACGTTATGGGATGAGGCGTTTCTTTTTCGAAATCGGACAGTAAATTTTTATGCAAAAATGCAATACCCTCCGATGGACGGTGCTGTTTTCAATCCCGATTGTTTGCTTTTGTGGAATTAATTCCAGAAAAAGGAATACAAGATTAATTCCACAAAAACGAATACAGAATTAACTCCACAAAAACGAGCACAGAATTAATTTAACTAAATATTTTTGCATAACATTTCTATCATTGTTGTATGCAGGATACCTGTAACGAGGCTCTGACTTTATAACCATCAAAATATCTAAGAATAGGATGGGTACAGTGCCTCTGTACCGTGCTGTTTCGGTGGAATCGCTGTCCATCTCACAAACACATAGAGCCGGGTCCAGACGTGTGTAATGTATGTGATCGACTGCGAGAGCCTTTGTGTTCGCGCTAAAAACTGACAACTGATGGCTCAGCGCCAGCGCCAGCCCACCGTTAATTAAGTAATGCTCGTAGTGGTGTCCACACGCAGAATTCGTGTTACATTACATTCCACACGTCATTTAGATCCGGCTTAAAGTGTAGTGATTTAGAAGTGTGTGACTATGGCTATGAACATGGCAGGCTACTGTAATGGGGACTTGTGTGTCTATAGGGATACAGGAAAATATTAAATAAGAAATTCCGTATTAAGGCTCCAGCAGACAGACGCGACGCGACCATAGTAGAACATTTTCTATGAAAACTTCATGGAAAATGTTCTACAAGAGCCGCGGCGTGTCGTGTCGCGCCAGTCTGTACGAGCCGCGTTACATGTTTATATGGCGCTGGCTTTACCTACCTACTGTAAAATAAACACCTAAGAGCTTTGCCACATGGTACAGTAATTGTCTTTATTAGGGCACGTGTTCAGAATACTTGAAAACTCATCATAATCTTGTAATAGAAAAAGCGGAAGCCGTTTAGCAACAATAATTTAAAATCTGATTTACCTACATTCATTCTAGAAATTAAAATAGAGTTTTGCGCAGTAATTTGTAATACGAACAATTAATTTCTGCTGATGACACACGCGATAAGTCATCAGCAGTAGCCGCCAGAGAATGACTAAGGTTAACCTAACTCACGGCTGTCATGAATAATCATCGTTACGTCGTATTTAATGGTTTATTTGTTTACCAACACACGGTAATTATATCATGATTTTAATCAGCAGCCAATCGTGGAACTCGAGGATTGCTAATCGGCTTAATCACCAGTCTGAGCAGATGAATTGCTGGCCGTAGTATAAGAACCTGTTGTTTATCCAGCTTTATAAATAAAATTTAATAAGTAAATTATTTATTTTCGGGAAGGAACGTATAACGTAAAAGCTAGAGTTATTACTACATATATCTCTACTAGAGGGTCGTGTTCTTTCCCTCTAGTAGGTACATTAGATATTATAATAATAATTCTAGCTTTTACGTTCATAATAACTTGTTCAGTTTCATGTAATACGAAGGCTAGATAAAACGAAATGATAATTTCACAATCAATTTGCCGATAGCGCGGCGGTATCTGAAAATACCGACAGATAGTCGTGTACAGTATAGATAATTTATTGAAACACCGCGATTACCGGGAAGTGAATTAAACAGGTACTTATTTAAACCCGCACTATCAATATCATAAATTCGTTATTGTGACTTCTATGTTCATTATTCATACTTAAATTAATTCATGTGTCGGTGTAAAATTGTTCTTTGTAAATAATTATTTGTAAACTAGTTTTGATTGTGGCTGGGGTCTGTAATTAACTTTGTGTAATTATAGCTTTTCAACACAATTCCTTTTGACCTCTGGCGATTGAAAACATTTAAAAAAAGGTTTTTAACGAGCTAAAAGGAACACATGTAAGGATCGTAGCAGGTGGCGTTCTGTAGTTTCTGCCTAAACCATGGGAAAAAGGCGTGAGTTTATGTAGGTGTCGGTTTTTTTAAGTCAAAACTTTACATCTCTCTCAATTTCCAATTTTCCTTGGTTATTTCCATTCTACATTTTTTGAGTTACTCAGCCCAAAGAAACTTCCCTCACAATTCACCCCATTCCCTCTTTTATATTTGCTACAGTCGTGAAAAATACTTTGAAATCCCCCTTAGCAACATCGCTCCCTCTTCAGGCCGCTCTAGGGCTCGAAAGGGCGGTACCTAGACAAAGCTTCCGATAAGGCCCTCAGCGATCTAGGTCGGCCGATACTTTCGTTGAGAGCGTTTGACCTGAACCATGCTACTACCCTAGTGCCCCACCTCGCCTGTGTTTGTACATAGTTAGGTTACATGTGCAGCTATAAAAATGGATGGTGAGTACGTGAGGGTATGAGGTGTTAGGAAGTTATGTCTGCAAACGCCATCTGTTTGAGTACATTGAAACTAATGTTAGTCAGTACTAGATGATGTTAGTATTTAATAGAAATAATATTTTTCCAATATAAATATTAAGTCGTTAGAAAGTTCTTTGCTGAAAAGAGTAAACACATTTGAGTTCCAAAAAAGCCTTATCTTTTAACATAAAAAGAACATGAAGCCTTTCTCGAATTTCAGAAGTTTTTATTGTCTAAGTTTAAAATATGAACATGTATCCTTTCTGTTCCAGATGTATAGACCAATGGTTCGAAGTGAACAGATCGTGTCCCGAGCACCCCGGAGACTAGTTGTGCGGCATGAAGCCGCTGCCATGCGCGAGTGATACTTTTATACTGAACTGACTGTGCCCGCGGGCTTGTAAATATAAACTTATGCTAGTGAGATGTTTTACCGTTTAATGATAAAAACAAAATAAGAGAAAAAAAAAACAAAGACAATTATAGTAAACGAAACGCTATGGGAAATTCTTGGTGGTTCTTATAATTATAAATTTTACAACGTTACTCTTTAGTTCAAACGCGAAAATGAATAGGTTGTTTTATTTGATATGTATAATGTAAAATATAATATACTTGAATGTATAGTGAACGTTTGTTTTGTTTTGCAGTAAGTATATAAAACAAGGGTTATGTTAGTGCTGGACTGTGATGGTCGCGGTTATATATCTGTTCTTAAGCTTATATAATATATTAAATGATTTGATCTTTTTCATCTTGATAATAAAGTTGATTTGTTTCTAAATTTTCTAATATTGTTTTCTTTGTGTGATTTTTCCCAATTTAGGTGATGGCCAAGACATCGAAGTATAATGTGAATCGCTAACAGAAAAGGTCTTCTAGCCATATATCTGATAAATGCCAGTTACGTCCACATTCACAGACGACACCAGAATAAATTAATAATTCTTCATTAACGTTGAAATTGTAATGTTAGTGTTTTTCACGAAGGCGCAAATAAAACAAGATCTTATTCTAGAGTAATAAAATTTATTGATTTTGCGCCTAACACATACAGGATTACTCCGACGATCGTGACGAATCTGTCAAGAGAAGTCACGAACAGAGGTCACAAACACATTGACACACCACTAACGACAACACTGTCATTATACAATATGTAACAAAAACCCTGTCCGATCCAAAAAAAGGCGTATTCCTGGTTACTCATAAAAACCAAAAGCTAGTGATTTTTTTTATTTTTAGTTACCAAGCGAAATGTAACACTAAATATGGTAAATTTTCATAAGTTGACAACACTCCACCGGCCGGCGAAATCTTTTATTTTTTGCCTATTTTATTTCAAAGGACACCGCCGTGCGCTAGCCGCACTGTAGGTACTCATAACGAATCCTCGATCCTTTGATGTAGCCGACTGGTCGCTACTTGTTTGGACACTTCGCGGCTTCGCCAGTCTCACGTGGAGATAGCTTGCGATCGGATGTCCGTACGTATCACGTGCCGCTATCGTATCGCGAACAATGTCGTATACCAATCAGGAATATTTGAATATGTTAATTTTTATTTGTGAGTGAATGTGTGATTCGGAAATCGAAGTAACAGCTCGGATTGTGGAAGCTTTCGAGTCACTCAAATCGTACACATGTGCACTGCGAAGAGTACGTGCATATTTAATAAAAAGGTGTCGAATGTGTACTAATCAAATCAAATCAAATTATTTATTTCACATAGACCTACATGGGCACTTATGAAACGTCAGATTCTAGGTGCACGGTTCCAATTGGTCGTTTCCCATGGAGAAGAGCCGGCAAGAAACTCCATGGTTACTCTTTTAAAAATATGTCTTTTACAATTTTTTCCAATTACAGTGATTAACAGGTATGGGAGGACAGTGTAGGCCTGTCAACAGGTACCATATGTTAAACAAATAGACAATTGTCTATAATTTATAATCCACAGGGCCTACGACGTTCTCACATTTACAAAATATAATATAATGTTCTAGATAGATAGAGGTATGTAACAAGTAAATGTTTTAATAAACTGATACCTACAGTGGGTACATTGCCAAAAGCACATCACATTAACTCAATAATAATTGTTTCTTGATAAACAGAAGGTCAGAAATCGGGGTCATTGTGCGTAAGCCTACAATAAAATATCAGCTGATACCTACGCGTAGGCAAAACGTAGATTTCTTTAGTCCTACGTTTCTTTGGCGGCATGCGACAATGGACCGCCGCGCTCAGGCGGCTTCTTTGACACCCTTGTCGAGCGATCAGTGTTGCCTTTGGTATGATTATTTTTAATTTTTTAAATTAATTGTTTTCATTGGGGAAAAAAAATTATCTCGTATCCATTAAATGATTACGTATTTGTGTACGCACTACGATACCAAATAATACCCTTCAGGATCGGACAGGGTTTTCGTTACATGCTGTATAAGTTTGTGAATAATTCAATAATTGCAGGCTTAGTTCAGCTAGGGACAATATACCATACATACAATATACCACAATATTTATAAGACCAGTATCGCTATACTGGTCTTATAAAGACAACAGCTATATTTTTTCATAATAATGTTTGTAGTAAGTGACATTATAGGTACTATTATTAAAGTAACAATGAAACATTCAACGATTATTTTTAATCATCGTTGCGTGTCTGTTTAACGCATATTTTTAGGGGAAACATTAGTTAAATAAACATCGAATTCGTATGGTCCATATAGTGTTGTTCCTTAACTGCACAGAGGCCGAACAAAATAGTATTAAACTTTTATAAAATGATTTGTAGCACCCTTAGCACAAACACGATGCAGACTTAAGCCGCGTTCGTAGTAACCGGAAAGCGTCCTCTGTCGGCGAGTCTGCGCGTTCAGGTTCACCAAACAAGCTAGTACCGGGCGGACATATAAATATGGCACGTCGAGTTTTAGCAAAATCGGTCACATTAACCTATTGACCACCCCAGTCGGATTTATGCAACACATTTTTTCGTGCCCGTGCCACTTTAATGCGGATTTCACCAATGACATTGAACGTGATCAGCACTTCTAAACCAAATTCAAGAGCTGGCAGTGACAATATTCCATAACAATTTTGACGCTGACTGCTCTAGCACGCGTTTTAGATGTGCTGAACGCGTTTAGAAATATTGGTGAAATCGGCAATAAGATGTACCTATTTTATTTTACTATTTATGGACACACAGTTAAGGACCTGATACATAGGGTTGTTTTTTTATTCCATG
The DNA here is from genome assembly GCA_963555695.1 of Dasypolia templi. Taxonomy (NCBI): domain Eukaryota; kingdom Metazoa; phylum Arthropoda; class Insecta; order Lepidoptera; family Noctuidae; genus Dasypolia; species Dasypolia templi. The sequence goes on along the minus strand of OY743151.1, from coordinate 1,615,297 downwards.
GCACAACCCTGTTCGTTATAAATATTTATTGGTCGAGCTGGGCTTTGCGGGAACGGCAAATGATATAAAACTAAACGGTCAATAGGTTCTTATGACTATCTATCTACTATCTGAATTGCAGAGAAAATGCTCGCAAAGTGGAACTTTTTCAACAACTCAATGTACCGTATTAATGTCTCAGTACTTACATTCAGATGCCTACGTTAGTGCTCGTGAGTGTAGTCTCTTCCAAAAGTACCTGATGACATTGTAAACAGATCCTGTTCAGGTTAAATTCTTACGCAATCACTCAATAAAGTTAATTAATATTTAGGTTTCAACTTTATATTTTATTGTCTTACTACATAATGCTACAATTTATTATTGTTCGAATAACATTATGTTAATAACAAAATCGTCGAAGTAAATTGAGGTTATAAAATTTACATCACTAATTGTCACATGAAAAACATAAAGGTGATTTAAAGTAAGAGTTTCGAATTAAGTATTCAAATAATCAAATCAAAGTACTCGCTTTGTTAGCGGCACTACGAAATGGCGTCCACGGGTACGTTTTATGATCCATTTGTTTACATTCTCATCAGGTACTCTTGGAACAGGCTACAAGTGTCTGTGCGTCCGTGTGTGGCCGCAGGTCTGGGCGTGCGTATGTCGGCGGGCCGGCGGGCGCCGCGCACGTCAGCGCATGAAGGAGCGCGGTCGCGGTCGCGGCATGCGGCCCGCGCCCCAGCCGCCCATGCCGCCCATGCCGCGCACGTCAGCGCATGAAGGAGCGCGGTCGCGGTCGCGGCATGCGGCCCGCGCCCCAGCCGCCCATGCCGCCCATGCCGCGCACGTCAGCGCATGAAGGAGCGCGGTCGCGGTCGCGGCATGCGGCCCGCGCCCCAGCCGCCCATGCCGCCCATGCCGCGCACGTCAGCGCATGAAGGAGCGCGGTCGCGGTCGCGGCATGCGGCCCGCGCCCCAGCCGCCCATGCCGCCCATGCCGCGCACGTCAGCGCATGAAGGAGCGCGGTCGCGGTCGCGGCATGCGGCCCGCGCCCCAGCCGCCCATGCCACCCATGCCACCCATGCCGCCTGGAACAACACGGTTGTGTGGTGAAACGATGGTCGGATTGCGTGATAGATGATGTGGCTACAAACGGGGTTAATTCAAAGTTTTTAAAAACAAATATGGAAGGGGTGTTTTAGCAACATAATTGATCCTTCATGCCGCCGCAGTAACTAGGCTATTTATTATTTTTAGCTCCCAAAAATATAAATTATTTGAGGATCACAAAAAAGTGTCCATATTTTTAGGAAATCAAAATGGGAATATGTATGACGAGCTCAACAGTGGCGTTCCTTTTACTAGCCGAAAAGCCCGGCTTGCAATCTAACGCACTAAAAACAACTTCAAAACTTGTAAACAATTCAACTCAATCATGTAGCAATAACTGATGAGAATAATAACATTATAAACCGCGCGGCGCCGACTCGTCGCGAAACCACCGGCCGTGTGCACACTTACGGTGCAAGGTTGCCAGGTATACGTACTCAAAGAATAATAATTGTATAAAATCAAAAGCTCGTAAAGACATAGTTGAACTATCGGTTGAACATAGCGTTGAACTGTCTTGTGTTGAGCTAGATAGGCATGTTATAGTGTGCGTTTACAGACCCCCAAATTATCAAAACTTCTCTATATTTGAGTCAGTAATGGAAGATGTTTTGGCTAAACTTGCAACTGGTAATAAATCAGTTATTATCTGTGGAGACTTTAACATTAATATTTTAGAAAATAATTCAAATACCAGTAGATTATTGAACTTGTTTAAATCATTCAATTTGTTAAATGTGTTTTTGGAACCAACCCGAACAACTACAACTTCTGTTTCATGTATTGATAATGTATTTTGTTGCTGCGACTATTTAGATAAAGCTATCGTTAATTATCTCCCTTCAGATCACAGCGGTCAAACCGTAACTTTTGAGTCCAACATAGCGATACAAAAAGTGCAGATACAATCCAGACCAATAACATTTGTCAATTTAAATAAATTTAAAAGCACTTAAATTTGTAAGTTAAGTAATCAGGACCTTACAATGAATAATGTTAATAGTTTGTATAAAGAATTCTTTTCGGTAGTTCAAACCGAGTTTAATAATATTTTTAAGAAGAAGTCTAAAAGTATCAGCCCTAAGTTTTTATTTAGTGACTGGGCAACTAAAGGACTTAGGAAAAGTATGGAAAAACTTTTCGAGCTGTATGGCCTTAAGCCTTATATTAACACGGAAACTTTTAATAAGTATGTTGCTTCTTCCTCAAAAATTTTTAAGAACACTTGTAAGGCTGCTAAAGCCTTATACATTAGCAACAAGGTAAAATCAGCAGACAATAAAATAAAGACGGTTTGGAAAATTATCAATAATGAAACGAACAGGATCAAAAAGCAAAATTCTGATTACACACTGGAGACGTCACGTGGTCTCATTTGCGATAACAAAAAAGTTGCTCAGGAATTTGTGAATTTCTTTACCAGTGTCCCACTAAAAACCACTGAAATCTTAAATTCTTCGCCCTCGCGTGCTTTTGATTTAATGAGGGCGAATGTTTCTGCCTGCCCGATTGAATTTAACTTTAAGCATATTAACCCCTTAACAGTAATAAAATCTTTTAAGCAAATCAAGATCAAATTGACCGAAGATCTTTGGGGAATGTCTATTAAAGTCTGTACCTCCATAATTGAAACTATAGCACCTTACTTAGCCTTAATATTTAATTTGTGTGTGGATCAAGGAGTCTTCCCGGATCTAATGAAATACAGTAAGGTAATACCACTTTTCAAATCCGGGGACAGTAAAGACACTAATAATTATAGACCTGTGTCCGTGTTGCCGGTTTTCAGCAAGGTTTTTGAAAAGATAATGCTTAGTCAGATGCTCAATCATTTTAATACTAATAAAATCCTTCACGAGCAACAGTATGGTTTCACCAAAGGGCGTTGTACGACCGACGCTGGTGTTACCTTATTAAAACATATTTTTAACGCGTGGGAAGAGGCTCAAGACGCCATAGGAATCTTTTGTGACCTCTCCAAGGCATTTGATTGCGTCGATCACGAAACCCTGCTTTTGAAACTTGAGCATTACGGACTTGGAAAACTTGCGCTTAGTTTAATAAAATCTTATTTAAATGATAGACAACAGCAAGTTCAAATAAATGGTGTCAATTCACTTGGTTTAAAGGTAAAAATGGGTGTTCCACAAGGCTCGATATTGGGTCCTTTCCTCTTTTTAGTATATATTAATGACCTACTCCATTTATTAATAAATCAACCACAAATGGTGTTATTTGCTGACGATACTTCCTTAATTTTTAAGGTAGATAGACGTGCTTCAAATTTTGACGACGTAAATAACGCCCTACTGCTGGTCCAAAATTGGTTCACGGCTAATAATTTAGTACTAAATGGAAATAAAACTAAGTGTATAAGATTTTCTTTACCAAACGTCAAGAGTAGTGATTGTGAGATAGTATTGAATCAAGAGAAGCTAGAATTCGTCGATAAAACGGTTTTCTTGGGGATCACGCTCGACTCAAGGCTACAATGGGGTCCTCATTTAACATCTCTAGCAGGACGGCTAAGTTCAGCAGCTTACGCTGTCAGAAAAATCCGTCAATTTACTGATGTAGATACCGCGAGGCTGGTCTATTTTAGTTACTTTCATAGTATCATGTCTTACGGTATTTTACTTTGGGGACGGGCTGCAGACATCGAGTCTATTTTTATTCTGCAGAAAAGAGCCATCAGAGCCGTATATAATCTCCGCAGGCGCGATTCTCTAAGGGAATTGTTTAAGGATATTAACATCATGACTGTACCTTGTCAATACATCTATGAAAACATCATGTACGTAAGAAAAAATTTACATCTTTACAGTAAAAGAGGTGAAAGACATAATTATACTACTAGAAATCGGGACCTATTAGTTCAACCAGGTTTCAGACTGGCTAAAGTAGACTCATCTTTCATGGGGTACTGTCTAAAATGTTATAATAAAATACCTCCCCACATACTTCAACTGAATGAGACAAAATTCAAATCCTTTGTCAAACGCACACTATTCAGGCAGGCATATTATAGGTTGGAGGATTACATAACTGATAAAAATGCCTGGCTTAATGCCGGTCCTGCTCCACACCACAACTAATTAATTGACATTCGAATCACTGTTGAAGCTGCTGAAGATAGTAAGAATTTATTTGCATTATATAAACTCAATCTCCTTTTTATTATATAGATGCATTTCACAGATGTGAGTACTTTGTACTATAGAGCTACCATTTACCGGGTAATGTCATAGATTGACTTGAATGTGCCTTGGCGGCTGATAGTATGGCATGCTCACTCAAATGTCTCGCTGACGGTGGCGCGTGTGTCGGATCATTTAGCTCCCTTCAAAATGGTTGAGCTGAATGGTGCTGATCCATGCGTCATGTTCGTGAACGGGCGCCGTCAGTTGGGACTGGTCATCTCTTAGCTGCCACGGCTTATTTTAATAATTAATTAGCTGGATTGTTTTTATTATGTTTTGATGCACTCTGGACGCTTTTAACGTGTACGGTTTTTTGTACATCGTTCTCACTTATAGTGTCAACATTAATCGATGTAACTAAGATATATGTAAAAACATTATTATTTAAAAGAGTGTCCATGGAGTTTCTTGCCCGTTCTTCTCCATAGGTACCTACTACGCTTTGGAATGGGCAACTAGCTTCATATTTCTGACTGACCGACTCCTTGACAATTCAAAAGTGCCTGTAAATGGTTTAATTGAAATAAATGATTTGAGTTTGAGTTTGAGTTGAGTTTGAATATTTAAATTCCGCGCTGTTTTTTAGTTACGAACCGTTGCCAAATTTCTCCGAAGCTGCAGTTGCGAACCCGCTCTAACGCTATAGTGTTAAACAGGATGCGAGATCGCGTCAAGGAATGAAAACGTCAACTGCTTGGACATTGTTTTGGTATCTCGCTCACACGAGCTAGATCAGAGGACTAATTCACGTTATTTCAACACGCACCGATGAAGTTGCAGTGCAGTAGCAGTTAAGTTTAAGTTTAAGTGTTATAGGGTGTTCTCGTAATCTTTGAACTGCGCGTCAGCTGCGCGTGAACTACACGGCAACCAAACTCATGTCAAATTGTCAAACTCTACCAAACTTACCTACGGTGTGGCTCATGAGAGAAAAAATATTACTCACTGAATAATTGAATAGAATCGATTACATTAAAAGATTTGTTTTCTGTAGACTCCTATTATATGTCAAATGACACCGACTGTCATTAGTGACAGTAATTTTTAATGTGTGGAACTTAGGTTATCTTATTTTAGAAAAACGAGTTTGATTAAAGTTTCCTGTGCATAATACAAAAACACTAGAAGTAAAGGGTTTAAATGTTGTTGGTGTTATTTCAGGTAAGTTATTGATTAGGATAGTGTTATTTATTTTAAACTTTGTTTTTAATTGGCTGGAAATAAAAGTTAAATTGTTATTTCAGAAGCTCAAATATCGTCTTTATTTCATAAAAGCATAATACCATTATATCGATGTAAATATGAAGAAGCTACAAGCTTAACAAGTTATTCCCGTCCTTGTCGCGTGGTACGGACAATGTATGGCGCTAGTATGAAGTTACAAAGTCGTGACGTCATTTCTATGATAGTGCTGTCCTTGTCTAACATTCATTTTAAAACGGTTATAACTTAATAATGATTTAAGCTTTTACTTTTTAAGCTTTTTCTGACTTTTTATAACATTGTTTGCACTATTTGGAAAAAAATATTTTTATGAGCTAAAAATAAAAAAATTGTCATCATCCATATTAAAACGTTCACCAACTTTTTACGCAGATGTAATGAAATCATTTTTACGGAAAAATAGACGTTTTGATTTAGAATACAGAAAGTAATTTTTATATTTTGTAAAGTCCGCATAATTTACTGTACGAATCAAAGCAATCGCCAGGATTATGCACTTTAACGAATTGACAACAAACTGCTTTTATCAAAGCCACTGGAGGTATGTCATTGCTGATATGTATCTATAAATCTATGTAGTAATACCATGCCTTCCGTGTGCTTTGATATTTGTCATCTGTGTGTGGTGAAGAAGCGAAGAATGAAGAGTTATTTCACATTGAGAATTTGTGAGTTGTTTTATATATTGACAACATCGTAAATAATGTGTAGTTAGAAATCTATCAATTATTTGTGCGCCATTTAGAGGCCGGATAGAAATCTCGACTGTTGTTAGCGAGTGAACTGTGGTTGTCAGTTGTTGTGTAATAATGTTAATAGATGGCTCTTATGCCATGCATGTATTACCATTTTAATAGCCAATAGCAATTACTTACAATTGCGAAATACGAGTATTAGTAAGCACTGAAACGGCTCAATTGCTAGGTACAGCATTGCCAGGCGTGAGGCGATACGGCAGGTAGTTTTTAAAAATAATTTTTATGTCGCCTTGCCCTAAATTTGACCTCTTTGTTTTTTTTTCTGGGTGGGAAATCATCAAATGACTTCTCCCGCTCTGGGTGGAGCGGGAGGGCGTGTCAGACTTTTACTGACTAAAACCCACCCGTGTTCCTTCAGTTGCCTGTGCCAGGGCCACGGTTTTCTCTTTAGAATAACCCGCGACCCTGAAGCGTCGGCGCTATCGGGCACCGTCACTTTGTGATGACATCTCTTTGAGGCGTGCGTGGAACACGACGCGCCATCGACCAGCACCCTAATTGCGTAATACACAATCAATCGGAATCTGAATCGTTTTGAAACAGATTGCTAATCCATTGCTTCTTAAGTTCGATAAAAATTCTGCTCAACAATATATAGAACGCAATGAATGTTCTTGAGCCGTCAAAATCAAACAGATTAGTCGTAATCGTTTACGAAAATGTGTTACGCAATTAGGGTGCTGGGCCTGGTCCTTACCGGACGGCGACCTACCCATTGCTCGCCATCCGCAAGCCCGCGCCTACGGTGGCCGGGAATCTGCAGGTGACTCCCTCTGCCCAGGGCGTCTCCTGCGGCGGCTAGTGGGGGCGTGAGGGCGCAAGGCTCTCTCCCTCACGCGCTCCGCCTCCTCCTTCGCGAGCATTACTGCTTTGCAGAACGAGGTGACGGCTTTCCATTCTCTCCCGCTCCGTACCATGGCCGGACGCGAGAGATCGCCGCCGTGAAGACACTGCGGTGCTCCGCCCAAGCTGGACAGACCTCCACCGTATGCTCCACCGTGTCCTCCGGGCGATCCACATCATGGTGACACCCGGGCGTTTCCTCTCGCCTTATGCGAAACAGGAACCTCCCGAAACAACCGTGTCCAGTGAGGACCTGTGTCAGGCGGAAGGTGAGGACGCCGTGGCGCCTCTCCAACCACTCCTCAAAGAGGGGACTTACCGCCGCTATTGTGGCGTGCCCAGCACTGGGTTGCGACAATCGCACCTTCCATGTCCCCATGAGATCCCGCCGGAGCTCTGTCCGCTGTACCGTGATTTCTCGTGGCAGCGGAGTTACACCCCGGCGTTTTGCCTCCTCGCGCCACTCCCATACGTGCGCGAGGGCTTTTCCCTCCAGATCCCATGGCAGCAATCCGGCAAGGAGGCTCGCCGCCACGCAGGAGACCGTGCGGTATCCCCGGACCAGCCGGATGGCCATGACCCTTTGGGACGCGTTCAACCGGCGGGCTGGTCGGCGCCCCAAAGAACGCGCCCACACCGGGGCCCCGTAAAGGGCCATGGACCGCACGACTCCCGCGTAGAGCCTCCGAGAGGAGGCGTTTGGACCCCCTAGATTGGGCTGGATCCACCTCAAGGCAGCCCCAGCCCGCTCCAGTCTGGGAGCCAAACGTCGGAAATTCTCCACGAAGTTCCACCGGCTGTCGAGGACGAGTCCCAGGTACTTCATCGTCGACTTGACACCGATGTGAACCCCTCCCGCCGTTATCTGGGAACCCGACTGTGGCGCGTTCCGAGGACCATGAAAACACATGGCCTCGGAATTGTGCAAGGCGACTTCGAGTCCCAACTACCGGATTCTCTCGACGATTGTCGAAACCCCAAGTGTCACTTGTTCGGCCGCCTCCTGGTGCGACCTCCCTTGTTCCAGGACCAGCGTGTCATTAGCGTAGCACACCACGCTGACGCCATTCGGGAGGTCGGCGCGCAGTACCCAGTCGTAACCGATATCCCACAGAAGCGGCCACAGGACCGATCCCTGTGGCCGATCTCTCGCCGATTCCACTCTCCCCGGTGACCGGGGTAGATGACGGCCCTGTCCGTCAAATCGGCCTCGACCACGCGACAGAGGTAGGTCGGGATCCGGTGATACCGCAATGCCTCCCTTTTTTTTTTTTTTTTTTGTTCCCGGGGTGGAAAATCCTCATGGATGTCCTCCGCCCTGGGGCGGGCGGAGGGGTCTGTCAGACTCTTACTGACTAAAAACCACCCCGGTGTTCCATCTCACACCTACGCCGGGGTCGCGGGAACACATTATTCTTCCACAACCCCGGCTGGTGCCGGCCCGCTTGCGCGGGTCACGTCTCGGGCGGGGGGAGTGAGGTGTACTCCCCCCGCAACGTCTGTGAGCGGCGCACGCGGAACACTACGCGCGCCGCCTTCTCGGGTCCTGATTTTGGGGAGCGACGGATGTCCCGAATCCGTCGCCCCTGGACCCATTTAGGGGGGCCGGAAGAGGGCGTTGTCCGCCCTCCTCCGACGCCCGGTGCGTCTGCTGCGGGCCGGGTCGAGAGTCGAGATCTCTCTCTCCCTTTCCGCAGCCTCCTTCTGCGAGATTACCGTTTCGCAAAAGGAGACCACTGCGTCCCAGGACTCTGCGCCGCCGACCATCGCGTTCACGACGGCCGGCAGCGACAGGTCGTTGCCTACTTCGGTGATGAGGGCACGGCGCGGCTCCTCCCAAGCGGCACACTCTGCCAGCGTGTGCCACGCCGTGTCCTCCCGGCAGTCGACGCAGTGGTGACACCGGGCGTCCGGCTCCCTGTTTATGCGACACAGGTACTTCCCGAAGCAACCATGCCCCGAGAGCACCTGCGTCGCCCGAAACGTCAGGGAGCCGTGCCTTCTCCCGAGCCAGCGGTCGAGCACTGGCCGGATCGCCTCGATGGTGCTGAGGCCGGCGGTAGGGCGTGACAGCCTCACCCGCCATTCCGCCACCAGGACCTCGCGGAGCTGCAACCGATGCTGCTCCATTTGTTGCTGCACCGGTCGCTCGCCCCGCTCCCGCGCTGCCTCGCGCCACCGGTACAGTGACGCGAGCACCTTCGCCTCCAGGTCCACAGGGCGGTGATCCGGCCAGTGCACAACCCGCCTCGAAGGAGATCGTGCGATACCCCCGAATGACTCTGACGGCCATCGCCCGCTGCGGCTTGCGCAGGACAGCTATGCTGCCGGCCGTCAGGTCAGACGCCCAGATCGGCGCTCCGTAGAGCGCCATGGATCGCACGATCCCCATATAGAGCCTCCTACAGGCGGCACTCGGGCCCCCCAGATTGGGAAGCAGCGTTGCCAGCGCCCCGGCCGCGCCCAACAACTTGGGCGCCAGCCGCCGGAAGTGGGGTCCGAAGTCCCACCGGCTGTCGAGCACCAATCCCAGATATTTCATGGTGGGCTCGACAGCGATCCGGACCCCCCCGACCACAATGTGTGATCCGGCCGGCGGCGCCCGCCGGGGGCCATGAAACACCATGGCCTCCGACTTGTTGAGGGCCACCTCCAGGCCGAGGCGCCGTATGCGGCTCACCGTCAGTGAGACCGCCGCCGTCGCGAGCAACGCTGCCTCCCTGTGCGAACTCCCCCGGGCCGTGACCAGCGTGTCGTCCGCGTAACACGTCAGGTCCGCGCCCGGCGGGAGCTCGCCCCTCAGCACCCAGTCGTAAACGATGTTCCACAGGAGCGGTTCCACGACCGATCCCTGTGGAACACCGCACGACACTTGGCGCTGGTTTCCGCCATCACGTCCCATGTAGGTGACACACCTCCCCGCCAGATAAGCCCCAACGATGCGGCGGAGGTAGAGAGGCACCCGATGATAACGTAGTGCCTCCCGTATGCAGCTCCAGGGCAGGGTGTTGAAGGCGTTGGAGATGTCCAAGGACACCGCCACCACCACCCCGCCCCGGGACACTGTTTCCTCCGCCAGGACTCTCACCCTCGACACAGCGTGGATGGTAGAGCGCCCATGCCGAAAGCCGAACTGGCTCTCGTCCAGGTCCGGCCCCTCTCTGCACAAGTGGCCGACGAGGCGGGCTGCGAGTATGCGCTCGAACAGCTTGCCCACCTCGTCGAGCAGCACTATGGGCCGGTACGCAGACGGCGAGTCGGCAGGGCGCCCCGCCTTCCTGAGCAGGACCAAGCGACCTGTTTTCCACAAAGTGGGAAACTGGCCCCGCTCAAGGCACGCTGTGAAGAGTCCTCTTAGCTGGGGCTCAAGCTCTTTCAGAGCGAGGGCTAGCGCTAGGCCGTGAATCCCGTCGGGCCCCGGAGCCACGTTCTTGGCCCGGAGCCGCATCACGGCCGCCCCCATCTCTGCCTGTGTCACCTCTGGGACGCTGATGGCGTTCTCCTCTGTAGACCCTGCGGCTGTGGGCAAAGCCATCGGCGGCGGGGTATTCTCCGCTCTTGCCGGGAAGAGGGCTGCGACTACCTCCTCCAGCAGCTCGGGTTGGAGACTCTCCGTAAGTGGAGGCGCCGCGGCTCGAAGTTTCCCTCGAACCGCTTTATACGGGCGCCCCCACGGATCCCCGTCTAGAGTCTCCAACATCTCCTCCCTGGCTCGCGTCCTCGCCTCGCCGATGGCCAGCCACAGAGTCTCCTTTGCCGCGCGGTACACCTCGTACAGCGCGGCTTCTTCGTCAGGGACCCGACGACGTCTCCTCCGGTAACGGGTGTACTGGCGTCTAACCGCCACGCACGCGACGCGTAACTGCGCGATCTCGGTGGACCACCAGTACACCTGGCGCCTTGCGGACTGTGTGTGGACCCGGGGCATGGACGCGTCGCAAATTTGCGTCATCGCCCTGCGGAACCACAGCGCCTCCTGTTCGACGTCGACGTCGACGGGTCCGCTAGTTGCCGACTCCCGGCTCCAGGCCTGGACAATAGCAGCCTCCTCGAGGAGCTCCCTGTCGATGAGCTTGCGCGCCCAGCGCGGACCGTCCGTTCGCGGGACCGGTGAACTGCGGCCGCCAGTGGTCTGGGCGTAGACGTTGAAACGGATGTAACGATGATCCGACAACGTCTCCACCTCCACGGCGACACGCCAGTCGCGAACACGGCCTGCGACAGCAGGGCTAGCGAACGATACGTCCACTATTGAACCACCCCGCTGCCGCACGCACGTGTGAACCGAACCCCGGTTCAAGACGGCCAGGCCAGTCGTGACCAACCACTCCTCCAGTGCCTCACCCCTAGCATCGGTCGCCGGAGATCCCCACGCCGTAGACTTGGCGTTGAGATCCCCGAGCAACAGCACCGGGCGAGGATGAAGTCGGCCCACGACGGCACCCAACTCGACAAGGAAGCTCTCGAAGTCGGCGAGACTCTTGTTGGGCGAAAAATACGCCCCAACGACGCCTACGCCATCTGCGAGGGCGGCTACCCAGCCGTGCCCCCGCGACGGGCTGACGAGAGCCCCGCCAATGATGGCCACCAAACCGTCCAGGTCTCCCACCCAGTTATCCCTGGGCGGGACCCAGTATGGCTCGGCGACCACGGCCACGTGAATCGACCACTCTGCCATGCTCTGGAGCAAGAGATCCTGAGCTCTGGCAGAGTGGTTGATGTTGCCCTGGAGGAAATGGTAGAGCGCCGTTATGCGCAATCCATTCCCTCGGCCCAATTCTTAGGCCGGGAGTCGGCCGGAGGGGAACCAGGCTGAGGGTGGGGGGGGTAAAGAGCCCCCGGCAGCCTTGGCAGACCCTCTCTTCTTCTTGTTGGCGGGCGCGCCACATGCCTTACCGCCCGCTCTGTGCCCAGCGGGCCTCCCTGCAGCTGTACAGAGGCTGCAGTTTGGCGCCGCGGAGCACTGGGCCGCCTTGTGGCCGGGCTGGCCGCAGCGATAGCACTGCTCGCTGCGGTCAATTGCGGCGGTGCACCGTGCCTAACATGCCCCACGTCAAGGCACCGGTAGCACCGCAAGGCCCTGGGCTGCAGCAGCTTCACCCTCGCCGCAACCCACCCCAACCGCAATGCCTCCCTGATTCAACTCCAGGGCAGGGTGTTGAAGGCATTGGCGATGTCTAGAGACACCGCGAAGACGCCCCCACCCCGGGCCACAGCATCCCCCCCCCCTCGCCCGCGCATGATGTCGTCCACCGTAGAGCGTCCCCTGCGGATACCAAACTGGCTCTCCGCCAAATCCGGCCCACCCGCAACAGCCGCCCAAATTTGACCCCTAGGCACGCCACTGGAGCTCAGTCAGGTAACAGGAATAAAGTGACTCACCCATCATGTATTGTGAAGCCGGCGGAAAGTGTCCGAAATGCGACGCTCCCATTTCCCATGCACCGCGCCCGCGGCTGTAACGAGATCAAACAGATAAACTAGACTGCTAGACAATCCTGAGTTCATAACAGCAACGTTTTATTTGACTGTATACTGTGGTTTTAGAAAAATAAACTGTTAAAACTCGCAACTAGTAGCGAAATCTATAGGCAAGTAAAATTGTTAGCTAGACAACGCCATCTATCGGCGAAGTTTGGATGTTTAGCACAAACTAAATTTTTCATTATTCATAAATTGATACACCTTTGCGTGGTGAAACGCTGACGTGATATCTGTGTGAAGTGTAAGTTAAGGGCAGCACTCACAGATGGCGGTAGTGCGCGTGCGCATGCGCGTGAGCGTGCGCGTGCGCGTGCGCGTGCACGGGCGCGGCCGACGCGAAGCGCCCGCGGTCGGCCACCGCGATGCCGCGCCGCATGCCGCCTCTGTGGGTACAAATTTGTTACAGACATAGAAAATTGAGAAATCTGGGGAATAAACAGCTTGGCAACAAAAGAAATAGGTTTGCAAGTATGAGTGCAAAATAAGCCTCAAGAAAAGTCAAATAATACAATTTTATTTTATTCGCAGCTTAGTAAATGATAAATGATGATAAATGATTTTATTTCCTGTAAATAGGTTTGTACAAACACTTTTAACTAGGTGAGATCGGCGTTTCCTATCTTTCTACTCTGAGAAGAAACGCCGAAACAAACTCAGAGGTCACAGTCTCTTTTAAAGTCCAGACATAATCTTGGTCAGGTCATGTTAAGACCATGTGGATTGATGTCTGAAATGGTCTTTTGAGGAAGGAACCACACAGAATGAGTGGACCTGTCCAGTCAGTGCACGCATTTGTTAGTTGTCATGCAGCTCAACACAGAAATAAAGGAGCTAAACGATTCGACGAATATTACCAAAGAAAGGACATTTGGGTAGGCCGCATAAATAAATAACTCAAACTGCCAGACCATGATTAAAACTAATAATTTAAAAAAAAATGCATTAAAAAACAACAAATCCACAATGTCTTCACATTCACAATAATTAAAATAGTATAATCCTTTACAAAGTAAAGGAGAATGCCAAAGTGTCCCACAAGACTCGGCCAGAACCGACAAAGATGAACTATATGTCCAAAAAAGGAATATAATTATAGAATTAGATGGTATAATTAGTTTTCTATTGGAAGAACACCAAAAAAGTTAAAGATCTGCAAAGTTGACCACTTAATACTTCTGATTTTAGCAATGAATAATACAGGTTCGGGTTCCGTTTAAAAGGCCAAATACGACTACGTATTAGGTAGAAAATCGGAGTCCGGAAACAGCAATAAACTATACAATATGTAACAAAAACCCTGTCCGATCCAAAAAAAGGCGTATTCCTGGTTTAACATACGTACTAGAAAAAATTTAAAAAAAAATCTAACTCATAAAAACCAAAAGCTATTGATTTTTTTATTTTTAGTTACCATGCGAAATGTAACACTAAATATGGTAAATTTTCATAAGTTGACAACACTCCACCGGCCGGCGAAATTCTTAATTTTTTGCCTATTTTATTTCAAAGGACACCGCACTGCATTAGCCGCGCTGTAGGTACTCATAACGAGTCCTCGATCCTTTGATGTAGCCGACTGGTCGCTACTTGTTTGGACACTTCGCGGCTTCGCCAGTCTCACGTGGAGATAGCTTGCGATCGGATGTCCGTACGTATCACGTGCCGCTATCGTATCGCGAACAATGTCGTATACCAATCAGGAATATTTGAATATGTTAATTTTTATTTGTTAGTGAATGTGTGATTCGGAAATCGAAGTAACAGCTCGGATTGTGGAAGCTTTCAAGTCACTCAAATCGTACACATGTGCGCTGCGAAGAGTACGTGCAAATTTAATAAAAAGGTGTCGAATGTGTACTAATGTTCTAGATAGATAGAGGTATGTAACAAGTAAATGTTTTAATAAACTTATACCTACAGTGGGTAGTAGGATTGCCAAAAGCACATCACATTAACTCAATAATTGTTTCTTGATAAACAGAAGGTCAGAAATCGGGGTCATTGTGAGTAAGCCTACAATAAAATATCAGCTGATACCTACGCGTAGGCAAAACGTAGATTTCTTTAGTCCTACGTTTCTTTGGCGGCACGCGACAAAGGATCGCCGCGCTCAGGCGGCTTCTTTGACACGAAACTGTAGGTGAACTCTGGTGAACCCTGTCGAGCGATCAGTATTGCCTTTGGTATGATTATTTTTAATTTTTTAAATTAATTGTTTTCATTGGGGAAAATTAATTATCTCGTATACATTAAATGATTACGTATTTGTGTACGCACTACGATACCAAATAATACCCTTCAGGATCGGACAGGGTTTTCGTTACACGCTGTATAAGCAATAAACTAAAGATATCACGCGGGAGAAGTAAATAAAACCGTTTGACAGTGACAGATACAAGTTAAAGTTTGAAATCTGGTGTTGCCAGCATTATAGGAATAAACTATGCGAAACGGTATCGATAATCGAATTGAATTATTTTTAATTATTACATTATTGTAAAATATATGTTTAAAAATGTAACTAAATGCTATTTATTGATATAATAATATGTTAAGTGACATAGGTAAGTAATTAATTCACTTACATAGTCACATATTGATATTTTTGCAATCGATTTGCAAGAGCAGTTTCGTATCAATATAAATATTTTGTTATTGGCAACATTTCTAATTGAAATTGTAGGATTGTAGATTATGAAATGTGTTGATATATTGAATAACTATTTAAAATGAGTTTTCAACGGTGGGCTTCTACAGATTTTATTTATATTGTATAATTCTTACTCTTTTTTTTTAAATCAATTATCATTTTTATAGAAAGTCTGTCGGACGCTACACATGTTTCTAGCCTAATCTTGGCATTGTCCTTTCATTGCATACATAAAGTCCATCAATGTCAAAGTCTAAATAAAAATATGAAAATAATCTTGGTCATATCAGGACCATGAAGACTGGTGTCTGAAATGGTCTTTTGAGGAAAGAACCACACGGATTTGAGTGGACCTGTCCAGTCAGTGCACGCATTTGTCAATCATCGTGCAGCTCAACTCAGAACTAAGGAGCTCAACGATTCGACGAACAATACAAAAGAAAGGACATTTGAGGAGGCCGCGTAAAGTACTCAAACAGCCAGACCATCACTAAAAGACAAAGAAAAAATGCAATGACCCATATAGTCCTCACATTCACAAAACTTAAAACAATATTATACTTTATACATGGCATTGTTTCGATAAAAAGGTACGTATATAGAAAAACACATTAAAAGAAAAAAAGAAAAATAGCAAATTAAACATCAACTATGTCTGTGTAAACTTATTGGAGCAGCTCAATCCCAAGCCTTCTTGTCCTCAATATAGTTCTTGACAGTATAACAGGCTTTCTGGCATAATTTCCGCTTTATAAAAGATTTAAATTTATTAAGGATTAGTTCTTGAATGTGGCTAGGAAGTTTATTATAAAAATGTATACATTGACATTTAAACGAGCCACCTATTTTCTTGAGCCTGGTAGTGGGAACAACAAATTTGTGTTTGTTCCTAGTATTTATGTTATGGATATCACTGTATTTTTTAAACAGATTTATATTTTTATTTGCATATTAAAGATTTTCATAAATATACTGAGAAGGCACAGTCATTATATTAATCTCTTTAAATTTGTATCTGAGGGAGTGTCTGGGACTTAATTTATAAATTGAACGCATTGCCCTTTTTTGTAAAACAAAAATTGTTTGAATATCGGCGGCATTTCCCCACAAAAGAATACCGTACGACATCACACTATGAAAGTAACTAAAGTAAACTAAACGCGCTGTCTCTAAATCAGTTAAATTACGAATTTTTCTAACGGCGTATGCTGCAGAGCTTAGTTTTTTTGACAATTTATCTATATGGGGACCCATTGAAGCTTGGCAACCAAAGTTATGCCTAAGAATACTGTGGAGTTTTCGGGTTTTAACTCTTCACCCTTTAAAAGAAGAATAGTTTCTACTTGTCTAACATGAGGTATCGTAAACTTAATACATTTGGTTTTTTTCTCGTTAAGAAGTAGGTTATTAACATTAAACCAGTTAACTACCTTAGCGAGGGCGCTATTTACATTGTCAGTAACCAGCTGCTGAAGTTTCAGTTTAAATAAAAGTGAAGTGTCGTCTGCAAACAACACTATATCATGATTATCCTTTATGAGGTAAGGCATGTCATTAATATAAATAAGAAACAAAAATGGGCCAAGAATTCAGCCCTGGGGGACCCCCATTCTTACTACAGATCCAGGTGATCTTTTTCCGTTAACATCTACTCTTTGAATCCTATCACTTAAGTAAGAAGTAAGAAGATCCAGAGAGGCGTTCCGTATTCCGTAGTGGTGCAGTTTCCTGATTATTGTTTCATGAAGAACACAATCATGCCTTGGACAAATCGCAAAAGATGCCCAAAGCATCATTTGTCCTCCCATGCATTATAAACATGTCCTAAAAAATCAACTCCGGCATCAGTAGTCGAACGACCCTTTGTAAAACCAAACTGTTTGGTGTGCAGTAATGTGTGTTTATTAAAAAATCTTTGGATTTGATCTAAAATAAGTTTTTCAAAATGTTTACTAACTACACTTCCTTAAATTCCTTTATGAATGAAACAGTCAAGCTTTGTACAGAAAGAAGTCTTCATTCTCAGTATATGGTTGCCGTCATACGGTGAAAGGCCGTAACTTACATTTCTATAAAAAAATTGTTCAATAAAGGGTCAGATTCAGAATTCAATTATCTCTTGGTGACTTTTTTTGCTTTATTTCTTTCACAGCCAAAGATCCAGACTGTTAAAGTTAAGCCTATCTACAGTGCTTGAAACTCCACTTCATACAAAACTGTAATTTACTTTAAAATCAAAGTACGGTTTTTCATCGAATGACAGCAGTATTCCGTTATTTACTTATTGCGGAATTTGGGCAATTCTAAGCAGTAAGATTTTCCTTATTCTTGCTCTGGAATCGCCATCGGGAAGCGTCAATTTGCAGCTTTCTGTCTAAAATTTTCACAAGTGTTTTTGCTAACATTACCTGGACACTTGTGCGGCGGTGTAGGGCTGGTGCAGGGCGGTGAAGTCGTCCACGTGCAGCGAGGGCGGCCGCGACGTGTTGGGCGGCCGCGACCGGAACGCGTCCGCGCCGCCCTCTGTGCGCACGCGCGTCAGGGCCACTGGGAAGGAGATTTCCATTTGAACTTATTATTAGGATCTTGTTTTACAGGTTGTTTGAAGAGTTTGATGATTTCATATTACACTATAAAGGAGGGACGAAAGGGAGACGTGGTGTAGGTGTCATAATTAAACAATCTTAAAAACTACATAGATAACAGCAATCTAAAAAAAGGATTACAGTGCTAAACCTAAACCAAGGTAGGTTAAGGTTTAGCACTGTAATCCTTTTTTTTGGTTGAAAGAGAAATGGACCATCATTTAGGTTTAATCAACAACCGAAACCTCGGTAAGCCGAAAAATAATAATTTTATGAGGGCATAAACTCAACCATCCACAAACATGCTTATGAAAATCTAACTATAATGGGATTTCAACGCCCAAATAAGAAGTGCATACGACAGCGAGAACAACATTATTAGTCCTACGACCATAGGGAGAGGGTTTTACGGGAAAACGTGAACGTAACGAGCTATATTTTTTGAGGTAGGTAGAAGCCATTCACAGTCCTGACTCGACATAACATATTGTTTATTCTTTAGCTATCGAGTGGTGTAATTATATTTTGGATGAGATGATACGAGGATATGTAGCAGCAACACCAAACTGTATCCCTTGATTTTGTTTTCATCTGTTTTTTTTATGGCCTTCTACTACGACAGTAAATTAAAAGACGTATTCACGTCAAATCTTCTTCAAAATTAACAAACGATGAAATGCAGCAACTATCAACAAAAGTACAAGAACAACTGGAAAATTTTTCAACACCTATGGACCGACTAGAGCTTCAAAGGAAAGCAAGTGCTTTGATGTCTATTGCTAATGCAATTTCGGATGTAATTAGAATTGTGCCAAATCCTTAACAACTTTGCATTTTTTTTGCCACCTATTATTTAAAATGCATAAGCGATGAAAGTCACAAAAAGCACGAAATACATTATCAAAGAAAAAGTAAAATGTTTTAACTAAAAACACAATTTTTATCTAAAAAAATCTTTAAATTCGTCTTCATTCATAGAAAACGCTTTGTCCGTATATTGCTCCATCCGACGCTCATCTCGTGTTAGTTTCAATAGTTTTTTTTTAATGGGAATTACGTAAAACACTTTATATTGCTGATAATCGTGCAATATTATGCACTTATTACTCACTGAAAACCACTGAAAACGCAAAAAAAAAATCTAAAAAGTTACACTTTTGTTATTGGAAAAATCACGAACAACAAACAATCCCAACGCAATACATAGCTGTCAAAATAAACGTAAGAGTAGCGTCCAAAGCCCGATCCCGATTCCACTTGGTTCCTCAAATGGACACTCAATTTCAAAACAATTTGGCGCTAGCGTCGAACTCAAGAGTACAAAACGTCAAAATTCCAATGTCGATCGACCGGAATTGAATTCAAGAGTAAGCACCCTGAGAACAGGCGGGCTTATTAAGCAAGTACTCGGTAGTTGATCACGTCCATGTGGCCAAGCAAGTCTTTGAAAAGTACAATAAATACATCTACCACTTAATTGTTGCTTTGTGGAATACTGCAAGGCCTTTGACTCCTTAGAACACAACCGAACCAAATATAAAAAGCCTTGAAAAAGCAAGGAGTCGAAGAAAAATACATTTTAGAATAATTTAAAACAGGCAGTACTGCAACAGTAAAATTAGTAAAAGAAGGAGAGAGCATTAACATAGCAAAGGGCGTGCGACAAAGTGACCCTCACTCACCAAAACTCTTTACAACATGGTCGGTCCACTCAAACTGTCTGGAAGATATTTAACGACTGTTTGAGTGGACCGGCTTAAAAAATGATGGTGAATATATAACTAACTTAAGATTTGCCGATGACATTATATTATTTGAAATGTCGTCTCAAGAACTGCAAGAAATGCTGACTGACTTAGACACACACAGCAAAAATGTAGGCTTGAATATGAACAAATCAAAAACTAAAGCAAACCGAGCCAACCAAGCAAAGAAACAATCACAGTAAATAACTTTACAATAGATTATGTAGAAGATTATAAATACTTAGGACAAATAATCACAACAAATAACATATCGCAAATAGATAAAAACACGAATAGGACATGCGTGGATGAAATACTGGACCTTCAAAGAAGTAATGAATGATAACAAAATAAACATCTCCATTAAAGAAAAACTTTTCTACACCAGCATCCTTCCTATACTAACTTACGGATGCCATGGGCCTTGACCAGAACCCAACAGAAAAAACTTCTAACGTGTCAACGCAGCATGGAACGGAGAATGATGGGGAAAAGAAAGCTGGAAAGAAGGAAGGTAGCAAAAAGTGCAGAAATCTGAGAAGATTAAAATAGAGATTGGCCGGCCACAATGTCAGTGGGCAAGAGAAGTGAAACAAAAAAGAAACCTTTTGGTACCCTAGGGAAACCTTTGAAACTATGTCAGGAAGACTTGATCTCTTCCAGGCAACCTTGGAATGGACAGTGATTTAAAAGTTGTTGAACATGAAACAGATCCCAGCTATTCCTTAAAACGAAAATGTTATGCTTTGTGGTTGTAACGAAGGTCAGCCATTCAGAGCAGATTGTTATAAAGACTGATTATAAGCTCTACGAATGAGAGCATGGTGATGGCGTAGTATCGATGCAGCCCGGGATGAGTTGCAGAGAAACTTTTCCAAAAAGAGAAGGCTATGTTCATCTAAACGAATCTTCAGGTGATGCCCAACGGCCAAACCCAATAACCTAAGACAGATCGCTACTAAACTATTGATAGATAGAAATTCTACTGTATATCATCATAGACAGTAGAATTTCTATCTATCAATGTCAAACAAATAGCTGTTAACACGTTATAGGGCCGCATACTTTGGTTTTATTGAGACGAAATTGGTAGGTATTTCTATCTGCAGTGCGCCAAAATTGGAGATAGAAACTTTATTGGGTTCGGCCGATGTCTCGCTACGTATTTTGGCTGCTATCTGCGTGCAAGACATGTTACCAGGAGGTCGCTTGTCGTCCCTCGGCGCAGGCTCGGCGCCGGCCAGCAGACAGCCCGCCAGGCGCCGCACCGCGCCGCACACGGCCTCGCCGCCGCCGCACACGTAGCCGGCGGCTATCTCCATTATGTCGCACGACACCTGGACATTATACACAAACTTCAACAAATTGCGATTAACTTAGTGACATTAATGATTTCTTGAGACGTTGCAAAAATACATAATTAAAGCAACTAGTAGCGACACCTTTCGTGGGTCTGCGCAAGCACATATAGATCTAATGATTCTGTGGAAGAGGATTCTCGAAGGATCGATAGGTTGTATCTGCCAAAATAAGGTTTTTCCCTTCAAGGCGTAACAACTAGGAACACGTTTTGGGAGAGGGACCAGTCTGGAATGACCAGATTGTGTCCAAATAATCTGATTGGTTTCCTATGAGTCCAATCAAGCCTGAACCTTGTCTGGCTGATTATGCTAGCATTATGATTATTTCTGATGCAAGACTCAGTCGTGATGACTTGGTGTAGCCCCGTGGTCAGATGATTTTGAATTGATCCGGGTGCGGGCAATTTGAAGGTTATCCCTTGAGGTGTGGCCATCTTTTGGTGAAGAAGGCCGAAGCGAAAAGGTGAGGAAGGGCAGGAAGCTCGCCACTCCAGGTAACGGTAGCGGCACCGTCATATACCCGTAGGCCGAGTTAATGCTTGTGACGCCAAGGGCCTTAGTCCCGTCATTTGAAAGGAATATACTGAGAGAACACGGAATTCAACTGAACTATCTATGATAGAGTTAGGCCTTTTGTAAGAACTAAGTAGTACCAGTTGTTTTAGATTATTGTGTCTCAGGTTGCTTTGCATAAACGTTATGTTCCCTTTATGAGCACAACCATAATAGGTCGATAATGATTCGATGAGCTAGAAGCTATTATGCAGTTCATCTCACGAACTCGCTAAAGCGACCCTTTTTTTTTTTTTTTTTGGGTGGGAAATCATCAAATGACTTCTCCCGCTCTGGGTGGAGCGGGAGGGCGTGTCAGACTTTTACTGACTAAAACCCACCCGTGTTCTTCAGTTGCCTGTGCCAGGGCCACGGTTTTCTCTGTGGAATAACCCGCGACCCTGAGGCGTCGGCCCTATCGGACCCCGTCATTTTGTGCTGACATCTCTTTGAGGCGCGCGTGGAACACAACGCGCCGTCGACCCGGGCCTGGTCCTTACCGGACGGCGAGCTACCCATGGCTCGCCGTCCGCAAGCCCGCGCCTACGGTGGCCGGGAATCTGCTTGCGATTCCCGACGCCCAGGGCGTCTCCTGCGGCGACTAGGGGCGTGAGGGCGCAAGGCTCTCTCCCTCACGCGCTCCGCCTCCTCCTTTGCGAGCATTACTGCTTCGCAGAAGGAGGTGACGGCTTTCCATTCCCTCTCGCTCCGTACCATGGCCTGGACCAGGGCCGGACGCGAGAGATCGCCGCCGCCAATCGCCTCCGCGAGGACACTGCGGTGCTCCGCCCAAGCTGGGCATACCTCCACCGTATGCTCCACCGTGTCCTCCGGGCGATCCACACAATGGTGACACCCGGGCGTTTCCTCCCGCCTTATGCGAAACAGGAACCTCCCGAAACAACCGTGTCCGGTGAGGACCTGTGTCAGGCGGAAGGTGAGGACGCCGTGGCGCCTCTCCAACCACTCCTCAAAGAGGGGACTTACCGCCGCTATTGTGGCGTGCCCAGCTAAAGCGACCCTGAGTTACTGTTTAGTCTCATAGCAGGTGTAAGCCCCAATACAACTGGGAACGGAGGACCAGTTTTGTCGGGAGTGAACACCTAAGTGTGTGGGAAGGGTTTGGTTAGTGGCTTGCCACAACTGATGTTTTGTACTTTCATTTATGTGTTTTACAATAAACTTTGTATTTGTTTAATAAGGTACTGGTTTAATTGAATCTTTCCCTTACAGCTTATTATACTACATTGAAACCATCAGCATCTTGTTTCAAAAAAATCTGTAAACTACAGGAACCGTTACTAGTCCCGCAAAGTATAATACTTTGTGGGACACTTAAAACCCTCAGACGTAATAGCAATGAAACTTCTATTGTATCTCGTTCAGTGTCCTTCAACTGATTACGTAAGTTAATAATCTATCTCGCGAGATTACGAACTAACGAAAAAAAATTGAACTAACAAACCATTTTAGTAGAATTTAACCATTATCTTTTCATTCTGATAGTTCATAATCAGTCCATGACAAACCAACAAATTGTGAACTGGTATCAAACTTGCATCGGACTTATCGCACTTTGCACTAGTACTTAATAGCCAAGTAAATGCGACCAACTTGGAAGTAGCGCTCGCAGGCTGCCACCCTAGCACCGCTCGCTTCACTCACAATTTATTCTAACCTAACCAAACTCATTAGGTCGGGATGCCCTGGCTTAGTTACTGCGACCAATTCGGCTATCGCCTAAACTGACAGATTTGGGACGGTTCACAATGTTACGGGTGATAAAATCGGACAAATTGTGAACCCTGTCGGTAAGAGCAGGTTCGTTCACAGTTTGACAGTCTGCGTGGAAAGATTTTAAAACAGATGAAAATAAATATGATATATTTTAAGCAGTATGGTCGCGAGACAGATCACGATCATACGGTGGCATTCACAAGATAAGTTTGCATGCTTTCATTTTAAGCAAAACATCTTGGCTCATAAATTGGGATGATGACTACTATTAAAAATTTTCGTAAAAATAATGTCATTTCAAAGAAGGCATAGCAAAAATTAGATAATCGAAAAAAACTGTTAAATCGATGTAAATGATTATAACTGTCCTTGTCGCGCGGTACGGACAATGTTCGGCGCTAGTATGAAGTTACGTAGTCGTGACGTCACTTCTACGATAGTGCTGTCCTAGTCTATCACTCACTTTAAAACATTTATAATTTGGTAGTTTTTTAAGCTTTTACACTTTTTGTAATACTATTTGCACTATTTAGAAATAAACATTATTTTGAGATAAAAAAAAAACATCATCCCAATTGTAATATAACACCTTTACATACAAGGTTTTACCCAATTAAGCATATTAATATCTATCTATCTATGAAATAACACTGATCTCGAACAATTGTTTAAACATTTGTTAACATCAACATTTTTTTACACAACAGAACGTTACAAACTACGTTTTCTAAAACTCTGGGTTAACTTCAGAAATTGCAATCAAGACTAAACAAATATAAAAAAATAACACCAGACTCACCAGCTCACTATCATTTACATCATCTTCCCCGCCTGCAGCGGGCACATTCAACCAATAACTCGAAGTCAGCCTTTCATCGTTCGCCTCCCCTATAACGTATATCGTCCTAGCCTGGAACTGTGCCACCAGGCTCTCAGGTCCTGGCAGCACCAACTCCTGGGCTTCAGGAGGAGTAGCCGGCTCCTCCAACACCTTCAGCTTCTGAAGGTGGCTGGCCAAAAAGCTGGCGTTGGCCAGGGCATCTTCGTCGGAGTTTCGTTCCTGAAAACGGTGATTAAAATTGCTGTTCTGTTCTCTTGGCTGTGGAAGGAAAGTCTACTCTTAATATTGACCTACAGGTAATGTGTTGATTAGCATGCGGCAGGAATACATTGGTTTTAGTAAAGCTTGGGTTTCTTATGAAAGCAAGCCTCTATAGAGCGTTTATTGACCCCGTAATATTTTTGACATTATGGTCACCAACAATAATAACGGATTTTGATGACAGCCGTCATTTTACGGCCGTTGTCATACACACAGCTTATTTAGGAAACCCAAGTTAAACATTTATTAGCTCTGTTAATGTCGAAACAAAATGGTGTTGAGTGAACAGGCAGAATTATTATTAACGAAGCTAAATTTTAAAGTAAAAATATTTGATTCCATGTCAAATTGAGCTATGCTAGATAATGCAAACTTACAAAAAAAAATACTCACTCTCAAAATCTTATCCAACTTCAAGACAGGATGCTCTTCATCAGTAGGAGAGAACCCCACCATGTCAGCCATTTCTCCCACCGTCAGCATGGTCTTCCGGCCCACAGGACCCTCGCCTTCCTCCATCTTGAGGATCCTGATCAGGTCGATGTACAGGCTCAAGCATTCCGCCTTGTCTTCACCCTGACCTTCCAACGCCCATTTGAAGAACTTGCCCAAACTTTCTCGTCTTTTGGACACGAATTTCCTGAACTGCTGGAAACCATATTCATGTTCTGTTAACACGAAGTATGCTCTGAGTATTGATGAAGCGACAGAACAGGTTTTTGTTGTAGACTCCAGGCAGTCGGCTGTAGCATCTAAAAACGCAGCCAAAGCGTCCTTATTTGGTAACGAGTTTGACAAAATGGTATCCGAAGCTCCATTTAGTGGAGTCAGAGTTATTTCCGCATCACAGAATGCTGCTAAAGCATGTGCTGCGTATTCTTGCGCAGCGGCGTGTTCGTTAGAGGAGTTGGCAAGACCTAGAACTGAGCTTAAGGCAGTTTGGACATCAGTCGCTCTAGGCCCTCCACTGTTCATAGCATGTAAGACGGCGCATTTAACTGGCGCATGGGACACTAAACACGCCAAGAAGCCTAAAACTCTAGCAATACTGGCAGTAGCTGGTTCTCCAGGCTTCAGTTCTCTAGTCACCGCCCCAGCAGCAGCTCTTGCGACGGTAGCAGCTGTATTAGGCGCTAAATCTGCGATTTGCACACAAACACGACGCAGCATATGAACTACGGGCCTATAGGTTGACATACAGATTATTTGTATCATGTCCGTTAAGTCGTTTGACAATGCGTGAAGGTGTGCCGACCAGAGACGTCTTTCATTGGAAGCATCAGCTAATTCTCGGTCTGTCGGCGGAGCTTTAGACTGCATCGGTAGTGGCAGAGGTAATAACTCCGAAAATACTAAAAGACCAGGAACAAAAGTGTATGGCGCTGTGGTTATGTACGATATGACTTCCGAACAGAGGGATGTCCAAGGTCCGCGACGGATGGAGTCGCCGTCGTTTGCGTCATCAGCTATCGGTTGTGCGTACGCCAGTAATGCTCTTACAGAAGCTTCAGCTGCTTTTGCTGCAGTTCTGTACCCAACAGATCCTACAGGGAATGCTTTAACTATGCCGTAAGTCTTTAGTAACACTGGAGCTGCGGTCAAGTCGCGGAATCTTGGTCCTCTGCAGCGAACTACCCTAGCCAACATTGCATCTAGCAATCTGAGACATGGTAGCAATATTTGGGCAAGATGTAACCCTTTCACTGATGCAAATAGAGAAGTATGCATGCTTGGCTGGTCAAAATGTGTGGCAAATCGGTCTAGAAGTCCTACCAAATGCGCCACACCATCCAACGAAAACAATTGAAGCACATTGTACTTATATTTCAGTTCCACGTATTCTTCAGTCGCCGACTCGCAAGCAATAGTCACGTTATTCTCATAGTCTGATATGCAATAGTGTCTTAAAATCCTCAAACATGTCATTAGTTCTCCTGGCAAGTCCGGAGCATGTTCTGAACTAGCTTTTAATATTTCGACGCACTCCGCCATGTCTTCTCCTGATAAAACTGTCAGTTTTTCGACAGGCTTTAGGTACGGAATCACTTCTTGTAACACACCGGATACACTTGGCTCAAATCTATCATGTTCCCTCGATACATTGATCAATCTCTGTCCATATTTCTTCAAGAATGGAACATTGGCTGCGAATCGTACTGCAGAAACTATCAGCTCAATAGCATACCCTTTCGCTGGCGATTTTTGTTTTAAGGGAGAGTCGATTTTTGTTTTCGCTCTCAAATCATTCTCAAAGACTTCCATGAGACATTCGGCGTTATTTCCCATGACAATCACATCTGGTACTGCGGTTCTACCGATGCTGCCGAAACTGAGACAGTATAAGGACTGTAACCTATCAATAAGTTCGTTTTCATCAGCCTTTCCTGCCTGCTGATCGCAGATCGACTGTAAGTAATACAAAGCTTTCAACCTATACGCCAATTCTAGCCCCAGAATTTGCAGATCACTGTAGTTACTTAAATCATGAGGATAGAGAAACTCCTCATTATTCTGCTGGCTGTAAGGCAGCGTTAAAGTCTTGAACAGCAATCCACTCATTTCCATATTCTTGTACAAGAAGTTTAAACCATTCTGAGAGTTTATCAACTCATAGATCAAGTCGTGAATAGGGCTGACGACTACGAGGTTATTGCAAGTCTGAGGGCAAGTCAACAAGTACAAGCAGACTTCTAGAATTTGATGAATGTTGAAGAATTCTAGTAAAGTTTCGTTTGAGCATTCTTTGTTTATGTCGAATTGAGCGGACACTGGTAGAAAACGCTTGGGTTGCGATAAATGGAAACACTGCGAGCGATACATATACAACAACTCTTCGAGAGAATTCACTATGAAATGAGCATCAGCTTCTGAAAGCTCAGAATCGTCACTACTAGACTTACTGAAGTTGATCACCAAATCATGCATTTTGTTCATCAACTCATAGATATTGAGTTTCTTTATCAACGCACTAATTGAAAATTTCAGTCTTGCGAGAGGATTCGTTTGCATCATTGTTATCAATGCTTGATAGCCATTCCTTGGCTTTCTATCATCATTCTTATCAAACTTCGGGAACACAGTTTCTTTCATGAAATGGTCTATGGATTCCTTTGAGGATAGACTTGCGTTAAGAGCTTTTAAAATCATAAGACGGATGCTCAAAGCCATGTATTCCTTAGAATGCATTTCTAGTAGTAACATGGAGATATCAATGTCAGATGTTAGAAGTAATTTCATCACCTCTCCATTATGCCTGTGACCCATTAGAGCTTCAGCGAGACGTATACCGCACTTCATATGTCTTATCTTGTATGTTGGCTGTTGCTGCGCCAAGGCAAACTCAAAGTTCAACCCGATCTTGCAAAAAGTTATCAACAAATGATAGATTTCAGTAAATTCATCGGCAGTGTCATTTTTATTTGGATTCTTGAAGATTCTCAGTATTATATCAGTGTTTTTGCATAGAGTTGTGATTGATACGTAAAGTTGTTCACATTGATGTACCCATTCCTCTCTTGCAGTGTTGTCAATTTCACTGAAAGTATTCGCAAAGTATTTTTGGTCCAATTTCTTAATAGTCTTCACCATTTCCGAGATCTTAAACAATTCCGGACTAGCATCACACAGCTCATCAAACGTAGCATTCAAAACGTCCTTGACACCTTCCCTTTTCGGTCCTAACAAATGTATCTTGTTGACATGTTCATATTTATTCCAGTCACATTTGAAAGGATTATAATACTTGATGATGTCATCAACGCCGCAGTAATCGTTCACATCGTAATCCACCTCCATATACGTTGGACCTTCCAGATCGTCGCAGATGTCTTCGTCAGACAGAATAGGTTCAAATTGCTCAGCATCTATAGACCTGTCTTCTTCTGGGTTCCTATTTGGTGACTCAATCGGCTTAGCGGTCGCATTGTCGACTATTTGTACAGTTACCAAGCTGGTATGTTGTTGTTGTTCAACAAAGGCCGCATTTTCGGCTTCTTGGGAAGGACTGCGAATTGAGGTCTTGTGGCGATAACTCTGGTGGTAGAAGTCAACTCTTGGGATTTGTTTTCCACTTCTATCGAACTCTCCTTCCTCAGACCTGATGGAGTTAATAGGACTTGATGCATCCACTTCCCTCGGAGACAAAGGTCTTCGACTGCTTTCGCCTGGTGGAGTCCTAGGCCTTTTCCTAGGGTCATCACGACTAGGAGACCGGCTGCTGTAACTAGATCCCCTGATGCGACTGTAAGGTGAGTGACGTTTTCTATCATATGAAGACTGCTTCTCATAAGAAGGCGCACGTCTTTCGTACGACGATGCGCGTTTCTCGTACGGTGACAAACGTTTCTCGTACGGGATTTTCCTTTCGTATGACGGAGCTCTCTTGTCGTATGGTGACCGTCGTTCGTACGAACCGGCTTCTTTGTCATATGATCCGCCGCGGGACCTATCGTACGATGGTTCACGGTGTCGACGATAATCGTCTTTCTTGTAGGATCCTCTGTCCCAGTCACGGTCACGATCCGTAGATATCGCGCGCAGTCGGTCAATACTTCGAGACCTCGAACGGCTTACAGGACGATATTCTCCCTTTACGACGTAATCTCTATCGCGGCTCCTCGATCGAGACCGAAGTCTATCTATTCTGTCAATTTCCCTGCTTCTGTCTCGAAGTCTGGACGACTCCCGACTTCGTCCTCTGTCGAGAGACCGTCTACGACTGCGCACGTCTCTCCTATCCCTGTCCCTGTCATGGTCAATAGACCGGGGACTATGACGCAACCTATCAGCATCCCTTTCGATGCTGATATCTCGTTTCTCCCACGTGCTCTCTTCAATATGCTGGTAGGTACGAGGGTCTTTGGGCTGCTCAGCATCATAGTAGTCAGCTCTATACATCTGACCGTCATAGTTCTCAGGATAGTTGGCAGGCCCATAGGCGTCAGGATTGGCTGTGGCTACATTGCCAGTGTACGCAGGTATTGGGACCACGGGTTCTTGGGTCCATTCAGGGTTTGAAGGGACAACTGGTGGGGGTGCCGGCGGGACCTCCCGGGCCACCACAGGTCTTTGGACAACCGGAGGAGGATTTGCACCCACTGGGGTTTCTGACAACACTTGAGTCAGGTTGCCATAGACAGCCAGGGTGATTGTAGTGTACCAACCTGGAAATATATCAACATAGAATAAGAATGTGAATTAAGATCATTTAATTAATTGTCGGTTTTTCATACTGAAGACACTAACAAGGTTATTTTCCTTACTACTATTAAGGTAGACACTGCAAATACAAGGAAAGACCTACAAGGAAAATGTGTATGCATAAATACTTATTGAAAAGATTATGATTAGTTTTTTTTTAATGTTTTTTTTTTGTTATTATCTTACAGCTGTACAAACAAAAATAAAACTTAATAAGTCTGATTTCTATGACCAATCAATGGTTAATTATCATCTTAGAAAATGGATTCATTAATATGTTGAAACTTGTTCATGATTGTCACATTATCATAATTTTAAATAATTTTTATATTTTATCATTTTATGCAATCACCGTGATGCTCTGAACCATTTCACAGTAGGTAAATGGATCAAACACTCCCTCTTACAGCACTATAATGTTGGCATCACTGGCCAAGTGGTCACTGCTAGTATAATTAATTGAAAACAAACTAAAAGCTTAGTTTGTTCCAAAAGAATCTGATGATAATGTGGAGCCATTCCTTAAAATTGTTGGAGGGAGTGTTGTTATACAATGTTGGCAATAGTAATTTGAAAAAAATTACTGTCATGTTAGGAAAAGATTTCATTTACATTTATTTCATTCTAAATTAAAAAAATCTAGAATGAAAAGTAGTCTATGTCCTTACCCAGGTCATGGTCTATCTGTGCACCAAATTTCATACAAATCCGTTAAGCCATTTTAGAGTGAAAGCATAACAAACAAACTTACTTTCACATTTATAATAGATGCAGAGGGATTTGTGACCACTCTTATTCTAAGATAAGTAAGGGCTGCTTTTACCAGTCAGATATCTTTTATCCATGGAATAAAATTGACTCGTAACTAACATTATGAATGCAAAACTACTTAAGTGTTTGTTTGTTACACTTTCACACCAAAACGGTTGAACAAATTTGAGTGAAATTTGGCACACAGATAGACCATGACCTAGGCAAGGATGTAGGTTACTTTTCATTTCGCAGACGAAGTCGCAGGCAACAGCCAGTAGGTACTTAAATTCATAATTATGGATGTCCAAGTATACAGTACAAACTAACCTCTAAGAACAAGTCCATCAGTGGGAATTCTAGGCTGGTCCAGCCCATTGCCACACTCCATATGTATTTGTCCATTCTGACAGTAGTCCAGGCTGCCGAGAGCCTCAAACGTGGACGCTCCAGGCTTGCTCAGGTCGTTCACAAAGAAGTCTATGTGGAACTTAGTGGGATTCGTAGCGCCTAGTCGCACACCGCCGGGAAAGTCGCCTTCCACACGCGCCCCCAGAGGAATTATACGTATTTCCCTCACATACACTGACTTCGGAAACTGCACCAAGTCTAAATTAAGTTCCTGAAATATTAAATTCAAAGTTTTATATAAGCTTAGCAAAGATTACGGTACCTAAACAGTCGCTGTTTGCATCTCGAAAATGTAATTTTTTTCTGTACCTCACTGGTGTCGTGGGAAAATGTATCGAAAAACAAAAGATCTGGCTGTTCGTTTGCGGACATTTTCGCTAACTTTTAGTCAGCCTTTTCCTGAGTTTGTTGATTATAACATTTTGCAATCGAACAAATTAATCGCGTCGCCTGCGCGTTCACACGACAGTTAATGTTGTAATAATTGAGATTTTAAGCTTAACTTAACTTTGACGCGAGGAAATTTTTTCGTGTTATAGAGCAAGATGCCTGCAGATTCATGCTTAAAATTATGTTTATGGTTTGAACTGGAACAAACTTAGATTGACGTTTTCCTGATTGATTGTGATATTTTACAATGTTGCCAAAACGACTTGGAACACATTTTTTTCTCCTGTCCCATAAATTACGGTTCATCCTTTCTCAGTAACCTCTTGTCCCTTCGTACTACTTTTCATATCTCAATACTTTCTTTACTTTGTACAAATAGCTTTCCTGTATATAAATTTATAGTCTCTTTTATTACTCAAAATAATAAGTTGTAATTTTTCGTTATGGTTTTTAGTTCATTATTCAATATGGTATCACTGTTATAAATACTGATCTCCGCTAGGAGTAATAGTGTTCTGTGATACTGATCCTCTAGATATTAGCCCTAAATCCCGTTTTATTTTATAATAAATATTATATTTTCGTGTCCCTAGCTTTGTTCCCTTCGTTAATAGTGATTTCTTAAGCGATGTGCTTGCTTTGATATTGAATTTATTTAAGCCGTCTCGAGCACAGGTCTCGACAGAGTCAAAGGCCTTCTCATAGTCCTCAAAAGCGAGAGCGAGACAAAGGGGATGGTTATACTCTTCGGTTTTCTGTATAAGTTGCCGCACAGTGTGGATGTGGTCATATGGTCCCGTTACCCGATCGAACCCCGCGGCCTACTCTGGAGCTTAAAATTCATCAAATCTTCTCGATTGACCCTCGAAAATTGCAGGGGCTTTTCCATTTTTAAGCTGTCTGAGGGCTATCTCGATCTCGTCAAGGCTGACATCCGGCAGATCGTCATTGTAGTGGCGAATCAATGTTTCTCGGGAATCTTCACTGCAAGGTTCGGGTCGTACAGAATGCGAGTGGTATAGTCGGCCTCAGAAATCCTCTATCTCGGCCCGGACGGAGGTGACGGTATTGCCAGGAGATGTTTAAAGCTTCGTAAGATGGGGAATGCGCGAAGACTTTGGACCCCCGATTTGGCTCTATAGTCTTTTCTATCTGGCGCGTGTTAGAGCATCGGAGGTCCGGACGCAGAGTTTTGTCTTCGTCGATGTAGGGCCTCGTCGATGTCAATCATTGTTTCCAGTGAAGCAAATCGGTTTTCCAGATGAAGTTGGAACTGTTCTGATCCCACAGCGCAAGGGCGGATCCAGGATTTTTTTCTGGGGGGGGGGGGGGGCACAAGGGGCGAACGGGCTTTTTGCCCGTCCGCGCCTTAACAATAACCATTAGAAATAAACTTGAAGTATCATACTTCAAGTTAATTTCTACAAGTTCAAATAAGTACCTGTTAGAGTTTGTATAAATGTCAAAACTCTTTAAAGGTGAAGCTATGGAACCTCCATAGAATAATGGAATAACCATTGGACATTCTTAAAAAGAATAGTAACAATGGTGTTACTTCTTGATTTATACTTTTCCTTGTAAAACGTCCTGCGGGCCTATTACGAACTTTTAAAAAACCAGGCAAGTTCCAGGCAATTCATTTCACGGGCTGGTTAAATTTCGTATTATGACATTCCTAGTAGCGACTTCACGCTGGGTAGTTTGTCTATGGTTGGCTTGTAATTCTCTGAGGTAACGTTCAGAAACCCAATTATATATTTATAGGGAAGTTACGGTTTTGTTTAAATCACGTATTTTATGATAAAAATAATAAATATCATATATTAAACTAGTTAGTCTAGTATAGTAGGTGAAAATATGAACGCAATTTATATTGTGCTATTCTAGATTATAATAATTTATATGTCGCCGCGGAAGCGTCAGTTATGAATAAAACATAATCTAATGTGTTACCATTAACTGAAGTAATTGTTATTTCACCATAAAGTAAAGCTTACAACTAATCGCATGCATCTGAAAATGTGTATGGATGTCTTTGACGTCAACGCCATCTATTGTCTACTTGTGAAATCAAACTAGCAGATTATGGAAGAGTAATTATAAAACTAATTACGATGCTTTAGTTAAAACTGTAGTTCAAAGTAAAAGGGAACATTTATTTTATGTCTTTGGGTTTTTATTCATATTAACAGTTTGGTCTTTTGACACTGTAAATTTGTTTATGATACAGCGCTACCGAATGTGCCGAAAATGTACTCCGCCTCGCACGGAATATCGAGGATTCGTTCGACGAGGTAAATAACATAACGCCGACGGCGAGTGAACGTCGAACACAAACGCCGGCAACATTACCGACGTCCACGCAATCCGCCGCGCGCGACAGTGTCCGCCTGCCCGCGCGCTATCTCGCCCCCGCACAGGCGCAGGCCCACGGTGCGCCCGTCGCCTCGGCGCAGCACCAGCACGCTCCGGCCGCGCCCCCCGTGTCTGTTCCAGCCGCGCCGCCCGCGCCTGTTCCACCGAAGCAGGACACGGCAAAGAGGCCAAGGCCCGCTTGCACATACTGCAAACGGTTTGGCCACACCAAAGAACATTGCCGTAAGTTGCAGAATCAAGGTGAGAGTGAACAAAGTAAAAGTAGTGGTCAAAGTTTTTATTCCGTACAATCTCTTTCAGTTACTAAAAACTGCGCGTTAGACTATATTTGTGATGAAAACCTGCGCTCATGTCCT
Source organism: Dasypolia templi (assembly GCA_963555695.1). Lineage (NCBI taxonomy): Eukaryota > Metazoa > Arthropoda > Insecta > Lepidoptera > Noctuidae > Dasypolia > Dasypolia templi. The sequence goes on along the minus strand of OY743151.1, from coordinate 1,581,475 downwards.
CATCGAGGAATATTTCATGCGGTTCGGTCTGCCTCGCAGGATTATTTCAGACAACGGTGTTCAGTTCATTTCCGCAGTGATGCGACAATGTATGTCAGTCCTAGACATCAAACAAAATTTTGTCCCGCTGTATCATCCACAAGCTAATCCTGCAGAGCGAAAAAACCGCGACCTTAAAGCTATGCTGGCCCACCTCGTGGCAGATGACCATACCTCATGGCCGAAGAAGTTGCCAGTGATCCGCTTTGCCCTGAATAGCGCGAAATGTCGCACAACAGGCAAGTCACCGGCTTATTTAACCTTTGGCAGAGAGATGCGGTCGCCCACAGAGGTCGTTCACGACCTTCGCGCCATCAAGGTTAAAGAAAACTTTGTCCCACAAGTGACTCCTTACCTCGAAAACTTCCTGCATTCGCTATCAGCTGTTCGAGAACTCGTCGAGATCCAGCAGGACAAGACCAAGCAGTACGCCGACGCTTCGCGCCGAACATCTGACTCTTTTGGGGTAGGCGATTTAGTTATGCTTAAATCTCATTTATTGAGCAAAGGATCAAAAGACCTCACTTCTAAGTTCTACCCTCTCCGAGATGGCCCTTACCAGATCACTAAGAAGGTAAGTCCGACAACGTACACCATCGCGAGCACAGAACAACCAAATGTAGATATTGGGAAATATCATTCCGAAGACCTGACACGTTACCGTGGTAGCGACGACTCCTTACCAACACCCGTTATTCCAAAATGAAATCGCGGACGACCAGCTAATTTATTTATTTATTTATTGGTCTATCTACAATCGTTACACTGTTCATCTGAAGTAACACAAGCCAACATACAAGCCAAGTGCACAATATCAGGCGATAGACACAGCATGCAAAAGCAATTTTATACAATGAAAAACAGTCTACAGAAATGACGCATAATTTTTACACAATTTTAACACGAACAGAACAGTAGTTGAGGAAGTCGTGCGTTACATCTAATGGTTATCTATTTTCGTGGACTTGGCGCTTGAATTTTTGAAGTGAAGTGCAACAAATATCAATCCTTTCATCACAATTATTTAAAAGTTTGCTAAGTCTTGGGACTGGAGAGTTAGATCCTGAAACAGTTTTGCGGAAAGGGGGACGTAACAGTTTGATAGGATGACGCGGATATTTATAGGGTAGGTTGAGATTAAACTTACTTAACAACTGGGGGCAATCTATTTTACTGTGAAGAATTTTGAACAGAAACATTAAATCATTATTGTATCTACGTTTTTCGAGTGAGGTCATGCCAAATTTTTCAAGACGTTTTGCGTAGCTTGGAACTTTCTTAGCTGTTTTCGTAGAGTAGGCAAGATGGTTTAAAAATCTCTTCTGAATGCGCTCTAACCTAAGACTATGTGATGAATAGTGGGGACGCCACACAACCGTGCAATACTCCAATACAGTACGAACGAGGCAGTTGAAAAGGTATATTTTTGTTTTCGGTTTGCGGAAACATTTTGCATTCCGCATGACAAAACCAAGTGTCTTTGACGCTTTTTTGACAATATTGTCCATGTGAGGAATAAATGTCAATTTGCGGTCCATAAGGACCCCCAAGTCTCTGATTACATCTACTTCACTTAGGCACGTACCGTTCATACTATATTTGAAGTTGATAAACTTTGACTTCCGAGTAAACGTTATTTGAGAACATTTTTTAACGTTTAGTTGCATATTATTATCCTTACACCATTTCAAAAGTCTATTTACGTCTTCTTGAAGTAATGCTGAATCAGCATGAGAATTTATTACACGAACTATTTTTAGGTCATCGGCAAACAAGAATGGGGTGGAGTTAATGAAGCAATTAGGAAGATCGTTAACAAAGATAATAAATATTACAGGACCCAGGTGGGAACCCTGCGGAACCCCAGAGGTAATAATCAGGGTTTCGGACTTATAACCATTGACAACCACATAAAATGATCTATCCGTTAAATAGGAGTGAAGCCAATTAAGAAGAGAACCAGCAAAGCCGTACGCAGCAAGCTTCTGAATAAGGACACCATGGGACACTTTGTCGAAAGCCTTGCTAAAATCTGTATATACAGCGTCAACTTGCTGATTACAGTCAAGCGAAGCTGCAATATTTTCGACAAAAGTGACTAAATTACTACAGGTTGATCTTGCAGTAGTAAAACCGTGCTGGTGGTCAGAAAGATACTTTTTAAAATATTGTTGAATCACCGGGCATACTAATGCTTCAAAGACCTTCGCAAGTGTCGGGAGGATAGAGATAGGACGATAGTTGCCAACCAAATCCTCAGCGTCCGTTTTATGAATCGGAACCACCTTGGCCAACTTCCATTTTTTAGGGAAGATTCCAACGCTGAGCGATTTGTTAAAAATAATGTATAGAGGGAATGCCAATTGATCAGCGCATGTTGCTATAAAGTTGGGGGGGATTTCATCGCTGCCTGATCCCTTAGATATGTCTAATTTTTTTAGATATTGTACTATTTTGTTCTTAGGAATTTGAATCAATGAAAAGCTGTCGGAGTTGTTTACTAGCTTTTCAAAAAATGAAGAAGTTTGAACTATATTACGCGGCTGGTCAGGTAGGCTGTACACTGAAGAAAAGTAGGTTCCGAACATGTTGCACATGTCGTTACCATTACAGGTTCTGCTAACGCCATTTGACATCGACGCCGGGTATGCATTAGCAACACCTCGTTTTGACTTGATGTAGGACCAAAAAAACTTGGGATTCGTTGTTATTTTCTGTTCTATATTACTTATATAAGAATTGTAACATTCTCTCGCCAATTTGTCACAGTGCTTGCTACACCAACGAAGCGATATCTTATCCATAGGGTTTTTATATGTATTATATCTCCTTCTAAAGTTGTTTTTTTCACGCAGCTGTCTCTCCAACTTTTTTGTAGACCATGGTGGTCGCGAATTACTTCTCACCATGGTCAATGGGACAAACCGTCCTATGATCTGATCAACAACTGCATAAAAACGTTCCAACATTATATTTGGATCATCGCTGTCTGAGAATAATGCACGCCAATCGACTTTGTCGAGTTCTGATTTAATAGCTGGGTAGTTTGCTTTTTTGAAGTTTAATCTAATGTTAGGTTCTGGTTTTAAGCAATTATTTAATTTTGAGTTTATGGAAATTTCAAGAGGGGGGTGGTATGGATCGATCTTTGCTAGATTATCGGATGCTTCCGTCACCTTACATTGGGGGAGGTCTACAAGAACCAAGTCCAGGATTCTATTCTTAATATTATAAACATTGTTACATTGTTTGAGGTTATTCATGTGGATAAAGTCTAGAAGTGTCTGATTCAGTTTTGAGCTAGTCCGCGAGAAAGAGGGGTAAGTGCGAGTATCGTCACTGCTTGTTTTTTGATTCCAATCTATATTGCTCATATTGAAGTCACCGATAAGAATAGTACAACAATCATTTTTCTCAGCTACAGCATTATAATTATCCAAAAAATGATCCAAAATGGAAAGTTGCACAGGGGGAGGCAAGTAAAGAGCACAAATAGCTATTTTGAGGCCTGGAGCAACACTCACAGTAACCCACAAATCCTCGCACTTACTCTCCCAAGAATATTGCCTGTTAGCAGCGAACCTTCTAGATATTGCAACCAAGACTCCTCCTCCCTCTTTTTTTGTATGGAAACCCGAAGTTTCTCTGTCACGTCTAAAAACCATGTATCTGCTATCAAAAAGTTCGCTGCTAAGAATACAATCATTTAGCCAGGTTTCTGTTAACACTAATGCGTCATAATTGGAACATACTAGATTAGAATAGAATTCATGAGTTTTAGAACGTAATCCACGCGTATTTTGGTAGTAAATGTTGAAGGTGGCGAATTTAAATTAGTAAACATTAATATTAGCTCGGTTGAAAACTGTTAATTAAAGTATTGAGTGAAGCGAATCCAAGTCTTTCATTATCTTAGTATCGGAATCATCTGACTTTTTAACATAAATACGTCCTCCTCTGACCCAAACGTAACGATATCCTTTTTCTTTTGCTTTAAGACGCGTAGCCGTATGTAGTGCCTTGTTAGACGGGCTCAGATGTTCAGTCACAAAGATTGCAGATTTTGCACCTTCCAACTCGAGATGGGAGGTGTTCAACTTTTCGCTGACTGGCTTTGATTTGTTAAAGTTAATAGAAGCAGCTAGGAATGTGTCGCGTAATCTGGGTGTGGTGAATTGTACGACTATTGATTTAGGGCGGTCAGTAGTGTTGTTGAGCTTCATTACGCGGGTACAATTACTTATATTATGTTCACCAATGTCGCAACCAATGGTTTTTCCCAGCTGTGTAACAATATTGACAATGTTTTTAGTTTTCTTCTGGGGGACACACTGAATCTCAATATTACTTGCACGAGCGTGTTGTTCCAAGGTGTTTAGACGACTTGACATGTCTTTTATTGTGGAAGACAGCTTGTCGTTCTTATCATGTAGATCCTTTATCCTATCTTCACGCTGCTTCTTTTCCTTCAACATATCATCATATTGATTGCTGAGAAATTCTACGGAACCCTTAAGACCAGCGACTTCTTCACGCATCTCGTTTAACTCCTTATTCAGCAGCTTGCTCATGGTTGACGTTATGTTCTCCAGCAAAGATTTCATCTGCGATTGCATAACATTTTCGATTATAGCGCGAACACCAGCTTCTGTTACGGCGGAAGTTTCTGACTTTGGTGGGGATTGCAATGCTTGCCTCTTGTTAGTTCGCACAGTTATGTTCGTATTAAATCGAACAGGTGTAATATCGACGTTTGTGGCTTCGACTGCCTTTTTAGTGCATAGACCACACAACCACGGCTAATGCCTAATGCTGCTGTTAGTGTACCAGTCCAGGACCGAGGGCGTTCTCCAGGACTGGAGGGGGAGTATATAGCAAACCACACACAACTACGACCAGTGCGAGCGTCCCGCGGTCGCGTGCCGCCACGTTACCACAGAACTTAAATACCCTGACAGGCACGTTACATACAATAAGTTCTGTCTTTTTCTCGCCTGGCCGTTGCGAGGAAGGCGGGCGGGAACGCGATGCGCGTCAGTCCGCTGCCCACACGCTTAGTGCGTAGACGCGTATTTACCTACCGCGCGCGCATGTCGCCCCGTGCCTTCCTCGTGCCGTCCGTTACGCGAAATAATTGTTTTATGGTCTTCGATCCCAATGTTTGTGACTGTTTACTTGTGTTTTACATTACAATTAAACTGTTTTACTAAAGAGGTGGTTTCACTCCGATAAGCCCCTCATAAATTCCAGAACATAGTATTTACAAACAAGAAATCATGACATTCGGCCATCCGATACCGTGCTACTCCCGGAGCACCACTCCCACTTTAACCCGCTCAATCAGTTCTTATTTCAAAATACAAAAATATAGAAGGTATGAGAAAAAATTAACAATAATATTTAGTACAAGAGCCAGGGTAGATGTTTCTGACTTTAGAGCGTAAATAAAGAAATTAAATGAATTATTAACAATCACAATTTTCTAGAGTTACATACTTTAACATGAAAAAAAAAAAAAATTACGTGAACTTAAGTAAATATTTTTACTATGCTAAATGAAATCATGACATTCGGAATCCTTTACAGGTAGGTACCTAACTGTTATAGTTCCAAAATCATCCTTACAAAATTATTATTGTCGAATACAACTAAGTACACTGTTAGGCAAATATTTAGCAACTAGTTTTGAACTAATATTTACATTATCATCCAGCTCAAGAGCCTTGAGATGTATCCAGGGTCTAATTCTATCTGAAGATACAACACTTTCATAATTATTTTTCCTTTTCCTATTAAAGCCAGGTACATCACTTATCCAATATCTATCGTTACCCAATACTTCTCTATCCTTCCTAATTGCGTAACACATTTTCGTAAACGATTACGATTAATCCGTTTGATTTTGACAGTTCAACAACATTCATTGCGTTTTGTACATTGTTGAGCAGAATTTTATCGAACTTATGAAGCAATGGATTAGCAATCTGTTTCAAAACGATTCAGATTCCGATTGGTTTTGTATTACGCAATGGGGAAGGTCGGGCAAAGCTAATTGTAGATGGCGTGACCATAGCTAGGTCCCTAAGGTCTTCAACAAATTTGACATTTCGTTCATTCATTCCATTTTGTGTTCATTCATGAGTTTGATTTTATTTCACTATTTCGTTATTTTCGGTGATTTCAGTATTATAAATCAAGTACTTAACATGGAAAGTGTCAGAATTTTAAACCTTGAATACTTCCTCGTAATCACTTTCTTTCAAAACGTTTCTAACTCAAACTCGAACTCAAAAAAATCTCTATGAATAGCTTTAAACCACAATCTTCTAATTTTAGGTTCTTCGGGAAATGGTGCACTCCAATTTCAGAGTATCTTTGAACACAATAACGCGTCAATTTTCGTTAAAATAAAATAAAACCACTTCACGCCTTGTATTATTAGCTTGTGTTGGGAACTAGCTACGACAGCGCCATTTTGACAGTTGCCTTCCCCATTAGGGTACGTACGGGTTAGGGCAAAGGTATAAACTTCAAACTGCCAGTTTCGTGATTTTTTCTCGGATGGTTGAATTAAGGGATACGACATATTTTTTTGGTGGCTTATCTTTTCTGATTTGTGTTTTAACCGACTTCAAAAAAAAAGAGGTAATCAATAAAAGTTTTTTTTATTTTTGTATTTTTTTTTTAATTTGCAGTTTTTTTTAAATACATTTTTTCTTCATTTTTTTTACAATTCTTTTTTTTCCATTTTTTTTTTCCAAATGCGTCTCGTCTATTGCAATGCTTCGTTTATGTTTATTTTCATTTTCATTATGGTTTTTAATTTTCTTCACGTTCAGATGTGACAGACAGTATGGGTGTATCCATAATTTCTATCGTCCTTGTGATCCGTGTACTAGGTACTTATGCATTTCGTAGTGCAATTGTTTATTTTGGTTAATGATTTTTAAATGTTTTTGTAAGGCAGCATGGTTTTTTATTGTGCTTATCGATTTGTAAATATCTTCAAATGGTAGCTATCAATATACATTTAAAATGAATACAACTGATTTTAAACTATGATTCAATGTTTGAGTGGATGTTTTTTGCGCCTCTTTTCAAGTGTTTGTTTTGGTTAGTCGATACTGTTAAAATAAACACTTCTAACAGCTGAGACTTTGTTTGTGATAAGTATGTGGACCATTTGTTATTGTAAGATAACAACCCAAGCTACTTAACCTTTAGTGTTCTGGGAATCGAACAATGAACAGACACTTTTTTATGCACGCGCTCGAGTCGCCCAAATGACGTCATGTTATTGTTAAGCTTGTAGCTTGTAAAAAATGTATTGGGAGGTTGGTACTTTTAATGGATTATTGTGAAATAGTGTATATTTATGTAAATTGAACGAACAGTTTTTAGATTTCAATGCAAAACTGGGCTAATCTATACATAATCTGTTAGCTATTTTCATAACAATCCCAACGTTGTAATTTATAAACAGCTCCCATTATTAACTTACGAGTTAGTGTTATTTTAATCACACGCGACATTATCGCGCGGGACCACCCAGAAGTACCTACACATATACCTCGATTCGCGCAAGATGGCCGACACAAATCAGCGTGCTGGTCTGTGTCACGACCAAACAATGGCTTCATTGTGTTGCGTATTTTAAATTTCAATGTTATGCAAATTTATTACGTTATTATTCAAATTAAATGCTTAATAACAATATTACGATACGTAACAACACGCGTAACAACGACAGAGAGACATTAGTGTATTTATTATACGTAACGGGTGCAAAACAACCGCCTTGCCGCCGTCACGGCGCACAAATTGGCGAACACCAGTTTTTGAAATTACTATTTCTGTTCAAAATCTTTATCAAACACACAACCTATGTATTAAAAACTGTTTATTACTTACCCATTCAAAATCAAAATCAAATCAAAAGTCATTTATTCAATGGTGGACAATGGTTTGGCTGATGGCCATGGAGGTATTTTTGCTGATATTCGCCTGGATATAGTAAGCAATTTAAAGCGAAATAAGTATCCAACGATCGTCACAAATAAAAGAGTTTATAATAGTAAAAATAGTGCCCAATTTAAACAGGGTATTTGTGAAAAAGATTGGAGTTGCATGGGTATAAATACATTTCTTAAAACATTTCAAAAACTATTCCGAAACAGCTATCGAAAAAATAATTGTAAAATAAGCCTGAAAAAAAATATACAATTACAGTGGATCACTAAAGGAATTCGCACATCAAGTAAAATGAAACGGTTCTTATGTACACGTTATGGAAACAATATCGATTCAAGTGTCTTAATGTATGAGAATAAGTATGTTAGACTGTATAGACAGGTTGTGATGAAGGCTAAAAAACATGCAATAATGTTGCAAATCAATAATTCCAAAAATTTGAGTAGAGAAGTATGGAAAATAGTGAGAAAATGTACAAATAAGGAGAAAAAAATGCAGCCGGAAATTCGTCTTAAAGTCAATGATGAAATTGTAGTGGATCCAGAAGTAATATCTGACATTTTAGCAAACCAGTTTAACTACAACTGTAACTCTAGGGCAGTAGAAAGAGACCATAATACAGCATTTTTCCAAAAATATACTTACGGAAAATATGACGATATGACAATCGATTCTGTCACTCCAAATGAGGTTTTAATGATAGTCAAAAGTATGGAGAACAAGTATTCTTGTGGCAATGATGAGATCCCTATATCCGTAATTAAGGAACATATCTCCATACTAGCTGAGCCTCTGTGTGATTTTTATAATAAATGTATTGAGGAATCTATCTTCCCAGACCAGCTTAAAGTAGCCAAAGTAATACCTGTCTATAAAAAAGGTATTAGAACCGATCCTAAAAACTACAGGCCTATCTCCTTGCTACCAGTCCTGTCAAAAATATTTGAAAAAATCATAAAAAAACGACTTTTAGCTCACTTGCGTGTAAATTGTGTTCTAAACCGAAGACAGTTCGGTTATCAAAAAGGTGTTGGCACTTCCGACGCCATATATACTTTACTTGATGACGTAATAGGCAAGTTAAATAATAAAATGAGAGTGGCCGGAATTTTTCTTGACTTAAGTTCCGCGTTTGACACTATAGACCACGACATACTTCTTACAAAAATGGCGCATTATGGTATAAGAGGTAAGGCCCTGGAATTATTCTCTTCTTATCTCAAAAACAGAAAAATGTTCGTAGAAATTGACAAAGTACAAGATGGCAGCAAAAAAGTTTTTAACAACAACAGTAATGATGACTACGGGTGTCCCGCAAGGATCTATATTGGGGCCTGTTTTATTTATCTTATTTATTAATGACTTAATTAATTACATGAATACAATTTCACCTGACATAGATATAGTAATTTTTGCAGATGACACTAATGCCGTAGTAGCCGCAAATGACATAGATAAATTAGCAGAGACTGTAAATGCAGCATTACAAGCCTTTCACGTGTGGTTCACTATGAGCAAATTGTTAATCAACACCGCAAATACCAAATTACTATTGTTTAGAACGACAGCCCGAAATAAGGACGATATAGAGGTTGTTTTGAATGATGACAAAATTGTCCTCGTCAAGGAAGTTACATTCTTAGGCATACATATAGACGAGCAACTAAATTGGAAAACAGAATTAAATGCTATAAATGCATTAGTTTGTTCCGCATGTTATGCTTTAAGAGCACTGAGAACAGAAATTAGAATTGAGCAATTGAAAATGGTATATTTCGCGTTGGTAGAATAAAAAATTAGATATAGGTGCCGATTCTCTTGTCACAAACGCCTCTAAACTAGACTAAAAATCACTAAAATTTGGTTTAATTCTGTCAAATGACGATTTTCCATTCTGAAATTGACTATAGTGACACAACTTAACTATATTTTAGTTTGACAGCACTAAGATTGCACTGAGTTATTAGTTTAGTGAAAATGGCTATTTTGCTATTCTGAATTTTACGTTTTTCACCAAAAAATTTGATGGTCAAACTAAATCTGAACATGAATCTGACTATTTTTAATCGCGATTAAAAAGGTGTGGAATAAAATTAGGTGGCGTGAACTAAAATTCACACCAACACCTCGACTTCAGACGTGCAAAAACGGGTCTTTAACTTTCTTTTTCTTTTTTTGCTCATATCTCGAAAACGGTGTGTCCTATCACAAAAATAATGAAAATTTCGACCCCCTTTGTAACCTTGAAACCACCGAATCTCTACATGTAGATATTTTTATTTTATATTTTTCACACAAAAAGTCAAAACTTCCATAGAAAACACGTCGAGGCTGCCCCCAGGCTGCCTCCGGCTCTAACAAAGACGTTACGAAATCAAAAAAAAAAAAAAAAAACACGTGGACTCGCGACTGTCAAATTCGATTAGTTGTGTCAAAGTTATGTTTAAATTTAGAGATTTTTTTTCGCAGAATAGCGTCAAGATTTTCATAGTAAAAAGTAAGGAATTTTAGTGATAGTTTAGTTAGTTTAGGTCGGTGTACAAGAGAATCGGCACCATAGTATAATGTTTTGGGGTAAAAGTTATGACTATAATATCAAAAGAGCGTTTGTGTTACAAAAACGCGCAATACGGACATTAGTCCGTATCCCGCAAAGAGAGAGTTGTCGTGAACATTTCATTAATCTGAATATTCTTACAGTGCCGAGCATTTACGTATTTGTGCTTCTTAGTAACATGGCCAAATATATATATGAATATGAGACAGCAGATGAACGACAGATTAGGGAAGGCACACGCAGACAAGATATTACACGCTACAAGGTACAACCTAGTTTGAATATTGTGAGGCACAGTCCCAGATATCAATCGGTTGTATTATTTAATAAGTTGCCTCTAGATATAAAAAGCGCTATCTACTCAAGCTCTTTTAAAAAGCAACTTAAAAGTTTCCTATTGAATAAGTGCCTATATGCTGTTGAAGATTTATAATAAAATTCCTATAGGTTGTATTTATGCATTGTTGTAATTGGTTAGTGTTTATTTTAATTTTTTGTTTTTCTTACGTAATTTAATTTTCTTTTTTTTTAAACCATGCAATTTCAGACACAATTTATTGTTAATGAATAAATGACTTATGACTTATTCAAACTAGGCTGAGAGTCAGCACTTTTCGAACGTCAAAATTACATAAGACAGTCCCCCAAAACGCCCGCCGTTCACCACTTCCTAGTGCTTTAGCTGGGAAGAAGAAGTGGCGCAACAAACTCCCCAGCAGCACAGCTGTCTGTTTAGTTAGAAAACCATTGAATTATATAATTATAAGGTAATCAAAGAATAAAAACCGAAACACAAAAAAAAAACATATTAAATTATCTACCATATTTAAGCTAGCCACGCCAATATACCCAAAACAGAAATCAATACAAAAATCAATGAAAAAAAAAAAACATAACTTAATAGAATAGAATAGAATAGAATAGACAATACACAAATAAAAGCCTCCAGGCATAAGGGGCGTGACATCTTACATATGCATTATTGGATTATTTTTTAAGTAAACACAAATGATAAACTAGGACCATAGAAGTACAATAAGTTAACAGAACAATTACTTTAACAATATCAAAACCATAGACAGCAAGACGACCAGTCACCACAAGCAGCACCCGTTCACGAGCATAACGCAAAGTTCAGCCATTGCCCCCTCGCCATATTTGAGGGAAGGAGGCAACCCGATCCCCGACGCTACCGCAAGCAGTGACATCTACGGGAGCATGACGAAACACACCGAAATCCAACACAACACTCTATAACATGAAAAACTGGAGCTTCGAGCTCGAGTTGGAGCGTCGACTCTGGTTCACTCTAGTAACCGTCGTAGGAGTGTTTGAGAGACATAACGTGAGACATTATACCATCCTTGTTCTTTTCCCTACACTTTGTGCAAGTTTGAGCAGGAAAGGTATAGATTAGAAATACGACCTATAAACTTTGACAGAAGCTTTGTACTCTTGCCGTCATTATTATAATTGGTCCGGGTTAGTTTAACTAAGTCGCCAACCTGATACTCAGGGGCAGAAGTACAACCAATGTCATGTTTACGCGTTTGTTCTTCTTGCCTCTTCTTAATAGATTCGCTGATATTCTCGCGTAATGACAACAAATCTTCGTTTTGTGACTGTTGTGGAACATTAAACTTATTTGATAAACTATCGCGCATTTTCAATCCGAACAAAGCCTCTGTTGCCGTTTTTTTTTTGTAGTCGCATCAACAGTATTGTTAATGCCCCACTGAACCTTACCAAGACACTTGTCCCAGTCACGCTCATTTCCATTAAAATTTTGAGCAGATAATGAATTTAAAATAGTTTGATTAAACCTTTCGGCTTGTCCGTTTGCTCTGGGACAAGCGACTGCATTGAGTACATGTTTTATACCAAGACAATTGCAAAAGGTTTCGAAGGCTGTTGATGTGAACGAAGTCCGATATGATTCTAGCCGGTGTACCAAAGTCAGTGAAAATATTCTCCAAGATTTTAATTGAGCTCTTTGTTTTCGTATCTTTCGCTGCTTTGACGAATACGTACTTAGTGAACCCATCTACAATCGTAAGTATGTAAGAATTGCCGTTTCTGCTTCTTAGGAACGGTCCTAAATGGTCAATATGAATGGTGTGAAACGGTACACTTATTTTCTCTATTGGGAAAAGTAGACCCTGCTTCTTTTTAGCACCACTAACCTTACTCTTACAGTAAGGATAGTGGTGCTAAAAAGAAGACATTCAATGCAGGAACCTGCATATTTCTTTACAAATCGTCGTAGTTTTGCGAACCAAAATTGGTTTTTTATTATTTCTAACGTTTTTGCATAGATTAAATGCCCGATGTCATCGTGGTTAGCTTTGCAAACCTGCCAACGAGCACTTCGTGGTACTACAAGACAAAAATGGTCATCAACTTTGCGATAGAGTGCATTATTTTGGACAGTATATTTTTGCTTTAGATCTTCAAAGTCAGGGTCAGCTTCAGGTTTAAGAACTCTTACAATTCGAGACGTTTCGGGGTCACCCATTTGAAGGGTAAGGAACCAGTTATCCAATGAATATTAAAAACATTAACAGGCTGAATATCTCCTTCCGCGTTAAGGCAAGTGTTTCTGGTTAAGGCGTCTACATGCGTCATATTAACACCCGGGCGGTATTCAATTTCAAAGTTATACTCACTTATTTGTAACCACCACCTTGCTATGCGCGGAACGAGATCTCTCTTTGTCAATGTTGTCCTAAGCGCGGCACAATCAGTAAATACCTTAAACGGGACTCCTAACAAGTACACCCTAAACTTCTTTAACGAACAGACAAAGGCCAGAAAACTTCAACTAGTAAGAATGAAAATGTTTTTCATCCACCGTAGTCTGTCTACTAAACTAAGCAACAGGTTTTAGGACTCGGGGGGGGGGGGGATGCTTGCCATTGCATGAGGATTCCTCCGATACCAAGGTCGCTGGCATCCGTATGTAACTCTGTCTCTAACTGCGGATCATATAAGGCTAAAACTTGCCTGGTTAAAAGACTTTCCTTTAAGGAATCGAACGCAGATGGTTGATCACTGCCCCAACACCATGCATTATCTTTTTTAAGTAATTTGGTCAGTGGTTGCGCTAACTCCCCGTATCCATTTATGAATTTACGGAAATATCCTGTTAGCCCCAAAATTGACGGACTTCATGAACATTACTGGAGCAAGGGAATTCTTTAACGGCCAAAACTTTTGCTTCCCCGGGTCTTACTCCCTCTGCAGATACTTCGTAACCTAAATAGCTGATCGTAGTATCGAAAAACCGGCATTTCGTTAGTTTTAGTGTAAGTCCGAATTCGCGGAGTAATTTTAAAGTTTCTTCTAAGCGCTCAAACCCTTGTTCTATAGTTATAGAAGGAATAGGTAAATCATCTTAGATACGCAAGTGCATAATCAAATCGTCTATTCCCAAGAATTTTATTAATCACTCGCTGAAATACAGCAGGGGCGTTGGCCAGTCCAAACGGCATCCTTTTAGATTAATAGTATCCGTATCTAATAGTTCATCAACAATTTCACGCACCTGCACCCGTTCTGAAAACGATAACCTGTACGGCCGGTAAACAACGGGTCTGTTATCTGTAAGGTTAATTTTCATTTCAAAATCTTTAACACAACCTACTTCATTCATATTGGTGGCAAAGCAATCGCGATACTTTTGTATTAACGTATACAACTTATCTTTATTGCTACTTGTTACATCCTCACCGACTTGAACTTGCGTTCTATCTAATGGTTCTAAAGAAAGAACAGATTTTTTTTGAATACGATTAACCTGACAGTTTTTGGCCTCAACTACTGGTGACGACCGTGCAATTAATGTTTCAGCTTTAAATAAAAGAGGTGTCCGTGACAAGTTCGTTACGGCTATTTCTCCAGTGCCATTTGAAATTCCATAAGTCCCTTGTAACAAACGAAATTCTCTACCAGGTTCCAATGATAAAGGTATAACCCTCGACAAAGACGACACCGGAAAAAGAGGCATCCCTGACTGTGATGGGTACCATACAGGTATCAACAATCTTGATGGGCTTCGAGGTAAATATTTTGAGAAGGATTTCAATTGGGAAGAGATTTTCTCCTGGAGTTCTGTAAAAGACTAATTGATTGCAGTCTTTTAAGACTGTAATAAAAGGAAGTTCGGTGAAGTTTTGTCCGATTAAGAGACTGTTTGTCATGAACTCGTCGCCGACTTCTACCTTAGGACGTCTAACTGGGTCTCGATATCATCAAGTCTTAAGTTCAGAGTAGACTTATACAAAGGTGAAACGCATGAATTGCCAAATCCTCTAATTACTGGAACGGTGTCAGAATTTTGTACTAGCTGAAGTTCTAATGCAAGGCTCTCTCGAAGTTGAAGTTGAAGAAGCTGCATTCACTACCGAAGTCTATGTAAACCATAAAGGGTCGACCGTTTATTAAAATAGCTTTGTAAAACTTATCATTGGCTGTCGCGATCGAAGTCGACGCTTTAGGGCGTATCAACAGGTTTAGGGCTTATTTGATCATTAAACGAGACGATCTTTAATGTGTTCTTCTCTATGGTACTGGTACGAATTTCATAACTTTTGGATCTAGGGACGTAATTTTCAGCAACGGGTCGCAACTTACAGTTTTCATGATCATGACCTATTCTGTTGCATTGCTTACATTTTGTTAGAGGTTTTGGACACTTATGATAAGGGTGACCTTTGTTACGACAGTTAAAGCAGACTATGGGACCTTCAGCACTAGAATTTGATCTCTGCTTATTTTGGTCTCTAACTCTTTTCGAATAGTACGTTGAGCACAAAGAAAGTTAAGCAAGTCCTTGGGTTCCTCGCAGTTAAGTGCCAGTGCACCACTTCTAACTGACCTATCAGTAACTCCGTGTATAACACAATCAACAGCTCTCTTCCTCTTTATATCACAACGGTTCAACAAATTCAACTTATCATAAAAATACTCGCGTAAACTTTCGTCGACACGAGTGGTACGAGCAAGCATTTTTTCTAAAAGTCTGCCATAATTTTTCTCACTAGGGAATGCTCTTTTTAATTTGGCTTGCCACTCTTCCCAAGAAAATAAGACTGTAGGAAGAGACTCGAACCATTTCTTCGCAAGTCCAACCAGTTTTTGGAGGGAGAAGTGAATGGTTTGCTTCTGATCCCAGTTATTTTGTGAACATTCATTAACTTTCCGTATCCAAGCCTCAATACTTTGTGACCTATTGGCCGGGTCAATTTCAGGTATCACGTTATAAAGTTGACTACTTTGTAAGGAGTTTGTGCTCTTACTTGGTTCAGTCTTCCAGGAAGTCAGGATTTTCAGCACGTCCAACGTGGTCAATCCCTTAGAGTGTTTTCGAGACCGTCGTCAAATCCTTTCTTCAGCTGTAGATGACGAGGACGAGGGTGATGATGAGGATCGTCTCCGTTTTTCCCTGCGTCTACTACGCTTACGAGGAGGAGTATGCGATGCACCAACAGACTCTGCACCACTCATGGTGGCTGAAAGGTTCCATAACATTCGGTTACATTCTATTCACATTATCACGATCACTGACTCGACACGGTGCATGTGTGTGATTGTGTTTTACCCAGGAATCACATGACACATGGGCCAAAAATCAAACACATGATATACATAGTCTCTTATGTCAAATGTCAATAGCCTCCAAAGTCAAGTGGCAATAGCCTCCAAAGTCAAGTGGCAATAGCCTCCAAAGTCAAGAGTGGCAATAGCCTCCAAAGTTAAGTGGCAATAGCATCCAAAGTCAAGAGTGGCAATAGCCTCCAAATTCAAGTGGCACTAGCCTCCAAATTCAAGTGGCAATAGCCTCCAAAGTCAAGTGGCAATAGCCTCCAAATTCAAGTGGCAATAGCCTCCAAAGTCAAGATGCAATAGCCTCCAAAGTCAAGAGTGGCAACAGCCTCCAAATTCAAGTGGCAATAGCCTCCAAAGTCAAGTGGCAATAGCCTCCAAAGTCAAGTGGCAATAGCCTCCAAAGTCAAGTGGCAATAGCCTCCAAAGTCAAGTGGCAATAGCCTCCAAATTCAAGTGGCCATAGCCTCCAAATTCAAGTGTCCATAGCTTCCAATAAAAATATTACTTACAAACTAGCAGGGCTTGCTTAGCTATATAACTACAATGTTAAGGTATTACAGGATACTCAAGCTTTAGTCTTTTAACCTTAAAACAACATAACACACTATACCCCAGCCAAACACTGCTGAAGAGTAGCCTCAACCAAGTATTCGACGGGAATATAATGCGTCTATTTTTTTAAAGATAGGAACACTATCAGGGCATGCCCCGACCACGTCTCAAAATCATTCCAACTAGGTAGGATATAAGCGCACCATACCTCGGTCAAAAATACCAATGAAGAGTAGCCTCGCTCAAGTATTAAAACCATAGCGCACTTCTAAGTGTAAAAATCATAGCAAAATGTCGAAATTACCAGCGTTTAAGCACACTATACTTCAGCAAAAAATGACGTCGAAGAGTAGCCTCGCCCAAGCATCAAATACAAAAGCACAGTGCACTCTCAAATTGTAAAAATCATTGCAATATCATGTCTAAATTAACAGCGTATAAGCGTACCATACCTCAGCAAAAATGCTGACGAAGAGTAGCCTCGTCGAAGCATTCAAGACAAGAAAAAAGCACGGTGCACCTTTTAGGACTGGTTAAATTTAAGAAGTGCCTAACCACTGATCTTCTATAAAAAGAACTAGCATATTACTCTATTATGTAAGCGAACTATACCTCAACAAAAATACTGACAAAGTGTTGCCTCGCCCAAGTATTTAAGACAAAAGTACAGTGCACTCTCTAAGCCCGATAACACTATCAAGGAGTACCCTGATCAAGTCATATCGGATCCAATGTAGAATAAGATGCAATGTTTTGCTATTAAATTAATAACATCAATTTGTAGGCCAACCAAGCAAGCTCTGTCAGTCTATAGTCGTTAAGTTTAAACGTTATTTAGTGTGTACATACCTTTAAATAAGTCTTAGCGACTGTGGGCGTGCACTGTTGGACCTTCCACCTCTGATATACAGCATGTAACGAAAACCCTGTCCGATCCTGAAGGGTATTATTTGGTATCGTACTGCGTACACAAATACGTAATCATTTAATGGATAGGAGACAATTATTTTACCCCAATGAAAATAATTAATTTAAAAAATTAAAAATAATCGTACCAAAGGCAACACTGATCGCTCGACAGGGTTCACCTACAGTTTCGTGTCAAAGAAGCCGCCTGAGCGCGGCGATGCTTTGTCGCATGCCGCCAAACAAACTTAGGACTAAAGAAACCTACGTTTTGCCTACGCGTAGGTATCAGCTGATATTTTATTGTATGCATAGACGCATAGTGACCCCGATTTCTGACCTTCTGTTTATCAAGAAACATTTATTATTGAGTTAATGTGCTGTGCTTTTGGCAATGTACCGACTGTAGGTATTAGTTTATTAAAACATTTACTTGTTGCATACCTCGGAGATTGTGTTCCACATTTTCCGTTCCAGTCTATCTCGAACATTAGTACACATTCGACACCTTTTTATTAAATTTGCACGTACTCTTCGCAGCGCACTTGTGTACGATTTGAGTGCGTCGAAAGCTTCCACAATCCGAGTTCTTATCACACTTACTTCCGAATCACACTCACTCACAAATAAAAATTAACATATTCAAATATTCCTGATTGGTATACGATATTGTTCGCGATACGATAGCGGCACGTGATACGTACGGACATCCGATCGCAAGCGTGAGACTGGCGAAGTGGCCAAACAAGTAGCGAGCCAGTAGACAACCAGTCGGCTACATCAAAGGGTCGAGGACTCGTTATGAGTACCTACAGTGCGGCTAGTGCACGGCGGTGTCCTTTGAAATAAAAATAGGCAAAAAATAAAAGATTTCGCCGGCCGGTGGAGTGTTGTCAACTTCTGAAAATTTACCATATTTAGTGTTACATTTCGCATGGTAACTAAAAATAAAAAAAACAGTAACTTTTGGTTTTTATGAGTTACATTTTTTTACGCCTTTTTTGGATCGGACAGGGTTTTTGTTACATATTGTATAATAAAACCACTTCTTAGACTTATTTAGTATATTTTACCAACATCAAAATGGACACTAACATTCGATATTATAATCCGTATCATTTAACTTAGCTATAATTAAGAACGCCATCCTTTTTTTTTTTTTTTTTTTTCCCGGGGTGGAAAATCTTTATGGATGTCCTCCGCCCTGGGGCGGGCGGAGGGGTCTGTCAGACTCTTACTGACTAAAAACCACCCCGGTGTTCCATCTCACACCTACGCCGGGGTCGCGGGAACACATTATTCTTCCACAACCCCGGCTGGTGCCGGCCCGCTAGCGCGGGCCCCGTCTCAGGGGGGGGGAGTGAGGTGTACTCCCCCCGCAACGTCTGTGAGCGGCGCACGCGGAACACTACGCGCGCCGCCTTCTCGGGTCCTGATGTTGGGGGGCGACGGATGTCCCCGAATCCGTCGCCCCTGGACCCATTTAGGGGGGCCGGAAGAGGGCGTTGTCCGCCCTCCTCCGACGCCCGGTGCGTCTGCTGCGGGCCGGGTCGAGAGTCGAGATCTCTCTCTCCCTTTCCGCAGCCTCCTTCTGCGAGATGACCGTTTCGCAAAAGGAGACCACTGCGTCCCAGGACTCTGCGCCGCCGACCATCGCGTTCACGACGGCCGGCAGTGACAGGTCGTTGCCTACTTCGGTGATGAGGGCACGGCGCGGCTCCTCCCAAGCGGCACACTCTGCCAGCGTGTGCCGCGCCGTGTCCTCCCGGCAGTCGACGCAGTGGTGACACCGGGCGTCCGGCTCCCTGTTAATGCGACACAGGTACTTCCCGAAGCAACCATGCCCCGAGAGCACCTGCGTCGCCCGAAACGTCAGGGAGCCGTGCCTTCTCCCGAGCCAGCGGTCGAGCACTGGCCGGATCGCCTCGATGGTGCTGAGGCCGGCGGTAGGGCGTGACAGCCTCACCCGCCATTCGGCCACCAGGACCTCGCGGAGCTGCAACCGATGCTGCTCGATTTGTTGCTGCACCGGTCGCTCGCCCCGCTCCCGCGCTGCCTCGCGCCACCGGTACAGTGACGCCAGCACCTTCGCCTCCAGGTCCCAGGGCGGTGATCCGGCCAGTGCACAACCCGCCTCGAAGGAGATCGTGCGATACCCCCGAATGACTCTGACGGCCATCGCCCGCTGCGGCTTGCGCAGGACAGCTATGCTGCCGGCCGTCAGGTCAGACGCCCAGATCGGCGCTCCGTAGAGCGCCATGGATCGCACGATCCCCATATAGAGCCGCCTACAGGCGGCGCTCGGGCCCCCCTGATTGGGAAGCAGCGTTGCCAGCGCCCCGGCCGCGCCCAACCACTTGGGCGCCAGCCGCCGGAAGTGGGGTCCGAAGTCCCACCGGCTGTCGAGCACCAATCCCAGATATTTCATGGTGGGCTCGACAGCGATCCGGACCCCCCCGACCACAATGTGTGATCCGGCCGGCGGCGCCCGCCGGGGGCCATGAAACACCATGGCCTCCGACTTGTTGAGGGCTACCTCCAGGCCGAGGCGCCGTATGCGGCTCACCGTGAGTGAGACCGCCGCCGTCGCGAGCAACGCTGCCTCCCTGTGCGAACTCCCCCGGGCCGTCACCAGCGTGTCGTCCGCGTAACACGTCAGGTCCGCGCCCGGCGGGAGCTCGCCCCTCAGCACCCAGTCGTACCCGATGTTCCACAGGAGCGGTCCCACGACCGATCCCTGTGGAACACCGCACGACACTTGGCGCTGGTTTCCGCCATCACGTCCCATCTAGGTGACACACCTCCCCGCCAGATAAGCCCCAACGATGCGGCGGAGGTAGAGAGGCACCCGATGATAACGTAGTGCCTCCCGTATGCAGCTCCAGGGCAGGGTGTTGAAGGCGTTGGAGATGTCCAAGGACACCGCCACCACCACCCCGCCCCGGGACACTGTTTCCTCCGCCAGGACTCTCACCCTCGACACAGCGTGGATGGTAGAGCGCCCATGCCGAAAGCCGAACTGGCTCTCGTCCAAGTCCGGCCCCTCTCTGCACAAGTGGCCGACGAGGCGGGCTGCGAGTATGCGCTCGAACAGCTTGCCCACCTCGTCGAGCAGCACTATGGGCCGGTACGCAGACGGCGAGTCGGCAGGGCGCCCCGCCTTCCTGAGCAGGACCAGACGTCCAATCTTCCACAGACTGGGAAACTGGCCCCGCTCAAGGCACGCTGTGTAGAGTCCTCTCAGTTGGGGCTCCAACTCCTTCAGAGCGAGGGCCAAAGCCAGGCCGTGAATTCCGTCGGGAAGAACGCCATCCTAGGTCGACTCCTCAAACGAACTGCCCGAGCGACTCCAAGCGTGATGCTAGTTTTTCTTTCTTTCCCGCCATAATGCTATTCAAACGGCATCGCGGTTGGCTGTGTTGCCAATTTAAATAAATATAATTCCAGAACGTAGTATTTACGAACAAGAAATCATGACAGGAACTTGAATTTTACATTAAGTCGAACTGAACCTACAAACAGTAAAATTTACGATCGTCATCATGCAGTCTGTAGCTGGGGCAAAGATCGAAATACACAAATTGGATGGACAGAATTGGCAAACGTGGAAATTCATGATTACTCGATTACTTAAAAGTTATCCAGGTACAACGGATGTTATAAAGGGTACAATTAAAATGCCTAATCATCCTGGAGCATTGGTCACACCCCAAATATTTGACAAATATAATAAAGAGTCGGAATATTTTTAAACATTAGATAACACTGCACAATTAGTACTTTCGGCAAATATGACTGAGGATATGCACAAGGTGATGAGATTTAGCACAGCAAAGGATATGTGGGTTGAACTTGCCAAGCTGTACGACGGAGCTCCAGAAGATAAGAGCTACGACATATGCATGAAGTTCTTCAGCTACTACTATAATTAGAAGGAAATGCTTTACCAGTAATACTAGTAATTTGCAAGATACTAGATACACTTCCGGAACAGTTTTTTTCATTTAAGTCAAGTTGGCTTTTGATGACAAAACAGGATAGAAACATTGAGAATCTGACAATACAGCTATGTGCCTATGAAAGAGCGCTAATAAATAAAGCAGAATGTAGGACTAATGTGAAAGCTCTTGTATTAAAATCTGAGAAGAGTAAGAACAACTTTAAGAAAAAGGATTTAAAGTGCAAATATTGCGGACAGGTCGGTCATATCGTCAAGAAATGTCTTAAATGGATTTCCGACGGGAGACCACCAAAGAACTCGACCAGTAGTGTGAACAACATGAATTTAACAGTTCTGTCTGTTGAAGATACAAAAGAAGCAGATAAAAATAGTTGGTACGTAGACAATGGCGCAACTAGTCATGTCACGAACAGGTCTGACTTATTTGAAAGCTTTGAATATTTTCAAAATAATCACACTGTCACTACAGCATCTGGACAGACAATCAATGCTATGCAAAGTAACTATACGCCTTGATGCTCATGTAAATGGACGAGTCGAACCGCTTCTATTAAAAGATGTATGGTATATTCCAGCAATAAACAGAAACTTATTTTCAGTTCTTGCTGCCCAAGACAAACTACAGAATAGTACATTTGAATCCCGCACAGAATCATGTACGTTGAAGGTAAATGGTAAAGAAATAGTGAACGGAAAGCGAAGAAAGCTTGGTGGGCTTTATATACTTAATGTTAAAGTTGTCACACCAATGCAAGAAGTAAATGTTGTCACAAATTTACAATCGTTACAATTGTATCATGAACGTTTAGGACATCAAAACAAAAAACATGTAAAAAAATAGTAGAAAAGGAATTTAACATAAAATTTGACTATAATACAGAATTATGTGAAGGTTGTATCAACGGCAAAGCACACAGGTTGAAGTTGGGAACACGAGAAACAGCGACGATGCCTGGAGATCTTATTCACTCTGATGTGTGTGGACCTTTTATGTACTCAATTTCCAAATTTCGATACTTTGTTGTTTTCAAAGATGATTACTCTCGGTATCGGCGATGTCTACTTTATAAAATACAAAAGCGAAGTTCACAGCAAACTTAAACAGTTTCTAGCTGAGATAAGAACCGCTGGCCATGTTGTACAAGAGTTCCTAAGCGATAATGGAGGAGAATTCAATAATGAGCAGGTATGCAATACATTTCGACAGAATGGTATAAAACAGCGTTTCACTATACCTTATACGCCAGAAAAAAATGGATGCTCGGAACGAGATAATAGGACTATAGTAGAAACTGCTAGGGCAATTATGCATGCTCATGGTGAAATACCACAAAGACTATGGGCGGAATTAATTAATACTTCTGTCTACATATTTAATCGAACGAGACCGACAACAGTTGAAGGAAAGTCACCTTTCGAATTATTTTATGAAAAAAAACCAAGTATCAAACACTTGAGGATAATTGGATCGACGTGTTATGCACACATACCGAAACAAAGGCGAAAGAAACTTTGTAAGAAAGCTGAAAAAGGCATACTAATCGGATATGATGGAGATGATGGCTATCGAATATGGTCTAAAGAAAATTATAGGCTTATCAGATAGAGAGACGTGATTTTTGATGAACGCCCTCTCATAGAAAAAACCTATAGATCAGACAGCAGAGGAAGCACCTACGGTAGACAAAAACAGTTTTGATATACCATTACCCTCTTTTGCACCAGATACACAGCCTATCATAGCAGAAGATGATTCACAGATTGGACACAGTCAAGAAGCTGTTGAATGAAATAATGTACCGATTGATCCAATTAATGACTCTGTTAATTTTGATACTGCTGAGTCTGACTGTGATGTTGATGACACTTCATCAACTGAAAGTACTTTAACGCGTCGTGATACAGATTTACAAAATGAGTCTAGAGATGACATATTAAGAGAAGATATTCAAACTCAAGAAGACGTTCATTTTGATCAACGTCGAGAACAAGTTCAACATAGAATGACTTTAAGAGATCGTTCAACAAATTTATTTTTTATTATCTACCGCATTTCTTTATGGAAATTTAAATCAAGAAATTTACGTCATACAGCCAGAAAGAAGGATATAACGATGGAACTAGCAAAGTATGCAAATTGAAACGCAGCTGATACGGACTCAAACAAGCACCGTTGTGTTGGAACAATTGCATTAAAGGCTTTCTTCTCGAACAAGGGTTCAAATCTGGAGAAGATCCTTGTAAATTCTCTATGAAAAAGGGAGAAGACAGACTACTTCTAGCCCTTTATGTTGACGATGGCTTGATTGCTGGCACTTCCCAGGCACTAATCGATGTTTTTCTGGAGAATTTAAAAAAGCGATTTAAAATAAAGGTCCAAAATAACAAAAAATCCCATTTTACTTTACTTTATTTTAGGACGTGAAATTAAAAAAGAAAGGAAGATTGTATCAAAATACATCAAGGTGCCTACACCAAGAAGGTAATTGAAAAATTTTGTATGCAGAATAGTCACAACACTCAAGAGTCTTTAACTATTGCTGCAGCTGCACCAATAGTTAAAGACTCTGAATTGAGAGAAGATGCTGGAGGAGACAATTCGTTTCCTAATAGAGAAGCGGTTGGAGCCCTTGCAAATCTGATGGTGGGCACAAGACCTGATATAGCTTATGCTCTTAGTGTTGCATCCAGATACTTAGAAGCTCCTACAAATAGAGATATCACAAAATTAAAAAGAATATTTCGGTATTTGAATGGTACTCGTGATTACTGCATTACGTACAGAAAAGGCACGGAGAAAGAACTGGTCTGTTAAAGCGATGCGGATCATGGTGGTGATCTTGACACTGGAAGGTCGACTTCAGGACTTGTCTGTGTTTACGGAGGTATAATATCATGGAGAAGTAAACTACAGACATCAGTCGCGATCTCTAGCACAGAAGCCGAAATTGTAGCTGCTAGTGAAGCTGCAAGAGAAATAATATGGCTTAAACGATTAATTGAAAACATAGAGCAATCAACGATGACTCCTGTACTCCATGTTGATAAAGAGTCTGCCATCAAGCTTGCACTGAATCCGCCATATGAGTTCCACAACAGAACCAAGCACATCAAGCTACGACATTTCTTTATACGAGAAGCCATAGCTGATGGGACTATGATTATTGCAAAAATTGGTACAGAAAACCAAATTGCTGACATGTTTACGAAGGCACTGTATAAGCCAAGACTGGCTATGCTTTGTCGTCATATTGGCGTGCATGTTTAAAATACTGTTGTTCACTAGCTTCAAGAGAAGATGTTAGAGTTTGTATATATGTCAAAACTCTTTGAAGGTGAAGCTATGGAACCTTCATAGAATCATGGAATAACCATTGGACATTCTTAAAAATAATAGTAACAATGGTGTCACTTCTTGATTTATATTTTTCCTTGTAAAACGTCCTGTACATAATTAAACTTTTGCCACTCTTGGTGAATCTCCACAGTACCCAAAAATACCGTCTGGAGGGGGGCACGTGCCCCCGTGCCCCCCCCTTAAATCCGCCCTTGTATAACGTTGTATCGTTACGATAATTTATATAACAAATCACAACAATAAAATGTCAAGTCAAACCACAGACTTAATAGTATTAGGGACGTCCTAGGTTACTAACAACATCAATTAGCTGTTTGATGCGCGCGATTGCCATATCCGAACGTATGATAAATATGCCATAAGCTAAACTCTAATAAGCAACCTAATTGCCTCATTTGCGCCTTGCATATCGTTAATCATGTATTCTTTTTTCTACCTATCAAAATGTGCAAGTCACGTCGTGCCTCTCTTACGGACACCACCTTCCGGCTATCCGGATATCAACGGGCTCCGCGCCGGGTACTTATTTTACCCGCGCGGCCGCGTCGAGCTCGCTTCTACGGGTCTGGCGAGACGATCCGCCGACCATCACCTTCCTGGCGTCTGCAGCGTGGCACACCCGCTGCGGTCATCGTCACACCAGGCTGAGCCAGGAGAGTACTGTGCAGCTCCCAAGGGAATCAAGGAACTTGTGACCATAGACCTATCCACCCCCTTTATACTTTATTCATCTAATATACTTTTTTTATGCTGACAAGGTTTCGTAACACTTGCCACAACGGTTTGGAGGTGTTTAGGTCGGAGCGTAGACTACATCAAACGGGATCATTCTAGCTAAAGTTGATATACAGAGAGCCACATAGGAGTCGGCGGTCACTACCGGTATTAAACTTGTTGACCACAGAGTTGTCTCTAAAAATGTGCTTTTTAGCCGTCATCACGATATCTCGTTCTTTGTCACAGTAATGGCTTTGTCACGTTAACTTTCTTTGGAGCTGCTTCTTATAGATTTTCATTAAGAAGAGCCTCTCTTTCTCCAAAAAGTTGACGAGCATTGCCCCCTGTGGTTCCTGCTACCATAACCATGTGGACCAACTTTCGATTCGCTGCTAATCCGTACTCCCACTTTAGTGTTGAACCCCTCCTCCATCCTCGGCTGGTTTTGTCTTTTGTTTTGTATAGCAGGTGTTTAATTTTACAATTAAGTTTCGCATACCAGAAATGGCAAATGTTCAGATGTGCCACTTATCTAAACATGTAATGTGAATAAATGTTTTGATTTGACGAGTAAAAAGATCTTAGTTATAATTATTATGAATAAGATAACATCAAATAAAAAACAATCTTTAGAAATCTTTAGGTCTGCTTATCAATTTCCTCAAGGATTCGCATTCGCTTAAGTTGTCGCATGAAATATTCTTAAAGACTAATTAAGACAAAAAAATTAAATGAATGACTGTGGGCCCTATTTTGTGTTGAGTATTTTAATGGGGTAAAACCCTAATATTTTTACAAATAGCCACTTTAATAAAGAAGTTGTAGATGAAGATGAATAGAAGGTTCTATTTTACTCCGTCAAATCCTGGGGAAAATGGATTAATTAATAAGCATCATCTAAATAAAATAATAAAATAAGCATCATCAGCGTTGTGAAATAACCGAGTTACAGCGATTTAAAGTTGTCGAAAAAGCTTAATAGTTAATTTATTGGTGCCAATACCCTAATTTTTACCAACTTGGAAATACTCTGCTCGCGCGCGGTTGGTCACAGTTCTCTAAGCTAAACCTAACCCATTACGAGAGGTGCTATGCAGCCTAATTGCGTAACACATTTTCGTAAACGATTGCGACTAATCTGTTGTATTTTGACAGTTCAACAACATTAATTGCGTTTTATACATTGTTGAGCATAGCAATAATTTTTAAGACTGATTATTTAAAATCTCTATTTTATTATGTTTGAGACTGATTATTATAATTTTAAGTTAAATGATTCTCTTGATTTTAGGTGATCAAAACTGGGATTTTATTTGATATTGAGATAAATAAATAAATAATGAAAAATAACTAAGACCTTCTTTTTTCAAAACGTACATCCACCAATGATGATATTTTAATATGTTACTTATACTTGCAATCAATTTACATATATTATTTTTATAAAACCTTTATGTGCCTGACAGTACATTTGATCAAAATTTGCTTTTAATGTTTTTTTTAGAATCGGGGGCGTCGGCCACAGGTGCGTCGACCACTGGGGGCGTAAGCCACGGACCCACCAATTCGGCTGCCGGCAAGACCGACTAATCAGAGACGGTTAACAATTTTACGGGTGATAGAATCGTACACTTTGTGAGTGAACCCTGTTGGTAAGTGCAGGTTCGTTCACAGTTTGACATGGATAGATGATATTATTTAGGATTAAAAAAACTAGGTTTTAGAGGTATAAACTGTACTGTTAGGACAGAAGTGAAATCACAATTAAATAAAGAAATATTTATTAACCTAAAAACTAATCACATGTGTATTCATGAAAATAATAAACAAACTTAACAAATTACAATCAGAGGAACAAAATCATCATCCATCAAATCAAGAAAATCAATAATAGATACAGAGATACCAGATTGCACCGAACGGCTGACGGACAGCGCACTCCGCACGCAACGCAGTCCAAACGAAAAGTGAGTCTGACTCGTCGCCTGCGGTAGTTTTATAGTGACCGCGCCCCTCCCTTCCGAGTAGTACCCAACACGGCCATCCTGATCATGCGTCGACCTCGACAGCATCAGAAAGGTCACGTCCTCCATGGGTTTCGTCAGCTAGACGGGAAGGCCCAGCGACTGGCTCTGCACAATGATGAGCAGGAGTAGTGTCTTCAGTCAGGTCACCTTCTGTGAATCCAACAAGGAAGAATTACGTCTCTCGGAGAGCAAACCCATTTGCCTATTCTTTTGCTTGCACTCAGTTCATCTTACGTGGCCTTTTTCTTTCATTCATCCGACATATAAACTGACTAGCTAAATAGTCTATGGGGTACCAAGACGTCATCTTAGTACTCCATAGAGTTCCATTCATCACACATAAACATCATAACTCGTGTCATCGACATTCATACATCATTCAACCCACATGGATCCATGTTCATTCACTGTCATGTAGGGCGTTTATCGCCGAAAGGATCGTCTCGCAGTCCGTCCTCTACATGACCAATCGTGTAGGGTGATTACCAAATCACCGAAAGGAACGTCTCGCAGTCCGTCCTCTACACGTTAAAACACACGTTATACGGGAACGACATCCGTTATACGTGGGTAGCAAGGCCACTCTTTGTGAGACCGGTCAGGTACCTCGCAGTTTACCTGACGTAGACGTCTCGCAGTCCGTCTACTGTCTCACCACAAGATCTGCACAACCCTCTCTGGTAATGCAGACCCCTACTAATTCGCAAGTACACTCACGCTCAAAGAATGCAGCGCAAGTCTCAGGACACCACTCCCCTTTCCAGAGCACCATGTACTGAGCAGCAGCTTGCGTCGTCTTGCCATAGGAGCCGGTCAATAAGCGCAGTTCATACCGCCCACTCGGCAGCGCGCGTGTGACCCTGTACGGCCCTCGCATCCCGTGGTCCATCTTTCCAGTTGCCTGCGAAAACTTAACGACGAAAACCAAGTCATTTACATTAAAAACTTTAGGGGGGCGTCGGTGTCGATTTACATAATCGTCCTGTCGAGACTGGTTTTGTTTTAATAGATCAGTTGCGCGGGCCCTGCGTAACTCTCTTTGTGCTTCACGATTCGGCTGTCCGCCTTCCAAAGTGACATCACGGACCAGTGACTTGATGACGGGGGTCGCCGCGTCGGTGCCCACTAGCAGATTTAATGGTGATGACTGAGTAGTCTTCTGCTTGGTCACGTTGAGGGTCAGTTGGAGTCTCCACAGCGTCTCG
This sequence comes from Dasypolia templi, assembly GCA_963555695.1. Classification (NCBI taxonomy): domain Eukaryota; kingdom Metazoa; phylum Arthropoda; class Insecta; order Lepidoptera; family Noctuidae; genus Dasypolia; species Dasypolia templi. Next base: position 1,552,575 of record OY743151.1, on the reverse strand, counting down.
GACCAGGCTTTCCCTTTGTGATTGGTCTCGATGCGAAGAAGGTTCAGAACGGTGCGGGCGTACCTCTCGACCTGGCCGTTTGATTGGTGCATCTCTGCAGTAACCAAATGTATCTCCGATCCCATATCTTTAACAAAACCTAGGAACCTAGCGGACTGATACATTCTGCCTCTGTCGGTTACAATCATTTTTGGTACACCAAAAAGTGAAACTGCGTTTGTGAACACTCTTAGAAGTTCTTCTACATCCTGCCTATAAATGGGATATAGGAGAGTGTACTTAGTGAACGCATCCACAATAAGAAGAACAAACTTGAAGCCGTTTGTCTCGGGAAGTGGACCTAGGACATCTGAGTGTACAACTGAAAAAGGTTGATCAGGTTTTTCCCACGATGTTATATTTTGTTGTGGAACCCTAGGCACACGTTTCTTGGAGATAGAAATCAAGCAATGTTCGAGGTACTTTTTAACGAATTGCCTAAGGCCTGGGAACCAAAAGTGCCTTAGGATTAAATCCAAGGTCTTGTCATAGCCAATATGATTGTGCTCGTCATGGAATACTCGAAGCAGACTAAGTCTGTGACCTCGGGGAATAAAGCAAAGGAATCGTGGTTGCTCACCAATCGGAGTGTACTTATAGTACAAAAGGTAATTTTTCTCAACATAGTGATTAGGATCGAGGCGGCCTTCTCTAAGTCTTTGGAGAAGCTCCCGTGTCTCTTCGTCTGCAGCTTGCGCTATCTGAGCCCAATTGCGATGCTGAGTGACATGAAGCACCTTACGAGGAAGATTTCTGCTCAAGTAATCGGCGTGCGACATCATAGCCCCTTTTCGGTACTCCATCTCGAAGGTAAAATCTTGGAGGTATATCCACCAGCGGGCAACTCTCGGCAGCAGATCCTTTTTACGTTCGGTGGATTTGAGAGCATTGCAGTCTGTAATTAATTTAAACTGGAGTCCAATCAAGTAGTGTCGGAAATTCTGCAATGCCTTCACAACCGCCAACGTCTCTAACTCATAAGAGTGGTATCTACTCTCTGCGCCTTGAGTGGTCCGGCTGAAGTAAGCCACAACTCTTTTACTACTATCCGGATGGGTTTGCAAAAGAATTGCGCCATATCCGATGCTGCTCGCATCAGTATGAACCTCTGTGAGAAGACTCGGGTCAAAGATTGCTAATACCGGCTCATTGGTCAAAATTGAAATTATTTCCTGTCGTACTTTTTCCTGTTCGGGACCCCACTTGAACTGAACATCTTTTTTGGTCAATTGTGAGAGTGGGAACGTTTTCGTTGCATAGCTCTCAATGTACTTCCGGAAGTAACCGGCCAGTCCTAGAAACTGCCTAACCTGTTTGGTATTTTCCGGGGCAGGCGAGTTTACTAATGCCTGGATCTTGTGAAGGCTCGGCCTAACCTGACCTTGACTTATTATTCGGCCAAGATATTCAATCTCGGTGGTGAGAAAGACACACTTGCGTACGTTTATCGAAAACCCTGCTTTGGTCAACGTCGTAAGTACCTGTCGCAACAGATCGACGCCTTCGACCACTGTGGCGCTCATCAGCAGTACATCGTCTATATAAACCAGAACTTGCCCCGCGTCGATAAATTTGCGCAGCGTATTGTTGATGATGCGTTGATATACAATGGGCGAATTCATCAGACCGTATGGCATTTTTAAGTACTCATAATGCCCCTCGGGCGTAACGAATGCGGTGCGATGGATTGACTCGTCGCTTATTTTTATCTGGTGGAAGCCAGAGGCCATGTCAAGAGACGAGTATCTCGTTATGTTTTTGTCACCTAAACGATCGATATGGTCATCTATTAACGGGAGTGGATACCGCTCTTTAACAGTCACCCTGTTCAAAGCGCGAAAATCAACGCAAAGCCGGTCCGATCCGTCCTTTTTCTTCACTAAAATTACCGGACTAGAATACTCGGATACGGACTCTCGGATAATACACTTCTGTAGAAGGTCATAGATGATTTCGCGAACTCTAGTTTTCTCAGCAATTGAAAGTTTATAAGGGCGGGTACGTCGCTAATTACATTGATATGCATTTCACCCGTAGTGTCAGTAGTTTTCGCAGTGCCTGTTATAAAAAATTCAGCAAAATCATCAATTACCCTCTTAAGAGATTCCCGCTCTGCACCCTGCAGTGGTGTAACTATAGGTATGTCAGTTTCTTTAGATACTGCGAACACATGAGACGTGTTTTGGCTGTCAGGTGCGCGTGTGAGATATTGTCGGTATTTGGGTCTGATGTACGTTATGCCGTCCCTATTTAAAATGTCAGTTCCAATTATTAGGGGTGTACTCATAAATGCGGCTGGTACTACGACAAAATCAGCCTCTAGCGTGATATTAGCAAACTCAACTATAAGGGTTGCATAAGACGTGGATACAATTTCGTGGTTACTGATACCCTTCAACACACACTGAGTAGGTTTTACTGCGCAAGCCAAATGTTTTACTACGTCGGACGATATGAGAGAAACATTAAGCGCGCCGCTGTCTATTAACACATCGACCGGTATACCATGAACTACTGCGGTGGTTATGTCGCTGTTTTTTCCGCAGGATCCTGACAAAAATTTACATTTCGTTTGTTCTGCTGACCCTGTGGTCCAAACGATCTTTCTTTGGCAAAACAAACGTCCTCCCTGTGCCCTATCTTTTTACAGAACGTGCAGGTTGGAACGTTGGGACGTACTTTGGATACTGGCTCGGACGGTTTCGATTTTGTTGGACAGTTGTGAGACATGAGACCTCGGCTCTTACAGTTAAAACAGGTTTTATGCTGATTCGAATCTGCATGTTCTGTACCGCGTTTTCGTGACAAAGGGTATGCCGTAGTTTTAGCTGAGCCACCTTTCGTTTGATCTGGTTTCGCATATATAGATAGAAAGGAAACCAGATTTTCTGATGTTAGTTCTGCATTTACCGCCGCTGCCCGTACTTGTGCATCGTCTATGCCGCGGACCACTATTTGCGTCATTAATTCATCACTAAGGCCTTTGACAATGCGCAAGCGGAGCAGAGTACGTCTCGCGTATTCAGCGTACGACATGAATCTATTAGACGTCGTATTCATAGTTTCAAAAAGTATCGTCGCGTAATCTAATTTTCGAGGGCAAAGTGGTTTGAATTCGCGTTTAAAGCTACTCCACGATCTATCAGCGGTTACCCATTCATTTAACCAAGTTCTCGCGTCGCCTTTTAAACATCCGGCTACGCGTGACAAGCATTCTTTGTCGCCCCAGCGATTGGCTATTTGTGCGCGATCAACTTCATCACACCAAGAGTCCACGTCATGGACCGACGGGTCAAAGTTCGACACGAAGTAATGGGAACGTCCCGGATTTATGGAGTGAATCGCATCTACTATAGCTTGAGCCACAGACAGCGCCGTTGGGTCCGGTTGCGGAATGGGGGTAGACGTGAATTTGTTTTCGATCTTTTCCAGACCAGATAAGATTGTATCTAGGGTTTGCGTTTCAACGGGGTTAGACCGCGGTGTCTGGCTAATGTATGACGCAAGCGGCGGCGTCCCGCTCGACCGTACTCTAGAGGGAGTCCGTTCGCGACGACTACGTGACTTATTTCGAGGATTTCGTGAGCTATTTCGCGACCGATCATGCCTACGATTCCGTCGGTGCGATCTGCTATGCGATCTGCTCCGTGAACCATGCGTGTTAGGCATGTTCACCCTCAAAAACAAGTTTAGATTACAAAACAACAAACACCAAAACAAATATTAGATGAAAAAAAAAAACACGTGGGTAACGACAAAGTTCCTCTGTTATGAAATTCTAATTGGTCAAGGGGCCTAAATTGGGGTTGGATTGTTATCCCACTTCTGATGTTAGGACAGAAGTGAAATCACAATTAAATAAAGAAATATTTATTAACCTAAAAACTAATCACATGTGTATTCATGAAAGTAATAAACAAACTTAACAAATTACAATCAGAGGAACAAAATCATCATCCATCAAATCAAGAAAATCAATAATAGATACAGAGATACCAGATTGCACCGAACGGCTGACGGACAGCGCACTCCGCACGCAACGCAGTCCAAACGAAAAGTGAGTCTGACGCTCGGAGCTATATCGCGGCGCCCCCGTAAGGGGGCGTTGCGTGCGGTGCCGGGGCTTCACCCCCTGCCCGCGGAAGCCATACGGCGACCCGTAAATACGGGCCTCTCCTTGGGTCTGCTTCATGGCAGTGGATTTTCGGGCGCGCGCGGGCAACGCGCGCCCGTGTGAGTGATTGCTATTTTGTTTCTGTAGGAGCGCCGCGACGCTTATAGTGAAGCGCCGCTTTCTTCACGACATCTCGGCGGTCTGCCGCCGCCAGGTGAGACCCCTAGTTACCTAGGGGAGGCCCGGCGGCGACGACCAGCGACGGAGATGTCGACTCGACGCGCCTACAGAGTAGGTGAGTGGCCCCCGCCCGTCCAGATCACAGAGCTAGCCGTTACTGTCCGGGCTAAGGGGCCGAATGTGGGTGTGAACGGCATTGTAATTGTGTAACACCGTTCAGTGTTTGCGTGCCTCGCGGCCCGCGCCGCGCGTGCACGCGTGAGTTTGGGTGCCTGTATAGACATGTATGTCTGTCTGTATTTACGTAACGTGCCTATATTAACCTAGAACACGTTACGCAAAGGGTGTGTGTGTTGTGAGTGTGGAGTCTTTTTGTCACAGATAAGTCGCGTGTAACTTGGCTGCGGCTTATCTGGAAGTCAGTCCAGGTTTCAAGTGCCGTCTTCATGTCCCGAGGGAGGTGGCGGAGGGGGGGGGCGGCCTTGTGCCAGAAGGCCGCCGGCGTCCCATTTTGGGCCGCCCTGGGTGACCTAGCCGTGGTACATAGACAGTAGTGCGGCCAGGCCATCCAGGATGACCAACTCGACATCCTGTCCCTGCCTGATGGCCTTTATCAGGTCCATCAGTAGTTTGATGGCACAGGTTGTGAACTCCGATTTTTTGGTGGCTGTTTTGGCGTCGGTGGCGCCACCACTGGATTCTTTTAGGAACTCCTTCTTTGGTAGTTCCTTTGTTGTCCGCGGTGCCGTGGCGGCGCTAGCGGTAGTTTGCTGCTTTATCACAACCTGTGCCTCGTTGAAGGCAGGGGTGGCAATTGGGTTTTCTTGGGTCGCCTGGGGTGGGTCGGGTTTCTTCCCCTTGCCCTTTCCCCCGCGTCTCTTGTTTTTCCTCCGCCCAGAGGAGGTAGCTGGTTTGTCTGAGGGCCCGTTGGCCGCCGCCATAAGCGTCGTGCCTTGGGCCTCTTCTGGCATCACTTGTGGCCTCTCAATGGTCACTTTGGGCCGGCGTGACGTGGCCGTTATGGCGGCGGTGCCCGCCCGCTTGTTCCGGATCTCCTTCTGGAACACCGGACATCTGATGTTACACGCCGGGTGCGGGCCACCGCAGTTCACGCAGGTGGCCGGCTCTTCCCGTGGGCGCGGGCAGTCTCTCGCCGCGTGCTCCCTTCCACAGCGCACGCAAGCGAGCGGGCGGTGGCACTGATGCGAGCTGTGTCTGAACAGCTGGCATCGGTGGCACTGGGCAGGTCCTCTTTTTCCGCGCCAGGCCTCTATTTTGACACCACGCATTAACATGAACGTCGTGGTGTCGTAAATGGCCCGGACGTCCGGAGTCTTTTTTAAGATCGCGTGGAATACGCAACCGGGTCGTCCTTGTGCAGCCTTGATATGGCGCACATACTCCGGCTGGTATCCCAGCGTTTGGAGCTCCTCCTCTATCTCCTTCGGGTCCGTGTCCGCCGGTAGTCCCCGTATGGCGATCTTCAGGCTCTTCTCTGCTGGCAGCGAGTAAGCGAACCAGCTGACGCCGCTATCCTTCTCTAGGCCAGTCAGGTATCGCTGGACCAGCCTATACTCCTCCTCGCTGTCTGGGGTGAAGCGGACTCCACCTCCGTATGGACGAGCGTTAGGAGGCCGGCCCAGTTTCTCCCTGATGGCCCGGAAATGGGCGGCCCAGTTTGGCAGCTTCTCAACTACCAGCGGCGGGTACCTGGGCTTCTTTTGTCCCGGCTTTTGTTGCCACGTTCTTGTCGCGGCGCCGGGGGTTGCATCGGGGGTGTTGGCAGCGGTGGCGGGGGCGGGGGGTGGCCTGACCCCCGCGGTCGGTGACGGTGGCGGCGATGGTGACGCAGGTGGCGGGGGTGAGCGGCGCGCCGCGTCGGCAAAAGTAGGCGACGCTGGCGGGTCCGGACTCCGCGGCGCGCTTTCGCGCGGTGGCCGCGGCGAGTCGGGGCAGAGCCGCTTCCCCTCCGCCGCTGCGGTCTCGCTTGAGCTCCTGCGTCGACGTTGTCCTCTGGGTTCTGGCCGGGACTCGATATAGCCGCGCGCACAGCCATCGCCGGTCGAGCCCGCGGATGCCAGCGACATGTTCGATCCGATGGACGAACACGGCGACATAACCGCGGGCGAGTCGTAGGCTGAGGCACGAGGAGGCGCCGGCGAGTCGGGCGTATGGGTGGCGCTTGGTACTGACCTTGCTGACGTCATGGTGGTTGCAGGATTTTTAGCTGGCCGCTCTCGCTCAGCCATTGCCGGTCCCGCCAGCGAGAAGCGGGCGCCGGTCACGGCGGTGCGCGGAGCTGGCGCAGCTTTGGTATTTGGTTGCGCGGTCACAGTAGTCGCTGCGGCGGGCGCGGGCGGAGTCGCGAATCGCGGCGGCGCGTCGATGCGTGCAGGGGGCGCGCGGGGGGGCGCGGGCGGTGTGCGGGGGCGCGCGGGGTAGTCGCGCGGCGTGGCGGGGCGCGCAGCGTAAGCGGCGGCGTACGCGGCGGCATATGCAGCGCAGCGCACGGGCGCGGGTGCGGGGGCACGCGCGGGCGGTGCCGCGGCGCTCGCATGCGGCGCGCGATTTGGGTTAGCGGCAGGCCCCGGGGCCTGGATGGGTACCGGGCGGAACGCGGCGGGGCGGATCACTACCGCGTGCGGTCGGCTCGACGACGGCGAAGGCGCAGCGCGCGCAGGCGCCAGTGAAGTCGGTGGGCCGGCAGCAGCAGCGGCGCTCGATCCCCCTCCTCTTCCCTCTTCCTTTTTCTTCCTCTTCTTGTCCTTCTTCGATTTTTCCTCGCTTCTAGTGGAGCCGGCCGGCGGAGCACAGGACGACGCAACACCGATGATCGGCATCGACGACGTCCTATACAGCGCCGGGCGGGACTCCGGTGAGCCGGCATCGCAGCCCAACGAGCCGCGCGTGCCGGGCTTCGGCATCCCGGGGGTATGGTCTCCGCGACCGCGACGGTACAAAAAAAACCGGGTAGTCAGAAAATTATAAATTTTAATGACGGTCCGCGCGGAACAAACTCAACGGAATGGAAAATTCCGTAGGACGAGCTTGCGTGACGACCACAAGCCAATCCTGAGTCTGACTCTTTTTGTTTGTTTGTTTGGCATCTCGCAGGTCAACCTATGCGGTTGTCGTCTGCTTAAGCGGACTTGCCTGTGGATTCCCTAATAAATTAAGGCCTCCAGCCAGGACTTAAACTTATATACTAACTAAAACTAAGCGACAACGCTAAGGGCACCCCCTGTGGGGTACGAACCTCGGCTTAGGGCGTCGCTGGAAGAGGGCAGCAAATGACTAGCTGGATCAGGATTGGTATTAATTAGGGACGAATTTAAAGCTACAGGCTCAGCGGCGCGGGCTGGCTCGAGCAAGGGTCGGGAGGGGCGTCGATTTGGTCGTCGCGGCGGGCCTCGGCGGCGAGGGCGGTAGGACGGCGATCGGGTTTTGGGTTTATGTAGCGTGCTAGTGGCCTTGCTACTCTCCTGGAGGAGGGTAGTGGCGTCGTCGGGGTCGATTAAAGTATGCCTTGGTCGGCGAATACTGCTAATGCGAGAGGGAGTGTAGCGGGCGGCCGCTGTAATCAGGGGGTTAGAATGTTTGATGCCGCAGTCGAAGAAACGCTTTGATAAGCGTTTCATGAACTGTTTTATGGTTGGCATTTTGAGGTCGACGTGAAGATCGATATTACGGACATAGAAGGGGGCACCCGTGACCCTTCTGAGGAAACGGTTTTGGAGGGTCTGCATCTTATGGAGATGACGTGGGTGAGCGTGCGCAAATACAACGCAGGCATAGGTCATGATGGGACGGATGACTGCGGTATAGATGCGGAGCTTGCATTTGAGGGACAGTTTACTACGGGCTGTCAGTACGAATTGCAGCCTGCTAAGAGCGAAGGAGGCGCGCGCGCGAACCGCCTTAATATGAGCCTTAAAGGTAAGGTTCTCATCGAGGATCACGCCTAGGTATTTGGCTTGCTTCTCCCAAGGGATTGGCTTGCCGTACATAGTGATCGGGCTGGGAAGTGGGGGAGGGAGTCGACGACGTCTCGAGAAGAGAACCGCCTGACTCTTATCGGGGTTGACCTCGATTCTCCATTTCCGAAACCAAGCGCCTAAGACGTTTGCGGAGGTTTGGAGAGTACGAGCTATAGCGTTGGGACAGTGACCGGTATAGTAAACGGCAGTGTCGTCGGCGAAGAGAGCCAACTGAGCCTTTTTACTTTTTGGGATATCGCTAGTGAACAGCGTGAAGGCGAGAGGAGATAGTACGGAACCCTGAGGGACACCGGCGCGAATAGGATGAGGGGACGAGAGTGCTCCCTCGACGCGATAGCGAAAGGTCCGGTTCGACAAAAAGTCTCGTAAGATGAGCACGAGACGATCAGGCACTCCTAGTTGGTAGAGCTTGTATATCAAGCCGTTGTGCCAGACTTTGTCGAAGGCTTTCGCTATGTCGAAGAATAGCACACCCGTCGTCGCGTTACGCTGCAGACCAGCGCATAAGTGCTCTACGATACGGTGGACCTGTTGGGTGCCCGAGTGTTGGCTACGGAATCCAAACTGCTCGTTGGGTATGAGGCTCTTTGCTTCGGCGTAGTCTTTGAGACGCTTATAAATAAGCCTCTCGTAGATTTTGCCGAGGACATTGAGTAAGCTAATAGGGCGGTAGCTGGAGGGCTCAGACTTTGGCTTGCCTGGCTTTGGGATACCGATGACGGTGGCTTCTTTCCATGCTTGTGGGAAGATGTTGTTGCTCAAGGCGCCATTGAAGATGGCGGTCATAAGCATTATTAGCGGGGCAGGAAGGAGTTTGTATACCTTATTGGTAATACCATCCGAACCGGGGGCCTTACGAGCGTGGAGCCCTTTAATGATGTCGTGCACTTCGTCTGGAGTGACGGGAGGCAGAGGATCATCAGGGTCTTCGACGGGAGGGAGGGAGGCTCTTCGTTCGACTTCAGCGTCGACCTTGTTCAGGTGAGCTTGGTCTACTGGTTGGGAGCTGGGAGAACATTGGGACTCTAGGCTGTCGGCAAGACATTCAGCCTTATCGGGACTGTCGAAAGCGACACTATTGTCGGGGCGGATGAGAGGAGGCATAGAGACCTCTTCTGAGGAACGCAATTTCCTCTGTAATTGCCAGAAGGCTTGATGAGTGGGCTCGAGTTCGCTGAGCATCTTGTTCCAGCCCTCAGAGCGAACCTCCCCTATGCGTTTCTTTACAGCACGCTGTAAATGGCGCATGTGGGCTTTGTTCGCGTCACAAGGGAAGGAGTCGTAGGCACGGATGGCCGCGTTCTTCTCGGTTATCAGGTCACGTACGTCAGCAGGTAGTTTCCAGCGATGGTCTTCCATCACCGGAACTTCCCGTGAACAATCCGTCAATACGGATTGTACGTGCTCTGTAAACGAGTCGATTGCGGCCGTCGTGTCGGCGACTGACACTAAGTGATCGGGGATGGTGTCTAAGTGAGGCGACGTGGTGGATTTCAGTCTTTCGCTTACTTTCCTCCAGTCGGTTATCGTCTGGGTCTGAGGGGGGCGGTTGGGGTCGATCGGGCCCGAGTAGGGTGCAAGATGCATGACTACAGGGCGGTGGTCAGAATTTAGCTCGTGGAACGTCTCAATCGATTGCAAACGGAGGTTCACATTCTTGAGCAGCGCTACATCGAGAACATCGGGAAGGTGATTAGGATTACCTGGGAAGTGAGTCGGGCTCATTGGAGCGATGACGTCAAAGTTAAGGGATTCGCCTAACTTGAAAACTAACCTACCTCTGGTTGAGGTTGTGCTACTATTCCACGCCGGGTGCTTGGCATTAAGATCCCCCGCCAAGATGACGGAGTCACTCATACCGAAGAGGGCTGTGAAGTCATTTTGGAGCGAGATGGGATCCTCCGGACCATTGTCGGGTGGGATATAAGCGGAGATGATGGTGATCGGTTGGTGGCCGGTCATGCCGAGCCGACAGATAGAGGTCTCCAGATGGGAGAAGAGAGGAGGTGGGTCTATAGGGATACAATACAAAGATTTCCTAAAGTATATGAGTGTGCCACCCTTGTGACATCGAGACCTGTCATTGCGAACTAGTTTAAAGTTGGCAATATTCGGGTTTCGGTGATGTGGTTTTAAAAAGGTTTCCTGTATGAGGAGGATGTCAAGCTGATGGTCGCGGAGGAAAGTGGCGATCTCATCGCGTTGACCTGAAACGCCATTTGCGTTGAAAAAGCCTAATTTAAGGGATCGGGGTTTGTTACTATTTACTCTCGTATTATCCATTGAGAATTAATATTTGAGTGAGTGTAGAACTTGCGCGATCTCGGGATACGCGCTGAGAATTTCCATGAGGCGGATTGCGTTGCCGTTTGCAGCAACGATTTCTTCCGCCATTTTATCCGCGGCGGTGGTGAAGAGAGCCGCGTATGTACTTAATATGATTTGGGCGCTGTTTCGGCCCTGGATTCCCTGAGGTGCCGCTGGAGCGGCCGTAGGGGCCGCGGGGGCTACCAAAGGCGCTGGGATGGCGGTAGCCATCAGCGCTGGAAGTTGCGCGGATTGCGCTGGTTGCGCGGGTTTTGATGGCACCGAAGCTGCTGGAGCCTTCAGGTGGTTAAGGTTAGCCCAGGGAGACGGCCTCTGCGGACTGAGCCGCTCCGGCATCAGCGCGGAAGGAGGCTTTCCCCAGGGGCTTTCCCTGTGCTGGCGGTCGCTCGCGCGTTTCGCGAGTTTGGGAGAGGAGGACTTCGGGGCCTTAGGACAGCCCCGGTAATTTGCCGGGTGTCCCGATTGGCCGCAGAGTACACAGCTGGGAGGCTCTAAACATAGTTCCCTATCTTTAGGGCGGGTACAGTCGGCGGTGCCATGCTCACCTAGACACTTGACGCATCTAGGGGTGGCATAGCAGTTGGACTGCGAGTGACCATATAATTGGCAGCGATGACACTGTCCAATTAGTTGAGCTCTGTAAGGCTTCTCTATTGAGATGCCTGAGAGCGAACACACTGACTTAACTTTAAAAATCGGGTGGTGCCCTTCAGTGGGGTCACAGATGACCAGGACCATGTCATAGACAAGGCCCTGCCTCGCTTTGTGCAAGCGATGGACGGCGGACACTGGGATTCCTTGAGCGATGAGGTCGCTCTTAATCTCCTCGGTGGAGATTTCTTGAGGGACGCGCCTTATTACGACGCGAGTAGGGGTTTCCTCCGGAAGGGAGTAAGTGTGAAAGGAGTAGTTCCTTTCACGTAGGGCGCGGGATAGATCCCTAAAGTCCGTAGACGTGGGGACGGTAACTTTGATCCCCTGGAGGGTGGATCGGGCGTTGGTGTAGTTGATCTTGCGATCAACACACATCTTGGAAATTTCAGTCCATTTGGACTTTTCCTGGACGTCCTGAGTCTGACTCGTCGCCTGCGGTAGTTTTATAGTGACCGCGCCCCTCCCTTCCGAGTAGTACCCAACAGTACATTAATTGAGATTTGTACAATAATATCGTTTGCACACTTGTTAAAATATTAGACGTTTTAAGTCTCGTGCACACAGACGTTACGCGGTCAGTCGTCGTTTGTTTGCGGAGTCTCGGTCGGCGTCGGCGCAGCAGCCGCGTAGGCTGCGCTCGCGCGTCTCCCCTCCTCCCTCTCATTCACCTCGCTCGCCCTAGTGCCGGGCGCGTACATAATAATTATGCTATCGAAAATTAATACGTTACTTAGTATACAAAAGGGGGCGGGATGGATTATAAACTAACGGTGTTCACAATTATACGGTGACATGTAAATATTTCTTGTGTGCGTGTGTATGTCATATTGGGTTATTCTCACTGCTAGCACGTTTTCTCCCGTAACCAAAAGAAAATACATGAGATTAGTAATACACACATCAAAAAAGTCTAAGCAACACATACTTTTTCCAATTATTAATCAATTATTTTATCATTTCTTACCAAGTAGATACATACTGGCTGGTTTTTTTCACAAATTCAATAGCCAATGCATTTGTTCGAATTTTATTGCGTTTTCTTTGCTTATTAAAATTTAATAATCTGTATCAATTTTACGAATTAAACAATAATTTGAAAAAGTTTTGAACAAATTTGGATTTTGAGACATTTTTTACGTCATAGCGATGTGTATTCCCAACTAACCTCAAGAAAATGGTAATTCAATTTTCTTGAGGTTAGTTGGGAATACACCCTCAGAAATTCAAAGATTAATTTTATTATTTGTGATAGTGGTGACGCTATGTTTTCTTTTACGTATTTTATTACCTTAGTTGATAAACCAACGTATCCGACAGTATTTGTATTTTTAAGCAATTTATTACTTTTATAATGTCCGAATCTGCAACTGGTAGCCTAAATAGGGACTGTGAAGTTGGCTTTTCAATAACGTGTCCATTAATTGGCGTACTATTTTAATTTGTTATTTTCAATAATTTCTACAAAATATTTATTGATGAATTCAATAAATATTTTCGCGATATCTAAGGGATGTGTAAACGTTGTCATTTTGTATAGATAATGTTTGTTCATGCGGTAAAATTACTTTGCCTTTGTTAATAATTTGCCAAATTGCTTTTGAGTTATTTTGAGACATATTATTTCGGGCTTTCTGAGTTAATTTGGTTATATTTCTATATACCCCAGAGTACTTTTTAAAAACAAGTCTATTTTTTGTATTCGGTTTTAGTCTATAGCCCAAAGTAACTGTCTCTGTTTTTGACTACATGTTTTTATCCCGTTCGAAATCCATTTTGTTAGTATAGATGGTTACAATTTTTTCCATAAAGCATAGTTTATACAATAGTAAAAATTATCTATAATGTTTTCGTAAGCTTCATTAGGATCTTCAGATTTGTATACTACTTGGAAAGTTAAGCTTTTCATTTGATTTTTGAATTTAGTTAAGTTATGTACTGTGATTTCCTGCTTTTTGGTTTTCCAGTTTTTTTGATAGGAACTTGAAGTAATTGTGACGCGTGGTCTGATAGAACTAAATCAGTTATTTCAGCTTTATAATCTTTACGGTAAGACCTCCGGTTTTCGGAGGGATGTTGTATATAGGCTAGCTGCGCGGTAAACTATGATTGCGCGATGCAGGGTTAGTGTGATGCGTTGTTCGCATGTGGCGGTGTAGATGCCGCCACATCACTCCCCTCCGGAGACCGGAGGTCGATAGTGGACTAAGTCTTGTATCTTGCGATGCTTGCCAATGCCAGTTGGGTTCCAGTGGGTTGGAACCGGGTGTCGCATAGTTCGCGGTGAGTCGGAACTGTCTGCGAAGATGCCCCAGTGAGTCGGGGTGGCTGACTGCTCGTGTCGACCAGGAGAGGGATTAAGCGCTCTGCTTGTGGACCGGCCGAATGTGCAGTGTGATGTGCTAATGTTGCTGATGAGGCTGAAGGTGATGACTAGGTATGCGCTTGCGCTGCATGCTGATGGTCAGGACAACTGTAAAAGCCGTGGTTGCTGACTGGCTGTGTGACTTGCGGGAGTGATGATGATGATGTCACGCTGAAGTAGTTGCACGAAGGCTGCGCTGACGTAATCACGTCGGGGTCACCAGTGAAGAGATATGAGGAACAGGGTGTAAAGTTCACTCATACTCTTGGAAAAGGGAGGATCCTCCGACCAGATGGATGTCGTATCTGGTGGGCAACTGCCCGATGATTGTTGTCAGGAAGTTGTATATATGCTAGCTGCGCGGTAAACTATGATTTCGCGATGCAGGATTAGTGTGATGCGTTGTTCGCATGTGGCGGTGTAGATGCCGCCACAAGTGTGCTAAATTGTCAATACTGGACTTACTGTTTAATCTGGTTGGTTTATGTAGCTCTAATTTGAGATTATAAATTGTAAAAGAAAGTTTTAAAATTCTAGTGTTATAACATGTCAATATTAAAGTCAGGAGACTTTAATTTTTTTTTTATTCGCAGATAAGCAAATTCTTCGTCATATATTATCTAGTTTGTCATAAAATACGCTATAGTTATATTTAGGAATTCGGTATATGCATAGGATGAAAATATTATATGATATCAGCTCTATGCCACAACATTCGAAAACGCCTGTTATTGATTGTTTTGCTACATCTGTCAATTCTCTATAATGCAGGTTCTGACAAAAGTTTCTCCACGTTTAATATTTCTAGAGAAGAAAGAAGTTAGGTATATGTAGTATATTTTCGTAGCCTGTCTGTATAAAATCCTCTGTTATACAGATAATATCTATCTTTGTGCCCTTACTGAAGAGCTCTTCTAATTTAACTGCCAGCAAATCTGACTTGTTTATAAGCCCGGCTATGTTCTGATGAAGAATGGTAAGGTGGTAGAAAAAACTGAGACTGTACTGTTTTTGTTGTTATGTGCGATTCCGTTTTACTTTTTTGGAGCAATCGACTTGTGAGCGTTTAGGGTTGAGCGTATTTACTGGATCTAGGTCTAGGATGAAGTCTTGCAAATCAGACATAACTTGAAAAAAGCTTTTGTTATAGTGTCCATGTCGCTGGTTATACGTATCCCACGTGTATCCAAAGTCTCAGCATCCAAGTAGATTAAATTGTAATAATTAATATTGAAGTACGATTCGTCCGGATTCAGGCGACACTTGAAATCGTAAAACATCATAGCGCGAAAATGGTTCCGGCGCAAACCCATTTTTTTAATGAGCTCGATAATTTAAATTAGCTCGCAAACAATTTGGAGGGAAATTTTGAAATTGGAACGTACCTATTTTTACTTACAAATTATTATCATATTTTCAAAATGACTATAACTGGCCAGTTACTCATACATAAAAACTTTTTTCGCAATTCTGTCTGAGTGGCCTGGTATTTGATTCTGTTATCAATTTTAAATGTAACACATATACGAGTAATTCCGTAGCATTTATGAAGCTGTTTTAAAGTCCGTCCCAACTCATCATCAAATACATTTAGGTACTCTACTACTAGGATCTTTAGGGGCTCGAATGACGATAACAAGGGGGCGCTGTTGGTAAACCTTTGTGCAATATTGTTTTGTGAAATGTATTGAAAACACAAGCGTTTCGAAAAAGCGGCGGCGGCGGATTGGAAAAAGTGTTTCGAAAACTGGATTAGACGCATGAAACTTTGTATAGAGACTAGAGGAGAGTACTTTGAAGAAACATAACTATCTTTCTAGATACCTATTGGTGCCGATTCTCTTGTACACCGAACTAAACTAACTAAACTATCACTAAAATTCCTTACTTTTTACTATGAAAATCTTGACGCTATTCTGCGAAAAAAAATCTCTAAATTTAAAAATAACTTTGACACAACTAATCGAATTTGACAGTCGCGAGTCCACGTGTTTTTTTTTTTTTTTTGATTTCGCAACGTCTTTGTTAGAGCCGGAGGCAGCCTGGGGGCAGCCTAGACGTGTTTTCTATGGAAGTTTTGACTTTTTGTGTGAAAAATATAAAATAAAAATATCTACATGTAGAGATTCGGTGGTTTCAGGTTTACAAAGGGGGTCGAAATTTTCATTATTTTTGTGATAGGACACACCGTTTTCGAGATATGAGCAAAAAAAGAAAAAGAAAGTTAAAGACCCGTTTTTGCACGTCTGAAGTCGAGGTGTTGGTGT
Source organism: Dasypolia templi (assembly GCA_963555695.1). NCBI lineage: Eukaryota > Metazoa > Arthropoda > Insecta > Lepidoptera > Noctuidae > Dasypolia > Dasypolia templi. The sequence continues at coordinate 1,536,633 of OY743151.1, read as the reverse complement.
GAATTTTAGTTCACGCCACCTAATTTTATTCCACACCTTTTTAATCGCGATTAAAAATAGTCAGATTCATGTTCAGATTTAGTTTGACCATCAAATTTTTTGGTGAAAAACGTAAAATTCAGAATAGCAAAATAGCCATTTTCACTAAACTAATAACTCAGTGCAATCTTAGTGCTGTCAAACTAAAATATAGTTAAGTTGTGTCACTATAGTCAATTTCAGAATGGAAAATCGTCATTTGACAGAATTAAACCAAATTTTAGTGATTTTTAGTCTAGTTTAGAGGCGTTTGTGACAAGAGAATCGGCACCATTATCATGAAACCTAGACTTAGATTCCAGAAAAGACGGTAGTTAATGACGTGATCAGCCGCAGCGCCTGATTGCCTTCAATAGCTAATGCCTCGAACGTACGAATCTCGGACGGAGGTAAGTGTAATTGGACTTACATAAAACAGGTACTGTACAAATGTAATTAATTATGTAGTGATATAGTATCCATAACCAGGTACTCTTGAGTGAGGGATCAGGTACTCTTTTTCCTTCGTGATTGATGTTAGGCTGCTGGTAGGTAAGTACTAAGTTGTAGGGAGCTAGATTGTACTGAAAGTAAATGAGCCCCTGATCCAAAAAAATACCAATCGAATGGGCAGCATTTCTTCTAGAGTTCTAGAATAACAGAGAGTTCTAGAGTTACAGTCTAAACCACTGGGTCTAAAAGCACGAAGGGCACAAGAGATCCTTAATTAGGTAACGAAGGTAACCACTAAAAAGGATTTTTGAGAATTCTTCCCATATAGGGGTTATATTGAGGATTCAAGTTTGTTGTATGGAAGTTCGAGGGGAAATCTCTTCGGCAGACTTGTAAAATTAATAAATGTGTGTTTCTGATTGGGTACAATGCCCAATGCAATGCTGATGAAATTTAGATTATATGCCTATAAAGCGCTATCCATGATGCAACTCATTAGAGAACTGTCCAATATGTTATTGATTGTAATTATTCCCAATGATGTATCAACCATATTAATTATAACACATCGTTTTAACATATACATAGAGAGAAATAATCTGCATCTATTTAATTAAATAAGTGATAAACATAATATTAACACTAGAAATAAAAATAAAATAGATCAACCATTTTTCAGACTATCTAAAGTACATACATCTTTTATGGGGTACTGTGTTAAATGTTACAATACATTTTTTACAATGTTTGTAAATATGTGAGCACAATGTACCTATTACGTGATTAATTTATCTGCCTTTGCTTTATTTTTTAATTCTTTTTACCTATTGTGGTATAGTATTTTTATTCTTGGTGCATCGTCTTCACATATATAAATATAATTAATGTATACAAAATATTGTAAAACATTTTAAAAGAGTAACGGTGGAGTTTCTTGCCACTTCTTCTCCATACGAAACTACTTTTTGGAAGTGGCGGCTAGAATCAGTTCTATTTTTAATGTAAATTTTGACGTTCAAAAGTGCCTTTTTAAAAGTGGCCTATTTCAAATAAATGCTTTGACTTTGACTTTGACATAAAAGCAAGCAGTAGCAGTTCCTGCAACCAGTTTTTGTGAATATTATTACAGTGTTTAATGTTGTAAATAACGATCGCCAAAGAAGTCATGACGACGCGACATCGGTAACGAACGTCGGTAAAACATAAGTAAAGTTGTGAATTCGTGATTGAGGAACTCTTCTTCTTGCATATTTTTCTTTATTACCAACTTTTTTTTGTCCATTACTTTAATTACTAACATTACATACTACTTACATTATTTACTTAGGTACTTTACATATATTTTTTTAATTTAATTACAAGTGTTGTGTATGTAGTGTGCCTGTATGAGTGTATTATTTCTGTGCACTCAGTCTCAGTGATACACGTTTTTTTTTTAAACTTTTACCCGACCTATCACCGACTCCGGCTTGACGTTGATTTACCGGACACCTGTGTATCATGATGTCTAAAGCTTTTCATATAAATATTATTGGCGATTTAATGGTGTATTCTTGCTAGCACATCCTAGTAATCTTAATATTTTGTTTGTTCTAAATGTGCGTAAACGTCAACTGTGCAACAGCTGGATATCAAACTCACGACCTCGCTCGCTACTATCCATCTTTGAGCTATAGATATAAGATAATTTTATCAGTGAAACAAGTTAAACACGAGAAAAACGTAAACAACTTCACTTGTTTCAAAGAAATAACTTAGTCACTATACAAAAAGGTCGGTATTGTGTTTTATTATTCAAATAATTCAAACTTAAGTCACTTGTATTATAAATATCGTAATTTACACATTTTTGTATTTTATGGTGTATACCTACATTTTTCTGCAGATATTTTATTTACATTCTAAGTGGTCTTTACTGCAAAGCTGTGTATTAATAAATAAATGAAATGGCAGTTCAGTAAATGGATAAATGAAATGAAGAAAGAAGTAAGAAGAAATAGGTACAAGTACCTACATCCCTGCCTATGTCCTTCTGCTACTATGTTCTTCTTCTTTGTTCTTTTTCTTCTTTCTTACTAGTACATATTTATAGCTTTGCAAAATAGGCTACCTTGATTTCCATTCTGTTCACTACAAGGTAGCATTTAATGAGTTTATCTGGAAAGTGAATTACATTTACCTGCTTCATTCTATTAACCCATCCGTATAATAGGCACAAGATGACAAGTCGTTGATTCTCGTGGTGTATTACAATTTTCATCTTGATAATGAAAAGGGATGTGCACGCACAGGGATCACTAGTCGTGTTTCTACACTATCGGTAACATCTCGCTCACTCAGCTGATGCCGCACGCTGCAAGTGATATGACAGAGTCATGTTTACAAAACCGAAATGAAATTTGTTGTTAAGAGTACCATAGTGATAAACGAAACTTGTTTGACGACTTCCAGACGAACAAGCCGGATTCCGTAAAGGCTTTAGCACCGCAGACCACGTACATACGCTGCGGCAGGTTATACAGAAGACGGAAGAGTCTTAACCTGCCTCTCTGCTTAGAGCTTGTGGTCTACGAGAAAGTCTTCGATGCGATCTAGATATGGGCTGTTCGGCAGTCTCTTCTAAGGTGCCAGATCGATTATCGGTTCTTAAAAGTGCTGAAGTGTCTACGAAAACGCCACTATGTCAGTCCGAATCCAGGACCAGACCTCGAAACCAATCTTTCTACAGCGAGTTTATCTCTCTAAAACTGTTCACCGCTGCACTGGAGGATGTCTTCTAGGTTCTGGACTGGAAAGGGGTTGGCACCAACATCAATGGCGAGTACATCACTCACCTTCGGTTTGCTGACGATATCGTCTTTACTCTTCATGGCTGAGACTATGGAGGACCTCAGTACAGTGCTCGATGACCTCAGTAAAGCTTCCGAAAGAGTGGGTCGTACAATGAACATGGACAAGACAAGTCATGTCAAAAGCACACCCACGCTCTCTCATGAAGATCGTAGACACTACACTCGAAGTTGTGGACGAGTATGTTTACCTAGGACAAACTGTCCAGTTAGGTAGGTACAAGTTCAAGACAGAGGTCAAGGAAGCAACGAATAATCTTCCCGTCCCACATACCGCAGTGTCTCAAGCAAGATGAAAGTCTTTGACTAGTGCGTGTTGCTAGTGTTGACCAATAGCACTGAAATATGGTCGCAAAAAATGGGCCTTATTAGTAAGCTCAAAGTGATCCAAAGGTCAATGGAGAGGGTTATGCTTTCGATTGAGCTTTCTATGGAGTTTCCCCACGTCATCGAATCAGAAATGAAGAGATCTGCAGGAGAACCAAGGTAACCGCCATAGCCCGAAGAAGTGACGAACTTAAGTGGCAGTGGACAGGACGCATTGCTCGCAGAACCGAAGGCCGATGGAGCCAAAAGGTTCTGGAGTGGCGACTACGTAGCGGAAGACGTAGCGTTGACCTTGTCAAGGCCGCAGGAAGCCGCTGGATGCGGCAAGCATTGAGCCAGTCGAAGTGGCGGTGCTTGGGGCATGCCTATGTCCAGCAGTGGACTTCTTTCGGCTGAAATGATGATGATAATGACAGTGTAAAAGGGATGTATCTGGGCCTTTCATTGGGGTTTCACAGGATATGATATAGGATGGATAATTCAAATAATCTAAAGAAGTTAAATATACGAATATTAGTCGCAACAAAACATCGTTCCTAGGTTACCTCGTTAATATGGATGATGACTCATATTAAAAATGTTTTTAAAAATAATGTGAGTTCCAAGAAGGCCTAGTAAAAATGAGATGATCGAAAAAATCGATGTAAATATGAAGAAGATACACGCTTTAAAAGTTTTTGGAGAGGATTATTCCCGTCCATGTCGCGCGCTGCGGACAATGTACGGCGCTAGTATGAGGTTACATAGTCGTGACGTCACTTCTACGATAGTGCTCTCCTTGTATAACACTTATTTTAAAACGTTTATAACTTGGCAATTTTTAAGCTTTTACACTTTTCGGAATATTGTTTGCAATATTTGGAAACAAACATGTTTTTTTTGTTTACAAAATCTCATCATCCCTATTATCAAAACAGAACAGTGGCTCCTGCCGGCTAGGCTCAAACTGTACAGCATCCCTGTTGTGTTATCTTAAGGTCTTAAGGTTTACAGAGACACAAGTTACACATTCCACAGACAGTCGGCAATGTGTACCAGTCATATCTCACCTGAAGCAATCAAAGACGCACGTCTATTGTTTTTCCAGAGCAAATATAAACAGCTATAAAAAATTATGATCGTCCTCGTTATCCCAACAATGCATAGGCCATAGTGCCCGTTGTTTTGGTTTTGGAAGGGATGGCCAACCTTTTTCCTATACGCGATAATAAGACGGAACAAATATTGGTCAAGGTGTACCGCCGCCGCGCCGATAGCGGCATTTTTTATAAATGTTTCTCACAAAAAATCCTTTATTTGAATTTCATACGTGGAAGTTTTTACACTCGCTGCCTCCAACCTGGATGCAAGGCAAAAAGAGATGCAAAATGTATGAATGGAGAGACGTGCCATAAAAATAGTGTTGACAAATTTTTAGAACGGTCGCCTTGCAGTTGTCTGTGCAATACTAACTGTAGGTGCCTTACCTGTCCTACCGGTGGAAAAATACTCAATGCGGTCCTAGAATTGTCTGCCATTTTGGCTTCCCGTCCGGCCACGTCTTTTGTCCGGACTTTAGACGTAAGGGGATTTTTTTGACGATAAAATAAATGGTTTACACAGGTTGGACATTTTTTTTTTTCAAATGTCCGGCTTCTTGTCAGGACTTATCAAACGAAATGATAACCTCAAGTGTAGGGCTCCTGAGGGCTACGCTCCAGAGCCGCAGCGCTGGGGGCAGTCGGCAGTGTAGCGAGTCTGTTTACCAGCTACCGCCTACCTGCATCCCTGCGAGCCTGCGACCACCTGTGCGAGTCGTGGGGTTGCTTGCTAAGAAAATAGTCGCGCGACTTGGGGAGTTCTGTAACGGGTGATTCTTTTCGTGCTCATTGTAGTGATATGGGTTGTTTGTGGAATAGATTTTTTTTTAGTTTCCATTTCATTTACTGTGTAAGAAAAATTTTCAAAAGTTTTAAACGAAATAAGTACTTTGCATTATGAAGTAGAAAGTAACATATTTTTCAAAGAAACCAAACAGTTTTTTTTTGTGTTGTTTAGTAGATTGTCACAAAAAAAGTCAACAGTTTCATAACTAACGCAAGTGTGTAGCCGTCTAATGCAACTGTTTAATTCTTTACCAATAACCTCTATGCCACTTTTGAGCAACCCCGACATAACAATGCAAAGTAAAAAAATGCAATATTTACGCAAACTCGCGTGAAAAATACACCTTTTGGGCAATTTTGTGGCGTGGAGCTTGCCACCCTGTGTAGAGCGAGTGTTAGCCGGTCGACGGCTTCAGTCGCCAGTCCGCACCCGAACCGAGCCCACGTCTGTCGTCGCGAGGTGCGCAACGACACGTCACCAAAACTTTCCAACCCGAACTTAACTTTCTTCACGTCCCACTAAACTAATATAAAATAATAACGCGAGTGCCCAATTTTTATTGATATTATTGTGAGTGTTTGTATCGTGTTGATGTGGTTTGAGGTGAAGTGAAGATGCGGAGCGCCTGGGAGGCGTTCTGCCTCCTGTTGCTGGCTGTTGCAGCCGCAGCACAGATCGACACAAGGCACTTATCAGGTCAGAATTTACAAAATTACCTACTTTCCATGCAAAAATAAAACACACTGTATAGCAGATTGACTTAGTTTTTATTTAGAACGCAACTTCTGAAAACTTTTTAAATCTTTACGTACTATTTCTTCTAAAATTTTTAAAACTACCGCGCAAATATATTTTGCACACGATTCTTTGGATGAAAAACTGTACATTATTACCAAGACTCGTAGGTAACGGTGAATGTCGGAGATATTTTGTCGTGATAGGCAACCTACTTAGCAACTTTTATCGAAACCGTTGTCTTCAGAAACTCAAGGCGTTTTTATATATTTTAGAAATAAATACAGGTTTTAATTAATTTTGGGAATAAAACTGAATCAAATTTATATACAAGTTGAACCTACGAAAACAATTTATTCGATTTGAATATTCCTAAGCAGCCTTATTCTTTTATTACTGAGATATTCCCATTAGTGTACGTTGCTTTAATAGGTATTAAAGTAAAAACAGATGGCAAATATGTGACCCTACTTAGCAAATTGGTTCTACAGAATCTACAGTTTTACATAAAAACAACAGTAGCTACCTAAGTATTCTTGAGACGGACAACGTAGGTAGGTACCTACTATTCCATTTCAATCGTTAGGTAATATGTTTTTGATGGGTGGTTAGGTACCAAACAAAGTGGTACCTACGTTCTCAGACGTGTCAGACGTCATCCTGTCGCTTTTTAAGAGAGGTTCTATACACAAATCTGCCTACCCCATGTAACCGGCTTGAAGTTTCTATAATTAGCGATGTTGGCCGTACTAAACAACGGTGTGTTTGTATCACAAAAGCCATAGACAATGGTCTATGGTACGTGATGGTGGAATGAATGGCGCTGACTTTTGTTCGTTGAACTGCCGCGTTTTTTGTCCGCCATCTTTTGTGAATATTAAATAACTGTTCAGAGCCCCAAAATGTATGGTATCCACGCTATTGTGATATTTTTGGTTGATAAAAGCTCTTGTATGTACTTATTAATGTATTTATTAAAAGAATTTCGACTCAAAGTTAGGTCGGTACTTTGTGTTATCACTCGTTCCTTATCAGAACGGACGAATTCTTCACCCAAATTAGTTATGGTAGTGGGGTAAAATTATCTTATCATAACGAATTGTGATCACAAACCAAGAATTTTGACGAATTTTCCACTACCGATACGGTGCTTTTTTATTAACAATAAGTTATTTTTTTACTAATTGATAATTTTATTATTACATTATTGTAGAAAGCCCTTTATAAAACGAAATGAAATAAGTTGTAATAAAAAAGTAAAAGCGCGCTCGTTGAAATCTTTTCCACTGCACTGCGTTTATTTACGTTCAAGCAGTATTTTATTTATTTGACTGAGAGCAAACAGAGATTTTTTCAATTACATTCATTCGTAGAATAGGGTAGTTTCATTTTAAATAGTTTAATCATTTATGTATCTGGTATTGTGCAGCTATATCTTTTGTTAGAGATCCTAAATAAATGAATAAGGAAGTTAAGACTTTAATGTCCTAGAAGGCGATAGAATTTGCGAGAAGTTTACCTCAGAGAACGTTGTAGACGTAATGTATTGAAAGACGGAGCAAAAGTTTTTATTTGAAGTGTTTGAGATACTTAAGTCACGTGAAATTGATTTTCAAATAAAAAAAAACAAGAAAATTGAATTCAAGTAACCTAGACTCAATAGGATTAACAAGAACACACACAGTCACATTAAATAAAATTATATACAATTCAAATTTGACACATTTAAAAATAAAAAATAAATAAGAAAAAAGTCAAAAATTAAAATAAGTTATTTTTTTAATTTTTATCGTCATTTGAGTAGACTTGACAAAATGTCAAAGTACCAGCTAATGCGCACACAATTGTACCCTCTGATCTCAAAATTACCGACCTTTTGTACAACCATAAATCCATAATAGCCAAAAGGTATTTTTCCAAGATCCAAATGTCAAATGCACGATCAAAGTGCAATCTAAACGGATCTAGCGTTCATTGCAAAGTGGTGTACAATTTTAGTGCCATTTTGTTACAAACAGCATTAACAGACCTGATGTTCTTTGAGGTCGTCGCTGGATACGGGTTATTGACTTCAGTGATGACGTCACGGCCAAAATGGCCATTTGTTTTAGGGGCCTACGCTTGAAGGAGGTTTAGTTCTATAGCTAGGTTTTTGCGCTATCATTGTGAAACTGGTTCAAAATGTATGTTTTGAAGGTATTTGATCGTTTTATTTCACTGTATCTTATTTTGTGCCGATTGCCTTTTCGTGTTTTATCCTAAAACGTGACATGTTTTTGGTTAAAATAGTCGACAAAATAATACTTGCAAAACTTTCCCTCGTTTCTTGCAAGTTTATGCTGTACAGTATAACATGAGATTTCAGTTTTTGGTCCCATCGCAACTTATTCTGGATCTCAAGTACCTATACCGATGTAATCGGATTTGACTGAATTATTCTACAGTTCCTAATAAAAAACTGTTTGTTGAACATTCAAATTCATCCCCTCCCGACCCTTGCTCGAGCCAGCCCGCGCCGCTGAGCCTGTAGCTTTAAATTCGTCCCTAAATAATATCATTCCTGATCCAGCTAGTCATTTGCTGCCCTCTTCCAGCGACGCCCTAAGCCGAGGTTCGTACCCCACAGGGGGTGCCCTTAGCGTGTAGTCGCTTAGTTTTTAGTTAGTATTTAAGTTTAAGTCCTGGCTGGAGGCCTTAATTTATTAGGGAATCCACAGGCAAGTCCGTCTAAGCAGACGACAACCTCATAGGTTGACCTGCGAGATGCCATTTAAAAAAAAAAAAAAAAAAAAAAAAAACATTCAAATTCATGCCTGCAGAGCCCATAAAACAACCAAAAAGAAACTAAAATTACAATTAGATGTTTGGCAAACGAGGCATGACTAGCCAATCCGATTCAGACGCGCCTCCAAGCGAATAAACCCACAAATTAAATCTGATTGCCCATAGCTATATACTGAGATAGTCCATACGATGCACTCACTATTGTCTACTAGAGACATTTACAGAAGTTCTAAGTGAAACCATGCACCGAATTAACGCTGGACAAACCAGACATACACATCCTAAACAGGTAAGCAAACATTTTGAGAACGTGTGCAATCAATTGCTCGACAATTCACGTGTCTAAAAAGGTGCCTTTTAGAAGGGCACTACACTGTACTTTCACTAGTTCGTTATTAATGCTGAGGCTTTCTCTCAAAATCTCTAATAACCTCTCTAGCAAGATGCCGTGGTTGACAATCCAGTTTATGCACCCAAAGTCAGTTCTCATTCACCCCATCGCTGCACCGGTGACATTCGAGCTGGTCATACTTAATAGTTCCAATGCAATGGTCCAAGTTTCCGGGTGAGTCTACTGTATCTCCTCGTACTGTGGCGGGATGACGTCGCCACACAAACGTGAGTCTCGCACCACTTGAGTAGTCCACAGCCGACGACATTGACCACCGGAAAACGCTTCGTCGCGACGACGTGTTGTCCGCTCAATAAGTCACTTCCGGTAGTACGACCCATTGGGGCAGCATCACGAACAAGATCATACCTTACTGTTAAACAAATAAAGCCCTATTCTGTCTGGATGGAATATGTTAAGTCTCCAAAACGCTGATGCGTATGAAATTTCATACGAGACGCAATTGGAATTGGCACAAACGAATCTGTGGCTTATTGCACTAGTTGTTGAGTACAGAATTGCAGCAATTAAGAGTTGCATTTCTGTGTGGCTGACCGCAATCCGGCGAATTAGGGTTACGTGGTGATTACTTTTTTATTTACAATTGTTTTTTTTTTTGCTTTTTACGTTAATTGATTTCACCGTCGCCGCCTGATTCCTCTCACTTGGTAAAAGTAGGCTTTGTAATGAAAAGTTCATGGTTCAAAGAGTTTTCGTAGGTTTATTTTGGGAAAAAACTTTTTGGTAACAGCTTGTATTAACTATCGGAAAAGTAATCTTTTTTAATAAGCACATTTTCTGTTGTTTTATAAATAAAATTGTAGTAAAGTAGGGACAAAGCGGATGCACTAATAAGTAACAAATAAAAATTCTAAGGAAACAAGAACTACTGGTTAACTGGTTCCATATTGAGGTGCATTTCATAATCCAAGAAATAAAAATAACTACAAAATGTTAAGATAAAAACAACAACTGAAACGTATTTGAGGCCGAACAAACAAAATCGTTTCTCGCAGAGATGGCGAAATTAAAATATAACTTCAAAAACTTTTACCTCGATGAGCGTTTTATGAAAAAGCGGTCGAAATTACAAAAGACACGAACGGAGGCACTTTCTCCCGCGCCCATTGCGCTCACAAGCGAACGTAATCGCTTTTTTAGGAGTTCAACAACACCTCTATAGGTTCACAGATTCACGCTGAGAATGTTGGCGTTTTCAGACTTCCGAATTGAGCTAAGAAAATAGAAACTTGGGTAGAGATGCTTTTTAAAGTGCATTGCCAGATTCTTAAGCTTATTTAAAGTGTTTTTGATTGTATTGTACATAGCAATAGCACGTGTTTTTAACTGATTTTAAAAGTAGGTCTTCCCCGCAGATGAATTCAAAAGAACTGGCGTCTTATTGTTAAAATCAACATGGTTGAACAAACATAACTGGCTTAGCTACCTAATTTTATTTTCAAACTAATGTTTTTAAAGTCTGCTACTGCACATTGCACAGAAATACTATGACTGTTTATTTATTTATTAATTGACTAGCACTTCGCCCGCGACATCGTCCGCGTGGGTTTCGAACAAAAAAGTAGCCCATGTTCATCGGACATAATGTCGGCTTCTAATGGTAAAGTTATATTTCAAATCGGTCCAGTAGTTTCGGAGCGTATTCAATACAAAAAAAACAATCAAATATTTCCTCTTTATAATATTAGTGTAGACTAGGTAGTTCTGTGACCTACATAGATGACATTTCTGCCATTCCTATCAACCTTGCCGACAATAGGTACTGTGATAAGTATATCCAGTGTTCTTAAATCAAGAAGAATAAAATTCCGGAGATCGGGACTCATTTCTTTTTACGATAACTCCATACGCATTTCGGCGAAGACAACTAAAGACCACACATCCATCTTTGCAATTAAATTGGTTGTAAATAGAGAGAATTGGTTAGCTTAATAATCAATACTCAATCATTTATTTGCATTCCACAATGTGTACTTAGGTGGTAACTTATAATTATATGCGATCGTTGTGGACCCTGTCGGGCACAGCAAAAATAGCCCGTAATATAGGGAAAGGCTACAATTACCCACTGATTTTAATGGATATATTTGAGCTGCCTGTTATATGAAACACATTAAATGTAACAGGTACAATAATGTTACAGAATCAAAGTGTAACCTTTCACATGTGTTAACTTGTGTAACAGAACTAAGCAGTTGTAGGTTTTATTGCACTGTACTGCAACAACGCGCGGTTGTCGAGGCTTTCCCAAAATAGCCGCTATCCAGTCGGGATTGAGGCTATTTTGGCAACGCCGCGTTTACCTGTTACACTTAATTACACTGTTAACACTTTTAGATCTCTAACAGATATATTGCTGTTACACTCTTGTTAGTGTTTTGGGCTAGCACTTTGAAAAAACATTTATAAGTATAAAACAATTCAAAATGTAACACTTATAATTCTGTAACATTTATGAAGGTGATTTTAGGTCCCTGGTTTTAACTAGACTCTGTAATTTGTTACATTTTTACTTTTTAAGTCAGTATGACGTTTCTATTTCAAGAGAAAATGGTTTACCTAATGTAGGCCGCACACGCTACGGTCTACTACCTGGGTAGGCCCAACTGCGTAGGTAAACCTCCCCGGTAGACCGCAGATTGCGTAAGAAAGTGATTGGGGCCCCCATTAGACCAAAACGGTTCAATCACTTTCTTGAGAACTTGAGGAAGACAGAAGTTTCATTCAATAGCATATAACTTAGTATAAAATCCACCGACAGTTTATTTCCCAAGAACAAGACAGTTTCAGTCCCAACTAGTCAGCTTCATTCAAAGTCTATCTGTCACTGCCGGCCCAATTAATTCCCACAAACTTTAAACAGATACAGACCGGTCCAAGATACTGAAGATTTTACATCAAATTACTACGAGTTAGTTCAAAACATTCTAAAGTGGTATCTAAACAGGCGGTATCTTGCTCTTATTTCAAGTGTGTGAAAGGGAGGGAGAGTAGAACCAGTTTGGCAAGCATTCGCCTTGAACTTGTATAACCGCTAGGCCAAGTGGTATAGTCAACCACACGTCCATTTTAACATGGACAGCGTCTTTATATCGCAGCAGTAAGGGCGGTTTTCGTGGTACAAGTATTAGTACCTACGGACTCGGTTGATCGTACCCGGCTTTGGGATAGTCCAGTTTGTGGGTTTTCTTGCCAATTTGAGTTTTAGTTACCCAGTGATTTGTAAATTCGTTTGTTAGGTGGTTGATCTGGAAAGGCTTCCGAGAAAATTCCGAAACGATCAAAGGCAGGAAAGAATGCCAAAAAGTGTAAGTAAAGCTTGGCTTGGCAATCGATTTAAAACTTGACTAAATGTGACTATATCTGTGATAATGTGTGTTTATATTGTATAAGACTTAATTATTGGAGATATGATCTCCAATAATTAAGTCTTATACAATATTCTAATTTCTAGATTTAATTTCTCTAAAATGTGTTCTTATTTTGTTTTGATAAGTTTAGACTCCGTTATGTTAACGTATTGTGTTTGTGACATTTATGTTAGCAGTGCCCTGACAGGCTACATGAACAAAAACCGACAGTAATATGTGTAACATGTGTGATGTGCATGAGAGCAAACAAATAAATAAATAATATAAAATAAATACAATATGGATCCCATTTGTTTTTTTGTGTTGTCGTGACTAGGTACAACTCTTCAATAGGTTTTTTTATATATTTTCACATTGAGTAGGTAGTCGAGATCATACTCGCAAAAACTGAAGAACAACATAATTTACTTTTAAAACAATTTTAATTTGGTGCTCAAAGTCCAGCTATGTATTTATAACAAAATGTGTTTGCTATTATCCTTGACTATGATACTTATGTGAATATTTCGAAGACAAAAGTTTTCCGCCATTCAAACTTACTTTCATTTCGTCGTAACAATAAAAATGTCGTCCGTATTTTTCAGCCATTTACGGTTGGTTTCTTCAATGAATTCAATTGGTTTGTTTCATGAAAGTTTTACATAACAGGAAGCGTGTTGGCGGCAGTTAATTGAAAAGTTGTGATTACATGCGCACGCGATTACGTCACCGCGACGACCAATAGCGTGCGTCCAAGATATTGTTAATTGGTGATAGACTTCTAATGATGAGCTGTCAATTATGATGGACGGGTTCGTCGGGCCTTATTTGAAGAGTGTCTGAGAAAGAGAGTGGTTATTGCACTTTCTGTGATTGTGAAGCTTAGTGTCGGTAACATTTTATGGTTTCACTTTATTTGTCCTAATTGTATACCCCTTGCTTAAAGTAAAATTTTTGACGTTGTTACGTCTTATAAACAAACCCCATGATTGCTAAAACAACTGCCATCATAAAAGTGTTGGGGGCCCACATGTCCATATTTGACTCCAGTACCCTAACTGCGTAATACACAGTCAATCGGAATCTGAATCGTTTTGAAACAGATTGCTAATCCATTGCTTCATAAGTTCGATAAAAAGTCTACTCAACAATGTAAATAACGCAATGAATGTTGTTGAACTGTCAATTTTTTTTTTCATTTTTTTTTAAACGTTGCTCCACACTAGGTATTACTCCTGTATCGTGGGTGCGTTCACAAACATGAAAACTCACATACACAAGACACCCAGACTCGGAACAACTATTTGTAGGTCATACAAATATTTGTTCCGTTCGGGAATCGAACCCGCGACACGCAGCGCAGCAGCCGATCGCTCAACCACTGCGCCAACCGTGCCGACAAAGAATCAAACAGATTAGTCGTAATCTCGTCGTGTTCTTTATTATTTAGTTTAAGTGAAAAATGCCTATAAAATATAGTTCCTAATGTTTTGCACATACCGCCCGGTATTTTATTGCACACGCGTGCTTCGTGCAAGCGCGTGCAATAAAGTAACCTTCAGCCACCATACAAATACAATAAAACCTTTTTATCAGTGCACTGTCAATGTCAAAAAACAGCCTCGCGATGAACGACGACCGCTTACCAATGCGCGGGCGCAAAAGAATGTCAACGCACCTCCCCACTTCAATCCCCCCCTCTTATAATTGAAACATCACAATGTTCCACGTCTGTTGACGAGGGGGTATGAAGTTGGGTGTTCGTCATGCGAATGTGGACGGCAATGGATGAGAGGTGAAATGAAAGTGTTGTCAGAGTAGGTCATTGACTCGCATGCTTCGCTGGGTGTGGTGGAAAATCGTCGGCAGTTAGTAACCATGGCGGTGATAGGCTTTCAAGGGCATGGGGTTAAGTTTGTATGCATCCTTAGAGGCTGCTAGACGTTCTAAATGGAAGAATGTTGGACGGAATACGGAACTGTTGCAAATCGATTATCGACCTGGTTTATCGCAACTGGCCACGATTTTTGGTACCTACTTAGATAGTCGTGGCTTACCTGTACTTCAGTTTTATTGAGGGCACTCAGAGGTGTCTCTAATATTATTAAACTTGGTACAAGTTCCTTGAGTGTGTGCACTAATTTGTGCGTAATTTATACCGAGGACAAAAAGACAAACACCTATTGTTACAATGTATGTATTTACATCTAGATTCTACTTTCAATTATTTGAAACCTTAGTGTTGTATATAAACATACATTATCCTGACGTAAGCGCAAACTCATATAAAATACTGGCCACATATTTCTGCAAAACTCATAAGAATCCGCTTTCAGTCTGAAGCTCTGTTCGAAGCGACTAACAAAATTAATTAATACCTATAGGTAACCCTGTCTTGTCCAACTTGTTTAGTGTCCACTGGTTTTCATGTACGAGAGAATGGGACCTATGTAGTAGATGTACTAAACTTCTACTATCTTGATTTAAAACGATGTGTTTGATATTCCTTGTCCTGAGAAAGTAGGTTCCTATAGAATAACAAAAAAAAGCCAAACCCAAAGCCTCTTACTTTCAAAGATGCAATCCCAAATTCAAATTCCTACCATCAAAATAACTTTCAATCGTATTGGATTATCGAAAGTCTCAATAACGACCCCAGCGTATAACCCTTAACACAGCTTACGAGTTTGCATTAATAGTTCGACACTTAGTGAGGCAGACTAATTTAACTTTGAAAGGGGTGATTGATGGAAAAAAACTTCGCTCATTGAAAAAACTGGCTCAGTGGGCCGCCATTGTTGGCTCAAACTTGCGTAGGAGTTGAATATTACCGAGAAACCTTACATCGATTTAGATTGATTCAGAAAACTTTTTCGCCATCGCCGATTTGAGAGGAAAATAATTTAACATTATGTTTTATGGAATGAGAATTGTCAGTATGATCCAATATTGCTGACAGCAATCTCTTTAACCTTTGTAGTGTGACAGACAATGTTCTGTCCTGCAGCAAGATGGATTAACACCTGGATTAGAGATAGAGAGAAGGCATAATACAAAGGCAAATGCCTAGCAAATCAGAAGCCCTGTTCCAGTAAGAACATGAAAGATCATTCTGCATGATTTGCATGATTAAAATACCTCTTATGATTACTAGTGCTGATATGCTTCTTATGAAAAGTACCAAGTTGTTAATTACCACTAAGTAATTTATAAAATACATGTTGGTAGCTGTACATTTTATTTAAGATGTCACAGGAAAGCCTTTGTTTCTGCAACACACTACTGACCTGGGAATATAGTGTCAACCGAACTACCATACGCCGTACAATCAGCCATGATGTTCGACCACGGTTGTCTCCGGCCACATCATCTTGACAATCATAATAACTATTTACTTTCCCATGTTTTATGTATGCTTCTATAAAACTATGTGCCTTTTGTTTGATGGTATTGTTATGGTCATTTGAAGTTATGGGGTGACCCTAAGTGATAAATTCATTCAATTTTATTGGTTCTTGGGGTATTTTCTGCTAAATGATAAACCGGTTAAATTACGAAGTTAGCAGAACGCTGCCTATAAGTGGAAAATAGAGACGGTTTGTTTCTTTTCTACTCATACAGAACTTTATACCAATTCGGGTATTATGGTTTTATTTACTAACACTTAACTTCTGTACCACATACCTAACAGGTTTTTAGACTTTTCGCCGTTCCATGATTGTCATGCGTCATTCAGGTCAGCAAAAACATAACAAAAAACAGTGCCAGCCCTTTTCTACGGACAAACAGCAGTCCATCATTACGATAATAGCGAGTGTCGCCGGCGCAATCGTATAGCGAATTAAAGAACTGTTATCCGACCTCCGACACGCAGCTCGAGCGAGGCCAAAGAAACTCCTGCGCATGTACTACACGTACACGTACGTACACTTTGTTTGAATAAATAGATGTTTATAGTTGTTTGTTTAGTCAAGATACGCGGGGTTATGCTGTTGGGTAGAGTTGTTAGACCAATCAAGGAAATGTAATTTTGAAGTTGAAGGTTCGACAATCACAACTTGTCATAAGTTTCTGTCAAGTTTTCACAGACACTGAAGTTGTTCACTCGTTCATATTCTTTTTGTTGAATCTGCTTTGATGTAAGTTGAGCTGTGGGTTTATCTGTAAATGGAAAAAGGTAACAGCGGATTTCATATTTTGTAAGTAGCGCTAGAGTGACCAAATCCCTCGTACAAATTAACTGATCTCTGTTTTTGTATAGGTCGTTGGTCATACGGACATGCTATCTTTTATCACAGCATGCTCAAACTTCCTAAATCTCAAAATACCTTTAATTATCACCATGTATATTATACAGCGTACTCACAACGCTTGTCGTTGAATTATTTAAAACGGTTCCCGTACGGTGTGGACCTTGAAATATGTGGTGGTTTAGATCGGTCACAATCACTATGTTTGTTTGTATGTAGCGGTTTAGGGTTGAGACGCAGAAAGATCAAAAATCACAACCTGTGGGGAACCATACTGATACTACGTGCATACGTGCAGGATTCAAAGAAGCTGCTATTATTTTTTGATCTTATTTTGGATGATGGGTGCGTGCTAATGTTTTAGAGGATACTCGTTAGGTACCTATGTAAATGGCACAGTATTTATCAGAATATTATTTTGCTCTTACTATTAAGTTTTTGTGAGGAAAACCACGGTTTAGCCTAGTCATCGTTTATCGAAGACGAAGACAAATAATCCTACCTGATTATTTATTCTCCACACCGCTTGCTATGTCACTAACTAGGCAACCTTAACTGCGCTATAATATTATTTATGTACAAGAAATACATCAGTAGGTATAATAAGTACGTCTATGTATTAGCTATAGTTGTAATACGTGATTAGCATGGCTATGCACGACGATGGGGCGTTGTGGTAAGACGTAGGATGAGTTATAGAGCCCCCATGCTGAGGCACTTATGAGGTTTTGATCGTGTATTATGTCACGTGTACATAATGGGCCATGCTGGCCACTTGGAACGATAAATACATACAGACTGGTGTTTAACACATTGCATGGTCGTGTATCGAATGAGATAAGTAGAACTACTTCGTTTAAAAGACAATTGATGGATGTTGGATGCTGTTGCCTCACCCCATGTTCACACCAAGACATAAAACATTTATTCTACGTGTTGTTCCGTCACAGAATACATAGTACAACACTGTTTTCGTTTATCGTTTGCGATTCAAACAAGTTGTAAAGACTAGTTGTATACAACAACTGTTGTATACAACTAGAAAATTAACACAATAGTTAACAAAACATGTCTGTCACACTCTCACACGTCAATACATCAATGGGACTTGTTGGAAACAACCATCATAACTAAAGGCACAATGCTCATTCCTCTGAAAATATGCTGCTGATAGAAAAGATTAAAGTTTTTTTTTTCTAAGAATCTTAGACCCACGTGGATGTGCAATGAGATATACTTACTCGTAGGATAGTTTTTTATAAAATGGCAGCTTCCTTCACAACATTTGATAAATGCATTCTTACAGACACCTCATCATCACACCACACCTCACCCCCACCTTACGTCATCTGTCATTGTTAATTTCCTGAATCAATTTGTTATTAACAATAAAGAAAGTCCATGGACAATCCACATCCACAGTTTTTTTTCCATTTAAAATAACGACGCCAATTAATTTCCTTTGCAGTCTATTATTTATTGTTTCTATTAGTTAATAAAAATGATTGCAGATATTCAAGGATGTTTACAAGTCTATTATACCTGTAAACATTAATTATAGTAATCTAGGCCAATGAAGACGAATGTTGTGATTTGTTGAACCAAGAATTCTCGATAGTTTATTGAGCAATTTTCCTGCTGACTAAATCTTACGTCGTGTAAGATGGGATTAAGACTTATGTCCGTCATACACAGACATTGCTTATTTTCGTACTACACAAGTAAATATCAGATACAAAATCAACATAATCTTATAATATTCAATCAATCATGAAAATGCCAAATCAAATTGCATAATGGCGTGTGTGTAATCGGTGCTTATTTAGACATTCTACGCAGGCTATATTATTCGGAAACTAGTTAAAAATCTGATATCTGCTGTTTTACTGGTTTAATATTTGTGAACTTAGTGAACTTTACAGCGGGCCTTTGCCCAGACAAGATATCAAACACAGACTTCTCACCAATTAATGTCCACTGCAAATATGATGAGCTTAGCTGCCCAAAGTAACAAAGTTCAATACTAAGTTAACGTAGGTTCGTTACCTAACATAACAAAAGGTAGTTATTTTAACTTTCGAATAGCAAACATGATCTGGCCAATTAGAAAATAGTTTAACCTATCACGACTCTGCAGTTAACTTCGTTCTGTTCGTTACTTTGTTCAGTGACTGCTCAACCTAATTAAACAATGGATATAGTATCGAGTTATGAAACAGGAAACAAGATACCTTTTTTATAATCATTATCATCAGCCTTTATCAGTCTGCACTGCTGGACATAGGCATCTCCAATCGGACGTCATTCATCTAGATTATCGGTAACTCTCATCCAGCTCCTATGAGCCACCCTGCCAAGATCGTCGTCGATCGAGCGCTAGTGCGTCCTATCCACCGTATGTCGTTAGTTTTTTTGTAGGAACTTTATCAAGTGAGTTCATTGGTTATTTAACTTACCTAAATATCAATAAAGTAAGCTGTACCTTTAGATTTGCTCTATAACGTGACATCATAACAATATTTATTTAACTGTGTTACACTTACATAAGTGTGCACAGGTGTCGAGTTTCATTAAATGAACTAATTCACTTTCAAAGGTATTTGCTAGCAACCTACCCATCTTCTTCAAAGCCGCTGTATAGCTGCTTGACCTTGCGCTCATCTGTCATTGGCGTGCATAAGTGCCAACATGGGTGACACGGATTGTTTTAGGCATGGTTGCCATGTTGTCACTGCCACCTATCATTTTCCGATCCACGGTCATAACAGCTTAACCTCGCGCGCCTGCCTTTGGTACAATATTCGTTTAAGCAAGTGTCGGGTCTCAATGGCGATGGCGCAGGTTATTTTTCTAAAGAAACAACTCAAATAGCTACCTACTTGTGTTTTGTTTTTAAAACGGCCACCGTTCGAATAGGGCTGTTAGACGATTGGTTTTATTAATTTAATATTATTATAAAATTACAATTCCAATAGTTTGTTCAGGACCCGTTAGAGAGTTCAACTACCCTACTACTCTCTACTACTCATAAATAACTATGGATACCTACCCCAGTAGGTAGGTATGTTTTGAGGATAAATAAATATTTTACGACGCCATTTTGTACTTCAGAAAAGTCTATTAAATGTTTACCACTTCCTTCTTAGTTATCTATAAAACCGATCATGACGTGTCTATCACAGCCAGACACTAGATAATTACACAAGACGTTTCTCACCTTTCACAATCTATAAAAATCTCACATAAAAAATAATAATAAAAAAAACAAACTCTAACCACCTGCTGACAGCCCTAGATCGGCGCGCGCGCAGGCTGGCACGGCCCGGCACCGCTAATGCACGAAGATCATTGTCAACCGTTCATTGTGTGCAGGGCTATTGGCCACGCTGGCAGTATCAAAATATTAATACTGTTTTTTTTTCTTCGAAAATACCTAGTTTCGAGTCATCAGGATGATAATGGCAAAAACTGGGCTCTTTCCGTCTTTGGTTTCTGACTGAGGATATAAAATTACTAAGACTGACAACCCATATTATATCCCAGTACCTTGAATAGAGGCAAGAGTTCACCTTCGTCAGAAGCATCATCACCATTATCATCAGCACCCTAATAATAATAATTTACTTGGAGTGGCGATACTTTTCAATTAGACATTTTCCAATGGAAATACTTCATAACGTTATGGCGTAAAACAATAAGTATTTAAACGTAACTAGTTTAGCTTTAAGTAACAAATTGCAGTTGTTAGGTTGGTCACGATAATCGTAAGATGCTTTGTCAACAACGGATGGAACTGGGGCGAGTGCTGATAACTGATAAGAAACTAACGACCCTTTCACTGTTTATGACTTCTTTGTTTTTAAGATTTAAAAGATTAGTTTGAAAATCCTGGAATGTTTATGGGACACTCTTTATTTGGTCTGGTTGGAATCTGGTTGACTCGTAGATTGATCTAACACAAGGTTGATCATGATTCGAGCGTGGGCACGTGGTGGTCGGCTTGGATGCATGCATGCCAATCGCTCGTTGCACACGCGTGGCGATGCTTCGATGTCTCGTACAAAATATCAACCTGTAATTTTCTATTGCAAAACATAGACTTCCAATGTTATCCTAGTGATAGCTACAAAGTAACGGCTAAAGAGGAAATCAAGGGAATACCAGTTAGCGATCGTTTGTTTTAATCGAGCCACAGGAGTTAGACTACGTTCGCACGGACGTAAAAATGTCGCGCCAGAATTATTTCGCGCGATTTTCCACACGGTGTTGAACTGAGCCTTGAGAATCCAACATCGCATTGAAAAAAGACACTGTTTTATGGCGTTAAGCAATGCGGTGAAGATCTAGTGTGCCAAAAAATCCCGCCGCGTTTTTTCCGTCCGTGCGACGTGCTTTATATATTTTTTCCATAAACCAAAAAGGATATCAACATAAATCTACATAATTATATCTAAATAACACAATGTCTGGGGAAACCCAAATGCAGTTCTGTCAAAAATGTGGTACTGATATTTCGGCCTTATCTAGTACAAATTAGTCACACATGGTTTAAGTATGTAGAAGCAAAATAAACGAACGCCATCGTACTTTTGACCGGTAATTAAACTACTTTAAAGTAATATAAACAAAATGCACACAATGCGTTTTTGTTTAAATAAAACGCATGTGTTTATAAACCGCCGATTTATAACATCATCAAATGCAACGTTGTGTTCGACCTAGTTTGCGGCATGTATCACGGTCACATTTAGGATGGATGTGCACTTTTGTTGCTGACTCAGCGATTAGATGTAACTGTCTGAGAAGTAGGAAGTAAGTAATTGTTATTGTGATTTCGATAGAAGCTCTAAATACTATTTCATATTTCTTGGACACTTTGGGACTTGTCGTGAGAAAAGTTTTGAGTATGAATATTGTTGGCTTTATGGGAAGATCAGAGAAAGGATGGATTGATTGTGTTAAAAATAATGGTCAGAAAGGGGTAAGCACTGATATGACAACTAATAAAGACATTTGGCAGAAGAGGACGCCACGTGTGGTGCACGCGCACGCCTGATAAAATTGGCATATGGGAAGTCCGGACGACGGATACTTGGGAATGGATTTATTACAGCTCCTTTATGTATTGTTACAGTATTACCAAAAATATAAATACCGCTTATAAATTATTGGCAATTACAACCAGATTTGTTCTAGTGAAGCACTTTCAAAGAAGCTCCCATAGTTAGGGCTGATTTTACTAAAGACAGAAATCTTTAATCCGTGGAATAAGTTTGACGTCTGACAGTTCCAATATGGAAAAACTGTCAAAAATTAAAGAAAAAACTAAGTGTATGACATCCAGATATAAAATGTTGGTGATACATTAATGCCACTAAATTAACACCCACTTAACTCAAAACGTTGAAAACAATTTCACTTGCACACAAAATTTCGAAACGTATTGCAATGTGTGGACGCATAATGCCGGAATTGAGACACTCCATGGGAACAACAGTGAACCACAATGACAATGCACTGCGCCCAGTTATTACTGACGAGTTATTTTCTGAAATTATTGTTCCACATAGACGTCGAGATATGGCTATAATTCTATGAATAGCATGACGATTACTGTAATTTTTCGGCATGATGGAGTTGATTTCCGAGCGGAAAACTACAGTTTTGCTTAAATGAGGTTGTTTTACATAAAAGATGTGTAAGTTTTAGGCACAATGCGGAAATCTGTAGTAACAGGTGATATTGCCTTATCATATAGTTTTGTCAAAGTCAAAGCATTTATTTCAAATAGGCCCATAAAATGGCAATTTTGAACGTCGAAATTTACATTAAAAATAGAGCTGATTCTAGGCGCCACTTCCAAAAAGTAGTTTCGTATGGAGAAGAAGTGGCAAGAAACTCCACCGTTACTCTTTTAAAATGTTTTACAATATTTTGTATACATTAAATATATTTCTATATGTGAAGACGATGCACCAAGAATAAATATACTATACCACAATTGGTACAAAAAAATTAAAAATAAAGCAAAGGCATATAAATTAATCACGTGATTGGTCACATATTTACAAACAATTGTAAAAATTTATGATTTTCCTAAAATATTAACTAGGAATAAGTCCGTGTGTGAGTAAGTAAAAATAACAAATTATACAATACATTAAGCAAATAGTATGATTTTGTCTAGCCTCTAGATTGTCCTATGGAGCAGGACCAGCATGTTTCCAAGCATTCTTATCTAGGATATAATCTTCTAATTTGTAATATGCTTGTTTACAAAGTGTTTTTTTAACATGAGTTTTAAACTTTCATTTAATTGCAATATTTCACAAGGTATTTTGTTGTAACATTTAACACAGTACCCCATAAAAGATGTATGTACTTTAGATAGTCTGAAAAATGGTTTGTTTAATTGGTAGGTCAATTGCTTAATATTTCGCTGTCTATTCGAAGTCTCGTGTGTTTACCAGCTCGAACATTTCTCATCTCACCTTGATTTCAGTGACTTTAGATACACAATTGTTGGTCACTATTAACAATCCTTAACTCAGAACTATCAGCTGTTCCGGCCGCAACAGCCGCCCTTATCCTCGCAATAAATACAGCAGCCATAAGCAGAATGCAGCGGCTGCAAACGTAGCGCATTACAGTTATCAGCCGCTTGCAGCCGCTGCGATCTCGTTTACCTTATTTAATTGGACTGTTTGTCTGCCGCTGAAGCTTTCCGAGGTTTTCATTGGCGGCAATTATTTTCACTAGGAGTTGTGTTTTTGTTGAATTGTTCGTCAGTGGAATTGACGTGTTCAATGAGGTCTGTAATCTGCGGAAGGGTTCTAATTGCAGTTTTTATTTTATTTCTGAAGGCTTTTTTATGCTCATTCGTCATTGGTTTAGGTTTCAACTCGGGTAGCATGTTTATAAATTGTCTGCGACTTCGTCTGCGTGTATTTTGATTTGCATCATTTTTTAATCCGGATGGTAAGTATGCCCTTCTCCAGGTCCTAGGCTAACTATCCGTCGTCGTTAATAATGATATTAACTAAGTAGGTATAGCAGTCAGCAGAATGAGTACCCAGCGGTCTATTTATATTCTACCTACACCTATAGAATCTTGAGACTTTAATCCACATCTAACATCTGTCCTTACCCCCGACAAAGTAATGGAAACTGGGACATTGTATCCAGAAGACACTGCAGTCAATTATTCTGACAGTGATCTTCGTGGCTTCTATAACATAAGCAAAATATATGAAGTATTCAAAAATGTTACGACTTACATTCCTATTTACCCCACAATCAATAGCAAGCACGCACATCACATGACTCATGTACGAGAATAGTCTAAACAAGTGAGGTATTGTTATTGAAACAGCTGGTTGTTATGTATTCGAATAAATAACAATTTTTATGTTAATTACGGCGGCTGTTCCAATATAACCTCGTACAACCTTGAGGTTGGAAAACCCTTCGTTGTTATGGTATCAACGTGGTACCATGTAATCCTGTGGTGTCAAACTCAAACTCAGAGCATTTATTTCAATTAAACCATTTACAGGCACTTCGAATTGTCAAAGAGTCGGTCAGTTATTCAGATAGTTGACTCTAGTTGCCCATTCCGAAACGTAGATCTCTATGGAGAAGAACGGGCAAGAAACTCCAAGGACACAATTTTAAATCAAAATAATTATTCCAGAATCCGGTTATCTTTCAAAGTGAAGGCTCGTGAACATATTCGTGAGAAGTTTGTAAAATCATCTCAGCGCTGATTTGCTTGATTCGTTTTCTCCTCTACCTATCGTTATTTCTCCTGAAAGACTTTAATCTGTTTATCGGATGTATTTAAGTATCTATGTATTAGTATTTAATTCTTTTTCGAGTTATCTATCCCTTTTGTTGCACCTGTCATGTTATGGCTCTGCATCGCCCGAATATTGACTGGAAGAAAATGCCTCAGGCATTAAGTCCGCCTTTGTACGGTATTTTTTTAATTGTGCATAAAGTTTTTATAAATAAAGTCCTGGGTACATTATTCTTGTTGCCTCTACATGTAAGATAAATGTAAAAATATGAAATTAAGATAAAATACAACATAAGAAAATTATTTATTTCTTCAATTGACCAATGACTTGAATAAAACACAGTCTAGCACAAAAATTGATACACCTACTTAAAATAAAAACCTTTCCTTAATAAATAGTTTCAGAAAATGATCGGGTTCACCGGCAGCGGACCGGACCGGACATCGGATGCCGTGCAGCTGCGCCGGACACTTCGTTACCGGCCGTCGTATTCATTGATTGCGTTAGTCTTTTATTAGCGGCCCGATGGACTGGATACGATACACTTTTGGTTAGGTTTTCTTGCGAAAAATAATGGCGGTCCTATTTTGTTACGTTTTGTGGTTTATCTGACTGGTTAGCTATTACACATTGCCTGTAAATTGGTTACTTGTGGACGATACTTTATACCAGGAAAATGAAGAAGAAGAATGTAGTTCAGAAGTGCTTCAGTAATATTCGATCTATGGCTGTTGCACTTTCTACCACAACCTTTTTGTCTATAAGTCCTCTCACTAAACTGACATCACAAATATAATTACTTATTTTTATATCAGGATTATCTAAAGGTGGTATGGTATAGGATTCCTGGGTTTCTATAGGATCCATGAGATGCAATCTACCTATTTTAACATACGTCCAACTTTCGCCTACTGGAGATGGAAAAACCTATTAATCTCTGATTTTAAAGTCCCAATAAAGCCAAAGTATGCAGCCCTAATAACATGTTGACAGCTATTTATTTGACAGGGACAGATATAGTTGTACTGTCTATCATCAGTACTGATTTGTCTTAGGTTATGGGGTTTGGCCGTAAGCAATTATACTTCTTACTCCCTCAGTAGCTTGTAAGTATGGTCCTGTCCCACTTCCCACTGTGTCCACTGTGTCCAGTGTGCCCAATGTCCACAACCAACGCGCGAACGTGCCGCCTGTCGACTAACATTTGTGTGCCGCTGTTTGTGTTGCTCCTGTATTTGTGTATTATTTTAACTAAACAACGCTGTGTGCCTGTAACTGCAGTTAAAGCAATCTAGGAGTGTTATACTCAAGATTTTAATGCACTTTTTATTACCTTAAAGAGTAGGACTATATTTGCATTAAGTTCTACAAAAATTTTGAAAAGAAACAACAGATTTAAATAAGAGATATCTTTACAAAATATTAAATATGTATTACGATTTTCTGTTTGAAGTTTTGCTCTATTTATTTTATGTTTGAAGTTTTGCTCTATTTTCATGGGACGTCTCTTGTTGAGCTAGGATCTATTTGGACAGTGGACTGATGACTGACAGTTCCAAACTGCCAATAAATTAAAAAAAAATGCACTAAGGATGCTTTTTGATAAAAACTTGATTTTCCCGTAAGACGATCAGGAAACGTTTAAAAGATAGTTCTTGCAATAAAACATTGCAAACATTGTAGTTTCCTATGGAGTTCAGGAAAATAATACCTACCCCTTGAGCTCACTATTACATTAGCATTGTAATAACAAGCAAGAATTTATTGCGTCGTACCATCATAACAAATTAATTATCAGTGTTGCTTTTGCACACATGTTTAGCATACTTATGCGCAGGAGTGGAAATCTGTGCGATTTTCTTAGAAAATCCGATGAGTGGGTAGGGTAGTTCATGATAATGAGTGTGTTACATAGTTGTGGTTTTCATGCTTGACTCGTATTCATGTAGTTGTTCCGCAGAGGGTAGGTAGGTAGTGTAGGTCGCTATTCAAGCGGTTCTGGAAATATTGCGTGCATTATTAAATTGTGTTCGGTTATCGAATATAGAAATCAAGTTCGTAACATAAAATCTACCTAAGTATACTAATATACCTAAGGTTTAAAACCTTCTCTAAATAACTTTTTCGTACCCAATTTACCTAAAATTGCAAGTCATTCTCCAAAGTAATTTTTTCCCTATTCATCGATCATTCAATCATCCAACCGAACCGAACACAAAAAATACGTAAGTATAATAATAATACCTACCTCTACCTTAATAATACCTACCCAAACAATTCATCGATTAATCCATTTAATCAATCAACCCAGCTTACCGGGCTCTTGGCCGCCCTATAAAGCCCTTACACACCATCTGCCAACACCAACACCAGCCAAGTGATTTTAACCCAAGTACATACCGACCGATAACAGCAATTACTAGGCGCCACTGAGCGGAGCAATTTGGCAACGAACAGTGCTGTAATTAAATGTTGCTGAGTAGTGTGCACGTAGCCGTATTGCCTATGAGAGGTTCTATTGCTCTTAAGATGGGTCTAAGATGTTGTTTCTGTTTTGCCTTTTAAGATGTGTTGAGACAGTGTGGAACTGGGCTTATCCTGTAAGGAAAAAGGCACAGTTTACTCTAGATGTCAGAAAAAGAGCACGTATTTACAGACTATGTCAATTATTAGTCAGATAGGATTTATGAACCATCAGGCATATTGCTATCAACCGGCCACAGACACCAACTCCAAACTGCTTCAGCTAAAAGGTTTCTAATGTAAAAGACCAACAACTCTGACCGACCCAAGTATAGAATCCAGTTGGTCTATATTCAGGTGGCTTGAAGTGAACTTTCATCTTACCTAATGCTAGGGAATCTAGGGATTGACAATCAACTCATCCTATCGAAGTCCACTGCTGGACATAGGCCTCTCCCTTCGCATCCAGTCTGTCCCAGCCACCTTCTTAAGGTCGTCGGGTCCATTTAGCTGGGGGGCGTCCAAAAGTACGCTTGCCATACGCGGTCTCCACTCCAGGACTCGTCTGTTCTTCAACAAACATGACCAGCCCACTGCCACTGCAGCTTGCTTACTCTGCAAGCAATGTCGGTAACTAGCTCTCATTCCTGCACAGCTATTTAGAATCATACGACAGGCTATCGTTTCTCACATTTCGATTACCTGATTTGCCTTATCCCCGACAGCAAACAGCTATTGGAAGTATTGCGGCCGTCTATTTGATTTAAACTGACAAAATTTTCGGGTTTTAGATTTGTGAATAGCGTTTAGAGGACTCTTACGGTAACATTGATCGATGTTCGATTCAAAATTACTTCACCTAAGTTTTCACGGTAACGTTTTTAAAGAATAGCCATACAGCATGTCGAAGACTTGCGTGGAGTGAGCTGTCGGTGTCATCCCGTCTTGGTCAATCACGGTGAGATGGTTACAGAATAGCACTACAGGACCCAACATTGGAGTGGCATACCCGTAGAACAAACTGTTTATTTTCATAGTATGAATGTAATGTAATGAATATCTTAATATTAAACGTCGGTTTTCAGTACAAATATAAAAGTAATCTGCAAAGGGTTTGATGTAAGATGTAAGGTACACTTTATTCACTTCGGTGGGTCCAGACGAGGTGGGGCGGTTATTATAGCGGTGTGTCAAAGAGTAGGATAATTATGTTGATGATTATACCTACTAAGTTATAGTCGTACTCGTATTCTTGCAAATAAATATTATCTTAGATTCCATTGCAAGAGCTTGGAATCTTTGTCACATTTTGTTAGTGACATCATTTATCCAATCCAATCTGCAGACAAAGAGCAGCTAAAAGATTTTGGACACCATAGGATCATAGGAAATGTAAAACTATAACAGTGATTGGTCCTTTAGTATTAAATAAACCTGCTAAATCTATTACCATCAATAAAATTAAGTACAGAAGTAGCTAGTGCTTTGCATCATCAAGCAAACGAAAATGTATAAAAACAATTAAGAATTTGTTCCTTGGTCCAAGCGCTTCTCTTCAAAAGTCTTCGAAGGTTGTGCTCCTCTGTGAGTGACGCTGTACTACCCAACCCAGTACTTTGACCATCGATGCATACTTATCCATACGATCTGGGTCCGAACCGTATTAATTCGGGGCACACAATCGCTTTTTTAATGTACAAACACGAAGCAGTGGGTTCACGAAAATTAGAAATTCCTTTGTTAGAAAGTCTTTTGGGTGAAACTTTGATGAAAGGGCTGGAGGATTTGAATTTGAATTTTAGTTCAGTTTGTATAATCTGTTTTTTTGAAAGCTATATTAATTTTGTTTGTTTGTTTGATTGGTGTTAGAAGGCATTTGACTGAGTTTTTAGCCTCACATTGTTTCCTCTATAAATGTGATGGCTGATTCTTTTGCAAATCTGGTGCTGGTCTACAAAAGTTTGTGGAAAGGAGATCATCATTGAAAATATTATTCACAATTTTATTTATAATCTCGTTTCGGTCTATCCCAGCAACCTTTTGAAGCCCCAATTACTAGCAGTTTGTTTAAAATTGAAATCGCAGATTCTGCAAAATCAACAAGAATCACAAATTGACAAAGCAAATCAAATTCTTATATTGTTTGGGTTATCAACATAAATTCTGGAATAAAATGATTGGGTAACGTAAAAAATGGTTATTTTGCTTTAAAATAATATTTATGTTAGATTTAAGCCATAACTTTAATGGTTTGTGGATAT
This sequence comes from Dasypolia templi, assembly GCA_963555695.1. Taxonomy (NCBI): domain Eukaryota; kingdom Metazoa; phylum Arthropoda; class Insecta; order Lepidoptera; family Noctuidae; genus Dasypolia; species Dasypolia templi. The sequence goes on along the minus strand of OY743151.1, from coordinate 1,507,066 downwards.
ATCTGAAAGCAGGACTGTTTTAATCCTCACACCGCGTTTATTCTATTGAACATTAATTTTCGACATGTGGGTACTGTGACCAAACAGTTGTCAATGTCACAAGTAAGTAAATAATATTTACTTAAGACTTTGTAAATCAAAATTAAACATATCCATTACATATATCTTTTATACAGGGTCATTATATAATTATGTCTCGTAAGTCGACGTCAACCAGGAATCGAGTGATATAATATTTTATAATAAATAAATGCGTACATGTGTATGGTACATAATGGATGGCAATAAAAATCAATTTAATTGAAATATGATATTTTTCTGTTAACTATTATGACTTGTCCTATCACCTGACTCCGGCTTGACGTCGACTTCTGGGACACCCTGTATACTATTATAATTGTGAAAGTTACTCTGTATATTCCTTTACCTTGTCACGGCAATATGGCGGAAGTTACTCTGTCTATTCCTTTATTTTTTCACGGCAATATGGCTGAAGTTACTCTGTCTATTCCTTTACCTTTTCACGGCAATATGGCTGAATTTGGATGAAATTTGGCACATGGTAGACCATGACATGTGTTAGGACATAGGCTGCTCTTGATCCCGGCAATTCTTGCTCGCGGGTTAATTTTCGACTTCCACGAAGGAGAAGCCACGGGCTGAAGCTAGTATACTATGAAGATGGAGCATCTACGTTTACCTCAGATGTCCGCAAAAATTTAGAGTTACTTAATGACAAGATAGTTGTTCCCTGAATCCGTGTTTATATAATTATGCCATAAGTTTGTCAGAAATTACATCACTTCTCAGTACTCGTACACCATCGACCTGTTTGACACAGACAGATTTGAGGTTATTGTTTTCAGGTAAAGACCTAGCTAAACTAAGCACTCAGTCCAAGCATCGATGTAGATTACAAATAAATTGTATCAGCGCTTACGTGTGCCACACGCCGTGCTCGATCGACTTGACCGGAAAACGCGTCACGGAAGAGTGGACGGGTTTCCGCTGCGCATGCGCATATGGACGAATAAATCCAGTAGAACTCATGTTTGTACCAAACAGAGCTCTAGAAAGTGCTTAGATAACTGATTGGTTAAGTAAAAGTGGTTAAGTAAATAAGTGTAACTCGAAATTGGGATTATACAATACCCTCTGATATCTAGAAGCTTGTTAAACTTTTGGTTAATGAATCGGCTGTTAACTGTTGGTTTTGATCAATTAAACAATACAGAGGACGTGATTTTCAATAACAACATTTACCTGGTTTTAATATAGGTCAGGTTTTAGTATAATACTGGCAATCCGAATACCAATTCTGTCAAAAGGACCAGCCACTTTTAGAAAAAAAAAAAAATGTTTACAGCATTTGCTTGTAGAACCTGGCCTAAACAGAAATGGGGAGAAAACTACAACCACAGATTACTTACTTTTTATTCTAAAAAATCTTCACTATTCTATCACAATAAGATCTCATCTTCTTAAAGTTCACATTCTGAATAAATCATGAAACAAGGCACATTGTTGATGTCTACAAGATTAAAGAAGATTAATTACATAATATTGCTGTTCACTACTTACATAACAATTACTTGTTCGGTCTAGTGGTCGCAATCGCTACCGCTGAGCATGAGGTCCTGGGTTCGATTCCCAGGTCGGGCAAAGTGTTATTGGGTTTTTCCTATTACATGGGACTTAAACATAACTGGCGAAATGTGGGTGTACAGGTACACCTCTGCCCAACCCTACGGGGAAACAAGGCGTGATGTTATGTTATGTTGAGTGTCATAAGAATTATGTTTCCTTAGTTTAATGGTCCAGGCAGCACAGTTAGAAATTTGGTTCGTATCATTATCGACGTAATGAAATAAATTTCGATGGTTCTGTCCGTGTCTAATTTGATATTAAATTAAATATAAACTCCCTGTTTCTCGGGTAAGTCTGAAGTCTAACCTGTTTACAAAATTTGCAAGAAAGGTGTTCTCAATCATTACTCAGTTGTAGGATGTCGACTTCTGGCCGTTTAGTCCAGTCTCTGCCACTCGACTCCTAAAAGCCTCATAGCGATCACTACCTACCAGTTCTTCAGTGATCATGCCCCCAATGTACCCTTCCCTGAACTTAAGCACACACGACCGGTGTTTCAGCATATAAACGTTATCCGGGCTCGATAACCGTCCGACACATTAGCGAGGCACGCCCCGGACGCCCGGACGCCCGGACGCGTTCGGACTTTCCGTCCGCAGTCCACAGCATCCGGAATGCTGATATACGGATTTTGCAAATAATGCTGGAATTTTTGCATAATTTTTGGATTTTTTGTTAATTTTGAATGTTGTTGAGGTAAAGAATTTTAGAACAATTATTTTGAAGTCTGGTCGAGTAAACAATTTATCGAGAAGTCTTATGAACGGCCCGCACCACGAGGGTCTGCCAGCGGCTGTCATTTTTACGGACTTTTGCGGTCTGTTAACACTATTGTACATTCTCTTCACACAGGCATTATGTAGCTTCTTTCTATCATATCATGTGCCCTTCACTAGAAGAAACTAAACTTTTCTGCCCACAATTCAATTAACCATGAGCACCCTCCTTCTAAAGCTTTTTACCGTGGTTTCGATAACACTTAACCCTGCACTACCATATCAACTTATCTTCTTACAAACAAAACCTGTACGTATTATTGATACCTCAGCCGCCAACATAGCGAGCAGGTTGAACAGTATCGGGTGTTAACCCTCGCCTGCTATTAGGTAGGCGGCGCACGACCCGGATGTGTCGGCGCTTGCTACGCGGCGCGAGCGGGTTACAAAGTGTAGCTACAAATTGCACCTGCTTGGCTGCTTTGAAAAAATGTTGTAGAGAAAGAAAAAAGTGGTGCAAATATTTCTGGGTCAAAAAAGGACATTTTTTAAAGATGTTTTCAAAAGATTTGAGAAAAGGATGCATGGAACCGATTCCAAAAGACGGAGCAATGACTATGTAAAAGAACACCATAAGCTCATAACATTTTTTTCAACATGGGTAACGTCCTCTCGTTATTTTAACATTGTTGGGTAAACCATCGCATTGAAAACAATAAGTAATCGTACAAACGACACAATTCTGTAACCTCACACAATACAACAATATTATTATTATTTACCATGTACAAAAACTTTTTAACCAAAAAAAAGATCAACAAAGTAAAAAAATAAATTTAATTTCGTAAGTCGGTGTCTTTTTGTTGGTTTTGTATTTTCGTTTTTTGCCAACGTCTCCTGAAATTAAATTTATTTTGACATGAAGTTACAATAACATCATCAATATATAATAAAAACTCAAAAACCACTCCATAAGAATTCCCTTTCAAACAAAGAAGAGTTTTTTTAAATCGGTTTATTAACGACCGGAGTTCTGAACTAACAAACATTAAAAAATACAACCGAATTGAGAAACTTTTTTTAAGTCGATTAAAAATATCGTTCTCCTTATGCTCGTATAAAGTTTCATGTACCTACTTATTGTTATTATCACACACTTTGTAATCTACATAATCTAATTAGCATGAATAGATCAGACAAAAGGCGCATCGAAGACCAAAACAACAAATATTGTGCATCATACAATGCATTCTTAATGCATTCAAATGACAGTGCAATAATGGACAACACAATGACATGACATCATAGACGTCACTCAAATCTATTGATCGTTTCATGTGATGCGCCTTGTAATCCCTGACCTACGATACTGTTATTTATTCTCGATCGCTAAGACAATTAACCATCTTCTGCCTACCGAACACATTAGTAAAACCTAAAACAATCCCTACCCGCATGCTTGCGCAAGAATTACATTCTGATCAACGACAATTGGAGAGATTACCCAGCTATATCAAGGGGCGGCCGACGCGGAACTAAGGACCACTCATTTGACGGTTTCCTCATCTCAAACAAAGGACCAACCTTGCGGACCCAAGGCTGTAGACCTGCATTTTTCCTTTACAATGAGTTTCTTGTTATATTGGCTTGAAGTCACGTATTGGCTATATCGAGATTATATTTATGGGTAATATGTTCGTGACGATAGCAGGAATATTTTTCTGTTTAGGTTTATTTTATTAGCTGGTGTTATGATAATAATATGGCCTGACAACTTGTTATTAGGTCAGTTATTACCAGGCTAGTGTTTACTTGTTCTGCGCCTAACTAGCTTTGCTTTAATGATCCAATTAGGTAAGTATCGTAATCTATCAATCATTTCCTTATAACATAATGGTGTAGGAAACGGATCTTCACAAAAAATACAAGCTTTTCATGACGGGGTCCCAACGCGGTATATATGCCAGTTACCGTTTTATCGATTTTGATGAATGAAAGAAAGAAAGAAAGAAAAATATTTTATTTGGGACACGCACAGGGAATACAAATAGTAAAAAATAAAAAAATAACAAACAATGTATAAACTAACAGAATAACAACAAAAAACAGTAAAAAGACCTGTGCGAGGCCAAAAAGGCTCCTATCTCAGCATAATGCTGCGATATTTAAAAAAAAAAATAACGCAGCGCTGATATTCTGACAGGGCCCGACAGGTGTTTGCTTAGAACGTGTATTAGATGCTAGGTTTTTCCTGGAAAACTTTTTACCTCGGATAGGTAAGCCAATGCGAGAAAATACGGTTTCAGGAAAGTTCGGTGTGAAATCTATGATGTCCGCTTGAGTTCAGGCAATGGACGATTCTGGTCTAATAATAGACTTATAGACTGTTTCCTTGAAATGGATCGCACGCAATAACAACTATTTTGTTAACCCAAACAAGACACTAACATATGTAGTCAAACAATAACACAATATTTTCACGCTCTGGCACTCGACGGACCCGCTGCAAAGCCGCTATTATGCCACAAACCAACAACGAAGGAGCGTAAGAGGATTTAGGAGGACTTCTTCCACAATGGACCGTTAAAGTGGCCAGATTATTAGCTTTCATCTTGTTGCAGCAAAAATATAAGATTTATTGTATACGTGTACAGTAATGTTAAAAGTGAGTTAATATGGCGAAAGTTCGCCGTGCCTTTAAAAAGTCCTTCTGTAAAGTATTGAGTAGAAAGGTACTGATGAGCTAACATAAATAAACACCAAACTTGTACACTTACTTCGCAATAAACTTTTGACTTTGACTTTGACATAAGTCGTATATGAAGAGATATAAGGAACAGGGTGTAAAGTTCACTCATACTCTTCGGAAAGGGGAGGATCCTCCGACCAGATGGATGTCGTATCTGGTGGGCAACTGCCCGATGATTGTTGTCGAGAAGTTGTATATATGCTAGCTGAGCGGTAAACTCTGATTGCGCGATGCAGGATTGTGTGACGTCAGTGTGATGCGTTGTTCGCATGTGGCGGTGTAGATGCCGCCACATATATATATATCTTCTTCTTAAGAAATTTCATCCAGTACATTAATTTTTAGTAGAATAGTTAATTTTATATTTAATTTCTGTCGAATTAACCTACTCCGAACTATGTTTAGAATGTGTAATGTACCTACTTTACTAATGACTTTTCCTTATAATATGGATATAACTATGCGTTAGCACAATAATTAAATACCAGTAGATAATATTTTTATTACGTCATGTTTCGCCTGGCACATAGTGGTACAAGGAAACCTATCAACTTTAACAGAATATCAATAAAGATTGTTTTTCCTTGCAGGTAATTGAACACGATTTCTTGGGATCCGCTATGGAAACAATGCCTTGAAGAATTTATCCGAAGAAGGTAGATGTTGTTTTATACTCCTTTATTTATTATTCTAAGCATGTTCTTGTAGTTTTATTCCAAGTTATTATCCCTAAGATGTTTCTGAGAATATTTATGTTAACAATATTCCAAGAGAAGTTATCTTTTAAAACTTTAGTTTGTAAAAGATGAAGGCTTAAATGCTGTTTTTATTATTTCTTTCTTTTGTAAATGTATTTTATATAGCTTGAACACGTCTGGGGAAATTAGACTAAGATCATTTGTCTGTCTATTTTGTGCGTAGGTACTCGCACAGGAGAAACTCCGACTCGACCTGAGACGTACCTACCCATAAACATATTTTAAATGATTTAGTTTTCAAGAGATTATGATAAGTTTTGTAACAAACAAGTTTTGCAAACAAAAAAACAACTGACTTAAAATAGACATTAACACTATACACAACAAATTTAAATATTATTTAAAAGCGATTTTTTTTATTGTTCTCTTTTTAATTGTAGAACCTTTAGTCGTTTACAAGAATAGAAGCAAACATTCATACACGCAAAGAGGAAAATGCATAACAGTTCCTTTAGAATGTGACACAGTCGGATAACATCGAGGAAAACCGGAAGTGGCCAGATTTATAGCTTCTTATTAAAGAACAATTTACAGCATTTTAGTTGGAGCCTCATTATGTAGTCGTTACCATTCGTTTCCATTGATATTTTGAAGACGAGGAAAATTTATTGCAACATTCTTGAACGATTTCCCTAGAAAACTAGCCAGATGGTTATAACGTAGATAAAATAAAAAATAAAATTGTAACCGAATAAAAAAAAGGTATTTAGTTTTCAATGAATTTATTCCAATGAATGAGTTAATTATATTTAGTTTCGTTTATATCGCGATGGGGATTTGACTCCTAAATAATAGTTACTCATTAAATTATACATCATTATTTAAGAGACTTATTATTTGTATAATTTTTGGTGTAACAATAATCTAAACAAGTGAAGCTAATAAAAGCGTGTTTAAAATATGCAGGATGTCCGGTAATTTTTAAGCAAATCAAGATCAAGTTGACCGAAGATCTTTGGGGAATGTCTATTAAAGTCTGTACCTCCATAATTGAAACTATAGCACCTTACTTAGCCTTAATATTTAATTTGTGTGTGGATCAAGGAGTCTTCCCGGATCTAATGAAATACAGTAAGGTAATACCACTGTGGTATGGCAACCAAACTCTTTAGTGATGTTATCATAATCTGGCATCTTTGTATTGTAATGTCACTTATGTCATATCTTACTTTATCAAATTATGTATCGTTTATTTTGTTGATTAAAACCGTTATTCTAAAGGTTTATCTTATTACAATTTAATCAACAAAATGTTTTAAAATTTTGCCATCATGGAAAAATACTTGAAACCCGAACGGTTGGATATCGATCCTGTTGATAGTTCCGCATCAATAAAATGGGAACATTGGAAGAAAACATTTGAAAGCTTTCTTAAGGCGTCGGAAGGCATCTTGACAGGTGAGAAGGTACAAGCCTTACCATCTTCCTGGAAACTAGATCTTCTCATAAACCACGTTTCATCAAACGTTTTCATGTATATCAGCGAGTGTAATACTTTTTCATCGGCAATAATTACTTTGGAAAAATTATTCACAAAGCCTAAAAATATAATTTATGCCCGGCATGCACTCGCATCAAGGAAACAACTGGGCGACGAAACAATAGACACCTACTTACAATCATTAAAACAATTAGCGAAAGACTGCGACTTTAAAACTGTAGATGCTGAAACAAATAAGAATGACAATATACGTGACGCATTTATCTCTGGAATAAAATCTAGTACGATAAGACAAAGGTTACTAGAAATCTGACGTTAACCCTTGAAGAAACACACAATCAAGCACTGTCACTAGAAATGGCTGAAGTGAATGCCACAAACTTTAACTCTTTTAATGCAAATACTGCTGCTGTCATTGCCTCCACTTCCAAACAAAAGGAATCTGGAAAATCTTTTGTACTTAAACAATCACAGGAGCCTAATAGTACAATAGCAGTGACGCCAACTTATCAGAGACGCAAATGTTTCTTTTGTGGTGGAAATGTCCATCCTCGTAAAAACTGTCCCGCAGTGGACTCTATCTGTCAATTTTGTAACAAGAAGGGTCACTACGCTGTTGTATGTCGAAGCAAGAGCCATATCAATGCCGCTATTCTCGAAGGGGATGATAGCCTTTGTGGTTGTATTGTAGCTGCATCGCCAACTTCCTTGAAGAAAGCTACAGTTCCAGCTTATATAAAAGGGATAAAAGCTGATGCTTTAATCGATACTGGTAGCTCTATAAGCTTCATTAATGAGCAATATTTTCAGTTATGTCAATTAACGAAGAGACCCTGCAAGCAAACTATATCAATGGCATCAACCAGTCATACGTCACAAGTCGAAGGTCAAACATGTGTGTCAGCTCGTATCGGAGAACATGATTATAGAAACGTGAATTTACTAATAGTAAAAAATCTCTGTGCTGACTTGATAATTGGTCACGACATATTAGACGAGCATTCCTTTCTCGAATTTTCATTCGGTGGACCTAAAGAACCTCTTAAAGTATGTGGCGTTGCAGAAGCGTCTGTCCCTGCTGTTCCACTTTTTACGAATATCAGTCCAAATTGCAAGCCTATTGCGATTAAATCTCGCCGCCACAGTGAAGAAGATAAAAAGTTTATCAAACAAGAGATCGCAAAACTCCTAGCTGATGGCATCATAGAAGAAAGCACGTCCCCTTGGCGAGCTCAAGTACTAATTACAAAGAACGCCAATCACAAGAAGCGCCTTGTCATTGATTATTCACTTACGATAAACAGGTATACACAGCTTGACGCTTATCCACTTCCCAATATGGAGGACCAAGTTTCAAATATCTCAAAGTATTCTATCTTCAGCGCTATCGATCTACAGAGTGCTTATCATCAGGTGCCGATCCTGCAAGAAGAAAAACCATATACAGCTTTCGAAGCTGCTGGCAATCTATATCAGTTTCGTCGCATTCCATTTGGCGTAACGAACGGAGTGTCAAGTTTTCAAAGAACCATTGACTGGGTTATTCGAAAAGAAAATTTAGAAGGTACTTTCGCATATCTCGATGACATAACAGTTTGTGGGCGATCTCAATCTGAACACGATGCAAATTTGCAGAAATTTTTAGCAGCCACACAAAAATATGGTCTTACTCTCAATAAAGAGAAAAGCAAGTTATCGCAGAATAGCATCGATATCCTAGGCTATACCATCAAAGACCATGTCATAAAGCCAGATGCTGAACGGCTGCGCCCACTTCTCAATCTTCCACCGCCAAATGACACACAGTCATTACGAAGAGTGGTAGGAATGTTTGCACATTATAGCAAATGGATTCCAAACTTCTCGGAAAGAATCCACGCTTTAGCAAATACAAGAATGTTCCCACTAAATAAACAAATGACCGAAAATTTCAAAGCATTAAAAGCTGATATAGTAAAATCTTGTGTTCACGCTATCAATAACGATATACCATTTCTCGTTGAAACGGATGCATCTGAACATTCAATCGCTGCAACCTTATCACAAAATAATCGACCCGTAGCATTTTTCTCTCGAACCCTGAATCAAAGTGAACAAAACCACTCCGCTGTTGAAAAAGAAGCGTACGCCATAGTTGAATCCTTAAAGAAATGGCGACACTTTCTTATCGGAAAACAATTTCGTTTAATTACAGACCAAAGATCGGTAGCATTTATGTTCAATAACAAGCTAAATAGTAAAATCAAAAACGAGAAAATTCAACGATGGCGTTTAGAACTAGCTCCGTTTAAATACGATATTGTTTACCGTCCAGGTAAAGACAATAATGTTGCTGATACATTGTCGCGTATATGCGCTGTTATAGAATCTCGATCAACAAAACTTGTTTCCCTGCATGAGATCCTTTGTCACCCCGGCGTAACAAGGATGGTGCACTGGACGAGATCAAAAAATCTGCCCTATTCTGTTGAAGAAATCAGAAATATGACAAACTCTTGTCGAATTTGCTCGGAATTGAAGCCAAGATACTACAAATCAACAGAACCCGGCCCCAATCTAATTAAGGCGACATCTCCATTCGAAAGACTAAGTATTGACTTTAAAGGTCCTATACCTAGTAATACAAAGAATAAATACATCCTGACAGTGATTGACGAATACTCTCGCTTTCCCTTTGCATTTCCATGCTCAGACATGAGCTCGACAACGGTCATCAAGAATCTTAATGAATTGTTTATGCTATTCGGAATGCCTGCATTCCTACATTCTGATCGTGGGACATCATTTTTATCATCTGAAGTCAAGCAGTTTTTACACTCTCGCGGTATTGCATCAAGCCGAACAACGCCATATAATCCCCAAGGGAACGGACAAGTAGAGCGCCTTAACTCCACTCTTTGGAAAACTATCCAATTGGCCTTAAGATCCAGAAACCTGCCTATAGAGAATTGGGAAAAGGCTTTGAACCAGGCTCTACACTCTATTCGCTCCCTTCTCTGCACAGCCACTAACTGTACGCCGCACGAGAGGATGTTTACACACACGAGGAGGTCACCGAATGGCGACTCTATACCTACTTGGTTAACAAACTCAGAGCAAGTACTGATGCGGAGATTCGATCGCACTAATAAATATCAAACAATAGTAGAAGAAGTTGATCTGATTCAAGTTAATCCAGATTATTCATACGTACGCTTACCGAATGGTCGCGAAACGACCGTATCTAATCGTTATTTAGCACCATTAGGTCTAGACGGAGAAATAATCGAAAGTGAAACAGCTAATGGCGAGTTAACTGATTCCATTCCACAAAATGAGCTTCCTGTCCAAGATATCGAGGTGCCACCCAAAACTGTAGTGCCATCCCAACAACAAGATAATATGCAAGACCATACAGAGGGTAATACGGCACTCTCAGAGCCCCGGCGTTCAACAAGAGAACGCAGACTGCCTGTTCGTTTTGGAGATTACGTTGTTTCATAATAAGGTCGGAAGAATGTGGTATGCCAACCAAACTCTTTAGTGATGTTATCATAATCTGGCATCTTTGTATTGTAATGTCACTTCTGTCATATCTTACTTTATCAAATTATGTATCGTTTATTTTGTTGATTAAAACCGTTATTCTAAAGGTTTATCTTATTTTTCAAATCCGGGGACAGTAAAGACACTAATAATTATAGACCTGTGTCCGTGTTGCCGGTTTTCAGCAAGGTTTTTGAAAAGATAATACTTAATCAGATGCTCAATCATTTTAATACTAATAAAATCCTTCACGAGCAACAGTATGGTTTCACCAAAGGGCGTTGTACGACCGACGCTGGTGTTACCTTATTAAAAAAATTTATTTAAACCCGTGGGAAGAGGCTCAAGACTCCATAGGAATCTTTTGTGACCTCTCCAAGGCATTTGATTGCGTCGATCACGAAACCCTGCTTTTGAAACTTGAGCATTACGGACTTGGAAAACTTGCGCTCAGTTTAATAAAATCTTATTTAAATGATAGACAACAGCAAGTTCAAATAAATGGTGTCAATTCACTTGGTTTAAAGGTAAAAATGGGTGTTACACAAGGGTCGATATTGGGTCCTTTCCTCTTTTTAGTATATATTAATGACCTACTCCATTTATTAATAAATCAACCACAAACGGTGTTATTTGCTGACGATACTTCCTTAATTTTTAAGGTAGATAGACGTGCTTCAAATTTTGATGACGTAAATAACGCCCTACTGCTGGTCCAAAATTGGTTCACGGCTAATAATTTAGTACTAAATGGAAATAAAACTAAGTGTATAAGATTTTCTTTACCAAACGTCAAGAGTAGTGATTGTGAGATAGTATTGAATCAAGAGAAGCTAGAATTCGTCGATAAAACGGTTTTCTTGGGGATCACGCTCGACTCAAGGCTACAATGGGGTCCTCATTTAACATCTCTAGCAGGGCGGCTAAGTTCAGCAGCTTACGCTGTCAGAAAAATCCGTCAATTTACTGATGTAGATACCGCGAGGCTGGTCTATTTTAGTTACTTTCATAGTATCATGTCTTACGGTATTTTACTTTGGGGACGGGCTGCAGACATCGAGTCTATTTTTATTCTGCAGAAAAGAGCCATCAGAGCCGTATATAATCTCCGCAGGCGCGATTCTCTAAGGGAATTGTTTAAGGATATTAACATCATGACTGTACCTTGTCAATACATCTATGAAAACATCATGTACGTAAGAAAAAATTTACATCTTTACAGTAAAAGAGGTGAAAGACATAATTATAGTACTAGAAATCGGGACCTATTAGTTCAACCAGGTTTCAGACTGGCTAAAGTAGACTCATCTTTCATGTGGTACTGTCTAAAATGTTATAATAAAATACCTCCCCACATACTTCAACTGAATGAGACAAAATTCAAATCCTTTGTCAAACGCACACTATTCAGGCAGGCATATTATAGGTTGGAGGATTACATAACTGATAAAAATGCCTGGCCTAATGCCGGTCCTGCTCCACATTTATTATATAGATGCATTGCACAGATGTGAGTACTTTGTACTATAGAGCTACCATTTACCGGGTAATGTCATAGATTGACTTGAATGTGCCTTGGCGGCTGATAGTATGTCATGCTCACTCAAATGTCTCGCTGACGGTGGCTCGTGTGTCGGATCATTTAGCTCCCTTCAAAATGGTTGAGCTGAATGGTGCTGATCCATGCGTCATGTTCGTGAACGGGCGCCGTCTGTTGGGACTGGTCATCTCTTAGCTGCCACGGCTTATTTTAATAAATAATTAGCTGGATTGCTTTTAATTATGTTTTGATGCACTCTGGACGCTTTTAACGTGTACGGTTTTTTGTACATCGTTCTCACTTATAGTGTCAACATTAATCGATGTAACTAAGATATATGTAAAAACATTATTATTTAAAAGAGTGTCCATGGAGTTTCTTGCCCGTTCTTCTCCATAGGTACCTACTACGCTTTGGAATGGGCAACTAGCTTCATATTTCTGACTGACCGACTCCTTGACAATTCAAAAGTGCCTGTAAATGGTTTAATTGAAATAAATGATTTGAGTTTGAGTTTCAAAATTAATGGATAACCTTTTTATGGATACTAGAAAAAATAAAGGCAGTTAAAAAAAACGTCCTACGCTACGGCCACGAATAAATGAAACTCATTTGGTTTTAGTTGTTATATGATAAGTTGATAGTGCAGATGGATAGGCTGTATTCCTTGAATGAATGAAATGCACCGACCCCAGCGTGGTTTGACCAGACTCGATTTATCTAACGAACCCCAAGATTTGCACTAGCACCTGAAGCCTCGTGCTTCATGATGCTACAAAGACCATTGCATATCAAGGAATAGACCGAGGGGCACTTTAATGGTAGGGAGGACGTGCCCTTAGGATAGGAAGGAGTGTGAGAGCCAATCGAGTAATGCACCCTAAAATTAGCATAGGACTAGTGGAGAGACGGGTACTATTTGTCTATAGGAGGGCATCTTTTAACGACGTTGCAGCCGGTCGCTGCTATGCCTTGATGTTCCAATACCAGAGAGACCTCAGACGTGAGGTCTCGCTACTATTTATTTCAGGTTTCTTGTATATCTCCCTAGCAGCCTTTTTGATCTTATCTCGTTCTTCAGCCGTGTCCTTCATATTCATATTTCATATTCATATTCATTTATTTATTGTTCTTCAAGTTGATTTCCGTGTCGAAGTAACTCACGTCCTGTTTGAGGTTGTCATTCCAAGTGTAAATAGGTCGGCCGACTTTTTTGGATTTGGCCTTGTACTGCATTGCTGCATGTAGCAGTGTGTGCTTTTCGTCGTCTGTGGACATGTGCGAGATAACACATCCTGTGGTTCTTGATGCGTTTGCTTACGGTTTTTCAGTTTAAAATTTCATGCATTTTCTTTTGTCTTTGTTTATTCTTAGCGTGGTTAATCGGGCCTCTCATGATAGAATTTAAAAAATGTGCGTGGAAATGTGAAACAATTAAAGTTCCTCTCGGTCTATTCCTTGATATGCAATGGTCTTTGTAGCATCATGAAGCACGAGGCTTCAGGTGCTAGTGCAAATCTTGGGGTTCATTCGATTAATCGAGTCTGGTCAAACCACGCTGGGGTCGGTGCATTTCATACACTCATATTTTCTCAGTGTTTTGCCTTTTGGAGGTTGGCAAGAGTTAATCGATGATCCCTGAAGGGAATCGGTTAAAAAATCTGGGTTTCCTGAGCCGCCGCTTTTAGTACTCCCATTATAGTACTCCTAGGTATTTTGATATTTGCATCCGTTGAATAGATTCCTATATTTGCTAGTTTTTTGGTTGTGCATTCTTGGTATTTTGTTTTGGTGGATTTGCTATTGAGAGCGGCGTAATGGCATTGTTTATGTTTAAAATCCCGGGCCTACAGTTTTATTTCCTTCGCGCCTTGCGTTTACCCTTGTGTCTTATGTTTGGTGCTTTCGTTATTGTGTAAAATTCGACTTGTTCTTAGCAGCCCCCAGATTATTTTATGGTCGGAGATACCCCTAGCAGCCCATTCACCTTTAATGAAGTGAAAGAGTTTTTCTCCTGCATGTGGCGTAATAATGTGATATTTTTGGGATTTCTGGGTGCATTTAGACCATGTTATCTTACAAGATGGTCTCGCTTTTGTTGTTTCTATTTGCAGTTTTTCCCTGTTGGCTATATCCATTAACATTTCCCCTATGTTGTTGGAATAGTCATGATGAAGGTTTTGGTGAATCAGTCCTTTGCGTTGGGAACTTTGCGTATCTTTTCGACCAATGTATGCGTTAAAGTCGCCTAGGATTACTAGTGTACATTTCTTTGGTTTTTGTCTAAATAGGTTTATTACCCCTATGAAAGTTCTAGTTGCTTTATGGGTACAACTGTTGATGTGTGAGTTGATTATATAAAGGGGCGCAGGCTTTTCAATTTCCGTAAAGAAAGAAAGAAAATAAGTTTATTAAGCACAGACTAAAAGGCACACAAAGCAGGTAACATTTATAAGAGTAACAATCAAAATAAAAATAAAGTGTACAATGCGAAGTATGGAACTAGCAGGGTAGTGTGCCTCACGGCTGCGCCAAAAAGGCCCAGTTCAGCAAAAAAATGCCAGACAATTAGTGCCTGACGCTGGTTTTCAACTGGACCTGAATTGTGAGGTAACGGATGTAAATCAGTTTTATACTGCAACGTGACGTGTGTATGCATACATATGAAAATAAAATTGTTTCAAGTAATAATAGTGATGATTAAGTACATAAATAGAGTAAAATTGCAATACAAAACAATTACAATTCTCAGGGTAATTGACATCGCGTCGGTGTCCTTTTTCATGTTGATTATTTCACTTCGGGCATCCTTTCTGATTAGAATCGCAAGTCATAGGTGTGCTTTACCTGTGGTTCCAAATAGGTGCCATTCATAGTGCGCGGAGTTGTACCTTCCTGAATTCATCCCTTTTTTTTGTAGGCAGGCTACGTGTATGCCCCTATGTGAAAGTTCAGCGTCTATTTTAAATTGTTTGCTCGGTTTTGAGGCACCCCGAACATGTCATGTTGCAATACACAAGTTGCTGTTTGTTTGTTTGATTAAATAATATCCTACAGAAATATCTCAATATAAACGTCACCCTTTACCAGAATGTCTCTTGAAGTAAGGACCGCCAAACCTCAAGTTCACGACCCTGCTGACCCGCTAGGCTTCACCACAATTAGAGAAAAGCTGAAAATCAAAACTCAGTCCGATTGGCTTATTTAGCCTTTATGGCCCTAAACAGTTAAACTGGAAAATGCTAGGCTCTTTACGCCAGTTGTTCATTGCCTTAAAGCTTGTGATAGTTGCTCGTTGGAGCCTTAAATGATTTGCTATAAATTAAAACATTAGCTAAGCTATGTGAAATCTTTGTACTTTCTTATTGAGAATTAAAATTCCTTAAATTGCCCTAACCATAGAATGGATTGATCTCACCAAATTCGAAGCTCAGGATCCTTTGGCAGGCAAGCAGTTCCTCGCATGCACTGGAGGCAGGTGCACAGTTTCAAAGAATTTTATTTCGCGACCTACAGGACACCAGCAGATTGTTATACACTTATCACTCTGTTGTCCCAGTTAGGGGCGCAGGGTTGGCGAACGTGTCGCCCTTTGCTTCGTTGTTTTTTGTTTTGTCGGAACACAGTCTAAACACCCGCTCGCTACGCCGGCTCACAACCGAATCCCCAGATGGATAGGCTGTATTCCTTGTTAGTAAATACCACATATAACTTTTCACATATCCTTTAAACGAAAAGAGGTCACTTAAAGTTACACGTGTTTGGCGGCCTTCAAATATAAATGTATCCCAGATCCCTTAAATCTGAACTAAACCGAGCAAGCCTTTATAGAAACGTGGGGGATTGAAGTTTATCCCCAGTTTGACAGAGATGTGACAGTCATGAGGGATTGTCAATTTGTCATCTACTGAGTATGGTGGAGTCCTGATGGATTGGAGACGCCTGTCATGCGGTGGGCGGTAGTCCAATGTGAGGGAGGAAGCGGAAATACATATGCCCGAAAAAAGAGGGGGTTAAAAAAAGGATTTCGCGATTGGACATGACGTCTATTCGTGTTACCGGCTCAAAGGACTAATTTTTTCTTGAATTAAGTAGTTTCTTTATTTTTTATGTTTTATCTACCAAAACACAAAACGAGACAGTGGATTCGCTGGTCTGAGACTCCATAACACTTAATCCAAGATCCATAAACGTTACTTAGCAAGTACTTTGCATTATCCCTACCACTGTCTCACAACTGTGGAATTGACCTGTGAGTCTAAGTCAAGTCTCCAGCACATGCTAGAGCGCTGGGGTTACCTGTTCTTATATCACTGTCAAAACACTGTGCTCTCAATATTCTAACACAATAAATTCTATAACACAACTAATTATTCAAAAATACACCTGGCTTTACCTTGCACCAGACAGACATCTTCTCTCAGAGCCATTTTTCAAATTTGACATCCCCCCTGCCCGCCACTCTTGTCGACGACCCATCATTTAACGTATTATAGGTAATATTGAAAAGTGCCTATTGATTTAAGGAGATTAAGACTATGAGGCATTTAAGGTTAAGGCTCCTAAAAACAGGCGCGAGACGCGGTTCGAATCGCGCGACACTAAGACACTGGTGTCTTTGTAATGCCTGTTTAATGGAGCCTTTACGTACTGGAATACAAGGATTATTAATAGAAGTTTGAAGTTAAAGCTTCTGACATAAAATTATTCGTTGGTAGTTGAACTCGTATTAGTTTAGGAGTTAATATTTCATATTTATGTTCGTAACATTTGATGGGGTGTCAGTTTAGTGCCTTTAACAGTATATCCGCTGTGAGATGGTTCTTAGAACAAACGTTAACGTATCGTTTGGATTTATTACATTTTTCAATTACTTTTATTGAGACTTGCGAGGGATTCCCTGTGTGCCTATACATGGCAAGTTCGAGGTGTTAACGCCCCCAGGTTGTAGGTGCTAACGATCTGTCGCACGCTATCTATATTTATCAACTAAATGTGTGAATTTATAAATGTAGATTTTATATAAATAGTTCCTAGACGGCAGACATGCATCCATTATCAGCTGAAACAATCTACATCATACAGAGTGAATGTTTACTTATCTTAGCACGAACACGGCCGTAGTTTATAGAGGTATGAGGAACAGGGTGTAAAGTTACTCATACTCTATAGAAAAGGGAAGGTCCTCCGACCAGACGGGTGTTGTGTCTCGTGGGCAACTGCCCGACGATTGATATCGGGTCATTGTATAAATGCATCCTGAATCCTGCATCGCGCAACTAGCGTTAAACTCTGCTTGCGTGATGCAGGATTTTGCGTGACGTCATTTTGTTGAGTAGTTCGTATCTGACGATGTAGATGCCGCTACAAAAAAAAAAAACTTAGTTGATTCCTATAATGTAGTCAGGGAAATTAATTTTTAAGCAATGTCAATTTACCGCGTTACTACCATTTTATACAACTGTCAAAGAAGGGATAGTTGTGATTTTAATTATACGGATGATTTAAGTTGACCGTCAATCGGCTTAACCATTAATCTAATCTAACTTTACCTGGACCGTCAGATTCTCTTCGCTTGGTACTTTCATCTTAATCATCTATGTTCTTACTATCAAAACAAGTCGAAGTTGTAAATAGTCAAACGAACCTCTTTGATGACAACATTAATTTGAAACTGACTCGTTAAAGACATGGAATATGGAAAACTTAGCCGGGATTTATTCAAAGAGCCGCCAAGTGTGAATCGAACGAAGAGTTCCGTATACTACCTTTTTTTTACTGTAAAGGAACACGTTTCTTATATGGTTTCCCTTTAATTTTTAACATTAAGGTACAGTTGACACCCTTTGGGTACGGAACCCTAAAAAGACTAGAGTAAACTTTTGAAGCGCTACAAACAGTCCACAAAGATATTGTACAGTATATTATCAGAATTATTCTCCACAAGACATAGGAGCTAGTGAAGGGAAAGCATTTTCATAGGTCCCATAAAATATTAACAGGTGAAAACAAGTGTTGTCGCTTTTTGAGTCATAAAATTAATTGCACATAGAAAGTGCTTGAAGGGAGAGAGAGGTGATGGTGAAAGAATGGAATAGGTTAAAACTATAATAAAAATATCTGATGAATTTGAGTACAATACTCCAAAAACTTGACAATAAATGTGTGAGTTTTGAGGCCAATTGACAAGTGACAATCGCTTTCAAAACGTTTCGTATTTTCATACTTTCCGAAGGATTGACATTAGCTTTATTTTTATCAGTCCCATACGTATGACTTCTTTATCTTTGTTATCGCTGATAGAATTTGACTTAGTCTATTTTGGAGAGATTAGCACTCTTTCCGAATAAAACAAGTGTTTGGTAATAATAAAACTTTTTAATTCAGACTTTTGAAGTCCATAGAATGTTAGTTCTTACAGTAAAACGTATGAAAAACTGCTGTTAGTTCTGAAGAGATATGGGGAACAGGGTGTAAAGTTCACTCATACTCTTCGGAAAGGGAGGATCCTCCGACCAGATGGATGTCTAGCTATGCTAGCTGCGCGGTAAATTCTGATTGCGCGTTGCAGGATTTGTGTGACGTCAGTGTGATGCGTTGTTCGCATGTGGCGGTGTAGATGCCGCCACAGTTCTTAGTAAAAAAAAGGTGACCTAGGAAAGTTTTTCCTGCTGTCTAGACGAACTCAAATATATAGATGCCATTTAAAAGACTTCGAATAGTGAAATATTGTTATGAATCGCGAGATATGAAGGTAGAAAACCTTCTACTTACTTATTGAAATTTTAAAGTGCAAGAAATTGTGAGTCCAAAGATGATCTCAGTGGGTGTTTAGTATTCTTCCAATGTTTTCAAGTATGTGACCTTCTGCGGGGACAAATGTAATTCACCAGATAGGTAGCTGACTTGTTGGCGTCTTGAGACATTTATGAAAGTTTAAATATTTATCATTCGTGGTAGTTGTATCAATTTATGAAAAATGGATGAGTTCTGTACACCACGGCCTTCAACTTTTTTCGGGGAGTACGTGATGTTATAAAATCCTAGGTCAGAATTTGGTTCTTTCTTCAAAGTGCTTTCATGATATATATATAAACTTTAGAACTACACAAGCACTACACAAATAAACGCCACTTTTCCTTTATCTTCAATAATTCATTTGGAATTCTTAATAAACACTCAAACGACTAAAAACCTACTTCTTTTTCGCCTGTAATCACAGACCTTCATCAGATAATGAGTGTGTACACTCATCTGTATTGAGCTCCAAATTAAGCCTGTTGCCAGATCGCTCCACTTCGAGTCCTGACAGCATTGGATTACATGTCTGCCCTGATTGATGGTCCGCGCCAGAATGGTGGATTGGTACACCACTTCTGAGGATTTTTGGAAATGTGCCTAGTTGGCCACTCCGGAGGCTTGATGGAGTATGTGCTTTGCAAGTTCAAGGACGTGTTCGTCATTTGAATATTTTTCGACTGTTTGCAGATTGTGAAAAATAGTTGCACAAAATTAAAAGTAAACACTTCACGTTTGATTTACATCTTTAAGTAGTGTCGTGAGCTACCAAGACTAACTACGTACTTAATTCCATCACGACTTAACAAAAGTACCTATTTAAGGAGTTTAGTACATAAGTGAAATCCTTATGTACGCAAAAGTGCATGTGGGCGACTAATTGAGTTTAATTCCTACAATATCAATTAACATAGTACCGAAATTCTTCACTTGGATGGCGAAAAGTTTAAAAACGTTTTTGGACTACCTTGAGCTTTATTGGATTCTAACTTTGGGTGGCAACTGGCAAGTAGTAGCTTCTTTCAAGAAATTGTATTTTTCTTGAATCTTTACCAGATTGTTCGCACACAGGCTTGCAGGCTTTCTGCGTTCTGGGTAAGACTACCACGACTTGTTGTATGTTGTAAACGTAAACGTTTACTCGTTATCAATATCATTTTTATTCCACAATAAGCTATTATCACGAGCCCGCAAAGATGCGCGTAGGCACAGAGACAAGAGACGTCGGCCGTCGACACTGTACTCTCCGCTATGCAAACATCAGAGCCGCATTGTTTTGGGTCAATCACACGGCGCGGCCGCCGAATGCTAATCATATAATTGTACGTATGTCACGGGTTTTTGAGGAATTTATTTATGTTTTTTGTTACTAATGGAAATGTAGCTTAATGTTCTCTTTGGAAGTACTTTGTACTTTGAAGAGAATATTATTTGCAATACTCAAAATCTGATTGACTGCTTATGATTCCGCTTCCTGAGCTGCTGGTCAAATCTGATTGACTGCTTATGATTCCGCTTCCTAAGCTGCTGGTCAAGTCTGGATGTACAGTCTTTTTACTATGGTGACCAACTTAGTGGGTATGATAATTGGTATTGGAATTTTTACCTTTTACCAAATCTTTTACGAAATGACATTAGTTTGTTGATTCAAAATCGTTTGTACAATAACCTATAAGTTGACAGACTCTGGAATCTCTGAACCAATCAGACTAGGTGCTAGGCCTACCCTTACCTATAAATCATTGGTCTCCACCACCATCGCCTGATCCTAAATCAAAAACAATAGAATAATATACAGAGCTCATCTTTGAATGGACATGGATTGATGACGTCACATATAATACCGGTCCTGAATCATATTGTATGGTAATACAGAAAGATTAGCTATTATGATTATTCCTTGTACATATCCGATGAGTGACTTTAAATCTTCACATTGTGTCGTGGGAGGAATGATTATAGCAGGAATGGTCATAAATTCCTGTTCTTGGCACTCGTTGTGTTTCTAAACAGAACCACCCCAGTGACACAAATGTACGAAGCTCCCTACTTGGACCACCCATCCAAGGACTGACCTCGGCCAGTGCAGCTTAACCTGTCAAATCGATCGATTCATGCGTTATTGCTTATCTGTGAGTATTTTTTACTTCTGTACTTTTTACTATTCCCTTTCGACTACGGGTGATATTTGTCTCGGTGTACATAATTGAATCAGCAAGTGCCATTCCGCCTACAATTTAATTTCCGTGAACGTGAAGACACGACGCTGAGCGATTAGGCAGCCGCCCAGCTGTGAAATTGTGCAGTCTGGCTCGCGGCTGCGCAGCACCACTGCACAGAGTGAGCAGAGGGTATAGTCCTTGGACGACATGAACGAGCAAGCTGTCACTGTCATGCACACGTCTGGCTGTTGTGTAGGTACTACGTCAAAAAATGCACTGTTAATTTAATTGTTCGCAATCTAATACAAAGCATTCCTATATTCCTATAAAAAAAGAAGTTTTCAAAAGTGTTTAACAAAACCATTGGGTCAGTCCTCTCACTCACCAAAATGGCATTGATACTTCTTCTTATATCGGCTTGGAGGGTGTGCCCGCCATGAGTGAATCGTCAGAATTTTATCAGTATCACAGATTCTAAATTCCCTTCTAGACAGTTCCATCTCTATTGATAATGTATAAGTACCTGACAAAATACTTTTTCATTCGTTAGGAGTGTTCCTTCTGTTCCCGTATGTATTGGTAATTGTGCAGTCTGCTTAAAATCGGCGTATCAGTGATCAATGATTTGTAATAGTACGCACAGTGAATCTATTTGGAGTGAGCCCGAAATGATCATTCATGTCAGCCATTTTGAGCCACATGGAGCGTAGAATATAGTTCCAAGTATCGTTGATTACGTGATCGATGTAGTATTAATTATCTGGTTACAATATAACTTAAAATAAAACAGGAAACTGATCATGACCTACTGCAGCAGGATATTAATAGGGTCGTAGAATGGAGTCGTAGTAATAGGTTGTATTTCAATGTGGCCAAATGTTCAGTGTTATCATTTACCCGTGCGCGCGACCCAGATCATTATCAATATGCTAGAACGGATCCAGAACAAATTTGTGAGATTCCTGTACTTAAAGCAGTATGGTGTGTATCCAGGGTATCCACTGATGTATCCTACTCTATTTGTGCTGGGCATGGTAGGCTATTATAAACTGGAAGTAAGAAGGGAAGTAGCTCTCGCCGCTTACTTGTTTAAAATTATGCGTGGTAAAATACACAACCCAGGAGTTCTACGCGCGGTGGGGTTGTATGTACCTGATGGGCGCGTGGGGCGACGGAGGCGACCGCCGCTACTGTGGGTGCCGCCCGCTCGAACCAACCTGCTGCAGCACGCGCCACTGACGCGCGCCCTGCATACGCTCAATATGGTGTCAAAACAGATTGACTGCTTCAATTGTACTCTGAGTGAATTCACACGGGCCGCAAATTTTATAATTAGTCATAAGTAGATGTTCATAATGATATAATTATTGTAAGTCTCATATTGTAAGCTTTATTAACATAACTACACTATTGTATTAGGTAAGCCTGTGATGATAGTTGTGTGTGATTCAAATAAATAAATAAAGTAACATTTTGTTTAAAACAAGGTTTCAGTTTTGCTTGCACTTGCGGATGATAGCCGATTTATTGTGAAAAATCTTACCGTTAACATTTTGTTGACGTGAATTGAATTGTCAATAGTTTCAAAATGTAATGTATGGTCACCCTATCTACGAGCCACCGCGGCAAGTGTAGCTAACCTACGCTCACCGCGCGCCTGCTATTATTTAGCTACGAGCTCCTCGATACTGTCAATCTTTAGTATCACGTAGATTGACAGCACACTACACCTAAGTTTTCACGATGAGATTTTACAGAATAAACCGGCAGAACTTCCCTTCGATTACTGATGACACGAAAATACTAAGAATGATCCCGACTAACTATTTCAAAATCAAAGTCAAAAGTCATTTATTCAAATTAGGCTGAGAATCGGCACTTTTCGAAATTCAACATTACATAATGGTGTGGTGTGGTGAAGGGCGGGCGTTTTGGGGGGGCAGCACAGCTGTCTGTTCAGTTAGAAAAAACTTGAATCTATACAAGAATAGGTATGCAACGAAATGAAAATGTACAGAACATAGTATTTAATTATCTCATACAACATAACTTAATACATAAATAAAAGCCTCCAGGCATACATGGTGTGACAGTTTACATAATTATGCAATACGGGATTAATTGTTAATACTTATCCTTACTGTATCTTCTTAGTCACACCTCCCACGAGAATACTAAGGATGTCTATCTTTAGATGACCACCCAACGTTACAACTATGTTCAATAGTCCAGTTGCAATAGTTCAGTGTGTAAGAATAATGTATCTATTAGTTAGCGAGCCACACTGGATCGTGGGTGTGTGTGGGTGACTGTAATAGGACCGTTTAAACTAAGACCTAGCGGCTATTTATAAAACTGTTATGGTAATTACGAGTAAGTGCCAATTTCATTAATGAAACTGAACGCGTTTAGCACATCTAAACCGCGTTCAAGAGCTGTCGGTGTCGATATTCCATAGAAAATAATGACACAGACAGCTCTTAAACGTAGTTTATGTGCTGATCGCGTTCAATTTCTTTGGTGAAATTCGCCCTAAGTTGTATACTTAAAAGATTTGTTGAACTTTTACGCTTTTAGCAAATGAGAAAACTGTTGTTTAACGTTCTGTACCTCTTGATGCTTTGTATAAGAGGTACATACACATTTCATCTGAATGCTATGAGGATATGTTTTTGTGACGCTTTTTACTATCAGTCTTTTTACTACCTTGCAAATGTCTGTGGTTCTTTGGTCTGATCATTGTTGATATATTCCTCTACCTACCTTTATAGAAATCGAATCTCAATCTTGAAACATAATGATTGATGACCATAAGTGTATGTATACTGAAACCTGTCAGTAAACATAGTATCAGTTTCGGACAGCAGTAAAACCCAGGCGACGCCAATCCATCTGTCCTCAACAGCTGCTGACACTCGAGGGTGTCTGCTACCACTTCCTGAACGATTGGAAACTATAAAGATAAGTGGCTTCTCCCTGCTTTTATTGACGGTATGATTAGCTTCGAGTGGTATAACACAGGCTACCTACCACACTTAAATAGTTAAGTACGTCCACGAAAAGTGAAATTAATCAGGTCCTTAAAGGCTTAGGCCACAGAGCGACACAAGGGCACCGCTTGTCGCGCGACACGCGGTGCCTTTGTGTTGCGCTGTTGCGTTGCGCCAGTGTGTACGAGCCTTAACGAGATAAGTCATTTACTCGTATTATCATTTACCCTACATTATATCTGGTTAGGTGTTGACCAAAAATATTATTTTTTAAATGGTCAATAAGGATCACCAATTATGTTACCAAAGATGGTGATTATAACGGTTTATTTCTCTGTATCTTACACTGTAACATTTAATAATTTATCCGGTGGCCTATTAATTCTGTTTACTCCCAGGGGAAAATGTATGATGTATTAATTACCTCTAAAACTGAATGAGGCACTTGGTAACACGTTCAGAAACAAAGATAATTCGAGACTTGCGACCCAGATAGTTTAACAATCTACAAATATGTTACCACAAGTTACTGTTTTACAGATTTAGATCTAAATCGGCTATACACTTCACATTACAAGTTATACAATTAAAATATAATGGTGATTTCTCAATTTTTGGAGCGTTTGAAGAGTTAGGCAGTAGTTTGTTTGAAATGCTATATGGTTAAATGTGAAAAAACCTAGTCTAATCCAGATCAGCTTTTGAATAGACTAGGTTTTTCGCAATCGGTTGACAATGCATTTAAAATTCTTAAGTAAACATTAGTGACAAAGAACAATAACACAGAAGACAGCAAGAGACGCGTTGTAACATCAAATAAATCTGTTGATTCTCCAAAAACTTTTGTATTGTTTATTAAATTACTTTCGTGTTAAATTACGTTCATTTTGGTGAATGACATGAAATAATAGGTACAAAACTGAGGTTTCCATTAAATTATTCTTACTTATGATTTTTTGCATGATTTATATGTGGGTGATGTTATTATAGTTACTTAGTTTTCTACTGAAATATTCTTTTCATCATATTTATCTACCATGAAACTTTCATCAAGTAATGAGCTTCAACAAAGGGTCAAAGGCGTGTTGTTGGAACCAAAGGCAGAACTACATGTAACGTAAGTACAAATAAAAATGTATAAAAGCTGGCAACCATACCCGTTAGCTGAGCTTTGAAAAACATAGTGAATATTTTGTACGTTCGTTCAAAAGTTTTTACCTTTAATTTAAAAATTAGCAGTTCGAAATTCACGTGAAGAGCCAAAATAGAGAGGATTCGACGGTGAAGCGCACTAAAAATTCAAATGACGCGACAACGCTCGGTTCGATTGATCAACGAGGTTAAGCGTCGTTCGTCATGGATGGGTGACCGGTGAGGATCAGGCGGGACCGCCTCCCCTCCGAGAGAATGTTATACAGTATTGATGGCCATTTAAGTACCTACCATTGATAAAGTATACATTGTGACAGGCCTAAAAGACAAGTCTAACTAGAATTATGTACCTAGGTATCTTATAAACATAAACCTCTTAATGTAAAAAAATTGGCCCTTTAAGCTCAATATAAATTGTAGGTAATATTTTGATCAAAACATCATCTGACACGACGACACTTGATCCAAAATATTTATTTCATTCTTGCTTTTTAAACTTAATATATTAATAGTAGAATGATACGATCGACACGTGCCTCGCCAACCGTTCGTTTGTTTGTGTTGTTTGTTCCCACAGTGAAGCTGGTAACTAATTTATCCTCATTTCTCTTCGCTACTCCAACATCAGACCCTAATCAACATCAATGTATAACCTATTTATTGAGACCATTCCAATTTCGCCCAAACACTATACTTCTGTTGTATGTTGATGAGGGAGGTGGGTATCCTGAAAATGTGCTTCTGATTTCATTGAAGTAATAGAATTCCATATTTCAACTCGATCAGCCCTGTGGAAGATGCCCCCATCCCTTCATCAACTAGAAAAGAGCACAGAGATAAACGTCTAACGGCTGTACATATTTTCTTGAATCATAGTTAGGAACACTCTCGAACAAAACAAAAAAAAATCCCAAGTAATTATTCTGCCGTTTGGTAGCTACGATGCCACAGACAGACACACAGATACAACCACCAACCACACCATTTTTTTTTGCGTCGGGGTTATAGTGATACTTTCAGCAGAATATCAGTTGCCATGGAACCTATTGCAGCTTTACCTACTACTACATTTTTTTTTAATATTTTTTTTATCAGAATATCCAAATGAGCAGCATCCGACAATCTAACTGTACCACACCAATCAGAGATGAAAAGTTAAATTTTTCATTTATGTGTATAAAACATACAAAAATGTCGGCCTTAATCGAATATCCGTTTACAATAACCTCAAAAGAACATATTACAATGGATTGTAACATTTAATTAATCATTTAAACACATAATCACCATTTAATCTGTCGGTTACTGTCTGACGGTCTGTCTCCCACAACTTCAATGGCGATTGTTCTTCTGTCTCGCTCGCACGTGGCGTGTTTGCGTGGGTGTAAAAGAGACGGATGTGATGCAGTGAATCACGTTGCGCGTGCGCCGCGGACCGTTAACTGTGATTGCTGGTGGATAAGTTAAGTTGTAAGCTTGCAGCGATGGCGAGTCTGATTACAGTTAATTGGCTGTTCGATTAACTCTGTATGTGGTAGAAAAGATTTTAATGTGACTTAACACGCTGTATCACGCACTTCGAATCCCACTCCTAGTAAGTAGGTACTTTCTTGGAACTTCTATTTCCAAGGCCTGGACCAGGTACCCTAATATAACAGAAATAAGTTGCTGTTCCAGTTTCGAGGCGTACATCTATTTACATAACATAGAAACCTTCGGCTTTGGAGTTCACAGCTGAACATAGGCCTATCTCACAAAGAACATACTTGCTACACTAGTAAACTCGGTCGTTACTCCTCGTCGACTGGTACATAAAGACTAATTCCATTCATAATCACCAGCAGGTTAGTATTAGACCCAAAGTGAGTGGTCATGCGATCTTGTACCCTGTACGCTTCAAATTGTATCTGTCACCTTGCTCGGCTCTGCACATTCACCTGCCCTGCGAATAATTACTTGTAGGGTAGTACGTTGCCGCTATAACCTGTAACTTGGACATCTATCGGTACCGTTAGGACGTGTCGCTGGGCGCCGGCAGCTCAGCTTTTATTTGCTCTGCCTCGACTGCGGGTCAGCGATGTGGGTCACACTCAGTTTGTCCAGTTGGTGATACTGCCTCGATTTTGGTGATACATGAGGTTGTGATTGTGAATGGGTTAATTGTAGTTTGAGTTATTCATTTTGCCGCCGACTGATGAGTGTTTTTTGTAAACTCACTACGCGGGTGACTTGCTGTAAAAGCATACCAGGTAATAGCAAGTAGCAACCAGTAAAGGCAACTCTTGTTTGGATATAAGAATAAGAAGAATGCCGTCCTTAATTAAAATATTGTTGGAATTTGTTGTTCTCTATTGAAAACTTACGATAATTTTGGAGAGCATGATTCCTGTGCATGTTTATCCTTTACTCATGTAGCTAATATTCCAGAGGTAACCACTTGAAAATCTAATCTAGTCGAAAATTATCTGAATTGCCATTGTTATGCAGGATGTCTGTTACCATGGCTTCAGTACATGATTCTGAACCGCCCTGCGTTCAAATTTTTCGTGGGCTATTAAAAGAATAATTGATGTTCTACTAGTTTCTACACTGGTCTAGAATCATGTTGTGCTGAATTCATAGTTTCAGTATGTACGTCGATGTCCCGCAACCTTGTATTATAATAAAATACCTCTTCAGACAATCACGTGTATTTTCAGTTCGTTGACTTGTTTTTATGGTAGTTGGTCAAACATGGCTGTTGTACGGTCAACCACAGCACCCAAAGAACAACATTCAGTGGCACCCGGCATGTCCTCAAATCCTATGTAGGTAAATGAAATAATTACAACATGGCTCAAAGTTTTATTAAATTACAAAGAATTTATTTGTTTTACCTCTGTGGACCTACTCTGGTTTTTGATCTACGTTTCGATTTGATTGTTATTCAGATATAACATATGGTTACAAAATATGGTTTTAGTAATGGGTTAGAAGAAGAAGCAAGCAAGAAGTTAGTCTTAGGGCTCTAATTAAGTCCCGACTCTTTCTTGAATAAACTGAACTCTTTATTGTTTTACCTTGTAAAGGCAATAAATTGTTTTTGTTCTGTTTATCTAATATTTCTTTGAATCGGGGACATAATGCTGCCAGAGAATATAAACCATAGTCTGTGAGACACACAGAGGCATTGTTTCGTGTACTTACTTTATCATGTTTTATTATGTATCTTATTTAATTAAACGTCTGCAACTCATTTATTTATATAACTGACACAAATTAAACAATCAGCGAAATTAGTTCTCTACATCACAAATGAATCAAAATCAAAAGTCATTTATTCAAATTAGGCTGAGAATCAGCACTTTTCGAACGTCAAAATTACATAAGACAGTCCCCCAAAACGCCCGCCCGTCACCACTTCTTAGTACTTTAGCTGGGGAGAAGAAGTGGCGCAACAAACTCCCCAGTAGCACAGCTGTCTGTTCTGTTAGAAGAACTGGATTCTAAACAATTGTAAGCAAATTACCAAAACATTAACTTAATTGCCATACGTCAGATAGCCACGCCAATACAAAAAAAAATATACAAAAAATGAATGTAAATAAAACTTAAAACATAAATAAAAGCCTCCAGGCCTAAAGGGCATGGTAGCTTACATATGCAATACTGGATTTATTATACAAACAAATAAAATAAATAAATGATAAACTAGGACCATCAAAGTAAAATAAATTAACATAACAATTACTGTAACAATAATAAAACCATAGACAGCAAGACGACCAGTCACCACAAGCAGCACCCGTTCACGAGCATAACGCAAAGGTCAGCCATTACCCCCCTCGCCATATTTGAGGGAAGGAGGAAACCCGACCCCCGACGCTACCGCAAGCAGTGACATCTAAGGGAGCATGACGAACTTGCTGCCGGTTGCTCAGGCAAGAATAATATTATCAATTGTCGAGGTCGCTAGCTAACTACATATTGCAATACAGCTCATTAAAAAAAGATTGTAGTGAGTAGATCATGTCAATAATAAATGAAGATAACAAAATAATTGACTTATACCGTCAAATAAAATAATAAAAAAACAAACATATGAACTCATATACCCTGTCAGTAGGTAAGCTGATTCTGGAGAAAGAACACGAACATTGTCTTGAGTTAATCACAGCGACCAACAGTTCTTATCGTTTAAGTAGTCGTTAATGGAATAATATGCTTTTGAACAAAGGTTGGATTTTACTTGAGCCTTAAACGCATTAAAAGGCAAATCTAGCAAAGAAGAGGGCAACTTGTTATAAAAGGTTATACCAAGCCCAACAAATGAGTTATGGACCTTATGAAGCCGATGAAAGGGAGCACGTAGTTTGTTCTTATTTCTAGTGTTAACATTGTGAAAATCACTGTTTGTAGTGTATAAGTGTATATTTTGCCTAATATATAAGATGTTGGCGAAGATGAATTGAGATGCCACCGTGAGAATACCAATATCTTTAAAAAAATCTGTAAGAGAAACTCTGGCTCCTAGCTGATAAATTGCTCGGACAGCTCGTTTTTGAAGGACGAATATATTTGTATATCAGCGGCTTTGCCCCACAGCAGAATACCGTAGGACATAACGCTGTGGAAATAACTAAAATAGACTAACCGAGCTGTATCAACGTCAGTGTATTGTCTTACTTTCCTGACGGCGTAGGCGGCTGAACTGAGCCTCCCTGCTAGGCTTGATATGTGTGGGCCCCACTGAA
Organism: Dasypolia templi; assembly: GCA_963555695.1. NCBI lineage: Eukaryota > Metazoa > Arthropoda > Insecta > Lepidoptera > Noctuidae > Dasypolia > Dasypolia templi. The sequence goes on along the minus strand of OY743151.1, from coordinate 1,476,855 downwards.
GTTTGGCATCTACTGTTATGCCCAGTAAAACCGCCGAGTCTACAGTTTCAAGCAGCTCTTTATCTAAGACGATGTTGGGTCCTAGGTTTCTAACATTCGGTAAGACGAATTTCACACATTTCGTTTTCTTGGCATTGAGAACTAGGTTATTTGACGTAAACCAATCCGTAACCATTAAGAGTGCACTGTTTACGTCGTCAAAATCTTGTCTATTCCTGTCTACTTTGAAAATAAGAGAGGTATCATCTGCAAACAGTACAACGTCACAGATATCATTAAAATAGAATGGTAAGTCATTGATATATACTAAGAACAAGAATGGACCCAGTATTGAGCCTTGAGGTACACCTAACTGAACTGGTAGCTCGGAAGATTTCACACCATCGACATCAACACATTGGAACCTATTATGTAAATAAGAATTTATTACATTGAGAGCTTCGTTTTGGACACCGTAATGACGTAGTTTACGCAAAAGCGTGTTATGGCGCACGCAATCAAAGGCTTTAGAGAGATCACAGAAAACTCCAATAGCATTTTGCGATTTCTCTCAAGCATTAAATATGTGTTTCAGCAGAGCAACACCCGCATCTGTAGTCGAACGTCCTTTTGTAAAGCCATACTGTTCATTATGAAGTAGGCTATTTAATTTAAAATGTCTTAGCAACTGATTAAGTATTAACTTTTCAAATATTTTGCTAAATGCTGGTAAGATAGAAATAGGCCTAAAATTGCGAATTATATTTTTATTACCAGATTTAAATAATGGTATGACTTTACTACTCTTCATGAGGTCAGGAAAAGTTCCTAGAGCAACACATTTATTAAAAGTAATAGCTAGATAGGTGGCTACGATGTCTATTATATTACTTAAAAGTTTAATGGAAATGCCCCAGTAATCACCAGTGTTTTTAGACTTAAGATTGTTAAAGACGTTAATTACATCACTAGGCGTTACATGTTCGAAGCTAAATAAGCGAGTACATTTTGGCACACTACAATTCAAAAGGTTCTCAGCTTTAGACGGGGACGAATTTAAGGAACAACTCGTAGTTATAGGTATGTTGGCAAAAAACTCGTTAAATGCCTCAGCTACGTCAGCTGCCTTACTAACTAATTTGTTATCGACCATAATCTCAAGTTGATTTTCTTGTTTAACCGACTTACGCGTTTCATTGTTGATAATTTTCCAAGTGGTTTTTACTTTATTATTGGAATTTTTAATTGAATCGCTTAAGAATTTTGATTTAGCAATCTGCACAAATCTTTTTTAATAGTTTTGAATAGTTTTTTACATACTCTAGGAAAGGAGTATCAAACCTGTATTTTTTCAAACCATATAACTCGTATAGTCTCGCTCTACTTTTATAAATTCCTGGAGTAGTTAGGAGTAGTAGTTGGTTGAAGCCAACGGAAGTGCCATTAATGTTAATGGTTTTGGTCTTGAAAATAGACTGGTATTCTTTGTGCACAACATCAAAAAGGGCTCCGTAAATTTCATTAGGATTCTCGTGTTCTACTAACGATGGTGTAATTCTATGAGCTATATTATTTTTAAACTTGTTACAACGACTAGCTGTATAAGGCCTGCATTCAAGTTTATACGGTTTTTTATGTAATGTCATGGGGAAGCTTGCTAATAAACCACAGTGGTCGGACGTTAAGTCACTTAACACTAATTTATTTTTGGCATCACAATTACTAAACATATTATCAAGACAAGTTGACGAAGATGCCGTGATCCTAGTTGGTTCAAAAAACAAGTTAATCAAATTATAAGACCTAAACAGATTGAGAAGTCTAATACTTAATGGAGTAACATCTAAAATAATTAATTAATATTAAAATCTCCACATAAAATGATACTCTTTTTACGTGATTTTAACCTATTGAGAGAATCCTCCATTACCGATTCAAAACTAATAAAATCACCAGATGGGGGTCGATAAACGCAGATTACAACGAATTGCTCTAGTTCAACACAAGAAAACTCAATAGTGCGCTCGATAGAAAGATTAACTAAATCTAAACGTTGTTTACATTTCAACTTGTTTGAAACAAGAACTAAAGAACCTCCGCGAATAGCACTTTTTCTCACAAATGCACTTTGTACGGTAAAATTATCATCATCGATAAACACTACTTCATGTTCCTTCAACCAGTGTTCAGTCAAACATAACACTTGAACATCATAGTTCTCCATAAATAAACTTAACTCTAACTCTTTGCCGGACAGACCCTGCATATTTTGATGTACAACATTCAACATATGCGGCTCACCCGTTGTCGCACCTAATAGTTTAAACAGAATGCTCTGAGGTTCGAGAGAAACGTCCAGATTTGGAGCTAATTAATTGAGATCCACTCAAAGTAAGGGCAATTTACTTGTGATATCATACTCATACTGTCGCTGATTTGGATTGGTTCATAAAAATCATTAGTTAGCACTGAAGCGGATGATTCCTAGTGTGTTTTCAGCTAATCGGCATACGTGAAGGACCGACTACCAGGGAGGGAGGGTCAGAATACTCAGAATGGACGCGGAAGGCCGAGAATTTTATGTTTTTGAGCAACTTAGGAGATAGTTACTTATTGTGAACTGCGATAGCGTTCATTTAAAAATAAAACAAAATAAATAATTTATTTTCGGAAACTTAAAACGATATTGTTGTTAGTTATAAACTTACAGCTATATTAAATTGGTAGGCACACGTAGAAAAACACAGAAAATACATACACAAACATTTCGCTTAACAGCACCTATGAGTAAGTCTATCCAGTGCTTTGGTATAGGCACAAGCAGCAAAAGTTTTAAAACATAAAGTCCATTCACAGTATTTTTTTACCTCTGAAAGCAGCAACCTTATTGCAACGTCAAGTCGTAGTCGGGTTTTAGTTTTTGAACTTACTATAAATTCTTAAACTAAAACCCGACTACTGCAAAATCACGCTCTAAAAATTACGAAACAAGAAAATATTTCAGACACAAATCAAGACATAGGTACAAATATAGTCAGGGTAAAGCCGTGGTCGCTTTCCTGTATACCATGTAGGTACCAGGAACACCTAGAAACTTATAACGTGACGTCATACAGCCTATAACCTGCGGACGATCAAGAATTCAAGACGCTCCCAACAATACCTCATTTGTAAAGTTATGATGTGATCATAACCCTCGTTTTTGCTTCGCCGTTGTCGGGTAATCTAGATCACTGAGATTTTGTCAGTGATGCAAAATCGGAGGTTACCACAAACACACACTCACACCATAACACACGCTTCACTAAACTAGCTTTGTAAATCGGCTTATTTCTTTCTGCTCATTCGCACTCTGACCCCCCAAGATACAAGCCTTGCTTAGTTTGGGGGTCAACGGTCAAACCAAAATTGTGATGTACAAACTTATATGTGTTCATGTAAAATCAGTGTCTGTCATCAGTCATCACCTATTGTTTTAGCCAATAAAACTTTTTGTATTTTGTATTTAAACGGACTGTAGTTCAAGATTTGGACAGTTTTCAAAAACAACAAAATTGTCCAAATCTTGAACGGTCTTCACGGTCATTGTTAATTAAACATACAAGTTAAAGAGTCATTGAAATGCCAGCTGCCTTGTATATCGTAATAATTACCTAGTCGTTCTGTGATTCTACTTACCTGTGAGAGGATTTATCTTAGGACAATTTATTGATAGGTAGGTACTTACTGTGTGTATGTAGACGGATTAGTTTAGTCAATTAGTTTTATTCATTAGGCAGTACTGAGTACTTATTAGTAGGTATCTCCCTAAACTTATGTTCAACATTGTTTTTACTTAGTCATTAGTTTTGCGATCACATCGTTTTGATCCGATTAGGGAATCGAACAAGTTATTTGTACTTACACGAGACTGTGTACTCGGTGACCCAAAGTTATTGTTAATTATGATCGAAAAAACCTTTTGTTGCAATTAATATAAATTGTCAATCGTGTGCCAAGTAGTGTGAGGGCAAACCTGAATATTTATAACGGTGATTAAAATACGATGAACCGAAAATTGATCCATTGATTGATTCAAATATAAACGAGGTCTCTAGAAAGCGACTTTGGAACATCTGAACTCCGAGTGGTGTTTTGTTGGTGCAAATTATGATTTACATTCGAAAGTAAATTACTCAAATTCAGACCAGTAATTTCCGCGCTATTTACCAGCAAACAAACGATTACATTTATGGTAGGTATTAAATGGTTAGAAATACAGTCTTAACTTTCGCAGAGTCAAATCTAGACCGAATGTAATGGCTGTCTGATTTTTTCAGGTCTAGACCTTTGTTACAGGCTGATTTCGTTCCGCTGTCGTGAGCGGTACATTTCTCATGTTTTTTGTTACTTTCAGATCATTTCGAGCGTAAACTCTTGTAGTTACCGCTTTTTTGTATATCCACGGTAATCGGGACGGTTTCTTGACTGTAGTGGTGATTATAGTATTATGGTTATAATCATTTGCGTGCAGATTTGGGGAGAAAACGTTAAGTATTGGTAAAGCAGGAAAATGAGGCCATTAGTGTTAGGTACTGTAGTGTAGATTCTGATCTACACTAGCTACTACTACTAGGGTGTGTAGCAGAGAAGAAACACGTCGCGTTTACGTTTTTACAAGTAGGTAGGGCCTATCTAAACCATTGTACAGCTCATTCTAAATAGGTTCTAATGTTCGAATAGAGCTAAAGTTATATTACCACCAAGCTGTACGACATAAGGCCGGCTATTGTAGATAACCTTTACAGTACTGTGTTAACACACAACTTGTAAAATGTATATGATGACAACTGAAAGGCATAGTCCAACATACTTACACAGTTGGTGTATCCCTACGTTGTATGTGTTCATTTAATGAGATGTAAAAATTTCACTTATAAATTCAAACCTATGTTTGAAACAATTTACATGCTGTTACGGGCGTATTATGAATTAGGCACATAGGTATATGTAACATTCTTTATGTTGTCATATTTTACGCATATGAAGATACATAAGTTCTTAATATAAGTTTTCCAAGAAAGGTACCCAAAAGTCTAGTGAAGAAAGTGGGGTCGACCAGATGACGATCCTAATTAAAGAGATAGGCGAGAGAGACTTGCAATATTGAATTTTAAACCGGAAATTTAGTATGCGGCACGTGATTCACAGCTGGATACCGGATATTGCTGCTTTTAGCATTGAAAGATACCAAGCTTAGCTTTACACGTATATCATTGATAGCTGACTATACTGAGTGGGATATTACACAACGCACCGCTCGTCGCGCGACACGCGATGCCTTCAGGCTCCCGCAAACGGGCGCGACACAGCGCCACCGCTCGTCGCGCTGTGGCGTCGCGCCTGTTTGTGGGAGCCTTTATGACATCATAATCACCATTCTCCTGTTCTTTCTCAATTCATTAGGGCTATTTTCGTTTTTATCTCTCTTTGTCTTTTTGGCTTTTCCTAGTATTATGAAATAGCACGAATAAATTCACTTTGTTACTTAGAACTGCTCTCATACAAACTCTAAGTTAAACATCGGTAACCTCTCTTTGTACCATTATTGCAGTATTGTTTAAAGACAAAGAATGCGTTCTTATGCAAATACAGTCAGTAATGTGAGCAAACTGTATCAACTGATAACATGTTTGTCTGTCTGGATAACTGACGTTTTTGTTCTCATTTGATAGAGATAATTAGTTCGTGATGATTCAGTGTTTTTGATGATAAAAAATAAGAATTTGTTAGACGAAAGTCAAATTATATTTTAAATGTTTTATTTGTAAAGCAAGTGATTGTTATCATATGCCTTTTACGCTAGCTAAGTTTTTAGAACGATACGCAGGACCTATTAAGAACGATAGAGAGATGATTGCAACATAATCAATAAGAATCTAAAGAATCTTTATTTTAAGAATATTTATTACTTGGGGATTAATTAGGTATCTCTTTTGCCTTAAATGTTCGCTTGAGAATTATGGGACATAATTTGAAATAGATATTACATTACTTACTGTCATAAAAAGTCAAACGACTTACGTAAACTCTGTTCAACTTCAGCCAACCAATTCCAGACACAGATTTTCGTACTCCGAAACGTTTTCTACAATATATTTTGTTGTGAAAGTTACACCTGAGACACGAGGAATTTCAACAAACACGTGTGCACACACATACATACAAGCTTCTAACACGTACATAAGATCATTGTGGTTTCTAACGAGATGCTCGCGTGACCGGTGCTCGTCCACTAATGCTCATTAATTGCTTGCTAATTTAGGGTTGCATTCAATAGTTATATAAAAGATATAGGGGAAACCTGCCTGGTGTTCGAAATGACTGATCATTGTGGAGTAAATGACCGATCATTGAGAAGATGGAACAATGGAAGTAATCCTGCGATAGGGTTCCATAGTTCCATTGCGAAATGTTCTGTAAATCTCTTCGATAGTTAAGTATTTCTTATACCTGTTGATGAAAATCTTTAAAGAAGATGCCTTGAGAGCTTTAATCCTAAAATATTTTCATAATTACTAAACATCTATTGTTTTACCAGTACCAAACTTTGTCGTAAGAACTGGGAGAAATGTGCGTATTATTGCAATACGTACGTAATTTTGAAGTTTGACAGCATTTTCGTTGTGACTCAGTCAGTAGGTCTCTGCCATTGTACGAGTAGGTACTTTCTTTATTCATCTATATTTTTAGGTACTTTATTTATCTATATTACCCAAAAACCAAACACGTCCTATCGAATTTCTATCTCTCACCGTATCTACAATTGACAACTGTCATACTGTTTTATAAAATGCGCCTCTAGTGCCGGTGTGTTGGTGTGCGCCGTTTCTTACTCATTCATTTTTAGCTCCGCTCAGTTTACAAATGTCTTTGACATGACCAATTATTGCGTTAAGTTGTGATTGTAATAAAATTTTACGTTGTGAGTGGAAATTGTTGCTAATACTGTGGTAGGTCATGAGGCGCAATATTGATATGTATTGAATGTAGGTAATACGCAAGGCACAAAAAGGATTACTAGACTCTTACTAAGGGAGTCAAAAAGGGTATTCACCTGCATCGTAATACAAAAAAACCACACAAATTAAGCTTCAGAACAGACTAAAACCGAGCTTCTAAAAAAAGTAAGTTTTTGTGGTAAAAACAAACAGTTCTCCGAATAAGGTTACCCATAATGTCAGTCTTCTTGAAACACATTATCTCAGTATTCATCACTGTGTTCGTGCAATATACTTCGTGTTAAATAAGGATTTTCCCTATTCATTATTTATAGAGTGATGTCAATTCTTCTTTACAGTCATTAAACTGTCATTGACATGTTATTTGACGTCATCATTAGTAAACGTACGTTAATTAGAGTTTCTAGGAAAATAATTTTACTCACGCTGATTTGAGAAGTAAACCTATAATGTATTCGCAAATTTTTTGCACTCCTGTATTTCTGACCAGCGTGGTTTAAAATATAATGGCGAAATGTTGGTCGTTCATGTATGGGGTCGCATAAGGAACTAATTTTACTGTTAAGAAAAATAAAACCATGCAAAAGATGGCGCACAATCCTACTAATACTATAAATATGACTGTTTGCATGTTTGCTAGTCAATCATGACCTCGGTAAGGACATGGCATAGGCTTCTTATCGTCCTGAATCGCAGATGAAGTCGTTTACAACAGCTAGTAATTCAGCAGTAGGAATTAAGGTATGTTTGACCAATTAAATATTAAAGTATTAAAATCAAACCACTATCTTTGTCGCCATGATATTCAGCAGCAGTAGTTCTATCTCTAGTGCACAGTTCACTGTTCATCGAAAGACCGGCGTGAGTTATAAGTTTATCTCAATACTTCACTCACGATGTTATAAAGTTGCTGAACTTAAGATCGTATCATGTTCTAAAGTGGTGGCATCTCGTAGGTATTGCACGTAACGAAAAGAATGATAGAAGGGCCACTTCAAGCAAAAACATGATTCTAAACTTCCGTAAACAGAAAAACTGATTTGAATTTTCTTTGAAAAATCAAAGGAAATTCAAATCAGTTTTTGTGCCCAATGACAGTCCAAACTGGAGAATGATGGAAGGCTGTAAGGATGAATGCAGTGCTTTGTGTGACCGCGCGAAGCTATCGTAACGTAAATACAAACGATTTTAGAATTGAAATTACTCAATTTGCTCATAATATTTACTAAGTTTCAAGACTTTATTCATATCTATGGGTGATACTTATTGTGTTGATCGCAAAAATTAAAACCAAAATGCTATAGGATGGGGTTGTATTTTCGATTCGAATTTACGTTATGTTATCGTCATGCATTCTTGCTAGGGCATCTGATGTTGCCTGCTGGGTAGGTACTTTCCGCTAATCCCAGTTCTGCAGCTATCGTAACATCTGTCAAATCATCATCATAGTCGGGGTAATTTGCCACTTGTCTATGTTTTAGAGCGTCAGGAGATTTGGCATCACGTTTGGTGACGTTTGTATTTGGGGTCACTTCATAACTCTTGCCTCACACGCACACCTTGTTTTGATTGATGTTTTCCTTCTGTTTTTGATCCGTGGTGTCACCACTGTTGTCAGATTTTATGTGACGTGGTGTGCATGAAGCATAACTCCGTGAAATAAAGACGTAGTGATACTGTATGCGCCGGCTGAGCATATTACTAGTTATGTTCGCCGACACTGTTAAGAAGATGAGTTTCTTTTAGAAGCTACGCACTCTTTATGGGCTACGAGTGTTCTATGCTAATGCTTAGATTTATTTTGGTAATTTTGAGGTTATTGCAAATAATGGTGTTGCTTGAAATAATTGGTCTGACGATTTTGCGTACGAGTAGTTTTTTAATTATTAAAGTTTTTAGTTTGTCAGGGAGTTAGAAGTGTTGAAAATGTGTGTGGCTTTACGCAGAAATTGGTGATTAAAATCAATGAAGATGTATCGACTACAAAATGTTATTGGTTAATTCCAGATAAATCACAAGAAAGCTGTGAAGGGTAGGGTTATTGATGGGGCTGTCCATTCCAATTGTTTATCTCTTTTTTGTCCCTTTTCCTATAAATATCCATAGAAACAAAAAGCCACTACAATCGTAAAATCCGCAACAATTGTACATACCTTCCATCCGAAGCGGACCAACTATCAATTGTATTTGACTATCGCCACGCATCTTTGTGAGTAACTGCCGCGCGCGACTGTGCGAACTGTGCGAGCGTGCGAATATAATAGAGGTGCGAATGGGACAATTGTACTAGTGATGTATGGCTGCTGTGTGATGTACCGCAGTCATTTGTCATCGCTGTGTCAACTGACCTGCCAGTGCCCAGTGGTTGGCAGAAGTACAAGTTTTAAAGTACTTTGAACGTGTTTATGTTTTAGGAGGGTACGTAATGAGAATTTAAAAAATACAAAATATTTATTATTGTGATCATACATAGATTGAAGCAGCCCCACGGAGTTACAATAGTAGGCACTTGCGTTGGAGCTGTCTCACTTTTCCTGAAGTGGTACCTGAAAAATGATGAGATTGAATGAATAGGAGATTTTAAGAAGAAAATAAAACTAAAACAAAAACGGTTTTGAGTTGGCTGTAAATGTCATGGGTTTAAATGATATGTGATTTTATTTGTGTGAGTAGGTTTGTACACTTTTACACGTCAATCATATTTTAAAAACTAGATGAGATTTTAAAAACTTACTACTCTAAGAAGAAAGGCCGAAACAAAATCAGAGGTCATAGTCACTTTTAAATTCCAGACATAATCTTGGTCAGGTCATGTGAAGACCATGTAGATTGGTGTCTGAAATGGTCATTTGAGGAAAGAACTACACAGAATGAGTGACCTGTCCTGTCAGTGCACGCATTTGTCAGTTATCATGCAGCTTAACACAGAACTTAAAGAACTCAACGATTCGACGAACACTACCAAAGAAAGGACATTTAGGTAGGCCGCATAAATTACTCAAACTGCCAGACCATGATTAAAAGTAACAAAAAAAAAAAACTATCACATTAATAATTATCAGTTTTTGTAGTCTCTTGTGATCCTTTTAACCTAAGACAGATCGCTACTGATTACAGACAGTATAATTCTATCTGTCCCTGTCAAACAAATAGCTGTCAACACGTTATAGGGTCGCATACTTTGGCCTTATTGGGACGTTAAAACCAGGGAGTGATAGGTTTTTCTATCTCCAGTTCGCCAAAATTGGAGATAGGTACGTTATTGGGTTTGGCCGTAAGTGTCTGTATAGTTAATTAAATTTACTTGTTCGATGACGAGAAGAGATTTAACAGAATAGTCTTAATTATAGTCGAGGGAATCTGTTTCCGAAAGTGTGCACCAGAACTGCTACAACTTCGTTACCTAGTTGTTAGTTTTGACTTCTCGTATTCCAGAAAACTAGCGTCTGTTTTATCCTGATGAGTTCGTCTTTGTCGCCTAACTTTCTTCACATTTGTTACTTTTGTATATCTCACAAAACACTGCTTTGTTGTTTCAATTTGAACTTCTGACCTTTCACTTACTCTTTATGCCACATGACTCAGGCAATTTTATACTCTAATCAGTCCTATTAAGATCAGTGTTTGTCAAATTGAGTACAAGTTAATCCTGTGTTGTCGGTACGTAATTATTTACTTTGGTGACTTAGTTGTTAATATAATTAAATGTTTTAACCAAAAAAAAAACTGTTAATTGTGTACAGAGATGACTTTGTTTTGAAGATGATGTCAGTGTTCAAGTAATAAGGGTTATCGATTACATTCATCTCCCAGTTTCAACTGTTCTTTCTTCGTATTCTGGTTTTTTAAGATAATGCAGTTGGTTTTACTGTGTGTTGAAACGTAACAACTTTTAATGTTTTTAAGATCATGAAAATGGTTTCTGAAGTGCATCATCAACCCTTTAAACTCTGGCCTTTTTTTTAAGTTTTTTTAAGTCCTCAGCACTCAAAGTTTTGCAAAGTATTATCTGTCAATTTGTTTTCGCAAACAATCCCAATGATCATAATGGCTAGCTCAGCGTTCCCTTCCCCCAATTCAGCTAACTGCACTAATGACATAATTATACCCAGTTCAATCAACGCATTGTCGGTAACTATTCATACGTCATCGATGTAACTAAACGATAATGCGAACGGAATAAACAATGCGACGTTTTGACGTGTGATTAACCTCTTGTTTGCATCAGTGAGGGCATCGAGCTATAACAGCGTGCTTTTAGCAAAGGTAGGTCCTACATGGAGACCTACATTGCAACAAGGAACTTACAACAAATGTGAAATTGTATTTAAAAAAAGGCGAAGTTCGTTCCGAAGATCTTTCATCAAATATGGGTGATAGATAGTTATATCAGATTGACTTCCTCTATGGTCAACCATGAGGTCCTGTGTTCGATCCCCGTTAGCTGGGCATTGTTATTGAGTTCTTTTGTTATTGCAACCGTCATGTAACTTGGGACTGAAATATCATGAAATTTATGAAAAATGCTCAGCTGGTGTTTAGATTCGTTCCCGGTTAGTGAGAAATGGAGTGTTACATTAGAGTTATTAATACTTGGCAAAATGTGGCTACAAAAACAGTAGGTACGCCCACATTGCCTGTATACTTCTGCCGGTACTCCTTCGAGGAATACCTATTGACGTTACGTAAAATTTAAGTTAGGTGCCCTATTCTTCATGTGTCAAAATATTAGTCTGTTATTTGTATTATCATGTTCTCAGTGTTATGTGTCATAATCGTGTTAACTGTGATCTGCTTTGTGTTCACTATTCATTGATGACGGCTCATTGATTGAACGAGAGAATTCCGACGTTGCCGAGCGATCCATGAAATTGAATTTTGATTCAATTCCGCATGTGTGTACGAGCCTAGTTATAATAAAGATTGAATTAGAAATGTAAACTATACCACTAAGCAACGTTAACTAAGTACTAGGTATCAGCGCATCTTTCTATCAGTGGAAGGATTTTCGTTATAGGATCAGTATTTCCAGAGATAACCCTTTTTATAACATCTTGAAACAACGAACTTTTTTTCTTAAATAATTTTGCAAAAAATGTACAGCAAAAAATTTAATGATAACTAACCAAAAAAAAAAAAAAGGCAGCGAAGAGATGACCAGTCCCAACTTACGGCACCCGTTCACGAACATGACGCATAGATCAGCACCATTCAGCTCAACCATTTTGACGGGAGCTAAATGATCATACACACGCGCCACCGTCAGCGAGACATTTGAGTGAGCATGACATACTATCAGCCGCCAAGGCACATTCAAGTCAATATAATACATTACCCGGTAAATGGTAGCTCCATAGTACAAAGTACTCACACCTGTGCTATGCATTTATATAATACAAGGAAGATTGAGTTTATACAACGCAAATATATTCTTACAATCTTCAGCAGCTCCAACAGTATTTCAAATGTAAATGAATGAGTTGTGGTGTGGAGCAGGACCAGCATTGACGCAGGCATTTTTATCAGCGATGTAATCCCCTAACTTATAATATGCCTGCATGCATAGTGTGCGTTTTATAAAATATTTTAATTTCGTCTCATTCAGTTAAAGTATGTTAGGAGGTATTTTGTTGTGGAGGTGTTTTATTGTATTGTTTTAATCTTTCGGCTTTTTTTTGATACTCACTAAATATTATTTTAGTTCGTTCTGAAGGCTTAGAACAATTGAAATGTATTAACCTATGTTAGTCTGTACCTTTGAATATCAATGAATTGGCCGTAATTAACCAAAATATGTAAGTACATACAAGTACGTTATGACTAATACATAGTTGCCAGTCAAGTTAGTGTCTATTTTCTGCAGCAAATAAGATAAATTATATACAGCCTCAGGCACAATGGCACGATTGTGAATGACGCTCCTAAAAGGTAAACATGACCCACCACGAGGCATCCATCATCTTATGGCAGTCCAATGCTGGGCCTCGACCTCTCTCTTGTACGCCAATCAGCTCATCCAGCTGCCACCAGCCACCCTGCGAAGATCGTCGCTCCATGTAGAGTTAGGGCGTCCTACCTTACGTTTGCAAGAACACGTCTACCTTCTGCTACCTATCATCACTTTAGGAAAAATCTGAACTACAAAACCCCATAATTCGATATTTGTGTCACTTCCAAAAAACGTAACTAATAATATGTTCTGTGCAACCCGCTCGCCGGTGCGGTTCGGTCCGTCGCGCTAATTGCTGTCTATTGGCGCCCCTGTGCCTCCAATTGGATTGCCGATTTACCTGTGTCGGCGAAACGCGAATTATTAAAGGGTTAAATTATCGATTTGGAGAATAGACGAGGAAATTTTTGAAGCGGAATTTTCGTGAAAAGGGAAAGGGAAATTAATTTTGGTACAATTTACATCATGGGTAATAGCCGGGTATGCTTATTTTTCGAAAGGGTAGGCAGAGTTCTTTTGTGCCAATTTAGGCTTTTACGTATAAAAAGGGTATATTATAATCCATTTATCGGATATAATATATTTTTCAATCTCATACTGCTGCTTTAAAACTTTTAAATCTTTTTCATCAGAATCACAATCCTCCTCTGCTTCCTTTGCCACTAATTGGTCCTTTATAACTTGACACATACATAAACTCACGCTTTCTTCCCATGGGGGTAGGCAGAAACTACAGAACGCCACCTGCTATGATCCTTAACTGGACTTTGTACTAATTTATTATAATTTGTTACAGGTACGTCTACAAAACGTTTGACATTAAAAACATCATATTTCCTAAGTGGTGAAGAGGTTTGCTTGGAGATCAACGACACACAGATATGGGTATGGAACTCTCACAATCACACAAACTTTCAATACTGATTTCCCTTCAAAGAGAATTTTAAAATAAAACGTTTCTTCATACGAGTTGCATTCTAAGCAGCCGTGTAATGCTGTAACGATTTCAGGACACTTGTCAATACATAAGCATTCTTATTGTTTGACAACTAAAGTCTATTTTCAATTGTAAATGCTAGGGAGAATGGAGTTTATTTTTGAAGTATCGCAGATTTTTGAGAATGATATAATGGAATTCAACTGACACTGAAGTACTGGCGTGTTTCAATCACTTCGGCAAAAGCTTTTATTGGAATTATATCACAGGAAAAAATAGAGACTTTTTTATTGAGTTACCTAAAGGTGAATTGGTTATTTTAAAACCTTTTACTCTGGGAACAGCTCGAAATTCGTGAAAACACCGAACTACATGTACCTATGTAACTTTATCGATGACTACTGGTATTCGCAATTCACAATATGAATTCGCAGTACTTATGCTACATACAACTATTCATTGTGGTTCTTGTGCATACTTGTGTAGGCTTACTTCTCTACACTCTTCTCAGTTTGGTTCTCGCCACTAAGGACCAAACTCAGCAACTGGACACACTTTTATCCAGAGTTAAAATAAATATGATGCTAGACCAACATACAGGATCCTCTGAATCATTCAACAGTCAATGAGCTCTGTGCTGCATCACAAACCTCATCTAATCAGTGCTGGCTGTGATCGGAACATGCGAATGGGTTCATTAGTATACGTTAGAGCAGTTAAGTTTCAGCTTGCAAGTTAAAGTGCTGTGTTTGTTAGAAGTTCCCTTACTGTGTTGTCTGAGTCAACTTCAAATAGAATAAAATTACGGTGGATGGTTACGTATGTTGTGTTGTTAAATTCTATGGCAATTTTATATTTTGGTTGTGCTATTCAAATTTTCTCTCATTCTCTCAAGACTTATTACTGGCAACCAGTCTTATCATTTACCAAGGGGTATTGTGTCACCCTGTCTTTGGGTTAGCAGATGGGCAGTAGCATCATGTAAAATACTGATATTCAGCTGCATCCAGATAGAATGGACGACGAGACCAGGTACGCCGGTCTCGAATCATATAAAGATCAACACACCATGACGCTGAACTGCAAATTTCAAGAAACGTAAGAAACTTTGAACTTTGCGGCCTACCAAGTAGAGTTCAAGTTTTCAACTTCTAATTCTCAATTCAGAAACTAGTTTACGGTTTCTTCCTTTATGAAATAACAAATCTGTGCAATATTTAAAATGTCCTATATATTGTTCGATGGACGCTGGACTACGAGGGTTTTCCATTGGTACTCTCGCGATGCACCACTCACCAGAGGCAGACCTAGGCGCCGGTGGTGCGACGATATTATGTCCGTGTCCGGCCCCACCTGGACTAGAATTGCCCAAGAAAGAGAGGAATGGCGAATGATGGAGGAGGCCTTCCCCCTAAATAGGTAGCCAAAAATAATTGAAAAAAAATACTGTAGTTATTTTATTTTAATTTATCTAATCTGTCAAATCAATTGATCTATAAACATTCTTGTTTATATAATTATTTTCGAAATTATAAAATGTAAAGAATGAATTATTATTTTAAGACAAAGTGTTCTTTTTTGGGAAATAAATAATAAGAATGTTTGAATGGAAATAATAAATAAAAATAACTGTCGGCGTCAAAGCTTACAATACGCAACTTTCGGGAGCAGACGCGACATTTCATAGCAGCGCCACATGTCACTGCTGACGCCCGGCCATAAAGTCGACGTGAGTGACAGTGTAGCTTTGCTTTTTACATTCGTTTTGAAGATTGCTAGCTTTAGCAGAGGTTAGGGAACAAAGAATGGCGGAGTTTACATTTTATCGGTTTTTATACAGAATTGAAATATTCGCTCAAACTTTTCTTTTTGTAAATTTTTGCCGTCATCATATCCACATCCTTCTACATTGCATTTCATCTAGTCTAAAGAAGCATTCTATGAAGCAACCAAACATGTTAAAAAAAGCTCCTCAAAAGTCGATCAAATTCCAGTCCTTACTTCCCTTCCCCACAAATTGCCCAGCTCTATAAAATTGTCTCATATACCTCACTTCTGCACACAAAGTCTGTAATTTACGTAGCGAGCCTTGCTGACCGGTTCCATGTTAATTCTTCAAATTAGTCCCGCGGCCATCCTAGAGCAATTATGTCCATTTTGTTCTACAATCAGGATCTACCGCTTTTATACATTCTAGTTCCAAGTTTTTGCATCAGTAACTAACTAGCCTGGCTCGTAAAACGAAGATGATTTTGTGAAAAAATTGACCGCGAAGTATATTTTAAATTATAGTAATGGTGTGATTCAGCGTAGTAGTAATGAGTTTTATTTAAGAATTTTATTTAATGCATTTCTGGTCCGTTTAGTTTGTTGTTTTTTGTAGTAAGGATTAGGCTTTATTATTACATAACGAATTTGGAGGATTACGAGTCTTCAATCAGGTCTGTATTCACTCTTAAAAAGAAAAACTGATCTTCCATGCCTTTTTAACGAATTCTAAAAGTAGACATAACAAAACGCTTCGTTTGAGCAGTTCACTGACAGGATTATTGAGTCAATTTGTTTTTACTTTTTGTGGCTCCTATGTCCACTCTGTGCTGGTTATTCTGTTAGTGGATGGATTAGACGAGGGCTGGACCGTATTTACATCTGCAATCTACGAGTAAATTAAGCAATATCTGATTATGTGTTCGTCGATTGCAACAGAACTCTATAACGTCATAAGTTTGAATTTAAATTTCCACTCTTGCCACTCTAAGGACCAATTTTAAAATCCTGGTCCTTTAATACTTTATGAATTTTAATATCAAGCGCGGCTGCTTACGTTAATCCCAGCCCGTTCCTTGCTTAGCAAACGCAAGAGCCGACCATCGAACCGGCAATTAATAACGGCTTGCTCGTCACCCCCTGTATTTGGCTAGCTATTGGTGTATGCGACTCCTGGGCCACGGGAATGTTTGTATGGGGCGTTTCGTTACATGGGTCCAATTAACACAATTTCGGTTTCACGCCTCTAATCACGTTGGGGTCGAAGAACATGTGTTGTTCTTGTATAATTTTCGGGTCACTTTGTAATCAAAAACAATAGATAATCCTTAATCAGTACAAACATTATTGATTGAAAACATTTGAAATCAATCCTCTCATTTTGTGTTCGTCTTGTTGAACTTGATATCTTTCGATTAGCCTCTATCCACTTTTCAATTTAATTGTGTATGCCCCCTTGAAATAGTTAATGAATGTCATATAACAACGTCCATTGAACTGATAGACATGCATGTTAGTAAATTAGTTATTGACACTGTGGTTTGGCCGAGTGATATGATTTATGCCAGAATGATAGCCAATTGTGTGTTCACGCACGGTTACTGTAATTGGTTGACAACGAATTTACCATAGAGCTTTGTTTTACCATGAATATTGTGTTAATATTCATCGATTTTTTGGTAAAATAAAATTTTCTGATAACTTGTGGTTCTGTGTCACGGCATATCATTTTCGACCCGGACCTGGGCACGCAAATCCTAATCATACGATTTTTAGGTCAGGTTCCAGTCTCACCGGATGAAGCTGGATATCAGTATTTTACATGGACCGACTGCCTAACTGACCTACACAGCACAGTTACTGGGTAATACGATAACAGTTGTCAGACTTTCGGGCTTCTGACGACCCGTACCGACTGGCAAAGATCCACGAATAACAGCCGGAACCAACGGCTTAAAGTGCTCTCTGAGGCACGGCCATCTTTACATACCAAGACGCCTGTCTTGGTATGTAAAGATGGTCACCCATCCACTGACCAACTGCAGTTAGCGTAGCTAACCTGCTCGATCAACCCGTTGTGCCTGTTATAACTTAGCCAGACATGACAAAATTCATTAGCCCAGAAAAAAGACAAATAGTGGTCTTTCCATTCGGGACCTTCGCCGCTCTTGCTTGGTGGCGAAAATATCAATTAAGTATATACGAGTATTATAGCAACATAGTACCCACAAACCCCGTGTTGTAGAGGTCATTGTACAATTAATCACTATTTCCACACAACCTCAAACAAATGAGCAAAAAAAGGAAAACCTCGTTTCATTTTCTGAAAATTTTCAGCTCTGAACAATATTTACTTCTCCTTTTATCACCTATTGTTTTCCAAATACCTATGCAGCACTTCAATCAAAAACTAACTTTGCTATCTAGAGTTTAAAGTAGATTTTAGTAAAGTAGAAAGGTATATAGTGCAAGAGTTTATCAGAATGTAAACTAAGTTCTTGTGTCGATAAACAGCATAAACAGTTTACCGGGTGCCGAGAGTGTAAAACAGTTCGGTGTTTGCTACCCACATTTAGGTACAAGTTTGCTTGGCTTTAGTTGGTACGAATAACGAATAATTACTGGGGATATTTCGTAGCGACGTAGCTTTGTTCCATCTTGGTTTAATAAAGTAACGGCTGGTTGCCATCTGAAAAGAAAATGGCCACCCTGCCCAAGTCATGGGTAACATAAGCCGACTATGGGCTGCAGTGTTTGTAGTCTGCTAATCATATGGACGACTAGCTTTTGCCCGTGGCTTCGTCCGCGGGAGTTCGAAAATAATACCACAGGAACGTCCTATCGGGATAAAAAGTATCCTCAAAACACAAAATCAAAACGCTTATTTCAATTAAACCAATTACAGGCACTTTTGAATTGTCAAGGAGTCGGTCAGTCAGAAATACGAAGCAAGTTGCCCATTCCAAAGCGTAGTAAGTAGGTATCTATGGAGAAGAAAGGGCAAGAAACTCCATGGACACCCTTTTAAATAATATTGATACAAATATATATTAGTTACATCATTAATGTTGATCCTTTAAGTGAGAACGTTGTACAAAAACTATTGACATTGAAAAGCGAGCAATCCAAAAATTTAACTGCCGTGGCAGCTAAGAGATAACCTGTAAGCCGTCCCTGACGGCGCCTGTTCACGAACATGACGCATGGATCAGCATCATTCAGCTCAACCATTTTGAGGGGAGCTAAATGATCCAACACACGCGCCACCGCCAGCGAGACATTTGACTGAGCATGGCATACTATCAGCCACCAGGGCACATTCAAGTCAATAAAAGACATTACCCGGTAAATGGTAGCTCCATAGTACATTTATTCGGTGCACACAAAAGACGCAGCACAACACACAAGAACATAAAATAATGTTAAAAAATTACAATAATAAATATAAACAACGTGCCAATTTACAGAAAAAAAAATTAACAAACCCAAAGAAATAAAGTTCAAATTAGACGAGCACAGTGCGGTTTGCGTCCCAAGGTTGCACCAAATGGGAGGCCAGCTCAGCATGTGTCAGGCAAATCTACCTGACGCTGATATTCTGCTGGATCCCTGCAGTGACATACGGACGTCGAGCAGACCAGATACATTGGTGTTATAACAAATTGTTTTGTGCAGACAGAAAATTATGTAAGTACCCGCAACTTAAATTATTGGTATTCTACAGAAGTTTTGCATCTGGAAAGGTTTGTGTTCGTTGATTATGTAAAAGTCATAATTATGCATAGTGTATATTAATGAGTAATCGTATTATAATCATAATTATAATTAATTGCAGTGTCGTAGATGCGAAAATAAATTATATATAAATGATTTGGCTTGACTTAAATATGCTAACAATAAATAAATATAGGTCTATTACATGTGTATTATAATAATTATTTAACAAATCTTTGAATTACAAATTCCCTTTGTTCACAGGTATGTATCCACGAACTACGCTAAGTCCTAAATCAGATCATGGAAATGAAACAGGTAACAGGTACGTACAGACAGATATTTTCACATTTCTATTATAATTATAGATTCCCAATCTGTTACATAAGTGTTGTTGAAAAAGCTTTTTTCTCTAATCATTGCATCTAATGGATCCACTCTCATATGTTCCATCACGATGTCATACAAACCCCCAAGCTATACGATTAAATTTTAACACTCCACCAACATTATTTTGCCCACAGAGCGTTTCAACAAAACACTTATTATAATTACTCGGAATAAAATAAAATATTATTTTTAAGTACTCTGCAGTCCGTTTGTGCGCAATAAACCATTCAGATCGTGGCAACCGCATCTCAATTGCATCTTCTTTTTAAAAAACTTTTTAATTTAAGCGCTGCATCGCTTTCATGTATTTTCTGTTGAATCACTTTTTATGAGGATTATCACGGATTAAAGCGTTTTGATGTTCAATGAATGCTAGATTTAGTTTTTTAATGAAGGCTTAAATGAGTATTTCGTCTCGCAAGGCATAAACTTTCATTCAAATTAAAAACATGACATGTTATTAGACCAAATCTTTTTAAAATAATGATTTACTTTTTCAGAATTACCTCTCTGAGTCCTTATAATTTCTTCTAAAATTCAAAACAAGTGTCATTGGAGTAAAATAAAACCACTCGCAATTCTCAATCACCGCCAAAGTATAAGTACAGTAACGACCCTCAAACCGCGAATCTACTCGCCAAACCAAGTGCTGAGCCGGTCCCGGGCTGGACCCCGGATGCGGTCTCCGGAATTAGCTGCCGTGTCCCGGGATTAGCTCTAGTGAGCTGCATTCATTGAAGCACTAGCTAGGTACTTATTTAGTGAAATTTACGTGTCCGAAAATTTAGTTTCGAAGTTAAACTTTGTAGATTTACTGAGTACCTAATTACTTAATAGACATTGCACATATAGGTGTGTATTTGTGTTGATATCTTTGGTAAAGAAACGTTGAGTTAAAAATTAATGCTTCATAATAAAGCACAGCACTCTTATTAAAAGATTTTAATAAATAAACACTTTAAGAATACCTGTGGATACAGAACCACAGCCCATTCATCAAAGCATACAGCATCAAAGCAAACGCACATTACATTAAAAAGTTTAGTTCCAGTGCTTGCCAACTTCGGCCGAAAGGACCCACTACGAGTAACCCACAGAACCGCATATACACTTGACAAATCGAACAGTGCCGCGTCGCCGCCCGCTGCGGTGTCCCGGATTTAATTCCCGTGTTCCCGGGAATACTCCACATTAGTGCTGGAGTTAGGGTCCTCATTAGGCGACATTTCTGAGCTGAGGCAACTGACATGATAATTTTCACATGACATTTTGAGCTTTCGAAATGTTTAAAGCTCATGCCCGTTGACCCTTTTAAGGTCTTTACAAACCCTTTATAATTAGTTGCTTTTACACATGCCATTTGGTCGGCCAATATTTAAATTAACCTCTCTTTAGCCTCCCAATATTTATTTTCCCAACTAACTCCTAAATTACCATGTAGTCCTCTAATTTTAAACGTACTTGCAGTTGTTTCGTGGAACGAAGTATGGAGCGACCACAAACTTGACTGGACCCTTATAATTCAACCCGTTCTATTAGCTGGGCGGACAGTAGTCACGGACTCACGAGCTAACGGCCACAGTTACACAAAGTTTTTGTTCGTCAGTTTTTGCCACAGCGCTGCGCTGCCAGGTACAAGTGGCTTCTTTGACAGTTCACGGTTTTTGCTTTCGGGTTTCATGGGCGAAGTTCGGGTGGACTCAGCCTTTAACAGGATTTAGACATTTGGCGGCGTTGTAAGTTTATCTGGCTTTGTTTGAAAGACATCTGTGGGAACATTTGTTGTGGTTAAAAACACGATGTGACTTTCACTTCCTGTTTTTTGTTCATAAAAATAAATGTGACAATTATACGCCTAAGCGAAAGAAACAATCGTAATTGATCTGAAACTCCATCATTATACTGTCAGTAAATATGTAGTCCTGATCATAATTTAAACAATATGTCAATGTCAATCAAGTATTGGTAGAGGGCATCAAAGAAACCAGTTCAACTGCATGTTGGCGTCATTGACTGCCCCCATAAACCTCTCGCCATGCGCCGTCCCTTTCTTGCCCAAAGTAAAAGTAGCGGAGTTATGGAAAAGAGCGAAATACATAAAGAACAAGTTTCAAAATGGTCCACAAAAAAGCACAACTTTCACTGACACTTGGACCTGTTCTGTTCCGTACCCAATGTTGTTTTGTACCATTTTTGAGCGAACGGGAAGTAAAAAGATTATTTTTGACAATTCTGTGCTTGTTTTGTTGGTCTTTTCGATTTTTGGGTAATTTGGTTTTTAACACGAGGTAAGTAAACAGAAAAATCATAAAGATTATGATACACCCAAAAGTTAGTACGTACGTATGTATAACAATCATTGAACGTAAAGTAATTCAATTAATGACAAATTTATTATTCTTATGTAAAATGCCTTTAGGATCTCCATATTCTAATGAGTCTAAAAAAAATTGCACACCTACAATACTAACCAAGGACTTCAATTTCCCTTTTGTAGCCCAACCATCTTTTAAGTCAGTCTCATCTGCAATAAATCAAATAAATAAAATAAAATGAAGTCATGGATATAAAGTATAGAACTTAATTACCGTTTCCATCTGGTGTAGGACCGAAGGACCAAAGATTAAACCGGCATTAAGGCCAGGTGGTCACCGTCTGACCTTCGGGAAACTTGCCAACTTCAACTGCTCAAGTTTTGTATTTAATAACGCTAGTTTAGATTGTTAGGCATAATGGCGGCAAGCCTATGGGGGTGAGTTTGTAAGACAAAAGGAATAAGAAAACAGTGTTCTGGTTAATTTGTTATCTATTCAAGCTTAGCATATTATATAAGGTGCATGAGTGTCAATTTCCATTCACCTAGAAGCATTTTTTTATGATCTTTTGCTGTGACACTAAGAATGTCTTTCTAATAAGATAATTCTCAGTGAAGCAAGCGCAACACGTTCATTAAAGAAAAGATCTAGACGGCCACCACACTGAATCAAATCTAGAACAATTGCCCCTCAGAATGACCAGCATGCCCCATTCTCACAAGTTTCACCTCCTCCCCCCCTGACCATGAGTGGTAGTGACTTCAAACTGTGATTAGGGCAGTTTCACGCACGCGGCTTCGCTTAAACTTACATTAAGTGTCGGCAAAAGTTTGCCTTAGGCCTACTCTTGTTTATAGAGTGGCTGCGATTGGACTCGTTCTCGCTTTTGTGGTCAGTGTATAACTGGCCTTCTTTGACTAGGAAATGGGTTGGATTGTTAGATTTACCGTGGTATAGAACCAGTTAATTGTCAGTGCAAGAGGGTCTGGTCTTTAGGATCGATTATCAAAACGACGCTTTGTACAAGTTGATTTTATTTGTTACCTCTGTAATTATAAGACCTAGTCGTTTATTATTTAAAAACATATTCATCATAAAGCTACTTACTATCTGTTAAACATGGTGTTTGACCAAAACACACCCAAATTAAAAAAAAAACGAAAGAACCAAGAAAAATCGAAACAAGGAAAACCTTAACGAAAACGTGAAATGTGACATAAAAAACGAGAAAGAAGCAATAAAGCTAATTGCCAAGTAAGGAAGAATAATCTCTCGCAAATGTGCATTTTATCAAAACTGGGACGTTTAAACAATAATGGAATTGCCATTGCAAAGCGGTGCCATTTGTTTCTGTCTGCTTACTACGCTCATTTGCTAACTACTTGAGAATAATATAAAGTTGCCCAGGTTGAGGTCCGCGCACACTGAGAAACTGACGTGTATGGTTTTTATTAGTGTTAGGAGTTTTTCTATTGCAAATGACTTTTTGTCTTTAAGTGTGAAGCAAAGGGCGTGGTAAAGGTACTTGTTGGCTCCTCTTTCAAACTTTAGTGTTCCTTTATTTGCTGTTTGATAAAACAGTTGTGTTTTATTAACTTCAGTTCACCATTACTTTCTAACCAAAAAAAAAAATACAGTCAGCTGTCAGTTCTTGTACTGACTCGAGTACATTTAGCAGGTCAAGGTGTCATACCTTTTTACGGGTACCTAAAACTCTAAAACAGCTCAGAGCTGCCATTAACAACAAACACCCCAATCTCAAAAGTTGGTTCCGTCACCGTCACCCACGTTAGCACGACACGGTAAGTTACACCTCAGTGACGACAGCGACCACGAAACCCAATCTAAATAACACCAATAAGCGACTGTAGTTTTGTTAAATCGTATATCAGCACAACGTTACGTCTCACTCGGGTCGTACTGAGTCTAACTGTGTCGACTAATAAACTGAATGTCACTGTTTTACTTTTACTCTTGTGTGTTTCACTTTAAATCTCAAGGTGTTCAGTTATGTGGATTGTGGTTTCAAGAGATAGTTGAAGTACTTATGGCTTTATCTAAGTGTAATGTAATGGATGCTTTAGTTAATTAATGAAAGAATACTATGTGCCAAAGTATAAGACATGGAGCCGTGGTGGCCCGGTAGAAACGTAGTAGGTTCGCCCAGCAGGCACTTTACTTTTTGTACATTATTTCCTCACCACTGCTCTCAAAACGGTGAAGGAAAACATCTTGAGACAACCGGCATGTCATAAGACTAAACATTTGAAGACATGCAGCTTCAATTCCTGTGTGGAATTGAAGTTGCATTATTGCGTTGTGTCCCACGTGGTGGATTACGACGGCCCCATAGACGGCTCGAACAGAGGAGGCCTGTGTCCCAGCGGTGGGAACATTACATTACCTGCTGATTAAGCCAAGCTCATCACATACCAAAGGCATAAGGCTATTATGGTAACACGTAATAGATGTACCTGCATAAGTGTTTAAATAATTGGTTTTGCAAACGATGCAGTTACAATATTCGACGTGTAATTTCAATACCCACAATTAATATTCCACTGTGGAAATGGCCATATACTGAAATTCAGGTGTTCAGATTCAAATATAATTTCCCATTAGCCAGTATTCACAGATTTCTGTATCTGAACAGCATCTGTTTTATCAATCATCTGTACCTAAGCATCAGTAAGGAGCAACACGAATTACTTATATTTCGTACTTTCTTCGTCTTACGCTGAGCTCTATTAAATTTGAGCGCTCGAATAAATTTCAGTTAGAAACAAGCGATTACGAACTTTAAGAGCTTCGGAATAAATATTGGAGTAGTAAAATGAAAGTCCACAAACAATTTTTGAATATTTTCGAAGTAGATCCTACGTTAGAGTGATTGCTAAAAAATAACAAACCTTTTTCTACTGCAATGTAGGAGTAATCCAACACAACACCAATAGTTTTATTAAATAAATGGTATAAAGATTGAATGTTTTTAGTAATCTGTGCTGGATGAGATCAAGTGTCTGTTAAATACATTGTAGATAAAGATGACGGCAGTCTGTTCACGCTTAAATCTGTAAAACATACTCTCGGCTTGGTCCTTTGTACTCTAAAATGATGAAAGGACCACTTTACGAATGTTACCTTCTAACACTGGCCTCCCTCGGGTAACTCGCTTATTACCCCCAACATTAACGTTTACACAAATATTCAGGTAATTTGGCTAATATAATTAAACTCCGTCCGCAACGCAGATCCGGCAGTGAATTACCATTGTTTTGTCGACGTGATCACTTCCCGCGTCAGATTTGTACCGCACCACTACATTCTGATTCGTTTAGATTCAATATAATTATTATTTCGTGTTTTAGAAGAAGTGGGTTATGGAGAATAATGGTCGCTTTGAGAATAAATAGATTTGCTTATTATTCAGAACTTTTTTATTCGTTTATCGGCCAACAGCCCACCTCAGTGAGAAATGTAATAGAAATCCTTTTTCAATTACTTTACCTGCTGGTCAATCCCCGAAAATAAACTATCCCAAACTCATTACAAAATGATGGAAGGTAAATTAACAACTTTGTGCCATCTGTTTTATTCAATTTTATGGATTTCCATATGGGCCTAAACATTTCATGCCAACTCAAATGCAACGGCATTACCTGAAATCTCAAGTTAAGATTTACCTCGTATCGTCAATATGGCTAATTTAACTTCACGGACAGCTGCACAATGCAATCTTCACAGCAGTAAAGTAAACCGCTCCCCAAACTCTCGACCTGTGAACTTGTGAGTCAAGACACCGTTGCTCACACGTGCACTATGCAAAATGGCCGCCCCCCTTTATAATAAGTCTCCGTGAGTTCGCGTCTACTTGCCAACTTTGAGCCATGTGGGAAAGATTCTAAATTTTGTGAATTATACCTCTGTTGGCGTTAAGGCTGTATACGGACGTGTTTTTTCCAAAGTAATGTGAAAAAATTAAGTTTTCAGTTTTAAGACCAGTTTGGGAGATGAAATGTATGGTTAGATTATTACGGTGATTACGACTCCAGGGAAGGTTTAAGAATATCATTGTTAGAGAAAATGTTGGGAAAGAACTAGACTGTTCGTTGACGTTAACGGATATACTGCCGTAGTACTCAGTGAGGCAGTGATCCAGTGCTACGCTCCTGATTTCAGACAGGTTGAGTTCAATCTTTTCAGACTAAGACTACATTCTTTGCTTTATTATTCTCTCGCAAAGATTTTTAAAAGTAAGAAAGTAATCGAACACGAGAAAGAAACTTAAAACATTCCCATCCGTAGCAAAGGACCAACATATGGTCCTTTGCTACGGATGGGAATGTTTTCGCGTCAATACGGACGTCAAATGAACAGTCAACTCAAAAAGCTTTAAAAAAATAAGGTCTGCTATAACTCCTGTCCTTTCCATACAGCCTTTTAGTACATTTTAGCGGTATAATACAACAAAATAGAAACGTCCGGTGTTGCCGGCGCTCAGTACCGTTTTCAATTAACTCGGGTTATATCTTCTGTGAGATATATTGGGAATCCCATTTGTGCATTCGTTAGGGGGTTTTTTTTGAGAATACCTGTTTATTGCTGTTTGCTGGCTGTGAGTTACTTTGAAGTTGATTAAGAAGGGTTATTGTTTTGCTCGAAATTGGACAGTAATGGAAAAAGAGTTTTCAATTGTGACTGTATTGTATTTTGGTCAACAATTTTTTTGTGGGTTCATTTTGGTTCTATATAGTGTCTTGATTTGGTAGTTACTTGGTGATAGGTAATAATATTAGGAATTGCCAATTTCATTTTCCTATTTATTAAATTCAAGGTGATGTTGTCAGTACCACGAAAAAATCTTAATGACAAAACAAATTATAAATATATTCTTTATCCTTGCCGGTAATTATCATCATCAATATTTTGTTTTGCTATAAAATAAAATAGTAGGTTCTGAGATTGTCTGAGATCTAAACAAGCTCAAACCGGTAAAAAATGGATAAAACTAGTAATATCCGGTTTCTGCTGAACGTTTACACGATGTTGAAAGACAATCTATTTTATATTCTTTTATGTATCCGAGAAGAAGAACTGAAACTGTTTCGTTCTTCATCATTAGATTGTCTTTAAAATAAAAAGACTTTGATGACCGATGCCGGTTTCCTCACGATGTTTTCCTTCACCGTTTTGAGAGCAGTGGTGACGAAGTAATTTACACAAAGTAAAGCGCCTATCTGGGTTCGAACCTATGACCTACAACTCCGTAAGTCGCGGCCGTTACCACTGGGCCGTCAGAAACTAGGTGCACGGTTCCAATTGGTCGTTTCCTATCGAGGCTAGCCGGCAAGAAACTTCACAGTAACTCTTTTAAAATGACTTGGCTTTAACATCAGTGAAGTACAAAATATTGTAGATCATTTTAAAAGAGTAAAGGTGAACTTTCTTGCCCATTCTTCTCGATACCCTGGCCGAAACCGCACATTACAACTCGCTTTAATAAACATATTAAAAAAAACTATAGGTTCTTCAGCCATCCTGCTGTTGGCCTACGTAAATAAATGTTATTACAAAATTATGAGCAATTTCTGGAAAATACGAGACCTTTGCTCGTTCTTCATTACCTATATTTTATTCTATCACAAGCCGCGATTCTCAGCAAATATTCTCCAATTAAAATTGAAATGGGTTAGAATAATAAAATTCTCAATTTGTAGGAATCTTTATGTGTTTCGCAGAAAAACAAAAGTTCCTTGGCTGACACAAGTTTAAATCATTTGTGATTTCTCAAAGTGGTTAAGAAATCTGGTTCAAATAACATGAGTAATTTCCTTGCAGTGATAAACATTGGCCATGTTATATCTGGCTCAGCTAGAATTTAATGGCAAAATTAGCATATTAGAATTGGTTCGGCTTCTGGCAAGAAATATACAATAATTATATTTATGATGTCAATTTTTTCCAGAAATTCGAAGGATTTGATAAAACCGAGATTTCACGAAAATACAAGATAAAATCATATCATTTCCCATAGCAAAATTAAGGAATTTCAATTTATTTTTTTGGAGATAGTATGTAAAGAAAATATTCCTTTCAATAACATAAAACGTAGAAAAACCTAGTCGAACATGTTTAACAAATCCCGGTTCACAGTTTGTCACAAGTCCCTCTCGTGTTCAAAGTATAAAATATATTTTTGCAGACGCTCCTAATGCGAGTTCTATGTATGTAGCCAGCGCCGCGCGCCGGCAGCGGAGTGCAGCGACAAATGTACCAATAACTGTTTCCAAGGCTTTGTTTTTTGCGTTCCAGAATGTAACCGTGTTTTTCTTCGTTTTTTGGGGTAGGGATAGTAGCTTTTAGGAGGAAAATAAAAGGAAACTCTATTTTAATGATACATAGATAGAAGAAAGGTTTAGATTGGCTTAGCATCTAGACGTCACACGTTTACCTACCATTTGAGACTCTTCTCTACATGTTCCTCACATGATTTGTCCAAGATGGTGTCTGGACTTTCAAAGAGACTCTGTTTCTTCTGAGAGTAGTCGGTTAGGAAACACCGACCTCATCTAGTTTTTTTAAATATATTGACGTGTAAAAGTGTTTTTATAAACCTACTTTCAGAAATAAGTCCTCCTTTAAGATGGTGTTGCTTGAGCTTATCGACGCAATACCACCAGATTTTTAAAACAGATCTACCGAAACCAACTCATGTGTCCTATGTTGTCTCAACTAACCCCGTTCCGCCCACCAAGAGAAGATTATGTAAAAGAAAAACCAACCTAAAATCCTCTTAGCAACCTTTGTTTTGAACCTCACCTTTTCAAAACAATAACATATGTAAACAATAAAACAATATTAATACACAATTACTAATTTATTAGTGAGCAGAGATGGGTATGTTTAAAAGTTATGCACTTTAACTATTATTAATCAAATAAATCAAACTAGAAATTAGGTTAACTTTCGGCAAACATTTAAAGTAGAACCAAAACCTTTTAGGAAAGTGAATGGAGGAAACAATCTAATTAGTTGAATCAATCGTGAGATTTAACAAATAAATAATAAGAATCTGTTCCAACTAATGCAAGAATATAGATAAAAAGGATGAGTGGTCCCTCGTACGGTCCCAGCCAAAAGAGACCGGGCGCGGCGGCGCACCGAGCGAGCCGGTCTCCTCCCCACCACCAACCGCGGTCGTCCCATGTTGACTTCACGGTTAGCTAGGTGACGCTTGTAGTTCCAGTCGATAATACAGATGGCGCTCGCTCCACGAAGTTGCCAACACGGCCATTCTGCAAGGCGCATGTCCCAGGCGCCCCACGAGTCTAGGTAAAACACTGAAACAAAACCATAATCAGAACTAGTTTTCTAAATCAGCAAGTAAGAACCACAAGCCATAATTCGCTTTTGAACCATCAGCAAATGCCTACTTTATTACTGCTCGGTAAACCGTACTTAAAGGGACCATGCCACACTTAAGAGTCCTGGTTTTCCTAGAGCTTACCACTTGGAATCACTTGCATTTAAAGAGCTTTTCGCTGCACTTAAATGTACCAAGTTGTTTTCCAAGCTTTATTCACATTTGCTGGTGTTTCTATCCTGGCGAGGATTACGGTACAAGTGTTTTATCTAGTCTCGCGAATAAAATGTAAGCAATACCATGTGAGACTAACCACTTCATTTTATGTACAATAAAATTACAAGGCAGTGTATTTATTCATTATTAACTGCAGCCAGGAAAGTGCAATACATACCTTTAAAACTGCGATGTGCCAACACGGACCTTATTGTTAATAGCCTACTCCAATTTCCAGTCATCGATTTGTATCCAATACTTCATATTTTCAGCCGCTGCCACGCCATTGTATGGTTTACTGCTCCTTTCAGAACCTCTAAGGTCTGTTACCTCATATCTGTCATTACCCAGAACTTTTTTGACTCGAAACGGTCCTTTGAAGATGGGCAGGAGTTTTCTGCTTCGACCATCGTTGCTCTGACTCTGTATTCTGATCAATACCAAATCTCCTGCTTCGTAAGTATTAGCTTTTGACCGAGTTTTATCAAACCTTTGTTTTTGTGATATTGCACTGGCTTTAATATTTTTATCTACCTTTGCTCGCAACTCCGTTACGTCCACTAGCGATTCATCATCAAGCTCTGGCTCTACATTGTCTTTATCAACGCGCAAACGATATCCTAATAAAACCTCACTAGGAACGGCATTAATAGTTCTATGGATTGTACTGTTTAAACCCTGCTGTACTATTTTAACATATTGATCCCACCTATCGTCAGTAGTATCTGCCCCAATAGTTTTTAATGATTCCAGTATCGTTTTATTAAATCTCTCTACCTGTCCATTTGCGCGAGGCATACCCGTTGCCACAATATGCGTGCGGATGTTTTTGCTCTTACAATATTCTTTGTAAATGTTGGAAGTAAAGCATGAACCTGAATCGGAAATAATTCGTTTTGGATTACCGAAAGTTTTAGTTACATTATCCAATTCGTTTATAAGATCGGGTGTTTTTGTAGACTTTACTGCACAGATAAACACAAACTTAGTGAATGCATCTACTAAAACTAGTAAGTATCTATTTCCGTTTCGTGTTTCAACGAACGGACCTAAGTGGTCCGCGTGCAAAGTGTGAAAAGGCTGCGCGTATTTTGGCAACGGGTATAACTCTCCTTCCTTAGCACCACCCTTATTTTTATAATAAATACAATTCAGACAGTTTTTGATGTATTTTTTTATTATATGACGCATACGAGAAAACCAATATTTGTGTCCTATTCTCTCAACCGTTTTATCGACAGAAAAATGGCCCACGTCATCATGGTTGTATCGTATTATTTGCCATATACACCTCTTTGGTACGACCCATCGTCGCCCTTGAGCTGTTCTTCTGTACACTTTTCCGCCTAACAGTTCATACGCGTCAAAAATGCTTTTATTATTTGAAACGATTGATCATGCACGGAACCCCAAGACCAAGAAGCATTTTTTTTTAATAATTTAGTAAGAGGGGCAGAAATTATAGCGCAGTTTTTAATAAATTTGCGAAAATAATTAATTAGCCCCAAAAACTGTCGTAACTGATGCACAGTTTTCGGTACTGGAAATTTCTTAACGGCTTCCACTTTGGTTTCATTTGGCATTACACAATTTTGTTTTATTTTGTATCCGAGAAACTCTATTTCGGTTTTCATAAAATGACATTTTTTTAAATTTAGAGTTAACCCGTTATTTTTAAATATTTGTAAAATGTTTTCCAAGAGTTTTAAATTTTCCTCAATAGTTTGTGTTACTAGATAAACGTCATCTAAATATACAATGACGTTCTCAAACCTTAAATTACCTAACACTTTATTCATCATCTGTTGAAAACAAGATGGTGCATTAGCCAAACCAAATGGGAGCCTCAGAAATTCATAATGGCCATCTTCGGTAATGAATGCCGTTTTCTCTATGGACTGTGAGCTCATAATAATTTGGTAGTAACCACTTTTTAAATCAAGACTTGTAAAATATTTATAACCCTGTAGTCTATCTATAAGATCCTCGATTCGGGGCATTGGGTACTTGTCTTTTACTGTTATTTTATTCAATGCGCGGTAGTCAATGCAGAGTCTTTTCTCGCCATTCTTTTTGTTCACAAGCAGAGCAGGACTCGCGTAAGGGGAGTGACTTTCTCGAATTATTTTATTATCCATTAATTCCTGCACCATATCTCGAGTAATCTTTCTATCTGAATGAGAGGCTCGAAACGGTCTGCACTGCACCGGTCGTGGGTCTGTCAGTGTAATAACCATCTGGTGGTTATCCACTTTCCCTAGCTCTTTTATGTCTGACGCGACACACTGTTTATATTGTCTAAATAAATTAATTCATTCATTTAAGTGAGTGTCAGTATCGATCTTAGTCTCATGTATAGCGTCACAGAATTCACTAAGTGATTGCGCATAGTCAAACTTGAATGAATTACCTACACGTGAATATATCAAATCATTTCGCTCCGTTATGTTACGGCCAATAAGTATATCACAACCTACCAAGTCATCAATAACGTAAAAGTTTACACCAGTTAAAGACACACAGTCAATTTTTAAATCTAAAGTGACTTTTCGAGTGACCGGTTTAGAATTATGCCTAGAAAATCCTTGTAATAAAACTGGCGAGGGTAGTACGCTAGTTTGAAGCGAATATTTTTCCACCACCGGTTCGGAAATCAGGGAACAACTGCTTCCCGTATCAATAAATGCCTCGTGGACAAAGTGACCAAGGTTAACCGTTTTAACAAACTTATTTCGCGGATCAGGGGTAAGGATCAATTTGGTTTCCTCAGTTTCTGGTTTAATTAATCCTGTACTTTGCTTACTACGGCACACAGCTTCCACATGGCCTTTTCTTTTACAAAAGTTACATTTAACTAGATCACACTGATTCCTTTTATGATTTCCACCGCAAGTGTAACATTTAATAGATTTCCGAATATGTGTTGAACCGGCTTGATTACTTTCATGCGCATTACTAGAATTGGCGTTATTATTTGAAGAGGTAACGTTCGTGGAAGGCTGGCTAAAATTATTCGTTTGATCCACTGTTTTATGTTGGTTTTCACGTGTACTACCTGAACTGGTTTGTTTTGAGTTTTTGCTTTTGTATGTACGACCATGAAGGTAACTAGCTAAATCATGGCATGATTTAAAATTACTCGCCTCAATAGATGCCCCTATATGGCTATCGCCTATGCTCCCGACAATTATAGATATAATATCTTGCTCAGTGAAGTTTAAAGATAATCGGTCGACTTTACATTTAATATCAAAATAAAATTCGTATAGCGATTGGTTTTCTACCGGTTTTTTATTAATAATTTCTTTTAATAACTCAAACATATTACGACGTATTTGAAAACTATTAGCCAGACGGCGATTCCAATCACTCCATTTCCATGTAGGCCACTGACTATCAGTACGCAACAACGAGTCATACCAGACTTTGCCAGAGCCTTTCAATTTATTCAGAGCTTGATAACGTATCGTTTCGTCGGTCCAGTCAAACGTTGCCGCATAGGATTGTATAATATTAAGCCATGCATTAATATCATCATTTAAGGGGTCAAACTCCGGTATTATATTATTTAAGGTACTCACAGTTTTGGTATCTTTATGACGTGATACCTTTGACTTCCTTCTAGGCAGAGGTGACGGCGTTCTGGAGCTGGTACTCGTCGTGCTGCTGCTACTTGACGACGATCGTGCTCGCTTATGATAACGCCTGCGTTTGCCCATGACACGTGGTTTCCACTTCTGATGTAAACAATAAAACAATATTAATACACAATTACTAATTTATTAGTGAGCAGAGATGGGTATGTTTAAAAGTTATGCACTTTAACTATTATTAATCAAATAAATCAAACTAGAAATTAGGTTAACTTTCGGCAAACATTTAAAGTAGAACCAAAACCTTTTAGGAAAGTGAATGGAGGAAACAATCTAATTAGTTGAATCAATCGTGAGATTTAACAAATAAATAATAAGAATCTGTTCCAACTAATGCAAGAATATAGATAAAAAGGATGAGTGGTCCCTCGTACGGTCCCAGCCAAAAGAGACCGGGCGCGGCGGCGCACCGAGCGAGCCGGTCTCCTCCCCACCACCAACCGCGGTCGTCCCATGTTGACTTCACGGTTAGCTAGGTGACGCTTGTAGTTCCAGTCGATAATACAGATGGCGCTCGCTCCACGAAGTTGCCAACACATATCCCCGAATATTCTCGAGCAATAATCCGCCAATATCGAGACAATACCGGGCTGAACGTAACGAGAATGTAACAAATAGTTCAAATCTATTACAGGTACGTTTCCAGTGATACGTAATATGTTTCATTACACGCCCGATTTGTTACATCGCTCACAAGTTCTTACGTTGATAAGTTTTTTTTCATTGTACGGTAGGTTTATTCAGCGGCGTAACAACATTCATTGCGTCATTTACGTTGTTGAGCAGACAAATTTTTCGAACAAATAAAGCAATGGATTAGCAATATCCTTCAAAATTATTCGGATTGTGATTGAACGTTTTGTTACGCAAATAGCACCCCTATTTGCGCTTATTCCGTTTATTTTGGTTTTCGGGGCTTTTAAGAGGTTCGAACCAGCTAGACCGATGGCCTCGTGAAGGCCGCAGGAATACGCTGGATGCGATAGGCACAAACCCGGTCTAAGGGGCGTAGCTTGGGGGACGCCTATGTCCAGCAGTGGACGTCCCAGTACCCAAAACTTATGAATGGAACTTTTAAAATGTGAAGAAATTGGTTTTAATTTTGCTGTTTTTACTTAAATCAGAAGCAAACTGTGCTGTAATTCAACATTTCAACTTCACATTTATGTCTTACGTGAAAGAGACACTCAATTTTGTCATACTTTCATGACGTATACAAAATGCTGAATGTCTTATTCAGCATTGTCTAGACTACTTTCCCTACCTCGACTACATTTTTCTTCTACATTACGTTTCCTCCTGAATTTTCTTAACAACTTGGAAATATCGGTGATCCGGTAAACCCCATCAGATAGTATGTTGTCGGCTTAAGTATTAGTGAAATTGTCATTTTATTACTCGTGATGTCAGCAGCCCATCTGCGTTTGCATCTAAATTCTTTGGCGACATTTTCTTGAATTGATCCTCAGTGATGTAAACTCTTTGTTATCTTGAATCCTAGCACCTATTGTAACATTTAGTATGTAAAATCAGGGAAATTAGTTGTTCAGCAAATTGTCTACCAACTTAAATTATCCGCATATTCAATTCAATTCACATCTTTGTTAGTTGTATGAAAAAAAAAAACGTTAATTTATATAAAATGGTCACATTTACAATAAATACCAAAACAATTAAAAAGAGCATGGTTTCTAATTTGCCTGAAATAGGTTGAACCTGTGTTTCAGGCTAGAAAGTGCTTAGATCCATAATATAATAAATTAACAATTACAGTGAAATGTCAAATGATAAATGAAATGAAAAAAAATATTTCAGGATACCTATAGATCCAACATTAAATTAAAAATAGGGGTCATAAGAGGTCAATTAGATACAAATGACCTCAACGGTCGTCTGCAACCAAAGTACATCCGTGATTTTTGAAGAAATCGACCATTTTTTAAAAATAAATATGCATAAAAAAAATGCATTGTTTTTAATTTTAAATAAATGTTCAATAGTATACCGCCAAAAAATATAAAATGTCATCTTACTCTTACTATATAGGGTCAATTGGTTGCCAATGACCTCCCCTACATGCTCTTAATGAATTGCTGACATATTACCAATAACCCTGTAGGTATATATAAATAAGTTTTATGCAGTCGGTGCAATACAACATCATATTACAAAAAAATTGGTGAATTATGTAATCTGTCAATTCGTTGGCTATAACACGACAAATAGACGTAGGTAGGGTGTCAATTTGCTTAACATTAAATTGCCCTGACTTTACATTCCTTGACTGCGTACTCTAAATAAATGTATATAATAAGAAAAGCAGTTCTACACAACCTCTTGGAATTCGTGCATAACTAATAAAATAATTATGAATAATATATTTCTTATTGTATGTAGTTTTATGTAAGTACGTCATCTTGTTTTGACTTTTTGTTCTAGATTTTCATTGACGGTTTCTTAAATCATCATGCTTTAGTAATAAGTCATGTCTGGCGTCTTGTCTCATGTATTTAATGTTATTTTTAATATTACATCACGTCCGCGATAGAAGTTTGGCATTGGTTTTATTAGTTTATAAATATTTTGCAAAGTTTTGTTTGAATACCTTTTTTTTTTGGTTGTTGTTGGGAAGCCATCGAATGACTTCTCCCGCTCTGGGTGGAGCCGGAGGGCGTGTCAGACTTTTACTGACTAAAACGCACCCGTGTTTCTTCAGTAGCCTGTGCCAGGGCCACGGTTATCTCTGTCGAATTTCCCGCGTCCCTGAGGTGCCGGCCCTATCGGAGCCCGTCATTTTGTGCTGATATGTTTTGAGGCGCGCGTGGAACACCACGCGCCGTCGACCGGGGCCTGGTCTTTACCGGGGGGGAGCTACCCATTGCTCGCCGTCCGCAAGCCTGCGCCTACGGTGGCCTCCTCCTTCGCAAGCATTACTGCTTCGCAGAAGGTGACGGCTTTCCATTTTCTCTCGCTCTGTACCATGGCCTGGACCAGGACCGGACGCGAGAGATGGCCGCTGCCGATCGCCTCCGCGAGGACACTGCGGTGCTCCGCTCAAGCTGGGCAGACCTCCACCGTGTCCTCCGGGCGATCCACACAATGGTAATTACAATCTAAATTAAGGTTACAAAATGCCATTGATTTAGCCCGTGTAGCGTTTATTTCGTAATTTTGTATTAAATGAAAAATACAAGTAGTTTCGCCTGCAATATTTTTAAATATAGTATTTTGTCGTCTCATATACTTAGTAGGATACTATACTATATAGTAGGGTTGGCAACCTCAGTCATCATCGTCATCATTAGTACACTTGTTCTTAGTACAGGCCTCCTCTCTTTTGCGCCTTGTTTCCTTGGTTTGTGCGAGTCTCATCCAGGTGTTACTCGCGGTCTTTTGGGACAGTGGATGTCCCAACCACAGCCAGATGAGTGGATCTAGTAAAAGAATTATGTTTAGCTCTGGACCGTATGCTGCTATTGTCTAACTAACATAAAAAATCCATGAAAGAAATAGTGCAAGGTGCCGTCCTGGTACCATTGTTATATTTCCTTGAGCGCGTGTGATTACCGTTGATTGTCAAATGTCATTGCATGGAATTTATATTATTATTAATGCGTAGTTTATTTATTATACAATCTTTTTGCTCGCGTCCATGTAATTACGGCGTTGGAGGCTTAGGTACATGCAGGCTAAAAGTGGCGAAGTTACATTATTGTGGGAAGAATATTAGGGAAATTAGATGTGCTGATGAAGTCAAAATGATCCCAACATTACCTTTCTCCTACATTGCTGTGCCCGACAGGGTCCACAGTGGTCATGTCTTTGAAACCCTGCACCTAACACGACCTATTGAGTATACTTACATTTTGTAATGGTGAATTTGAAGAACTATTCATTTTAGATTCAGTCATTAACTAAGATTGTAAGTATTGTAACTAAGCCACAAGCAACAATAGCCAGAACTAAGGTTCAGATAAAAATTTCGTCAGGTTAATAAACACTATATGCTAAATCGACCCATAAGGATTCCAATACAAACCTAGTAGTTTAAACAAAAAGATTCCCATGCGAACATCCGTATAACGTTGTCGCCATTTTGTGCAAAAATCAAGTATTGAACATAGTACGGTAATCAAAGTGTTTGGCGCGAAAAATTCCCACCATCGCACACTAGCGCCATTGTCGTTTTTGTGGCAGCATTCGGAACGCACGGTGTCGCGTAAGTAATGGATATGTAGGAAGGTGGTATTCTTTTTAGAACTGACTTAAAATCAGGGATTGAAAAGGTTCCTAAAATTTTACCCATATTTTATCGGTATATTAAGAATCGGTATTTAGTGGTCCCGTTCAAAAAATCAAATGATAAATGATAAATGATAAATGATTTTATTTCTGTAAATAGGTTTGTACAAACACTTTCAAGTCAAGTCAAGTCATTTATTCAAACTAGGCTGAGAGTCAGCACTTTTCGGACGTCAAAATTACATAAGACAGTCCCCCAAAACGCCCGCCCTTCACCACTTCCTAGTGCTTTAGCTGGGAAGAAGAAGTGGCGCAACAAACTCCCCAGCAGCACAGCTGTCTGTTTAGTTAGAAAACCATTGAATTATATAATTATAAGGTAATCAAAGAATAAAAACCGAAACACAAAAAAAATAACATATTAAATTATCTGCCATATTTAAGCTAGCCACGCCAATATACCCAAAACAGAAACCAATAAAAAAATCAATGAAAAAAACAACATAACTTAATACACAAATAAAAGCCTCCAGGCATAAGGGGCGTGACATCTTACATATCCATTATTGGATTATTTTTTAAGTAACCACAAATGACAAACCAGGACCATCGAAGTAAAATAAGTTAACAGAACAATTACTTTAACAAAATCAAAACCATAGACAGCAAGACGACCAGTCACCACAAGCAGCACCCGTTTACGAGCATAACGCAAAGATCAGCCATTGCCCCCCTCGCCATATTTGAGGGAAGGAGGCAACCCGATCCCCGACGCTACCGCAAGCAGTGACATCTACGGGAGCATGACGAACTAGCTGCCCGTTGCTCAGGCAAGAATAATTTAAGATCAATTGTCGAGGTCGCTAGCTAACCACTTATTGCAATACAACTCATTGAAAAACATTGTAATGAGCGGATCATGTCAATAATAAATGAAGGTAACTAAAACTAATTGATTTATACAGTCAAATAAAATTAAAATAAATATACGAACTCGTATACCCTGTCAGTATGTAAGCTGATTCTGGAGAAAGAACATAAACATTGTCTTGAGTTAATTACAGCGACCAGCTATTCTTATCGTTTAAGTAGTCGTTAATTGAATAATATGCCTTTGAACAAAGGTTGGATTTTACTTGAGCTTTAAACGCATTAAAAGGCAAATCTAGCAAAGAAGAGGGTAGTTTGTTATAAAAGGTTATGCCTAGCCCAACAAATGAGTTATGAACCTTATGAAGCCGGTGAAAGGGAGCACGTAGTTTGTTCTTATTTCTAGTATTAACATTGTGAAAATCACTGTTTTTAGTGTATAAGTGTATATTTTGCCTAATGTATAAGATGTTGGCGAAGATAAATTGTGATGCTACCGTAAGAATACCAATATCTTTAAAAAAATCTCTAAGAGAAACTCTCGCTCCTAGTTGATAAATTGCTCGGACAGCTCGTTTTTGAAGGACGAATATATTTTGAATATCAGCAGCTTTGCCCCACAGCAGAATACCGTAGGACATAACGCTGTGGAAATAACTAAAATAGACTAACCGTGCTGTATCAACGTCAGTGTATTGTCTTACTTTCCTGACAGCGTAGGCGGCTGAACTGAGCCTCCCCGCTAGGCTTGATATATGTGGGCCCCACTGAAGTTTGGCATCTACTGTTATGCCCAGAAAAACTGCCGAGTCTACTGTTTCAAGCAGCTCTTTATTTAGATAACGACGATGTTGGGTCCTAGATTTCTAAGATTCGGTAAGACGAACTTTATACATTTAGTTTTCTTAGCATTGAGAACTAGGTTATGTGACGTAAACCAATCCGTAACCATTGAGAGTGCACTGTTTACGTCGTCAAAATCTTGTCTATTCCAGTCTACTTTAAAAATAAGAGAGGTATCATCTGCAAACAGTACAACGTCACAGATATCATTTAAATAGAATGGTAAGTCATTGATATACACTAAGAACAAGAATGGACCTAGTATTGAGCCTTGAGGAACACCTAACTGAACTGGAAGCCCGGATGATTTCACACCATCGACATCTACACATTGGAACCTATTGTGTAAATAAGAATTTATTACGTTGAGAGCTTCGTTTTGGACACCGTAATGACGTAGTTTACGCAAAAGCGTGTCATGGTGCACGCAATCAAAGGCTTTAGAGAGATCACAGAAAACTCCAATAGCATTTTGCGATTTCTCCCATGCATTAAATATGTGTTTCAGCAGAGCAAAACCCGCATCTGTAGTTGAACGTCCTTTTGTAAAGCCATATTGTTCATTATGAAGGAGGCTATTTAAATTAAATTGTCTTAGCAACTGCTTAAGTATTAACTTTTCAAATATTTTGCTAAATGCTGGTAAGATAGAAATAGGCCTGAAATTGCCAATGTTATTTTTATTACCAGATTTAAATAATGGTATGACTTTACTACTCTTCATGAGGTCAGGAAAAGTTCCTATATCAACACATTTATTAAAAGTAACAGATAGATAGGGGGCTACGATGTCTATTATATTACTTAAAAGTTTAATTGAGATGCCCCAGTAATCACCAGTGTTTTTAGATTTAAGTGTGTTAAAGACGTTAATTACATCATTAGGCGTTACATGTTCGAAGCTTTACATGTTCGCAGATTCTCAGCTTTAGACGGGGACGAATTTATGGAGCAAGTCGTAGTTATAGGTATATTGGCAAAAAACTCATTAAAAGCCTCAGCTACGTCAGCTGCCTTATTAACTAATTTGTTGTCCACCATAATTTCAAGTTGATTTTCTTGTTACTAGAATCCAAACCGGAACAGGAACCTTAATTGGATTTAGGAGCTGCCTTTAGAGGACTCTTTTATTAACATGGATTGTGGTTTGATTCGGCACGAAATAACGTATCGAACCGTTGTGAATAGTTATGCTGAACCGGAACCGAAAAGAAGAACCAAAATGAAGATTCGGAACCCAAATTTGTACCGGTTTTAAATCCGTGCTTATAATTGACTTACTTAGAAAATAATATACCGTACAATATAATTTTTAGCATTGTGCAACATTATTACTGGGAATAACAGCTCAGTCCAAGTCAAAAGGAGAGCTAATCTAATAACACTGGTCACCTAAAAAGCTACCATTGCAGGCAATGCTTTTTTGGGTGTGGGGATCTTAGATTTACTTACCAATAATCCAAGATCTCTCATTGCATTGCATGAATTGCAATCATGATAAACTGAATTTAAAAGGAGACGCACTCAAAAAAAAAGTTGTATTGAAATAATTGAGACCGATTTTCTGCCGAAAAGATGAACGCCTGATGCAATACGAAGAAAGCTATACGTAGCGTCGCGTAAAACCAGAATATGCCTTCAACCAGAACAATCCCGAGAGTGTGTACCACGCCTTTGTTATATGCGCATTGTAGTGTATCGGGTCCTAAGGTGTGTAAGTTTAACGAGTACTACGTTGTTAACGAGAATTTCCTAATAGATCGCAAACCTAATAATACTTAGCTCCACCTCGGAATCGAATCACAAACTCAAACTCAAAGCATTTGTTTCAAATAAATCAATTACAGGCACTTTTGAATTGTTAAGGTAGGTCGGTCAGAAAAATTAAGCTAGTTGCATTCCAAAGCGTAGTAGGTACCTATGGAGAAAAACGGGCAAGAAACTCCACGGACACTCTTTTAAATCAAATTATGTTAACAATAGACTGGTTACGTCATTCATGTTGAAATTATGCATGTGAGAACGATGCAGAACATTATAAGCGGCCGTTTTAAAAATATGAAAGCAATTCAAAAATAAAAATTTAATTAAATAGAGATAACCAGTCTCAACTGACGGCGCCCGTTCACGAACATGACGCATGGATTAGCACCATTCAACTCAACCATTTTGAAGGGAGCTAAATGATCCAACACACGCGCCGGGGCACATTCAAGTCAGTGAAAGACGTACCCAGTAAATTTAGCTACTAACTTTAGCTGCTAACTTTATAGCAGCAACTTTCTAATTTAGCTGCTAACTTTATAG
Organism: Dasypolia templi; assembly: GCA_963555695.1. Classification (NCBI taxonomy): domain Eukaryota; kingdom Metazoa; phylum Arthropoda; class Insecta; order Lepidoptera; family Noctuidae; genus Dasypolia; species Dasypolia templi. The sequence goes on along the minus strand of OY743151.1, from coordinate 1,435,308 downwards.
CATGCACATAGTACTCACATATGGCTTATAGCAATAATACAGTACAAAAATATTGGGTTTCTACAATGCAAGGATTTTTGTTTTTAATCTTCAGCAGCTCCAACAGTATTTTCAAACGCTAATCAATTAGTTGATGCGTCCTTGAGGAGAAGGACCAGCGATTAGCCAAGCATTTTCAGCAATGTGATCCTGCTCGGCTGCATAGTGTGCGTTTTGTACAAGATTTAAATTTGGTTTTATTTAGTTGATGTATGTGGGGACGTATTTTATTGTAACATTTTAAACAGAACCCCATGAGTCTACTTTAGCCAGCCTGAAACCTGGTTGAACTAATTGGTCCCTATTTGTACTGATATAATTGTGTCTTTCACCTCATTTACTAAAAAGATGTAGATTTTTCCTTACGTACATGATGTTTTCATAGATATATTGTCAAGGTACCCTCATAATGTTCATATCTTTGAACAGTTCCCTTAGAGAGTCGCGCCTACGGAGGCCATATATGGCTCTGATGGCTCTTTTCTGCAGAATGAAAATAGACTCGATGTCTGCAGCCCGTCCCCATAGTAAAATATCGTAGACATAATACTATGAAAGTAACTAATATAGACTAGTCTCGCGGTATCTACAGCAGTAAATTGACGGATTTTTCTCACAGCATATGCTGCTGAACTAAGCCGTCCTGCAAGGGATGTTAAATGAGGACCCCATTGAAGCTTTGAGTCGAGCGTGATCCCCAGGAAAACAGTTTTATCGATGAATTCTAGTTTCTCTTGATTCAATTCTATCTCATAATTAGTACTTTTGACATTTGGTAAAGAAAATTTTATGCACTTAGTTTTTTTCCCATTTAATACTAAATTATTACCATTGTAAGGCGTTATTCACGTCGTCAAGATTTGATGCACGCCTATTAATTTAAAAAATTAACGAAGTATCATCATCAAATAACACCATTTGTGGTTGGGTTTTAAACAAATGGGGTAGATCATTAATATAAACAAAAAAGAGAAAAGGACCAGATGTCGAGCCTTGTGGTACACCCATTTTTACTTTTAGACCGAGTGAATTGACACCGTTTATTAGGACTTGCTGTTGTCTATCAATCATTCAATCCAAGGATCTCCCGCTTGTAAATATAAGATCAACGAGACAGCCATTATAAAATTTTACTACACTTCCTTTCGTGCATTTCTATGAGAAGCAAGTGTTTACTTATTTAAATCTGGCAATTTAACTGCGCTACAGCCTTGCTTTGTACGGCACGTATCTAGTATTTATGCCCTTTCAGCATCGACCGAAGTTGCACTTTTAAACCAGTCTCGTATCGAAGTTCTGTGCTCGTGATAATCACGTATTTTAAGCTTAAACGTACGTTAAGATTTTAGAAAATACAAAGCTTTTCTTCTCTCCTATACCGCAAGTATACGCTAAAATGGCGCTTGTCTGTGCTCCACACGTACCATACCTTCATACTAACTTATTTAAATCCATCCTATAACGTTACAAGGAGATATAAAGCTTCACTAATTAACGCACGTAATACATGCTTTCATGAAGATATTTCTGGATTCAATTAATATTCCGTGCAAGATGCAATATGGCGTCTTCTATTTAGGAATACCGACCCGTTTAGAACAGCCCCGAGAGAGCTACTTTCTTTGTAAGCACGTATCATAATAATTACTTAAAGTTAATTTTAACACTTAATGCATGTGCGTTTTACAACCACGTACCTGCTAACAAAGTCTGGTAACACTGCATTGACGCGCCACCATCGTACTTCACGTACTGAAAAACTAATGATTGTAATATATAGAAATAAAAAAACTGTTTTAGATTTAATACCTCTAAGACTCTTTTATCTATTTATTTGTATAGTTACCACTTTGGTCATCCACGCCCAACTGAAAATGAAAATTCACTCTATATTAAATAATATAGAGTGAATTTTCATTCGTGTCCAACAACCAAACGAAAACTCTTGTAACCTACGATTAAACAAACAGCCTTGCTTTCAGAATACGCTTTTACATTAAACTTAAGATAGGACAGTTCCTCTTAGTTCTTATTTCCACCATCATCATAAATGTCTCGTCCATGCAGAATTACCTTCAAATAGACTGAAACCACAACACGTGGCACTAGCTTGCGCGCCCAAACAATCCCGCGAGGCGGCACCACGGCACGACGGCACTATAGCCTTGCTTTGTACGGCACGTATCTAGGTTATTTATGCCCTTTCAGCATCCACCGAAGATGCACTTTTAAACCAGTCGCGTATCGAAGTTCTGTGCTCGTGCTTAATATAATATATATTACTTGAGGGGCTGAAGGCGAAGGCTCTCGAAATTTTTCTTAAAATCCACAGCAAAATCAGAAATTAGTAATTTTTGATTTTGCTGTGGATTTGAAGAAAAATATGTTAAAAGCAGTTTTAGGTCAGCGGTTTTAGGTCAGTTTAATAATGTTAGTGCTTTTTCCTTATGTTAGGGGTGAAAACTAGGTTTCTGATAAGTTGTATGCTCAAATAAAAAGGGCAGAACTCTGACGAGAGCCCATATCTTCCAAAATGGTAAAAACATTATTGACTTTTGGGCACCACCGCAGTTGGATAGAAGGGTAAGTAACACAGTGCGTTGACGAGTGCGGCAGCGGCATACAATCTTACAAAGCTGTATGAAGACCCCGAAGTGGTGACACCAAAATGACAACTAAATATGTAAAGCCGAAAACTTCGGATCTTATCAACTATTCATATAATTAAATCTCAAAAATGTTTGCGTAATGAGCTGCTCCGCGTAGACGGAGGATGGGTGCATTATGCGAATGTGGCCGCTCGAGACTTGCTCTGTTTACTTAATGATCTGTTCAGCATTGCTTCTGCTTCAACTTTCAAGTTTTTGGCATGAATTTATTATTACTTACTAAGTTTTGTGAGATCTGTAGGATTTTATGTTCTTTAATGCATACCTCATTTCTGCTTTTTTTACGTAAAAATTAACTTTCGAAGGGTACTACAATATCCTTCTATGTGAGATTCTTCATAAGGACGGTAACGGTAAAAGGTTAACAGGCGTGTAGGGCACAGGTATGTCTAGTTGTTAGCAGTAGGTACCTACTATAACCGTGACAGTGCACAAACCGCGGATCTGATTCGCCAATTTTGTCACATAAACAGTAATTCGTGGCCATTTTCATGCTATTATTTATTTTCAATGTCAATGATTGACCATTTACGAATTTCAAGGTTATGTCGCATACAAAATAAGTGAAAAGTAAACTCCGTCTGTTAACGTGATTGCCAAAAGTAGGCTTCTTTTACTAGTTCAACGAGTGGATAACTTTTACCCGAATGCGGTGAAGCTAAAAAGGAGGGTGATATTTTTTCTACTGCCTTTAGTACTCATCTCTAAGCGGTATTTTTTAACCGCTGCAAAGGACGTCCAAATAAGAAACTAAACTAATCCATACAAATATTACAAATTCGAAAGTAAATCTTGACTATATGTTACGTTTTCACGCACAAAACACTAAACTAATTTCGGTAAAATTTGACAAGGGCGTAGACGACATCTGGGGAAGGACACAGGCTATTTATTGTCCCGGGAGCACGTTACTGTGGGATAATTTCCGACATCCACGCGAGCAAAGCCGCGGGCAGAAGTACATAAAAAAATATGTAAAAAGGGTAACATTTTTGTTTGTTAGTAAGACGTAATTTCAGGAAGTATTGAGGCGATTACAAAAAGTATTTCACGGATGATAGAGAGACACTATTATCGAGTGCTCCAGGATATGTTTTATGGTATAACTGACTAACTTTCACGAGGACGAAATCGCGGGCAGAAGATTCAGATGTCGGTTCAGATTTATTTATTAGCCAACAATGTAGGTGCACGTATAAGATGGTACATCACTCATCACTACGTTCTACCTTACGGCATGCAACGTCATAAAAACTCAAAGGTACAATTTTCATCATATTAATATAACTACTAATATGACATTTTCTTAAAATATAATTTGTATTGTAATAATTGTCGTTAACATTCTCTTTTTTAATTTTATAGGATATTTGTATCATTTAAAAAGTCTTATAAACAATAAAAAAAGCACTTATAATAATGCCGTCAACTTAGTGTATACATTCGTCTATTAGAAGGTGTTCTTTAAAATAGTGCAGAAGCTAGCCTATCAATATTTTTGCAGGTGATTTCTCCCACCTGACATAACGTATTAGTGTCCTTTAAAAACTTTCACCGATATATGAAAAAATAGGTAATTCAGTCCACAAAATGACGGACTTAAACCAAACCCTAGTCTAAACTTACAGAAGTTGCCTACAAGCATTACAGCCGCAGGGCATCTCACGATAGCATCTGCGATATGAGACGGGTTCCGCTGAAAAATGCGATGTTTCAACGGGATAACGTCGGCGGCAGGCTGTACGGTGTAACTGCATTAGTGTAATGGAACCTACGAGCTCTGGAAGCAGGGCTGGCTATTGTCTATTGTTTCACTGTCCAAAATACATAGATATTGCTTTTAGGCATCTTTGATTTGGAAATATTCAGACCGTACTGTACCGTTGATCGAACTGTATACATAAGTGGCTCTAGGATTTCCTGAGTAATACACAAGGATCTTAAAACTCACGTTTACACTCAGATATGCCTAGGAGACTTCCTTTATGTGCTGTAATTTTAATACCATTACCCCTTAGCAGCTAGGCAATATACTTAGCTGTATTTAAAGAGATAAAGAAAAAATAATTGTTCGGTCTGCACAAACACTCGTACAAGCATCCATACCTACGCCTTTCGTTACGTTGACGTTCATACACGCACGCCGTTTGCGAGTAAACGCATCGAACCTTTCCTAAGAACATAACCAATGACCATATTGGTTATGTTCTTAGGAAAGGCTATCCTAGACATTTTATGTCATTTCTAGGGAATTCGTTCCCAGCGTTTCCATTAACAAATAAACGCGCAGCATAAAATTATACAAAGTAGCCATAAGCCTAGTATTGGACAAACGAACAACAATAAAATAAGAAATTAAAAATAAAATACTTTCACAATATTGTGTATTCCTCGACCTGCCCGTCACAGTATAATGGAAAATACACATAGCGTTACAACAGTCCGCGAGGCCTAAGCTAAGCTTTGCATTTGGGTGAGTGATGACTGTACTTGGTATTGGTTGAATTCGGTCAGTGTAATTTCAGTCTGTAATATCGTCAACATGAGAGTAGTTACTGTTGGTATCCCAAATGTTCACCTTTAAATAGTGGTTACATACGAGTACGTGGTACTGGCGCAGATGTGGTTGTTATATGTTTTGGACATCCCTGATATATACAATACCTCCTGTATGAAGCCACTGTTCTTGGATTGCGTTTGTGGAGTTTATAGCTTTTTAAGTGGCGTGTTTCTTGAATTTTTGTGATTTATACGTAACGACTTTCATGAGTAGAGTGCCCTACCTGGTTCTCAGGAGTTTGCGGCAGATGCAGATATATGCTATGCTATTATGCTATGCTTATGTATTGACATACTTTCGTAACAGTTGGTTTACCTTGTTCGAAGTCAGATAGGGTTCCGAACCTTAAAAAAATACTAAATCTTCATAGGATCACTTCGATGTCCGTCTGTCTGTCTGCCTTTCTATCAGTGCGTTAAGACCCTTTTTCTCAGAAACGCATAGAGGTACCTATCTTGTTGAAATTAATATCAAATACGTAGGTCTACGGTCAACTCAATAAAATCATACGGCCCACGCGACATATTTTGATATTCGCAAATAAATCAAAATCTGTAGGGTAATTCCCTGGCAAGATGCAAGGTCTCTCAGCACAAGTAAGGAAAAAGTCAGAATATCGTTTATTAGTATGTAGTTATTTTTTTTTAGCGATTACAGACTTACATTTGCAGTTGAAGAATTTACCGTGACGTATATCAATGTATGGGTGTACATGTGTTTTAACTAAAATTTTAAGTTGCTTTTTGTTAAAAATTCATCCCAGTTTCGGAGCCTTTAATTTTGCGTGGTCCGAAACGCAATTCGCCGGTGTTTTTTGTGTCACTGCGCCGCACTGTGGGCTGGATTCCGGCTTTCATAGACTTATAATCTTAATGGTTCAAGTGTCGACTTTTATGCTTGAATATGATTTGAAAGACCAACTACATGCCTAAATATATCATGATTATGGAATAATCTAGGAAACAGCACTAATATTTTTTTTTTTTTTTAAGTGTATGGAGTTGGTAAGAAAAATCATGATATCTCCGCTCTCGCACAATTGGCCGTTATTCTTTTTCAGGGGATTAATCCATATATTATTTGGAATTTTAGACATACGCCATGACATGGCCAAAGGTGCGAGTTGTCACAGTGCGCCGATAATGCGAGAAGAAAGGATCCCTATTCTGAGACTAACACACGACGGCGACGACGCTCCCCACTAACCTTTTTGCCAGTTCGTTACGTATGACTGCTCATAAATGATGAGTAACATCAAATCTAGTGCAGTTTTTGTGAATATATGGTGAGAATGCAATGCAACTTCCTCGTACATTGCACGTAATGATTGTGCTACATTAGTCAATCGTATCAAACTGAACTTTCTCTACAATATTACACAAAAACTATTGTATCGTTACCAAACATTGAAAATGCAAGCGATAATTAGTCAATTTAACGAACAGTCCGAAAAACTGTCCAACCGTTTTAATTAATGAACCAAAACGTGTTAACACTGCCACAGAATAAAGAGTTGAAAACAGAAGGACAACTCAATTCAGTCCACGATAGGTGGCTTCGGTTGGCTTGTTTTGTCATTGTTGTGCCCAATCTAATCCTCCTTTTAGTGCATGTTTGACCAACAGAATAGTTTTGATGATCGAAAAGTAAAATATTGAGTTTAAGCGTCGCCTGTTGAGCCTCCTTGCCATTCTTTGTCAGATTTAACAAAACCAAGCCTCTGCAGATGTGTTTGCAGATTCATTTGTTTATTTCAGCGTTCTTGCCGCAAGTTTACTCTATATTTTTCTACGCAGTGGCACTGTAGACCTACGGTATGGATGTTTTATTTATTTATAGTGAAAATTTATTGAATCAGCTTTTCCGTTCCGGGTACAATTTATATTGTATTCAATTTTGTGTTATCCTTATTATTTGCATTGTTAGCACTTTCCGAACCCACTGACCGTAGGATAGCAATGATAAGGCGTTTTTTTAAACATCATTTTGCCATTTTGTGAATCCTTATTGGTCTAGTTTTCGAAAGCGCTTCCGCTGAGCATCAGGTCCTGGGTTCTATTCCCAGGTCGGGCAGTGTTATTGGGTTTTTCTATCTGGAATTTCTCAGTAGCAGCCCGGAGTCTGGATTTGTGCCCGATTGACGGCAATAGGCTCGCCCCCTATTACATGGAACTTAAACATAACTGGCGAAATGTGGGTGTACGCACTGTAGGTACTCCTCTGCCGAACCCTTCCGGGAAACAATAAAAAAACAACAGTTTTTAATTTTGGTGAATTTAAATAATGTTCATCTCATTCGCTAAGTAACAATTTTTGTACTTTTAATTACTTAGTACCCAAGTAATATTAAGGAAATAGACTCGGAATTAAATAAGAGCCGCATTATCGATAGTCCTTGTAAGTCTGAAAGAGATTGTACTGTAACATTACCTTATTAGCTGAATGTGAAAGAACTAACCTTGATACTAAAAATAAACTGAAAATAAGCAGAAAAAATATAATTGCTTGTTTGCTTGACAACTTATTTCAATTTAATAATACTAATACAATAAAGCTGAAGAGGTTGTTTGTTTGTTTGCACGCGCTAAACTACTAATCAGCACCCTAATTGCGTAACATATTTTCGTAAACGATTACGACTAATCTGTTGTATTTTGACAGTTCAACAACATTCATTGCGTTATTTACATTGTTGAGCAGAATTTTTTATCGAACTTATGAAGCAATGGATTTGCAATCTGTGTCAAAAAGATTCAGATTCCGATTTATTGTGTATGTATTGTATATAAAAACGATGTTATAGCGCGGGCGACTGAGGGAGTTTTATGAAAATGTTACTGTTATTTATGTATATTGTGTCTCATGAAACTAGTTAGTTATTGTATAAATAAAACAGCTCTTTTGTCAAAAGCAAATCAATAGCATTTCATTAAAGTACTCGCCAATGATTTGCCAGCTCGTTATATTGAAATGTCAACAATACCAATTATCCAGCATGGTGCCACTGAATAGATAGAAAAAGAAGGTTTACTCTACGCAACAAAAGGAACCGTGAAGCAATACATAGTCATTGAGACTGTTCCATTTTAATAACCGTCCACTGTTTATTCTGTGAAATGTTGGTGCTTTTGTAGAAAATTAGTCTCATTTTGCTTTTTGTCAAGGAAGATATTGCCATCACATCATCACTGAGATGCCTTTTACTCCCTCAAATGGTCTCATTTGCTGGGATCCCATGTACCTCATTTGTAGCTATGGTTAGTGTATCATGTATTGTATAATAGAGCAGTGGTGACCCAGTGGTAATTGCCGCGATTTACGAGTTGTAAGTCGTAGGTTCAAACCCAGTGAGGCGCTTTACTTTGAGTAAATGATTTCATCACCTCTCTGAACGGTGATAGAAATAAAAAAGAAGAAAGAAATGCATCTTCACGAGAGTCTTCTGTTCTCCAAAAACTGTGGCAGTGATTATTTGGCCGCAACCCTGCGCTGCCACTCTACATTTAATTCCCAATAGCGGAGGGTACTTTTGATCTCCGTCACGAGATGACAATCACAATATGAACGATGCGGTTGAATTGTCCAAATGCAGCGGGGGTTAGGGCTGCTTGAGTTTCAGGGTCGCGGGAGATTCGAAAGAGATACCGTGGCCCTGGCACAGGCAACTGAACTGTTTGTAAAAAATAAAATAAATAGAATTACAAATATTAGAATTATAAAGGTTATTGTTATTGGCTTTTTTTTAAAATTAACGTAAAATTCAGTTTTATTGTATTATTTAATTTGTATAAATATGTAATTTTGCTGTGCCCTGACAGGGTCTACAAAGCCTCTAGCTCTAAGCCTTTTGTTAACATGTTTTTACCTTGTGGAACGCAAATAAATAAAATATGAAATCTGAAAGAACACGGATGGGTTTTAGTCAGTAAAAGTCTGACACGCCCTCCCGCTCCACCCAGAGCGGGAGAAGTCATTTGATGATATCACACCAACAAAAAGGGTTGCTTGAGTTCTTACAAAATACTTCAAAACAATAAAGTTCTTTTTATCAGCGAAATGAAAATATCAATAATACCATTTCATGATCTTTGTTTCTAGATTTGCCATTAATTTAACCTTTTTTCAACTGTGTTTTCAGGCTAATCGGATGCAGCTGAGTATCAGTATCAGTATTTTAGTCTCGTGGCTAAATGATTCCAGCCGCTTGCGGTCGGTCGGTTTGGGAGACCATCCATCACATTTCGGTCTCGGCTGTCATTCGTAGATCTTTGACCTTGAGTAGTCACAGTCAGAAGTCCAAAAACCTGACAAGCAGCCTTACCAAGGGGCACCGTGCTGCTCAGTAACTGGGCTTGTCAGATAGGTAGTCACTCCATATAAATTAAGACGTATCGGGTGTTTTATATAAGCTTAGTTAACGCCGCAAACAGCTGGCCATTCGCTAACTTCTAACTAAAATTCATGAAACGTAAACCTCGAAACATGATAGCGACGCAACCCTGCACAGATACCGGCCAATTATCGTCCCGGGCCTTTCATCGAGCGACTATCACGAATTTATTTCGCGCGGAAACGATTGCCCGAAGCGATTCCACGCGATTCCACGCGAATCATTGCGATTCGATGCAATGCGGCCGAATTTCGGACGAGCGCGTAATCGTCCGAAGAGCTACTCTTGTGCACGAGTTTAGTATATTTTGCGTACATTTCTTTAGTTGGACGTAATTGGTTGGCAGTTGAGTGCGATGGGGTGGAATGATAGTGCTTGTATGGCGAATTATGTGTTTTGAATTAGTGTTTATTTAGCTCGAAATCGATTGAAATACAGCAGTCACTAGCTCAGCAATTACTGGGAGCATAATGCTTTAGTAGCTTCATTTATTGTATAAAATCTCATTTTAGAAAATTATATAACGCACAATTTACTATGTAAGTTACTTTACTTGGGGAGTCGGACCCGCTACGAATTTTGCTCGTTGGCAATGGCACGAGCTCATACTCTTTAAGCTCAAGCTAATACAAGATGAGGTGATTTAAGTAGGCATAATTGTTACGAAGCAGGTCAATGACTACCTCTGAAATTGTATGTGTAGTGAAGTCCAGTCTATAGCCAAAACAATAATCGTAAAGACACCAACTGTCTGTAAGTTTCGTCATCCTAACTAATATTATAGATGCGTAAGTTTGTTTGTTTTCGGCTGAACGGCTTTGGATTACATTTCGCACATGGGTATGCCATGACTTGGAGAAGGACGTAGGTTAGTTTTCTTCCTGGATCGCAGACGGAGCCGCGGGCAACACCTAGTATATATCAAATGTATGTTCCCCATGACCATGCCCCAGATATTTTCGGTCATTCGCTCATTCTCTTCACTGAAGCACGTGTGAGTTCAGGGCACCTCTCGATGGAAACTCGAATATCATACATAGTATGGAAATTAGAGAAAACCATCTCATAAAGCATCATCTAGTTAGTCTTTTCTCTTTGGTGACACATCTTTGCTTTTAAATTGAATTGTGTCTATTTTATGTCTGCTTTGTAAGTTTTCAAAGCTACAAAGACCTTACAGATTGTGTTAGTAGGGTACAGTACAGTGAAGCCTGAACCACTATATGAGATATTTGGACGTTGGATATCGTATCACCAATCATATAAAATATCTCAAAATTCTCAACATAATGACCCACAACACTCTCATCAGTCACCCAACTTTCTTCCAATTACACATAGAAAACCTTTCCCTGCCAGAGATTTGTCACACCAATCAAGACTATACCTCTGACCTATCACGCAACCATCACTAAACTTCTAATAATTCCTACGGCAAACAAACAATATGCGAAGATACACCACATAACACATGATAGTTGACACATAGATTCTTATAATGTGCTATTGTTAGCTACTGTAGCTTCTAACGGCTATTATAGCACTAGTTTGTTTGTTTGGCATCTCGCAGGTCAACCTATGCGGTTGTCGTCTGCTTAAGCGGACTTGCATTATAGCACTATTTTTGTTTGTTTGTTTGGCATCTCGCAGGTCAACCTATGCGGTTGTCGTCTGCTTAAGCGGACTTGCCTGTGGTTGCCCTAATAAATTAAGGCTTCCAGCCAGGACTTAAACTTAAATACTAACTAAAAACTAAGCGACAACGCTAAGGGCACCCCCTGTGGGGTACGGACCTCGGCTTAGGGCGTCGCTGGAAGAGGGCAGCAAATGACTAGCTGGATCAGGATTGGTATTATTTAGGGACGAATTTAAAGCTACAGGCTCAGCGGCGCGGGCTGGCTCGAGCAAGGGTCGGGAGGGGCGTCGATTTGGGAGTCGCGGCGGGCCTCGGCGGCGAGGACGGTAGGACGGCGATCGGGTTTTGGGCTTATGTAGCGTGCTAGTGGCCTTACTACTCTCCTGGAGGAGGGTAGTGGCGTCGTCGGGGTCGATTAAAGTATGCCTTGGTCGGCGAATACTGCTAATGCGAGAGGGAGTGTAGCGGGCGGCCGCTGTAATCAGGGGGTTAGAATGTTTGATGCCGCAGTCAAAGAAACGCTTTGATAAGCGTTTCATGAACTGTTTTATGGTTGGCATTCTAAGGTCGACGTGAAGATCTATATTCCGGACGTAGTAAGGGGCACCCGTAACCCTTCTGAGGAAACGGTTTTGGAGGGTCTGCATCTTATGGAGATGACGTGGGTGAGCATGCGCAAATACGACGCAGGCATAGGTCATGATGGGACGGATGACTGCGGTATAAATGCGGAGCTTGCATTTAAGGGACAGTTTACTACGGGCTGTCAGTACGAATTGGAGCCTGCTAAGGGCGAACGAGGCGCGCGCGCGAACCGTCTTGATATGGGCCTTAAAGGTAAGGTTTTCGTCGAGGATCACGCCTAGGTATTTGGCTTGCTTCTCCCAGGGGATCGGCTTACCGTACATAGTGATCGGGCTGGGAAGTGGGAGAGGGAATCGACGAAGTCTCGAGAAGAGAACCGCCTGACTCTTATCAGGGTTGACCTCGATTCTCCATTTCCGGAACCAAGCGCCTAAGACGTTTGCGGAGGTTTGGAGAGTACGAGCTATAGCGTTGGGACAGTGACCGGTATAGTAAACGGCAGTGTCGTCGGCGAAGAGAGCCAACTGAGCCTTTTTACTTTTTGGGATATCGCTAGTCATTATAGCACTAACTTGAGACTAGAACTATCTAGTAATTTAAGTAGCGCAGGTAGTGGGTACACCGCAGTCTGCGTCGCGTGACGAAACAATCACACAAGCAGAATTGAGGATGACCCGGAAACCTCCGCGAAACGACTGCCCCGCTGAGCAAGTTACAAGAGGCATTCGTTTTGTAGCATATGATATATGATCTTCTACAAGGTCTCGAAAGAAATAATGAATGAATAGATGGACACATACAGCTGAATTACTAAGAGTTCCTACCATCTCAACGGGAAGATAAAGGTGATTGGCTTGACTGGTACTTACAATTTAAGAAAGGGTTTTAAATCTAGTAATCTGCCCTTGTCATCATCTGTTTATATACCAGTTATGTTTCTTCTGATAAGCACACAACTGGCTGACAAGATAAACCCTGCCAAATATAGTTCTCACTGTGGCGAAAATTAACACTACTGCCTTTCCACGAAATCTTTGATCACTTTTATCACCACAGTTTATTTTCATTACATCTCCATCTTCACTGCACCTCGCTGCAAGTTTGCACGTCGCGCCATTCTCTCCGTCGTCGTGTAGTATGCGCGCACGCACTCGTGGGAACACTTTCACTGCGCCACGCGAACCGCGATGAGCTGCTTTTTGTCAGACTGACCTGCTTTGTGAAACGGAGTCAGTTAGTGGTCCTGGATGCCTTTGTATGGTTGAAACCTATACCGGTTTTTGTTCTTTCGATGTTTCAATGCGGTTTTCAGAGATTGAGAGCAAACCTTTAGTTCATAGGCAAAGGGAAATAATAGAAAAAGTTAATTTTGCAAACAATTTAATTTTGGATTTAATAAAGTCATTGCTAGCTAAGTTTTAGGGTTTTTTTTTGGGATTTGAAATTAAAGCTTGAAGCATCAGTAATTTAGTCTTTTAAATAACCTTTAAGTGTCAGTCTTATACTCACTCTGAATTCTACAATAAGTTATTTATTCATATTGTAACACCAACGACTTAGCTTTGAATCATACTTCAGAACTTCTCTCTGCCGGCCAAGGTCAGTGAACAGGTTGCTAACACCAGTAACCTATTTTATGAATTGGAAAGCAGTAAGTCATAATCAGTGTTATAAAAATAACTCGAATACTGTCAGATTATTAAGTCTTTTTGTCATTTGATTTGTCAAATGTTTTTATTGAACAAACCCGAGTGACAGCTTCTTCTTCCACTTGTATGGATAATACTTTGTTGTAACTGTGACTTCTTACACAAACAAATTCTAAATAAGTTGCCGTCTGATCACAGTGTACAAACAGTAACATTCATGCTCCTACTTGCCACTACAAAAAGTCAAATATGGCTTAGGCCAATTACATGTGAAAATTTAGAGAAATTAAATAATTCTTAGGCCAGTAAATTATGTGTTCGTACTTTTGTTGGAAGCATAAGAATACAAGACTAAAAGATTTAATTTATACAGTGCAAATTTAGTTTAACAATCTTCAGCAGCTCGAACAATATTTTAATTAGATAAACTAATTAAAATATTGTTGGAGCTGCTAAAGATTGCGCCCTTGTGGAGCAGAACCACCATTGAGCCAAGCATTTTTGCCAGCGATGTAATCCCCCAACTTATAATATGCTGGTTGCTAATTTCGAAGTATAGTTTATTATTTTTATGATATTGATTTACATTAGGATTACTTAACTCACACACTGACTTAATCCTAGTTGAAATTATTAGGATAATCGTATACATTTCCAATGTTTGTACATGTGTTGGAACCATATCTATCACATTGTTAATTTATCTGTCATTGCTTCATTTTTAATAATTTTTACCTATTGTGGTAGAGCAATTTGATTCTAGGTGCATCGTCTTTACATATAATTATATGATAATGTATACAGAATATTATAAAACATTTTAAAAGAGTAACGTTGGAGTTTCTTGCCAATTCTTCTTCATACGAAATTACCTTTTGGAAGACGTTACCGACTAGAATCAATTTGATTAAAATGTAAATGTGTACGCTCAAAAGTGTCTCTGTGCCGATTTGAAATAAATGCTATGGCTTTTACGCAATAATGTATAAAAACTGTCCCGAAACCTCTCTGCTACTTCATACTCGCTTCCTAGACTCATTATAACTGTACAAGCATTAAACAGTGCAAAAACGCCAATTTTTGAAGCAAATCACTGGTTGGTATACCTACTTAGAGAGTTGGATACACGGAGTTTGGCGAATTGCTATTCGAAAAATACCAAAATCTTACTTTTAAGACAATTTGTGAAAGGTACACAAACAACATCATATGTTCAATCAACCGGCAAAACATAATTTTTTAGAAAAAGATTCGTGTAGTTGGTAATGAAATTGTGAAGCGTTTGAAAATGGAACACCAGCATGGTTTGAATGGTCTTTTGTTTTGAAAAGCACTTCAAAATACCCACTACTGATAATAAAGAAGATGGAATTATCTTTATATGACATGGTGAAATATGGTCGTATTGTCTCGGACACTTAAAGTAATTAACTTTTGATGTTGTAAAAGTAACATCAGTGCGGCTAAAACAGTCGGCGTTTTTTTATGGCCGAGACAGATGCTACATCTTAAATGGCTTTCTTAGAAGTTAACCTCGTTTTTCAAAACTCATATCTCATTACATTACTCTGGTTACTAAAGAAAATATGACTGCTAGATTTAAAAAAAAACTACGTATCTATTAAGTAAATAATAAAGTTAGAACTTAATGTTTTTTGACTGTCCCACAACTTGTAATAACATCTTCTAATATCATAATATTATGTTTAGGGCAGATGTTCTTTCTTATGTTCTTTCTAAAGTCCTACAAATAATAAGTTCATACGAACTTATTATTTGTAGGACTTTTCATTTTAAGGTACTTTGATATATAAAAAAAGCACTTATGTTAATAATTCCGCCTCATCAACAACATAATCTACAGGCTATCTGCAAACTGGCTACTAGACGTCCAACTAGTCGGCCGGCCGGTCGGACCACTCACCAGGTCAACGAACCCTGCTAAATGTCATGAGAAGATCTCAGTGATAAGTACTATCTCCCGATAGTGAAGCTGTGTTTAATGACGCTAACCAATCGATTAGAAGCCGAATGTTTTGTCTTGATTGGTGATGTACCGTTTTGATTTGAAGAGTTGTCAGATTTGTTCTGCCTTTACCTTGACCTCAAAGTTGTTGTCTAGTCTCTAGGCTTATAACTTTTTTTTTAAATTCACTTTTAGGTTTCAATTTGTTTAACACTTAATTTCTCTGACACCCTATGCCAATTTGCCGAGTTTTAGACATTTCATACAAGTGTCACAGAATTACAGTTGTTATTTGAATTTACGGACAATTTCAGTTGGTAGACAATTTGCTTAATTAATGAATGATAAAATGTTTTTATTTCTGTAAGTAGGTTTGTACAAACACTTTTACACGTCAATCATTTTTTATTTTAACTAGTTGCGGTTGGCGTTTCCTATCTGACTACTCTGAGAAGAAAGGCCGAAATAAACTCAGAGGTCACAGTCTCTTTTAAGGTCCAGACATAATCTTTATCAGATCATGTGAAGACCATGTGGATTGATGTCTGAAATGGACTTTTGAGGAAGAACCACACAGATTGAGTGGACCTGTCAGGTCAGTGCACGCATTTGTCAGTAATCGTGCAGCTCAACTCAAAACATATGGAGCTCAGCGATTCGACGAACAATACCAAAGGAAGGACATTGGGTAGGCCGCAAAAGTACTCAAACCGCCAGATCAAGATTAAGATTAAAACTGAGATAATAAAAACACAAAAGTAAAAAAACAAGACCCACATGGTCTTTAAATTTACAATAATAACAATAACATAATACAATTCCCCTGACTGTAGGTACCCACCTAAGAAAAAACTCAAGGCAAATCAATCTAATCTCAAATTAAAATCACGCTTCAGGAGAAAATTAATTCGCCTGTCGCGTATGTGATAAAATAACCTCTTTTAATTGTAATTTATTGACTAGCGTTAACTAGTGTGATTTTAATTATCACACCATTCTTTCATTGAAAATGGGCCACCAAGAGCTCAGATCCTAATACAATTTCTCATTATTTAATTTATTTAAAATAAATTAAAACATGAACAGCTCAACAAGATCGTCACAACCTAACAAAATGCCAATTAAAATAATACCATAAGAAGTTAAATAAAATGCATTTCCAGTTCTTCTTAATCCTTAAGCGTGAAGAATGGTGGGAATATTTACTTCAGCATTAAAATGCTTAATTAAAAACCTGAAATCAAAATGATTTGCAGTGTTTTCGCGAAAAAAATGTGTCGTTTCGCTGCGATGTCCGTTTATAAACAGGGGAAAACAAGTGAAAACTGACAGCTGCTGTTTATAAAATCTGCTAAACGCTCCCCAGATGCGGAAGAAATATCACAAAAGGATGCAGAAGATTTACTTCATGTCGCAATACACAGAGGCCGCAGACGGGTTCAAATTCTTAGTTGAAATATAAGCACTGATATTGAGAGTAAAACTTAATTGACTCTGCAGAGTAAACACAGACGGACAGCATGTGACAGTTAAGAGTAGTCAAGTGAAGTTCTTCTCATGTCTTATTTATTTTATGTAAACGACAGTGAAATAGTAACAACATGATATCACAGAATTTCTCTAAAATGGTTTTGCAACTGCAATCCGTTGACGGCTTGAATTTGGAATACCTTACCTTAAAGTCCCCTTTTGATTTGCTACTGTCTGATTGAACTTTAACTCTGGTTTAGATGCGTCTCCGGCTAGTTATGTGAAGATGACCTTCTGGCCCTTTCGTACTCAGTGGTAAGTGGTAATTTCAGGGGACTCGTAAATCTGAGTTGATTTTGCGACGCCAAGGGACAGGCCTAAACTTTACTCGTTTTCAAAGATAGGTATTTTATGCAAAAATATGTATATATTTTTTCAACAGGTTTTTTTTCCTAAATCCTGTTTATTTTTATGCACAAAAATACTCAAATAAGCGTAAACAGCAACGAAAGTCTTTTTAATTGTTAAGGAAAAAAGTAAACATTACGCAGAAAAGTTTCTCCTTTAGGGACTTTTAGTATAAAGCTAATTCTATCCCATAATGCTGTAAGTATGCCAAACCGCCCCATCTCGCGGCCACTGCCCACAACTACAGTCGTCTGACCACATTCACGAGAACTCTAAACATTTGGCAACATGTACCTACCGTATTTGGCGCCCAACATGGTACAATGTTTGTATATTTGGCGCCCAACGCAGGACTTGTTCATTCGCTAATATTCCCAAAATAAAGGCCCTCACAGACCGTTTCGGCCGGGATCCGCAGCTGCGAACTTGTGTGAACAGTATTAGAGAACATAATAGTAGTTCTCGGCTATTTTGTTAGCACTTCCTGCATTGATATGTTGCTTTGATAATCTTTATTGTGTACAAAACAAACAAGCTGAATTTATTTACACACATTTTGAAGATGAAAAGTATCAGATTTTCTATATTTAGCTCAAATTAACAAAGGTAATTGAGTCTTAATAATTAATGAAGCCTTACTAATTTATAAGTTGATTTATACACTGCTTGTATTGTTTCGTCTTTAGTATGAATGTGATTAACATTGCTTCATTAATCTTAGTGCTCAGTCTAACGATATAATCTAATATACATTTTCAGATTCTACAAAGGATCACAAAAATGCATCATCGTTATAGCTAACATTTTCACCCCTTCTCCCTTCGCATTTGCAAAAGCAATTGAATACTCCTAATAAGTGGTATTTTCTATAACCAGTGCGGAGTGGCTGTGACATTTCCATTAACTTTTGTCGACTACACTCTGCATTATCTCGCCAATCCGCCTTTGTGCTCCATTCAATTCCTATTTGTTCTACGCTTAATGACTCACTATCATTGTCAGATGAGTTAAGATGAAGGGTGGAATTTTGGTGTTTGTGTAATCTTGCTCCTATATTTAGAGGTTTTTGATCATAATTTGGGAAGATTTGCATTGTTTCATTAAACCTCAAGTAGAAGTTATTCACCAGTGTCTTCACTTCTCACAGATCTATTGTTAGGACTGTAATTTCAATCATTTGGTGACCAGTAAAAATCTATTTTCAAAGAAAAGCAATCAAACTTTTAAAATCCATCTGGTTTTTACTGGCCATTACCGCGCATTTTTTTCGTATTCTTCAACATTCAAATGGCTGACGCTAAGTAATTATGGCGCGTCATTAAAATGCACTTCAGTACCGATAGCAAGCTTGAATTGAATCTATTAATTACTTTTACATTTACTTTTTGTTTGTTTATTCCTTAGGTACTTGTGGGGGAAAAGGTACCTTGTAAATACTTGAATAGCTGAGTTCACATCCTTCTATTCAATGCATGCAGAGTATCAATGTTAGCTTTTTGCACACACGTCGTCATTTTTCTGAGATCGCATTCAAATAAAGATTTCATCACGATTTTTTTCGTCAGCTAGAAAACTTGTACACACACAATACTTTATTTTTCTCGAGAAATCAAACAACATCCTAAAGCTTGACCTTTTGACCTTTTCTATAAAATATACAAACTGTTAGGTACTTATTTCGCTTGAACAATGAACAATGTGGCAAAACATCAAACAACATAAATCGTAAGGCAATAAATTTCATATTATTCAATTACTTGTGTTAACGAATACAATCGAATCAGACATCAGTCGGGATTCCCAGACATCTATTTATGTGAATGCTGATTGAAAATTGATATCAGTATTAAATACCTGACCTAGACCTATGTACGAATAGGTTGTTAGACCATTTACTTAGCTTTAGAAACGCTTGTGGTTTGTTAGATCCCTTGTGCCTTAGATTTGTTAGTATAGTTACTTTTACTATTATAATTATGTATTCAAAACTCAAACTCAAAGCATTTATTTCAAATGGACCAATTACAGGCACTTTTGAATTGTCAAGGGGTCGGTCAGTCAGAAATATGAAGCTAGTTGCCCATTCCAAAGCGTAGTAGGTACCAATGGAGAAGAAAGAGAAAAACTCTATGGACACTCTTTTAAATAATACATACATAACATAGCGCCTGTAATCCCAGAAGGGTTAGGCAGAGGTGTACCTACAGCGCACCCACATTTCGCCAGTTATGTTTAAGTCCCATGTAATAAGGGGGCGAGCCTATTGCCATCAACCGGGTACAAATCCAGACTCACGATGTAGAAAGACGTTTCCGTGTTATAATGTTGAAGTTGGAACTCCTTGTCTCGTATTGACACGAACCGTGAATGAATATGAGAAAAGTAATCTCATGCCGGTTAAAACAAGCAAGTCAGCGTGAAGTCAGAGGAGTTGGCATGCTTAGCGTGGATGTTTTTGTTACTATTCAGTACCTACAATTTCGAGTTTTACCTTTCGCACAACTTTAATTAAAATTTAAGATTTCAATTACTGCTCCAAATCCATGAATATTCATGTTCGTTCTTCCGCGCTTACATAAAACCCTAATTTCATAATATCCTAACCATACTCAATAAAACAGCAATAATAATAATTCAAAATAGAATTTGTTAAACATTGTGAGTAAATTCCGGATTATTTACGTAATGTACAGCCAATGTATTCATGCTAGTACAAACATAGTTTTGCGTTTCATAAAATGAAGGTTTTAATGTTTTTGTATGAAAAATGTTACTTAAAAGATTGTGAAGACGGGAAAATCGTGTTTGCGGGTGTGTAAACCTGCTGATTTGTCATTATGGCGGTGCCAGCCGGTGCCTTGCGCGCGCGCAGCTTGTCTAGTGTGTTGCCGTCTCGCTCGTACGCACCACGTGACACAACACCGGCGCACAACCTTGATCGACGAGCGTATGAACTTTTTATGTCTACAAAGTTCTGTCTTCAGCGGTTTGCGAGGATTCCCAGAATTGAATTATGTGAGGGTTTGTGGTGGAAACGTTTTGAATTACGTCCTTATGTTGTTGATTTGATTCGGAGAAGTATTTGGGAAGCTTATTTTTAATTCAATTAGATACAGCAGGTCACGCACGTGTCGAAGTAAATCAATATAGGTATAATGCCAAAATGAGTGTCTTGTTTTTCTTTTTGTCTCAAGGGTTAGAACGTACCTTTTTGCTACTTGTCTCAGAAATTACGGTCCATCTGTTACACGAGATCGTAAAACGAACAGCGTTGAAATGTTATTATTCTCGTACTAAATGAAGGTCACCTGTCAAGTACAGTGCAGTATAACGATCGGGGTATTTATACATTATAACATAGTTCACATAGTTGTATCTTTGCTTTGGGGTTGTGGGTAGTTTGGCGGTCGATCGAAGCAGAAGAAACCTTACCAAAAATGGGATTTCATCATGCATTCGAATTGACGAAATTATTATTTATCATTCACTAGTGGATCGCGTGAAGCTTGTACGCGAGTACAAGCTTCACGCGAAAAAAAAAGTTTGCATCGAATTTTATTTCATAGTTATATCAGAACGGTTCAAACGAACCATTTTTCCTAACATTAGAAATCCATTTTTTTTCTAAAGGACCAAATGGCCGTCATTAATACATTTTTTTAAACCTCAACTTGTTTTAAATTTCTGTCATCCCAATGGCAATTAATCTAATAAAAACTTTTTTTGTTTCAGGTACTTTGTCCGAAGTTCTTCTCGCCATGCAGTCGGGAATAAAAAAATTACGAATTCGGCCTCAAAATTACTACAGCGACAATCTGCATGAATATTAATTTTTGAATTATTTAAACCGAGCCCTATCTTGTCGGATTAACGGAACGTACCTCGATAATGACAGATCTACATAAATTTGCATTGAACGATACGATTTCTTTTGCATTATCCGTAAGTAATAAAGGTCGGGAGGAGTCAGACCACGGCTCTTAGCGTAAACCTTTAGCGAATGTATGTGATGAGAATATTATTGTACGTTCCTATATTTTTGTTTTTACAAATCAGCCAAATTAAATTGAATTATTTCGGTATTACATTATCTGTGCGACAAATAGGTACCTTCAATCCTATAACAAATTAACGGCACTTTTACCTTTATTCGATATTATTATATTGTACTAACAGTACCTACTACGAAATACAAAATTTATTACACAAATCAATGATGATATTCTCGCAAAATCGATATAACTTGTTTGTTGGCGCGGATTTCAATCATTGGAATGATGGAGTCATCGAGTGTTTATTCATTTTTATAACTGAAGCAGAGGAAACATTATAAATGGATTTTTCCAATTAACCCCAAACCAGTCTTCTTTCATATGTCTCTACGAACTTTTATTTGTAAATGAAAATGTTTTTTATCAGTGTTTACTTTGTCAAGTTACTACAGATTCTTACCACCAGAAATTTTTCATCATAAAGAACAAAAATACAGCGTAATTCAGACCAATATAATATTTTTTATTAAAATACTTCAAAACAAAACTTTCATTGTATTTCGTCGCGGCAAAAACATGCCGTACAAATAAAGTCGGCTGAAGCGCTGAACACCGCTGTAGGTGTGTAATAGTGTAAATAATCCGCGAACATGCAGCGGTGAGCGGATCCAGGGGATACAGTTGGTAAATATTTGATTTGTCCCGCGCGCTGCGCAACTCAAATACGTGGTCCTAAGAGACGCGAGTGACAACTGATGAGCGGGGGATAATTGGTCGATGACACGTTGGGGCACATGTATTGATAAATGGTAGTAGAGGTAGACCAAAGAAACGATAGATGGACTGTGGACGATGATATGGTTAGAAAGGGGGCGAGATGACGAGTAGAATGGATGTAGAGTACGTGCTGAGCCGACTACTAATAATTTAAGATTTTGAAAGTAGCTATTACAAATGAATAAACCGACAATCGGCGGCAACCAACGAGCGCGCTACGAATGCGCGTAGTGTGACATGTTACCTTACATGTTGTGTTGCAAATAATTTGTACCCAGCTTTACGTGATATACATAAGGATAAATTTGTTACTTTATCTTTTAGATTGACGCTTTGCTGCGCTTCGACTCTGCGTATCAGAACTGTTTTAAATTATAGGTACTCAGGGCAATCAGGGCGGCGCTAGTGACTTGTTGAATGACTAAAGAATCTAATGATGTGATGACGAACCATGACATTCAAAATCTAATTTGATATCCGTTAAATTCCAATCATGAACCAATCCAATCATGACATTACAAAACAAAAGTCTTCTATTCAATTAAATACCTGCTATTTGTCGCTTCAACTCTTCACTTGCACGACACAGCAAAATTCTTTCCTAAATCACGTTACTATTTATCTGCCTAATGTGGAGGGCAGTCGCGGTCAGCTTTTGAACTGACCCGACCCAGGCATGAGTTCATCACATGCTAACAAATTTCTTATATATTGGGCTACATTACTGATACTGTTGGCAAGCGATTTACTTGGTTTTGTTGTAGCAACATTGTTTATAATGACTTCTGGGTTTGTATGTAATTTTAGAATGACTGACCTCATTCGCAGGTTTTTTTTTTTCTTATTGAAATGTATAATTCCTGGCGCCAAGACCTGCTTGTTATTCGACCTGATTTAATTTTTCTCACTTTAATACATTCATTTTTAATGTTATTTTAGATACCATCATAATAAAAAAATAATTAATTAGTAGGTGAATTCAACAACTATTTTGGGTAATCATGTTCAATTTTATTACTATTTGTCTAATTTTAATAATATTAATGACAAACAGATTAAAGTCATAAATATTGATGTTAAAAACAAATTATGTTCTATGTCGCTAAAACCCATAACTTGGGCGTTAGGTTCTTCACAAACATACTAATTACTGGTCTGCTGGTCAGCGGTTGGTCCTTTGAGCCGAGTGAGACCTGTACTTGTGGCCAGATTTGTTTTACGCGTTGTTTTATACCTCCATCAGCGTAAAGAGGATTTTGTTAAATAACCAACTTTGTAATGTGAGTTTGAGTTTCTGAAAGCTTTAAATTAGGGAAAGTGCTTCAATTTGACACTTACGCAAGTTGGCAGTTTCATTGCTGTTTTTGCTTGTCAAAATAAGGTTTATCTAAAACAGTTAATTAATATGAACAGCGTTTATTCGTCGTTTTGAGTATTGGAATAACATTGACGTAAAAGATGTTTGTACTAATGAAGCGATAGGGTTAGTTTATTCTTATTGTATACTTATACAGACAATATTTTCTTCATGATTTTATCCTATACCACATAAAATAAATATACAAATCTAAATCCCAATTAGTAGCTACACATAATAATTAAGTAAACATACAATAAACAAGCACACCAACATGCTTTATGACACCCTTTCACAAACGGTGTCTACGATACAAATGACAAAGTATATAGCAGTATATAGGAGTGCAGTAAGTATACAGTAAATAAGAGTATAGTAAGTAAATATCTTATAGCTGAAGTTCCACCACTCATTTTCACCTCTACCCTCACATAACACAATCTCCCAGAATAATGGCATGATGAATAAAATATACGACAGCTGACGTCACTCGCCATGACGCTCCGACGGCTGCTGATTGATTTAATTTCCGTTCTCTCGTCTTTTGTGCTTTTTCCTTAATGCCTATAGACAACCACTGAGATGATTTTAGAGCCGAAGATGTCTTCCTTACGATGTATCTTGTAATAGGTTTGAAGTGAAGGAAGGACTGGTGGAAGATTGTGTTTGAAGGAATTTTGGTCCTTAGTTGAAAAGTACGGTAGGACCAAACTGACAATTGCGGCTTGTAATTTTTGAAGTACATGAGATTAATGGAAATCCCTTACGAAAAACTTAGGTACTTTAGACTATGCTTTAAAACAATTTGATGCGTCAAAATGATTTTTATAAGATAGAACCCCAAAATAGGATTGTTTTGATTTGTTCTCGATATTGATCGTAGCATTCGGTAATCAAAATTACAGGTAGCTTATCAACCCTATCTTATTTATTTATTTATAGTTTATTAAAACGGTAAAACACCTCATTACAATAAATGGGGAGCTGTTACCAGCCGCCCTAATATCAATTTAACTAAACACTCCACTTAATTTTCTTTTTTGTCATAAAACACGTTCATCACAATAACGCGTATATGTAAGGATTGCAGAAGCGAATAATCTTGTAATTTGTACGAAAGTGTCGGTTGAATAGGTACCTCTCTTCACCCAGAATGCTTTGTCAGATTCCTTCCTTACATTTTAAGAATATTTTCATCTTTTGAGCACTTTCTGTTAAGGTAAATGTATTAGAAGCATTGAGGTGTACGTACTGTCGAGATTTCTTGCTAATTCACGCGCTGGGTTCAAGGTTCAGTTGGTATTATTCTGATCAATATATTGAATTTAGAAGCTTTCTCAAGAAAGTTATATGTTCTCTTTAACCCCTAGCTAACGAGTGCATGCTATACAACCTATACCAATGTTTGGTCTGAGATCTTGCAAGGTATTTGCTGGCAAAATTAGTCAGGACTCAAATTGTAACCGTATTAAGTGTTTTATTTAACGGTTTTTCAACAAACACAATTATAAATGTAACAGATACAATAATGTAACAGTATCAACGTGTAACCTTTTAACATGCGTTGATAAGTGTTAATTTGTGTAACATAAATAAGGTATGCAACAACGCGCCGCGTTCATCTGTTACACTTATTAACACTGTTAACACTTTTATATCGGTTACAGATATACCTATTACTGTTACATATTAATTAAGTGTTGCATATTAGATTCTGTTGTCAATGCAAAATGTAACACTTCTAATTCTGTAACACTTATGAAGGTGTTTTTAAGTCCCTGAAATAAGCAAATATATGAAAATTAGTCAATGACTTGATAATAAAATTACGGATTTGTATAAACAGATTCACTCTCCAATTTTAATCCCAATCATTTTGAGAAATAATTCTCCAAGAAAAACCATCGTAAATCCGAAATTGTCGCTACAAGCACCTCTTACAATATTTTATTTTGTCCTAAATTTATTCCCCTTCACGAACCTTTAATTCGTTTAAGAGATATTCGATTTATGAAAACATCATTATGTCACAAGTATGTGTGTATGAGCTTCGAAATTATTTGTTGGCCCTTAGTTCAAGAAGGCTGAAAGCTACAGTCTTACGGTATGAATGACGTCTATCGGAAAAATGGAAGTTGAAATCTGAGTCTTCGCGATCAGATTTCTCGGGTTCAGAGATAAAGCGTGAGATTTATGTTATTCTTGGCTGGAGAAATGAATAGCACTTCTTGGAAAAGAAGAATTAAAACATTTTCAAGTGCTTCCTTTATTTTTTTCTAATTACGTTAAGTACATATTCACGATCGGGCAAGAACGTGTCTCAACGTGTTTTAGAAATATGTACAAAACAACACGCTATTTTGTACGTAGCCAGTCGTAAATTGGTCCGTCGATACACAAAGAGTATCATAATTCATGATTGTTGCTTTTGATACAAAATAATTAAAAATATTATGCCTAGCTATATTGGATAAGTGAAAAGTTCTTTGCACAATTTTCACCTAAGGCACTGCTAGAAAGAAAGTCTATCTGAATTCTGAGCAAGTTTAGTTTTAACTTCCTATTGTTTAGAAATCCCTTCGAAGTACTAGAATGTTGTCATTGACCCGTTTGTGACGGCGGGAAGCTGGCCGAAGACGGGCAGCAATTGGATTGATTGGACATCCGCTGGGGGCGGACACTTCACACGACTCTGTTGAGGATATCTTTGACTGGTAATTTCTCGTACTCTCCGGATTTGTTGATAACAAATGACGCAAAGTTCTTCCAGCTATAATGTTGGTAGCAAAATAAATTTAATAGCTTCGCCTAGTTTCGATTCCATTGCATTTACGGATACCCAGTATACCGTATGTATTTTTTTGTAACTTAACTCGATCATAAGTCAGAAGGTTCCGTTTCGAAGTAGCACAAATTTAAAGTAAACGCGTCCTTATTCCTGCCAAGATCAATGCGGCTTTATAGGTGACGATTTCCGCAAACATCTCAGTTCTTAGTCGGAATGGAATATTTTACTGTCGAATTAATTTTAAATTGTATATTTATGCCTTAATGTTACATCAATAAATAATTCAATCGGAAGTTTTGGTATAGCAGTAAATCTTGATTTAAATTAGCATTCGATTGATTACGTCGCACTAAAATATTTATGAAACTACACCAGTTTATATTAATGTCTGTCATTAAGACACTCATCGTTTGAAAAGTAGGTGTTAACCCACTGTTAAACATATTTATGTACTTACAAATAAAATCAAGATGGGTATAGGACCCTTGAACAAGATCTGCGATAACCTTATCACCTTAGATATTCATTACTGGCAAGCGACACCGCGGTTCA